>JASCQD010000003.1:0-1319054 GCA_030180035.1 Pseudogymnoascus sp. SDFLT0511 | reverse complement strand
CAATTCGAGCGATTGCTTAGTTTGACCAGCAAGGAACGGAGGCTCCTCGTCTTTGATTTCAATATCAATATCCTCCTCGAGTTCCATCTCGCCCTCGCCATTCAAGGCAGCATTGTAGTCTTCATCCAGATCTGGGTAATCTGAAGCTTTTACCACTCCAGACGCGATCAGCTGTCTGATCTCCCATCTCTCCGGCGACGTCATCCTCTTCTTCTGCCGCTGCGGCGGGGCATTATCCCTCCCAAAAGAGGCATTTTGGTCACCGAGTAAGTTGCCATATTCGCGTTTCCCGCCTCCCAGCTGCTCCGAATTCGCACCAGACTCTATCCGTGTTTGAGGCGCAAGATCGCGACCGGTCTCCTGGTCGACCTCCTTCATAGATAATCCAATCTTGCCATTCTCGATTTTGACAACTTTGACCTTAACAGTCTGGTCCCTCGCGACGAGATCTGACGGATGGTTGACCCGCGTCCCTTCTAGAAGAGCAGATATGTGCACAAGACCATCCACCCGTCCTCTGACTCCATGCAGGTTGACGAATGCCCCGAAATCTTTAACGCCGGTAACATGACCCTCGTAAACTTTGTATAATATCGGCTGGTCGTCAATTTCCTGTTGCGGGGGGTTCCTCAGACTATCCTCGCCATGTCTCCGTCGTCCGCTTTCGTGCCCGTCTCTGCGACTCCTGTGCCCCTTCCGCGAACGACCGTATTCGTCTTCCTCCTCATATTTATCCATTCTCCTTGAAACATTGTTGCGGTTATTATCAGGCGACCTTGATCGATAACGTCCCTTCCTCCCCCTGCGCTCCTCAAAGTCGTCCTCGGGGCTTCGAGTTCGTTTCCTAGTTTCCCTAGGCTTCTCGCCTCGCGCTCTCCCCCCAAGCCCTTCAAGCAACATCATGGTATCATCAATCGCATCCGCTCCATCAGCCTCCACATCGACCCTGGGCGGCTCAACATCCGGTATCGCTAAACCCTTGAACACCTTGTCCTTCCCTGCGTTCCGCCCATTCGTCGACTCCCCATTCGCACCACCTTCCCCTTTATACCGCGGATGCATCGTCCTGACTAGGCGATCAATACTCTCTATTAAACTCCCCGGAAAATCTGCACCCATTGCGTCCAACTTCGCCTTAAACTCATCGAGCGTCTTGCACTCGGCATGCTGGGCAATGACAAACTCAGCCAGCGTCTTATCGCTGATTCCCAAATGGTTTTGTAGTTCGGAGGTCACTTTCGAGACTAGCGACAAGATCTCTAGAGACTCGAGGTCCTCCATGGTGAATGATGGGCTGGAAGCTGCGTGGCGACGAATCGATGCGCGGTCTTGAATTTTTGGTCTGGTTGCCTCTTGGCGGGTAATTAAGCGCGGTCGCGGTAAATAAGGTGATTAGTCACCATACTACCAATCAAGGTGGCTCCATCATCTGATTCTTACAAGGAAGAGGTAGCAATATATGAGGTTGTAATTTATAAGGTTATTATTGTGAGGTAAGGCTATAATGATTAGATTTTAATCAGATTAAAACATTTTAAGCCTGTGTAAACACCTGTTTATGTCATTTTGGCCGAATCTCAAATTTGTAACTGCCGCAGTATATTATAGATTCGCTTGCTGAAACTATAAATTGATAATTTAAACACCCCTCATAGATAGCCATCCTCCAATTTTAATGATGCGGCCTGCGAACCTTCTTCGCTGCCATGATCGCAGCATGTTTCTTCCCCAACAATTTATATTCCTCATCATCATAGTAAATTGTATTCACGTCGCCCAAAGTCAGCCCCGGAACAGACAAAGTGTTGCTACCAAACTGCCAGATCTGATCGGCAGCAAGGCCCGACTTCTCAACTGCAATTTGCCAAGGACGCACCGTCTCAGTGTGGTTGCTTGGGAACGGAGTACCATACTCCTCGAGGATGGCCGGCTTTCCCGATGTCTTGGCAAGAAGGTCGTGCTCCTCGATCCATTGGGTTCCCCATGTGTACTCGTACCCCCAAGACTCTGGATAGAGATGGAACGTTGCGTAGTCAAGGGTCTTGATCTTAAGATTCTCGACCCAGTCGACGCCTTCACCGCCGCTGTAAGCATAGCTTGCATCACCGACACCCGAATCCGGGGTGAGCCAGCCCTCGTCACCAAGAGTCACCATATGCGAGTGGTCAAGCGACTTAATGTAAGCTGAGATCTCGGTGGCCCACTTGGTGATGGTTCCTGTTGGGCAGTCCTTGCATCTGGGCTCATTTCCTAGCTCCCACGCGAAAATGGCATTGCTTTTCCTGTAGCGGGTCACGATGGTCTTGATATAGTTGCGGTACACCTTTTGCGACACGGCATCGGTGTACCAGGTCGTGGCATTGCCACCGAAGGCTCTATTATATGCGGCAACACCACCGTAATCACCCCAGTTGTTGAAGAACGGGAGGACGAGCTTCAGCCCGTGCTTCTCGGCCGAATGGACAACATAGTCTAGGCGCTGGATACCATCCTTGCCGTAGTTAATCGTGCCTTTTCCATCGGCTAGAAGCTGAAAGTAGACCTTGTTGGGGTCTGTGTTGGTGGTTGGGGGGAGCTCAGTCACGTCTCCAAAGCCCCAGACACGAGCAACCTTGTAGCCAGTCTGTCGACTGGGTGTCAGATAGGTAATTAAATTAAACGGGCGAGGCATTCTTACGGCAATCATCTCAGTAACTGAGATGTCCACATCTTTGTTGGAACTCAAATGAGCGAGCCACCAAGCATTGGTTCCTATAAGTTGTCAAAGGATGTTTGTGGGCATTTGGGGACGATCACAAGAGCTCACCAGCAAAGTACTGAATCTTCCCGTCGATTTCAAAGAGTCTACCAACTGTTCTGGCATTCTTGTGCTTGCTGAATCCAATTGGGAACGCAGAGTTAACTTCGACGCCGACATTTGGAGCCGCTGTCACGACAATGGAAAGCGCCAGTGACAGGAGAGAGATTGTGGATTGGAACTTCATCTTGGTCGAGACTTCTTTGACCTGACAGCTGAGCGAGACAAGACTGAACTTCCCCACCTTGGGCACGCCATGATTCTTATAAGAATCTTACATCCGGTCTTTGTAAACAATTTGAACTTTCCGGGTTGCGGTTCGTGGGAACCGGCGGTGCCTGCATACTATAATGACCGTGGCGTGAGCCATGTGGAATGTCACAGTCAAGTCCACAGGTTCAGCCAATGGCAGCCAATAAGGATAATTTGATGTCCAGGAATATAGAGAGTGCCACCGAAATCCGATGGGGCCGGTGGTGATGGAAGGCCGTTTAACAACGGAAGACAAGCTCCGTGGTACCGAAAGTGGTGATTTGCAGAAGATGGCTTTCTGGGGTCGTCCCCCGAGTTTACTTCAACAGTGGAGTTCCATGCCTTGGCAAGTGAGGAGAAGTGGAATCGAAGGAATCGAAGAGATGAAAGCAAGGGTGACGGGCAAATATTTCACCGTAATTGGGACGCCATATAGTGTAATTTATACCACCCAGGAGTAGAGCACTTATGGTGAGGCGAAAGAGTCCTGGCGCCTCGGAACTATCAGAGTTGTGATTCTCGACAAGTATAAAGTCCTATAAAAAAGCGTTAGAGCATTAAAAAGTGCTATTCTTGAAGGGGATAATCAGATATTCTTCTCCTCAAAATGTATGTGTAGTACTATACGTACATCCTGTCACATTTGACGACGGTTCTTGCTGATATAGTGGAGGGACAAGGGGCGGAATTAGCCTTTGCCAATACGCTAACGAGCTTCTCAAGAAGAGATGGAAATAGAGTTATCCAACTAATGCGCCGCATATATACAGATTTATTGTTTGAATAATTATGATAGCAGCTACAAATATCTGATCGTCTTAATTACGAAGCTCAAGTATGAAGAGGAAGATAGCAAGGCTGTCATTTGGATTTTGGCCGTTTTGCTCCCAACGGCCAACCGTACCGTTTTTCCCCACCAACTCCATCATGATTGATAGACGCAACAGACTACCAGGGTCACTCATCGCGGGGCTTAGCTTCTGAGATCGTGAAACCGAAACTCTCCCCACCACTCTGCCACAGCTGCCCGAACAGCTGTCTTGCTTCACTACACATAATATTCGAGTATTGCTATTTGGAACTCTTGTTTAGTTCTTCTCTTCAGCCTTGCAAGCGCAAGCACCCAACACAACGCGCGCGACCCCATTGACCGCAAGCTCTGAAGTCGAGCCACCTTTGCCCACGATGGGCGCTTCAGCGATTCAGGACCAGCGCGACAGTAAGCTCCAGCTCCAGCCTCTTTTTGTCGCCATAGCAAAAGCTAACACCCTCCTTCAGTTATTGTCGGCGCCATAAAGAACATAACCCGTGGTGATGTAAGCCGAGGTCGCCAGCTCGAGGGAACCAAACTAATGCGTCGCAGTGGAAAGTTTTGGTGGTGGACACCGACAGCAAGAGGATCCTCGATAATGTCGTCAAGGAAGATGACATTCTCAATGAGAATATTGCGAGTAGGTGCTCTGCGACCCATTGCATGCATTGGGCGAGGCTGATGCGGTGTAGATATTGAGAAGATCGAGGATAAGAGGCCGCCGAACCCAGACATGGATGCGATATACCTCTTGTCGCCAGAATCGCATATTGTCGACTGCTTGATGGCCGACTTTTCGCGTCGGCGATATAAAAAATCATACTTGGTGTGGACGGCGTTGTTGGATCCCACGATTCGAAGGCGCATTGATAATTCGACCGAGGCTCAGCAACAGCTTGCCGGGTTCGAAACATTGTCTATAGACTACTTCCCTCGAGAATCTCGCCTGGTTACGTTTCGAGACCCGTGGAGTTTTCCCATTCTATACCATCCGGCATGTAATAATGTCGTCGCTACACACATGCAATCCCTGGCGCAAAAGGTCAGCACATGTGCATCCAGAAAGCTGAAATGGGAGAAATAACTAACACGTGCTGTAGATAGCTGGTGTGTGCATCTCGCTGGGAGAATATCCAATTGTTAGATATTATAAACCAAAGGCGCCAACGCATGAAGCAAGTGTTCTATGCTCTCACCTTGCACGATTTGTGCAAGACGAACTTGACGCATATGCAAAATTTCATACCAACTTCCCTCCTCCCTCGAACCGACAACAAGGCGTCCTTATTATCACTGACAGGTCCATGGACTTGTTTGCCCCTCTTATTCACGAATTCACATATCAAGCTATGGCACACGATCTACTTCCGATAAAAGAAGGCGATAAGGTTCTATATAAGACGACCGTGAATCAAGGAGAGCCAAACGAAGAAGAGAAAGACATGGAGATAGGAGAGAACGATGACATATGGGTCAAGAACAGGCATACACATATGAAGGATACTATTGAAAGACTTATGGGCGATTTCCAAAAGTTCATCAACGAAAACCCTCATTTTACGAATCAATCAGGTGATGCAACGAGTCTGAATGCCATCAAAGACATGTTGGCAGGGCTACCACAGTTCCAGAACCTGAAGGACGCATACTCGCTACATTTATCCATGGCACAAGAGTGCATGAACATATTCCAAAGCCGCAAACTGCCTGATATTGCTTCTGTCGAACAATCCTTGGCGACGGGCCTCGACGAAGACTATCGGAAACCAAAGAATCTTGCGGACCAGGTTATCCGCCTTCTGGACGATGAAAGCATATCTTCATCTGACCGCCTGCGTCTCATCGCCCTATACATCATATACTCCGACGGCATCGTTTTCGAAGACATCCCCCGCCTCATGGCCCACGCTTCCCTCCCCTTCACAAATGTCGAAACAATCACTAACCTCGAGCTCCTTGGCGCCCGCACCACCCGCCCCCTCAAAGAGACCCGCCACCCACACGCGCCCCTCTTCCCCCGCAAAACCGCCCCCACCGCCGCAAACGAAGACTACGCGCTCTCCCGCTTCGAACCCGCCCTTAAACTCCTCCTCGAAGAAATCTCCCGTGGTCCGCTCGACCCAGCTCTCTTCCCTTACACGAAGCCGCCCATACAGAGCGACTTTGACCAAACCGCCAATGTCAATGCGTCGCTCCGCTCCGCGAAACCAACGTGGGCGCAAAACCGGAGAAGCGTGCACGAGTCCAAACAGCGCGTCATCGTTTTCATGGCTGGCGGCGCAACATACTCGGAATCCCGAGCCTGTTACGAGACTTCACGGAACAGCAACCGCGACGTCGTGCTCGTGACGAGCCACATGCTGACACCCGCATTGTTTCTACGCCAGGTCACGGATTTATCGGTTGATCGACGTCAGTTAGGTCTACCAGCCGATCAGCCCAAGAAGAAGGCCCCGCAGCATTTGTTTGAGAGGCCTACGCCATCTCCGTCGCCGTCGCCGCAGGGTGGGTTGCCCGCGGGACCGGCTGGTGGTAGAGGTGGACCATCACCGCGACCTCCAATGCCGAGCTCTCAGAGCAGCGGTAGTAGGAAACCCGTGGAGCCACCGTCAGGGAAGATGGGATCGATGTCCTTGAATTCTGGAGGACAGAATGGCTCGTCCAAAACGCCGTCACCGATTGGACAGGGTGGGAAGCTGGAGAAGAAGAGTAAATATGACGAGGATGGGAAGGAGAAGAAGAAACGGGGATTTTTTAGCTCGAAGAAGTAAGGTGGTCGCGCAAAGGGGTATGCGCATATGAGGTGGTTGGTTCAGATGAGGTATATATGCAAGCTTGAGTATAGCATAGATGCTACATAATGAGCGATGGAAGAAATGAATATACGGACCGTATTGAGTATCAGTGTGTATTGTGATGTTGTAAGCAGTCGAGTCGGACGATTGGACCGAGGGATTCCATCCATGTAATTAAGATCTTACATGTGGCGCGCGGCAGATGGGCACGCCGAGGTATAAATATGTCCTACCTCAACAATTTTCTCCAACATCAATTCACGACCTCAAATAATATACTCTTATTCCCCTCGCTGTGTGTAAACTCATCATGGCTACTTCATTACCACATCGTCCAACTCTCGAGCCACGAACAGTAAAACAGGGTCCCTTCACTGTAGAAGCTGATGGGGTGCCCCACGTGGCCGGCGAGACGATTCCCCGCCGCCATCCCTCCGCGAAGCACGCGCTACTCACGCGACCAGATCCAGGCGTCGCAACGGTATATGATGTTCTAACACGCGGAGCACGCAAATTTGGCAATGCCAATGCGTTGGGCTCTCGTAAGGTCCTCGGTACACATGTTGAGACTAAGAAGGTCCGCGACAGCCAGGGGAACTCAGTGGATAAGGAGTGGACATTTTATGAACTATCGGATTATACGTATATTTCGTATGTGGAGCTGGAACAGCGTGCGCTGAGAGCTGGGGCGGCGATGCGAGCCCTGGGGTTGCAGAGGAACGACCGCGTGGAGATTTATGCTGCCACCTCAGCGTTTTGGTTTACGGCTGCTCATGGTGAGTGGAGAGAATACTGAACCCCGTGACTTGGATTTTCCCGTTGCTTGTAAATGAATGCGATCGGTGCTGACTATTAGCAGGTGCATCGTCGCAGTCAATAACTATTGTCACTGCCTACGACACTCTTGGTGAAGAGGGCCTCTCACACTCTCTCAAACAGACCAACGCCAAAGCTGTATTTATAGACCCAGCACTGCTTCCTCGGGTAACCAGGGCCCTTGAGCATGCTAAAGACGTAAAGGCCATCATATACAATGAGGATGCTGCGCAACCGCTCAATCCAAAGCACGTGGGCGAGCTCAAGAAGAAGCATCCCAATGTCTCCCTCCACTCATTCAGCGAGTTCCTTTCAACAGCACCAGAAGGAATCGACCCAGTGCCTCCCTCTACCGACGACCTAGCATGCATCATGTACACCTCAGGAACCACCACAGCACCCAAAGGAGCCCTACTAAAACACAGCAACATCGTCGCCGCAATCGCAGGCGCCGACGGCATTATCGGACCCCACGTGATGCAGGGAGAACGCATCATCACATACCTCCCCCTTGCCCACATCATCGAGTTTGTCTTTGAGAACCTTGCACTGTATTGGGGAGGTGTAATGGGCTATGGCAATCCTCGGACCTTGAGTGATCAGTCGGTTCGGAAGTGCCTGGGTGACATCCGTGCTTTCAAGCCCTCGATTATGGTTGGCGTGCCGGCTATATGGGAGTCTATCAAGAAAGGTATTATGGGCAAGGTGAAAGCGAGTGGTTTGCTCAAGAGTAATCTTTTCTGGGGTGCGCTGGCCGCGAAGGAGAGTTTGTTACACTGGGGTCTTCCAGGAGCGGGGGTTCTGGATCGATTGGTGTTTGGTAATATCAAGGAAGCGACTGGAGGGAATCTGAGGCTGGTGATGAATGGGGCTGGGCCAATTGCAGAGGGGACGGCAAGATTCGTTTCTTTTGCGATTTGCCCTATGATTAATGGCTATGGGCTCACTGAAACTGCTGGGTAAGTGGACGGCTGGCTAGGGGTATAATAGCTAACGGTGTCAAGCATGGGCGCTCTTCACGATCCCCTGGCATGGACGACTGCCAACGGCGGCTGTATGCCACCCTCGATTGAAATCAAGCTTGTCGATGTTCCTGAACTGAATTATTTTTCCTCCGACAGCCCACCCAAAGGTGAGATATGGATACGAGGGGGTGCTGTTATTGAGGGGTACCTCGATAACCACGAGGAAAATGCCGAGGCCTTCGCGGATGGGTGGTTCAAGTCTGGAGATATTGGGCTTTTCGACGCGTCAGGCCAGCTCAAGATAATTGACCGCAAGAAGAATCTTGTCAAGACGCAAAATGGGGAGTATATCGCATTAGAGAAGGTGAGTCTCCTTGCTACCCGGTGCGCACATGTGCTCTTCATTCTAACACCATAACTTCAGCTTGAGTCGCTTTATCGCTCTGCCCCAATCGTCAACCACATATGCGTCTACGCATCCCCGGACTACGCAAGGCCCATTGCCATTGTAGAACCTGTTTTGGCCGCCCTCCACAGAATTGCCGAGCAAGTTGGGGAGGGAAACGCGTCACACGAAGCTATTTGTAGGAGCAGCAAGGTCCGAGCTGCAGTGCTTGGAGAAATTCAGGCGGTTGGCAAGCAGAATAGACTACAGGGAATTGAAATGATTCAAGATGTGGTGCTGAGTGAGGTAGAGTGGACGCCTCAGAGTGGACTAGTAACGAGTTCGCAGAAGTTGATTCGGAGGGTGATGGTGGAGAGGTACAAAGGAGAGATTGAGAGTGTTTATGCGGCGAGCTCCTGAATACCTGACAATGTTGACGAGGCTTGATCACCGTCACCAAATTTTTGATTCACTCTATGTTGGAGTAAGTATGTTGTCTGATAGTAAGCAAGTTATGCGGTTGTACTGTTAATTTTGTAAGATTCTTTTACATAGTAAATTATCTGTCATGGCCACGAGACCTTGAGCCGGTGCACAAAGCGATGGCGGCCATCGGGGTTGAGAGCCTCGTTCAATACCCACAAACCGCTTTCTAGCTTCTCTGGATCATGGAATTTGAGTTGAATTTGACAAAAGCGTCGGGCCACAGCCGCGGCACAACAGTGTCTACTCGTTGGGGAGAAAGACCTCAGGCTACGTCTCTTTTCTCATTCGTCGTCGTCTATATATTCACAGATGCGCTCAAGAACAAGCAGAGGAAGAGACTCTAATAGAGATACCGTTCACACTGCCATCGCGATTTCTCGCCTCTTGAAGGCAGGGGAAAATGAAGAGATAGGAGGGGAGATGGTGCAGATAGAGAAGAGGGTGATTGTCAGTCGGGCGGGCGGAAAATAAACGTTAGGTAACGTTTATAACTTCAGGGCAAAGGATTTATATGCTCGGTAACTTCCCCGTAGATATTTATTTACCCTACCGCCCATCCATTTAAATTCTGAGGGTTTTAAATTCCTACTATCGCATATAGCTTAGTAGATATTATGCGACTACTCGTTACAATCCACTAAAGTATCTATTCCTTTATCGTTAACTCACTAATATACCTTGCTCTAGATGTAGGATTCTAATAAATCCTCCTTTTTCTTATAGCCTAAAGATTAATCTACAAAAGCAAGGTCACCAATTTGGTCGGCATCTTTCTATAGAGCATTAGTGTCGTGGCTGTGCAATACTCACAGCGCCCGACTTTAGGGGACCAACTCTTAGGAACTGTACTGGCGACACAGGGGAGTAATTTAAAGCTTGAAAGAACTAAACTCTTCAGCGCCCAAATTGTCATTTATGTCAACATCTGCTTCAAGAGATAAAGTCCTCACGCAGCCTGTAGTGCCTTATGCAATTCCTCTGAGAATTCCTTCGGCTGGCTCACAAAAGGACAGTGATCCATCTCAATCTCCACAAGGGTCATCCCACACTCCTCTGCCTCCAGCCTTTGCCGCTCCGGCGGGATAGCCTTGTCATTTCTGCACAGAAAATACGTTCCGTTGACACGCGTCCTCCACAAATCGCCAACATCCTCCGGCAGCATCTCCGCACGATTGGCATCCAACGCCGCCACAAATGGTGCCGCCGCCATAGGGGTCATATTATTATAAAATACCTCGTACGGCGACGCTACCGTCGCGTCCATCGTTGCAAAGTCGATCGTGAACCACGTCAACCCCTCTGTGGCGCGGGCCGCGTTCAGGAAGCAGGATATGAAGATGACATGAACCAGCCTAGCGCTCTCCTTGGCGCTGGCGGAGCCGAGGAACTCGTTGGCGGCGAGAGCGACGGATTGCCCAGATACGCTGTGTCCGACAAGGCAGACGCGGTGGCCAGCGTCGATCTCGGCTTGTAGAATGGCGCGGATGTGTGTTACGTTGGCTTTGATGGAGGGGGGAGGGTCGCAGTGCCCGCTTGTGGGGAGCTTGACAGGCACCACACGGTAGCCGTAGGCCTCGAGGTAGGGAGTAATTGGCTGGAGGTGGAATTCGGTGTGCCAGCCACCGGCAACAAAGATGATGCTTGTCTTCGCCATGTTTCTGGCTCTTGATGTGGAGGTGAGGATGCTTTCGAGAACTTTGCGTTCTTATACTTAGTTCATGAAACTGCCCTTAAATCTGACATAAGCTAGCCATGAACTATGATATCGACTGATCCTATAGTATCTGAAATGCGGGGTACTTAGTTGCTAACTACCTGGTGCGCCAACTGGTTATCTCAGCTGTGCCAGCAATCGGGGCTGGATTTACAACTCGTCCGATGCACGGACTGCATTTCGTTACAAGATAGCGTCCGTCCCTACGGAGCGAGAAACCAAGTGTGCTGAGAAAACTGATGATTACTCTTACTCACAGTTCAGGCGAAGATAGCTAGCATTATCTCAGCGTAAAGAGGTTAACTTCTGACATGTACTCAACACATTTGGCTACGCCGCTATGATCACGACAGCTTCAAAGTCTTAAATTAGAGAAAGGGGTAAATTTTCGAAAAACACTTCTCGGGTGGTTGAAGGATGTCGAAGCTTCTTGGGACGCACTACACTGCGCATTGCACCTCGAATCGCCTCAGCTGCGCTATTTATTTCCATTGCTGATGTACGAATTGGGCAGTCTCGTAAAGGTAATTCTCGAGAACGCCGAGCGTCAGCAGGCAGCATCGGGAGTCCATACTAAGACTCTCATTGGCTACGTGCAGTGTGGGCTCAGAATGCGGTATGCGGATCGCGGGCTCAGGGTCCCCAGCCCTGGCATCGAAATCCAACTAGGCTTATTCGCGGGAATGTTCTTTTCCCTGACTCCGCATGCACCCTCCCGCGTGGAAATGAGGCGTCGACAATATTATTCCACGGCAAGGCCCTATGACCTCTTCATATCGTGTCATACACGACGCCTGCATGCTACCATGAGGCTCTTCATTTCGTTGTGAGGTCTCAAGAGAGATATGCAAAGGTTGCCAGCCATTGTCAGCGGCAAACGCATCGGAAGCGCAAGAGCGGTTGTGGGAGACTCGCGATATCCGCTGGCGAAGATAACAAACTCAGGGGCAATGTTAGTAACCTCCAGACAAGACCATCGACTGAGAGGCAATTGGGCATCCCGTCCGCTATTCCATACACAAGCTTGTAATATATAACTTGATGCTCTCAATCGTGCTAACAGACCTAACATGGAATTTAAGCCCCTTCCAGCCTTCAAAGGTAGACTTAGGGTAAAGTAGGGGCATCAATTCGGTCGGCATCTTTCCACAGAGAATTACTGTCTATGGTAGAGTTTAGGAGACTAAGTCTCAGGTACATAGCCAGCCTCTGTATAGTTGACAGGGGATGCGTCCAAAACTTGGCAGGGGCGAGCAGTGGCACCAACTGAGAATTACATTAAGCTTCAGCATGCTATTAATGCCTCTGATATATATGCTTGAAACGACGGTGTAATACTTGTTAAAATATCTTGATAGACCTTTTATTATTTCTAATTATGACATGAAGATTAAATTTAAGTTCATCAAAATATTGCGCATCGACTACATCAACTTGTAATCGTGCCTATTTTCTATCCACTTGTTGGCAATTGCGCCAGAGGACTATCGAACCCTGCCCGAAAACGTACCTTTGATCCGTGTAACTTGAATTAAATTCTCGAGTAGTTCTCAAGACCTGGCTAAAAAGCTGGTGTACGATCAATCTGTAGAATCTGAGCAGCGTCCGCTGAAGCTCTATTCTATAGTCGTAAAAAAAAACTGACGCGAATGACTTCTCTCCCGTATTAGAGCTGAAGACGTTTTTAGGTCTCCTCGGCAAACACTCTAGGTAGGATTAAATGGCTTCTCCTGGCGATGAGAAGTGCTAGATTAGTAAAGGCCATGGAGCTCATCAGCTCAAACGTTTGGACGTGTGCCTCCAGGAAAGCCGCGATCCAATTGCGAAGCTCCACCGCCACGAGCGAGTCCATGCCATGGCTAGCAACTGAGCGGTCGACCAATATCTCCTCAGTCGTGACAGCAAGGAGGCGGGCAAGTTTTGCTCTGATGGCCTGCAGGATAATTTCCGAGGCATCGGCGGCGATCGTGCAGCTGCGTAGTGTGGCCTGGACATCGATCTGGGAGGAAGATGCTGCTGAAGTCCGCTGGTCCTGAGATGCAGCCCCTTTCTTCCTCCAGATGTGAGAAAATTTGGGATCCGGCCTCTGTAGAGCCACCTCTTTGGAGCTAGAAGTTGGCTCAGCCCTACTTATGCCACAGAGAAGTTGAGATTCGGCCGGCGTAGCCCCGATGGGTCTTTTTATCGCCTCTTCGACCGTCACCAGGAACTCTTGGAGTCGGTACGACGTCAAGCCCTGGCGCCTAACAAAGTCTGCGGCGGCTTCATTGTCCGCAGTGTAACCTTCGCCTTCCACATATCCGATATTGATTGAGCGACCTAGAAAGAACATGTGAGTAATCTGTACATACTAAACCCGACATTTATTAAAATGGGCACAGAAAGGATTAGTTTTTACCTGGTAGACCCATTCCAGCTCGATAACGAGCAAAGGCATCTTGGAAAGTATTACCCGCGCAGTAGTTGCCCTGGCCAAAAGACCCGATGATGCCACCGCTGCTCGAAAAGAGAACAAAGAAGTCGAGACTAGCTCCAAAGACTTCATGTATGTTCCAAGTTCCGGAGACCTTGGGGTCCATTGCTGCTCGCCACTGCTCATATTTCATATCCTCTATTCGGGAATCCTGTAATACCATGGCTCCTTGAACAACACCACGTATGGGATGATCTTTGCATTGTTCGCTCACGGTTCTGAGCATAGTTTTGTCTAGTACACTTCCCTTGTGTACAGTGACCTCAACTCCCCTTAACGACATTTCTTCAAGCACCTCTTTCATTGCCTGGTTGTCTATACCGGAACGTGAGATTGTTATAAGCCTCTTCGCACCGAGATCCGCGAGGAGTCGAAGTGTTGCTTTACCAAGACCTCCAGTACCACCAATTACCAAATACGAGCTGTCTTCATTTAGCGTTACAGCTGTTGGTTTCGGCGGTTGTACCTAAATTTATAACATTAGATTTTAACTCATTAGATATGCTGCTTGACTTAAAAAAAGACTCACTGGAATGTATGCCTCGGGGTCAACTCTGAGCAGTAGCTTGCCCATGTGTTGTCCGGTCTGCATTAGTCTGAAAGATTCCTCCGTTTCGGAAATTGATTTAGCCTTTATGGGATTGATAATTGCAACCTGATCACGGGCGAGCAGATCTAATACAGTGGCGAAGACCTGGCGGAGTTGAGCTGGCTGTCTTCGCCCGAGTAGCGTCAAGTCCACCGTCGAAAATTGTATGTTCCTTTCGAGGTGCCGCATCTCTAGCCTTGATTCTGAAGACAACAGATCCTTCTTGCCAATCTCGACAAACCTACCTAGGGGGGCTAGGAGCTGGACGCTTTTCTGTAAAGATTCACCACTAAGCGAATTTATCACGACGTCCACGCCCTCGCCCGCGGTGCGCTGAAGTATGCCTTGGTAGAAGTCGAGCCCACGACTGGAGAATATGTTCTCCTCCGGGATGCTAAACTTGTTCTTGATAAATTCGCGTTTCTCGTCGCTGCCCACTGTGACAAATATCTCACCAGCCGCGCAGACCTCCTTTGCCAACGTAATCGCCGCCTGACCGACCGCGCCGGCTCCTGAGTGAATCAGGACCGTCTCCCGGGGCTGGAGCTGTCCCCGGTTAACCAAGGCATAGTATGCTGTCGCGTAGGCGATTCCGACCGCTGCGGGGACCTCGAGGTTTATACCTGGGGGCACCTGATGGACGTTGGAGCAGTGGATGTTGGATGTCGTCGCGATTCCGTCAAAGTCGAGCACGTAGACTGCATCCCCGACGGAAAACTGGCCCGAAGCGCCCTCCCCAATTTCGACGACCCTGCCGCTACCCTCTAGGAGCAAAGCTTTGTGGCCGTCCAGCTGTCCCATGGCAATCATGACGTCCTTGAAGTTGAGCGAGATAAACTCAAGCTCCACTCGGACCTCCTCTGGTTTCACAGGCCGCGAGTGCTTCTCGGAGTCTTCCCAGTACAGTGTGTCGAGGAGCCCCGGTATCTGAATGTTCAAACCCAGGGCGCGGCCTGATTGGAGGGTCATTTTAGCATGCTGCGGGTGGTAGTGGGACACGTTGTCCCGGATGTAGGTGTCCATGTTGTGGTCTGCAATGAGGCGGGGTATCATGATTTCCCCGCCACGAATGGCGTACTCCCATTCCTCGATCAATGGCTCCAGCTTAGTATCTGGGTCGTGGAGGACTCGCTCAGCAATTTTACAGATGTGCCGGCAAGCAGCTATCTCCCATTCTAGAGTCTGCTCTAGATCGGACTTGGCTTCAAGATCTAGGGTGATGAATTTGATAGAGTGGTCCTCAGATCTGAGGCAGCGGGAGAGTCCGGTGATGAGAGACGACATCGGATTGGAACTTTCAACCGCAGCTCCAGTGGTTACCCAGAGTACTACTGTTGACAGGCAACATATTTGCCGCACTCGCTCCCATTCAGACTCGGAGCATCTAGCCAAGAATGGGCCCCTTGGTTCTAGGAGCATCACCACAGGCTGGCCGTAGTTTACTTGACCGGTAGCCAGGTCAATTTTCTTGGCAGGTATTTTAGCACCACGAAATAGCTTTGTGAGATGGTCGGCGATGCTTTCCTCGGGCCCACTGTGCACGATATGCACGATTGGACCATCTAACTCTTCCTTAGGTGGTAAGATGGAGTCTATGGTTGCTGCTACCTTTTCTGCACCTAGCCCGTTGGGATCATCCAATGCTAGTGATTCATCAACGGAGCTTTTTTGGCTTGGGAGAATGGAGAGATTTCCTTGAAAACTCCCAGCCATGGCCACGGTAGGTTTAATATCCAGTAGCCTTTTTTCTCGGCCCGCTGTCGATATCAAAAGACTCAATTCGTGCCCAGCGCTTGTGTTAAAATCAGGAAGTTCCACCTCAACCCCCGAGAAACCACAGCAGTGAAGATGCTTGTCCCAGGTAGATACGTCTAAGAGTGGGCTCCCGTTCCGGCCATCGTCCGACAGCCACCAGCCCGGAAGCAAGCCAAAGATCAAGCCGGTGTGCACGGTGGGGACCGTAAACTCCAAAAGGGCTAGATGGCCACCAGCCTTCAGCAGGCTCCGAACGTTTTGCAGGGTGTTGTCCATGTCACGAGTGGCATGGAGGACGTTGCTTGCAATAATCAGGTCGAAAGAGTCCAGCTGTATGCCCTGTTGCGAGGGGGGTAGCTCGATATCGAGCTTCTGGAACTCTATCAACTCACCGTACTTGTTGAGTTTGTCCTTGGCTTTGTCTAAGATGCAGGTGGAGATGTCGGTGAATGTGTAACCACCCAGTTTGGGTCTCCCCGATGAGTCGGACGACGTCACGGACAAAGCTTCCAGTATAGACAAAGTGGTTCTCCCTTTTCCGGCGCCGACTTCAAGAATTCGCAGGTTCGGATTCTTGAACTGCAGGAGCTGGACGTACTTGGCTAGCTGTTGGTGACCCCTATCGTAGCTCTCGTGGTTGTACATGCTATTGAGGCGATCTTCCTCCTGGAGTAATCCCAAGGCCTCGTTATCTCCCTGGAAAATATCTACGAGATGGGGTCCAATATGGACGAGCATCTCACCAAGAGCACCAGCTGCTTTGACTTGTGCTTCAAGGTCATGTATGACTGTGGCAGTGAAAGGAGGATTAGTATTGCAGACAGCTCTCATCCACTCAAGCAACTTGACAAAATGTCCATTTATATTAAGCTCCTTGCCGTCTATGCGTTCAATGGACGCGACCGTTTGCTGAACGAGAATCTTGGCATACTCTTCGCAAATACGATTGTGTCCACTTGGCACCAGCGTTGCGCATTCAAATTGACAGTGCTTGGTGATGGTTTCTGATTCAGCCAAATCGGCATCAATTGACCATTCGAGCCGATGGGTGAGAGTTTCTCCTTCGGATCGCTGCGATGTTCCAGTTTGTAAAGGACCACCTGACCCCGCGAGGACCAATCCGTCGATTCTCATGACCACGGAGGGCTTTCCATTCCGATAACGACTCACAAGTGTGTCAGTGATCACCTTAGAGCGACCGTGTTGCTGTAGCTTGGCCGAGACGTGCAGCTCCTGTCCCGGCTTAGAAGGAATCTCGGTGTGGATTTCTAGACTATTGATAGAGGCAACCACAACTGGGCTACCACTGAGCCCTGCTACTTTCATGATAGGAAATGCTGATTGAAAGCAGAGATCCAATGTCGAAGGGTGGATGCAGTGAGGTTGCTGACATTGGGAGGGCATGGTCGCCTGTGCGTCTGGAATTGGAAAACAGCTTATTGACCCTGACTGGGATGCTCTGGTTTCCCCGTTGCTTGCAGCAAACAATCCAGTGTAGTCCACACCTACTGCTCGGAGATCTCTGTACAGTTTACGACGCTCCACGCGCATATGACTTTGTTGGGAGACCTCGTCGATAAAAGATATAGAGCCACTGTCAGTCAAATCTCTCTTTTGGCTACCCTGGGGCACTACGGTTGCTATTCCGCGGCAGTGTTCTGCCGAGTCGCCGTTGCTTGTGATGGAAAAGACACGAAATTCTTTCCATGACTCCTTAGAAGCACATGGCCGCAAGACGAAAACGGTTTCCACGTGGGCGTCCTCCGGGATTATCAAAGCGCTTCCAAATATCACATCCTGGAACGTGACTCGCAAATTCTTCCAGGGCTTTGAGTCGTGCAAGGTAGTTTGCTTAAGAGCCTCCAGTGCCATGGCGAGGTACCCGGCGGCAGGAAACACAATCGATCCTCCCATCGAGTGTCCCACCAGCCACGGCTGCTCCTGGAGGCGCAGGTAGTTCCTCCACATTGGCTCATGTGAGAGGGTATCGATGGCGGCCGTTCCCAGGAGATCGTGTCTAGGGAACTTGCGGAGTCGATATTTTGCACTGCGGCGAGATTCGCTCCAATGCTTCGTCTTATGCGCCCAGCCGTACCGTGGCAGGTCGGAAAGGATGCATTTCTCGGCGTTGCCGTGTGGATCGTTGATGGCATCTCTGTCAAGACCGACATATCCTAGCTGAAAGAGCCTCCCAGCTGCTGTGATGGCTGTGTTGCTAGCATCCTGCTTACGGACAAGAACTGGGAGATATTCTATTCCTTGCAGGTTCGATCCTTTAATGATCTGCTTGATCGGGCCAGCTAATGCCGAGTGAGGGCCAATTTCGACAACGGCGACCGCATCTCGGTCTTTATCTTGGGTTAATCGGAGAAGTTTAGCTAGAGAATCACTGAAACGGACGGGTGATGTAAGATTCTTGCACCAGTAGGAGGCGTCTAGATCGGCATCTTGGACCTCCTCGCCGTGGACGGATGAAATCATACGGACATCACGCTGGCGTCGACCACATTGGATATTTTTTATAGAGGCCCAATAAGCTTCCTGAACAAGCTCCATATGGTGAGAATGATACGCTGCATCAACAACAAGACTGCGATTGAAGATCTTATTTGCTTCCAACTTCCCCTGAACAATCGACACAGCCTTCTCATCCCCGGAAATTGTCACACTGCCGGGAGAGTTTTCGCAAGCAACAACTGCCTTTCCAGCGCAAGGATCGTCCACAAGGTAAGCCTGCGCATCAGCTGCCGAAATACCCGCTGCGAGCATGGCACCGCGGAGATTAGGATGGAGTTCCTTCAACTTTCTAACATACACACCGCGATGGTATGCAACGCTCAGTGCGTCTTCAGCCGAGAGCATACCGACAGCATAAGCCGCGGCAATTTCTCCAGAGCTGTGTCCAACAACGCCCACCGGAAACACGTTCCAGTCTGCTAGCATGTCCACCAACGCGATCTGAATTGCAGTGCAAATCGGCTGAGACAGCTCGGCTTCATTGATCCGAGTGTCGTCCTGCTTGTTCAGCTCTTGGATCAGTTGCCAATCGGCACCTAATTTCAGCAGCATTTCCTCGGATCGCTGCATAGACTGTCTAAAAATTGGATTTGTGGAGAGCAAGCCGCAACCCATGCCCGCCCACTGGGCGCCTTGGCCAGTGAAGGCAAAGCACAGCTTAGGGGGTGCATGGTCATGGATTCGATTTTGGTCCGACTTTTCGCGATCGAGCCCCTCAATAAGCTCCTCCTTGGTGGAAGCGGCGACGAATAAGCGGTAATTCAAGACTGAACGTCGGGAGAGTGTGTATGCAAGGCTATCTAGGGACCGAGAGGTATCGTCAAGGTTGGCGACAAATCGCCGGAGGTTGGCAGCAGCTTCCCTGACTCCTGATTCGAGTGCGTGGGAGAAAACAAAGAGACGCGGCCGCTGTGGCTCTAGTGCTTCCACTGCTAGCTGCGGCTTTTTGGTAGTTGATGATGTTGGATCGCGACAAATAGGAGCTTCGAGAATGACATGAGCATTTGTGCCGCCATATCCAAAGCTGTTGACGGATGCTCGGCGTAATTTATGCTCCGGCCAAGGAATCAATTGTTTCGGTACCTTTCTCATCATATTAGAACTTGCTCGTGTATATACGTAAATAAAAGGATGGTGCTCGGCAGCACATGTGATACATACTGCTGCACTTTGGGAAGTGACTTACATCCATATTCCAAGTGTCAAGCGGGATGCTTTCGCTCGGCTTGATAAAGGTTGGGTTAGGTGGTATGAGGCCTTTCTCAAGCATCAAAACGGCTTTTATCACACCTGCCAGCCCGGCCACACTTTCTGTATGGCCGATATTGGACTTGACAGAGCCAACAAGTAATGGAGTTGTTCTTCCAGTACTGTCTTTGCAAAACGTATCTCGTAGAGCGCCGGCTTCAATTTTATCCCCAACAGCCGTTCCGGTACCTTTTAAATGGTAAGCGGTAGAACGTAAACCAAGATATTACTTAGCTATCCTCACGTACCATGTGCTTCGACGTAAGGGGTGTCACTTGGGTTCAGGCCTGCCTGTTCGTACACCTTGTTGATCATGTTAATTTGTGCTTCACTAGAGGGCATGGTAATGCCTGCGGTATGTCCATCTTGAACAACACCGCTACCTTGTATTACGGCTCGAATAGCATCACCGTCGCGCAATGCTTGGTCCAGCGGTTTGAGGATGAGGGCAGCAATACCCTCTCCTCTCCCGAACCCATTCGCGCGAGAATCAAAAGCGTAGCAGCGCCCATGGGGAGACAAAAGTCTGTGATTTTGATTAAATAATGTCCATGTAGAAAGAATGAAAAAGAAAAACGCACTTACGACATAGACGACATCAAGGTGACTTGATCGGGGTCGAGAATAAGATTTACACCTCCAACGAGAGCCTGTTTAGTTTCTCCAGCTCGAATTGACTGGCAGGCTTGATGTAAGGCAACCAAGCCACCAGAACAGGCTGTATCGATGGCCATGCTAGGCCCGTGCATGTCGAAAAAGTAAGACACCCTATTTGCGAGTATCGACGGCCCCTGGAGTATTTATATCTTAGCCATGCTTTTGGATGTACAATTTGGGTCACAACTAGCCCATACCGTTCCTGTAAATCGATATCTATTTCTTTTCGTTAGCACTGACCCTGAATCGTCACAGTTTGGCTCGCCAGTTATTAATTTGCTAACCTTGGTGACACTTCGGGGTCTCTATTCAACATTGTGTCGTAGTCGTGACTCGTCACAGCACAGTATACGGCTGTATCCGAGCCTGCCAGTTCTTCTAAGCCAATTCCAGCATCTTCAAAAGCTTCGTATGCAACTTCAAGCATCATTCTTTGTTGTGGGTCGATGGCTTTGGCTTCGACATTTGGTATCCGGAAGAAAGCACTGTCGAATAGTGCCGGGTCCTGGTTGAGGAGGTGGAATCCACGGGCATTGAACTATAGACCCAGTTAGACCTTCTAAGCCTCTATGTTGGGTCCATTATTATGATCTTTTGCTCACTCACCGAGCCGCTAAGATCTGACTGGGGATGCCAGAATGAATCCAGAGAGAATCGGTCCCTCCCACTATTTGTCCACCCCGTATATCCTTTAGATAGCATTTGCCAAAGGCCCTCGGGGGACGTTGCAATCCCGGAGAAACGGCACGACATGCCTACGATGGCAATGGCATCTTGGGGGGCATCACCGCGGTCTGTCGAGGATGGCATTTTCAGCGGTCGTTGTCGTCTTTCCTTGGAGAATTAAGTGCGATGCTGCCGCTCTAATTCGATTTAAGCAATCCTATTCTCGTAAGAAATAGGCAAGTAATTTGCAATAGTCAGCGGAGACCTCTCTCATATTTCTACTTCACAGTTTCACCGAGCGGCATAGTGGCAAGATAGTTCGTGTTTGTGGCGGACAGAGCCTGTCTCAGTTTAATGTAACAGAGTCAGAGTGGCATGTCTTGGATCTCTGCAGCAGATCCAGGTACAGAACAGTGGTAAAGTGGTAAGCTGATGTGAACCCCATTGCATCAGAAACGGCACAGGTCATACAGTACAAGCGCTGATCTATCTGCACACCTAACACCTTCACGGACACAATTCGACATGGCCGGTCTCAAGAGCAGTGGAGAGATGGCTTGGTTAGGTGGGAATTGTGGGGTGCTGTGGCTAGCGTTGAGATCCCGGCTAGTGGCGCCGTCTTTGACGCCTCTCCGGTGCTGTTCGTTGGAGAATCCCGAGACAAATGCAGGGGAAGAGACCCGTCAACTTTAGTCGCCGTGGCTTTACACGTTAAATATAACACGGAATGTGTACTGTAACTGTACCTAACAGGGGTTAGGGTGGCCTCCACGGTGACGAGAGTAGCTTAGCTAATAGTGAAGTAACTACAAAGCTGCTGCTTCCTGCTGCTTTTCTAGGAAGATACAATTATAGTCCTAACGTAAGGTGTGTATTTTAAGGCATTGCGATATATGCTTAAAATGTACACTTTACCTACACAAAGGCATGGACACATGCAGCCCATGCTACTATTAAGTCTAGCTGCAACAATATTTCAAATCTCGTACCGATAAAGGCCAGACTTGCCAACCCAGGCCACGAAGTCTATCTTTATTGATCTAAAAACCTTGCTTTTTTGCCTTCGTTGAGACACCGTCCACCTTCCAGACAAGTTTCTCGCGGCCGATTGGCACGGCATTACCTGATCTAAACATGTCTTACCCTGATTGGCTTACGACTAATTGCCAATATGAGCGCCGCCCATCTTCTGTGTGATACGTTACCGTTCGATATACGATCGCCGTTGACTGGCTGCATACCTCACGAACTGTGTCCGCCGTCGTTGGTCATGAGATGAAACATGATGAATACGCCCAGGCCCGCTCAACCTTCTATCGCTGTACTCGAGAATAGATATTTCATCGACTATGGAACATGTAGATCTGCCTCTTGACGTAATAAAAGAGAAAACGGACCAAAAACAGAAGCCTAACCAGTTTTTTAAAGTCAGTATCAGAATCCAGAATATCGTTCCTTCCACAGTGCTCTGTTAGGAAGGATCAATCTATTTATTGTCGTCTAAAAGACGCACATCACTAGATTGGTATCTATCTTCTGGGGAGCTCTGCAAGAAGAGTTCACCCTATTCATTTCACAGCACGACATGATTTCGGAATTTCTCAAGCCCAGCAGGGTTCCCTTAATACCTGGTTACACCAAGCTCCCCCCCTTCGACCAAACGGATAATCGCTTCGTGACTCCCATCACTCTGATATTCCGGGTCGAATCTGATGACTCGCGGGACTCCATCATCCAGGACCTGCAGGATGGACTCCTCAACACCATTGAGGAGATGCCATTCCTCGCTGCGGACGTGGTTCCGGACGACCATGAGCGCGGAACCGCACAGCTGGAGACCGTCGAGGGCGGAGGGGTTTGGTTTCACGTGCGTGACTACCCCGAGCTCGACATCGAGGTCCTCGAGCGCCGAAAGTTTACGCCGGCGTCCCTTCCTACCCAAGAGCTCATGCCAGAGCCGAGGCATCAGGATTGGAAACGTTGTCCAGTGTTGAACATCCAGGCTACATTCATCACTGGTGGGTTGATACTGGTAAACAAAGCCCATGCTCGAATTATCATCTATTTATACTCAAGTTAGTGGCTAATTCTATAGGTTACGAATTGTCACCATACTGCAATGGACGGCACAGCAATGTTTGTATTCGCGCGGACTTGGGCCAAAAACGTTGGGGCTGTTGCCGAAGGCCGTATGGTTTCGGAAGTCATGGAGCCCGAGTGCCTGGACCGGACACAATCATTCACTACTCATGGCAGCGGTAATATGCACATCTCCGAATTCACAAACTACAAGGTGATGAAGGATGGTTTAGTCGGGGACAGGCTGCGAGAGCTGGTTCGCATTGCGCTAGAAGGAAATACGACTCATCCTTCCTTGGCGATCTTGCGCCAGCTGACGACCACCTACTGGAATATATCCCAGGAATTCCTTCAGGCCACCAGGAACGAGGCGCCTCTATCGGAGTCTGAAACTACCGGGGTGACTGAAAAGACTTTGCTCAGCGCGCTGCTCTGGCGCCACATCTCTAGGGCACGGCAGCTCCGCTCCCGTGGCATCAAGACAACCTCAGTGGTGAACATGGTGAATATTCGGAGGCGGCTGCGGCCGCCCCTCCCGCTCGACTACACCGGTAACGCTGTCGTCGTGGCCAAGGCGACTGTCAGCGCGGAGGATGTGGAGGCTAAGATGCATCTGCACGAGCTAGCGGGTCAGGTCAGCGAGTCTATCGACTGGTGGACCTCGGAGAGGATATGGGGCTATATCGGAGCCCTTGACTCCGCCCATGAAGTGCTACGAGTGTAAGCTAAACTCTTCCTTGGGCCCGCCTCAAAAATAGGGCCTTTTCTAAGCGGAACATTTGATTCTAACATATCTTGAAGGGGGGCAGATGTAAACAATTTTCAAGGCCCCGACTTGGAAATTACAGACAATGGGTCTCACGATTTGATGGATATGGAGTGGGGTCCGGATCTAGGTGCTATTTTGGGCGTACGGATACCAAAGATCCCTACAAATGAAGGTTGGGTGCTCGTCTTGCCCTCAAAAAGAGATAGTCCGTTAGAGGTATTGATTAGCTTAGACAAGGAAACGTTAGCGCGTCTACGGCAAGATGAAGAGTGGACTTCATTTGCCACAATGTACGAGTAAAACCAAAGGATTTTTATTTTTGTTTATATGATAGTTTAGAATCAGGGTGGAGCTTGACTGCGTGGCTACAGGCTCTGTCACAACGCACACTTCAGATATCACTTTTGGAGTATCGCTTCTTGAAGAGTAAATATAGATCTCCTATTTCAACATTTCACCTGGTGCTGCGGGGAGTACTGCCCCTTGCGGTGCTGGATTCTTGCTCTTAAAATCATCGCAAATATCACCCATAGTGACAAACTCAACACCATCATGGCTCTTCATATGTTCAATCAACCTTTCATGCATTAAGATGGCATGGGGTCTCCCCGACACATCTGGGTGTATCGTGATGGGGAAGATGAACTCGTCGTACTCGCGGTAAAAGTAGTCGAAGTGGTCGCGCCAAATATCCTCCACATCTCGCGCATTGACAAAGCCATGACTGTTCGGCGCCCCCTTGATGAACATCATTGGTGGGAGGTCATCCAAATACCAATTGCCAGGTATTTCCACTAGGCCTGTGTCCTGCCCTTTAACCAGGGGCTTCATCCAGTCATCCGCCTTTTTTTTGTAGTCAATAGGAGTCCATGAGTCTCCGTGCGAAGATAGTATGCCTGGCAGTCTTCGTGGCTCATGCTGTGATCGTACTCAATCCCATAATCTAGTAATAGTTGGGCGCCCTCCTTGCTCGTCTCCCACCATGGTGCCACGCTTCCGCGGGGTGGCTTCCCCACAAAATTGGTCAGCATGCGGTACGTCTTAGCGAGGACGTCCCGTTGTTGCTCGATGCTCATGTCAGTCGGGTTTTCATGGGAGTAGCCATGGAGGCCAATTTCATGGCCGGCGTCGCGGACGGCAGCCATATCCTCGGGGAAGGTTTCCAAGCTGTGGCCGGGGATGAACCAGGTCGCCTTAATGCTGTACTTGGCAAGGAGCTTGAGCACACGCTGTGTGCCAATGCTGCCGGCAAAATAACCTATAGTGAGATTAGGTTTGACACTCGAAAAAACACGAGATTTAGCAGACCTCTGCTAATGTCGCCGGTGGAGTTTTCGCCGCCGTACGATCCCAACCATCCCGCTACAGCATCGACATCAACGCCATAGCTCACAAGAACGCGCTTCTTGCCCATGATAACGTGAAATACGTGGGTGGATCGTCACAGAGACGAAGTGAATTCTAACGTTGAAATATATACAAACTCTAGGTACATACGTCAAAGACGAAATGATTGTTGTTCACTTTGAAATTCGCGGAATTGGTCCTAGAGTTTCCCGAGTCTTGGATGCTAGGTCCTGATGTCATCGCGGGGGGCTTATCTTGGGGTAATCCAAACCATCTTATCAACCCCGCAATCCGATAGGTTTACTCCAACACTGTTACTCTAACTAAGCCCCAGAAGACTCCATCTCCATCCTGTGTTCTCTTCTCTCCAAGTCCAACTTTTACCTAATGGAGATCCTCGGCAGCCGGAAACCTGCCAACAGAAGGGCGTCTCGAGATCTATGTACTTGGATTTTCAGCAGTCTGCTTCATTTTCATTTTGCTCTATCCATTCCTGTTCCTCAATGTTAAACTAGGGCTTCCTAGATTTATATAGAGCGAGCTTGTTGGTCAGAGTTGATCAATATAACCATCGTGGGAAAAGTCATCCAACACACTGCCCCTTCCATCGACCTAAATGACAACCTCACACTCCTCCCTCTCCATTTCCATCTCCGTCTCCCCCCCGTTCTTTCCGACCTCACACTCTCCCCTCTCAGCTCTCTCCCTTCTCTCTCTCTCCTCCCTCTCCAACCTCACCCCCAGCTCAAGAATCCAATTCCCATCCCTACAATTGGCAATAATATATCCCCCGTTCCTCCCCGGCGCCCGCACAATCCTAATCTTCAACGGCGAGTACTCCTTCTCCACGGCCAGAGTCTCGGACTGGGCATAGCTTTCCTCTGATGCTGAGTGCCCCATCCTAGTGGCGGTGGCTTTGTTCTGGTTTTCGGCTTCAACTTCGGATATCATGGCAAGGAGCATTGGACTGAATTGATCTGTTGGCGCGTGGTCCAGTTTGGGCATGGCTAGGGGGGGTTGCTTCTGGATTCGATCTGAGTTGCTCTTTGTAATGGCTCGGTCCGAGGACAAAGCAAAGGGGAGGTTGTCTATTTGCCTGTCAGAGACATTTTCTTGCCTACATACATACGGGTCATGATACAGGGGTAAACAACAGCAAATACAAACACACTTACCACCACATTTTCTCACACTCAACCTCCTCGCAATGGTCTTCCTTCTCTTTGCCTTATGCGCCAAGCTGATCCCCCGCTTATCCACCAACGCCATCGTCTCCTCGACGCGCTGGACGAGGGTGTCGAAGCAGCCTGCCGAGGGAAGAGAAACCATGACTGAAGATTGGGATCTTTGGAATATGTCGATGGCGGTGTCAACTGAAGGTGATTCATCTGTTTCGGAGAGAGAGGGGCGCCTTTTTCGGGGCCTGGATTCTGGAGTCAACATGTTCTCAGGGTGGTGTTGGGTTCGGTTAACTGGGCGCCACAAAGTAGTTCTGGGGCGGGCTGTGAGATGTTAGCCCTGGGTGTATATTGAAATATAAAAGATAGGAATGAGTACGTTGTTTGGTAGGTATGTGATCAATTGTAGCATGTTTTGTTGGTAATATCATTCTCTACCTGCGCTTAATCTGTAGGAGTGAAAAGCATAAACAAAGCCAGGTGGTATGGAAGTAGTCCGGATTAACTCTTATCTATCGGAGGCAGTAGATCGATATGAGGGAGCAAGGTTGCAATGAGCAGGTGGAATGTGGTGCTGTTTGTTTTCGTTCGGAGGATAGTAACGGTGCAAGTCTGCCCTGTTGTCAGTCACTGGTTGAAGTGAATTTGAGAACAGAGTCTATAATTTTTGCTTTTGTGGTGGATAACCGGATAAGACGAGGATGTAAGTTACTTAGCTCTGGCAACCAGACTATAATTTATGAAGATATTCTTTCACCTACAATATCTATCGGCTGGTCTCAGTTCATACACAGCCATACCTCCCCTTCATTGGAAATATTTCATCCGGGTCTCAAGCCAAATGCAGAAGCTATTAACCTCGTGACTTCATCTTATCACCATCGTCAAATGCTCCCTACTTCCAACTTCGATCTATCAGAAACGATTCATCTCACATCATCATTTATAACTTCTGTTTTCCTCCATGCACACCGCCATCCTTCCTCGCCTCCTCAAACTGATACCCCATCGCCACCGGGCTCGCCCCTGCTCCCGCAACCCCATTCGGCAGCTTAACCATCCGCGCCGTGAAGAACACCGGATGCTGAGATGCAGAGTCATACTGCGGTCGTATTTGCTGTGGCATCACTCCCACGGGGCGGTGAGGCTGCTGGTTCATTGGCGGGGGGGCTTGCTGTTGTGGGACCTGGGGAGAAGTTAGAAGCTGGTAAACACGGTATTGTAACTGGGCGCAAGCGTACCTGTGGCCGCCGACCCTGGAGACTCGAAATCATCCTGTCCTGTCGAACCTTTTATGCCTGCCTCCCTCCCTTGCTTCACAGATGAACAAGCGGTGGCAACTGAACCTTGGGCGGGCTCAATATGCTGGTAGTGGCGGAGAGCGGTATAATGTGAGAGAACAGATGGCTGTTTATTTCACATTGCTTGAATGTGTTCTCTGCAAAATCCTCTGGCTTGTTGGACCAACTATGGTCGCGCGAGGTGTTTGGCAGTTGTGTGGTAGCTCAGCCTCGGCTCAGCCTCGGCTTGTTGCTTGTGATGTCATATTTGCAGTTTGGGATGTTTGACATGTTTTTCTATTGGGAGATATTTGATTTGAGGGGAAACAGAGTTTATATATGCTTACAAGCTTGCATTAATACCTTGCAAAGGAAAAGATACAAAGCCCAAGGTAATTAATTAATTTTGCAATTTCTTTGCATCTAATATTCATTTTATTGCGTATGTTAAATAAAATCCACGTCAAGCTCAGGCTTAGTATTATGCCTATTATTCTAGCAAAATAGTTAAGTTATTGAAACCAATTGGCTCCCCAAGCAGACATATAAATTGATAGAATACCCTCTCCAATCATGCCAATATCGTTTTTGTAACTTATTATAACTATAACTGAGTTTCTAATGTTGGTTGGTGTAGTTGGATTCCCGTTGTAGATAGCTCCAATTTGGAATAGCGCCGAATGGTGGGGTGGGGTTTCCGTCTGCCGTAGAATCTCGCGTATTTCCAGCTAAGAGTATATCTCATCGACGAAAACTTCTTCCTTCCTCTCTCTTCAACTTATTCTTCACATCAAGAAATTTTCTACCTTCTTTCGTAGCACAGTCTACCAAGAACGGTCAGTTACTTCAAGGTGGTTTAAGACAGCCTCGTCCCACGGATTTAAAGCATTGAATCAGGTGGCCCATCAGTGCTGGACACTGCTCCCAGGAACTTCATCTCACAGATGAGGCAATCATAAGCAAGGAAGATGGTTGGTTCTTCAGCGAGAACCTGCCATCGCTCGCTAACCAGTGCAGGCCTTCAGAGGAGCTAAATCGATGTCTACAGCTGGCTTCGAGTCACGCATGGAAGACGTCAAACCGTCCAAAAGGTATGTCAAGTTCGATCTCTTCAGTTCACTGCTCCTTCATTCCGTGGGCATCATATGATGAGTTTCAATCAACTGGGAATCTCTCCGAGAAATTTCGAATGTGGAAAACTTATAAGTTGTTTCTGAAAACGGCCCTCAACTATGTATCTTCGAACGAGGAACACTTGTCAATGGAAGTCACAATATACTAATGTTGGTGACAATAGTGATCTCAATGTTTTGATACTTGACTATCTTACTGCGGAAGGCTACCCAACTGCTGCTGAGAGATTCTCCAAGGAGGCTAATCTGAGCCCTTCGAAACAACAAGATTCAGTGTTTCTTCGGAACAGAATACAACATGACATCCATCTCGGCAGTATACAGAATGCCATTGAAGCAATCAATGAGCTCAACCCTCAGGTTAGTCTCCATCTATTTCATACCTACTCTCCCTTTGCGATGATTATTGTTTCATGCACCACGCATATAGCCTTCGGGTCGTTGATGAGAAAAACAAACCATACTTCAGTCCTCAGTATGAGCAAAACAAAACAAAATCCACTTTGTTATATTACACTAGATCAGGAACTGTTCTAACATTGTAATCAGATTCTTGACTCGGATACTTCACTCCACTTTGCCCTGCTTCGTCTGCAGCTCATTGAGCTTATACGCGAGAGTTCCTTGATGCCAGGCGGGAGCATTGGTCCTGCTTTGACCTTTGCTACCACCCAGCTAGCGCCTAAGGCGCCGAGCGATCCAGCCTTCCTGGAAGACCTCGAGAGGACGATGGCACTCTTGATCTTCCCTCCGGATCAACTTGAGCCTCAGCTCGCAGAATTGCTACACCCTGATCTTCGAAAGAAGGTCGCTGACAGAGTTAACGAAGCCATACTGGCTAGCCAAGGCCAAAGACGTAATGCCGCGATACGAAACCTCGTAAAGTTGCGCTCATGGGCCGAAGGCGCGTCCAAGGATGCAAAGATAACTTTGCCAGAGCAGCTTGATCTTGCCCTCGACGGGGACGTTCCAGGTGCGGACAGAGCCGTGCGATAAATATGAACCTATGACCGTGTAATACACTTTCTACTAATGATCTGATGAAGAGGCGTTCTGGTTGGCGATGGCCACAATTGGAAGCTACATGTGTAGTATAGTGGTGCAAGGCGTTTAGGATTGACTACAACGATGAGAAGAATACAAATGTTTTACAATTGAACCTCTATATCTGAATCGTGACTGTTTTGTTGTCCTAACTATAGCGAAATTTGAAGCTCCTCACATCTACACAACGTCCATGTCGATACAGTGCAACTTCTACATAACGGGATCAAATGTGTATCGTACCTGTACCCAAATTAGATAAAATTATTTATGTGCGTACCACGACCCTGGACATAACGAACACTTCGGTTTCCCGGATGATTGTTCCACCGAGTCCCTCAGACCCTCAGATCTCAACGTCATTGGTATGGTTGTTAGCGTTCCCATCAAGGTCAACAACAGGTACCAGAACCGGCCAATCCGGTCCCAAAACACAGCCCAGCCAAATATCGCATTCGTTGTCAAACTTCACCAGCTCGTCAATACGCCCAGATTCCCAGATATCTGGCATTGATGTCTAAAACGCAATAGAGCCGCTTTGAGTTTTATGCTCTGCATCGTTGCCGGTCAAAGACCCTACGACCATGCTCCGATCACCTCGCATCGCGCCCTTTGTCTCTTCAAACAATGGCGCAGTATTGAGAGCGAGAGCTCTCCAACAGCTACCGTCAGCTAAAGGGCGCACAATTCAATATGCATCCCAAGTCTCGAGGGGTCCGCATACGTTGCGAAAGCGACCGCAAGTTGTTGGCGCGCTGAGAAACTCCAATTGGCGACAACTCTCCCATACACCAATTCGATTGTCGCCAGGCAAGCAAGTCCTGAAAACTAGGTCGAGAACCCTCAATTTCGTGTACAGGGCCGCCGCGTGGCTTGGTATTTCAGTGACGGTTGCGTCGGCTGGTATCATTGGGTTCTTTCTATACGACGCGTCGACTTATCGGGAAGACCTTTCGAAGGGGGACATTCAGATATCCGACCTAGCCCTGAACCCCAAACTCGGAGGCCCGAAGAACTTGCCGATTGCAGAAGTTTTGATGGATGACGAAGATGATGCCGATATGGAGCGCCAGCAGAACAAGCCGAGATTGGTTGTACTGGGAGGCGGGTGGGGAAGCGTGGCCTTGATCAAGGAATTGAATGTGGAGGAATACCATGTTACTTTGATCTCACCGACAAACTACTTCTTATTCACGCCCATGTTGCCGTCTGCGACTGTGGGGACGCTTGAACTGCGCTCTCTTGCTGAGCCTATACGGCGAATCGTCGCCAATATGAAGGGCCACTTCATTAAGGCTCGAGCCGAAGGTGTTGAGTTTTCAGAGAAATTGGTTGAAGTGTCACAGGTTGGGCCGGATGGTAAAAGGAGCCACTTCTATCTACCATACGATAAACTTGTCATTGGTGTGGGATCAACGACAAACCCCTATGGCGTAAAGGGTCTTGATAACTGCAACTTCTTGAAAGACCTCGATGATGCGCGGAAGATTAAACACAAGATCCTAAACAACCTCGAGGCTGCCAGTCTACCTACTACAACTGAAGAAGAACGAAAGCGCCTCCTTTCATTCGTTGTTTGTGGTGGTGGCCCAACAGGGGTCGAGTTTGCTGCGGAGTTGTTCGATCTCCTCAATGAGGACCTGACGCAATATTTCCCCCGACTGATTCGCAATGAAGTTTCGGTACACCTTATTCAGTCTCGAGGCCACATCTTGAACACTTACGACGAAGCCGTGTCACAGTACGCCGAAGACCGCTTCTCTCGTGACCAAGTCCAAGTCCTCACCAATTCTCGCGTGAAAGAAGTCAGGCCTGACAAGATCCTCTTCACACAAAAGGATGAACAAGGAGAGACTATAACTAAGGAGCTACCCATGGGCTTCTGTCTTTGGTCTACAGGTGTAGCACAAACCGACTTTTCAAAAAACATCGCCAAAACCCTTGGTGACACCCAGACCAACAGACATGCCTTGGAAACCGACTCGCACCTCCGACTCATTGGCGCACCATTGGGAGATGTATACGCCATCGGCGACTGCGCCACTGTCCAAAACAATGTTGCAGACAACCTCGTTTCCTTCCTTAACAACCTAGCATATGAGAAAGGAAAAGACCCCAAAACTATGCAGATCGAATTCGGGGAGTGGATCCAAGTTGGCCGCCGTATTCGACGCCAATTCCCACAAGCCACGGAGCATCTAAAGCGCCTAGACAAGCTCTTCGAGGCCTACGACAAGGACCAATCGGGAACCCTCGATTTCGGCGAAATGCGCGAACTGCTGATGCAGATCGATAAAACGCTTACCTCGCTCCCTGCTACCGCCCAACGAGCCCACCAGCAGGGCCGGTACCTAGCTCACAAATTCAACAAACTGGCGCGTGCGGCACCAGGTTTGACAATGAATGAGGTCCGCGATGGCGATTTGGATGATGCTGTGTATAAATCCTTCAAGTACCATCACCTTGGTAGCTTGGCGTATCTTGGAAATAGTGCAGTGTTTGATCTTGGCGGAGGTTGGCACGCACTGGGAGGCCTGTGGGCGGTGTATGCGTGGAGGAGCGTTTACTTTGCGCAGAGCGTCAGTGTGAGGACGAGGTTGCTGCTGGCTATGGATTGGGCGAAGCGAGCGCTTTTTGGCCGAGGTATGTTCGGTCTTTCCAATGAGTCAATTGTCGCTAATAATGCTGTAGATATGATGACCTTTTGATTTGGGGATCGGGACCTGTTATAGTAGTTTCCTTGAAAGTGGTGGGTGTGTCGACGGTTTTACAATGGCTCTGAGGTTATCTATGGGACTGCTGGCAGAGTGCAGCACAATAATATGTGCTACGCCAGAAAATAGAAAGAGGAACGACCATCGGTGTGAATTACAAGTACATATTTAGATTCTAGCCTAAACAGCAAATATAGATAAATATTCAGAACAAAGAAACTTCGTTATCTGCGTCATGTTGCGTCTAATGGTTCCGTAGTATCGGCGTTTGCTGTGCTGTATCTGCTAGAGTATATCAATATGCAGCCAAAGAGACACAATTCTAGTCGCTGCGTTTGTCCTTTATCACATCCCTTGTTTGTCACAGAATGCAGCACGGTGCCTTCCCATATGATGATTATGTTTGCCTCTGTTGAGAATTATATTTGGATTTTAGTTTCTTTCCACAGGGCTCTGTTGTGTGGGCTGCTGTACATACAACAGCGTCTCCTAGGCCGCTGGTCTCATTTGGAGACGCATGTTCCCCCTTCTGGAAACAGCTCGGCCTTCCCAGATATTCTTGGGAACTAGAGAATAGTTCGTTGTACACGGCCTTTATCCCTCATTTATTTATATAGGCGCAGAAGCTTGTGAGTACATCTGATGCGCGCTGCCCACTTACTTCTCACTTCTTGGGCAATCAAATCCGTTCAAATGGTTAACAGATGCCAAAGACGAAACAGCCGGCCTCAAGCCGGCCCCAACTTCATGAACAACCATGCTCCGCGCCATCGTCCCCGAGAACCCCTCTACCAACCTCCCACACCAAACCACAGCGGCACCTTCATCCCCAGCCTCCCCTTCTACCCAGGTCACCATTTCCAGGGCATCAGCGCCATCTTCGCCGAGCGCGCGCGCTTCCTATCATCCCTGCAACAGGAGGACCTTCGCGCCACTGCCCTCCTTACGGAAATTGCGGAAATAAATGCGCATCTGGCTTCTGGGGTGCCGCGACCGAGAATTCTCAGGAAGTATCTGGCCTCGAAGAGGAATGCGGCGGAGATGGGTGCTAGGCGGGAGAGGTCGATTTTGCAGCGGCTGGGGGAGGCGACGTTTGTGATTCAACAGAGGGAGAGGTGGTGTAAGGTGGAGAGGGGGAGGGGCCCAGGGGATGGGATTGGGACGGCGGCGAGGATGGAGGTTGGGACTGGTGGGCATGTTTGGGGTGGCTGCTATGGAACGTGGGTAGCTGATGAGAGGGCGTGGAATGGCCAGCATGTTCCGTGCGAGGGTGAACCACAAGGGTACTCTGCTTCTCAGGGATGGGGACAGCAACTGCCAGCACAAGGCTATGTGATGGTTACTCCGCCGGCATCTACGGAAGGTTGTTGGCCCACAGGTCAAAATAACTGGCTGGCTCAGGCCCCCGGCGACAATTGCAGCGACTGGGATATGTGTCGAGTTTCCTCGTGTGATGTGGTGGAGCAGAGGTCACCGCCGGCGGCAAGATCTGATTCAATGGTGGAGCTCGGAGCCGGGCGCAGGAGAGCGCAGAGTAGGATGAGTATGCCAGATTTGAGCTCCAGGCAGTGGGGAGGAGATTATCCTCTCTACCTGGGTTACTATTCTTCTGGGTCCTCGCAGGGAATGGCTGATGGTCCAGACAATTAGCACGAATATGCTCGCAAGACACGGTGGACTGAGAAGCGCGTTTGTACTGTATTGCATATTTGTTGTCTTGGGTATATTTACAATTGTAACAGCACATATTCATCCGCTCCATTTAACTCTCGTTTCTTCGTCACTGAAATTCACCAAATTCCCCATCATCGAATCCAAGATCTCCAATTGAGCCAGGTGCAGGCGGGGTTTGCGTCTGGCTTAGCCTTTTCTGCGCCTTCACATCCTGGGCACTTGGAGGAGGGGGTAGGAAACCCCCTTGTGCATTCGGCGGTGGGGGCAATGAAAATCCTCCACCGGCAGCTGCTTCGTTGCCACCGCTGCTAGATGACGCGCCCAAGGATCTCCTGCCCTTGCCTGTCTTCCCACCAAGGTTCACAGTTATGGTCTGCCCTTCTTTCAGGCTGAAATCGCGTTCCACTTTGCTAGCATCGCTATCCTTCTTCGCGGGCCTGCGTGGGTCTCCAGCCACAACATCAAGGCCGAGTGTCTTTCGAATCTCCTGCAGCGCGACACTGAAGTCGAAAGCATCCGATCTCTCCTCAAACCCGATGCCCAACCCTGCCTTCCTTCCACTGGGGTCCTGCACCCTGACAGCAAAGAACCGGCTCGAGTCCGCCACCTGCTCCACCACAGCCGGTGTCGTGTATGGCGCCGCAGCAAATAACTCGCCGGTCTTAGGGTCCTCGAGCAAGATGTCGGCCTTCAGCTTCTCACCGCCTTGGGGGGTAGGTATCGCGGTTTCGAGGATGCGGAGGCGAGCGGTGAAGATCTGGCGCGACACTGGGGAAGTCCATGAGGCAGCAATGTGGCCCTTGCTGGATGCTGGAGGAGGTGGGTTGTAGACGTGGACGGTGGGTGAGAGGAAGAGGACGCGCTGGATGGAGTCGGGAGGGAGGCGGGTGGAGGTGGTGGGGTCGATGAGATCCATTGCTTCGCGAGGCTACAGTGGCTCTTTGGACGCTTTGTTTTTCTTACAATTCGAGCTAGATGTTTACTGGCATAGCGATCTCCAGGGAGTGGTTAAATTTGATTTTATGTGCACAAATAGCGTGGTCTTCCCTTGCGAGTATGCTGTGATAGCACATGGCGGGGTTAGGTCGGCGGCCGTTAGCGCCAAAGCTTAATCACACGTTGGACTGCTCAAAGGGAGGGATCACCACATACTGTCACCTCGAACTCACTAGATGTCCAATTCACACCAGGAACTACTTAGGGCGTAAATCGACCAAGTAGTTCCCAGTATCTGGAATTGGCTTCATGGACCTACTTGTGGAGAATCTATATATATTCTCCTGCATCTCCCCTTACAATGTGACTTTCCAATATTTTTCATCCCCGTTGAATTTGAACTGAAGTTTATCAATTTGATACTCCAGAATCATTTCAGCTTAACTACTGCTGGGAATTTTTATCTTATCGAATTCTATTGCTTTTTATCTTTGCCACGGTGGTATTTCTCCGTCGTCTATCCTTGGACTTGCCAAACAAGTCAAATATTCATCTCTTTCGGTTTATTTATAACTACCTGCTCCTTCTTTAAGTTTTCCCTTGGGGTAGATCTTCTTACACTACTCAACCCTCTTTCAGTTATTATCTGGGCCTTCAGCTCCATCACTACTTCCTTTCACCTCCATCACTACTTCCTCTCAACTTCGAGTCTCTCACAGCCACAGTCACTCTCCGCCCCGGCAGCTTTTACCGTTACTATTGTCCCGTTGCGGCCTCTTGGAACCCGACTTGGAAAGGTGCCTCTTTCCATGCCGTCTATCTGATCTTTCGACCTTTCCACCACTAACATCTGAACAAGCTTGGCCCTGTTTGGCCATTAAAACCACCCACCAAGCTGTTCGGAACCTTCTCAGTTGATCCTTCATATCTTACCATCTACAAATAGAACCCATCTTATCGATCTACATCTCCCTCAAACAACTCTCAAGGTGGTGCCGACCTGTACTTCGGAGGTCATCCGCCTCGTATAATACTTGCAACCTGGTTTTACACTTGCAGCCTCTTACACTTGCAACCTCGACTTACCATTCACGAAGAGCCTATATCAAGCACTGCCTTTTTAACGCCTGCGCCTGCGCCACTATAGTTGCTTTCTGCCCATTTCCTGTCCTCTTGAGACAGACTACCACGAGCCATATGACAAGGTGAGTTCAAATAGCCACTATCACTTCCATATTGGAAGTAGAGCCTCCAAATAATCATCTCCTCAATATGGCCAATCTTGGCCATTTGCACGTCTATTCTAGCTGAATTGCTTAGTTCTCTACATTTTTAGAGCTACTACTACTACTCTGGGTTTTCTTCTCCTGGGACTGTCTTTGTTTCAAGCACCAACAATCTCACCCTAGTTCTACTTCGCTTACATGATCCATTTGATTGAACCACTTTGCAGCAGGAAACTCTCCGTCGTATTTACGTTTTCTGACCATCATTGCAGATCAGACGTATGGCTCACCACCAAGCCTGACACTGCGCCCATAACTTGCGCCCCCGAAACACCCGGTTTGTCAACAAGATAAGACAAGACACTCGAAGACACACATTCTTCGTTTACCCTTGCTGGATCTCTGTCACGATGGATGCATCTGGAACAGGACGTCATACTCCACTGGCTACCCAATCCAGCCAAGGCACACCCAGTGGTGAAAATATACAAGATGCAAGACCCAGAGAGGGATTATTCGTAACCCCAGATCCCGAAGATGATATGAGCTTTCAGGATCATGCTGAAGTATCCATCAACCATCCGCGAGCTCCCACTCCACAATTCAGCGGCCACAATCAAGATCAACGCATCCGTCTGGCACAGGAGGTCATGAAGCGGGAGATTTTACTGAAGAGAAAATCAGGCGCGGCATCCATATTCAATGAAAGCGGTAGGGCAAAGGTCCAAAGATCGAACCCTAACACCGGATCATCCCATGGGGACATTCCATCTGTGGAAGGTGCAGATCACAACATGAACATCCATAACGAGGAAGACCATTCCTGGATGGATGCTGATAATGATCAAAATTTCACAGATGAGCGGGAGGTTTTGTTGAGAAACATGGACGCTCTGGAGACAGCCAGGGAGAACAACAACGGAGAATTGACTCATAGCCAACAGTTGGAATACCTCCAAGCTAGCCAACGCCTCCACACTGCTTCCCGGCGGCTCCAAAAAGGCAAATCATTCCCTGGACAGAACACATCAACAAGTGACATGCATACCGATCTCATCAGCGACGATGACAATGCCGAGATAGACTCTGAGATGGCGGAAGGGGCCCCAAACCACACTTCTCAAAGCGAGCTACCACCGGCGGCCGCTGCAGGCCAAAAGAAAATTCCTCGGAGAAGAGCCACAAATAAGACAGCGCGAGATGTGCACAACTCAAAGCAAGCTACAAGAGCAGAAGCTGTCGGAAACAGAGGCCGTGTAGCAAATAAAGACAAAGGCAAAGGCAGGAAACAACCAGGCGCAGCTCCAGCAGGAGTCCCCAAAACTACATATAAGAGCAGGATGAGAAATAAATGGCCAGAAGTTGATGATACAGTACAGAAGCTGCTGGCAAGCCTGATTCAAAGCGATTCTATCAAGGAGCGCATGGAACAAGCCGACGTTGAGGATGGCCCTGATATCGTCACAGCCAATAAGGCCAGCCAGCTGAAAGAACTTCTCAGCAGCATCCCCCGGGATTATGACGCCAACAAAGCAAAAAATGAAAGAAATGCGTTGCATGAAGCATCCAAGTCATTTGGTCATGGGAAAGTTAAAGCGAATAATGGGAAATGGCTTCTAATCGGTATGAAGACGCCGTTGTACCATCACCAGTTGCTAGCAGCAGACTGGATGGTTAAACGTGAGCTTTCCTTAGACCGGCCACATGGGGGTCTACTGGCGGATGCCATGGGTCTTGGAAAAACCGTATCGACTTTAGCTACGATGGTAGGAAACCCGCCAGCAAAAGAAGACATTGCAGAGATGAGAAAAGCTACGCTCATAGTAGTCCCGGCAAGCTTACTTTCCCAGTGGGAAGCTGAAATTAAAGTGCATGTCGACGAGAAGATTTTCCAAAAGGTCATGCCTTATAAAGCTTCTTCTAGAATATCTACCAACATTCTCTCAGACTGCGACATTGTGCTGACGAGCTTTACCGAGGTTTTGAATAGCTGGCCATTTCCAAACTCTGTGGAAGATAAGGCCGAGGCAAGCCAAATGGGAGATGATGAGTGGGCCAACAGTCACCCTGAACTTAAAGGCGACTTACAGAGAGTCAAGTGGTACCGGCTCGTTCTCGATGAAGCTCAGGTTATCAAAAATTACCGATCAAGGACCTCAATAGCTTGCCACAAGCTGGACTCAACTTACCGGTGGGCTCTTTCAGGAACTCCAGTCTTAAACAGCCTCAATGAGTTGTATCCATACTTTCGGTTTCTTCGCATGAACTGGGCAGACAGTTTCCCTATTTTCAAGAAAAACTTCGGCGATCCTGATGCCAATGATTCAACTAAGAGACTGAATGTCATGCTCAGTGTGATTATGATGTGAGTAGAAAAGTAACATTCCGGCATACATACATCTGCTAACCAATATTAGGAGGAGAACAATTGGATCCAAAATTCTTGGGCGCCCCTTGGTTCAGCTGCCACCTATTCACCCCTCTCTGAAGATTGTGACTCTCAGCGGAGAGGAAAGAGCAATCTATCGCACATTAGAGGATCGTTTCCGTGGGATGATGAACTGCCATTTTCAAGCAGGGACGGCCGAAAAGAACTATGGTCTGTATTTGACACAACTTTTGAGGCTCAGACAGGCCGCATCTCACCCTTTTCTTCTCGAAAGGTGCATTAAAGACCTATTCGATGCCGAAGATCTTCTTGCGCTTAAGCGCAGACTACAGCGTCTCAAGAAGGACAAACGTCCAATTTATGAGAAAATCGAACAATGGTTTTCAAAGCCTCCAGCAAGCGAATCGAATGAAAGCGGCTCCAATGTTGCATTCGGGCGTTCTGATTTCGGTAAAAATTTCAATTTCGAAGGATTTCTCAGCGAGGCCGATCACGAAAAGATCTATTCCCGCATTGTTTGCATTCTTTGCTCGGATCTTCCTCAGGACTCTGTTAAGACAGATTGCGGTCATATATTCTGCAGGGGCTGCCTTGAGGGTAATATACACGCACAGGCGGCTACGTTGGAGTTTGATTTTACGGTGTGCCCAAAGTGCGACAAGATATTCGAGCAGTATGAGCCGTGGAGGAATCCAGACTCCAAAGGTAGTGATGACGGTGCTGGCTCTGAACATTCGCGTTCTGCATCAAGCCAACCCACGAAGCAAACTTCCAAGAAGAGAGACTCAAACTATAAGCCACACATCAAGGACTCGGAGTGGTTAAAAATGTGCATCGAAAACCCTAAGCTTCTTCTGCCTAGCTCTAAAACCATTGCCCTCAAGGCTCAAATTCTACGTTGGGTACATGAGGCACCAGATGATAAAATTTTGAGTAAGAATATTCCCCAGTATTTTTTGCTTTCCCACACCGCTTTCCATGCTAACTGCCTGAAAATAGTATTCACGCAATTCAGAATGATGACAAGGATTGTGGGATTGCTCTGCGAGAAGGAACGCTGGGGCCACGTATATTTCACTGTAGGTCTTTGCAACCGCTTTCCACCGAGTTCAGTGCTCATCCTGTACATTTACTTGCCAAAACGCGTAGCCGCAAGCGAGCATTTCTAACATATGACACAGGGTGATATGAACATGAGACAACGCACTCAAGCAGTTGAGCAATTCCACACTGATAAGAAGATAAAGATCATGATTGCTGTTTTGAAATGCGGTGGGGTGGGACTGAATCTGAAATGCGCCAATCGCTGCATAACCATTGACCCCTGGTGGAACCGTAAGCTGATGTCCTTTGCTGGCAGCTTCTCAGATTGACTAACTCCATTCATAGACTCCGTGGAGCAGCAAGCATTTGGCCGTATCTTTCGGATTGGGCAAATGAAGGAGACTCATGTTGCCCGATTTGTTGTGAAGAATACAGTCGACATGCGAATCCTGGACATGCAGAAGGATAAGATGGCGGAAATTGACGGTGCCATGATAGAGGCTGGAAAGCCCCTTTCTCCACTGAGCATTGAAGAAATGGCAAGCTTATTTGGTCATTTGGTGAAGGGTGATGACGGGGTCACCCAGGTGGAGCCAGATTACGACACCGAGGTCGAAAGTGAAGGAGACTATGAAGAGGAGTCCCAGGATATCGAGGAGGAAAGCGCTGAGTAGGGGCTGAGTGGCCGAGGGTGGAGTTTCATTGCATCGGTTATCCAGGAAAGTGCCTAGTGGGCGAGGGGTCGGGAAGGAATTTCGTTGCATCGATTATCAAGGAAAGTGCGGAGAAGGCGGGAGTGAGCTTCATTGCGTCGGTTATTCATGATTACTCACATACGCAAACTTATCAGACGGGGCTTTGAATCGAGCAGTAGTTAGATCATCATAACTTTCTAAGTTGGGCTGCTCCCTACGTGAATATATCCTGATCGCCACAGATAAGCCTTAACCAGCAAGCCTTCATACTGCGGCCTTTTTGCTCTTCTTCGATTTGGACTTTTTATTCCCTGATGCCGTCTTCTCAGGCACATTTCCTGTATCAGCGCCAGACCCTTTTCCCACATCCTCTTGCTCAACCGTCTCCTTCTTTTTTAATGCTCTCTTGACCGCTTCTTCTCTCTCGACTCGCTCAATCAGCTTCTCGCTCGCTTGCCAAAGCTTTTTCGCAGTCTCTTCATCTCTAACATCTTTCCTCGCCAAGTCAACTTCTATACACTCTTTGATTAACTTGCCTCCGTTGCCCCTTCCCAAGGTAACATCCATAGCTGCATACAATAAACTCTGCGCTCCTTGCTCGGCACTCTTCAAGAAAAGCCAGGCTTGATGCCACAGGAGTACATAGACAGCCAGTCCCCACAATGTGCCTCTGCTTAACCAACGCCGCATTCCAGAAGTCCGTGAATATCCCGGGTCGACGAATACGACACGGGCATTCATGGGGAGGCCGTCTGGGCGTTTGTATGCATCCAGGTGCTTCTGGAATGCCTGACCGAACACCATCAACGCCAGTTTGCTTCTCGCATAGGCTTTTCCTGCGCTCCACCGTTTGGCGTCAAGGGCTTCTTCTCCGTCTTCCAGCACCGGGGACGAAATATAACTCGAGCAAGTTGTGAAAAGTATCCGTACGTCTCTGTCCGGTGGTTGGGCTCGTATCGCGGGGCTCAGGATACTTAACAGATGGAAATTAGCCAAGTAGTTGACCATCCATGTCTCTTCGATTCCTTCGCTCGTCAGAGCCATTGGTTTCCCTGGAGGTGTGAGGCTGGCCGCACAGAGGACGATCATATCAAGTCGCCGAGGAGGCGCATTGTCAATCCATTTCGTGGCAAATTTGCGTATGCTGTGGGTCGAAGATAAGTCGACTTGCTCCGCATATATTAACTCGTTATTTGTTTTCGTTCGGAGATCTTCGATGTAGTCGACTATAAAGGGGTCTGATGCGGGCTGACGTGTGAGGAGAATGACTTGAGCACCTCGCTGGGCCAGACCGAGTGTCGTCTCCGCACCTATACCGGTTGTACCTCCCTGGGTTTAATTAACACGCGTGTTCCGCTCTCTCGTGGATAGGTAGCCAAACCGTGACAATCACTACTTTGGAATGCAGCTGGCGTTCCGCAGTGTTTGTCGCCCCACGGCAGTACAACTTGACCAACACAATGGCCCCAATAAGTGCGACAAATTTTAGAATATTCCAGTAGTCAATATCAAAAGATATGCCATTGAATATTGCCTCTGCTATAAGCGGGATAATCATCTTGTTTGCGGTCGAAGGGAAGGGTTAACGGGCTCATTAACAGGATGAAGAGGCGGGCATGAGCGCAAATAGACGAGATCCTAGCTTGACCTAAAGAGCGTGTGCACCTTCCAGTAACTGTGAGGTACCGGTCTCGAAATTGGATATCGATGACCCTCAGTAGCTGTTTGTCGTGGTGGCGGTGGGGGGAGGCGTAAACAAAAATTTCGGAAACAGGCAAGGCCAACATGACGTTTGTAAACTATATTTAGGTATTAGGTATCTGCGCTAGCGAAACCTGGGGTAATCTACAGTAGCACCTCTTGGAGAGCCTTCGTTGTTGCCGCACCATATCTCAACGTCACTTCCTCCTGTTGCCATCTGTTACGATTACACACAATACAGCGTGATGTCTAATTCAGACGATGAATACACGATACCCCTTCAAGACCAACGCGCCTTTGGAGCCGGCCTGAAGCGCAAGCGCGTACAGTTTGTCCGATCGAGCGAAACAACAACCGACACCATCAGTTCCGCCACATCTTACGGTCATACAGTTAGCAAGACATATCTGGGTCTTGTTCTTCCGCAGTCCTCTGATGGTGTAGAGAAGCAAAATTCGAAGACAAAGACTAGTTTAGCAGAAACTGAACCGCAAATATGCGAGACATGTTCCCTTCCCATTCCTCCTCTTCCTTCATCGACTCCCCATGCTGCACTCCTCGCACATCAGCTCAGTCTCCCGCACTCCCATCCACCCTCCTCCCTACCACCCAACAGGACCGGTGTTCGCATGCTGCGTGACCAAGGCTGGGACCCTGATGCCAGGACTGGTCTTGGCGCGCATGGAGAAGGGATACGGTATCCTATCAAGGCCCAAGAGAAGAATGACAAGTTGGGTATAGGCGCCACAATACCGAAGCCGAAGCGCGATGTGCTCCAGCTGAGTCGAGGTGTTGGTCAAGCAAAAACCAATCAGAAGAAGGAGAATGAGAAGGGTAAGAAAAAGAAGGGCTGGGTAAAGAAGACAGCAGAAGATGAAAAGCGAAGATCAGATAGGCTGCAGCAATTGTTTTACGAGAGCGAAGAGGTATCCAAATACTTACGCTAAACACCATAGCAGCTCTGTGGTACGAGGCAATTTATCAAAGAGGGGTGAGACGATGTCTTACGATGATCACGTAGCAACGATGTCGAATGTGAGGATTGCAAACTTGGTTTGGCTGACATGTCTGGATGGTACTACCGCATCTAGCGTTTATTAGGGAGTCTCCTGACCCCCTGTCAGGAGCCTGCCCCATGGACGCTCCCGGGCTGATGATTACAGTGAAATTGTGCCATTTCAAGTTGCTTTAGACCGATTTAACTGTTGGACAGGAGCCGGCGCCACAATGCACTAAAAAAAAACGCCATACAGCATAGACCAATCCCTCGTTATGTTTATTGTCTATATGAAGACCGAAGCAGCTAGATTTAACATTATTACAATTATATATATATTATGTTATTTAAGGTGGCGTAGTATATCCCAGTGATATTGCCTTTGCAAGCCCTTTCGCCAGCTCGCTGTTTAAATGGCTAAAAGGACTAGGATATATGAATACTACTTATTCAGTGATCCTTGCCTCCCTTCTTCTTCTTCTTGTCCTTCTTCTTGTCCTTCTTCTTATCCTTTCTGCAGGAGGGCTTGTGTGGCTCCTTTTCGCAATCATCATGGTTTGGCTTGTGCTTGAACCAAGGACAGTCAGGGGTACCCCTGAACTCCTCTGGGCAGACCTTATCATCGTCATGGTGGTCGCCGCGGTGGTCGCCGTGGTGGTCATCGTGGTGGTCATCGTGGTGATCATCATGGTGATCATCGTCGTCCTCGTGCCTGCACTTTGGGTCCTTGGAATCCTTGGGGCAGTCATGCTTGCGATCATCATGCTCGTCCTCGTGCCTGCACTTTGGGTCCTTAGAATCCTTGTGGCAGTCATGCTTGTGATCATCATGATTGTCCTCGTGCCTGCACTTTGGATCCTTGGAATCCTTGTGGCAGTCGTTCTTGCGATCATCATGATTGTCCTCGTGCCTGCACTTTGGATCCTTGGAATCCTTGTGGCAGTCGTGCTTGCGATCATCATGATCGTCCTCATCGCGGCAGTCGGGATGCTTGGGCTCCTTCTCACACTTCTCCTTCTTACCGTGCTTTCCGTGCTTCCCCTTCTTCTTGCCATGCTTCCCGTGCTTTCCCTTCTTCTTTCCATGCTTTCCGTGCTTTCCCTTCTTGCGGCGCTTGCAGTCATCCCTATCTTTCTCATCTCTGCACTCGTCGTCGTCATCGTGGTGGCCTGATGAGCGTCAGCATTTCCTAAACTCAACTATGTTTTATCAAAGTAAAGCCAGAGCTATTAGCCTGTTCCAAGGCAGAGGAGACTCACCACCACCGCGGGGCTCGATTATGTTAGCCTCCTCACTATTTTCTTTCACAGATACCTGACGGAAGGCCTGGACGGGGACACATCTGGCCATACGCTCGGCACCTCCCTCGATTGAGATGAGCCCGTTCTCGCAAACAGCCGTTGGGGCGGCGGACACGAGGAGACCGCAGACGGCGGTAACCGCGACAGCTAAGTTAATGGACTTCATCTTGGAGATTTTCGATGGGAAAGAAAGTATGTATGTAGATAGGTAGGTAGTGGCACGATATCGAACGAGTGTATGTTTAATGAAGAAGCCAGTGAAAAGGGGAATCCCCCCCTTATATAGGGGCAACAGCTCACATCTTTAGGGTAAAAGGCTAGTTGATAGTTATTTACGTGGACCGTCGAAGATTATAGTTACGCAATCATGGGCAGTGATAAACTTGTAACTTAAGCCGTGTAAAACAGTATAATGTGTACCTTCCTTAGGTCTGGGCGCTAGGAGCCATGCTGTGCTCGGCACATAGATCGTCTGAGCTGTCAAACCATTGTAAAGGTATAAATTTTAGCCTATAAATTTATATGATGGCTGGAGTATAAATCGACGCATTGTTCCAATTTCGCACACCACTAACACAAATCCAACTTATGCATCCTACTTATTCCAAGCTGGATGGGTTCAACAGCTCCATACTAGGCAATGCGCCTTTCCCCAAACCAAATAGTCGGACCTGCCAAATTGTAAGGAGCCTGTTATGTTGCAGGTTGATATTTCCATTTTCGGTTGAGGTGTTGCCATGTTTATTGCCTAGTGCCGGGTGGCACGAACCTTAATAGGGGACCATCGCATGCCAAAGCTATTGTCATCCCATCCAAAGTAAGTCGATAAAACAGCAGACCAAAAATTTGTAGAGTATTATTCGAAGGTGTTCCACGAGTTTCTCAGCAGCGGAAGTAACGCTTTTCGATCCAACGCGGCTCGTAATCAGCAACGATTTCGCAGACAACCACTTTCACACGCGGAAATACTTTCGTGAGACGATTCAGTCCCATCTTTCCTGCAAAGTAAGTAACGAAAACAATCCGTTCTTCTGCCACACCGTGGTCAAGTAAAACCTGTACAGACATCAGAGCGGCACCGCCGCTTGACATCTGTGGATCCAGGAGAAGTACACAATCCTGGGTCTGGATACCGCCCGGAAGCTTTTGATAATGTAACTCTGGCTCGCCGGTTCTGATGTTTGATTGGATGAGAATGCGGCCAGTTTTGCAGTCTGGTATCACTCTCTTCAACCCTGTCTCAAAAGCTGCACCGGCGCGTAGGATAACCACGGCACTAGGCTCACCGTTCCGTTGATATCCATTGTAAACATGTTTCGTGGGCGTTTCTACCGTCTTTACTGCGAAGTTAGTGTTGTTCAGCGCACTGTTTAGGTTAGCGCGATGCTGTAACTGCCTGACAGAGGTTTCTTACTGCTCAATCAACAGAGTGGCAATGCGGTCGAAGTAGAAAATGAAGTCCTCGGCTGATGTATCCACATCTTGGATGATGGTGCTGATTCCTTTCAGCTGAGACGTCTGTTCCAAGACTGCAACACTGCTTGCTAGCGGCTCATTCTCGCAGTCAGACCCGAGCTTCTTCAACTCTGCCCTGTGTGCCTTGGACTTCTCGATCAGTTTCCTTTCGATATATTGAGTCACCATAGCTATGCCATGTCAGTAAGTCATGATTTGAATTTGGCTGCTACAAATATATTTGGGGCCCCTGCTTAATATGAAATGGAGATTCATTTCCAGCGGGATAAAGAGAGAATAATCAGCTGTAATTAAGAACTTACTAATCGCAACGGTATTTTCGATACCCCTCGGTACAATAATGTCCGCCACCTTTCGTTGAGGCTCAACATATCTTTCGAAGTTTGGCTTCACAAAGGCAAACCATTGCTTAATGCAGCCCTCGGCATCTCTTCCTCGTTCTGCAATATCTCGTAGCACTAGTTCAATCTCTCAGTTAGTGAAAAAATGACAAATGGACCTGCTATTTGCCCTCACATCTTCGAGACAAGCAGGTATCGGCATCCGCTTCACAAAATATCTACGGTATTAGTATAGAGCTATTCCCGTCGAATATCAAAGTAACAAACCTTCATATCGAGTAACTCAAGAACACGGGGATCATGTAATGCCAGGATACCCTCGAGCACCAGTACATGAGGACTATACAGTGACGTTGTTTTCGATTCCCGCTGATGGTTATTAAATGAGTATATTGGGATTTCTGCGCGCCGTCTGAAGAAAAAGGTTATCGGGAAGCACCTCGACAGAATTTTGATAAGACGTACCCGTGCTTCAGGTCTTGTAGCAGTTCAACGAGAAGATCAAAGTCGATAGCCTGTGGAGCATCTAAATCCAGCTCATTTCTATGGGCCTTGGCATGGTCTTCTTCGTTCAGAGGCTTGTAAAAGGAATCGAGGCCAACGATGGCGACCCATGGCAGATTCAGTGCGGAGAGGATTGCTCGTGACAGGCTGGATTTTCCAGAGCCGGAACTGCCTGCAATACCAATAATGGTGACATTGTTCCACGGGGGAGAGTAATGTGGCCTTGTGCTGAGTGAGTCTTGAGATGTCATTATATTTCTTGTATTTGATTGGATTATATTGCTTGAAGCCCACCGCTTCGCTGAAACCAAGTTCGAATGCAACAGTCACGTGACCAAACGATAACTTTTCAAGTGCAGTTGCGGCGTCAAAAGAGCCTGAAATGGTATGAGAGTAGAAGATAATATAATTTAGTATTAATAGTATAATACTCTACCTTACCGGCGAAATATGCCGTTGGTGGGAACGGGGGGTATAGTAATTTTGCACAGACTGGAAATTCTAGGCGACTGTGCTAAACCTAACGGATTACAGTCTTTCTGGGGGACTGTGATGGCCTCAGCGACTGTCGTAGAACTATCATACGACCGCTACTGAAAATGGATATTCCGCTAATATAATCTATAAATTATATTCTTGTGTATATCGCACCAGAACTCAAAGGTCGCGTGCTCATTCATCACTGGCACTGAAAGTAGGGGTTCAATAGAGTTCATTGCTTACTCAGCATGTAAAGTTCAGTTACAATCTAATCTAATCAACCCCTTCACCATCCCCGAAATCATCGTCGTCGCGGCCTCCAATAAACCTACATCCACGCCTAGCAAAACCTTATCCACTCCAACTTCACTGCCACCCTTCTGGGTTCCCTGGTCGTTCCTCTTCAACGAGTAAATCTCTTCCTTTTCGACTAGAGACTCATCCCCACGATATCCGAACGCTACCACCACCATGGCCCCGTCATGGCTCGCCCTTCCTCGCCCTCGAGTAAGCCCTCCCCCCAGGTTCCACCATGTCCGTTGCCTCCAATCTAACAGAGCATAGTCCTTCCTTTTCATAACCTCCCTCCGCTTCGGCGCCGAAATGATCTCGCTCTCCCTCCTCTTCAACAAGCTCGCCGGCTTCTACGGGATCCTCGCCCTCGTCACTGGCTACCGGTTGTCCTTCCTCCAGTTCTCGATGTACCTCTACTCGCTCATCGCCCTCGTCATTCTCATCATTCTCATGCCACATATCCGTAAATCATCGCCCCTACAGTGTCTCGCCCTCGCCTACTTCTACCTCATCGACACGGTCCTGAACGGAGCATACACTGCAGTCTTCGCGGGCACCTGGTTCCTCACCCTTAGCGCCGCAGCCAAGGACGCAGAGATTGATGCGCCGGGCAGCGAAACCATGAACGACACCTCCGGCATAACCGATGCCGCCGCTGCCGCTGGCGGCAGCCCGAGTCTCGCAAGCGGCGCTGCAATCAGCGAGTCCGTGCCGAGCATCCTCATCATCGTTTTCCTCACCGTTATCCGCATCTACTTTGCCCTGGTTCTTTTCTCCTTCGCGCGACAAGTCCTGCGGCAATACCTCTCAGCGAAGTCTTCGCAGCGCCCACACCTCCACATGGATGGCGCGGACGACAAGTTGGAAGAGCCTTTTGCGGAGGGTACGCCGCTGGGTGCTGGCTGGAAAGGCAAGCTTGGCCGTGCGATGACGGCTATTGGGGCTAACTGGTGGGTTGGTGGCCGTGCGGAGGATGAGGAGTGGGCGAGGAGCGCCAACAAAAAGTTTGTGAGCAATACTGTGCTGCCGGGGACATCGTTGAGGGAGCAGCGGGCTAGAAGCGGGACTGGACCGCCACCGATGAGGATTCAGACGCAGGGCCCGATGTAGGGTCGATCTCTGGAGATTGAAGCGTGATTCGAGTTGTCCACAAGGGCGTTAGACTGGGGAGATCGGATGAGAGGATATGTACATAAAATTGGGTCGTAGTTGGTGGGCGTTTTGGACTTCCACAGTCAGCAGCATAAGAGAATAGTAATTTAATGGAAATTGAGTGAAAGCTATATTAAAGGATTGCACATTAGTTGTCGTGAGCAGAAGTCCTTAATTCAAGAAATCGGTCAGGTGGCACCACACTGCTGGCAAAAGATAGCCAGTTCCATACTGAGACAAAGGCGGCGTGTTGTCATTGAAATCACCAAAACCATTCAAAAAATGAATTAATTATCAGAAATAAGTCGCTGCATTTTTAATTCCCGATATCATAAGTGTATGCAAAGACGCCCAACATGTTTCCGTTACCCATACATCCACCCCAAGACTAATGGAGCATAAAGTCCTTATGCGTCCACTTCTCAGTAGTCTTCCTCTTAGCCTGCTTCGCGAAGCTGATCCTCTTCCTGCCCTCCACCTTTCCTCTAACAAGCAAACTCCTGTACCTCTCCTTCAGGGCATTCCCCTCCGGCTTCAACAGCCTCAGACTCTCCGTCAGCTCATCTGGCAACACCAACTCCAGCTGCTTCTCCGGCAACGGCAGCTTCCCCAACTTCCTCCGACGCAACTCCAAATCCTCCCCCTCAGACTCATCATCCGCATTCTCAGCCTGGACGCTAAGAGCCAGCGCCCTCGCCTCCTCCGCTTCCTCCACCGACTTGGCAATCTTCTTGATATGCTGCGCCTGCTCGTTACGCTTCTTATTATCCGCCAGCATCTTCTGCTTCCGCTCCTCCTCCTTGCGCCGCATAATCTTATTCCGCTGCTGATGCGTCTTCCGTTCCGGTCGCTTGGTGCTGACGCGCGAGTCCTCGGCACCGGACTCGAGTCCCTCCCATGCGGACTCCTCGTCCCATTCGGACAACTCAGCGCGCGCCTCGGCTGCTACGGCTTCAGCGGCGGACTTGGCGGATGCCTCGGCCTTGACGCGCTCCGCTTCGGCGATTGCGAGGCGCTTCTTCTCGGCCTCGAGCTCCTTCTCGCCGGCGGTAATGAGGCGCTGCTCGTACTCGGTGTAGACGGGGTTGTAGGAGTAGCCGCCTGCTGGTTTCGAGACGGCTGGGACGGCTTTTCCAGAGGCTGCGAGGGAGATGGGTTTTTGTCGAAGAGTGCTTGGCGCGACCTTCTTCTGCGACTTGGGGAGGAAGGTGAATCGTTCGTCTACTACTAGGGCTTGTGCATCGGCGGCCTCGGACCAGGGGTCGAAGGCGGGGTCGGTGACCTCGACGACGGATTGGGTGCCTTTCCCTGCCATTATGTTGCGAAGGCGGGTGAGCTCTTTGTGAGAGACATATGAGACTCGCTGGCGCTTGGCGTCGGCAATGCCGTTGGTTGTCTTGTCTCCGGGGCGCTTCCTCAGAGATACTGAGGGGACGGCAGAGCGTTGGGCAATAATCTCGTCGGCTTTAAGTGGCTTCGAGGCCTTGAGAAATTTCTTTGCGATTGAGGCGTCACCGTCTACATCGAGCATGAAAAGGTCGTCTGACTTCTTCTCGCTGATTATACCACTGGGAAGTATTAGTATAAGTGAACGTATTCGTTATCGTTTAGAAAGTGCATACCCTTTAATAACTTCATCACGAGCGGCCTCCAGACCAGCATCAATCTCTGTAACGTCGACATTCTTCCTCCACGCCTTCTTTCCCTTTCTGGATTTCTGGTTGTGTTGCTGCGGTGCTTCCGGAGCAGCGGCTGCTCTCTTGATGATTGGCATCTTTGCAAAAGTGTTGTGTGAGATTTTCGCAAGTGGTTAATCCAACACTTCCCATATCCAAAACTTCCCACTTCGCGAGTATATTTTCGTGGAACCCCACAAAAAACGGACGTCAAGCGGGCACTCGTTTTTCCGATAGCGGGGGGATACTAGGCCCGATGGGGTATTTGCCTTGGCATACTGCGCCCATTGAATGGAACAGGACAGAAGCGGGAGTGGGAGTGATATACTCCTGACTTCATCGATATTGAGTTTCTTTGTCAATTTACAACTTTCTGCACGCAAGCCTGACTGCTGTTGATTCACCTTGTACATATTTTTTTATTCCCCCCTACCTCACGAACAGCGCAGCTCCTCGAGCCAGACAGCATCAGAACCGCCAGGATGGCGCAAGCTCCGGGTAGTTCATACAACAACCCGTTGAAGAAGTTCAAGTAGGTGGATTTACTCTTCTTACCATCAATACAATGCTAACAGGTTGCTTTCAGGTTGGTGTTTTTGGGCGAGCAGAGTGGTATGTGAAGGATGCGTCCATAGGCGGCATTTGTGTTAACTGGATGGCACAGTTGGCAAAACCTCCTTAATAACACGGTTCATGTACGATTCGTTCGACAATATGTACCAAGCCACGATCGGTATCGACTTCTTATCAAAAGTACGGACCCGAAATCCCAGCTGGATGAAGATGCCGATGTATTGACAATGGCTGTAGACTATGTATCTCGAGGACCGAACTGTCCGTTTACAACTATGGGACACGGCTGGGCAGGAGCGTTTCCGCAGTTTGATTCCTTCGTACATACGCGATTCAAGTGTTGCGGTGGTGGTCTACGATATCTCCAGTACGCACAACCCCAGTGACATTGACAGATAGGAGGGAAAGGAAGGGATGTACTAACCTCAAATACCAGATGCGAAGTCGTTCCAGAACACACGTAAATGGGTAGACGACGTCCGGGGCGAGCGAGGAAACGATGTCATCATTGTCCTGGTGGGAAACAAGACCGATTTGAACGATAAGCGGGAGGTGACGACGCAGCAGGGCGAGGAGGAGGCAAAGAAGAACAACCTGATGTTCATCGAGACGAGCGCAAAGGTCGGACATAACGTTAAGAACTTGTTCAGGAGGATTGCCCAGGCCCTGCCGGGAATGGAGGGAGCAGACAGCGCTGCGGCAGCTGGGAACCAAAGTGAGCCTCTCGGAAAGCCCTCGAAGGAAGGGGCGTTCTTAGAACTGTCTTTCTAACACGCTCGTGCAGTGATCGATGTGAACATCAACAACACACCGCAGTCGCAAGAGGGCTGTGCGTGCTAGACGATGGGGACGGGAATGGAGACGGTAATGGAGATGTGGATGGGAGAAGCGCGAACCTCGTCGATGTGGCTGTATTTGACCTTAATGCATTATGTGGACGTGGGAGATCTTGAGCATAGCGGTTTTGGCGAGCCTTGTATGATAGTATGATAGCATTGAAGATACACCTGGCTTGAGCAAGAATAGTTTTGTTAGTTTGTAGCGGCGGTATATATTGTACGAGACTCAGTGACTCAAGCGGCTCGAGTGGCTTTCATGTTCGTAGGCCAAGTGGAAGCCAAGTGCAGGGCCAAGTGATCACTGAACCCCTATGGTTTATGTGTATGGTTTTCGGTATATGATTTTCGGTATATGAGTTTCTGTATACGAGTTTGTTTCTCTATACTCGTACTCGTATTCTATGTGGGTGCATACTGTGTATGATCTAGTTGCATACTGATAACTGGTAAGCAAATGGTATCATCACACTCATTTTGAGCATTTTGTAAGCATAGTCCCTTCCAGGCCCTTTTTTGGCAGCCCAAGTGAGTAGAGTGCTCCTTACAGTACTCCGTAGTCATCCGTAGTCCTCCGTAGTACTCCCTCCAACAGTAGTACAAAGGTTCTAGAACAGAGATGACACACATATATACTGTACTTCCACGGAGTACTACTCCGTCCTCCGTAGTAGTTGGTTGTAGTGGTGGTTTACACGTGATAATGTGCACGTGACTGAATATAGTCCATTGGCTCATGATTGGCCGTCGTCGGCATTGATGACAAAGACTCATTGCCAATTCCCCTCCTCCTACTCGACTGCCCCCGACAACCCGTCCCCGTATCCCGTGCATATCCCGCGCACGTGACCTCAAAAGAAGGAAAAATTGCTGTCAGTCATCGTCGAGCACGCAATCGATCAAATTGCCGTCCAGCCAATCACAGCCTTCCTATTCCTCCACCCTACCCTGGCAGCCCAGCTATTCCACCAATTCCACCAATTCCACCCAAAAATGCATCGGTACTTCCCAATCACATACTAACTGTATGGCGCCCCAATGTCCCTTTACACCCCACAATCCCCAAATACCCTCCGGTTATCGCGCCCATAGGTCCAGACAGGTAAGAGTGAATTGAATTGACTGCTCCTAGCTGGGCTGTAGTCGGATTACTCCAGGACGGCTCAAATAAAAATGTCTTTCCTCTTCAAAACCACTCCCTCCTCTCCTCTTTCCCAACGGAGGAAAGCCACTGATACCAAAGGCAATATGGCTGCTCCGCTGTCGTTACGCACGCCTGAAGAGGCCGGTATGTTTGCTGCCCTTCCGGCATTTCTCACTTTGGACCACGACGACCGCTTTGCCATGCCCCGCCATCCTCTTGGGGCAGAGAAGGCGCCGTCGCAGGATCGAGGGATTGTTATGAGATTGAGCTGACATTTTTTTGGCAGTTGCGCGCATTGCATACCTCTCCAGTGACGTTATTGTCTCCGTCCAGCCAGCGCAGGAAGTCCAGTCGGGCTTCTCTACGCACCTACAAAGTTATGCCGACAACAAGAACCAGAGTGTTGTCGCCGCATCCGAGAGCCACATTCCAGAAGTGAGATAACCCTGAAGAGTACCCCTGGCGTGAAATGAGCCCAATCCTGACTTTTGTGCAGATTCAAACCGTGAGGCAGAATGCCGACCCTCTTCTCTCTGTTTTCGCCCCAATCCGCTCCGGCAAACTCACATCCGTCACAACCACCTCCTCCATCCTCGTCTCCTCGGTGCCATACCTCTACAAGCTTGCCAACTACCCAGTTGTCATCCATGTTGCCCTACAGCCCGCCCAGCACCCCGACTACTCTTCCATCACCTCCATCAGAAATTCTGGCTTCACATTCCTCCAATCCGGATCACTCCAGGAGGCGCAAGATATCGCATTGACTGCCCATGCTCTTGCTATCAAGTCTGGCAAGGGTGTCATTCATTTCTTTGACGCTTCCGCATCAGAGAATGACGACGCTGTCACTGCCGAGGATGCAACGGTTGTGGAGCAAGTCTTGGACTTGGGCGCCGTCCGTGCCTTCCAAGGAAGCAACGTTGGTGGAAACCCCATATATGCCGACGATGGCAAGATCGCAACAGTTAGCGAAGCGTCAGTTGAGCCATTAGATGCACCAGGCGCTGCTGTCCAAAAACAGCTGACACCTGCCGAGGTAACAGCGAACCCCTCCAAGGCATCTTCGGTTGGGTCGACCAAGTCGAGGCAGAGCAGCGTGGACAGCCGACCAAGTGTTTCGTCGGCAACAACAGTTGATGCATCTGTCAAGCGCACCTCTTCGCAAGATATCTACGACATCGTCACGGCTATTTGGTCCCAAATCAAGGACATCACTGGCCGCGACTACGCTCCCTTCCAATATACTGGCCCAGCAAATGCCGAGACCGCAATATTCATCTTCGGATCGGATGCGGGTATTTTCGCCGAGTCCATCGATTCGGCCAAGTCCGACGAGATTTATGCAAAGGCAGGAATTGTTACTGCACGTCTCTACAGGCCATGGCTTGGCGCAAAACTGGTGGAGGTTGTCCCCAAGAGCGTCAAGCGTCTTGCTGTTCTTGAGCAAATCCGCAAGAAGACAACAAAGTGGGGCCCAATTTTCCTGGATATCCTCACCACGCTGAAGAGCGGACCGGGTGAAGCCCCCAAGACGATTGTTGGCCATCAGTTAGGATACATCACCCCGGACACCGTTTCCCAAGCACTCCGCGGCATCTTCCAAAACCTTACATCTGATGCCCCAATCCAAAACCTTGAGGTTGGTAGCACCGAGGAACAGGCCGACCTCACCGAGGAGCAGGAGCTTGAGCAGCCAAAAGTTGAGACTGCCTATATGAAAATCTTGAACCAGGTTTTTGGCCAGAAACTCCATGTCGCCAATGCTTTGGGATCAAACAATGCTGGCATCTCCGAGACCATTTCCGCAAACCCAGAATTCGGCTTTGGATCTCTTCTCGCACGCAATGAGCACCGCCAACGCTTCATTACTGAAGTATCCGACGCCGCAGTTTCCAAGGAATTCATCACTGAAGCCCCCAAGAAGTTCCTATCCAAGTGGGCTCTGGGCGCCGATGATGAGAAGTTGACGGCCGAGATTACCCCAGAGATCATTTCTCGGTTGGAGACTGATGGGTCACCATTGGCGACCAAGCTGCTCTCCAACAAGGCTCTGTTCCGCAAGGAGTCCCCTTGGCTGATCGGATCTGATGCATGGGCATACGATTTGGGTAACTCTGGTGTCCACCATGTCATTGCCTCGGGCAAGAACGTCAACATGCTCATCATTGACTCCACGCCATACTCCGAGCGCGCAGCGGCAGATGCCGCTCGCCGCAAGAAGGACATTGGGCTTTACGCCATGAACTTTGGAAATGCCTACGTTGCCTCTGTCGCGGTTTACAGCTCGTACACCCAGGTCTTGCAAGCCATGATCGAGGCAGACAAGTTCGATGGCCCATCTGTTGTCATGGCTTACCTGCCATACTTTAAGGAGAGCGATTCTCCATTGACCGTTCTACAAGAAACCAAGAAGGCAGTAGATCTCGGCTACTGGCCACTCTACAGGTGGGACCCTACTGCTGAGGACCGCAACGAGCCAAATTTCTCGTTGGATTCCGAGCGAATCAAGAAGGAGCTCAAGGATTTCCTTGCACGCGACAACCACCTAACTCAGCTCATGAAGAGGCGCCCTGAGTTTGCCGCCAACATCTCTGAGGATTTCGGCTCCGAGGTTCGTGAGGCCCAAAAGAGGAAGGCCAAGGATGCATACAACGTGCTCCTTGAGGGTCTCTTTGGTGCCCCTCTCACGATCCTTTACGCTTCCGACAACGGCAATGCCACAACTCTTGCCAAGAGGTTGGGCAACCGCGGCAAGGCTCGTGGATTGAAGACCATGGTTATGAGCATGGGTGACTACCCCATTGAGGACCTCTCTGCCGAGGAGAATATCGTCTTCCTTACTTCAACAGCCGGACAGGGAGAGTTCCCACAGGATGGTCATGCATTCTGGGGTGCTATCAAGGACAACACGGAGCTTGACCTCGCATCCGTCAACTTCTCCGTATTTGCTCTTGGTGACAGCCACTACTGGCCAAGAAAGGAGGACAAGATTTACTACAACAAGCCAGGAAAGGACCTGTTCAGAGTTTTGGGCAACCTCGGCGCCAAACCCCTTGCAGATATCGGACTTGGAGATGACCAGGATCCAGATGGATTCCAGACTGGATATGCTCCTTGGGAGGCTAAACTTTGGCAAACTCTTGGCGTTGATAAAGTCGAGGGACTTGCTGATGAGCCGCCGCCAATCACCAACGAGGATATCAAGATCGAGTCGAACTTCCTCCGTGGTACCATTGTCGAGGGACTGAAGGATACCAGCACCGGCGCAATCTCTGCTTCCGACTCTCAGCTGACCAAGTTCCACGGAACTTACATGCAAGACGACCGTGATCTTCGTGACGAGCGTAAGGCTGCCGGCCTTGAGCCCGCTTACTCTTTCATGATTCGTTGCAGACTCCCATCCGGCGTTGCTACTCCCAGCCAATGGGTCCAGATGGATCAGCTCAGTTCCGATTTCGGAAACGAGACGATGAAGCTCACTACCCGTCAAACATTCCAATTCCATGGTGTTGTTAAGGGCAAGCTCAAGGGCGCCATGCGCGCAATTAACAAGGCTCTGATGACCAGTATTGCCGCCTGTGGTGATATCAACCGTAACCTTATGTGCAGCAGCTCTCCAGCTCACTCTGAATACCACAAGGAGGTCCACGAGTGCTCTGTCCGTATCGACCACCACCTTTTGCCATCTACTACCGCCTACCACGAGATCTGGTTGAAGGACGAGGATGACAACAAGACCCAGATTGCTGGAAACGCAGTCCAGGACTTTGAACCCCTTTACGGCCCTACCTACCTCCCCAGAAAGTTCAAGATTACTATCGCCACTCCTCCAAACAACGACACGGATGTGTACGCCCACGATGTCGGTCTCATCGCCATCAAGGGTGAGGACGGACACCTTGCTGGGTTTAACGTTCTTGTCGGTGGTGGTATGGGTGTCACTCACAACAACAAGAAGACCTACCCTCGCACAGGTTCAATGATGGGTTACTGCTCCAAGGAGGATGTCCACATCGTCTGTGAGAAGGTCATGCTCGTCCAGCGTGACAACGGTGATCGCAAGAACCGCAAGCACGCTCGCCTAAAGTACACCGTTGACGATATGGGAGTCGATGTCTTCCGCTCCAAGGTCGAGGAGATCTGGGGCAAGAAGTTCGACGAGCAGCGCCCATTCAAGTTTGTCTCCAACGTCGACACCTACGGCTGGATCAAGGATGAGCACGGACTCAACCACTTCACGTTCTTCATTGAGAACGGAAGAATCGAGGACACCGCCGACTTCCCCATGCGCACTGGCCTAAGGGAGATCGCAAAGGTCCACAAGGGCGAATTCAGGTTGACTGGTAACCAGCACCTGATCATCTCCAACGTCAAGGACGCAGACAAGCCCAAGATCGTCGCCATGATGGCCAAGTATAAGCTGGATAACATCCAATTCTCCGGCCTACGCCTGTCCTCGTCCGCCTGCGTCGCCTTCCCAACCTGTGGCCTCGCCATGGCGGAATCCGAGCGCTACCTCCCAGTCCTCATCTCCAAGCTCGAGCAGACCCTCGAGGACAACGGACTCAAGCAGGAGAGCATCGTCATGCGTATGACCGGTTGCCCCAACGGATGCGCCAGGCCTTGGTTGGCTGAGGTTGCGTTTGTCGGTAAGGCGTACGGAGCGTACAACATGTACCTTGGTGGTGGATACCACGGACAGCGCCTGAACAAGCTCTACCGCTCCTCCATCAAGGAGGATGAGATCTTGGCGATTATGATCCCGCTCATCAAGCGCTACGCGCAGGAGAGAGAGGAGGGCGAGAGGTTTGGTGACTTCGTCATTCGTGCTGGTGTCATCAAGGCGACGACGGAGGGCAAGACTTTCCATGATGATGTAAGTTGATTCGTGTTATCTTTCCATTACTCATCGCTAATACAACAACAGGTCGCAGAAGAGGAGTCGGATGAGGAGTAATCACGATCATGATGCGAAGGAAACGCGGGAAAGGGGGGATCATTCAACTGAGCGACGGTGCGGGGGAAACAGATTACATAGTTTGGAAAGAGGGTTGGTTGTATTAGCATTTATTACTCGCGCGCCGCGATATGCGGACCAATCTGGAATTTTTGTATATAAGAGAAAGGCATTTAAAATATCTCAATTTGCTACTAGGTCCATAGGGGAGTGAGAACGGTGTAATGTAAAGGCCATCTAATAGCCAAGGGTCTCGCTAGCATGGCGATCTCACAAGGGGAGGGACCAAATCACAAAATGCTGTCACAAAATGCCCAATACTACAAAAAAGTTCAGTTGGTATCTGAATTTGAAGGCTGTATTTATCTCTCGGTTCTTATCAAAGTAGCTACTGCATCTCGTCCACACCCAGCGTCCAGCTCGATGGCAGAGAGGACCGGACAGCCAACATCAGTCAAATAGACCAGGCAATCCCATTAGTTCCGCCTGTTGTCGCGGAATATCAGTTCGCGCCCTATCCGAATACATGCCATTCCCGCCCTTCTCGGAAGACCAGAAAAACAAGCAGCTCCGACCCTGGAGCAAAAACGCATGCATAAGAACTGGAGAGAGAAAATGCTTATGTACACGCGTAGAATAGCGGGCTTCCCCAAATTACATGCATATCCGTAGTGGGAACCGGTTCGCATTGAGAGAGGTAAAGTACAAGTTGGAGGGTTGTTGGAAAAAATTATAGGTTGGTAGGACGGAAACAAGTTCTCAAAATATAGTTTGCGTCGAGGGGCTGGAAAAATTTAGCCCAGGTTTAGCGGCGCGTTTGAAGTCAAACATTGATGGCGTTGGGGGGTGTTGTAGTAGAGCGGCTAGCCCAGTTATTTCCGAGCCCGCCCCTTCCACGGCCCCTGTGTGAGGTTGATGACCCTTGGTTTGTGGACGGAGAGCCTTGGTCTGTGGAAGCTGCTGGAAAGGTAGACGAGGTGTCGCGAGACCTTCCGCCACGGTTATGGGGAGACGGCCCGTGTCGCTGGGAATTTCCCCGACCTTGACCAGACCGCCGTGGATTACTCTTCTGGCGAGGTTCCGATTTATGTGCGATGGTGACACGTTTATTAGCTTCCATTCCAGGCAGCAAGACCAAGACGATTTCGCCGTCATTATTTAGCTGAGGCGAAAAGTTCAAGCTGTTGGCGCTGGTGACGTCTGAGACGACAAACTTGCGAGGAAGCGGCTTCACTTGGGGTGCTGCGAGGAAATAGGCAGCATCCGGAGCCTTATTGGGTACTTTCACGGTAGGCACGTAGCCCATTTCCTGCTCCTCAAAGCATTCCTCAGCCATAGGTTTAGTCTCATACACATTCTCGTCGCCCAAAGCGGCAGGGATTCCGGGAAGAGACACCGTCGCAGCTGGAATTTGATGGATTGTTTGGTCCAGTGCATGTTTACTCGAAGAATCGACGGCCAAAGCGTGAGATTTAGGAGGCGAGGTCCGACGTCCCATAAGTGAATTGATCTTATCTTGCCAACCTCCAACAGCAGGAGATTGAGATTTTGGATTCATTTGAGTATTTATGACTTGGGACCTCGGAAGTACGGGCGAGGCTGAAGCGGCAGCGGCAGCGGCAAATGATGCCGGCTTCGGGGGCGCAATTGGTGCCAAGACGGGTGCTGGAGGTAACTTAACTACCGGCGGTGGACGCGGCAGAGAGACATGAGGGCGAGCGACGTCTCCATCGTATACCGGATGACCTACCATTGTTGGTGGTGGGGGTGATGGGGAGCCTGGGCGCGCATACTGTCGCTCTTCCACCATCGAATCTCTAGGCAGCTCCCGAACTTGAGGGAAGAACCGCGAGCCACGAGAAGGGGGAAGAGCGCCAGAAGTAGAGGTAGAGGGTGTCTCATTTGGATGGCCTTGAGGCCAGAGACCTGCCTGTTCCATGGGTTGGTATTGAGATGTTTCGTCGTGCCTCGGCCTAACAGAGTAATCCGACCATGTTGGTGCGCCAATGGGCGAAGAACCAGGAACGATTGGATGCGAAGGGATATTTGCCTCCGTACGTTGTCCATCGCTTGATAAGGTCACCTGCCGCCAGGTATCTTTAATTGGAGCCACTACGTCGTCAGGTCGAGACGCCTGTACCATCTCTTGCTCTGCAAGAATACGGGCATCATCCTCCGCAAGTCTCGACTGGATGTTGCCACTAGTCCAACCAGAGGCCATTGCCGGCCGGTGTTCTTGATGTCTTGATGGCGGGGCAATAGGGGCTGGTCGTTGAGCGTAATTGTCACGACCACGGCCTTGGAATTGGCCGTTTGCCCTATTATTAGTTGGTGGGCCGATCGGACCTGGGCCAACCTGTGCAATCTGAGAAGATTGAACAGATAATTCGGGATTGAAAGTTCCGTTGCCCAACGTGCGGTCATTGGTCGGCGGTCCCCAAACATTTCGTCCCTGTGCCGGATGCGAGGCTGGGTTAGACCAAGGAGGGAACCCCCGCTCAGGAACTGCGTTTTGACTACTATGCCAAGATTGAGGTTGGGTCGGCGGGGCCTGCCCATCCAGGCCACCACGAGATGGGACCTCAGGGATGCCCCCGTTGATATGGACTTCGTCACTCGCCTTCTCTTTACTCGGCGGCTCAATAGTAGCTGTGGTGGCCGCTTTGACCGACTCTGGCGGGTGTACTTTCATCATACCGTATTGCTTAACTTCACCTGTAGATTCACTAACAGGTAATTTTGGTGGTACCGTCGACTTTAGGCCAGGTTCTCGAGCTTGAATCTGGATAGGAGTGGCTTTCTCTTCCTTTGGAGTGTCCTTCTTTGTCTTCTTAGTTTCTGGCGGTGGGCCCATTGCCTCCAACTTTAGTCGAATTCGCTCTTTCCGCTCAGCCTCTTCCCGAGCTTCTTCATCAAGTCTCCGTTTTCTCGCAAGCTCTCGGCTCTCTCGCATAATCTTCTTCTGTAGCTCCACTTCGTCTTCCAGAGGTATCCCTGGGGTTGATGATACTGCAGGTTGCGCAAGAGCTAATGCAGGCGAGGCATGGCTTACAACAGGGGAGGCGCGTGATTGCCACTGCTGCTGTTGATTTGGCCGTTGGCTAGGGTGGCCAGACGGCGAGTGCAGGGGTTCATCGCTGACTGCAACCAATGAGCCACGTCGCGCCCCGAGCGTGTCCTGGGGGAGGTAGCTTTCCTGGCCCCTGCTAAGTCGTCTACCATAGTTTCCACTTCCACCACTAACATTGGATGACGCCCTCCGACGTCCATACGATGGGTCTTGTGGATTTGCTCTATGTGTTTGAAATGCAGCAGAAGGTTCAGCTGGACCTTGAGTCTCGTGGTGCCTTTGTAGAAGAGCCAGTTGGCGTGGGTGGGTTTCATTGCGGCTTCCTCTACGTCCATCATTGACGGGCTCGTATCTCCCAGACTGTGAGTTGTACAATTCCTTGTTGGCGCCAGTGTTGCCATCTCTCCAGGATCGGCTGAAGTCATCGGCGGCGATTTCTTTTGCCGGCGATGGCATACCGTCAAACCCATGAGGATCTCTGTTACCAAATCGCGGGGCTTGTTGTGGCTGAGAAGGCATATCTGTAACAATCGGCGCGACTTTATCCATGGGGGGTAGAGGTGCCCAAGGCGACTTGGCCGGTACAGGGAGAGCAGGAGGTTTCGCGACCAGTGTTGGCTTCTCAGATGCTCCTTTGAGAATCAAGCCCCTTCCAGTCCCACCAGCCATCGAGCCAAGTTTCATTATCGACGCAACGGGGAGGGAAGGTGATGCTGTCTTGTCGGTATCATTAACGACTGTTGGTGGCGGTGCTGGTTTAGGCAATTCTGGAACATCTTCTGCCTGCTGCGGCATAGAAATTTTTGTCCCATCCGACCATTCTATCGATTGTGGTGCCCAGTCATCATCATCGTCGTCAATATCTGCCCAGTTTGCTTGTCTGCCAGGATCATCGGATTGTAATCGGGTCGCGAGGTGGATCCCATATTTTTGAGCAAGCTCTTCATCAGTAACCCTTTTCGGCTCCGGGGTCGGTGCAGCTGCTCATGTTAGCTTCGTAGCCGTTAGGGGATAAGAGGAAGTACGTACGCCTGTTCTTATTCCACACAGCACTTGCGTCCGGCGCCGCTCCAGATTTGCTGCCCGCGCCTGCGGCAGCAGCTCTCGAGGTCGATATCAAGTTATTGCCGGACTTTGCGACTAGCCGAGGTTTAGATACCAGAGTTGCTGATGCAGTTGTAGAGCTCGTGGCAGAGCTGCTTGCTCCTTTATCTCCAGACTTAGGTGGTGTTGCACCCGTTGCACCCTTCGTCGCCAGAAAAGTTTTGTTGACCGATACGGCTTTAAATGATATCGGCTTCCTGACAGTCGAGGAAGTTCGCACATGGCCTTCGACAGTGCTTTTTGACTTTACCGCCTCGCTGTCCGATCCGCCATTGACGCTGACATCTGCCGACGTGACGGCGACATCCGCTGCGTCGAGGTTTGGCGTTGCAGTGCGCACAACTTCAATTCCATCCTTTACTGTGGGCGGGTTGGCGGAGACATCTTGAGTAGCTGCACTGGAAAGGGACTTGGCCTGTTAGTTCAGCCATAAATGCAAAGTTGGCGCGTGACATACTTGTTCGGATTCAGCTATGGGAGGAGCAACCACGATATTCTTCGGTGAGGCTTCTGTTGCCATCATACGTCTTCAGGGCGTCTGAGAGATGTTGCGGAGCTTCGCATGCGAAGTTCTCTGCTTGTAGGAGTCGAGTGTAGCGATGGGGGCAAATATGATCGTGCCGGCGTAAGGTAGAGAGAGGACAGACGTGTGTCGCCTTGGGAACTCGGGATCGAAGTAGTAGACTATTGCGCAGCGGGAGGAGAGTCTACGCCAGTCTTCGAAATAGCGCCCTTTGTATGAATAAAGGGGACAGCTTGCGTGTTTAATGGCCGGGAGATGTTGGATATCTCATTCAAGGTTCCAAATAATAATGTCGACGTTGGTAACGTTTGATCTGGTGTCAAGAAAGCGAGTGAAAGAGGCTAGCGCGCAATTGATGGGGAGCGCCGCCACCAGGGAATTGGCTGTCTGGAACACCACTGCGGTAGGATTACTGTACCTAAATTGCTAAATACAGTCACACATGGCAGATTAATTAATAGAAAAAGTGTTTACGAATCAACAGTAGTATTTATATTTTATATTCCACAGGATATTTGACTATTTGATTATTCAACAAACGACAGCATACTATGACTAAGTCGGACTCACGATCTTGAGAAACAAAAAGTATCTGACTTTGTTACCATAGCATACAATTTGCCAAGCTCCCAGCTGACTGACCGGATGTAGGTGAGTGTATCATGTCACGTGCAGTATATTTTTGCCCATCAAGACACCCCGGGTTGTTCCATTGCACCGGAAAGGAAGCCTTTTGGACAGCCCATGGGGACAAAACACACAGGACGCACTTCAAAATAGATTACATCAGAATTAGAGCTTCATTTTAGAGATTAGCGGTGCAATATCAGCCGTCACTCCCGTAATGCAAGTAGAGAGAGATTCGCGAACATTTTGAGTCTATATTTGTAGCATTCACCTGCGACGTTCACAGATCCACTCTCGGGCTAAAACTGATTCTCTTATATTTACAACAACTCCTAAACCCATAGCTCAGGCCGTTCTACCATATAGTAGGTCCGGGTATGCATCTAGTGGGCGTTGTTCTTGTGGTGGCCTGTAAGTAGTTAGTGGGTTGTCCCATGGCGATTTCGGCGTCTACAACTTACGGAGATGGAAGTAGTAGTTCTGCGCATATCCAATGGCAATGACAGCAATGATGACGTGAACAATTGCTATAATATCCAGATCAGCTTCATTCCTATAGTCTGTCGCAGGAACAGTTGGGTTTGTAGTTACGTACGTGCACCGCTTGGGTTCTTTCCAAAGTACTTGGCCTGGTAACGTCCCCAAATGCCCTTGGCCTTGGCCTCCGGAGCTGCGCCACGGGGAAGCTTCTCGTAGAAGCTAACAACCCTCTGCATACGGGCAGCGTCTTGTGCTGCACCGAGGCCCTGCGTCAAGTTAGCCATTTGCGTTTCGTTGTTGCGGGTTCGGTCGGGTCAATGGTATCGCAATCGACTCCGTCCAATGCTGGGGTGTCCTTACAGAAGGCGACGCCACCTATCTCAATATATTAGCCTCCGTATCCTACACATAGCGAGCAGTTATAGAGTTGTTGAGGCATACCTTTGGCGGGATGAGCGTGGAAAGCGCGCGTCGGGTAACGAAGCTCATTTTGAAGCTAGATGCGATTGTCAGTCAAAAACTCCGTCGGGGGGGACATCTGGACTCTGTGATCCAACACTGTATGGGATTGCTCACATCAATTGAGTCTCTGTGGTGATAAAGACAGGAGGTGTTCAGTGCAAAGGGCTCGGGACGACATGGAAGTCGGCCTGCATGTTTCTATTAGCTCGGTTGATTACATAATCAGCCTCAAATCATCGACTCCCACCACCTCCACCACGACGCCTGATACAACAAAGACGAATTGAAACGCATCAACTTCTCTCACCATGTCCCTCCTGCGGCCCTCCATCGTTGGGAGGTTATTAAAGGCGGCGGGCCCTGTTGCCCACCGACCTGCCCCCACGTTGGCCAGATATGGCACCCAGACTGCGATTGGGACGCCTATTACGGAATCCGACGAATCGAAGCCAAGCCAGTCCAGCAACGCGCCTATGGATAGAAAGGATACGCAAATAAGGCATAATAACCCGGATTGGAATGTGGAGGTTGACCAGGCTACATCGTATGCGCAGCTTGCCCGGATATCCATGGCTGGCGGACTAACTTGGTATAGGACTTATTCGCCCGTCCCAAAACGAGTGATGGATGGCAGCGAAGAGGGTGAGGTTTTGCCAGCAGCAGTCCTCAGCGGTGCGCCAATTGAGCTACAAGCAAGAACCGTCCGGTATGGCACAACTTCCGAATTCGCAAGGTATACTACTAACACAATACCAGCATCTACCGCCCAACCAAAACAGCTACACAGTCGGGAGATTGGCACCAACACCACTGGAGAATGGATTGGGATATCTTGCCAAAGGGTCACAGATGGGAGAATCCGTTGATGGGATGGCAATCTTCTGGTGATTTTATGCAGGGGACCAATGTGACCTTCAAGTCGAGGGAGGATGCTGTCGCTTTTGCGGAAAAGCAGGGCTACGAATACTTTGTCCAGGAGCCAACGGAGAGGAAGAGATTACCAAAGGCATATGCCAACAACTTTTTGTACACAGACAGAAAGCTAAAGCATATCCGGACGAAGTAGATATGTGGATTTTAGCGTACCAGAGTCGTAAATATATTCTCATTGTAACAGTTTCTATTTGTTACAAGTTTAGGCACGGAGTATAGTGCAGATGCGCTCACGTGTATTGTTTTCTCGCTGTCATACCTCCTGTGGAGATGGTCCTGGCTTGCATCCAATATTTAAATGGTGGTGTTATATCTTTGCCAGCCATAATTTATGCCACAGCCATAGCTCCATCGCAATGCCTTTCCAACAATCCTATGTATCTATATACCCTGGAGCTTTTTCACCACTCTCCCCAATCTATCAACTCCCTCGTCCAAGGTCTCCAGCTCCTCCCAAGCAAAGCACACCCTTAACCACTGCCCCAGCTGCACAGCACTTTCGTCTCCATTAACCTCGAACAACTCTCCCTCCGACACAATCAGGTTCTCTTCCTCCCTCGCTGTAGCGGCTGTAAGTTTCGCCGTTATCCCATCCGGTAGATGGAGCCAAATAAAGTAACCGCCAAACACATCCTTCCCCTCTAAACTCGCCCTACTTACTTGCACACCCAGCGGGACGAGTACACGTTCAACGGCATTAATCATCGTGGTCCACCTTCTTTGGTATCCGGGAATAAGCTTCTCGGCGATGTGACTCTGCAGTGATCCACTCTCCAATATCTGCGCTAGGAAGGCTGCAACAAGCTGTGAACCGCAGCCCCCTGAGCGGGATGATCCGCACTGGGACAGTCCATATGCAAGCGCAGCTGTGCCATCCGCCCAGCCTGTGCGAACACCTGGGCCTACAATTTTAGAAAACGAGCCGTTGGAGAGTGTGTTCCCGAAATGTTTTGGATCAGAGGTGTGAGGTGGTAAAGCACGGTCGATATCTGACAAGCGGGGTAAGAGAGACTTGAGCTCCGAGGTAGGGCATGTTTGGTTATTGGTTGGCCATCCCAGAAAATCATAGACATCGTCGGATATTATAAGAGCGTCGTAGGTCCGAGCTAAGTCGACGAGTTCTTTACGTCGACGGAGAGACATAGACTTTCCAGAGGGGTTTGAGTATGTTGGAACACAATATATGATGTGAGAATAGATTTTGTTCCATGGCCGGCAGGGTTTCAACGGCTGGGATATATTAGCCCGAGCTATATTTAGACAAAGAAATACAGTCAAACTGGTAACAAGAAGGATACACGAAGAGGAATATCCAGCATCGGAGGGGAGGTGAGAGAATTATGGGTGTCACGTGGTCATGACCGAAAGGTTGCCACGAAAGAAATTCGACCGCTGGCAGCAATATTGAGGGATATATAGACTTACAGGGCCTCTGGGTTCCTCGTTCTCTATATTCTTCAGCCCTCTTTCCAGTGCCTCCACATCGATCCCCTCGTCGTCCTCTCTGACAGCTCTCAGCTTCCCAGTGAACCCCGCGTCTTCAAAAATCCTACACGCCAGAAAATAGCACGGCGCTACCATCCATACTCTCTTTGTGATATTTGGGTCCGAGAATACCTGCAGTGCGGCTGCCAGGTTCTGGCTTGCACCGCCAGTAATGCATATCCGTGCGGGGTCATCCGGCACGGAGTAGAAGGACGCGAGCCAAGAGGAAAGGGCAAGCCGGAGTGGTGCATAACCCTCATCGGGTCCATATTGGAGGGCCGGTATCGAGATCGATGGATGGGTAAGAGAGTACTGAGCCGCATCTAGGAGGTCGGCGGTCGGATGGAGTGAGGGAGAAGGCCAGCCTCTGAGGAAGTTGATTTGGGTTTTTTGTGGGGGAGGCATTATGAAGATAGGGTGCTTGGAATAGATTTCAATATAAAAAAATGAATATAAACAATTTTACCAATAAACCTATGAATAAGTCAGCGAGGGACGTTCAACGTTTAACTATATTTTCGAGCGCAACAATTGGAGCTAAACCCTGGCGAACTAATTTATAGACAGTCTCGCCAAATCAGACTATCTCACGTCACCAACTATTCGACCCAGGGCAAATCACAAATTCATCGACAACAAGGGTGGGATTGCATTTCAGATATAACCTAATCATTTTGCCTGAGCATAGTCCCACCTATTAATGGAATCATTAACACATGAGTATAATGAAATAAACCCTAATACCAAACACACTAAGCTCAAATCCCTCTACAGCAAACTGCAAGATCGTCCAATCATCCAAGCACTCATGAATTGCTCATAACGCCCTCTTAAATCCCATGTATGATATTCGTCGGCCTAGCCCCGGAAGTACAACCACCGGATTACCTTTTTGACTGTTTAAGCTCTATTTCATCAGATGCATAGTTGGGATGCATAATGTACGCAACCTGGTCGACAGGTGCCGAGTCGTCCATTCCTTCGTCAGGAAGAAGGCCGTCCCCACGTACAGCCATGAGAGTATTTTCCTGTGGGGAATAAAGTTAGCTATTTTTCGTTGCTTAACAGTAGTGATAAAGCATACCCTGATCAGTTTCTTGAGGACCTTCCTGGCTATATTCATTTCATAATGAAAGTCTTCCTCGTTGTCCATCTCGTCCTCAATCTCATCGAGATACCACCTAATTAGGACCTCGCCCTCAACACCATTGCCGGTGGCCAACTCCTCCTCTTCGATACGTCGAGCAATCATCTTTAGAATCTTCAAGTACTTATCGTGTGTTATCTTTGTTTTTGGGCGCTGTCCGTCTGCTCCGGCCTCCCGCCCATCTGCGTCTTCCATGGCTGCATCGCCTTCGACATCGGTCCTGCTAAGAACAGGACCACCCAAGGTACCTGCTAGATCTTCTTCCTCATCGTCGACCTCCACGTCATCCTTTTCGACACTGATGATACTCTGTCTCAGGAGATCGAAAGCTTCCGTCACAAAGGCCGCAGTAACCTCTCCAACGCAATTCGCCTTAGCGATGGCCTCTGATAGACGAATCAATGACTCCAGCTGCCTGACTGTGATTCTGTAACTGTTTCTACCGATACCGCCTTGGGCGTCATCACTTCTCAGTTCTTTATATTTTTGAACCAATAGCTCCCTAGCCTCATTGTTAAACTCGGGTTTAAACGTCCTCGCAAATCGGATGTATCGCTGAAGCTGTTCCGTTGTGAATTCCGGTTCTACAGCCTCATCACGAAATTGGTGGATTTTAACGATGTGTTCAGCCAAGTGACGATCGGTCGCCTCGTTGCATTCATCGAGGATAACAAAGAACAAATCAAAACGGGACATGATAGGCGCGGACATGTTGATATTTGCTCGAAGAGTAGTTTTCCGATTGTATCTTCCACCGACGGGATTGGCAGCTGCGAGAATAGATGTTCTCGCGTTCAGGGTCGCCTGGATCCCTGCCTTGGCAATCGAGATGGTTTGCTGCTCCATGGCCTCATGGATGGCTACTTGGTCGCTAATGTCCATCTTATCAAACTCGTCAATGGCACAAATACCATTGTCGGCAAGCATAAGAGCTCCTGCTTCAATTGTGAATTCTCCGGTTTCCTCGTCCTTTACAACAGCCGCTGTGAGACCGGCAGCGGAGGAAGCCTTTCCCGATGTATAGACAGCTCTTGGGAGAAACGAGCAGATATACTTAAGGAATTGAGACTTGGATGTCGAAGGGTCTCCAACAATGCAAATATTGATATCGCCTCTGAGTTGCATTCCCTCGGGTGTGGATTTGCTCACGCCAGACAAAAGCTGCAATAGCAGTCCCTTTTTGACTATTGTATGACCGTAAACCATGGGGGCAATGGAGTCCACTAAACGGGAATAAATATGACCACTGTGCACCATTTCGCGAAGTTCGGCAATTTCTGTGTGTGTCATGGACGCAAGAACAGCTTCTTGAGCAAGGTCGCCTGACTCATTTGGGTCGATAGGTGCCGTCTGATTAAGTGACGCCAAAATGTTACTGGCTTGCCCATACAATTGCTGGCTTGTAACTGAGCCAGGTGTCGAGGTATCAGGAGTCACCATACAAGCCAAGAAGGCTAGCCTGTAAGTAAGATCTCGAACACCGAGAGCTTTAAGACCGGTGACACCAGTCCCCCCAGCATCTCCGCTCCTAGGCGCGTTTTTATCATCCCGCACAGCTGTTGGCCGGACACCCGGGAGCCCGAGTTGGCTGACGTCTGGAACAACTATTAATGCGCCTGTAAATATGCATTTCTCTCCTGCCTTCGCTCGGTCAACAATTTCCCCACGGAGGATGACGTCTAATGTCCTGGGCATGCTGCCTGTCGGAATCTCCGAGCTGTTCTCCTGAACTCTCACTTTCTGCCAGTCCACAAATGTACTTTGCCTGATGTCTAGGCGCCATCCCTGGCGATTGCCGCAGGTTTGATTGGGGCATTGTGTCGGCTCAGTGTATCGGAATGTCTGCTCGATGTTCGGCACCACCATCCGGCAGGCTTCACAAGTAAATGTAGCTAGAGAAAGCTCCGGGCGAACCTCTGACGTTCTAGTAATAGTGCCAGATATTGATAGAAGCTGGCCGATATGGGCTGTCCGTAAACTCCTAACGCGGTCAACATGACTCAGGTTATAAAATGCGATTGCAAATAGTTTATCGGTCTGTTGGTTGCTAGTTTTATCTCCTTGGAAGTCAGACAGACTTTCAGAAGCGACATTTCCTGCTGCAGAAGAAGCCTGATTGCTGGAGGCGGTTGGTTGACGATGCTCCTTGAAATATCTGGACTCGTATTTCGCAATCAAGTTGTGTAAGCCTTTAGTCAAGAATGGAAGAAATCTGTAGTAGTCATTGACTATGGCATCTGCAAGATTTCCAGAAAACTGCTTCATATGATTATAGTCAATGTAAAGCGTCGAGAGTTGGTATATCCGCAGGCCATGTATCTGAGCGATATAGTAGTAATTGCCCGCGCCCGCGTTGCTGGACAACGGTGCAGCTGACGGCGACGGATCTTCCTCAAATCTGTGCTGCAATTAATAATCATAATGTGATGAATGCTAGATGTTGTACAAACTTTTCAAGGAATGTTTCGAAATTGCTCTGCACTGACAGGCCCACTTTGTCCTCAACTCGGGGTATTGGGCGATCATGGATGTTCCTGGGTCGCGTTATTCCCGTAGGAACTTGGTCGTCTGCAAAACCTTCATCGTCGCTTTGAGGTGCAAGGCTTTCAGACGGTGGTCCCCGCGGTCGCACTGAGGAGCTGCGAATAGAGCCAGACATTGGAGGGGCAATCCTCCCGGAAGTGAGGTCAAAATCCGACATAGGGGCGACGGTGTTAACGCTCCGTATCAGTAATAGTATGAGGGCGCCAGTCGTTTGTGGTTGATCTGTAAGGGAAATAAAAGATTCTGGTGGGTTGGACAGACAGGAGGTCGAAATGTAAAATCAGTGGTTTGGCACGACGCGTCAGGAGGTTGGCTCAGGGACGCGACAAAGTGCTTGCATACACGCTAAACGCGTTTTGACTTGGACGCGAACCGAACTCCCCGCACTCCATATTATCACGTGATTGGAATTGTTCATACCACGTGACTACGCGACTGATCTCCGGACACTCACTGATTGCAACCGCGTCCTCCATGAACATGAAGACCTAGATTGGCGGCTGAGGATTTCTACTTAGTAGCAAAACAATTACTATCCGATCTGCCTCAGCACCGGCTGGACGTAATCATGGCATCAGACTACGGAACTTATTTGGCCGCTAATATCCTCAATGAGGACCGCATAGTATATCACGCCAACTTAAACTTTTAGTTCTGATCTCGTGTATGCTAACGTATCCCAGGTTACATATCGGCTTTTGAGCCGCGCCTTAAAAGTACACGTTAATATTGCCAAAGAGTGAGCTATTACCTCATATTGGGTCTACAAATCCTAACTCATTGCTCAAGGATGCTATTTGAATTTCACCAACAACAAAATCGCAAGAAGCCAGGAACGGTCCATGCTTCATATCTTATCGCGGGTAAAAAGCTTCCCACTGACCAGCCGAAGGCACATTACGAGGAGGGTGGCGACGGTGACGCTGGCTATATAGCAAGCAGCCCTCCTTTCAGGAGCACTCCGCAAACTGGTGGTCTGGAGTCTAGCGGAGATGTTCCTACTCTTTCCGTCACTTTGGTTCGAGAAGGAGACCTTGAACAGGCACGGAAGAATTATGAGTCTATCAGCTCTATCCACGTCTACTGTTTAGGGCCGAGCTTGATGAAAGATCCCGAGGCCCTATCAGACGCAAACAGAGAAATCATCGAGAACTACAGAGATCAAGATCCACTTGAGGCTGCGTCAACTTATGGCACCGTGATCAACAAAACTGTCAGGAGACGAGCAGGTCATCGTGCGGCCACGTCTGCTGCGGTAGCTCCACCACCGGCTTTGAAGGCAACGACAAGCACTCTCAAAGCAGAACCAAAAGCAGCTGTCTCTGAGCCGAAACCTGAGCCGGCGGTCTCTTCAACATCATCCACCAAAGCCAGCAAGGGGTTCTTTGGCAAAGCTGTTCCTAAAGGAGATACTCCAGCTCCCAAGGACACTCCGGGCCCTAAAAATGGTGGTGTAGCGGATCGCAAGGGCTCTGGCGGCATCTTTGCATCATTTGCAAAGACAAAGCAGCCGGCAGTAAAGCACGAAGTTGTTGATACCTCTGAAGATTCACCAATGAAGGACGCTTCTGATGATGAAGAGGAGACATATGTGCCACCTCCAAGTAAACCTAAGAAGGATGTTCAAGAGGACCGGGAATCTAGGAAAGCGAGGGAGGCAGCTCTAATGCAGATGATGGAGGAGGACGACGAGGAGGAGGAGCCAACTTTGCCTACTGCGTCCCAAGTTGCACCTGAGGAAGAAGATATAGAGAGTATGGCTCCTGAGGTACTGCCAACAGCTACTCAGGAACCGCAAGAACACATGGAGGTTTCAGGGGGTAGGAGGAGAGGTAGACGACGAGTAATGAAAAAAATAACGACCAAAGACGAAGAAGGTTACTTGGGTAAGCAGAAGGCCCCGTCTGCCTTGATTACATAGCTAACGGGATTCTAGTCACGAAGGAGGAGCCTATCTGGGAGTCATTTTCGGAGGATGAACCTGTTATCAAGACAAAGACTCCACCTTCTTCATCATCAAGCGGACCGAAATCGAAGAAACCCGTAGGGAAACCCGGGCAAGGCAATATTATGGCTTTCTTCGCAAAGAAGACATGATTGGCGGGCAAAACATACAGTCGATCCCTAGCAGATATAGGACAGGGTTTCCTGCTTGAGCTAAAAACAGACGCGGGTAGCAGTATCTCATATCAGAGGCTTGGCGGGAGATTCGCTTGTCGTGGCTTGTGTGGTTTGCAACCCGAATTGTCACATCGAAGCAATGATATCCCACAGGGTCCAGGTTCCATATATAAGCTACCTTTTGTGGCCCAATTTCTTCTGATGGGCTAACCTGGGCTTATCATTTTTCTAATCGGACTTCTCTAGTCGACAGATTTAGGTTGGCCACATATATTGGCCTGTGAATCCAACTTATCCACACTGTCTCATTTATCCAATTGTAATAAAGTTGTATGCGGGTGGGTATTTAAGTATGTTTCCATAATAGAATCTTCCAACGAACACGTAATAATAGGCAAGTCCAAGTCCCAGACAACTTGGACTCCGTACAACATATTTACATCAAGTGCCACTCTCCACTGTACTTCTTCCCTTGAGATCCGGTTCATTACACGGTATATGGTTGTGCCCCTGGGCCAAAAAGCAACTCTGGTTTTCTCTCCGCCAGATCTATAATCGTCTGCGCGAATACACTATTTGCCCCTATGTCGTAGTCAGTTACTGTCGAGGCTGAGCAGCAGTGTTCAACTTACAAGCAAACCAACTCCTTGTGTACTCTCGGATTCTATTGACGTGTATACTCTCGTGAACCAAACCAAGTCTGCTCGCTTTGAGGACCAACGCTAGAGATTCTTTAATCTCCTCATCGTCATCGGTTGTCATTGCCTGCAACAGCAAACTCATCGGCCAGGCATTCTCTAAGCCAATATGCGGTCCCCCAATGCCGTTAAATGCTTTCCCTTCCAGGTAATATGGATTTCCGGACCTTTCGAGCAGCATCTTACGCGTGTTTTGATATACGGTATTCCTGACGTCCACAAAGCCGAGTATTGGCAGTGCAAGAAGAGACGGCACATTTGCATCATCCATTATGATCTGGGATCCATATCCGTCAACCTCGTAGGCAAAAACCTCGCCATACTTTTTATGCCTCACAACACCGTGTTCCCAAACTCCATTCTCAATAGCCTGTCCACGCTTCTCGATAAGCTGTGCTTGACGTCCTTTCCCAACCTTGCGTAAAATCGCTGCTGTGCGTTTCAGCTCAACAGACATCATCGCATTCGCCGGAATGTAGAAGCCTAGAATTGTAGCATCGTCTGAAGGTCGGAACGCGGACCGGACTAGACCTGTTCCATGGTTAAGTGGGTTCCCTTGGCCAGAGAGAGGTAAAGTCTCTGTGCCCTGGGTGGTTTTTCGAGAGAATCGATACTTGTTTGGCTCGAACTGGCCCGACATAGGGTCGAAGGTGGATTGAGACTGCTCCTCAATGACTCCCATGAGCGCCTCTAGTGCCTCATACCATCGAGGGGTTAAGAAGTCCGTCGACTGAGTAAACTTGTGGAAGGTGTTTGACAGCGCTAAGAAATGCGCCAGAGAGTCCAGCTCATACTTGCACTCGAAAACAACCCCAGGTTCAAAAGCGGGGTGGACAGCATCATCCTGGCCATTCTGGGTTGCCGCCAGCTTGCTCGGTGGTGGTGGCTGAAAAGCATTGCAATAAGGTGACTGAATAACATATTCTGCTTGCGTATTGATAGCTCCAAGTATCAGGTTGAATATTTTTGGGTCCTTCAGGGCCAAAGGTTGGTATTGGAGCAATTGATTGGTGGAATCTCGCAGCCATTCAGCATTGATATCTCCAGTCACAATAAAGCTTTGGGGCCCTTCCCAAGCTCCGTCACTTTTCGTTTTATGCCAGGCTTTGATCTCATTGTGTTTTAGCTTGTCGGTCCCATCAACATGCCACCTAACAGTTGTATCCAGCGTGTTGGGAAAGGCATTCTCGAAGAGCCTAGCAAGGTCCTTATCAACCATTTTAGAAGTTATATCGCTAATTATCTTTTCGACGTGTGGAGATGTAAATGTCCGACATTGTGTCGAAGGGCGTTGAAAGGGAAGCCGCATGGCACCTTCGCTGAGCGGTTGGCTGTCGTCGATTAGTTTCCCTTGCAAGCCCATAATTGTTGCAAATATACTGACTGAGGGTATACAGAATATTTCACATAATCTGGACATGCTTCCTTATAATCATCGGCTAGGGATGATGTTGTCGCAGCTGCATCTTGAGAAAATGGATCGAAATGCGTCGCGATGGAAGTTTCCGAGAGGATCGCCCAGAGGATCGCTGTTGGGATGGCGAATAGCTGCATTATCATTGCCTTCATTTGAAACCTCGCGCGAGGTATACTAAGTGAGAGTGATTACATGCGAAGAGAAGTATGAACACTATCTGAAAACCCACGGTGGATGCACAGGACCAACCGTAAGTGGCATGAGTTTGAACGGTTGACCAGCTATTTTGGAGCCTTGTTGTCTCTCCACGGCCCTGCCACCATCTCGGAACTGTGGCGGCTAGCGCCACTCTGTGGCTGACTCTCTCAAACCAACACTAGAATGAGTGGAATAGGTTTATCAAATGCTTATGGCACGTAACCTAAAGTTAGAACAAATAAACGGTAATATTAATGTTACGAATTACTGTTTGTTACGACCTCAGTGTTTATTCCAAATAGGGTATTTCTATACGCCACTATGCTCCATAATTCGCCTCCCAAACACCAACCCTGAAACAATAATATTTAACCCCAGAGAACCAAACCATAATCAATAACCCACTCGTCACCATCCCCAAGTCCTAGAAGCTGCATTGAAGACAGGAGGTTTCCATTGTATCCGAGCTGGATCAATTATCCTCTTCGGTTTGGATTTCTCCTTCTCTTTCGCCGCCTTATATCGTTCGATCAGCCCCGATGGCACAATCAATTTGTGCTCTCCTTTGTGGTAGGCCAAGATCTCCAACGCCCGAAGCATCGACTCAACATCACCTAGGGTCATTGCCAGCTGTGCTGCCACAGACTCTATGCTGCATTTTTCATCTCTTTCGTTGCTCTCCACCAATATTTCCATGATGTTTTCCGTCCAGTATTGTCGATAACTGAGAAGTCCCAAATCGGAAAGTGGCTTCTCGGGGGAGCCAAGCTTTCCTTCAATCTTCGAGAGTTCGTAGGAGAACTGAATAAGAACTCTACCGTATCCCTTGCGCTGATACTGGGGAAGAGTGAGGATACAAGCTACGTTGTAGCCGTCCGCACTCTCCTTCTCTTTCGAGAAGTAGCCAACAAGATGACAACCCTTCTCATCGCGTGTAGTCATAACATAGAAAAGAAACGGGTCAACGTCGTAGTACAACGTTTTATGATCGAGAAACATCTTCGATAGAAGACAAAGATTTCGGCACCATGTTCGCTGTCGTTTACCGTCAATTTCAAAGAACGAGATGTAGTCGTCACGATAGATTTCGTTCCCAGGAGGGTGTAGCAGTGTACACTTCGACCTGTGCCGCGAGAATGACTTTATATCTCCGAAGTAGCCAAGACAGAATTCGCAAATATACATCAAGTCCTCATGAGCGAAATCCTCTGGGTACGGAGAGAAATACCACGGATGGAGATCGAATTTTCCAAATTGAACCTTCGAGATGTTTCGAATTCGTGAAATCTCGGCCTGGTTTTGAGTCATTGAACCACCAGTGCGCAGCCTAGATAGTTCTTCTTCTCGACTAAAGTCTTCTCTGCCCTCTGTTTTTGCCAAAGCTGTTTCGTGTTGAAGCTCATCGACATCCATTTCGTCTGCTTCCGAATCTGGCGTATGATCGAGATCGAGGGCCATAGCCATTTTTTCGTCGCCATAAGTATCTGGAGTATTTTTGCCATCTTTACGGCCGTCTGCGAAGTCTACCCATTTCTGAGAACCGCCTTCCGATACGGCTTCGGACGCCTCCCTGGTGGCCGCAGTGCGCTTTTGTCCCTTCTTAGGGGGTGCTTTGGTTGCCTTGGATGGCTGTGATTTCGACGTTGCTACTGCTTTCTTGCCTTCTTTAGTCTTCTCTGGGCTTGGCCACTCCACTTCCTGATCGAAATCTATTCTTGAAGATGGCACCCACTCATCAAGGCGCTTGTTGAAGTTGTCGAAATTGCAGTAGAACTGTCGACCGCTCTTTGTCTCTTTAATACTGAGAATTTCAGCTCGACGTGCCTGCCCATCCTTGTCTACCATAGCAATGCATCCCGTTCTATAATTTCAATCAATATACAATATCGTAACGTATCATGTGACGTACGTACCTGAGAGTATCTATTGTGGCTTTGCTCTTCTGTTTGGGAGCTGGTGACCCAACCGCAGAATCCTGTGCTTTTGAACTCGCCGTCATGGTGACTTCACATTAAGATCAGATGGGATCAGCTTAAATATTGATGGATAGTGAGAAAGTGCGGGGTGCTACTGATGAGATGAATGAAGTGGGTTGAAATGGATGAAATGGGCAAGGCTGTGGCGCGTCCAAACTAAAACCTTACTTTCGGTAGCCTCGTTATTAATAAGCGGCCTGATTTCAGAGCAACCTTGCTACAGTTCAAAATACATTTCTGCCCCGCCGACTGTGAAACTCAAACTACAACCTATTGCCTAAACCAGGTTTTCGAAGGAAACGAAGTCACGAGAATGGCACCCGAATTGTCCCTGAATTGGAAATCTCTTCAGTCAAAGTTGAAACAGGACACTACGAATGAAAAAAAATTGAAGGCACCGCCAACGCAAAGGCAACTAAACACCACCGCGAAGCGCAGGCGACAGGAAGCCAAGCAATTACTTGGTGCGCCGACTTTATCCGGGCCAGCTACGAAGCGGAACAGGATGAGCATTAATAGCCAGGCCCCTACGGCATCGCTTGCGCTATGGGCAGAAGATAATGAAATCTCGGCAAAGGATCTTGCTGCGGCTTATGGAGATGGCGTGAAGAATGGCATTATGAATGGCGCCGAAGAAGACAAGATTAACGAGGGCGTGGCAAAGGATGTAGAAATTGGACAGTATGTGGCCATGGACTGCGAAATGGTCGGTGTAGGGGGAGAAGAAGATCGATCCGTTCTCGCCCGAGTCAGTATTGTCAATTACAATGGTGCACAAGTCTACGATTCTTTTGTGCGTCCGAAGGAGTTTGTTACAGACTGGAGGACGAAAGTGAGCGGGGTCAGCCCGAAAAACATGCCAACGGCGAGATCTTTTGAAGATGTCCAAGCAAGCGTCGCCGAAATTCTCAAAGGCAGTGTCCTCGTAGGACATGCCATAAAGAACGATCTGGATGTTCTGATGATAGGCCACCCTAAAAAAGATATCCGAGATACGTCGAGGTTCATCGGGTTCAGAAAATATGCCTCAGGAAGGACGCCGAGTTTGAAAAAGCTAGCCAGTGAAGTCCTAGGCGTTCAGATACAGAGTGGGGCGCATTCCAGTGTTGAGGATGCTCGCGCAACCATGCTCTTGTTCCGAAGGTTCAAACAACAATTCGATCTTGAGCACGCAAAGCGATTTCCACAACGGGTAAGGGCCGAGGGGAGCCTGGCAAAATCGGGAAAGAAAAACAAGGGCAAGAAGTGAAGTGATCAGCTTTTGAGTATTATTTCTCCGATCTCCCTCACAGTTCTGAGCCGTAGCACTATTACAGACCCACGTCTCCGACTACCCATGGGAATATTCTCATATATGAACGGTTCGAAGAGACGTCAACCCCCTATCGCCGGACGCATGTAGGGCTTGCTACCTAGCGCCAAAGCCTTTGGTCAGCGGCGGCTTTCGCCCATGGCCACTCCGAGATGCTGTCTTGCCCACCATAGCAAACAGGTGCTGTGGTTGTGTATTGATCACTTCTCCACGGTTATCTAAACTGAAAGCCACCTTGGACCTTTGTCTCGCCATCCATGGATTCTCACCATCCTGCCGCCCATGGCGACTTGCTCCGTTATACAAACTACACATGATTGCGGCTTCGATGGTTTTGAGCCTTCCAAGCTCCGACATGGTGGAGACCAGGACAATATTTACCAGGCTGATCGATACTAGAAGACAAGCGGAGAGTTTGCACCACAGGCGTCCTGTTCGCTTCCGTAATACTATGTATTTGCAGTTGCTGGTGACTGCCTGCTAGGCAAGCGTTTATAGTAACTATGCCTGTAAATAAGACTTCATGATTATCTACAATAGTTGGCGTACGATGAGCTTTTTTGAAGCTCACTACATGTGGATGTGATCAGGAGAAGGGTATGTCCAAAACCGCCCGATATCATCTGCTGGCCTGTGCACACGCGTATAGTGAATCACGTGACCGTGTATTCCTGACGCGTTGTTCGCGACTTGTCCATGATGTTGAAACGAGCGCTGGGATATGATCGTGAGTTTGCAGAGCGCAACCCCAACAGCCCCCCCCTAATTAGAAATGCTTTCAATCCGGAAGAGCCATAAGCATCGCGGAAAGTGCATGCCAAACGCATTGCCATGTCGTATCAACCACAACGGCAGGGCGGAAGTATCGAAGAGATACTGGGCGCCTATCAAACGCAATGGTAGGAACCCACAAGATTCCATCCCAGCAAGCCCAATGCTAATTTATTTCACAGATGGCAAGACCGTATCATATTTCCGTGGCCGCCAATTGCATGGAAGGACTGTCAAGATCCCATCTCAATACAAAGGCGTCGTGCTTTCCACCACAGAGGCGCCACAGGCGGTCAAGACCCTATCAGGGTCCCATTCATACACGGGTGATAGCCACGACGAAGAGGAAGCTGGGGAGGGTTTAATGGAGGAGCTGGCAGATTTCGATGAGCTCGTTATCTGGGGCCATGTAACGTTGCCGGATGAAACAACAGATCCCTATCTCAGAGCAATAGAAGAGTACACAGCCTTCGCCGAAGTGGTAAGTATCTTGATCCGGTGCAACTACATCAGTTGACAATTCATAGGTTCATACTGTGAAGGCGAAAGTGGAAAAGAAATAGCATTCGATAAAGTCATTGGATGTTGGCGTACGGGAATGGGTTGGGGGCTATGATTATGGAGGCGTCTTGTATGGCATTGGTAAATGTCAGGTTAACCTTGCACTGGGTGGAAGGCATTATGATATATTTTTTTAGAGAGCTTTTAGTCGATAGATACTATAGAGCAGCTCAATCACTGGATTTACCCGCGGCTCAACAGCCGCCTGCTCACCTTGCTGTAATATATTGTTCACCGGGATTTTTACTGGACAGAAAATTGATCTTGCTTCCTAAATTTAAATCGACGGATCTAAGCAAGCCCAAAAAAAATCGTACCAGTGAGTTTCCTTTTAAGTCTCCTACAGTAAGTAGAGTACTCCATACTTATTTTAATACTTTGTAGTTGGGTTATGACGATAAATTATCGTTATCGTTATCGCTCAAATTACTTTGAGCACTCCTCACGGGGCACCGCGCTTCACATCCATACCAACGCGTTTCCTTTCAAATTGTCGCGTCAAAGAAACACGTGAATGCCAACCACTTGCTAGAAAGCTTATCATTTGCTTCCGCGGCGAGTACAGGTGTTATAGCGGAAAGTTATGACGACAATAGGGCCCAAAGATGCAACTTTCGATGTCCCCGACCCCACAGATTGGAAGGGCACAGCTCTTCACGGCTTGGCTGCTGTTGAGTCTCCCATGCGATGCCAAATATGCAAAGAATTCATGACGACTCCAATGATGACGAGCTGTGGACACACTTTTTGCTCGTTGTGTATCAGGAGGTGCCTTGCGAATGACGGATTGTGTCCTGCTTGTCGGACTCGGGACCAGGAATTCAAACTTCGAGCGAACAAGAGCATGGGCGAGGTCATCGAGTCATTCCAGCTAATAAGAGCATCTGCTCTCGAAATCGCCCGGACGCCTTCACTCTCAGATTCAAGGGCACAGAAACGCAAACGTGATGCGAGTATTAGCAATGGCCAGGACCTCGAAAAACGCAGAACAAGATCGTCAACACGCATAGCGTCACAAGAACCTCTCGAAAGTCCAACGGATGCCACATATATTGAACAGTCAGACGGGGCTAATGGTAAGCGCGTAGCATATTCCCACGTCGACGGCGAAGTGTGCTCGACTGACAGACACATTTTTATATAGAAGACGGCCTAGTTGCTTGTCCCATATGCTCAGCTCGTATGAAAGAGGTGTTAGTTAACGGTCATATTGACACTTCATGTCCAGGTCCGGGCGGCCACTCGAGTAGCGAATCCAACAATATATCGGGTCCTTCCGTCACTACGAATCTCAGGCTGCAACGGCCTAGCTTCGAGCCAACACCTCTTCCAACCCTGAACTACTCTCTCCTAAACGACACAAATTTGCGGAAGAAGCTCAAAGACCTAGGGATATCAAATACTGGAAACCGACCAGCCCTCGAGCGGAGGCATAGGGAATGGCTGACACTCTGGAATGCTAACTGCGATGCCGCCAAACCTCGTTCCAAGGCCGAGTTACTGCGTGAACTTGACACATGGGAGAGAATTCAAGCCGGCCCAGGAACATCGAGGAATTACACGCTGGGCAGCGGAGGATTGCCGATCGGAAGCCAGGATTTTGATACCGCTGCCTGGTCTTCAAAATATGGGTCAGCATATCACAGTCTAATAGAAGAGGCAGCACGAAACAGAAGACAGAAATCTAGTGGAGTAGCCACTTCAACGTCCGCACCAATTGACGTGACAAATGACGTCTCTGAAGACGGTCTCAACGATGGAACTAAAGACTCCGCAGATTGATGGCTTCACATTCACTCGGTTATATTCTACTACGAGGTCCCTAGCTCGTATGAACGACATTATTATACATGAGAAACTGTCCAGCAAAAGCTCCCAACCAAAAGACAAGATCCCTCGTTTCACAAAAACGACAGTTACAGCACCCGCAAGGGATATTGGATCGAGCCACGACCTCATCCAATTTATATACGACTGAAGACGAGCAAGACGGCGACAGATGCTCAGTAGTCGGGAGGTGCATTTTCTGGAGATTGAGTATTCGTATCACCTCCTATCATAACAAGTGTTCGACGACATTATCGCAGAGACTTTCACAACCATAGTCGAGGTGGATATTATTGATACCTTCTGCTTCTGCCAAGGTTCATAGCGACAGTTGCTGCAACAATTTACTGCTCTCCTCGACTTGTCCTTCGGTGGATTTTTCTGGAGTAGTCTGCTTCGACTGACTCACGTGAGGCTCAACTGCTGTTTCCAGCGCCTCAAGCCGGCGCTTTGTCTCTGCGGCTTCCTCTTCCTGCTTCCTTTCGTTTGACAGTCGTTCGGCCTTATTCTTCTTGTCTCGGTCTTCAAGTTCTAGAGCTTCTAGTTCGTCGTCCACCTCGCTCTCATCCACTACTCCACGGTTCATCTCGGTGATCATATTACCGACCTCGTCGACTTGAGCCATCTGCTCCCCCAGCTGTGCGAGGACGTCGTCAACTCTTTCGATACCACCAATCTCCTTGTGTAGGGCTTTCAACACGCCCGTGCTGCCCTCCATAATGCGCATAAGCTCAACTTGATCTGCTGCCTCGCTGATCTTCGAATAGACTTCCTCGAGTTGACCGAGCACTGTGGATTGCTTGGCCAGCTGAGATTCGGCAAGTCTCTTGGATCTAAGGGCAGCAATTGCAGAAACTCGGTTCTTACGGCTCACGGCATCCCGGGCAGTAGAAGAAAGATTATCGATTCTTGCAGCCAACGTCTCCAACTGTTTCTCGATGTCGAACATAAGATTCTTCAGGGACGCGATATTTGAATCTTCGTGTGTTATCTTGGGAGGTTGCGCATCAGAGTGAGACTTGAATTTTATCGTCTGTCCATCATAATCGGCCAAGCCCTTGTCTCGTGAAATATACGTCAACAAAACCTCGAGATCTCTCTGTGATATGTGCCGCTTGTTTGTCAGGGCATCCCCATAGTCTCGATAAAACATCTGTTTTGAGTAGATCATATCGACTCGCGACGTGTGATTAACCATTCGTCGTAATACCTCGCTCGTAGCAGTTTCCACGTTCGATAGAACCACCAGTTCCTCAGCAGATACTCGATCGCTGTCTCCATACCTGTCCATAAGTCCAAATTGTCTTAGTCCCCATGACACGGCCTGCCATGGCGTGCTGCTCCATGACCGTTGATATATGCTCTCTTGAGCAGCCATGAAACTCTTCAACGGCATCATCTCCTTCTTACCTGCGGCATCGCGCAACACAGCTCCTAGCGCCAGAGGGCGGCCCCATTCCCTCGTTTCCAAAGCATGCATGAGACTTTCATCTACTCTCAGCACTAGGAGATCTCCGGAAGCAGGGACACACCCTTCCCGGAGTGCAGATGCTAGGCCTTTCTTCCATGCCTCAACATTTGCAGCAAAGCCATCAGGATTCAAGCTCTGGAGCGCCCTGAAGTCTGAGTACAATGCCGGGAGTCGAGCCCTGTCGTATTGTCAACAGGGGACGCATATCGTTAATAAACGGGTCCTTGTTACCTGCGGAACTGTTCATGGCTCGTCAAAAACTCAAAAAGCTCGCCCATATTCAGCAGGGCCTAGGGATCTCGGAATTTTCTTCAGAGATAGTCCCGCTTGTTATACCATATCATGCCCAAGTTGGCACACCAGTAACTGCCTGGTTGGGTAGCCTTTATCTCAATTGGTACCAAACGCACGTGATTAACAGCTCCTGAAATGTAGCCTTCGTATTAAGGTATAAATAAAAGACATGCGCGTTTCAGCCACTACTTCGTCCCCCTCCCTCACCACCAATTCTATACCCCTATGAGTTAGAAACTCGTGGAATTGTAAATTACCGCATACGAAGTAGCACTGGTAAGTGAGACATTTGTTGATCCATGACGACGCATTCTACTATGTACTATAAAGATAAAAAGGCCAGTATTTTCTACAGCGGTTTTAATATTAATGAAGTTAAATCATGAAAAATTGTCCTCTTTAACTCCCTTGCTGCCTATGTCTTCTTGTACCATATGTAACGGCGCTGTTTCTAGGCTTCCCATCGTCGGTATGGTGGCGCCTATGAGACTATTCCGGTGGGTTCGTGCGTGTAATGTTTCGCTCCCTTCAAAAGTTTCGGTTTCAATATCCTCAGAAACCTCCTGAGCATTCTGGTCCTCGCCAGAGAGTGATGCTCTCTTCAAGTCTTGTTCAAGTCCAATCAAAAATTCGTTCGCGGCGATAAACCCCGATATTCCATTCCTGCTCGGCGAGGTGTCATATACGTTTCTGACTCGGCCCAGCAATTTCCGAGCTTGAACATATTTACCTAAAATAAGCCACTTATCAGCGGCCAAGATGTCCCACAATGCCGATTTTCGCGACCGGCTTCCCCAGCCTCCAGACCCCGTCCCCTTACGAGCCCTGTAACAAGTCGCAACCCTCTCCTTCATCAGGGCATCCCCCGTTGCACCAAGTATGTTGCTTTCTACTATCTTAGTTCCCCATTTGGCAGCAGCCTCTGAGGCAGACTCGCCGCGGATTTTGAGCAATTCCATACTCAAAGTAAGGCACCGCAAAGCCCCGTACGGAGAGTTACAACGTGTGAGGTATGAGTAACACGAAGCCTCCAGCATTTGATCAACGGATTCTATTCGGACCTTGGAACTCATAGCCTGTGAGGCAAGGAGGGTGCTAACGGCAGCCATCTCGCTAGCAGCTGCATAATACTTCCACGCTTTGTCGTTATTGAAATCGGATCTCAATAGCTCGTACACTGACTGTGCTAATTTCCAATCTCGTAGCATGAAGGCATAGTCGGCTAGCTTCCGCATGATTGATTCTGGCGTGTCAGGCTGGTAAAACCCATGAACGGAGTCATAGTTATTGCCGGACCCACCACCACCTGGACCACCAGAAGATGTCTTAGAGCCGTTTCCAAATACCGTCCACTTCTTAGAAAGGCTCATGAAGCGGCCGCTGATCCCCCGGCGCCTCGATGCAACTTGGTCATTCCACGTTGATATGCACCTTTCCATTGATGGTACTACAGATTGAGTAACCATCTCCCGAATGAATGTGGTAATCGCGGTAGCATCCGACTCAAAAATGCAGGGCGGGGCAATATCTAGTCCGTCTTGGTCTTCTCTTGTTTGGATATCCAGCAGTTCCTCGGTAGCTGACATCCACTCACAAGTAGGAAGAGGTATGCTATCGTCATCTGTGGCGACGCAACGGCTGCTCCGCAGCCTCAAGAGATGGCAATGCAGACCGAAATGACGTTTCATCTGGTCGAACAAGCTCATGGCCTTGCCTATATCATCTCGTTCTTCATCATGCACAAGAACGTAATAGCGTAAATACTCGCCATTCACCCATGAAGGCAATCGTTTTTCGCCCCTGGTTGCTTCTTCATAGAGCCGACGAAGTTCTTCTATCGGATTAGGGTTGCGTGAACTTATTGCAATGATACACGCAACTGGATGTGAGAATGTTTCATGCGGAGCCAATGGCATTCCTGAAAGGAGTCTGCGAAGATACAACGAGTAGAAGGGCGATAATTCGGATTCAGATGTGGGTAAGCTTCTTCCTGCCAGGTGCTCTTGATATCCCGCACTAGGGAAATGCTCTGCGTATTCCAGGTGCAAGTCAACCACATTTTCAACAGCCTCTATATTCCCCCCTGTCGCAGTGAATTGATCCTCAGTGAGATGCTGCTCATTCTGCTTTGATATTTGCGCAGTGGAACTCTTTAAGTTTTCTGAATGTACGGGACGCTCATATCCGCTCCCAAGCTGTATGAAGCGCACCGAGAAATCTTCGCAGACTCTGCTTGCACCGATGCTATCCCGAATGATTACTTTCCCCTGGACATGGTCACCAAATGGTCGTAGCAGCTGCCACAGACCTCGCGAAAAGCCCTTTTCTCCTATAAGATCGTCTGTATCTTGGGACGGGAAGATAGCAATATGGGGTACGAAAGCGTGTGCTATCAGAGGCCTTGGGTCATCTCCATCACTAGCAGGCCGGTCGTGTGCGGCACCCTCGTGAGGTGTTCCCCCGCCAAATATTGATCCAGAAGGTACCTTGGGAGTCGTTATGCCTGCACTAGGTGACAGAGGCCTTGAGCCGGGTGGTGTTGTCGCCGCAAATAGGACGGAAGCGGCAGCGTTGGGCCTGTATGGTAGACTTGATACAGACGAGGCCGGGGATTGTAAATCTGCATTATCTCTTGTTCGTGGTAGCCTCGCTGATGGGGAGCTGGCTGCTAGGGAGGGCGACTGTCCAAGAGGAGCTCCATCATTGATTGATGTCATGAAGGCCGACCGACCCGGGTGTTGGAGTGTGTGGGGTGTGCGGTTCAGAACAGATAGGCTCGATCCTCAATTTTGAAGTCTCATTCGAAGCCGAAGTTATCAACTACCATTCGAATTTGTAATTGATCAACTACCAGTTGTGCTACATGGTCAAGTCAGCCTCTTTCATTCGTCTATCTGTGGGGACTATTATATACTGACGAGACTGGAGTACTCTACAAGGCATGCTCCGGATTCGAAGACGAAGATACCAAGAAGGAAAGAGTATAAGTCAAATGGCATCGTATAGTGGCTCGATAAATACCGAAGTTCTCGCTATTGGCAAAAGGCAAGGCCTGTTGCGACTGCGGGCTATGGCAGGATAAAGACGTTGGTGGTTGACGATCTTTATGGAGCCATTTACCATTCACTCCCGTCGGCGACGACCTTTACTATTCGTTAATTAAGGTTCCTGGCGTTTGCTATAAGTACCACACATGTGCTTTGTACTCCACAGTATACTTACAGGTACATGTGTACATCTTTCGTTCAACCCCCACCAAATATTTCCATTTATTTACCTTCAGCTCTCTACATCAAAACCGCCCTCTCTCACCCCTCTTTCCCCCCTCTTTCGCACCTCAACTTCCACTTTGCACTTCAGCTTATACTCGAATATAATGAAGTTCCTTCTACACTCTACATGACTACCCCATATTCGATATCTCCCCGCCGCTTCATATCTTGCTCCGCATTATCATCAATTGGGCGATCCTTCCGCCTTGTGACTCAACCTGCGCCCCAAAGGCACCCAAGTCTGCACAGAAGTCGGGGCTTCAAGAATTTCTCACGAAAAGCCATCATGGCCAGCGCCAGCATGGATCAGGCAACTTTGCGTCCTGAGGATGTCGTAGCAACTGCTCGAATTACGCTTACCCCCCAGGAGTCGAAACTACGGAACCTGCTGCTCGATGTGGCTCGATATATCGACGAGTCAAAGGAGATCAAGGAACGGCTGGAGCTTCGGTTCGCCGGGGGCTGGGTGCGGGACAAGCTTCTGGCTATTCCAAGCAACGATATTGATACTGCTATAAATTCAATGACGGGCTATGCGTTTAGCCTCAAGATGAAGGAGTACCTTGACGTCCCAGAGAATCGGCTCAAGCATGGGATTGAGAATGTCTCGAACCTCCACAAGATAGCGGCAAATCCAGAGAAGTCCAAGCACCTTGAGACCGTCACCACGAAGTTATTGGGCTACGACCTTGATTTTGTGAACTTACGAAAGGAGACATATACTGTTGATAGCAGGAATCCACAGATGGAATTTGGAACCGCAAGGGAAGATGCTTTACGCCGAGATGCAACTATCAACGCGCTGTTTTACAACATCCACACAGATGAGGTGGAAGATTTCGCAGGAGGTCTGGCAGACCTTGACGCAAGGCTAATCAGAACTCCTCTTGAGCCACACCAGACCTTCATCGACGACCCGCTTCGCGTCTTGAGATTAATTCGTTTTGCAAGTCGGCTCAATTTCACAATAGACACTGACTCAGAGGTGTCTATGGGTGATCCGGCGATTTTAGACGCTTTAAAATTAAAAATCAGCAGAGAAAGGGTCGGCGTGGAGATAGAGAAAATGCTGAATGGTCAGTTAACTCCTCTGTGACTCCAACTTATCTCATCTTGATACTAAAGAAAATCACAGACAACAACACCCGTACTGCTTTCGAACTGATTGATCGGTTGGGCCTCTACACGACAATATTCACTAATCCTACTGCAGAGCAATTTCCCCAGGTTGATACTAGCAATTGGGGAAATGCATATAACTGTCTCGATCTCATCAAGTCTAACGAGTCTCCCGCATCCATTTATAAACTACTCATTCGTTCTGATGAATCTGAAGCTGTTGCTTGGATCCTTGCGGCATTATCACCTTGGGCGCCTCTTGGGTCCCCTCCCAGGCCCCCTGGAGGCAAGCTACCGCTACCATATGCTACATTTGCTGCGAGGGAAGGCATCAAGTCAAATAACAAAACTTGCGATGTTGTTACGGGTGCTTCCAGGCACTTTCGCGAAATTATCAAACTAAAAGCGGCTGTACTGGCAAAGGAGCCTTACGTGTATGAACGTGACACAATGGGCATGACAATTCGTCGATGGGATGCCAATGGGGGTCAATGGAAGCTCCACGTCGTTCTAGCCATACTCGTGGAGTCTATGGGGACTGATGTCACTTCTGGTATGCCTGTGCCCTTGTTTGCAATCAGAAAAGGTTACTAATTGTCTGCTAGGATATGATACCTTTCTTCAACAGTGGCAGAAGTTTCTGGATCATATTATCGACATGGACTTGTTGGAGGCGGCAACATGTAAGCGCATTATAGATGGAAAACAATTATCAAAGGAACTCAAGGCTAAACCAGGGGTGTGGATGGCGGCAGCGTTGGATGTGGTCATGGCCTGGCAGTTCCGTAACCCTACAGAGACAGATCCTCGTGGTGCGATTGAGGAGGTAATGAGGAAGAGAGGGGAGCTTAATATTCCCATCATATAGGAAATTTTATCTTCTTCAATGACCTTTTTGGTGATAAATATCGTCCTAGTTGGTATAGATTGGTAGTATCACAGATAGATTTCTGTTGTTTTAGGAGCAATGGTGATAATTTTGGGCCTTCAGTAAATTTGTATTCGGTGCCAGTCCAGTCACTGCAGAGTATATAAATGTGTCTGTTGTCACGTGGCACATGTATATTCCAGAAATATGAGGTTTGGCTTTGGAGATCTTGTTGGTGGCCTCCTGTCCATCATATAAACTACGCCTGCACCAGATAAATTTAATTCTACGGCACCGTCGGCGTTTCTTGTTGTTTGAGCGAACAAACCCAGCGCCAAGTATCCAAAACCGTTAACCAACGTTGAATGTCTCTCGAGTGACCTCTCGCCACAAAAACACCACGCACCCACGACACCGTACCTGCAAAATATGACCTTGCTGTTTGGTGCGGCCCAGAAAATTGTCACCGAGCAAGTTAATAAAGGGGATACTATTAATGATGTTGACACCTTGGTTGTACCTTTACATGGTAATGATGCCCTGACCTTGACGTCCCCATTGAAATAGCGTTAACAAACTCGTGTCTGATAGCTCTACCACCAAAATATAGCATTCGGCAACTGAATGATGGGCTTATCCAGTTACCAGAACCCTCTCAAGCAGAGGTGAGCGATACGCACTCCATGTTTCATATCCCACTAACTAGGATGTGTATCAGAAAACTGCCAAAGCTGCAATTTTTGAACGATGCCTGGAAAGTCGCAAAAACCTGACTCTGGAAGATAATGACCCAGTGGCTATCCAGAAATTGATATCTTGGCTCATTGAAACTATACGGCCGGATGGCGCATGTTTTCTCGACGCGTCGTTTGATGGAGGTTGATATTCTCGCAATCCTGCTTCAACTGGCTTTGCTAACCACCTCATCAGTCAGTTCGGCGGAAATTGAGAAAGCCAGGGCAGGATGGAGATTCACATCTGTATTTGCCCTGAAGTCCATAAAACTTTTGATATCGTATGGCTTGATACCAGAAGCAAATACTATGTCAGAGATTTTGTTAATTTTGCTTGCCTTTACTCAGCTGGGCGATACCTGGAACTCCAAGCCAGCGTATGAGATTTCAATGGATATTTTAGATCACCAGTCACGGGAACTAGTTTCAGGGACATTTATAGTCGACTACGTTCTAAAAGGGTTCATACGCCCTTTGTTCGCGAAGTCAACTCCACGGACAGTAACATCCCAAGGAAGAAAGGCACCAGATGAGACCCTGGGTAATCGAATTGCCGAGGTGGCAAGCAGCCCTGACGCGATATCTAAACCGTGGAAATGCAAAGATATCCATGCAGTGACGGTGTTTGAGTGGGTCGTCACTAGAGCTGATGTAAGGTCGCAAGTCATTGAAATCACCAGCATACTAACACCCACCAGGAGGGCCTGATAACCAATAACTGGCACTTGTTTATCCCGCCGTTGATGACTCTCTTAGATGACCCTACGACTTCTGTGAGAGCATCGGGATTAACTATTTTATCTGAATTCCTCAAGAAAACCCCAACAAGAATGCTCGTCCAAACCGGTCTTAGCGATTTACTCGAAGAAGCACTCATGCCGACTCTATCATTTCTACCCACCCTAACTCCCGTCGCAGAATCGCAGTTGCTACTCCGGAAGGCGTATGCAGCTCTCTTAGAATTGGGAGATATTCGATACGTCTCCGAGGATAGTAAGCCTGAGAGGAATCGATTCTACGACCGATTGATGCGTGAGGGGATTTTAAACGGGATTCACCATTCTGGGGATATAACGATTATACTGGAGCTATTACTCGCCGAAATGAGCGAAATAATAAACCGCCTTCACATTTACTCCATCAAGCATGCTAAGGTTTGTGAGATTTCGAGGTACTAGTGAATAAGCAAACTAATGTTTAAGCAGGATATCCTGCCTTTGCTTTCAGCTGTCCTGGTGGATCCATTCGCACCTTCTAACCCTGCCCTTCTTCTACGGGGTATAAAGACTATTCAGACCACAATCCTCAATTGCTGGCCAATACTCTCGGAAGAACATCACCGAGTCCAGATTGTCAAGGCATTATCCATTTGCTGGATAAATCTAACTGAAGAAATCACAAACAGTGGCAGTGAAGATGTGAAACGTGGACTTGATCAGCTCAAACAGGAGCTGCAAATATCGGCCGCCTTGCTTTGCAGCTCCACCGGAGGAACAGTCGGCCAAGTAACGGCCCTTACAGATGTAGTCAATGTCTACCCTGACCTTACAAATTTGTTTAAACTCGAATAGAGTAGAATATATTATATATTCAATATTAGCCTGCAGACGTTGCCTAGACCTACCTTCATTGCGGATACGTACAAGTTTAATGCAATGAATATCGTATATTGGTCCACATGCCGCGTCCCAATGAGAAATCTAAGGCAAATAAAGTGTATTCAGAGGCAAGGCCCAAAATTCTAACTAACATTAGAAAACTTCAAATCCAGTGTCCCAGTAGCTTGGTGGCCGCCCCCAACATGAGATAGATAAATTCAGTCAATTGGTTGCTGCTTGAACAACGATTTCCCGTTATGCCATTTACGGTATGCTTTGTACCTCTTCTTCTGGGCATCCTCGTTGGTGACCGTGAGAGGATTATCGGGGACAGTTAAAAAGTCGGAGAAGTCTCTCAAATCCTCCTCAAGGGTATACGAAGAAGAGTTTAATTCTTGCCACGCGCCACTTACATAATCCAGATATTCCACATCAATATCTGCTGGCGTTTCAGTGGAAACGACAAGTGGTAATGTCTGTGGATGATTAATGTACCGCGCATAATCCTCCGCTTCTTGATCCGTGACAAATGGATTCAGTGAATCTTGGACGACTTGTTTGAAAGTAAGCGGAGCCGTTTTAGACAAATCAAGCGCTGGAATCTTCTGGCTTGGTTGTGATAGGTGTATCTTTGTAGACCGGGGCTCCATCATGGTTCCATGGTTCATGGAAGCTTTCTCGTCGATCGGTTGAAGCCATCGCTGCATTGGCGTCCGTTTTCTGGTTCCCGGGCTGACAGAGGTGTCATCGTCGTGCTTGTCGCGAGTATCTAAATTGGCAGCTTGGTTTATTGCCGCTCTTTTGTCCGGCACCGCTTGATTTATCTCTGTTCGAACCCTGAATGGACTCAGGTCATACCTCCCTTCTTGGATAGACCTGGCGGGGGTGTAGCGTACAGTTGAATTCATATTATAGGAAAATATTTTCAAGAACGAGGAAAGAGCGAGTGGTTTATAATACTCTAGCCAGTAATCGTCGAAATCGTAGAGTGTTTCATCGGTGGTTCTCGATGTCAATAATAGCGCATCAGTTGGCATCTTCCTCTCGGCCAGATATTCCGGGGTGTACCAGGAGATGTAGTTGCGACGCTGTTTCCCAGACCAAGCTCTCGGGTCAGCATGATGCAGGTAGTAATCTGTTACTAGATCCCAAAGCATGGGTTGTCCTTGGGTAAAAATGTAATTGCCGAGGAAGAGGTTGTATGCTTCTTGCCGCTGACCATCGAGAAAAGAGTTGTTATAGTACCTCTTGAAACTTTCCACCATATCCCTGGAGTGACTTGTCCACTGATTTATTTTACGATATGTCTCCATGGTATTGACGAGTTGGGAGCCTCCATATTGAACAGCAATAGTGTCGCCATGATCGTGATACATATGAGTAAAGAGGTTGACAGCATCCGTGTCATAATCAATAGAGGTCCCGGCAATAATGCCCAATGCATGGAGCTGGTATCCTAGAGCCCGCTTTCCAATAACAAACTGGGCTGCGTTGGTACGATCAAGGCAATCGATACAGTTAGTTCTTGCAACCCCGTTCTGTACTGTAGGTAGGGTGGCCTTGCCGTCTCCATTCCGAAAGAAACCGGTAGTGGTAACAACTTCCTCCGCGATAGCTTCAAGTGTCCCTATAACATCTTGGTCACGGCTTTTGGACGCTCGGCTCATATCCCATGCCTTGTGTATGATTTTCTTGCCCTCCGGTAGGGACTGGTTTAGATAATTGATAGCAGTCGTAAACTCATGCAATAACTTCGACTCGCGAGGAATCCTCTCGCGAGACTTCACGAGGTTAAGGACGTAAATTGGGGCGCCGTATCGCTGAAATAAGTTGTCAAAATGAAGGGCTGCGGCACTGTAGAATGGGTCTACTAGATTTAGTTCGATGGGTGGCTTCGGTGTCACTCCGGTGCTATCCTGAGTCCAGTATAGGGGTATGCTTCCTCGATGTTGAACGTATGAAGTATAATTTGGGCTGGCAAAGAGTTTAGGACCCGGCGCATGGAACGAAGTGGTCAGCCCTTCGGCAACTATCTGCTCAGTTTCGACATCATTGGCAACGTAACCCTTTACAACGTTTAGTGAGGAACTACAGATATAGGGCTGAACTTACCAGATCATTTGCCCCGCGTTTCAGAAATCGTGCCCCGGCAAAGAACCGTGATCTTCTTGCAATGATTGTGATGTAAACGGTCCGGCCGTATATTGAAAGGGCTGTAGAATTAGCACGTATTTGTGAGTGATATATGCAGCGGCATACCGGCTTGATCCATGTAGCCATGTATTATTGGAAGACACCAATCGTATGTGTTTTTTAGTGCCACTGTTGCAGGCCTCAACAAGTAGTTGTTCCAAACAAACATGTCATTGTATTCAGGCGGGTATGGGCGAGGAAGGTTTTGAGCCATGGCGTCGCGTTCCTTTAGGATATTGTGTTGGAGTGTGTGCGTTATATCGTACGAATAGCTGAAGTAAAACGAACGGGACAAGTCAAGATTATTTAAAATCCCCAAAAACCTTGTCTCCTCTGCGTTCCGAGAATCTGGTTTGAATCTGGAATTCTGCGAAGTGACGAGGGGCACAAGCTCCGTACCATCTATTTGATAGACATAATGCCCCCCAATCATAGCTACTTGGCTTCTCTTGGTAATCAAAAGCATATAATAAGTTCCAGTGAATCGGACAAACCCGAGTAGGCCCCATGTGCTGCATTTGAGCTTCATCCCCCCAGTGCCTTTATTGCCGTCGCCTATGGCACTTAATAATTCGTTCATCTCCTTTTTCGTATACACAATGTCATCTTCTGATACGCTCAGGTTCCCAACGTCCGAGTTACGGTCAATTTTTAGAATCCGAAATCTCTGATCCATGATATCAGCGCCCACGATATAGTATCTCGTCGCTGTTTCGTACACTGTGAATTTGTGCATCTTACAAACTCCTTGGTCACCAGTCTTTCCATGCAGCGCGCCTTTACCCCTCTTTTGATCAAGGCTAGGACCAGGGAAACTTTGGGAAGAGCCCGACATGGCTGGCTTGTCATACAATCCATTGCCCTGGGTCAACTTGGCAGATGAAGGTTGACTTGCATCTTCGACATGTTTTGGCAGGTTGCTATGGAGCGGTGATAAAACCGGCTCAGTGGGAGGGCCCTCAGCAAAAAAATCATTAGAGGTAGATGCTGGTAAAGGGTGCATGGCAGACGCTGCTTGAAACGTATCATCGGTTGGCTGTGCACGATTCCAGGTTTCATCCTGTAATTGTCCTGTAGGGTCTTGACGGCCCTGCTGCCCCGGGGATCGTCCCCATGCTTCTTCGCCGGTTTCATCAAAAGCCCCTGTCATGTTGAAGGCGCCTCTGCTGCGTCAGTCTAGCCAGCTACTGGCGCCGTCGTGTTTGTGGGTTGTGACAGCTGCTTTGCCATGCTGCAGTCAGAGCATGAGCAGATTTCGCAGTTGCCTCCAGAAAAACCTGTAGGGGGTAATCTGCATGTCAATGTTTAAAACATGTATAAAATATAGGGATTGTTGATGGCAAATTAGGTGTATTTTAAAAGGTGCCCTGTCTGGAAGCCACAAGGATACCAAGTGACGTCTAGCCATCAAGGTTGTCCAGTTTTGAAGCCAACGACCCAATGCACGGACCATACAGATTAAGCTACGATAATCGATAATCGACCATGCACGAGTGATCCACCAACACCACCTTCCGATTACCATACCTGTATTGGATGTAACTCTCTATCTTGCGACGACCCAACTCTACTCGTTCACATCCACAATCCCACAAATTCTCAACACAGACCTCACCATCTATCTCTTCTCTGCAGACTGCGGATTTTCTGCAATGGCTACTATACCCCCCCCTCCAAGCGCTACGTACGTGTCATTGCACACCGACACGTTTGTTTCGCTGCTAACCATGATAAAGCGTATATGTCCGCAACCTAGAAGAACATATTAAGGTCGATCAACTGAAAGAAGCGCTCACAGAGCTGTTCTCGGAATATGGCGAAATTATAGATATCGTCGCGAAGACAAACCTGAAAGCAAAGGGCCAGGCGTTTGTCGTATTTGACACTGTCGAATCTGCCCAAAAGGCTATCGATGAAGTCCAGGGCTTTGAGCTTTTCGAAAAACCCATGCAGCTCGCGTTTGCAAGAACAAGGAGTGACGCCACGGTTAAAAAGACCGGCGACGAAGAAGAATACGAATCTCACAAGAGGAAGCGCCTCGCTGAAAAGGGTAGGTAATATTGACGGTATTTCGGAAAAGGTTACTGATTCGAACGATAATTAGATAAGAAGAAGTCCGCGGAGGCCGCCGATGAAGCCAAGAAGTTGAAGATCGCAGCGGCAGCTGCTGGGAATGCTGCAGATATGACTTCTCGACCTATCAAAGCAACGAGAGGCGCTGGTTTACGTTCCTCAAATGCGGCCACCAGTGCAGTGGTTCCAGATGAATATCTCCCTCCGAACAAGATCCTCTTCGTACAGAACGTCCCAGATGAGTACGATATTGATGCTTTAACCAGCATCTTTGGAAGATTTGAAGGATTTCGGGAAGTTCGTCTGGTCCCAGGTCGCCGTGGTATTGCCTTCGTCGAATATGAGGCAGAGACTGGTGCCATAAGTGCGAAGGAAAACACAGCAGGTGTAGCCCTGGGGGAAACTGGCCAGGCCATAAAGGTCACTTATCAGAGGCAGTGAAAAAAACGGTTCTCAATATACAGTTGATCTTATGAACAACACAAATAAGCTGATAATGCGTGCCTTCAGGCGCGAGCTTGCATATGACTAGGACTTCCATCCACAACAAGTTTATAACCTGTTTAACAATTGCTCAGAATATGACATCCGCATCCTCTTGCTCCCCAAGAATATCTGCACTGCCTGAGAGTCCGTCCCCGCCGTCGTCAGCAGCGCCGTCTTTCTCCCTCTTTGCTGCCATCTCGGCATCGGCTGCGGCGACGTCTCTTTGCTTCTTGTTCGCAACCTAAACCTAGCGTAAGACAACGTAAACAGATTATATGACCCCAAGCCTACCTTCTTAAGCCGATAAAATTCTTCTCTGTCCAGCTCATCAAGCTCGGAATTAATATCTAGGGAGGGTTAATGCTGCCATCCCGAATGCTAGTGGGAAGACGGCCAAGACTGACATTTAATCGTATTTTCGGTACGTGGAATGATGACATGTTCGCTGATATAGGTTAGCCAGGGTTGATTGGTAAATTGCAATATACGGACATGGCATTCACTATAACGGTCAGCACAACAGAGTCGAGAGAAGGGGGTTGCAATGGAACGAACCTCTGCGGTTTACGACTTTGATAACCTCATCCAATATCACAAAAGCTGTCTTGAGTCGAGTTAGATATGCTCGTACGAGGTTGTCAAGTAGAAGGCGGTACCTGTAAACTCGCAAGTTCAACCAGCGTCTCAACAGCCCGGGCGTACGTCTCCCTGCATCTTTGGACCTGCTGCCCCCCTTTTCCTAACCCCGTCAATCCGAAATCGTTGTTTCCTTCCGTCGTGTAGCTTTCAAAAGCAGGCAGAAAAACACCGGAAACGTTCTCTTGCTTCGTTCGGATACGGAAACGTGCGGATTTAGCAGACTCCTGAACCTGGTAACCAATGTCGCCGCCAACAGCATACGTTACTTCCGCAAGTGAAAATGCCGCTATCTGCATAACTCGTCCCATTTTGCGCTTTGCTTCGTCAATCCGACGGGTTATCTCTAGGAAGGGGTGTCAGCGGAGTGTCGAGATGCGACTCATTATATGCTACCTCTGAATCGCCTGGAGTCTGTCGTTAGCCAAAGTTGGAAGACCGAAGGTAAACAATGCATACTTCGTTAATGCCTCGCTCTTGCGCTTTAAGAGACTGTGGCCTGTCTCAGCTCCCTTGAGTTTGGCTTTCATCAACCCCAGCGTTTGCCTCGTAGGGAAGACAGCCTCTCGGTCCTAAAATGAGCTGCGTTAGCCAGCACTTCGTGACAGAGCACCCAGGTTATATTACCGCAGCCCCCGACATTTTGTGAGAGAGTATAAAATGCTAGAAGAAAGAGTTCAATGGCCGTTACGGCAAAATAATTCCTCCAGCTAAGCTTGTTTGTCTCGCCGAGTTGCTTCCAGCGGACATTATTTGAAGCACGGTACAAGCAAGCTGGACATGCCTCGTGGGTTGCTCCCAAGATAAGGCGGTTGCTGGAACAGGGATACTGCCTCACCGCCTAGCCGATATGGTTTAGCGTTATAAGCGCCTGTTCAATGTCCAAACTGTCTCGGACTCGTCCTGAGCCGCGCGCGTCCCCAAAATTATAGCTTCATTAGCTTTAATATCAATTATCGAAAGGACATTGACTCAGGCCTCTCCTAAGTATTATCAGCGCGCCCAGCGCAGGATATCCTGCGCGTAAAGTGGGCGAGGACTGAAATGATGACCGCTGCAATGGCGCGTGGAAAGGTTTCGCGGGGACAACCTGATCTATACCTCATTGTATGTATGACCCTTACTCGTGGCTGTTGGGTGTTACTGACTTCAAGGCAGTCCGAAGAAGATACTATTTACGAGCAAGACATACTCCGCGACCCTGAAAGCATCAAGCCATGGCTGGGATATATAAATTTCAAGTTGCGACATGGAAGTTTACACGAACAAGCATATGTCCTTGAACGCGCGTGCTTGCAGTTGCCGCGGTCATATAAGCTATGGCGAATGGTAAGGATGATAACATTCAGACTATTCTGGGCAATGCTAATTGTACCAGTATCTCTCCATCAGAATGAAGCACCTTCGAAAGCTCAACCCGGCCATCTTTGCCGCAGAATTTGCGAAAGTGAATTCACTCTTTGAGAAGGCTCTTGTTCTCTTAAACAAAATGCCTAGGATATGGGAGATGTACCTTCAGTTCCTATTACTTCAGCCACTTGTATCACTCACACGCCGCACATTTGATAGAGCGCTACGAGCGCTGCCAATCACTCAACACAACAAGATATGGGCTCTTTACCGACCATTCGCAAATTCCGCAACTGGACAGACGGCCGTTAAAATTTGGCGGCGGTATATGCAAATACACCCGGAAGATGCTGAGGACTTCATTGAACTGTTGGTCGAAGAGCGGCTTTACACAGAGGCGATTAAGATGTATATGAACATTCTCAACAATACTAGGTTTCGTAGCAAGCACGGAAAGGGGCACTACCAACTTTGGAATGAAATGATCGACCTCCTCGTTACTCATGCCAGGCTCGTCGAAACAGGATACGAATATGGCATTGATGTTGAAAGCATTATCAGAAGTGGCATTGAGAGGTTTTCGGACCAAAGAGGCAAGCTATGGTCTGGCCTAGCTACATATTGGATCACTCGTGGAAGCTTTGAAAAGGCAAGGGATATTTTCGAAGAGGCAATAATAACAGTAATGACTGTCCGCGACTTCACGCTGGTTTTCGACTCGTACACAGAATTCGAAGAATCGGTCATTGGGGCGCTGATGGACTCTGCAGCTAGTCGCTCAAACAGAGGAGCTGTGGATGAAGATGCAGATTTTGATTTAGATATCAGAATGATGCGGTTCGAGCAATTAATGGACCGACGGCCATTCCTTGTGAATGATGTCCTATTGCGGCAGAACCCTAACAATGTCCCTGAGTGGGAGAAACGAGTCGCTCTCTGGGGTGACAACAAGCGTGAAGTGGTCCAGACATATACCGACGCCATCGCAGCGGTGCAGCCGAAGAAAGCAATTGGCCAGTTTCACGAACTTTGGGTCAATTATGCCAAGGTCTATGAGAACGGCGGGGATTTGCGAGACGCTCGGCTTATACTGGAGAAAGCTGTAAAGGTCCCTTTCAAGTCAGTAGCAGAGCTAGCGGAATTGTGGATAGAATGGGCCGAGATGGAGCTGAGAAATGAGAATTTCGAGGGAGCTGTCAATGTCATGGCCAAAGCGGTACAAGCACCAAAACGATCAACAGTGGATTATTTCGATGAATCGCTCTCGCCACAGCAGCGGGTTCACAAGAGCTGGAAGCTTTGGAGCTTTTATGTCGATCTCGTTGAGAGTGTTAGCACTCTTGAGGAGACTAGGAACATATATGAACGGATATTTGAGCTCCGAATCGCTACACCGCAGACAGTTGTCAATTATGCCAATCTTTTGGAGGAAAGCAAATATTTTGAAGAGTCGTTCAAGATCTATGAACGCGGCTTGGATTTGTTCAGTTATCCGGTAGCCTTTGAACTCTGGAACTTATATCTCACGAAGGCTGTCGACCGGAAAATTAGTATTGAACGGCTACGGGATCTTTTCGAGCAGGCTGTTGAAGGATGCCCTCCAAGGTTCGCCAAAGTGCTGTATCTCATGTATGGTAATCTTGAGGAGGATCGAGGCTTAGCACGACATGCCATGCGCATATATGAGCGTGCTACGAGAGCGGTCTCGGATGAAGATCGGGCAGACATGTTCAACTTTTATATTACGAAATCCGCATCAAACTTTGGGCTGCCATCCACGAGGCCCATTTACGAGCATGCAATTGCTGCCCTTCCTGACAGCGATGCCAGGGACATGTGCTTAAAGTTTGCCGATATGGAGAAGAGGTTGGGTGAAATTGATAGAGCGAGAGCGATATATGGGCATGCGTCACAATTCTGCGACCCGCGAACGAGTCCGACCTTCTGGTCCAAATGGGAAGCGTTCGAAGTTCAACATGGAAATGAGGATACGTTTAAGGAAATGCTCCGTATCAAGCGCAGCGTGCAGGCCCAGTACAACACAGACGTCAACTTTATTGCTTCACAGGCTCTGGCAAGGAGCTATGCAAGCCCCAATGGCAAAGGCGATGATAATCACGAAGATGCCATGGTGGCTCTGGAACGAGAAGCACGTGCGCCTGTGGGGTTTGTTGCTGCTAGCACTGGCCCAACACAGGGCAAACCTGCTGTTGAGCCGACTGTGGTTGCGAATCCAGATGCAATTGATGTTGATGGCATAGAGGACGAAGATTGAGCTAAGCACGGCGCTTACAGATAGCATGGGGGGAGTAAAGGATATCATCAGGGCATAACTCGAAATAGTTCAGTGAAATACCAAGTAATTTGTTTCTAGAGTAAGCCGGACTTCACTCCACTGACGACACTCTTCAACTTTTGAAATTATTAAGATTAAGGAGCCAATATGCTACTGAATGTAACCCCGCTCTCCACTCCCTAATGTACTTTACATATACGCCATTGCTTACGAGCAAAAGTACCACCAAATATACTATCCCACATGTAACTTCTAACTTACTAAAAGTTATTAAAGGCGTAACGTAGGTCGTGGCCATACCGGGACCATGGCCATACCGGGAATCTGTCAACCACCACTAAATTGAAGGTCATGTGACTAAATTTAAATCCTTAATAACTTTCTAATTAATGACTATAAGGCTTAATCCTCTTATAATGTTAATCTTTATATACATATACATTAGGGCTAAATTTAATAGAGTGTAAGCTAGTTTTATTAAGGAGTTATTTATATTTAAAGTTTTGCTATATAAATATTTTATATAGTGAAACTTAAAACCTTAATATCTCCTATAAAAAAAAGGCTAGTACTAGTAGAATGTTCGCACATTTCAGATAATTATATAAAGAGTAATAGTTTAAGAGGATTAAGCCTTATAGTCATTAATTAAAAAGTTATTAAGAATTTAAATTTAGTCACATGACCTTCAATTTAGTGGTGGTTGGCAGATTCCCGGTATGGCCATGGTCCCGGTATGGCCACGACCTACGTTACGCACATATGTGCATTTTCACTTTTCTCCACTATAATAAACAGCCTACGAATACGAAACTACCGCCAAAACTATCGTATATATTTAAATTGCTACTTGATTATTTCAAGTTGTCACTTTATAGGGTGGAAGTACTGTCATTTTCAAATAGTTAGGTGGCAATTCTGTCGTTTTCGATATTTTGGGGAGGTATTCTGTCATTAGCCATTTCTTGGCTTTCTAGGAGGCTTAGTAATATAGGGGAAGATCGTATTGTGTCTGAATCTAAAGGTCTAAACTATAGATCGTAAGAAGGTTAAAATACTTTGTACAATCGTACTAGCTTACTATTCTACTAATGCCCTAAGTTATCACATAGTAGGTTACCTTCATATACGTTGCCTAAGAGAACATGCATGTTATATTTTACAGCAAATGACTGAATTGCCACCCAAAATATAGAAAAGGACTAGATTGCCACCTAACTGTTTGAAAATGACTAAATTGCTACCCTATAAATCTATAACCTAAGTTAACTTATCTACTAACGTATTTCACAAGCGAATGAACAACCTAAGCGAGTGAACAACAGCAAATCTCACCAAAAATTAGGAAGTTTAGAGCGCTATATTTTAGTAACGTAAGTCGTGGCGTAGATGCAGCAATGGCGTAGATGCAGTATGTATCTTTACATACAAATTTATATGCAAAGGTACTTATGTGTCTGAAAATAAAAACCTAGATATTACTATTAATAAAAATCATAGGGTTTAACTGTTTGGTAATTAGGTTCTATATATAGACGTTTACATAGTATAAAAACGCTAGTAGTACTAGTACCTTTTTACTTTGTTAATTTAAGTTTTAAGTTTTCCCTATACAAATATTTGTATGAGGAATTTAATTGTCTTAATAAAAGAGCAATAATAGTACTAATAGCCCTAGCCTTTTTATATACTATAGATAGCTATATATAGAACCTAAATATAAAACAGCTAAGCCCTACAATTTTTATTAATAAAGATAGGTAGGTTTTTATTTTTATATATATAAGTATCTTTGCATATAAATTTGTATGTAAAGGTACATACTGCATCTACGCCATTGCTGCATCTACGCCACGACTTACGTTAACGCTATTGTAATAAAGTATGAAATTGTACATTTAGCCTTTTATAAGTTGTTAAAGCGTTTCAGTTAAGTTTTAAAGCAATTGACTTAACAGTTGTTAAGATAGCTCACTTTAGGTAGTTTCAACCTCTAAATATAACCTAAATCCTGCTATCTTTAAATGTATCCTATAGACTAACGTTACTTTAAAATTAAGAGGGAATATTTTAACAGCTTCTAAAAGGCCAAATATACAATTTCATATTTTATTACAATAGCGTTGCTAAAATATAGCGCTCTAAACTTCCTAATTTTTGGTGAGATTTGCTGTTGTTCACTCGCTTGGGTTGTTCATTCGCTTGTGAAATAAGTTATAGCATTCTATACTCTAAATTATATATTGTCTATACCTACTATTGTTATAGAACATAAGTTAACTTTAAACTAGTCTATAGCTTATCTATAATAGTAGTAATAAATTATGTTTTATATATAAAATATATTACGTAACTAGAAATTAGTAAATCTATTAAAGCGCCTTATAGCACTATATATTAACCTAACTAATAGTGTTATATAGTAATATTAGTAGTAGCTAAGTTATGTTTAATTTATAGTAGTTAGCTATGCTTATAAGAGTAGATATATAGTTATTCTAATTATTAGGGTAGCAATTCAGTCATTTTCAAACAGTTAGGTAGCAATCTAGTCCTTTTCGATATTTTAGGTGGCAATTTAGTCATTTGCCGTTAATATTAACAAGAGTTTATAGAGGTAAAGAACCTTAAGTTTTATAATCTTATAATGTATAATACATTTATTTTATAGCAAATGACTAAATTGCAACCTAAAATATCAAAAAGGACTAGATTACCACCTAACTGTTTAGAAATTACTAAAACCATACGCTTACTACCTTTATTACATAACTTGAAAATCACATAATAAGAAAATATCACATGACTACATATACTATATATTTACCTACTTACCTAATTACTATCTTAATTACTATATAAGCTACTAACTTAATTGCTATGTAAATTACTATGTGAATTACTACATAATATGCTACATAATATGCTACATAATATGCTGTATAAATTACTAGATAATATGCTATATAATATGCTATATAATATGCTACATAATATGCTGTATAAATTACTAGATAATATGCTATATAATATGCTATTTAAATTACAGCTAATATTAGAACTACTACCTAAAATATCAAAAATATCAGAACTACCACCCTAACGTAACGTAAGTCGTGGCGTAACGGGACGGATGGCGTAACGGGACGCTTCGCTAAAGCCACCTGCACCCCACCAAAAATCAAGGTCACATGACAAAAACTAAAACGTTAATAACTTTTGTAATGATGCTTCAAAGACTTAATCCTTCTAGATTATTGCTCTTTATATTATAATCTAACATGTGTAAAAACGCTAGTAGTACTAGCTTTGTTTTGCGAAAGATATTAAGGCTTATATTTTTACTATATAAAATATTTGTATGGTAAAACTTAAACTATAAATAACCATTTAATAAGAACAGCTTACACTCTAGTAAATTTAGCTATAATAAATAGGCATATAAAGAGTAATAGTCTAAAAGGATTAAGCGTTATAAATATTATTACAAAAGTTATTAAGGTTTTAATTTTAGTCATGTGACCTTGTTTTTGGTGGGGTAGAGGTGGCTTTAGCAAAGCGTCCCGTTACGCCATCCGTCCCGTTACGCCACGACTTACGTTAGGTCGTGGCGTAAGCGGTCTAATGGCGTAAGCGGTCTACCCCACCAAACTACCAAACTATAAAACTACCATATCACCTAACGCAACCTAACATGGTGCGACGGAAGTCAATAACAGCACAAGAGCTTGATCTTCAAGTAACTGAAGCAGTATTAGGAATTAAGTCTGGCAAATTTAAATCTGCGTATCAAGCTGCAAAGGTCTTAGGGCTTACAAAGTCTACTGTCACTAAGCGGCTAAATGGAGGCTTAACGCGTGTAGAAGCGCGCCAACAACAGCAACTTCTGTTAAAAAATCAAGAAAATACGCTTTTAAAGTGGATTAAAGAGCTTAACGTAGGTCATGGTGTAAGCGCCGCCATGGTGTAAGCGACAATTCTAGATACCCCACCAAAATCCAGGACAGAACCACTAAACTACTAACTTAAAAAATCGTAAATAATTCAATTACTACCACCCTAATTCATCTATATCATCATCAGAAGACTCTTCTTCGCTCTCTTCATCTATTTCCTCAATTATAGCTTCGTGTATAGGTCGTGGCGTTGCTCTAGGCCTCTGTGAAGCTGTTGCTGTTGCAGCTTCTGCTTCTACAACTTGCGACTGTAACTCTTCTGTTGAAATGTGGAATTGACCCTTTAAAACAGCTCTTTTACCCTTATTCTGTGCCCTACGCTTCTGAATAATTGAGCGTAAGTTATCACACTCTCTTTTTTGAAGGGTGTTGCGTGTATTAAGGCGTTCTGTCTCGTCTGCTAACTTGTTGATATATCGCTTTGTAGGAGTGTTTAAAACACCTTGATTTAAGGCTGTAGAGAGCACAGAATTTGCTTTGTGAAGGGTATTAAAATCAGGTGGACTACTGTTTAAGAATACCTTCTCAAAAATATCATGCTCTGTAGGAGTATGTGGCCGTTCTACTATAACGTCTATAGTAGGAAGCGTAGCTGCTCGAATGACTGTTTGCGGTTGGAATGGCTGTAGCCCACTCCCTCTCCAAGCAGAATTGATATTTGAAGTCGAAAAAGCAGCTGCTCTTGCTTGTATATATGCCTCCATCCATTCTAACTTATGTATGCGTAGGAGTTGTGCCTCATTAAGGTGCGTAAGAGCTGTTGTAAGGTGTTGCTTTAAAGGTCCAAAAATCGCAACATCAAGTGGCTGTAGAACATGAGATGTATGAGGAGGTATTATAAGGAGTGATATTCGATTTTGAATGCAGTGTGATATAAAGCTTCCACTTATATGGCTATCGTGGCCGTCGCAAATAAGGAGCCTCTGTTGTAGTTTGCCATTTTGTGTTGCTTTTGCTCTTGTAGAGGGCTCAAAAACGCGTTTTAGCCACTCTAATCCATGAAGATTGCTTGTCCATCCTTTTGTATTTGCAGAGAAGTGCCATTTTTGTATAACCTCCTTCGGAATCCAGCTCTGTAGTATATTCTGTCCTTTGAAAATAATGAGGGGGTCGATAGCTGTTCCGTCCATACAGATGCACTCAACTGCAGACACCCATTCCTGCCTTCCTGGATGTGCTTGAAATCGCGTACGGAGCGTAGAGTCAACTATAATTCGTGTAGATTGCATAGTTCCAATCGAAAATCCAGTCTCGTCCATGTTATAGGTGTTATGTGTTTCGATTTTTAGCTCTGTTATGAGGCTCTTGTACGCGTCAAACCACCCCTTTAACACCTGCTTTGTGACCCCATTCATCCTCTGTGCCTCAACTCTACGTCCTAACTTAACACGTAAGTTAGGATGCCTTTGAATGAATCGTGGAACCCACTCTTGCCCAAGAGGTAAGTTAGGTATTTGAGGTTGTAGTTGTTGTAGTTGTAGTTGTTGAGTTTGAGGTTGTTGTTGTAGCTGTAGTTGTTGAGGCTGAAAAACACGACACTTATTTGACCGGACTTCATCTGCAACCTCACGTAATATCCGATGGCTAGGAGCGTAGCCGCTTGTAGTAAGCTCCTTAATCCACTTTAAGAGGGTTTTCTCTTGATTTTTTGACAGGAGTTGCTGCTGCTGTCGCGCTTCGCGTCGCGTGGAGCCACCTTTTATACGCCTAAGAACAGTATTTGGGCGTAGGCCTAGAGCAATTGCTGCAGCATGTGCTGATTTAAATTTTCCTAACTTAACTCCTTCAATTGCCTTAGAAACTTGTAAATCAAGCTCTTGAGCCTTAATACTCTTGCGCTGGACCATTTTTGTTGTAGTAGTTGTAGTGGTAGTCTGCTAGTTTGATGGGGTAGCTCCTACTACCCCACCAAATTGTCGCTTACACCATGGCGGCGCTTACACCATGACCTACGTTACTGCAAGCGGCTACGCTCCTAGCCATCGGATATTACGTGAGGTTGCAGATGAAGTCCGGTCAAACAAGTGTCGCGTTTTTCAGCCTCAACAGCAACACCTACAACAACAAAATCAACACCTACAACTTTAACCTCAACCTTAAATTCCTAACTTACCACTTAGGCAAGATTGGGTTCCACGATTCATTCAAAGGCATCCTAACCTACGTGTTAAGTTAGGACGTAGAGTTGAAGCGCAAAGGATGAATGGGGTGACAAAAGAGGTGTTAAGGGGGTGGTTTGACGCGTACAAAAGCCTTACAACAGAGCTAAAAATCGAAAACTACAACACCTAACGTAAGTCGTGGCGTAGATGCAGCAATGGCGTAGATGCAGTATGTACCTTTACATACAAATTTATATGCAAAGATACTTATATATAAGAAAATTAAAACCTGCCTATCTTTATTAATAAAAATCGTAGGGCTTAGCTGTTATATATTTAGGTTCTATATATAGCTATCTATAGTATATAAAAAGGCTAGGGCTATTAGTACCATTGTTACTATTTTATTAAGACAATTAAATTGCTCATACAAATATTTATATAGGGAAAACTTAAAACTTAAATTAACAAAGTAAAAAGGTACTAGTACTACTAGCGTTTTTATACTATGTAAACATCTATATATAGAACCTAATTACCAAACAGCTAAACCCTATGATTTTTATTAATAGTAATATCTAGGTTTTAATTTTTAGACATATAAGTACCTTTGCATATAAATTTGTATGTAAAGGTACATACTGCATCTACGCCATTGCTGCATCTACGCCACGACTTACGTTATAATATGGACGAGACTGGATTTTCAATTGGAACTATGCAATCTACACGAATTATAGTCGACTCTACGCTCCGTACGCGATTTCAGGCTCATCCTAGCCGACAGGAATGGGTGTCTGCTGTTGAATGTATCTGTATGGATGGAACAGCTATCGACCCTCTTATTATCTTCAAAGGACAGAATATCCTACAAAGCTGGATTCCGAAGGAAGTTATACAAAAATGGCACTTCTCTGCAAACACAAAAGGGTGGACAAGCAATCTTCATGGATTAGAGTGGTTAAAACGCGTTTTTGAGCCCTCTATAAGGGCAAAAGCAACACTTCCAAATGGAAAACTACAACAGAGGCTCCTTATTTGCGACGGCCACGATAGCCATATAAGTGGAAGCTTTATATCACACTGCATTCAAAATCGAATATCGCTCCTTATAATACCTCCTCATACATCTCATGTTCTACAACCACTTGATGTTACAATTTTTGGTCCTCTAAAGCAACACCTTACAACTGCTCTCTCGCACCTTAATGAGGCGTAACTCCTACGCATACATAAGTTAGAATGGATGGAGGTTATATTAAAGCAAGAGAAGCTGCTTTTTCAACTCTAAATATCAATTCTGCTTGGAGAGGGAGTGGGCTATAGCCATTTCAACCACAAACAGTCATTCGCGTAGCTACACTTCCTACTATAGACGTTATAGTAGAACGGCCACATACTCCTACAGAGCATGATATTTTTGAGAAGGTATTTTTGAATAGCAGTCCACCTGATTTTCAAACACTTCACAAAGCAAACATAGTTCTATCTACTATAATAAGTCAGAGTAGTGCTCTTAATACTCCTACAAAGCGATATATCAATAAGTTAGCAGACGAGACAGAACGCCTTAATACACGCAACACCCTTTAAAAAAGAGAGTGTGATAACTTACGCTCAATTATTTAGAAGCGTAGAGTACAGAATAAGGGTAAGAGAGCAGTTTTGAAGGGTCAATTCCACATTTCTACAGAGGAACTCTGGTCGCAAGTTGTAGAAGCAGAAGCAACAACAGCCACAGCTTCACAGAGGCCTAGAACAACGCCACGACCCATAAACGAAGCTGTAATTGAGGAAATAGATGAAGAGAGTGAAGAAGAGCTATATGATAGCGATTTAGATGAGTTAGCATTGTAGTAATTGAATTATTTGCGATTTTCTAAGTTGGTAGTTTGGTGGTTTGGTAGGGTAGACCGCTTACGCCATTAGACCGCTTACGCCACGACCTAACGTAAGTCATGGCGTAAGCGCCGCCATGGCGTAAGCGACAATTTCAGAAACCACACCAAAATCCACGTCACGTGACTATAATTAAAACCTTAATAACGTCTGTAATAATGGTTATAAAGCTTAATGCTCGGAGACTATTACTCTTTATATAATCATCTAATATATGTAAAAATGCTAGTAGCGCTAGTCTTATTTTACAATAAATATTAAGGTTTTAACTTTTACCATATAAAATATTTATATAGCAAAACTTAAACTATAAATAACTCTTTAATAACACTAGCTTATATTATAGTAAATTAAACCCTAATGTATGCATATATAAAGAGTAATAGTCTCCGAGCATTAAGCTTTATAACCATTATTACAGACGTTATTAAGGTTTTAATTATAGTCACGTGACGTGGATTTTGGTGTGGTTTCTGAAATTGTCGCTTACGCCATGGCGGCGCTTACGCCATGACTTACGTTACGTTAATTCGTGTAGATTATATAGTTCTAATTGAAAATCTAGTTTCATCTATATTATAAGTGTTGTATGTCTCAATTTTCAGCTCTGTTGTAAGGCTTTTGTACGCGTTAAACCACCCCTTTAACACCTCTTTTGTTACCCCATTCATCCTTTGCGCTTTAACTCTACGTCCTAACTTAACACGTAGGTTAGGATGCCTTTAAATGAACCGTGGCACCCATTCTTGCCTAAGAGGTAACGTAAGTCGTGGCGTAATGGGTATAATGGCGTAATGGGTATATGTACCTTTGCAGCTAAATTTGTATATAAAGGTACTTTGAAATGAAAACTTCAAAGTGTAATAACTCTATTAATAAAATTAATAAGACTTAATCCTCTTATTTATAAAACATTTATATAAGCATCAATTATATATAAAGACGCTAGTAGCATTAGTTTCTTTTTGCATAATTTATTAATGGTTTTAGATTTTGCTATATAAAATTTTATATGGTAAATCTAAAATTGCTAATAACTTCCTTATTAGGCTAGCTTACAAGTTAGCATTTTTAAGTATAATATATGTATATATAAAGTCTCTAAATCCAAAAGCTTTAAGCATTAATAAGCTTAGTTAAAAAGTTATTAAAGGTTTTAATACAGATCACGTGATGCAAATTTGCCTGCAAATTGAGTATACCCATTACGCCATTGTACCCATTACGCCATTGTACCCATTACGCCATTGTACCCATTACGCCATTGTACCCATTACGCCATTGTACCCATTACGCCACGACTTACGTTAAGTTAGGAATTTGAGATTGTGGTTGTTAAGTTTGTGGTTGAGTTTGTTCTAGCTAGTAAGGCTGAAAAACACGAAAAACGCGACACTTATTTGACTAGACTTCATCGGCAACCTCACGTAATATCTAATGGCTAGGAGCGTAGCCGCTTGCAGTAAGCTCTTTAATCCACTTTAAGAGTGTCTGCTCTTGATTTTTTGATAGGAGCTGCTAGTCCTAGCGTGCTTCTGTACGTGTATGTCTTCCATTTACACGATAGCGGAGAGTAGCCTCTAGTAGCTTTAAAGCTTTTGCAGCAGCGTATATTGATTTATATTGATTTGATTTAATAGCTAATACTGCTTTTTGAATTTGAATTTCGCGTTCTTGAGCCTTTATACTCTTCTGACGAACCATTCTGGCACTGTGTTTGTAGTAGAGTTAATGGGTTTACAAGTTTGATGGGGTGGCCCCACCCCACTACACTCGTTACGCCATTCCACTCGTTAACGTAGGTCGTGGCCATACCGGGACCATGGCCATACCGGGAATCTGCCAACCACCACTAAATTGAAGGTCATGTGACTAAATTTAAATTCTTAATAACTTTTTAATTAATGACTATAAGGCTTAATCCTCTTAAACTATTACTCTTTATATAATTATCTGAAATGTGCGAACATTCTACTAGTACTAGCCTTTTTTTATAGGAGATATTAAGGTTTTAAGTTTCACTATATAAAATATTTATATAGCAAAACTTTAAATATAAATAACTCCTTAATAAAACTAGCTTACACTCTATTAAATTTAGCCCTAATGTATATGTATATAAAGATTAACATTATAAGAGGATTAAGCCTTATAGTCATTAATTAGAAAGTTATTAAGGATTTAAATTTAGTCACATGACCTTCAATTTAGTGGTGGTTGGCAGATTCCCGGTATGGCCATGGTCCCGGTATGGCCACGACCTACGTTACGGTACTCTCGTAATTATAGTTGGTATCAGGTATGTACATTGGTTGGTTATTCACATGATTGCTCCCCCCATCAAGGTCTAGCATTGTTCGCCGAGGGTTATTGATTTGACGTTGCGTACGTAATTTGTTACACAGTAGAAGGTGGGGATACATCAGTGTCCTCAGGGGAGGCAGGGGGTGGATGGCTATCGACGACCAGTTCCTTTGATTCCAGGCCAAGCTGGCCGCGAAGGTCCGGTAAGAACCTGTCGAGTCTCTTCCAAGTTTCCGTCCAAAGCTTCTCCTGAGAAGGGTCTTCAACTTGTGGCGCAAGATACTCGCTAGTCGACATTACCAGAATAATGTTTTTGAGGCTCTCTGGAACAGCTTCCTCCTAAGGTCCAACGGTCAGTAAATTTGTTGGCTCTCCCTAAACTGTTCACTTACTAAACTGTCCCCTTGCCCACTGTTCATAAGCCGGTCCATTATGTCAAGAATTTTCAACCATAAGTCAAGCATCCCTTCCCATGTTGACAACAGAGGCAGATAATGTAAGAAAATCCGGCAAAGCAAGGTTGCTGCCTGGACCCGTGTTTCGCTCATGCCAATCGGATCGGTTGAGTAAACCTCTGGTTTGAGTAACCTGAAGATTAGGGGAAACAAAACTTCCTCAAATATGGCCGTCCATGAATGCTGACTGCCCAACTTGAGCTCCTCTGACAAAAGCGACCGTTGCAGGGACGAAAATGCTTGGTGTCGGATTTCACGGCACGGATTAATGCATTGAGTTGCGAGAGCTTTGAATATGGGAGACCAATACGCTTCCCAGGCTGCGTATCATGTCAGCATGTCCACATTATAAAATACTTTCATTGCTGACCTTTGTCGCTTTCCAGATGGGACTGCTTCATCAAAGTCGGAATTCTTGGAGTAAGGTGGTATATCATCCCCACTGCTTTGACGCCTCTCTCAACCACTTCGTCGGACCTGAGATGTTAGCTTGCCTACGACTCAGCTTCAAATGTGACTTACTGTGCTTTTAGGGGCTTCGTTTGTTGGCCTCTCCGAGACCTCGTATCTTGTTTTTGCTCTACAACAGACCCAATACTTCCAGCAGATGCGAAATCGTTCAAGAGAGAGACGGCCGACTCATAGTTGTCAGCCATTATGGAAGGTGGAGTCTTCCCTGTTGTGACCCCTTCCAAAATATGGAAAACGGTCGAAGATGCTTGCTGATTCTTTGAAAGCGCCCGTAGTATGACCCAAAAGTCAGGCGAGGTGATTATTTCATTGCGTAGAGGACCTGGACTTTCGATACAGACTTTGATTCCTTCTAGTATAGTAGGCGCCGCTTTATCCAGTAGCCCTTTTTTGAAGCTAGAAATCGTATGGAGTACGACTGGGACTCTTATAAATGAGTGTTCCTACAAGGTTTGTTAGCGTAAGTTGAGCTAGGGGTCCGGTTATACCGACATAACTCGTATGCAAAAGATTGAGGAGATAGAAAACGGCTCTGGCAATCAGTGTAGGGTGGTAGTTTGCAGAATCCCGAATAACATTCTGCAGTGCTTCTGATACCTGGGCTCCTGACTGAAGGACGGAGTTCTCGTCTTTCAGGGACAGGACGGTGCACAGCTCCAAAATATAGACAAACGCAGGGTCATAAATTAGTCCATCACCAAGATTTTTCTGGCCATTCACTGTCGCAGCATTGTTGTCGGACTTTACCGCTATAATCGTAGAGGAAGAATCATCTGGTAATTGCGAGAGTAATGCTTCGATGAGGTATTGTGAGGATTCCGCCGGCAAATCCCTAAATAACGTCAGGTTATGGGTTATTCACGTACTTTGAGATTATCTTACATGACATTTGCGAAGACATCGCCCATGTAGCACGCATTAACGCATCCGACCGTACACAATGTGCTCTCGAGCTCTTCTTCAGAGGGCTCCGGTGGGTCATCGGCAGCATAACTCGATATATACGAAGTAAACGCCGAGAAAAGGCCTGCATCTGTGGCTTTGGCGCCACGGTCGATGACCTGCGATGGGTTCTGTAGAGGAATAGGCGCGATTTCCATCCTATTTGGTGCTGCAGAGAAGAATGGCGGTATCAGGCTATTAACAAACAGATTGATCCATATGCGGACAATCTATAAAATATTAGCCTCCCCACCTTAGACTCATAGCTGTTAGAGACTCACATGTATCCAACTATCTTTAATAATATTCTCGCTTCCGGAGACGATACGAAACAGCACAACAGTCGCCAATTGTGCCTTGAAATCTCTCCCAAATTTAACAGCCATCTCACTAACCATAACACTCGTATCTTCTACTTGGATCTCCGTGTTCAATGCTGTGCTTGCCGGAGTTACTGTTGCAAGTGTGCTAATGTAGCTGAGACAATACACAATCTGGTCCAGTGCTTCCGTCATGCCATATCGCGTAGCAATTCGAGCGCACTGATCAAACCCTGTGACAACTCGGTGAAAGACGGCGTCATCGCTGGCAGACATGAACACGTAAGACAGAGTTGCAATAACAGGCTTCCATGTTGCCTCGAACATGTCAGCGTCATAAATGTTTGTATCGCAGGCGATTAGATTTCCGGCCGATTCGGATTTAAGCAGCAGCTCCTTCCAAGCGTAATCGAAGGCATGCTGGTTGTCGTGTTCGTCAGGTAGGATAATCTCGTTTGACTTGATGGAATCAAAAATATCTTGAAGGTATTGCGGCGCAAAATCCTTTCCGCCGTTCACGCCACGGAGGTTTCTCGAGAAGTCGTTTACAGTCATCCGGTTCTGTGACTTTAGGTTGGGATTATGCTGGTCTGTGTTCAATATAATGATTGCATACGTTAAGACGTATATAGCATCCTTGTCTGCGATCTCCGATGTTGACTGCGCGCAGTACTTCTCTGAGAAGTAGGTAACGATGCGTTCAATCAAAGCCGACTCTCCTGGTAACCTGAATGCCTCCAGGAGATCCCTCACCGCCTCGTCAACACGTTTGCCCGAGAAATCAAATCGATTAAGGAACGCCTCAAGGATGGGCTCGTTTCCCTTCTTCGACAAAAACTCGCCCAGTACTTTCTTAGAGACACGGCTAGTTCCCATCAAAAACGTAGCAACAGAATCAGGATCGCTTGAGTCATCGATTATCCCTTGGGACGTTAAGTAGGCTATACCTGCTTTGGGACTCTCGTTAAACTTTGTGGTGCCCTTGATAATGATTTTCTTCCTCCTTCGTTGCTCCCTCAACTGAGTTTGATCGGGATAACCTCCGCTTCGAGGCGCTTCGTCAAGTCTTTCGCTTATAAACTGCACATAACCCAGGAGAGCATCCAGACACAACGGCGGGACGCTTGTCGTACTCCAGGTGGCCGAGTCAGGGATGGCATTTCGTGACAGAAGACCAACCATGTCTTCACAAAGATCACTCCGATCCACATCACAATCGTAGTTCACGTACAGCTCAACCATAAAGGTTGGGATGCGAGCAAGGGCGCCCACACTCTCCACCATAGCCTCTCTTGCGTCTGGCTTCCGAGAGCCTCCTTCCATACCTAGTTTTTGCCTGTCCTTTACAGGAACCGGAGTCGACCGGCCGCTGTTTGTTTGCGAGGGCGGTGGCTTGACTAGTTTCGGAGCTTGTGGCACGCCGGAATACAGTGATGGGTCAATGCCTGGCTCCCTTGGTATCTCAACACGTGGGTGCAGACACGCAACCATGTAAGATAAGAACAATTCTTGCTGCAATTTCAACACCTCTCTGCATGTGGACAACAATGTGCCAGCAACTATCAGAGATTCGTGGAGTATGGCCATATTGTCAGACCTCACCAGCTGGAACAGGTGCCGGCAAAGTCTATCTTCGGCGAGAGACGCCAGACTGGGGTGCTTGGAGATGGACGGGCCAGCAACTTCAAGGGCAACATCAATAATTCGTAGCGCCATGACTCTCATGGCATCCACATGTTGACGATCGTGTGGGTTCAGCAGGTCGACCAGAACACGGAACAGTTCCCTGATCGATGGAAGTGAGTACGGCTTGATTTCAATGTCTTCTGAAGCTTCCGAACTCGGCCCAGCGCCAATATCGGGTTCGTAACTGCTCGTTGGCACGCCGCTTGTCTCTGTTGGTTGTGGGACGTCCAAGCTTACGCTTGGTAGCGATTCGGACTCTGTTGGCGCAGATAGTGATGAGGCAACAGCGTCGTTGCCATTTGCGGACGGATCCATCTTTACACCATCCATGTCTTCCTTTGTGCTTTCGTCTAATGCTTCGATATGTTCTCCTGCAGCAACCTCGAGGTATTTTAATCTTTCGAATATTACCTGGCACATTTTGATCATCGACATCTCCGCTGATCGACGGAGTAACTCAGACAGTCTTGATTGGCAGCACATACTAAGGCCAGTCTCCATCATTTCGCAAACGCTTTCGTCACTCAACAGCTCTCCTCCAGGCCCCGATATCATTCCTTCCATAAGCTTCAATATTCGCAGGAGGACTATCTCGTCGGCTGCTGAATCACTTGCTTCAAACCTACAGTGCGTAATAGCAGCCGACAGCGACTGCATTGCTAGGGCTAACCTAGGAGAATCACGACTTATTAGATTATAGGAGAAAAACTTCGTGATAGCAACAAGAGCCAACGAGGTAATAGGGGCCGAGGTCGCGGATGCCTGGATAACCTGGAGGAATGGGTGGAGAAGTGCGGGAGTGTCGAAATTGCGAATATCTTCAGAGCATGTTAGCCTAGGTGTCCCCGCGTATCCATGATAATGGACACATACCCTTGCAACCGATCAGGTCCCGTCTCAAGCGTCCAAAGCCAGCCATTAACGGGTTATCCTGCATGCTCTTTCCCTTCTTCCCCCGTAGCCCCCACCTGTTTGCTAGACTGTCATGTTCGACAAGAGATGGCCGGACTTGGTTCCCCTTTCGGGCGGAAAGACTGCGTCCTGGAGTTGAAGGTCTGGACCCTTCCGCAACGGGGTTTGAAGAGCTTGTGCTCCCACCAAGGATAGCCGAAACTGATGAATGAGCCCATCTAGCATGCTTACGCATGGCAGATGCCACGGTTATACATTCCGTGGTTATTAGAGCAACCGGGTCGATGGCCACTGAAACAGGGAAGGTTCCTGGGCGTCTGTTGGGCGAAGACTGTGGTTGGCGAACTTGGTCCGGCATGTCCCCCGAGAATTCCCCAGTGCTGGCTTGAAATGGCACATGGGAGCCCAATTCTGTCAGGCCTCTTCCTAGTTCTCTGGCCTGTTCATCGCCGCTCATGACTTGTATCTGCAAACGAGGTATGAAGGCCGCTACAAGCGGAGTTGGATCGGTAATGTATGGTCACTGCAGGCTGAGTCAGGTCGATAGTTTGAAATTGGGATTGCTGCAAGCAAGCTGTGATGGTAGTGTATTGTTGGAGGTCGCTCCAAGCTGAGCAGAGTTAGTGGTGTACTGTTGGAGGTCGCTCCCAAGCTAGGTCGGGGGCCGTATTGTCGAGACTCGAACCTGAGAAAGAACTCACAGATAGCAAAGGCGAAGCCCAGAATTCTTTAGGGCGACAAAGATCACCTGTCGAGAAAATGTGGGCTTTCTTGTCTCCGCCGTTGGACTTTTAAATGTCTATAAATTTCGGAGGCACAGCTCCCCAATGCCGACTCGTGTCCCGATCCAGGGTCGACAGCGGCCGTGTCCCCGGTCGCGTTGTTATCTACTAGAGTCACGTGGCATTATCAGATCTACAAAGGAGTTGGTCCTCCTGTGTCCCATAAATACAACTACACCTCCATAGATAAGAATCTTCTGTATTATATGAACTTAGTTGCAATGATCAATTACCGGTCCATGGATAGTTAAAAAACGACACATTCTTACGTCCTTCAATCTTTAACTTGGGTGGTATTATTCGCGGGCATGGGGTTCAGTTTACTCATGTAGGGCAGGAGTAAAAGGGGTTGGTTATTGGGTTTGAATGACAATAGTACCGAGTTCAACTGCAATGTATCCCATAATCAGGTCTACAGCCTAGAAATTCGTCACCCGTTCTAAATCATTCACATGAGCACAGCTGGTTGTAAACCACAATAACTAATATGCAGATCCCTCGAAATATACGCCTTCTATAGCCAATGCATCGGAGGGTAATTAAGTCCGCATGACAATGCCGCCTGTGCTGTCCCCTTTATACAACACTTACATAGTATACATTTCCATGACACAAATTGTGCTGGGGCTACCTCCACCCTGTCCAAACACTGTCACCCAGCCCACCAGTACCGATAAACCGGTATGGTTGTGCCTACATGCTGTCAGATACAATTTCAGTATGTGGTGGCATAAATTTGCCCTTACAGGTGCCTTGGGTGGATTCTTCTCCGTCATGATCACTCAAGAGCTAGAAACCGGAGTAGCGGTTGCTTGTTGCTCTTTGGCCTTCTCAAGCATAGCCATGCTTTGGATATCTGTCTTATCCTTTTCCCACTGGCTGTTGGGGTCATCAAACTGCTCCTTGATTTTTTTGGCCCTCTCGGCTTTCTCTTTCTCTTCATTTTCACGTATCAGGCGTTCCTGTTCCATTTCCTACATCACGTTAGCCGAGTGGTTGGTATAAGAACAAAAATAACATACCTCCATGTGTCGAATGTCGTCAACACTTGGCTCATATAAATGCCAAATGGTGTAATGTGGTAGGCCTACGACAGAAAACTGCATCCGCTTCGCCATCTGCTTTATGTTTAATTTCACGTTCCACTGGCTCGAAGTTGCAACATACCTTTCCGAACCCTTCCGTCTCCGCGTGCTTCTCAAAGCTGAAGGCTGGGAAATGAACCCCAGACCTGAACACCTTAGCCTTAGCTAAAATACTAACTCCACCCACACCGTCAATCTCCATTTCCATATCTGGGTCACCATATGGGTCTCGCAAGTAGGCAAGATGCGGCCGCCATGTGGCATACTCAGCATACCCTTCGACAATGACTGCGTCTTCGTCGAGGGTGTCTGCCAGTATCAAAGCTGTTTCTGACTCCTGCCAGGAATTAAGGTCGTATGGTTGTTCCCCCCCCAGCCAATCAGGCAAGGGTCTCCAGACATCTAGCAGCAAAGTGTTAGGACCTGTGGTAGGTTTAGATTTGCTGTCTCAGTTCACTTACTGGGGACAATAACATCTTTATTGTGTCTCATTAGATCCTCCAGGATAGTAAAAGGGGCGGTTTCAACATCAACGTCTCGCCAATATACCCAGCTGTGGTAGGGCCGTAAGGCAGCGCTGAGTAGCCAGTTCCGCGCCTGCGCCATAAGCTTTCTACGGCTAGCTTGAGCTGCAAATCCGTGGCGACTTTCGACATCCTGGTTCACTTTCTGACCAAAGTCTTTCTCGATGATAGATATCTCGCCATATGGTTGATTTGGGTCCTCTTCGGCCTGGAGTCCTTCGAGAAGCTCGGTCAACACCGTTAAGGTATTGTCCTTGGAGTCCGACACAAGAAATGCAAGGTCGATTAAATGATGTGGGTATGTGAGGTTCCGTAGATGAGAAAAGAACATCGGCAAATGTGATTCTGCGTCACGTAATGGTGCGCAGAGGAGGATACGCTCCTCCCTTTCCCATCCCCTCGCAGTACCTTGGACATTGGATAAGTCGTAGTAGCGGACAGTTTCTAGTTGAAAATCCTCCCCGGATGAAAGAAGACCTAATGATAACAGGGGCACTAGTGATACCCCAGGCCATACAAATATGCAAAAGACTAGACCGATGCCGATGCAAATAGCAAGTCGTATTAAGAGGGTTCGACGTTTTCTTAATGCAGTCGGTGAGCTTCTAGGTTGGAACCTACAACCACCACATGGTCAGCCGTCGAACAGGATATTTGACACGATTTTGGAAAGCATTACCTATGTGGAGAAATTGTGAAGGTACCAGTGCCGCCTTGTGGGTATGGGTGGCCCTTTGAATAGGCATTTGCCTGATGCCTCGACAACATCTTCGGCGATGGAGAAGCATATGATGGCAACATGAAGGCAATAGTGGCCGAATAGTATTCCAACGTTGTGTAGTTGGTAAACGAGATTGATAGGCCAGTCGACGGTCTCCGACGTTTGCGGAACAGCGATGCGATTTGAACACAACTGTGGTTCACCCTGATCGGTCCTGCCCAGGTGCCCGTTGCGCTTAAATACGGGGATGAGCGCAATTGACCTTGAAAAAAGCCAGCGATTTTGGACTGTTCGTCGCCAGACGGAATTGCATTCCTACAAGCGTCGTGTCTGGGTGGTGGGCGTGTAGTCGTTGGTCCACTTTCAAGGAACGACGTCTTCAGTTCCCCTTGAGCGGCGGAATTTAGGTTTAAACGAGGAGCGTATGTACACCAGTACTCAACGAGTACCAATTGTCTTGGCCACCTTTCTTCTTTGGTAGGGGGGGAAAGCTGAAACAGGCGCGCCAACTCCGGGGGGGATAAACATGATCCCGATATTTGCTTATGTAATCTTACTGGTTCCACCAAATAATTCCCAAGTGCAACATGGGCACGGAACAGAACAGATAGGAACTCTAGCAAGAAACACTTGACACTGCCATTTTATGTTTTCCTTCTCTGAGGCTACATCGAATCAAGCAAGCCAGTATACAGCTCACGCATCAATCAATCCATAATATTGAACTTTCATTGTCACAGCAAGGACATTCAAGGTGTGGAACGGCTTGTTTGTGATAATATATGTATATTGGGACACATCAGACTAACTCTGAGCCTGCCACAAGCTACATTTACTTATACTTAATTGATTTACTTCAAGGGATAATGAAAAGGTGGTGCAATTTGCGGAACTAGTGTCTGTTAGCAAAAGTGCCACGACAATGCAAATATTCATCATAATTAAAACATTAAATTGGCTCAGACAGGCCAGTTTACTCAAGCAATTCGACCGGCCGCAAGCCTTAACGTTCCAAGACGCAACGAGAAAGCTTGCAACACGGAAGCCAGCATCATACAAGTAACTCTTCAGCCCGAAAGCCGAAGAGTTGCTCAAAACTCCACAACCGATCATTCCGGTCCGTAAAGACCAGTCTGGTGTGGGAGGGTGGCTCGGCCGAATACGACTTAGTTGAATGGATAAGCTGTTGTCATCATAGCATTTGATATTCATGCGAAAGGTATTGCTTCCTACCTTTACCAATGATTTAGGATATTCAGAACAGCCTATTATCTCGTTAGTTGTGGCCTTGGAACGTATTCATTGCATAACATGTTTGAGAATGTTTTTCAGAAAAATATTTTTGGTAATGGGATATCATCAAGGTGTTCAGAAGCAGAACTGTTTGAAATGTTTTTTCATCAGGAAACGGATTGGAGGGTTCGCGAGAAAACTCCAGTGTATTGGAAGGGAATGTCGCTTACCATTGGTGCCAAATAAAAACTGTCCGATAACTGGAATGTCCTATAATTCTAATCCTGTCAGTCCAGATCTTCGACGAAATGTTTGGATAATGTTTGACGGTGGATGTGCTTCAGATGGTAGTGCATGTTGTTCGATTTGGCTCAGGTAGTCGCCAGAACTCTGTGAAAGAATTTCATCAGGAGCAAGGGGAATGAATGTATGATATGACAGTACTCACAGCATTAACTGAATTCTCGCATTGGAATGCAATATAGTAGATATATGCTACAAAGATGATTTTGAGCATCGATCTTTGCCAGGACTCATTGCTCTTGTAGAATGTAAAAGTAAATTTGGTGTTGAAAGTTTTCGCTTTTAAAGCGGGAAAGGTGCTCCCAGAAAACTCCCCAAGCTAGCAATTAGCGACGGATAATCGTTACGCCTAGCGCGTGCTGCAATGCCCTTCACAGAGGAAGATCTGGGAACTTTTGAGCGCAATCGCATTTCCACGACGCGCAGCCCTCTGGTCAAGAAATGGCTGACAGACGCCGTATCAACGGACCCAGTTCCGGCACAGCACCACCACTGTTTACAAGCGGTGATGTAAGCAGCCCCGAGACGAAGAGCAGCTTGGCTCGAGCTAGAGCGCCAAATGTGATTCGCAAGATTTGTCAGTCGCAACTATTTGAAATCCCTTGATAAAAGGCAGCCGCTCTAACATGATGCAGTTCTCAAAACCGGTGTCACTCCGTCTGCATCAGGCTCCGCATATCTCGAGTGCGAATCACAGCCGAAATCATCAACCCCCAAGCTATCGTCGCTATCATCGTCAGGGCTCAAAATAAGCTGTACTGTCCATGGGCCACGACCACTGCCCCGATCCGCCCCGTTTTCACCTCATGTTGTCCTCGCAGCTCATGTTAAATATGCCCCGTTTGCTACGCGGAAGAGGCGTGGGTATCTGCGAGATCCAGGCGAGCGCGACCTTGCAATGCACCTCGAAACGGCATTGAGGGGAGTTATTATTGGAGACCGATGGCCAAAAAGCGGAGTCGACGTTGTTATCACGATTTTAGAGGGCGAGGAGGATCAATGGTGGGAGGACGACAACCAGGCTGAATTGGGACCAACTGGCCAGTGGGGCATGATGAATGTTCTAAGTGGCTGTATTACGGTTGCTTCCGCCGCCATTTCCGATGCAGGAATTGACTGCGTGGACATGGTCTCCGGCGGAGTAGCAGCTGTAGTAAGAGATCGACAGTTACAAGTGTCCGCCAAATCCGGAGCTCTTCCACAACCTACCTTGGTTCTAGACCCGGTGCCCTCAGAGCACTCGGAGATCCTAGCAGCTTGTGTGGTGGGGTATTTACCTTCACGAGACGAAATCACAGATCTTTGGGCGAAGGGAGATTTTGACACAGGATATTCGGAGGACGGAAACTCCTCTTACGATTCTTTATCGGAAAACGCTATCGAGGCAGCGAAGGGGTCATACCGAGTACTCGATGCGGCATTGAAAGAGTCCGTAGCTCTCAAGTTGAGAGGCTGAAGAGAGGCGCCACGGTAAAATCGTTATACCTGAGCTCTAGGAAAGACGCGGCAGCAAACTGTGGAGGGCAGTTGCGGTCAGAGGCCATGTGTCAGAAGGCATGTCCGATTATCAACAACGGGGCATAAATATGCAATGGCAGGGAGACTAACCGCTTGATCCTACCAAATCCGTCGGGGTGTGATAGATCTATCTCACGAAGAACTCGTGCCTTGTATGCACCACAGAACAATGTGTGAGAGTTTTTATCGAAAGGCATCAGTGGAAATCACGTGCCACGGGATCATCGCCAAGGACACATGGAAAACGCTGCTTAATAAGCACCCTTAAACTAGCGCCGTATGTAAACTATAAGTTTTCAAAATATTTTCGTTCTTAAACATTTGAAAAGTGTGAAAGTTCCGCACAATGAAAATGAACATTACCAGGCACAGCGATATCAAGCCTTGATTATTATGGTTAGTACACCCAATCTTATCCCTATCCCATCTTCGATATGATTCAACAATCTGTCAATCCCCTGAGAACCAGAGTCTCTCTGGATATGAAGTTCAAATATATGTTTTAATTAATGATTTGTCGTTACTACTTTTCCCTCTTTACTCAAAAACTACCTTGTTGTCACTCACTGACACAAATGGTTACAGCAATAGGTTCTAAACATCACTATCTCGAGATGACTCTTGGGGGCGCCATGATCAACGAGCCAGTGCCGATCTCCAGGATTGCAGGGCGGTACTTGGTGTTCGACATCAACGTCGTGACTTACTTACGTAGAACCCATCACATATGTGGTGTCCTTATTGGCAGCATTCCACAAGTTCCCCAACAAAATGTCTTCCTTGGTCTTCCCCTCGAGCTGCTTCCCGAGGAAGCTAGGCTTCTCGTCGAGAAAGAGGTAGCATATATTGTAGACGATGCATCACAACATCGGGAAACATTCAGTACACTTGTAGGTGATGACAGGAGGAAATATCTGGATTCTCTTAGATCTCAAGGTCGGAAGTCTCGAAGAGCTGCGGAAGAGGTGTCACAAAAGAAAATTGAAAAGGGCTTAGCCAAACAAGCTATATTACGAGCCTCAAAAGATACGTTGCAGTCTACTGTTACCAAGTCCTCGACAGAACCTACCGACGTGACAAGTTTCTCAAGCATCTCACCCTCGGAAGAGTCTTTGTTCCCTGATCATCCATCACTGCCAAAAGCATCCACGCCATCAGTCCCTTCTTCTGCACCTTATCCCGTCACGACAACCACTACTACAAGTTCCGTATTGTCGTTGTCTCAAGGTCACATACAGCAACCGGATCCTGTTGTGCCGGCTTCCTACGCACTATTTTGCCACTTGCATTCGCTCGACTATTTCATGACACCCGGTCTTCGGTTTGGGTGCGACTACACTGTTTACCCTGGGGATCCTCTGAGGTTCCACAGCCACTTCCTTGCGGTTGGACATGATTGGGAAGAAGAGATACCACTCATCGATCTCGTGGGTGGTGGGCGTTTAGGCACTGGTGTGAAAAAAGGGTTCCTCATTGGAGGGGAAGGACCTGGTGCTCAAGGAAAAAACGTCCGTCCATTTTGTATTGAATGGGGTGGAATGTAGAGGATGGAGCATTAATACCACCACTTCAGCAGAGTTCAATACAAACATACATGACAAGCTGACCACATAAGTTACTGCGTGCGCCGTTCCCAATTTTGTGATACACTTGTACTGTAGGATTTTCCCTGTATCCATTTGGAACTGTCATTTGTATGTTTTATGTAACAATGCTACAATCACCGTGACTACTAGTCTATGTAAGGGCACTAAGGAACAAATATCCTGCTAAAACTGCCTACGTCTCTCCTGCAGCAGACGCACTTGTCGAAATTGTTCATAGCAAGAGTCACCCGGCAGTCATCACAAAGGCTCAAACAACGGCATGGCCATACGATAATGCTCCTTGGAGTACTCTGGCACACGACACATAGTGGCCCACCATCACCCATCCCGGATGCTCCCTCGGCCCATGACGATGGCTCAGATGTGGTAACAGTGGCGTTTCTCGAAGAGCGACGACGTGAAACGATAAGATATTCGAGCAACTGGGATTCCTCCTCAGGGGTGAGCTTTTCAACGTCATGGAGGTGCGGCGGGCGAAGCCGAGTTGACATCAGAACCTTCGCTTTCTCTCGCTGGTGCAAGTCTCGATATCGTGAACGAGTCATGATAGTGTCGCTGCCCAGGTGTGCAGCTAAAGCTTGAGCTTCCGCACGCTGCTCTGGAGTCTGTGGATTTAGTAGCCGTGCCAGCTCAGCGGATGATAGGGGTATATCCGGAATTGGGGTTGACTCTCGATCTATAAGCAAAGATTTCTGAGTTGGCGTCCGTTGCCCACTGTCCTCATCACTTTCTGAGTTCCAATCCTGGTCGGCTGATATATCAGACGTTGAGATCATGCTTGTCATATCATCCTCTACCTCGCCACTATGTGGAACGAATTGTCCACTATTGTCATCCCCTCCCCACCAACCGCCTTTCAACCACCAACCGTATAAGTTTGAATCTAGTTGCTGCTCGTCTTGAGGAGACCATCGTGAATTCTCACCCCGAAGACGTCGCCTCATTTCAAGTTCAACGTCAACGTGGTCATCCGGGGGGAGCATTAGCTCCCCCTCATTATTCAATAGCCAAAAATCCAAAGTCTCGGGTTCCGGGCCCTTGACGTCTCGGTTGGCCGTGGCAGTCTGCGCTGTACTCTTGTTCTTGACAAGCCATAGTAGCCACAGTGGCCTACGACGAAACCCCAATCGGGCCAACAACTTTATTGCAATCACGGCAAACCAGCTAGCAATAAGCTTAGCAATTCCAGCCAGAAATTCGAAGGCCATAATCCATCTTCCGCTCCTTTCTGTGGCACCAACGCCATCCCGTACGATTTTATCGGATGGTTTGGCTTTCCCAGGTTCTTGTGCAACTCTCTCTCTTGCATATCCACTCCTTGCTGACAGATGGTCCTTATTAATAACAAGGCCAGAGCCGTCCCCCATGCCCTCGCGAAAATTTGGTCCCAGCCAATGTGCCCCTGTCTCTTCAATCTCTCGTAGTCTCTCATCCTCGAGCCATGTCTGATGTTTAATATTGACCTCGAGGCTCTCATTAAGATAAACGGCTTGGCTTGCCATAGTCAAGGCGCTAAACCCAATCTTAAGGAGAGCCGAATAGAAGTCCATATGCAGACTAACACGAATGTTACTCAATGGAACGCTTGCTTGCATATTGCTATGCGCCGCTGCGAGGTTTCGTAAGAATGATCCTCTCTGAGGTTGAACATCATGCGGTGGCGCCAAGGCAGCCAGGATAATGGCAAAGCCGTATATGGCCGCGCAGAGTAATATTCCAGCGAGTATCATCACATGCGGAATGAACCCAATGATGCATACGGTAGGAAATCTAAGCAGGCTCTGATTGGATGTATCGTCAACAGAGAAGTCGACAATACTACGGGTTATCATTGCCATGAAGCAGAGTCCCCAGAATGCGGTACTCAATAGCCTAAACCGACCCTGAATGTTGAAGATACCAAGAATATGGCTTGTGATGTGGCTCATACTTGAAAGATAGCCAATGAGGAGAACTTCTGCTGGGGTATTGATTCGCTGCATGATCATCGACCGGCTGATGGCAATTTCTGGAAATCTGGTTGATGTTCCGGAATTATTCGATGTATCCGAGAACGTTTTTGCGTGACTGTCTAGATTCTTTTTCGATGGTGTTCCACCAAACGGGCCCCATCCGAGTGATGAGCTAATGGCTGCATCGGCTTCTGCAAATGCAAGAGAGTGTTCAAATAAAGTCATACCGGTCTCCGACGCGACATGGCGACCTTGGACGGCACATGAGAGAGTTTCCACAAATTGACTAACACATAAAGTCTGGAATAAGGGCCAAAGTGACCCCAGTGATCCCGAAAGTTTCGGTACACTGTTCGGTATTTGTGGATCGGCTTGGTCCTCCTCGATAGGGGGGATCATTCTCACAGCACGGCATGAATCCCCGTCGGAGGCTCCAAAAAGCAGGATGGTGCTCATAGTGTGCAATGGCCCTCCGTTTTGTGTGAACATGAGCTCGGAGCTTTTTGTTGCATTGCCCCACCTAAGCATTCCAAAGTCCGGCGAGGTCTGGCATTGTATAGATTGGAGGAGCCAGCGAGCTTGTATCGCTAAGAGAATAATTGGAAGAACTCTGAGAGCCAGTCTTGTGCGGAACCCCAGCGAAAGAGGTCGACGTGTAGAAGCATAAACCTGGGTTCGGTTCACAATGATGGCCATCAGGAAACATCCCAAACTCCAGCGACTTGTTGCATATGCTACCATGTTTCCAAAACTTCGACCACTTTCCAATGATATTTTTGTCGTTAGACTTGGGCCGAGGTTTGCTGGGTCGTTAATTATTGCGGACCCAGACTGGGCCATCTCCCCCATCATGGTTGCGGCATTCGAGGTTACTTCAACCCTGCCGATGTCGAGGGCTTCTGGTGCGACACTTTGGGCCCATCGAGCGCCGAATGCATCGTCTATGGTATGAGGTAGTTTGAAGACTAACGAACCCAACCTCATCCCCATTCGTGGTCCAGCCAGGAGGAGGTCTTTTGCGGAGGGGGCGTACTGGGTCAAGTTCGCTGCAGATTTCAGCTGCTTCGTTGTCCAGAGTGTGAGGTCGAATATTGTCGTCGCATGATCTACATCGGCTACTTTCTCGCCAACTTCCATTGTCACAAGTTGCCGGCCTGTCGATTTCGGGATGGATCAGAGGCTGTGGTCCAGCCGGAGGTGATGGTGGCCGATTCGTAATAGCGGGATATGTTGGCGGGGGACTTTGTTTACGCACATTAACCAAAGGTCAGTCTGGATGTCCTCATCTTTGTTGGCGAGAGACCTAGCGCCTAGTAGCTATTGTCGGGCACACAGCTGTCGTTCGGTTGGTGTGGGAGGAGGCTGAGGTTGGAAGTGAGTTCAGTGACCTTGCGATGTGATGGTCGGACCCTCGGCAAAACAGAAGCAGCGATTCGCGTGGTGGCAGTCGCAATTGACCGAACCTGGTTACTGGTGTCTCGTAACTAATGATTGTGGAAGCACGCCAACAGGCATAACACTCCGCTCCAAATAATTATATTTGATTTATTAAGGCGAAGTACATGTCGATAATTGAATGATGGCAATTCATAAATATAGCGTCTATCAAATACAAATATTTGCGGTTATACTGTAATTGTTCTTTAATGGTTGAATTATTTGAGTGGTTGCTTATTATAAGTATGGAATATCCACGGATGATATATTGCCCCAACCTCAACACACAAATACAGATTCGTGCATCCAGCTGTCCCGCGCGGGAATAACAAGCAGAGCTCGAGTCATAGTGAGCTCGTACTACAACATCCTTATTATATTGGTTTGTATCCATGAGGTATGTTTTCAGGCTTCCCTACCTTGTCGTAGGTGGTGACTGGTACAAGAAACCAGAGTGTGCTGCACTTACAGGTCACCTCCAGAGCGTAGACCGTAACACTGGCCTTGAATGTCGGGATTCGCATTAAAATTCTATGTCCACCTTAGTAGCTTTCCCATGACTGTGGCCCGAATCATGCTGATGCGAGTCAGGACTATCGTCGCTATCAAGTGGTGGCAGGCTGAATGGCTTTATTGTTAGACCCTTCCTCCTACTCAGTGTAAAGGCCAAGTCATCGGTATGCCCGCTCTGGTGATCTCCCCCGCCCTTTTCGTGCAATATAGGTAGTTTATAGACCTTTAGTATTCCCTGTGGAGGCTCCTCCTGCAGCGTCGTTGAACTAGGTACGCTAGTAGCTAGAGCAAGGTTCGCATGGGATGGAAAGGGGGCAAGCTCCAACACTCCATCGCTGAGCATCTCCACCCAGCGCGTCAAGCCGGACACGCGGGGGTAGAGCGACAGAGGCAGTGACGTCACAACAGTCAGTTGGTTTGGACTTCGGCGGAGAAGGGCGCGAATTGCATGAAGAAACTGCAAGACATGCCGGGGATCTGATGCCACACTTGGATATGCCACAGGGGAAAGAATAGTGGGAATGACGACGCGGTGGATCGTTGCCGGCGGCAGGGAAGAGATCTGTGCCACTAAATGCCGCAGAAGGCCGTCAAATGGGGATCTTATGCCATCATCGCCGTGGAGAGCTGCATCCGCTTGAGGATGTACAGGGACGCATCTTAGAAGCGTTGGATCGGGGACAGTCAGTCGCTTGCTGAGATCAAAATCGTGACAAAAGACTGCTTGCCCGCCCAAGTCACTAGAACTCGTGCTAGTCTGGGGGCCTGATTGCCTATCTATATATGTCGAGGGTCAGCATCGGGTCCTAATTCCTCACGGGACAGTAATCCTCGATGACTGTCCGGCATGGCACAAGTGCGCCCACCTTTTCCAAATTCCCCAAGCCTCTCATACCTCCACGCAATCTTCATTTTTTCGGCAGCAGTGTTCTGCCCCGATTTCCCAGTAGACAGCGACGACGAAGCCTGAACGCCGGGCAACTCACGCGCCCACGAATCGTCAACTCCGAGCACGTGAACACAGTGGCCCTGTAAGACGCCTTCAGCAGCATAGTACCGAAGCAATGCACCTGAGAAGTCCGTAGCACCACTCTCTTCAATGAGGAGGGAGGTCCCTAGAGGTAACCCAGCATGTCCACCCAGCAAACTGTCGAGGGATCTCGTTCCGGTCGATGTGGTCGGTCGTCCATCAACTGGTGAAGGTCGCACACCTGGGATTACATTATTTTCTGTTGCACTCGGAGGTGATGCAACGCCCCCAGGTGAAGAGACAACTACATTTCTTTTTCGAAATGACATGCCTTGGATTTTGATATTGTCTGCTTCAATGGGGGGTATGTGTGACGCAAATCACCTTAGTTTGGTTTAAGGTTTTATGGGTTTGGATCTCCCCTCTATTTTCGGGCGCTTGTTTATCCGTGCTTGGTGAATTCTCCAACTCTCACAACCGTCGACTAAAGGACAAGAACGAATTTGTAGTTGAGAGTAGTTCAAGGTAAGTCAATCTGAATGGATTCCGAATTCGAAGTGTCTGAAATATACTGACAACACGCCAGACTCTATTTACGCCACCTTAAGCACCGCTGCACCAACTAGTTCCCGACGCCAGTTTCGGCATAGCCCAATACCCTCACTGAAGAACTATTTTTCCCGCGCCCATACCTTTGACAACCAAGCAACACTCGCTCTTGACTATTTACTGCATAGTAATTACTGCATATACATACGAAATCGCCAACGATTTCCCGCCAAGATGTCTGGCATGACCAGCGACTCGCAGCTGTTTGACGAGCACTTCACCATCACAGCAAGCGACCACTCCAAATATGACCGAGTGTCTCGAATCAGCGGAACGTCCCAGGACTCGCAAACAACCTTTGCTCTTGATATCAACACTGAGCTCTTTCCATGCGCGGTCGGCGAGCCATTACACATGGTTCTAGCCAGCACCCTGTCGTTGGATGGAAGCAAAGATGACAACAAAGGCTGGAGGGATGTTGGACGAAGTGGACAAGGTGGTGAGGCCACACTTGCCGACCTGTTTGACTACGTCTGCCATGGCAAAATCTACAAGTTTGAGGATGGCGATGATGGAAATATAATGTGAGACCCCCCCACATAAACAACTTCCCGTGGCTGACAGTTCAATACAGCAAATGCTACGTCTCTTTCGGTGGACTTCTGTTAGCACTTGAGGGGCCCTACAAAAAGCTCACTCCATTGCGGGTGGATTACATCTATCTGCTTGTAAAGAAATGATAGGTTATGAAGGGGTTGGTTTCTATGCAAGGTTCTCGGGTTCACGATGGCTCTCTTCTGATGCATAGCTGGTTATGATGGGCGTTCAGGAAACGGAAAGTTAGATGGCGTCGAGTTAATGGTAATTCTAAATGCCAAAATTAAAATTAAACCAGCGTTGCATGTGGTCCTGGGAAATTCAACGGCCTGTGCAGCCTGCTCTTAATCTCGTCAAAATCGGGCTCGTTCTCCGGTGTTAGGATCCCGTGCCTGATGAAAAAGTCGAGCATGAGGAGCGCGCAGTTGGGCTTGAATTCTCCTTTGCGCATATGTTCTTGTACTTCCTCCACCGTCCAGAGATAGAAACATTCCACCTCGCTATCATTCGGTTTTGGAGCAACGTCTTCTGGCAGTTCCAGGTCAAACACATACTGGACCTCTGGTTGAATAAGCCCGACCTCCCCAGTTGCCAGTTTCGATCTCAGGTAAATATAGGTAACAGCGCCGTGGGCCGTGGCATTTTCCCTGACCAACTTATCTGGTAAGCTAGCTTCCTCGTCCGCCTCGCGGATGATGCATTCGAAGGGGTCTTCTCCTGTAGCCATCCCACCAGCCACGGTGTTATCCAGCATCCCACCGTAAGTCTGCTTATGCGCGGAACGGCGTGGAATCCATAATTTAATCCCATGGCTGGATTCTGGAGACTTGACATAAGCCATCATATGTGCCCCGTACATGACGACCCCCAGCAGCGCTGCAGCGCATCTTTCAACGCTATAAAGAAGCTCGTTGTTCGGTCCATAGACAGGGTACAGCTCATTCCTCCAGCCTTCAAGAATCTCGAACTTCTTGTTCTCCCGCCAGTATGCCGTTGTCAAAGCTACCCACTCACTCCTCTCTTTCTCGGTTTTCTCTTGGAAAACACAAACCTCGCGCAGATCGCGGCGTACTTCGAGTTCTCCTTTGACCGCAACAGGTGTCTTTACGAGTGTATTCAGGACATTCTCTGTCATGAGACCGATCGGTAGCTTGTTTACGCCATCATCCCACGTCAAGGTGAACAGAGTAGACATGAGCTCCTCATGAGCCTTGGGGTCTTTTTCGACATAAGGGAAACTATTGATACATCAAACCCTCAACTGAAAGTATCGTCGCAATTGTGGAATACAAAGTGCTTACCAGTCACAGTCATTGACAAGATCTAAATTGCTCTTTGGGGTTGGCATTTTCAGATTAAACCGCTGAGGTTCAGACGTTGATTCTTAAGCAATATTAAAAAAGCAAATCTATGTCGGTGTACAATATAACAGTAGTTTAGTCGACGTGGTCTATTGGCAAAATCGTCAGATAGAAAGCTGCGGAGGAATTCGATCCCATGCCAGAAGGTTCCTGTTGGTGCTGGCGACAATTGGGAGTGGTTTGCCCCGCATTCCTCGACGAACCCCCACCAAGGCATGGTACGTACTTCACAAGCTATTCAAATGCTCCAGAAAGCTTACTCGTCATAAGTAGAGAATATCCCATCAACATCATTAGCACAAAGAAACCGTCCCAAAGTGCCTAGATCATTCAAAGAGGAAACTAAACTGACTCGACGGCGCCTATCACCTCATCGAAGCCATTTCAATCGAAACCGAGTCGATCTATCAGGCCATTGATCGCATCATTATCTGCCAGTTTCGCAAGGCTTCTGCGAAGACTGAACTGCTGCTACCTCAAGAACGCCCATATCAGCATCGAAATGGCTCTCCCGCAGCTCTTCGGAGTCATACCTACCGGCTGCCCTCTCATAACCACTCCAACCAGTGCGCCGGCACCGACCTCACTGCTCTTCAACCTTCCTGCCCGTCCATTCTCTCATATTGCCGTCGTCCTCCTTCCCGGCATCACTCTCCCACCAGACACCGCCGCTGCTGTATACTTAGCCTCTGCCCCGACCAACGAGGGCCAGGCCCCGGAATTCAAGTTTCTCGGCGGCATCGGGCCGGGGAAGGAAAGTGCAATATTCAAGGTTGGCGGCGTTGCGTCCAACCCAAACGCGTCGAATAATGGAGAGGTTGACATGGACGCCCCTGATAGTGCTGGGGAGCGCAATCTCGTTCTTGGGATATCTGTCGAATCTTGCGAGTCAGTGAATTCCCAGATGGCTGCTCTAACCTCTTCCAACGCCACGCCTTCCCAACAAGGTAGCGCCGCAGCTACGCCGGGGAACGCCCTCGTGAGGGTTCAGGATAGCGCACCCCAGAGAACCGACGCGTTGGTGCTGGCGCAGAGAATCATTAAAAACGCATTCAACTTCCTGGCGAGCTATGCTGGAAATGTGCCGATGCCAGGGAGCAGTGGGACGGCGGGTGTGGAAGTAGTGCCGCTGAAAGCTTTTGAAAATTGGTGGGCGAAGTTTGAGACTAGGGTTAAGAATGACCCAGAGTTTCTGATGAGGGATGCAGATTGAGGCAGGATTGTTATAGGAGCGGGTTCCAGCATTCAAGCGGGATATAAGACCCTGCGGCGCCGGCCCACCCATGAAGCTGGGTATGGAGCATCAGGTCCGGCAAGGCACAGCCGGTGCTCCTGAGTGGAGTTTCCAGTTTGGCAGCCGAGGAGTCATCTTTCGTCAAGACGCCACTTCCGAAGCCAGCGCCAAGGGCTGGATATGATAGAGCGGTGGGCTATAAAACTAAGATACCTTCGGCGAAGTTATATAGAGGTTGAAAGGATGGAAGATAATATCTCGTCATATTATCTTGGAGACGAAGCTTTGGGATATTTACTGGGATTTATATAATAGTTGTGTATATACAAACAAAGTATGCGAGACAGCATCTAGATGCTTTATTTAAGTAATTACTTACTGTACTAACATACATACATGCTGCTGCCAACCACCCCGTTCGATTTTAATAAGTATCGTGATATAAATGCCATCCATCATGGCACATGAAAGAAACGCCAGCCCGATTCCTTGCCGTATGCCACAAACACCATATCCGACTGCCCACAGAAATGCGCCACGCTACTAGTAAGGAACGCCTACACTATTATATTGAAACATGAATAGAAACATGAATAGAATCACCCCACTTCCGTTAATCCTCGTCAACGGGACTCATTAAAGGGCTTTTTCGCGTCGGACTCCCAGCTCTACTCCTGCTCCTTCCCGACCCGACGCTTGTTAAACTTGGCGCCAATCTCTCTCTTGACTCGGTTCTCACAACCAAGCCGCTCCTGTCCATGGCATTTGGTTGCAAATGATTCGACGTTAACGTATGGTGGCTCCCATCGGCATGAAACCCATGGGTGCCAACGGGACTGAAAAAGTTCCCATCCCCATAGCTTACGACGTTGAGTTTAGGGGTGGCCAAGCCAGATGCGCGTGCGCCGCTGCTCCCTTCGCTGCCATCAGATGCGTCATTGCTATCGTCGGAGTCCACGTCGGCCAATTCAAAGTCATTGACCCCATCACCTTCTTCGAGGACCCTTTCGTAGTAACCAGACCTGCGGCCGAATAACTTGCTGGTATTGAAGAAACCGCGCCCGCCTTTCTTTGTTCTGCTACGGCGTATGGCTGAGGATACCTTTGAGTAGGCTCTCGATCGGCGCTCTTTCTTGCGGAATATGTAGAGAAGGAAGCCAACTAAGAAGACCATGATAAACAGACCGGTTGATGATTTTGATGCCTTGTCAAGTATTTTGTCATCCCAATCATCATCATCGTCCCCGCCATTCCATGGCGAATATGTTGACCCTGCCCGCTGGAAGTCATCAGAGATACCAGATGGTACGTTGGCTCCAAAGCCGACGGGAAGATCCTTTTCCTGGGGTTCTATCTGGCCGGCAGCATAGAGTACCATCTTTCCCAAAGTCCAACTGACTTCTGTACCATCAATTTTGTCCACGGCCTGGAAGGGATCCAGATACCCGCTTTCCTTCGTATTCCGGAGAGCTTCGTTTGTTCCATTGACGCCCTTTGGGATACCGTCCACGCCAAGCCGCGGTATGCCGATGCCTTCGTGCAGGATGCTGGTTAACCACGATGCTTTGAAGCATAATTCCATGGCGGCTTTCTCATCCACTTTCTTCCCCCATTTTTTGTTGTCGACACCTCGCTCGATTTCTTTCCAGTCCAAATTACAGAACTCCTGCACCCGGCTTTGGAATTTTGTAAAATCATAAGTCTCATCATCATGTGACAGCTTAAAGAATTCGTGTGTTGTGTGCCAGTATTGCGAGACTCCAATGAAGTGATTTACGTCGAAGTCGATGGCTGGTACATGCTGTCCGTTAATTAAGCATGGTTCGTCTATGCATGCTGCATCTTTCTCAAGTAACGGATATGTCTTCTTCAAACACTCGGCGAATGATCCTTGTCCTGTCAAGTATGGCTCCGAACTATGAAGTGCCGCATCCGGGTCCAGAATAGTGCCGTCAACTGACAATGTCAGTCCACTGACTAAACACGGGTCCGGAATTTCCAAGGATGTGCTTGAGTCCACCGAGTCAACTAATGCTGATACGTATCGCTGTCTCGCTTGGTTGACTCCAAATCCTAGCCAGCTCGCAACGAAGACCTTGTATTCTGATACCACTCCATCCAGGGTTCGCATTCGTAATAATTTTAAATCATCCGAATGCTTCTGTGCTTCTGTTGAATTGGGTGCAAAGGCGATTTGTGCTGAAGCACCGCCCATATCGAGAAATCCATATGTGTGGTGATTCTTTCCATGAGCGTGGTCTTCGGGCGTGTCGAAGCCACCAACGAGATAGTTTGCTGCGATCCAACCGTATAAACCCTCCGTCTCCCCAGGAATAATCTGGATGTGCAGGTCGCAATCGGGTAGCGCGAACTTCGTGTTGGCTCTTGCATATGCGCAGACTTCGCGCAGAATTGCAGCTTGTTGTATAGGAGGAAGCAGTCGCATCCCGGCTGTTGCCATCAGAAATATAGGGGTTTCCGCGACCTGGTCAGCCGGTACGATATCGAGGGCATGGTCGAGCAGTTCTTTTAAGTGATCTTCCCCGACATCTGTTGGCCGCTCGCCGAATGTCGAAATGCCGGGGTGTATCTTCTTCTTCCATTTCTTGTGTGTCTTGAGATGGGGCAGGCTCTTCAATTCTTTCGGCGAGGCCTTCTCCTTCGCATAGTCACTATGCTTCCATTTATATATGTGCGCTCGAGTCCCTGACGAACCCGCGTCTAGTATGACACCCCATCGGTCTGCGACAAACAATTAGCATCTCAGGCGAACGTAAGACAGTGGAGCGTCCAGCCATACGTTTACCCATGAGGGTGGCGATAAATATATTTATATTTTAGTGGCAGGTTGTTCAAACTCCCAACGAGGCTGTCGTGTCTGTTTGATCGAGGCAAATAGCCACAATTGCCTGGGTGTCTTGATGGAGGAGAGCGATGACGAGTGCCTGAAACGAGGGATGGCTGCTGACTGGAGCGCGGCCGTGGAAACGAATGTGGTTGAGCAGACAATTGAGCGTGAACGAAGGTATGGGGGAAGGACAGAGATGTCCTTACGCCTCAAAGGATTGCGGCGTAGCTTATGTGTGACGATGAGGGGGGTGGGCGGGGAGGAATCCTATGGTAGTAGTATAGATAGAGTGTTCGTATTCCCACCGAATAGGGAAGTTGTATTATTATGATGATTATGGCGTATCAGCGCGCGCAAAAGGGTGCATATTTTGACCGTTGTTGGTCGATGGTCGACCGTATTATTATAATATGCTAGAAATAGATCGGCGTTATCCGAAACTGCTAGCGGACGATTGCCTGTAGCCGTTAAACTAGAAAGTTCTTTACCGTACCCTGCATAGTGCAATTACTCCACGTGTAGTATGGGAGATACGTACCGTGAGTACCATCCGGCACAGGCAGCCATCGAAAATCAAATCCTCATGGTTTTTATGTATAGGCGTGTTGTATAATTGCTGACATCTCACTATTTACTTAGAATAGTCACCCAGAATGCAAGTGTCGCAGCTCTGGACCCGATCTGGCATATAGAAAGAGCGCCACAGGGATCTTTGGGCGTTCCAAGGGGCGATCGTGGGGGTGGGGGAGCACGTTTCTTCAGTATGGATTTGTGATTTGCCACTGGGCTGGTGGTTGATAAGCTATCTGTTGATCCACGCAGCCTCGAGCGGCTTCCTCACCACTGCCTTGTTTTGCAAGAGCAAGCACTTCTAAACTACACGAGGGGTTTGATATTATATATTCCTGCCAGTTAGTGTGTGTAGCATATCTGTATAGCAAAGTGTTGTGTGTTATCTAATAGCAATATGTCAGTAGAATCCCCCTTGGTTGTTGAGTCCAGGAGCCCCTCCATACACTGATGAGCGACCGCCCATGAAAGTAGCTGAAGCTGGCCTTTGGGCAACTATGAGAACTAGTTAGATAGGTTGCCGGAGGAGAGATTGAGAATTATACCTCTTGGCATGGGCCCAGTCCTACTCATACTTCGCATGCCTTCGACTCCCGCCGGTGGTGTGTGGCTGACCTTCAACCCTGCGCTCATCCCGTATCCAGCGAAGCCGATTCCACCTGACCCGCTGGATCTCACGCCTCCAAACAGACCTCGTGCTGGAGAATGTCGAGGCTGCATAGGAGTGCTGAGGTTTCGAGGGTTTTGCATGTTGGATACAGCTATACCGACGTTGGGTTCGCCGTTTAACCTTTGCCTGTTGCTCGAGGGTGTCTGCGCAATGCTATGACCTGTATACATAGTTAGCATCGAAGTTTGAGTAAAGGTGTGGGGAAAAAATGCCTTGGTTATTGTTTCCCTGGCTGGTAAGGCCAATCCACCCACTACTCACTCCGGCTCGACCAGCCACGCCAAGCATTGCCATTGATGTTGGAACAGGTGGCGGGCCCATTGAGTTTCCTTGGAGTGATGAGAAAACAGGAGATCGAAGAGGAGGGTCATTGGCTTTTCTAAAGTGCTCGGGATATCCATTTGCAGTTACTGAACCTTGAATCGTTTGATCCACTGCGTCAGAAGCTGCATTCTGGACCTGGCTCATCTGATCTCGGCGCTTCAATTTATCGTAAAGCTCCTGCGTATGAGCCTGCGCTTGGATTTGGCATGCAGAGATTGGGCTAGCTCATGGTTCTTCTTTTGGGAATTGTTGAGATCAACGATCACATCTGTGTAGAGAGATAAGCTTGCTCCCAGAAAATGAGTGTTTGTCATTTAACTTACTGTCAAGCTCGGTCCTCAATTCCGACATCTCGTTATTGGCGTCGCGGACAATCGAATCAATTTGGCCTTTCAATTTGTTATACCTATCTGTAAGAACTCGCGCCTGCATGCCTTGATACAGGCTGGGTGTTGGTTAACTGCTGTAGGTTGAATTGACTCGGATGCACCTACATTTCTTGTGATGTCTGGTAGGCCCAGAAATTCACAGCTCGTCCAGCACACTCCATTATAGTATTTGGGTTTAAACCACTGAGGACGCTTGTCTTGTAGTCTTCACTCGGATGGAGCTTTGCCCTTGCCACATCGTCCTCATTGACAAGATGTTGATCGCATGCTGGGCAAACCGGGCGGTTCGACCCATTGGCTAATAGAAGTCGATTGGCACACTCGAGGCAGAAGATATGACTCCATCGTGTTAGTCCATATGAAGTTTGGTTGGCTATGATTCAGTTGCCCTTGTAATGACATACCTGCAAGTTGTAACAATGGCCTCCTCACTGAGCTCCTTCCGACAAGTCAGAGTGTTGCACCGAAGAGCATACTCCATCATAGCAGAATCCGTTGCTCAGTCGGAAAACAAAGGTTCAACGAGAGCCCGAGTCGTTACGATTCAGATATTAACATTGGCGGCCCTTCTTCTACGTGTCTTGGGACTGAGAGGAAGGAGAGTTGAGCACATGAGAAGCTTGTGTACCAACACCAACAGTATAGTATCATGGAGAAGGTGGGGGCGGCCGCTAGTGCAGACGGGGACATGGTGGGGTAGAACACAGCTTGTTGCCTCACACCGCAGGCTGCAACGCCAGGGCGCAGAATTCGTGCCGCATATCGCAGGCCACAACACTACAATATACTGTACCTACCACTCTCTCCTACTCGAGTAGTGGGCTGCAGTCAATCACCAATAGTAACTGGCTAAGACGCCCCGGCGCATCTCCACAATCGGCTTGTCACTGGGGTTTTCCCGATGTTGCCGGCCGAGGCGCTGCCATTTCATCGTTGATGGGTGGATGGGTGGATGGGTGGATGGTGATTTTTCCTCCAGACGACGGAGCCACCCCAGAGGACTGTAGTGCTGGAGAATGAGGGCATGTACTCTCTTGTGCAATGTGGTTATAGTTCTCCCATTGTATCTTTTCCTGTTGGATCTTTGGGAAAGATCCTCTGATTACACGTCGCCGCGCCATGTCTGGAGAATATAGTACTGTTGGCGCAAGTAGAGTACAGTGAGGTACCCAATATGCATCCCCGGATTTCTTACGCTGTACATACATACATGGTTTACATCTCCACCACTATATTATGGGGCTATTCGGACAGTGAAACTCCAGTTTGCACCTTCTGAGGCCCATGGTATTATGGGAGTGCACATATTCCACTGCACAGCTCACCAGATTTACTTTGCGCCACATATTGTTCTTTCTGTATTGTACTGTGCTGTACAGTACATACACATAGTACCATACATAATTTATTCAGGACCAGTTTATACAGGACCAGCTGCCGGATGGCCTGGCTGACCGACCACTACTTCTCCCCTCCTTTGGCGTGCACGTTTCTTCATTTCTTATAATTATAATTCTCTCTCCTCTGTGCCCTCTTCATCGCCTGGCTGCCGGAACCGAGCCGCCGCGACCTCGTCCGATTTATGGTTATTCGTACTTCCCCGCTTATCGCTACTCCTGGCAACGTCAAAGGGTCCAACCCCTTCGACCGAACATCGCTCGCTATGCGTCCCACCGACGAACCTGTGAACGCTATGTTCCATACGTGTATGTAGACGATCAGACGGACATTGCGCCGCCCCTCGCCGCTAATGTTGCTGTAGTCCAAGGTCTTGCTCCACCGCGACCTGCCGCTGAGGTGGCCCAGGAAGCTCCGAAACCCGCAACGAATGGAGGCTCGAAGAGAATAACGACCCCTCATGCCTGTGCTGAGTGCAAGAGGCGGAAAATTCGATGTGATGGGAGGCAGCCCTGTGGACAATGCCTGGGTTGCCGTTCCCCAAAGCCGTGCTACTATGACAAGCATAGGCAGAGAGTAATACCCTCGCGGAAGTAGTACTACCTTATCCAAACTGGCATGCGGGCACTGATTTATTGCGCAGAACTCTCGATGCCCTGCAGCAATCGCTAGACGAATGCCGCTCTATCCTAAAGAAATTATACCCCAACACGGATGTCCAGACGTTGTTACCGTTGTCACGGCATGAACTTGTTTCAATCCTCGACCATCGCACGAGTGCGCCGTCCATATCCCAGACCTCACCGGCTGGCTCGATGAACTCTGCAACGACTCAGGAATATCGATCGCCCAACAGCTCGGGCGTGGAAGAGGACAGAAGCCTGGCAACCCTCGAACAAATACCAAGCCAGGATACAGAATGGGATGAGGAGAGGCGAAACCGGGAGGCTATACCCTCCGAATCCGACGATGTGAACGCCTTGTCACTCTCAGTAGACCGTCAATCGTCATATCTGGGGGCATCCTCGATCAAAGCTGCTCTTATGGTGATGGTCAAAGTATCCCCAAGGTTGCGATCATATCTCATGCCACCAACGGCGGAAAATCGACGCACAGTCCAGGTTCGACAGAGCAACAATGCAACGCCGCGGCACAACCCAACACCTCGGCCGTCTCCGCGGATAGCCTGGTCTTCGGAGGGACAGACCCTTATCGACGCGTACTTCAACAGGGTTCAGATTTTTATTCCAATGCTGGACGAGCCATCCTTCCGAGCCGATTACCTAGGTGGTCAACGCCATGATTCGCCATGGCTTGCCTTATTAAATATGGTATTTGCTATGGGCAGTATTGCAGCGATGAAGTCAGATGATCTCAACCACATGAACTTCTACGAGCGGTCCCGAGACCATCTCAATTTGGATTGCTTTGGAGAGGGGCATTTGGAGACTCTACAAGCCTTGATATTGACGGGGGGATATTATTTACACTATATCAACCGGCCAAATATGGCGAATGCCATCACGGGTGCTGCTTTGCGGATGGCATGTGCGCTTGGCCTTCATCGAGAGAATGGTGTGGATGTGAATGGCGGTGAAAGAGAGAAGATGCTCGCAGATTTGCGGCGTCGAACGTGGTGGAGTTTGTTCTGCCTAGATACTTGGGCGTCAACGACTCTTGGGCGCCCTTCACTGGGTAGGTCGGGTCCAGCGGTCACCATCCGACCTCCCGAGGGCGCCAATGATGCTGTAGGTCTTCGCATATATCCAGTGGCTGAATCTGTGCTAACCAACATCCAGAATGAAAACTCCACGACTGGCCAACACATCCGAATAGTCCCTCTTATTGAGAATATCAAGTTCGCCAGGATATCCACTCAGATCCAAGACACGATGGCTCTATCTCCCCTTCCCCGCGCCGAGGAGCGCAGCAAGTTGGATGCGCAGCTCGTCGAATGGTCCGACAAACTTCCCTGGGTCCTGCGCTCTACAGACCCTTGCCCAGAAGCGCTCTATACCGCACGCTGCGTGCTGAAATGGCGGTACCAGAACATGCGCATCGTGCTCCACCGCCCCGTGCTACTTAACCTCGCAAACCGCGGCCCAAACCACAAATCCACGGTCGAGGAGGTCAGCGCCGTCGAGTTGTGTCGCGCGATGGCCAAGCAGACTATAGACGACATCTCACGCGAGTGGACGCAGAACCAGATGTCCGGCTGGAACGCGGTGTGGTTCATGTACCAGGCGTCCATGATCCCACTGGTCAGCATGTTCTGGGAGAGCGGGAACACATCCATGGTGCGAGAATGGCAGCGCCAGATTGAGATCGTGCTGGAGTGCTTTGCCGACATGGCTGACTGGAGTCTGGCTGCGAGGCGAAGCAGGGAGGTAGTCAGCCGTATGTATGAAGCGAGCAAAGGGCCCATTACGCGTCAGGGGAGCCCGAGGCTACAAGCGCAACGGGACGGACAGATGGAGTTTGGGGCTGAGAATGGGAGCGGACAAGCTTACCAGCATATAGATGACATGTCACCTGGTATGGCGAGCGCACACCATGCCCAGCAGGCGCAGCAGATGACGGATATGATGATGGAGGAGGGGATGGTGCTTCTTGATAACCAGAGCATCTGGGACTTGGATGGGATGCTCTGGGGCAACCTACCAGACGGTCTTGATATGCCGTTTGACGGGATGCCGGGTGGGGGTGACGAGGGCATGCAGTATGGCGACCATGACCAGGGGCAATATGACAACAGCTACATGATGAACCAGGGATGATTTTCCCTTGCTCTGGCAGGCGCGATGTATATACGACTGGGGTGCGTGTGAGATAGGCGTCAGTGTGTTTAAATATGTATGCAGGGGGCTGGATTCGTGGCATATGTTTTTATACCTCTGGCCAGACTGATGTATAGGGCCATCATATACCTATTTATGACTTACATAGTCACGAATTTCTTATTTGATATGTCAAATTAGGGAGGGAAAATAGTCATGGCAAAGGCTGAATTGTTGGGTAGCAGAAATGGAATCCCCAGTCGCGGGCTAATATTAATTCCTCTCCTAGTTTTATAACAGCCTGCATGATATGTGTTACGTGTGAGGTTTATCCATCTATTTCCTGTCTTTGGAAAGCATTAGCTGGCCACCCACAATAACCCAATTCCATGGATTCTATATCTATTTTCTGGCGGGGGGCAAATCCAACTCTTCATCCATTTCATTGTGTAGTCCGAGCAAATGCGCTAAATCGAAGCAAACTCCATTAGTAGATGCTCAACCGTGGTAAGTGAGCCCATCCGCAGATTCCACTTCCAACCATGAAAAATTATATTCTGAAAATCTGAGAGCGACTCACAATCCCATCAAACACGCATGTGTTGTCAATGGGAATGTACTGCTTCGTGATGATCTTGATCACTTCCTGAGCCACCATACCACCAGTAAGAGCCGCAATGTTGTGTAGTTCGCCTCCTTGCGCTCGGGCTACTTCGGTTGCTACTGCACTGAGTTTATCGTTATCGGCGGCATCTGGAACGATTTTGGAGATCTCGCCCAAGATCTGGGATGCTGATGCTGCGGCCGCGCCTGCTTCTAATTTTGCGGTCTCGCTGCCTTTGAGGGCGAGGTAGATGGGAATTAGTGTTGGTTGCAGCTCGAATTCTGCATTTAACTCCGAGTCTTTGATGAATATTAGTCTTGGGTAGCTGGGACGGCAGTTCGCAAGGACCTACCTGCAAGTTGTTTTACTCGGTCAGGACCCGGCGCTGACTCCCGGACAAGCTTGATAAACGCAGCGTTCTTGCAATATGTCTCAACTTCCTCCTTATCAACCTCATTTCCGTTGGGAATCGTGCTCAAAATTTCCAAAATTTCATCAACGTCCTGGCGAGCTTTTCTTTTGTATATGCTCTGTAGCTGAATATAGACCTCTGACTCGGCCTTCATATCCGGAACTGACCCCGGCAAGGGGAGGGCGCCGTGTTTCGCGTGAAACTGTTTGATTGCCTCTGTAATAGTCCAGAAACCAGATTTTGCCTCATCCTATTACGTTAGATTATTACTTCGCAGTGTAATTGAATATCTTACTTGGTTTGGCTGGTACTCAAAAACTTCCCTCACAGAACTGGGTAGACTCGGCAACGATATGGTCTTTAATACAGCAGCTGTAGCTTCATCGTAATTCTCTTCAGCTCCTTCGGGGCTATCGGTACGTGCTCCAGCTGTTACCAGCTTTCTGAACTTAACCTTGTCGGCATACGATTGAGGTACACTCCCTGAGTTCTCAGCCTTCCATTTCTCCAAGTAATGGAGCAGAAGTGCTATATACGGGACATGTCCATGCTTGTGGGCACTGAGGTTGTCGATATCAACAGTCAACTCTTGAGCAAACTTTGCTAGCTCTGGCCAAGGAGACAAGAGTCTCAGGTCTGCGATGGCCGTTGAATCGGGATGTGTGTCGACTATGGGGAAGTTTCCATTGAAGGTAATGTTGAAGTAGGAGTAGAACCCAAGAGAGTTTATAGACACTAGTGGTACTTTGTTGTATTGGCAGTAGCTTTTGACAGTTTTGAGGAGTTCGTCATCGATTGGGGTTGTGTACATGACAAGAGTAAACGCCGACTGCTCCTCGAAGCTGGTTGCCCAATGGCCTGTAGCGTCTGGGTTGAGTTCGGCGAGAAGCTCTTTGCAGCATTCAGCTCGAGGCCTTCCCAAACTTGCCTCTTCTAGGAAGAAATTGACTCCCAAGTCGGCCTCTTCAACGGATTTGTCGTCGACGATTGTGAACTGGCCGATTCCTGAGACCAAAGTCAGCTTGGCACTAGATTATCAACTCGAAAGTAGCTAGATACCTGGAAGAATAAGATTCTTTAGGGCCTCAACACCCGTAGTGCCCGAGCCCGAGTTGACCAGGCAGATATGGGCATCCTCCAAGGCCTGTTGACCGTTTGCTGCCCATAATCGGAGCTGACGGTCGTACTTCTTCTCTTTGTCGGAGGGTCCAAGGATAAGAGGCGGCACTTGGCCACTTATTATCTCAGTCATGGCTAGATATGGGTCATGTCATTCAATATATGGGCAGTATTAGTGAATGAGGAGAGAGTGCGAAGTTATGTTCTATGAAGGGAAGGAGAATGATGGTAGCCGCGGGGTCGCAAGTAACGCCTGTGGTGCTGCCTTCTTGGTTATCTAATCTTAGCGCCAGGGAGCTTGGTTGATAGAGTGTCGTAGTGTGTGAACAGCACAATACTCTACGAAGTACCATACTATACTGTACACCATATATTCGATACTTCAGGCTCCAGTCGGACATCATGAAATTCGTGAAGGGGGTTACTGGCAAAGGCAAGTTAATTGTAAGGTCAGCGTGAGAAAAATGCTGATACCTATTGCCCTTTACACTGGCTTACCTTTAGATCTTCACATCATAACTAATTAACACATAAAAGCAAAATCTATCTACACTCGCCCTAGAGCCGTGACAGTATAGAAAGAATAGTCATGCGATACACAGCGACATCTTACCTGATGAGCCCCCATACCACCACCATCAATCACAACACCTAGCTCCTTTAGCTCAGTGGTAGAGCGGGAGATTGCAGATCTTCAGGTCGCTCGTTCGAACCGGGCAGGGAGCTCTCCTTTTGCCAGTTGTCACATATTTTGCCAGCCGCCAATGGTTACATGTTAATGGCCAGATAGAATAGAGACGTGGCTGTTCCCGCTATCCCGCGCTGGTCCTCTCCTGTCGTACCTGACTCTCAGCCCCTCCTCGCCTTGCCTCTTTCTCTTCCCCGCATTCCCCCACCTTTTTTGCAAGGTGGCCATATTGGCTCGTACTCCACACAATTCGCTCCCCTGGCACACCCATGCCAGGTTTACCCATATTTTTTGTGCCCTAGGTGGATCTATAGAGGTACACAATGTGGTATATACATCTTCTGTTATGAAATAGGCTCCTTTAGCTCAGTGGTAGAGCGGGAGATTGCAGATCTTCAGGTCGCTCGTTCGAACCGGGCAGGGAGCTTTCCTTTTGCCCCCATGCGCCACTGATGGCGAGATGGGGATAAATAACCTTTTGCTATTCAGAACTCAAATTTCATTTTATATATACAGCGCACATATTTGTTAATTCGCCTGCCGTCGACAGTAAGTGCGATAAATCAGTTGATTGATTTTAAGTATATTTTTAAATTTTCTAGAATATGACTCTAGCGAGGGCCGAACCGAGACATTTTTTTCCCGCCTTGCCCTGAATCGTCCCAACCTATCTGCCCAGTGACCCCCTAAATACTTCTGATAGCAGAATGCAAACGCCATAGTTAGATTATATCAGACATATTCTCTCGCAGTAAAGATATCCCCTCACTCCACAGCCTCTTTGCTCTAAACCACTCCCCATCCCCCGTTCTTCAAGCTTCCAGACCAGCGTTCAGACTCCAGGTTGATGGAGTTTTTCGAAGTCTGCCCTATTATTGAACCTGATCTGGTATAATAATGTCTTCTGGTGGTCCATCCAACCCACGGCTGATCTTGGTATCAGCTGGCACTGCTCCTCCTAAAGTAGCCAGCCGATTTCTCTTCCGTATTCCAGGGCGAGAGCCAAGAACTTCCCCCCTCGAATTCATAAACAAGCTCGCATCTGAAACTTTGCCCGTCTGCACATCCAGGTCGAATATAGCTTTGCCCCGTAGAGTTGGAAGAAGGAGTTCGGTTTCATACCAGCGGCCTTTAATGTCGTTCAGCCCCTTTCTCGCCATTGGCTCGAGGAGTCGCCATTCACACCAGGTATTACTACCTGCATTGGCCGAGGCCTGGTTGCGGAAGCTCAGATCAGCATTCACGCGTACAGGAAGGTCTTCGTTGACGGGCCAGTTCTGCCGGTCCTGATATTCGACTGGCATCGGCATCTCGATGAACTTGTAGACATCCCCAACGATTGTGACGGCACTCGCTGTGTCCACGGTCCTCTCAATCATCTGGTTGACGACCAAAATAACGATTTCATCTTTGGTTCTGCCCATCAACCTGACGGGCTCACCAACCCAAATCTTCTCACCGCCAAGGAACATTCCTTTATAATGCACCTCCCCTGGAGCTGTTGGCAAATCAACCTTGTCGAATAATGAGTAGCTCTCGTTGATCGCCTTTGCGGCTAAAATACTACCATCCACTTCCGGATCACCCTTGCCGAATTCGCCAGCCACAGCCCTAGCCCACGGGACTTGGTCGTAGGTCAGCTCGCGGAGCTGAGCAATAGTTGGAAGTGGAACACTCCACGCAAGCCACGGCCTCATTAAATCGCGATCCCTCACGACAGCAGCTGGGTGGCTAGTAGGATGCGACAACGGCTGCAAAAGGTACCGACGCTCGTTATTCTTCAAGTCTCTCTTCAGTACCACTGAGAGCCCCCACGCACTCGTCCTCTTGCTGAACCAGACGATTTCCCCAGGGCGATAGATAAAGTCGTTGGCTGGGCTACTGTCAAATAGCTGTTCCTGGGTTTTAGAGTTGAGAATTTGGGTGGTCCGAGGCTCAGTTTTGATTGCTGGCTCGGTTTTGATTACTGCCTTTTTGGCTAAAGGAGTGGGCAATGCCGCCTTGGGTGGCTCTGAGCGGCCATCAAGTGGTTTGGTGAGGGCTTCTGGTTGGGCCGACTTGGTGACCGCCTCAGTCCCCGCCATTCTATCCGAGAAACAGTACTTGCAGGAGCAGTTGTGGAAGGAGTCATTCTCCTGATCACAGGCGAGCCATAAAAGATGCGGGTAGAATTCCTGGGCGCTCCTAAACCTGCCCTTCCCGTTCGGATGGCCATAAAGATAAGTGTCTTGCCGGGCGGAGTCGGCGTTAGCCTTGCCATTTTTGGCCTTCACGCGGCGATGTTGCCAAAGAGCATAGTCTTTGGGAAGCTCGGCGAGGATGAAGTTTGTTCCTGGGTATCGTTAGAAATTGTATTTTCAAGTTGTAGTATCAGGAACATGCCTGCTTGTTCAGGACCTCCAATGTCCCTCATAAGCATACCACCCAGCTTTCGCTTCCAATCAAGGGCGGTAGGGTCATTTTCCTGGAGTTTCAAGTAGAAATCGATAGAGCCATCCGGCCCTGGCGCCTCATCCTTTCGTGGCGGCTCATTGGGGACCAGGCTGCCATTCTGAAGGTATTCTGACCGGCCATCAGACCTAGCGACGCTTACTGTAGTGAAGCGGGCCATGTCATAGTTTCCATGTACCTAGGTACCCTAGAGCCTGGATATTATGGCTCCTATGAATTCCTAAACCTTCAGAATCTAGCTGGGCGAGGTAGGAAGTGAATTTGTTCTGTGGCACGTCGGATTGATGTTTTGTTCACCCGGAATAGGCCTGTTGCACCGAATCTACAGTTCCTGAGCTACGACAACCTACCTATCGGTCGAGATCCCAAAGCTACCCTTATACCCTTCGGACATACTATTATCCGAACATTGGAAAGTCCGTGCAGCGAACTCTATTTTTTCGCTTTACACGAACGGCGCGTGGGCCTAAACCGCCCTACGCGTATCCACCACCCACCCCACGCGTACCTTGATCCCTCTCCAGTTCACCAATTAATTACCTTCCACGTCAATCAGGCTGAGAGACTTGCTTTCTTCGCTCCAGCCTTTGGGAGAGGTATATATAACAATAGTTTCCTTTGCATTCTTGCGCGCAAACCACAATAACTTTCTTCGGCATTGCATCCATCAATCAAATCGTCGCTCTTTGTTCTTTCATTCGCCTTGCCCCCATTCGTCGCCAACTACGACCACATTCACTCTTCGCATCATCCAAATCCGGCGCATGCCTTGGGAATTGCTTGACTGAAAACGGCAACTATAAATACATCCGACTGATAGGATAGCTCATTAGGAGCGGCGCTGTCAGCCATGGACTCGCAAGTGACCCAAGGGTCAGCGACTCCTTTATTTCGCAAAAACACAGCAGCGAGCCTCCTGGCCAAGTTCTCACCAAGTCATACCCAACACAAGATGATCGCAAGTCCAAGCACATCAGGGCAGTCCATGCGCCCAAAACTACCTGTTTCACCAGCAGTATCTCGTGTCTCCAATGGCACTCAGCGACCTGAGCTTCCTTCTGGTCAGGCCGTCATCATAGACCTTGTCGACGACGAGGTTATCAACTTGGACAATGACGAAATCATACAATATACTCCAACAGCGCAGAGACGGAGGCCACTACGGGCGACAACATCGGTACCCAGGCAAAATGTAAGTTCATCAAAGAGCACCTCTGGAATCTGTGCTGACATACTTATAGAAGCCGAGCAAGAATGCCGTTGTCTACTTCAACGATGAAAATGCCAACGTGAAGGCCTTCAAACCGCCAGTTACTGATCGAGTTGCTGTTCGACAGGAGATTGAGAACACTACCGCCGCAAAACGACGACGCTTTTTTATCGAGAAGAAAGACTACTTCCTGCCTTTGCTCCCTACCGAACACAATTATATCAAGAAACTGGTGGATGCGGAGAAAGAATCTACGGCAGAGGAGCAATCCAAGAAAGATGGCAGTGTTGCTTACGAGGAGCTCAAAACCCAGCCTCGTGGCGTAAAGGCAACCATGAAGTCATACCAGCTTTCGGGACTCTCGTTCTTGGTATACCTCCACCGAAACGGCCTGTCTGGCATCCTCGGCGACGAGATGGGTCTTGGTAAGACCCTCCAAACTCTGTCGTTGATCCAGCACCTCAAGGAAAACGAGCCCAAGAGAGGCCAAATTCGCCCGTTCCTTGTGATTTGTCCATTGTCTGTCCTCAGCTCCTGGATGGCCGAATCGCGGAAATGGACTCCGGGGTTGAAGGTTATCCGCTTTCACGGCCCTGCAAAGGAACGTGACCGTGTCAAGAAGATCGCCTCTGGAGAGATAGACTTCTACGGAAATCTGACTACGAGGCAAAAGAACAAGCTGAAAGGTCGTCGTACTGCGTCTGGGAAGCCAATAATCGACATCGACTCGGCTTCTGATCATGAGGAAGAACCAGGAGTCGACGTTGTGGTGGCAACTTACGAGTCTTATCAGAAGGAACAGGGCTGGTTCAAACGCGCCTTCGTATGGCGATACGTCGTTCTAGACGAGGGTCATAAAATCAAGTACGAACACTTCAATCGATTCAATCATATAATCACTAACTTCTACACAGGAATGACCTCAGTCTTATTTCCAAAGCCTTACAGGGTCTGCAGGCAGAATATAGATTGATTCTGACGGGAACACCGGTCCAGAACAACCTCGCGGAGTTGTGGGCGCTACTTCATTGGCTATACCCGGAGGTTTTCATAGCGAAGACGAGCGAACTATTCGCCGAGTCGTTCAATCTATCCAAAGGGCAAGTAAAGAACGATGTCCTTGACGCCTCCCGGAGTCTATTGGAGTTGATAATGCTTCGCCGTATGAAAGCCTCGAACGGCGTCAATCTCAACCTTCCACCCAAGACTGAAGTGGTTCTATTCGTACCCTTGAGCCCCATGCAGCGATTCTGGTACACTAGACTCATCACAAGGGCTGACCAAGGTCTTCTTGACGACCTTTTCAAAGATGCCAAAAGCAAAGAACAAGCAGCTATGAAAGATGATGGGGAAGCAGCAAATATCTTGACTGCAGAGCAGGATGCTGCGTTGAAAACCCTCGAGGATGATATGCTTGTGGGTAGCGACGAATGGAAGGAAAGTCGGGCAATTCTCCAAGAAACGCTGCGAAAAGAAGAGGAGGAAGCCACCGACAGCAAAGATAAGAGCTCTTCGTGGCGCAAATTGATGAACCTGTTGATGCAGCTTCGCAAGGTGTGCAACCACCCGTATCAGATCCAAAATGCCGAACCGACGGACAGTGTACTGGGGGACCATCTCATTCTCGCTTCTGGAAAGTTTATCGTCTTGGAGAAGTTGGTTAAAGAATTGGTTGTCAAGCAAAAGAAGAAGATTTTGATATTTTCTGGCTTTACTAGGATGTTGGATCTTGTCGAAGATTTCCTGACAATCCGTGGTGGAAACGGATCCGAATTCCGAGTTGCACGACTTGATGGCAGTACCAGCAGAGCTCGCCGAAACCTCGCCATTCGCCTCTTCAATGACCTGGCTTCGGAAAGCCGTGTGATGCTGATCTCAACTAGGGCCGGTGGTTTGGGCATTAACTTGACGTCCGCGACGGAAGTTATCTTCCTCGACCAGGATTGGAACCCGCAAATCACAGTGCAAGCTGAAGCACGCGCGCATCGAATTGGTCAGACGAAACCTGTAACGATATATAAACTTGTCAGCCAAGGAACCGTTGAGGAACAAATGTTGGGTCGTATCCAGAAGAAGCTGTATTTGTCGGCAAAGGTCACGGAGTCCTTGCAGGATATCCACACCAAAGCTGGCAAATCCAAAAAGGGGCCTGGAGGTCGCGTGGCTGATAACGTGGAGGATGAGATGCCTCAACTCAGCACGGGCCAGTTGATGTCTCTTGTTCGACGCGGAACCTCAGCTATTTCACGTCCAGAAATCGACGTCAATGAGATGATGAGCTGGGATTGGGCGACGACTGTTGAGAAGTGTAAAGATCAGCCTGCGGACATCAATGTAAAGAAAGATACGCTTCCGGACTCAAAGGTTGATGAGGAGGAGGAGGCGAAGTGGCTGGGCGAGATGGAGAGAGTCGAAGCCCACGTCTTTGAAGGCAAGAAGCTTGCCAGAGCCGCTGGCAATGGCAAGGCGACCTCGAGCTACCGCGATATTGCGGATGAGTTCAACCGTGCGGATCGCCGCATTGGCAAGAACACCACGGTCATGGTGGACGGATTTGCGATCAGCAAGGAATCGATGAACTGCAAAGACTGGGAAGCCGTACCCACCTACTCTGGCAAGGACACCCGCCTCGCCGAGCCGAAGCGCCCAAAGAAGGCTCCGATAACAGCCCAGTCGCACTGTCAAGTCTGCCTCGACGGCGGCAACCTCAGTCTCTGCAACATCTGCCCCCGCGCCTTCCACTTCACCTGTCTCAACCGCGAGTTCCAATCCAAGACCAAAGGCTGGCAATTCAACTGCCCCCAACACCAGTGCGCAGACTGCGACCAGAAGACCACGGACGCAGGCGGCATGCTCTACCGCTGCCGCTGGTGCGAGCGCGCGTTCTGCGAAGACTGCCTCGACTTCGAGAAGACGTCGCTGATTGGCGACAACACCAAGGAGTACGAGCTGCTGGGCTACTACGAGCAGCCAAACGCCTTTTACGTCCAGTGCCACAAGTGCACGGAGCACTTTGCCGAGTCGCCGGAGGATATGCGCATCGTGGAGGCGATGGCGGCGGATATCGATCGCGACTATGAGCGTGCGGTTGCGGCGGCGGCGGTGGCGGAGCGGATCAAGGCGCAGGAGAAGCCGGTGGTGGTAGCGGTGGCTAGCCCGGCGAGTCGTGCGGGGAGCTTGAGCGATGGGACGACGATTGAGACGCCTGGGGTTGCGACGCCGGTTACGATGGACGTTGATGACGAGCCTGTCGTGGCGGCGACGGGGAGGTCGAAGCGCAAGTCTGCCATGTCGACGCCGGTTAGGATGGAGGTTGACGAGGCTTCCCTGACAGGGACGGGAAGGTCGAAGCGCAGGGCTGCTATTGCGGCCGTGGGCTCGATCAAGAAGTTGAGGCTCGAGTGAGGGCTGCGGCCTATATTTTCGAGACGGAGTATGGGCATATGCACTGTTTATGGGGTTGACTGCGGCGTTTACTATGGATATGGTCGGGTGTATGTGAGAAGGGGATGGCGCGTTTGCTATTTTCTTATTTTGTCTATGATATCCGACTGCGGTTATGGTCACTTCTGTTACGTGGCGGGGAGTGCATTTCTATGGTATATGGGGGTGGTTTTATTGTGTGGGCGTTACTGTCTTCGGATGGTGGTGTGGAAGAGCAGAGTCTGGGTTTAGAGAGGGGATCGTGGAGGGGGCCGGCTTTGCTGTCTGGTGTCGGGTTGTCTTTATATGGCTGTGCCTACTATCTTCACATTGTGATGTGCAAAGGGCAGCTTCTGGGTGTAGAGAGGGGATCATGGAGGACTGGCGAACGCGAACATAGAGCGTCCGGGGCAACCTTCGTGTATGATAGATGGGGCGGAGCGTGTAATATGGGATTCGGAAGGTAGGACAATAGAGACGTGTAAACCGCAGAAATCATGGACTGAAATCCTCGGGGAAGACGCAAAAACGAGACAGAGAAATCCACAAACCCTCAAAGAACTGCCGGGCCAACTCCCGGGCAGACGACTGACTCGTGCCCTTCGTGCTCTCTCGAGATGCTATTTTGATCCAAAAAAAGAAGGGGTAATCCCAAACCCATAAACCCAGCCATCAACCGGACAAACCCCGGGACCAAACCACAGCTTCGGGCTCTCCATCCTCTCCTGATATGCTATTTTCGATCCCCAAAAGAAGGGGTAAGCACCAACCTGACGCTCCCCTCCCGCTCCACCCCGTTCGTACCAGTGGAAATCACAAGTGGAGCATCACCCCTAACCCCCAACGCTGGCCGTGGTATCCCGGGCGAGCCGGCCAGGCCAGGACAGTCCAGGAGAGGAGAGGAGAGGAGGAATAGACCACCTTGCCGCGCCCATCGCGAATAAATAGAACTGAACCAATCTCGCCCGCCCGTACCAGAACCAGCAGCCCTCCACCTCGAGGGGTAGGGTAGGTAGATTAGGGTATCCCAACGGTAAACGGTAAACGGCCAAATCCCAGCAGAGTCAGCAACTCCCGAGGAGGAGCCGTAGAGCACACTCCGTCCTGAGATCAAGCACCCAGCCTAGCCAGCCCAGCCCGGACAGGAGCGCGCTCTCCACTTCCTCCCTCTTATCACACTCCTAATCCCCAATCTTCTCTCCAACCCATCCCGATTCCCCTCCAACCCATCCCTTCCCTTCCCGCCATCCACGCCCCACGCCCTCCACCGTTTCACCATCACCACCACCCTCCCAGTCCCATCCAGTCCCATCCAGTCCCGCCCAGTCCCATCCACGCCATCTCGCCCAGCCAAACTGGACTCCACATCACACCACCTCACCTCACCTCACCAAGACCGCACATGCACAAAACACACCACGCCCACGTTTCGCGGCTCGTCCCTCTCCTCGTGGGCCTCGTGGGTCCTTACGCGGGCGGGCTGGTGGGCGAGTGGGGCTGAGGGGGGAAGGGGGGATCGCGTCTTGGGCAAGAGCGGTGCAGTATTATCAATCAATCACACCCTTCTGGAGTCGTGGAGTCGAGAGCGGCTGGCTGGCTGGCTGGCTGGCTGGCTGGCTGGCTGGATGCACCACACCACGTACGAACGGGCTAGAGTAGAGGGGAGTACTGTAAGTAGAGCAGCGCGCAGGAGGCGGGCTGGACTGTTGGCGGACTGGACAGAGTTCTCAGTCCACTCCCCGGCCGAGGCACGGCGGGAGACGAAAAGCCACTCTACCCCCGCCACCTCCCTCTAGCCAACTAGCAGGCAGATACATCCGCGCCCTCCCCACCAGCGCCCTCGAGCCGTCAACCGTGGCGTCGGTGGCGCAACCACGACGGGACGTAGTCGACCTAATCGAGCCAGGAGCGGCTGCGGATCTTGATTGTGTCACCACTCACTCACTGGAGGAGATCGGAATAGTAAGGGGGGGGGAGGGTGCAGTGTGGTGAGGATAGATGTACGCCAACGCCGCACGACTCCTGCACGCTCGCACACCCAACACATGCACGCCGCCAATTACCCAACCGACCCTGCTATTGCGCGTCCGAGGGACCCGACCCAGCGCCGTGGCATGGCGTGTTAGTGGACACCCACCGCTACGCATCGTTTGCTGCCCCTCCACTCCTGTGCTGTGGCATACCCATACCCGTACGTACATACGTACATACGTAATGCATCCCTCTTATTAGTTATACCACTGCACAGAACGCACAGAGGAAAGTACACCACAACCCCGGCCCCAACAAACACGGAAGCACACCCGCACCGCCCCGTCCCACACCCCCTGCTCCCATCCCAGCGCACCCACGCCATTCTGACGCGCTTACCCTGAACAAGCGGATATGACGGGCGCGCCGAGGGGAGTTGTGGGGACCTGTGGCGTTGGAGATGTGGGGCGTGCTGGGGTGGGGTGGGTGGGGTGGTAGGGAATGGGGGGAGGGGTGTAAGAACGGCGGCGCGGGAGGGGTGGGGTGGAGCGGCGGTGAAGCGAGGGTTGGATTGTTGGAGGGAGGGATGGTGGGAGGGATGGTGGGATGCTGTATGTATGGGACGGCGTACGTGTGGATGGGGAGGGGGGCAGAGCACTTTATTGCGGAGTTTTGTGGGTGGTGTGTTTGTGAGGAGACGGGTAGGAAACGGGCGGGAGAACGGTTCGAGAAGGGTGGGGAGTTCTGGAAGGTTGCTGTTGTTAGAGGGGTGCTTGTGGTGCTTAGAACAGGATCTGGTTTGGGATGAGTGAGGGGTTTATAGAACAGAGGCTCATGAGGTTGTTAAAATTATGTGTGTGAATATGTGTAGAGAGGTGGGATTATGTTCATTCTGTATTGTTGTAGGGTGAACTAGTGTTTGGGAGAGATGTTTGTTGGATATTGTTTGTTAACAATCAAATCACCATTTTTATAATGCTCTCAAAATAATTATATCAATATAACCCCACCCACAACCCAAAAATAACCCTTTTCCATGAAAATCCAACCCATCGCCATCTCATAACCACTACATCTACTCATTTACATCCCGTACCTACCCATCTAATCGGTCATCTCCCAGCCATGCCCTCCAAAACCCAACCCTCCGAAACCCTCCACTTCCTCTACACCTGCCTCCAAAACTCCGACTACAAGACCATCGACTTCTCCGCCGTGGGCGCCGCCACGCGCCTCAACCCGCCCGCGGCACGCATGCGCTACACGCGGCTCAAGAGGCAGATCGAGAGCGGGACGTTGAGGGGTGAGCCGTTTCAGCGCCCGGGGAAGAGGAGGAGAGATGGTTGTGGTGGTGGTGGGGGGGATGATGATGATGACGACGAGGAGGGGGTGGTGGTGGAGGGGGTTTTGGAGGGAGGGGAAGGAGGGGAGGGGGGCAAGAACGGGAAGAAGGGGAGTAAAAACGTATCAAACGAATCCGATTCCAACACGGCACACGAGCGGTCCTCCTCCTCCTCCTCCCCAGCACCACTAGCAAAACGACCTGCAAAGCTACAACAACAACGACAACTTCCCAGCAGAGGACCAGCAGCAACGCCACGACCTGTCTACATCCCAGACACCCCCCCTCCTATCTCGACAGACTCACCACATCCCCCCGCCGCCGCCGACGACGACGAGGTACTCCTACCGAGCTCGGGAAGTTCGGAGTCTCATGCCAGCTAGGTAGCCAGATAGAGGCATTTACTGTATATGCATGCATGCATACGCACGCGCTGGCTAACGATGGGTCCTATCGGACATGACGCCGTGGGTGTGGGTAATTGCCGTTAGATGTTGGATTTAATATCAAGTCGAGCATCGACCAGTGCTGGGATGCGGACCGTGGGATGGGAGGTGTGTGTTGCGAGGTAGGAGGTAAGTAAGTAGCGAGGCAAGGTTGGGTTGCGGTGGTGGCTGTGGCTTGACTCGTGCACTGATTTTATCTCACCCTCTGTGTGGCATATGTGTGGTCTCCGTGTGGTATGTGTCGTCTGGGACGTCAACCGCGTACGCCCCCGTGTGCACATCACTCACCACCCGCTCTCCCACGGAGTTTGCCATACACGTGTCTCTCCCTCCCGTCAGCGCATCGGTGGTGGCGTGAGGGAGTGGGGTGGAGTAGTGTAGTAGTGAGTGGGCGGGCTGGCTGGGAAGCTGGTGGGTGGTCGGTCGGGGCTGGGGATGGGGATCGGGAAGGAGGGATGGGAATTGGGAGATTGGTTGGTGGTGGTGGTATCGTGGGATGAATCGAGGGAGGCGCACATGTCAGTGTGGTGTATGGTTGGTTGAGTGCGTTGGATTGGGGCGAGGAGCGCAGAGTTGGGTGCAACAGTACATACAGCTTCGTCAATACAGTGCAGTACGGCGAGATACTTTGTGTATGTAACTCCCAGTATCGATTCTCCCATACACAGCCCAGATCGAAACAGACTGAGTGAGCGAGTGCATGCATCTCTTGAAATTCTTGAAATCCTCGCCATCGGCGTTGTCCTCCGTATTGGAAGGTGCAGAAGGGGGTACATGCACCGCGCACCAAGTATTGGGGTGTGCTGCATGTACCTGTCCCCGTTTTCCACCTCCCTCGTCCAGTCAGTTGTCCCGAGCGACGGCGGACTTACGGAGTGCTTTTCCCAGTGCACGCACTTACGCACTTACGCACTTACGCACTTACGCACGCACGCACGCACGCACGCGTAGGGTTCGTTCGTTGGGTCGAGTGCGGGATCCCATCCAATCCGGCGAGCAGCGGGTTCCCGGCGGCGAGCTCGTCGGGAAGGGGACCCAAGTACCAAGAACTTGAGGGGATGTGCGGTGATGGGGCAGGCTGTAGTATAGTGCAGTTTAAACACTAGAGGGAGTATCGTCGGCGGTGTTGCGGGATGGATACGTTCTGGTATTAGTTGGACGGGGAGATATCAGTACTAGATGTGCTTCTTATTCTTATATGTGGTGTCAGTAGTCCTGTCTTGCTCTGTACTGTGGATGTCTACCTGCTCACACCCAGCACCAGCACCAAGAAACACTCAATCCCCAGAATCCCCCATCACCACCCACCACCCACAACCCACCACCAGCAACTATCCAAGCTAGCCGACACCCACGCCCAAGAACAGCCTAGTGCAGTTGGCATTAGTCAGACCTTACACGACCCTGTCCCTTGCCCCTTCCTGCCTGCCCTCTCCACCACCACCACCACCAACACGTCGCTGGGATTCCAAATTCTGCACCACTTTTACCGAGTACCAGCAAGTATAGACGTAACGCGTACAGTAGCGTGGATAGACGTGTCCCCCCCGTCCCTCGCACCTCACTGGCTCAGCTGGCCCTCGCCCCTCTCTCTCCTCTCTCTCTGTGTCCAGTACTCGGTCTTTACGGTATTTCCGTTCCCCTACCCGCCAAGAGACGCTACCCGACGCTAGATGCTGTGCGTGTGAAGCTTGGTGGGAAGGGAAGGGAGAGGGACGGACATGGGAGAGGGACACGGACTTGGGAGAGGTGGCCCGGCCCTGATGGGTTACCAGTGGAAGTCCTACCTAATTGCTTACCTGGGGGTACGTAAACTTTAGAGTAGGGGAGGAGGGACTTGGGGCTGGGGTCGCAGTGAGGAATCACTGTGAGGAAAGGAAGGAAAGGCTGCTGGTGGTGCTGCTGCTGCGTAGGAGAAAGAAGAAGCTCGCACTGGTTCGTCTGTGGCTTCCCGCTGAAGAATTTCTGGGCAGGTACATCGAGGTGCTGTACTACCACACCACAGTACACTACACCACACTTGATACGCGAACTTTGAACTGTATTGACGTTCCCGAGTATATTTGTGGTATGGATACAACTTGCCACCTGCGCACGCTCTTATCCGCCCCGTCCCGTATACTACAATACTACTGCTGTTACTGTAATTATGCTGTCTGCACTAACCTGCGCACAATTATCAATTATGAATATTCAATCTCGTCAGGATTACCATACGGACGTAAGTATGCTTGCTTTCAACAGGGAGGGTACTTGTCTCCCAGGCCATTTATCGCTGCACAGAAAGGTACCATCTTGTCCACTCACCCACTCGCTCACCCTCCCTCCCACTCCACTCCTGGAGAAAGAAACGGACACTTTCTCTGCTTCCCGCCCGCCCGACACCTAGACCATACACTATACTGCTGCTACTCCCATTCTACGGCTCTTTCCAGTAGTGCTATCAACCATCAATCACCGTTGGCCCATTCTAATCAGCCCGTCAAGCCCATCATTGCCCATCAATCCCCTCAAACCCCATCAAACCCCAATCAACCCCGTCCAACAATCACCGGTGGTTCCCAATAATCCCCAATAAAATCCCATCCCCTCCCCCTCCCCCCCTCCCTCTCCCAAACCCCACACCCATCAAACCCCAGTCCCTACAAGTTTCTGCACCAGCGAATTCTGCCCGCTGTCCCGCCTATCTAACTGTACCGAGTACGGCATAGTATCGCTCCTAGTATCACTCCCAGTATCCCTCGTCGGAGTTACTACTAAAATATGTACCCCTACCTACCTACATTCAGTACTTCCCTCTACTTGCTCTACTTGATCTACTTCCCGTACTGCTGCCAAACCCTCACACAAAACCCGCTGCAGTCCATCCCCCGTCATCTGATACTTGCCTGTCGACACAAAATCTCTTCAAACCTGCCGTGCTATTGTGGCGAAAAGAAAGAGAGACAAGAAAATATTCTCTTCCAAACCCATCACCCTCACTCAAACCTGATCCGATCTTCATTCTCCTCTTACCGTTCTTACCGTTCTTACCGTTTCTTCGTCAATCCACTCTCCTACCCTTCCCTCACTAAACCCACTTTCTCTGCTGTCTGTTTCCCGTTATCCCGACGATCCAGCAGAGAACAGACCTTGTGCGGGTACATCAACTGCACGCTCCACTTCTTCCTTTGCCCGGCGCTTTGGGTCTCTGGGAAGGGGTCTGATCAGCGCCCCCCGTCTCAGCTTTTGCTCCCTACATACGCAGATATACACACACACATTCCCCTACCCAGCCAGCCAGTACGGCCTGCTAGCATCTATACTACTACTGCGACTACCCAAACCCCAAACTACTCAACTACCCACCACTTCCCGTCCTCACTCTCTTCCAACCTTTATCGATCTTCGCTCCCGACAACTTCGACATCTCCGTCCAGAAACCTCACCGAACCTCAACTCTCTCTCACGTCGCTTCCTCATAACCGACCAGTGCCCTGCACAATAATCCAAATTACCGGAAACCACGTCTCCGCCGCTTCTCCGCTCGTGTCTCGGTAATCAGAGTTCGCGAATTGACCTATCACTTTACCTACCAATTCCCGTCAACTCGGTCACCAACGAAACCCTATTTCCCGACGCCGAACCCGCTGTCGATTTCTTGGGTTACACGAGATCGTGTTCCGGATCTTAGAAAAAGAAAAGGGTGATAGTTGAAAGAACACCGTCGGAATAGATCCTGTAACGCTGAGCCCTCGCATGTCTTGGTAGCCTCTGGAAATACCCCAGGCTCTACGACTTCGCGCCCGACAGAATCTAAGGTTTCTTCCCTGTTTTAAAAGGGTCAATAGGTATATTTAAGCCAGGATGAGCGCGCCACAAAATGAAGCACAGGCGGTGCCGCTGGAGAAGATGAAGGGGTTTGAGAAGTACGTCGAGAGGTTCAAGAAGGCCATCAAGGGTTCCAGCAGCAGCAGTCGTGCCCAGAAGCGACTGTCAGTAGCCGCCGCAGGATCGAAACCTGCACCAGCTGCCGGAAGGTTAGTTATAATAAATTCCTCCCATCGCTCCCGTTAATATAAATATATAACTAACCACCCCTCAGTTCCGCCGCCGCCGCCTCGTCGTCAAAAGACGCAGCAAAGCCCGCCCCAGCAGCAGCAGCAGCCGGCGAGCCCACCACCACCGAGAGCACCAAGTTCCCAAAGAAGATTGACAGTGACGAGGCCCCTATCAACGTCGTCGTCGAGAAGGCCGACAAGTACCGCCTGCAGATCACCAAGCCACCGCGGACGTCGAAGCAGGAGCTCGTCCTCAAGAAGCCCGTCCAGCGCGTGAGGAGAAACTGCCACTGCTGCGGAACGCTCTTCTACCCTCCCACCAAGACGTGCACCGAGTGCGGACACATTCGCTGTACCGACTGCCCACGAGACCCGTATGTCCTTCCCCCACCCCGCTCCTAACCTCCCCGGCCCATACATACTAACACGCCCCCAAGACCCAAGCTTGACAAATACCCCTACGGCTACCCCAACGACGTCTTCGGCGACAAAACCGCCTACTACACCTGCCACTCGTGCGAAAACGTGTTCCCCCTCGACGAGTCAAAGTGCCTAAACTGCACCCACGAGAAGTGCACCGAGTGTGCGCGCGCCCCACCGCGCAAGATCGAGCCGCAGCCCGACCCAGAGGTCCTGCGCCGCGTGGAGGAGAAGCTCGCAGCGCTGGCGCTTGGTTCGTCGGCGGCAGCGAAGTCATAGCACAGCCGCGCGCTGGGCTTGAGGCGTTGAGACGACCGTTTATTCATTCAACCTGTTGGCTGCTGCTGGGACCTGATGGAGTATTTTATCGCACGTTGCACGGGTTCGTACGGGCGGCTAGTCACATGTCAGCACCATGCCTCAACATCCTAGCACGCCTTCTTAGAGACGACGACCTATGCAAAGCGACTGACTCGATGCTTGCTCACCACCAACCAACACACCCACCCACGCAACCCGGAGACAGGAAGAGAGACGGAGAGAAACAGCAAAAAACGAGAGAGAAAATCCAAATATTTGAAACCATCACGACTATCACGACTTTTAACGATACCCCACTCACCCACCCATACCATCCCCCACCCGCACGCCCTCCTCTTTTCAACAAATCTGCAATCTTCGTAACGGTCCGGCTAATTCATAACGCGTTGCTATCTCTACTCCGTCTTTTGTTTTCTCGTTGTGCATTAGCATGTTCTCCGTCAGCGATCGCACCAGTCAGTCAGTCAGTCAGTCAGTCTGCGATATACGACATCCGTCGCCCCCCCCGCTGTCAGCACCTCTCCCTACCCGTCCACCACGTCAGTTCTTACCCTACGCACTACACGACCAGCCGACGAGAGGAAACCCGAACAGCACAAAGCGCCGATGATAGGGAAACTAAACCCGAATTTTGCAAAATGCGTGTGCGAGCGTGTACACAGCACCATACCGGCCGGGATGGGGACTATTCGGGGCGGATCCATTATTCGATATTTTTTCATTTCTTGTTTCTCTTCTTCCATCAATTTTTTTTTTAAGTAATCATTTTTACCTTACACGCATGGGTGTTCCGGGTTCGTTTTTTATCCATTTCTAGCGGTCGCGAGTGTGTTAGAGCGGTGTTGTTTTTGGGGGGGGGGTTACCCAACGAAGGAGGGTGGGGGAGGGGGGGTCTTAGACGGGGACCTACCCGCTGGTGAAAATGGAGGATGGAGAAAGGGGGTTTCTTGTGTATACTTTTGAATGTCTGTTAGCGGGAGAGAGTGCGGGGGTTGGGGGGAGGGGAGAGATAAAAATTCGAAGGCTTAGATGGGGGAGGTTGGCCGGCCGGGGGGGGGCTGGTGAATATGAATGATTCTACCGTCTATCTGCCTTTTTATTTGTTTGGCTACTTACTATGAGGGGGGTTGTGAGTGTGTGAGGTTGTTGGTTGGTAATGGTAGAGGGGGTGTTGAGATGGACTGTGCTCTGGGGATGCGGTAATGTGCTCTTTCCGTATGTGGCTGCCCTGCCCTGCCTGCGGTGAGGTGAGGTGAGAGTCTATTTCGCTCCCCCCCCCCAACCCCCTTTTTTATTTCTGACTCCGTTAGGGTCAGGGTGTATTGTAGCAGGTATCTAATACCCATATCCTCGGGGCGATCTTTGTGGTTAACTACACACGTTCTTGCTATCTACTCACAGCCCCCCTATTCTTACTACACAACTTACTACTTTCTTGGTTAATATAGGAGGGAGCACCGAGTTTCGAGAGCGACTGCGTGTAGACTTTCTCGAGCCGATGCTTCTCGAGCCGATGCTTCTCGAGACGATGCTCGCCGCGGAAGGAAGGATGGGTGGATGGATGGATGGATGGATGGATGGATGGATGGATGGATGGATGGATGAAGTGGCCCGTGAATGATGGGGCACCGTTATAAGGGGTCAAGTTGTGCGTGCTTGGTTGGAGGGGGGGGGTTGGACTGAGGTAATGAACTTAAAGCGCTCTTGCAGCATCATCGAAGTCGTGCTCTAGATCATACATGCACTGAGCGATGGAGCTTATCTTGTCATAGATATCTGTTTGATCAGACCCCGTCTGGCTATCCCATCCCCGTAACCCCATCAATCTGATCGATCATATGATTCTCCCCCCCCCCTTCCCCCCCCCCCCCTCCCGGCCGTCTTGCACTATAAGAGCTTTGCCCGATGGTGCACAGCCGAAGAAACCAGTTCGTGACTTATTGCTTCTCGAGTCTATTTGTATTCTCCAATCAGGACGTTTATCCTGAATTGTGTCTCTGCATAACCAACCACCTGCGATGGTGAAAATCGGAGTCGCAGCCTAAGCCGTCTGTTATAATAGCCAAATAATCCCGCAAGGACAGACCGGCTTCGTACGCAATAGAAGTTTTTCAAAATGTTCCCAGGACACAAATGGCACCGTGACTTTGATATTGAATTCACCCGTTTCCTTAATATTATTCTTCTCTTTTAGAGTCAATGATTGAGAATTCACCTTATACTAGTCTAATGAGATGTATTCTGTTTCATTCCAACCCTCTGTATCACTCCAACCCTCTTCATCAGAATCTCTCGGCTCATTGGGATTGTCGTAACTGCTGTCGTCAGAGTTGTTTCGGTGTAGTTATCAGGCTGACCTTAATGAAAAGGAACAGGTCGTATTCTGGCACGGCTCTAGGACGATGAATCAAGCGCAGACACGTCAGTACATGGCTGGCCGTATGCATATGTTGTGTAACACCGTTTTGCAAAAACCACCAACCACTTCAATAATAATAATGATTGATTGATTGAGTTGACATATAAGTGCTAGGGGATAGAACAGCAGGCAAGGCTACGAGGAGTGTCATATGACCACTCAACCTCTTTACTCTTCTCACATACTACACCTAACAGCGAACTCTTTACCTTTCATATTACTCTTTCACCCATTCACCAAACTTTCTCGTCTATAACATCATCCTAACTTCTTTCCATTAGAATGGCCAGCAGCACCGGTATCCGCGACACTACCAACCTAATCCACCGGGATGCAGCGCCCTACTCTTCGAGCAAGACAGCAGACCTCGAGGCCTGGCTCTCGGAGCTGCAAGAGAAACCAGGTGTGCTCTCTTTGCCCGGCAACAAGCGAGCTCTCTCAAACCTCGTGGAGAACAAGGACTTCCGCATCGACTGTCAGGGGTACTTTGAAGTCCCGGGATACGAAATGATCGGATGGGTTAATCTCCAGGTGCAGGAGAATGTGCCGCGAGTTGTACGCTACTCTTAAATCAGCTGTAACAGGTACGGAACTGACTGACTGACTGTGATACAATAGAAAGGCGCGTCCACAACTGTGATAACGACATATGTGCACTTCCAAGGCTACCATGACTTAGGCATGATTACCAGCAACATCATCTTGCAGGCCATGAAGCAGCAAGTTCTGCACACGCTTGGCGAGTATGTGATTTTTGTGTCCAAGTCACAGCAAGGAAAGCTGGCGCTGCAGAACATTCCGAGGGGGCCCCGGGGTGTGCTGGACCGTGGGTGGGGCAGTTTGAATCTAGTGAGGAAGATTCAGGGAGAGCAGAAGTGGAAGCAGGGGCAAGGGAAATGGGCCACTATTTGGGTACCAGAAGCCTAGTTGGGTGCTGTTGTTCGCGTTCCGTGAGCAAGTGTAGGAGTTAAGGGACCGTATATTCCATCATACTTTAGAACATTTCACATACGACCATAGACTCAAGAGAATTGGGCATCCCGTCCGCTCTGCCATACACAAGCTTGAGATCGGTGGATTAGTAGTTGGGTGGGTGACCACCAGCGAATACCCACTGTTGTATGTTTTTTGTTTTTTTTTGCTTCATTACTATTTTGTGTGGTTGGCAACGAGAGATGGGCTGCTCCACCATCACCAACCGGTCTAGGCTAAGATGCCAAAATGAGAGACTGGGCACAGGAGGGTTTTGAAAAATGCCATGTGAGAATGATTATGTTGAACTTTGGCTAATGATGTTCTAGCACATCTCTGGGGTGCTGGGTTGAGGGAATGGAAGTGGGCTTCGCTGGCGGAAATGAGGCGATATGAGAAATCGTCTCATAGTGGTATGAGCGCGTGGACATCAGACCACGAATGGTCCAACCCAGCACAAACCTCGAGATCATCGTACCGTGGTTCTCATAATGCATTTATATAGCCCCCGCGCACCAGGCCAGGCACCGATTCCCATCCATCCTCTCATCATACTTCCCCAGAGCAGTCTCTCTTTTCACATCCCACCACCACCACAGGGCATCAACCCCCTATCCAGTTCAACCAAATGTCGTTGACACGCTCGCGCTCATCAGAGAGCCTCCTATCTCTATCCCGGCTTCTCGGCCACCTCAAGCCCTCCCGCACCAGCATCTCTTCCCCCAGCAGCAACAGCAGCAGCAGCAGCCCAACCTTCGCCCATCTCCCCCCCGAGCTCCTCGTCCACATCGCCTCGTTCCTCCCCCCCAGCTCCGCAGGCGCATTCTCCCTATGCAGCAAATTCCTATACACCCTCCTCTCCACCCCCTACCTGAAATGCCGGCGCGGCCACCCCGCCGTCGCACCAGCCGACCTTCTCAAGCTCCTAGAGCCGGATCTGCCAAACCATATCGTGTGCTATCACTGCGGGAAGTTGCACGGGATCAAGCGCCCCGCGCAGCACATCCAGCCCGACAAGCGGTGCGATATCGTAGCCAGCGAGTCGACGCGGACATACATCCACCCCCGCTTCAGCTACGTCATCTTCCAGATGGTGATGAAGCGGCACCGTCAAGGCCGCAGCCCCCACTCCCTCCTCCAGCTCCTCTCACACGCCGACTCGGACCCGACCAGCGCCACCCGCACCTCGGCCTCCTGCCGCGTCGTCGCCGGCTCCCTTCTCTTCCGCCAACAACACATCTTCATCGTCCACGCGCACAACGAAGGAACATTCCGCTCGGACATGAGAACCACGATCTGCCCACACGCGCAGGAGGTGCACGGCGAATCCGACTACGGCCGCCGCGGCAGGGACAGGAACACCATGGTCTACACCCCCGGCAGCGTCGACGTAGATCGCGCGCCCACAGTGCCGCACTGCGATAGCTGCGATTACAAGGGCGCCGCCAGGGGCGAGGGGAGCTGGTCCGGGCTGATCCGGTGCCGGCGGTGCGCGACGGAGTTTAGGATTGATACGCTGGCGGTTGGGAGGGAGGGGACGGCGTTTGTGGTTACGCGCTGGAAGGATCTGGGGGAGGGGAGGGGTGCGGATGATCTGGTTTGGAGGGCGCATTTGGATAGGAAGGGGGCGGGGAGGAGGGAGAGGGAGAGGAGGGAGAAGGTTGGGGGGAGGTCGATTTGTGAGAGGTTTGAGGGGGAGGGGTGGACGGGTGGGTTGGAGTCGCTGGTGTCGCCCGAGGAGATGAAGCGGGTGATGAATTTTAGGTATTTTGGTCAGGAGATTTAAGGGCTGGATGCGAGCTAGGTGGGAGGCGGTCGTGGCGGTTAGGAGGCTGGTATGTAAGAATAGTTGATATGATATTCACGTAGGAACAGAAATATCATTATGGGCATACCATATTGCGGTATATTATTTTGCTGGTGAAGATGACCTCAAGACGCTCCCCCGTGCTTTTACACCATCTGCTCCCTCCGATCTGTGTTCGCATGGACCCAGGGATGCCCGACTCGTTTGTGAGAAAACCGCTCTGTGGGTTCGTCTGATTGATTGCCTGGGAAGAATTTTGATTTGCTTGGGCCCTGATTCCTCGGGCCGATATTGTCTCTTTCTCACATTTTGTAGTTGATGACTGACTGACTCGGGTGAACAGCGTCCCTTAGCCGCACTTCCTAAACTTCAAACTAGTTAAAAGTACGCCTAGGCAACGTTGATGGCAGGTTCCCAGGGATCCTGATCGACGCCGCCACCATCGATCGCCAACCAGATGGATTCAGGTTGGTATTCCAATGGGAGCGCGTGGAATATGCGAACAGCTGATGGTGGCAGCCCACCCTCTAGGGACCGTCTGGGCGTTACAGTATTGAATTGGCACCACGGAAATGCGCACTGGCTTGGTGTCTCTGTCGAGATTTTCAAAGAGACACAGGGAGGGACCAGCAAGGATCTGTTTGAGGCGCGCATAGAAGTTAGAATCCCCGCTATAGCAAAAACGCAATTAGATACCAGGGCGGATACGGTGAACACGGAGATCTGAGTTTCTCACATCGACCCATCTGTCCTCGCCGCATATTCCAACTCACAATACATACAAGAACCCGCGAATCGCACAGAAACCCCTCATTTATACGTATTATTCATAGGATAATCCCCCCCCCCCGGGCCCCCATCCGCTTCCAACCCCGGCAATATATATACGCCGCTCACTCCCCACCCAACTTCTCCTTAATCTCAGCCAAGTCCTCCGCACTCTCAATCTCAATCACGCGCCCCACGCCCGCCTCGGCGCGGAGCAATTCCTTCGCGCCGGCGTATAACATGCGTGCTTCGGCGTTGCAGGTGGCGGGGAGGTAGTAGACGAGGACGTAGGGGACGGAGAGGCGGCCTGAGGACTGGGGAGGGGGTTAGCGTGGGTGCGTGGTGTGGTGGGGGATCGGGGGGAAGGGGGGACTCACCAGTGTCAGTGGGTAGCTTAGTAGGATGAAACGGGGGGCGTGGTCGGGGAGCTCTTCGCCTAGCTCTTCGAGGTCGTGGTATACGATTCCCTCGTCGTCGAGGCGGATTTCGAGGGTGACTTTGTCGATTAGGTCTTTGGGGTGTTAGCTGGACTTCGAGCTGAGCGTGGAGGGTGGGGGTGTGGTTGGAAATGGACGGTGAGGGTAGGGGGAAAGTGTGGGACGAAAGGCTGCAAGCAACGTACATATCACAGCTTGGGGTTTATCGGAGCGACTTGTCGAGAGCCTGAATTTGCGGAGATGCTCTTTCGTCGGCGTCGATACCGTGTAGAGGCGGGACTCTGAAGCCTGTGGGCATGGTAAGCTGTGGGTCTTGGAAGGGTAGAAAGCCATTATATCGCACCATTTTATATATTTTAGGAGAGGGAGGTCGAAGAATAATAAGATATATTTCCGATATAGGAATCGATGGGGCTGTCAGGATTCTCGATGGCAGTCGCGGCTACGTAAGAGCACAGAAACCGTGCAAGTTAAAGTGCCCCTCAGCCCCTCAGCGTCATGCGGGGCTTCCCGCTCGCCAACAGCGCGACAGCCGCACCCTCCGACCCCGCACCAACAGGCTCCCCTCCACACCCGCATAACCAAAAAATAGAGTGTATCCGCGCGCCTACCTCCATCCACATATCTCCGAATCCCCAACGTTGTTGTATATATCCGCATGTTCTCCCGCGTCTCACACATCGCGCGCCACTTCTCGCGCTCTCTACCAAACTACGCACATACCTCTGCGGCTGCCAGCGGCATGTCAGGAACGAGAATGATCCGCACGGCCGCGTGCCTGATTATCGGGGACGAGGTGCTAGGGGGGAAGGTATGCGGCACCCAGAACAGGAAGCTAGGAGTACCAAGCTAATGATGCTCAGACAGTTGATGTGAGAACTCACGGCCCGCGGCGCACAGTCTATTTGGCGATCGACGGCTAGAGGGAGCATGCGTGCTGACACACGCACAGACAAACTCGGCATTCATGGCCAAATGGTGTTTCTCCCACGGCGTCGTGCGTTCCCTCTACCCCCACTGTATCTATGCATAAACTAACCGTCCCATCCAGGCCCTCCAGCGCATCGAGACCATCCCCGACGACGCCGACACCATCGTTGAGTGTGCACGCCGCCTGAGCGCCGCATTCGACTTCGTCATCACGAGCGGCGGCATCGGACCTACGCACGATGATATCACGTACTCCTCCTTGGCAACGGCATTTGGGGTCCCCCTTGTGCTGCACGAGGGCGCGTATGCGCGCATGCGCCGGCTGGCGAAGCCGCACAAGTCGCAGCCGAACTTCGACTGGACGGTAGACAGCGAGGCGCGCCGGGCCAAGGAGCGGATGGTGCTGCTGCCGCTGGCTGGGGATGGAGGGGAGGGGAAGGAGTGGAAGGACCAGGTGCTGTTCCCGGTTGAGGACCTGTGGGTGCCGGTTGTTTGTGTGGCGGGGAATGTGCATGTTCTCCCTGGGGTGCCGAGACTGTTTGAGAAGCTGCTTCTGGGCCTGGGGGAGGTGTATGGGGACAGGTTGGGGAAGGAGATTAGTAGGGTGCTGATTAGTACGCCGATGAGCGAGAGTGCTGTGGCGCCGTACTTGGAGAAGCTGCAGGCGAGGGTGGAGGAGAAGGGGGTGAAGGTTGGGAGCTACCCGAGGTGGGGGAAGGCGTCTAACACGGTGACACTGGTGGGGAAGTAAGTGCATTCCAGTGCAGAGGGGGGGTGATGCATGTGGCTAATGGTGCTGTTTTAGGGACAGGGCGTTTCTGGAGAGCTTGGTGGAGGAAGTGGAGAAGAACGTGGAGGGAAAGAGGGTGTTGGTGGAAGGGGAAGACGATGTGGCGGGAGCACCTGGGCAGGGGAGCCAGTAGATGGACGGAGTGTATGGTCTAGAAGGGGAGCGGAGAGCGGAGGATATTGTGACAAAAGGAATGCTTATGACAGCTTATGACAAAAGGAAAGCTTTGTCTAGGCCCACGTGATTTATGATTTGGCAAGAGCAGCCCTGTCAGGCCTGTGGCGCCTGTCACAATCGTCACAATGTCACAACTGTGTAGATTATGTCATAACTGTGTATGAGAGATAATTATGATGAGATGGAGAAAGAGATGGAGAAAGAGGATAGAGAAAGGAAAGGAGAGGCGATACATGGCTACATCGGTACGCTGGTACTTGCGTTGAATGGTCGTTTCATGTTCACGCTAGAAGGAAGTGACATCGGTACTAGTGACCTCTAATAAAGTAGCTCCCCCGCAATAAATGTTTCTATTGGAACTTAGAGTAAAGTACTAACCGTCCTTTATCTTAGAAAGTGTGGTCTAGAAGGAGAAGGGGGTTTGATGGGGGGGAGAGAGGGGGAGGGGGGTGATGGAGAAGATGAGTTGAACCAGCTGGAGTTGTGGATAGAGGACTAATGAGAGGTCTACAAGAGGCCTATGAGATGTCTATGGTGTCCCTAGGGTCCCTATAGGAGTCCTTTATGGTTTGATAGATATCTACATATAAATACATCTCTAGAAGACCCCTATTCATCGGGCCTCCAAACTACCCCATCGAGCCAGATCGGGCCATCCATCGAGAGAGAGGCAGCAGTAAAGGAGTAATGATCTTCGGCGTCTCTGGCTAGCACTGTGCTGGCACCTTTTTACTGCATTCTACTGCATTTTGCTCCATTTTTCTGCATTTCACTGCACCAACTGTAAACTTCCTGGGCACTTGATAGCGCTTCAATGAGGTCCGAATCGCACGTGACAACCCACACAATAACGCCGCGAACCCCCTACTCACCTACTTTGCTGGGTCGGGTCCCGTCTGTCTGTCTGTCTCGTTCTTTCTTCCCTGCCCGCTCTTAATTCCATCCTCCATCCACATCTACCTCTTATCACCAACATCACCAGATCTTCCTCACCCGAAGACAGAAGAGGCAAATCTTTCCTCCAAATCACCACGTCCGACTGTTGAGTCGCCCGCAATTGACGTCGTCGTCGTCCTTCGCTTCCCCAGACCCCCGTCCCGAATTCGAACGCACAGAACCTCAACACCTCCAATCCGCTACCTACCCCAACCCAACCGCCGAGCCAGCTTAAGATCCCACCGACCTCACCTCTCCACAACAGGACCTCACCTCTACAATCCCCAAGAGTCATCGCGGCTCCCAATATAATGGCTTCCAAGGTACGACGAAATCTACATTTCTGCGGCTGCTGCTGGTCTATCTACCCTCACCGCAGAAGCTCTCTGGACACATACATGTAAATGGCGGAGTTAGCTAACACATTCTCCTCTTGTAGTTTTTGCGCGAGTATAAGCTCGTCGTTGTCGGCGGTGGTGGTGTCGGAAAGTCGTGTTTGACGATCCAATTGATCCAGAGCCACTTTGTCGACGAATATGATCCTACGATTGAAGGTACGATACACTCTAGCTACCCCCTCTTTCCCAGAGAACTTCACTCTCCCATCCCGCCTATAAAACGCGCATCTACCGCAGAAACTGACCACCTTCCTTCCAGATTCTTACCGCAAGCAGTGCGTGATCGACGATGAGGTCGCTCTGCTCGATGTTCTCGACACAGCTGGCCAGGAGGAGTACTCGGCGATGCGGGAGCAGTACATGCGCACAGGCGAGGGTTTCTTGCTCGTCTACTCCATCACATCGCGGCAGTCGTTTGAGGAGATCATGACGTTCCAGCAACAAATCCTGCGAGTCAAGGACAAGGACTACTTCCCAATCACGGTGGTAGGAAACAAGTGCGATTTGGAGGGCGAGAGGCAGGTTTCCAAGCAGGGTACGTGATTTTGTGCTTCCCTCTCCTCCTACGTTACATTCTGCGCACATAACGCGTCGGTATCATTTTTCCGGGAGGAATTATACTGACAGACTTCGTTTTCCAGAGGGAGAGGCACTAGCGAAGTCCTTTGGCTGCAAGTTCATCGAGACGTCCGCCAAGTCGCGCATCAATGTCGACAACGCGTTCTTCGACATCGTGCGCGAGATCCGCCGTTATAACAAGCAGATGGCGGGTAACTTCGAGGGTGGCGGCGGTGGTGGCCAGGGAGGAAACGGCGGACCGCAGGGCAAGATGGAGATGGGTGAGGGCGAGAGCGGCAGGGGATGCTGCGGATCGTGTGTCCTGATGTAAGGCGTTGAGGTGGTTGGAGGGGAGGGAGCGATACGTCAGCGTGGATTACAACGGGCGACTTGAAAAGGGGAAATGCGCGAGAGATCTTGTGCGTGGGACCGGGGCTGGGGGGTTGGTGGAGTTGGGGCTTTCCACTCAAGCGGATGGAGGATGACGGGAGGTATAGACATGGAGGTCAACGGGATGCGACATCAGGGACCGAGTTACCCAACCCACAATTTCCCTTTTCTTATTTTGTCAAAGTCTTTTTACTAGGAGTTTTTTTTTACCATATTAATTTCATGGGGAATCCCCCAGTTTGTGTGTCGTATTTCGGTTCAGCTGGATATCCTCGTTTTTGTATGATGCTTTCCGATTGTCTTTGGCGATTTTGGCTGGCCGCTTTGTGCGAGCGGTCGTGGGTGACGTGGGGGTGATGCATGGCAGGGTGAGATGGAGATGGATGGGCAAACCAGATCATGCAGCTTGCAAGGTGTCTTGCCAAGTCGATAGACGTCAGGCCTGAGGTCAATTTTATATTCATCATTCTTCATCACCGACCATGCTTTCGAAACCATGCACGACGTTGTTGAAACCTGGCGATTTTAGTCAAACGATGCGAAGTGGTTTGTTCCTGCAACGCAAAGCAGCCTTCCATATCCTAACAACGCAGATGCAGAGCTCTGCACCAAATGAGGTGAGTGAGTCCAGAAATTCACCGCAGGGGCTAACAAAACTAGACGGTGAAGCAAATATCTCGTTCTTTGATCTAAACTACAGAATTAAACTACGCCGAAACACCAAACAACCCAATCCAAACGCCGCCAGATATCTAACGCCAATTCACATCTCACTTCGCATAATTGATCCACCACCAGCAGCTCGAACACCTCGCGACCCCATTAGCCAAAGTAATCGCCGCCTCCTTATTCCCCGGCTCAACTCCACACCTTGGACAGAGTATAGCTTTGTCGGAATCCCGTGTCAGCAGTTCCCTCGTCTTTATCATCCGGTTGCCCACCATATGAATCGCCTTATACCGGCAGGCATAGCAACACCAAGCCTGCATCTGGGAATCGCAGTCGCAGTGATGATCCACCAACATCTCCCCATTCTCGAACCCCGTGCCGCTCTGAAACTTGATCATCTGAGCCTGCGAGCAGGTGTCGCAGCAAAACAAGTTCTTCTTTTCCTCAATCTCCCACATGAGATGAGCCGTCTTTGTCTCGGCGTCTTTGCGGCACCATTCGCAGACGTTCCAGTTATCGTCTGCGTGCTCTTCGCCGCCGTCACATAAAATGGTTGGGAGCTTGAGGCAGGGCAGCCCGTCCTCGAGGGTTTCTCTGCACCTGTAAAAGTCGGTCCAGGGCCTCCAGTCGACATGGGCTCCGGGGGCTGGATCGAAACGGCCGGAGTTGTACACATCTACACGGACCCGGTAGTGGCGGAGAAGATCCTCACGGACGTGCGGGGGTGGGTAGAAGAAGCCCCCTGGGGGTACTAGAGGGACGTTCTCCTGTGGAAGGATGGATTGTCCTGGGATCCCCTGAGGAGGACCCAATGCGGCAGGGTCGATATACTGCTGCTGTCCGGCCTGAGCAAATGGGTTATTCGCGCCTCCTATGTGGAGGCCGAGCCCAAATCCAGCGAGAACTGGGTAGTCACCTGCTTCGCCCATCGGGATGTCATATCCCTCACCCTCATTGGGCACAATGTTGTTAGTCATCGCCAGCGATGTGTCCCCGCGGCCGAGGCACATCATACTCGTCAACCCATCCGCGGTAGCGCACATGGAACAGGGCATCTTCCCATCACAGGGCACATTCAGCTCTACGCACCTATTGCATCGTTCTTCAAAACGGCACTGCAACGCCGTCCGGCCCTGCTGCATGCACGGCAAACAAGGCCGATCCTTTGGATTGCACCCCTCTATCCCATACGCGACGCAGAAAGCACAGCTATATTCGAATTCCGGCACCTGACCGGCACCCGGGATATGGATATACGGCTCGTCCTCGGAGTCATTCGGGTTGTCATCCGGGAAATACCTCTGCTCGGAAATACCCTCTGGACGGCACTCCTCGGGGCCAAACCCGAGGAACATGCAGTTCTGGCAGGGCGAGCCGGCGTCGCACGGCATCTCGTTCATGAAGCAGAGCTCGCATGGCCGCGAGGTCCGGCAGTTTTCTGCTTCGACGATGCCGCGGCGGAAGCACTCGTGGCAGGGGGTGCCTTGGTCGCAGAGGCGGTTCGTGGGGTCGGCGGCGCAGTGGCTGCATGGCGGCTTGTCGTCGTCGAAGGGGTTGTAGAGGCTGGTGCGGTATTTGGTGGGGTCGATTGCGCGTGCTCCTGGTTCTAGGGCCTGGCCTTGGGCACTTGAACCTGGTTGTGCAAACTGGCCTTGGGCGCTTGAGGCTGGTTGTGCAAACTGGCCTTGGGCACTGGAGCTTGGTCCTGAAGGCTGGCCTTGGGCCCTTGGGATTGGCTTGAAGGGTGAGGGGGACTGTTGTCCAAATGGCGAAGAGCTTTTTCCATAGGGCGAAGAGGTTCCCCCCCTGAAAGGCGAAGAGGTGTTTAGTCCGACAGGCGGAGCCGGGGTTGGCCCTGAGGATGGTTCTGCAACACCTGGATAATACCCATTGTCCGGAATCTCAAGCCGGCCACTTGGTGGCGGCCATTTCTTCTCTTCATTAGAGGGCAGAACCGTCGTGCGATACGGACAAGGTGGTAGACCCGTGCCATACGTCCACATGGGTATATCTGGACAAGATCCATCGGGTTTAAGACCAACACACTCGATCCCTTTGCGCACACACACAAAACAAGGAGTCTTGCCATCACAGCGTAGATGGTTCCTAGCGCACTCGATACATTTGTGCTCCCAGTGACAAACCTGACATCGCCTCACCTCCAGAGGCGTAATATCACACTCCAACCCGTCCCCCGTGCACTGGTTGCACGATCCCGGGATCTTCATATTCGGCATCCAACACTGAATCCCCCTACTCTTACACTGGCGGCACTGATCCGCATGCGGACGCCAGAGCTCCACCCCCCTCCACTGCCTCTCCCTCGTCTTATCAAGCCCCCTCCTCCCAGCCCTAATACACGTATACCCCCTCACCTCACACTCAATACACTCATCCCCCCCATGGCACTTCATCGGCCACGTCTGCCCCCTCGAACAGTGCGTACAATTCCCCAGCTCCTCGTCCCTCTCAATTGCGCTCCGCGTCACCCGCGCAGAACACACATTCAGCGCATCCACAATCTGCAGCCTCGGCACCTTCCGCCTCGGCTCATCCCCCGTCGCAACACGCGCCGCCTCCACAGCGGCGCGCATGCGGACCCGGCGGGCCTGCTGCGCGGCCGACATCTGCTCGCGCTGCTTGCGCCGGCGCTCGAACGACGCGGGGTCCTCGCCGGGACGGGGTTCGATTTGAGTGGACGCCCTCGGGGGGGCCGGGGCGGAAGGTGCCGAGGCTGCAGATTGTGGATGCGCTGAATGTGTGTTCTGCGCGGGTGACGCGGAGCGCAATTGAGAGGGACGAGGATCTGGGATAGGGTGGTGCCGGCGGCGTAGGGGTTCATCACGGGCGTGGCGGGAGCTGGGGGGGGTGCGGGCTGTGTCGTGCCATGTCCGCCTCGGTTGCGGCCCTGGCTGCGGGTGACGCGGTCACTGGGGGCGGGGAGGTTGCGGCTTCCTAGGCCCCCTCGGGAGATTCCTACTTTGCGGGGGGGCATGGCGCCCTGGTTTCTTGTTCGCGTGGGTTGGTGGGCGGTGGAATTTTGTTTGGGATCGTCTTGGTGGGTGGCGGATTTTTGTCGTGGGATGGATTGAGATGTCCAACAGAAAATGAGGGAGGGGGCATATAGGAATGGCCATTTTAAGGGGGTGGGTGTGAGGATGATGCTTTGTTTGGCGGGGGGGTGTTCTTTGATGGGCGAGGACGGCGAGGGAGACAAGGACGGGTGTGAGGATAAAGATGGCGAGAGGTGAGGACAAAAGATGTCGAGGGTGAGGGATAAAGGGGGTGATGCTTGCGGATATTCTTTGTTGTGGGCATGGCCGAGTCGAGGGAAAGGGCAGATCTAACAAACATCTTGTCTCCTTTTCGTAATCGGTTTTGGGTTTCAAGGGAATTGGAGGGAATTGAGAAGGAACCATATCTAGGCCAGTTGCACGGCATTACGATCCGAGGACTCAGCGGTCACATACGCAGGCTACTTGGTGGTGAACGATAATTTTATATACATATATTTCACATGATTAATATAAAGGGGTAAATCTTGAAACTCAAATGACAATCTTCCGCCTCCAAATGAAGCAGATGTTCATGTCCAGAATCATTTATCCCGTCATGTATTTGTAAGGTATGGATATTCCGAGCCACCCTCCATAGTAGACAGACAGTATGCATCTGAAGAGGACGACGTGGTTGCTTTGTTGTTGAACTATCATCACGTGGGCTGGCATTTCCGCATGCAGCCTCGTTGACCTACGGAGGCTACGAGATAATCTTTGATGCTTCGCCGAGAAATTGGGAAAGAGAAGACGGAAGAAGAAGAAGAATATAGTGAGTTTGGACGAGTTGGGAGAGGTAGGAGGATGTTTGTATGAAGTCGATCGCTGATCACCACAACTCACGTACACCAACCCACACCCTTAAAGTCCAAACTACCAAAAGTAAAATGAACCTAACGTAGAAGGATACATTCAAAAGATCAAAAAAGCAAAAGACTCATCAAATCTCGTTGTTTTGAGATTTGATGAGGAGAAAATCATTTGATTTTACTTTTCGGTGTTTCTGATAATAGGTATATTTATCATTTTTTTTGTCGTTTGTTGTCGTCGTCGGGAGTCGAATTGGTGACCTTCTGTATTCATTTCCTTGCCCTGGCCAGATTGTCCTGACAGTGGTACTCCCACTGCGCCACTGTGCCGCTTGGAAGATGAAGGAGTTATGTTGGGTTATACAGGGGGGGTGCTTCGCCTGTGGTGGGGGGTTGGCCTGAGGTTGTGGTGTGATGGGGATTCCCCTGGGGTGTGCGTCCGCTAAACGGTGGAAGTAGAGGGTTGGGGCAATATAGCATGAAATCAGAGACTTGGATACGGATACCGTTTATTTCTCTATTTCTTGACTAACTAATGCTTAGCTGCAGGGTGTCTATGGCACCTGCGGGGTATATTGCTGCTCAACCTCACTTGGCCTGGATAATTCCAAATCCTGCTCCTCTGGGCCTGGCCGGTCTGGCGGATTGGCTATTTCCCTGCCCTAGTCGTGATAGTGAGCGGCGCGATATCGTTGTTGTTCAGAGGCCACTGTCGGCGGCCTCATCAGCCTTGGCTAGGATAACCGTCTTTCAATCCTCAGGCAAGACATCCTTCGCGTTCAACCCGACCTCCTCTCCCACCCTCCTGACAACACCCTTCAATGCCGTACATGCAGGGCTGTCTGGATAGGCATCAAAGAAGCTCTCTCCGTAATCACAGCTCATTCCGATCCGAGGATCCAGTGGCACAGATCCAAGGAATGGTATGCCCATCTCCTTCGCTAGCGATAGTCCTCCTCCTGTCGTCGCCTGGAAGATCTGACTCTCGTGCGTGCACTTTGGACACACGAACCCCGACATGTTCTCCACGAGCCCCAAGACCTTGATGCCTGCCTTACGGCAGAAATCAATCTCCTTGCGCACATCCAGGAGCGCAACTTCCTGTGGCGTGGTGACCACAACTGCGCCATCGACGCCACTCTCCTTGAGGAATGCATTGACGCTGAGATGTTCATCCGAGGTTCCTGGCGGAGTATCCACAAGTAGGAAGTCCATAGGGCCCCACTCGACATCTTTGAGAAATTGTTTGATTAACCCGTTCTTCTTTGCTCCGCGCCATATAACAGCATCGTCGCGGGAAGGAAGCATGAACTGGACAGACATGACGGCAAGGTTGTCAGCGACCCAGACGGGACTCCAGCCAGAGGCGCTGACGTGGATGGTTTCTGACTCGACGCCCATCATCTTGGGGATCGAGGGGCCGCAGATGTCTGTGTCCATTATGCCGACCGTGGAGTCGGGGTTACGTGCGAAGGCATGCGCAAGGAGGGTGGTGAAGGTTGACTTGCCCACGCCACCCTTGCCACTGAGGACGAGAATCTTGTGGGATATGGACGCGAGGCGGGCTGTGATGAGAGGTATATCGGGATCAGGACCTTTCGGTGCAGAGGCGCAAATGGCTTGGTTAGGGCAGCCCGCACAAGAATCTGCGGTGCCGGCTTGTTCGGACTCGGGACCTACACAGTGCTCTGGCTCTGGGGCGACAAGCTGTGGAGGGGCCTTGAGCGGGTTCTTGATGACATCGAGGACCTCGTTGGGGCTGGGTTCTTCTAACGAGGGTGACATGGTGTAGATGCTGAGTCGAAATTGCCCAGCGTGGGTGTTGATGGTGAGTATGAAGCCGGAAGAGATGCTGGTGGCGGGGTAGATATTTGGGAATCTCCACGGAAATTGATAAGCACACTGGCAGAATGAATTAAATCGGGGAGGCGGTCAGTCACCGGAAGTCAGAATAAGGCAAAGCGGGAGGACAGATAAAGCTACGCCCGGATTGGCTGGTCGTGTGCTTTTACCCAATGTTCACGTGTCAAGGATCCCCGATTAGAGTTGTACTGCATTTATTAATGTTTTCTTTTTATATTTCGTCATTATGTGGCTTTATTTCTTTCCTCATCTTGATATATAAGGATAAATTGATAAAAAAATCATATATCATGTATTGATGAGTGGTGGATAAATTGGTTGCATAACTGTTGATAGTTGGGATAACCGCCACGAGTCGTTTTATGTCATTTTGCCCTCTCTTACCGCTGTCTTACCGCTGCACAGTGGCTTCTTCGTTTATTTATCCTGCAACAAGAAACGGTATGTGCTTTCCTTGTTGATGTACTCTACTATACTGTGCATAAGATCGGCACCGCAGGGCACCATACAAACGCCGTTGAACTCATTCCATAGCAACACTTTCCACAGTACACATCGCGTACACAACATACTGCATACTGTGCACTTGACTCAGTAGAGCCTATTTAATGAATATACCCTCGCTCTTCCGATTCCCGCCTATATAAGATAAGACAACAATCAAAGCCCAAGCTCAAGCTCCGAAAACCAACCAGAATCTACATGGAAATCCGTTCTCGAGACCACAGAAAAGCTTTGGCCGTCGTTGGAACTCTATCGAACGCAACAGCTCAGCTCCCCCGTTAAAAAGTGGACCAGACCCTCTTTGGAGCTTATCCGAGAGCGGCTCCAACTGTCAACCGTCTCTCCCACGAACTTGTGATAACTGCAACCATTTATTCTGTGCTTTGTGCTTAGCGAGTTTTCATTTCCTACCTCCACGAGCGTTACAAAACATGAGCACATCCCATGAGCCGCCCACCAGGGCGGAGGGCCTGAGAGAGAGGCATGGACTTTCCGATGTGAAAAATGCGCCAAACGTCACTGATGCGGGCGATGCCGCCGCTGTGGAGGACGCGGAGAAGGAGAAGAAGACATTTGGGCGGACTCCAGACGGAACCAGTAAGTTTATGTCCCGCGCCCCAGAGCCCAGTGAATCTCACCTGCTGTTGCGAAATAATGAGAAAATGCAAGTGCCCGGCTAACTTTTACCCCGCGTAGTCTTCACAGTTCCCCACACACACGACATGGTCTCGCAGCTCCTCGACCCTCGACAGCCAAAGAATTTTTCTGATGTGGCCGTTTTGGCCGTCATTGCTGGCCATATCCTGCTCCTCTACGTCCTCCCACGATCTCTCCGGGTCCCTCTCTTTGCTGTCGTATTTCTTTTCTGGAGAGCCTGTTACAATGTGGGGATTGGCTACCTCCTGCGCGTGCAATCCAACCACAGACAGATGGAGACTTGGGCGAAGCAATGGAAGCTATTCGAGAACCCAGCGTCGGGAAATAACCCAAGACCTTGGCTGTATGACCTTCTGAAGCGCGAGCTGGAGGCAAAGATTCCAGAAGATTACAGTTTTGAGAAGGCGCCGATCGAGTATAACACCTGGCTTGTCTTCCGACGTGTCGTAGATCTCATTCTCATGTGCGATTTCTCTACCTACTGCCTATTCGCGATTGCATGTGGAAGCCAACCAGTGAATGAGAGCTATCTAATGTTTGTGGCTCGCTGGGCTACTGGCCTTATCCTCTTCGGTTTTAATGTCTGGGTCAAGCTTGATGCCCATCGTGTTGTCAAAGATTATGCATGGTACTGGGGTGACTTTTTCTACCTTATCGACCAAGAGTTGACATTCGACGGCGTCTTTGAGATGGCGCCTCATCCCATGTACTCCGTCGGATACGCAGGGTACTACGGTATCTCTATGATGGCATCCAGCTACTCGGTGCTTTTCATATCCATTATTGCACACGCAGCCCAATTCGCATTCCTTGTCGCGGTTGAGAACCCTCATATCGAGAAGATATACAACCCCCCCGCGCCAAGAACCAGAAGAGATACGAATCCTACCCATGCCGAAGTTGAGCAAGCAAGCCACGAGGCAGCTGTTGTTGAAGGCGTGCAGGAGGAACCTGTCTTGGAACCCATCAGACCAAGGTCGCCAGTGACACCTGCCCTGCCGTCCAACCTCCACAATGTCATGGGATTCGATAATATTGACCCATATCGAATCACGGATGTGTCTGTACTCCTCCTGGTGATGTACACCGCGCTATTGACCTTCTTCACGCCTAGCACACCTATTTGGCAAGCATTATTTGTCCTCCATGCTACCGCGTGGCGATTATGGTACAGCCTTGGATTGGGAATAATCTTAGATCAGCAATCTAACATGAAACTATGGACTCGCCACTTTGTCAAGTACGGCGAGAGCGCAGAGGAGGCATGGCGTCAATGGAAGGGCATGTATCACCTTAGCATGTCAATGGCTTGGATCAGCTTCGTTGCAGCAGCATGGAAGTCGTATTCATCTCCGCCAGACTGGGGCTACGGAATGGTCCTGCTAAGACATGTTCTTGGATTCGCCCTTGTGGCTCTGCAGCTTTGGACTGCTGTGAGCATCTACGAGTCTCTCAGCGAGTTTGGATGGTTCTACGGCGACTTCTTCTTCGACCACGCACCAAAACTGACATACAGCGGCATCTACAGATACCTGAACAACCCGGAGCGCATCATCGGCCTCGCGGGTGTCTGGGGAGCAGTATTTATTACCAATAGCAAGGCCGTATTCTTCCTCGCCTTACTTAGCCATATGCTCGCGCTAGGCTTCATCCAATTCGTTGAGAAGCCTCACATGCAGAAACTCTACGGACAGAGCCTCCGTAAAGAAGCAGGGTTGACAAAAACATTCCGCAACTCCCTTCCGCCGCACTTCAAGTCATGGCACGGCAGCGTCGACAAGGTTCTGGGGGATACCGGAAACTTTGTCGAGGACTTCCTGGATGCTGCTCGCCCCAAGCTCGCAACTGGTGTTTCCACCTTCGTCCGCGACACTACGGCACTCTTCCAACAGTACCCTGCACGACTGACCATCACTCGCCTCGCACCCGACCTCGCAGGCTACAACCCCAAGGACTACTCTATCAGCATTGAAGACTCCTCGACCGTAACAAGCAGCCCATACAAATCCCGAACCTTCGACTACGGCGCCCCCATCCGCGTGAAGTGGACCGCCCCAGCCAACCACAGCCACAAGGACTGGATCGGACTCTACATGGTCGCCGACAACGGCTCGCGCGACGTCACCAGAGTCGCCTCCGTCGGGCGCTGGATCCCCACTGCGCGCGACAAATACGACTCCTCCATCGCTGACACCGGTATCCTATCATCGAACAAGCCATACAGTGGTGGCGACGGCGACACCGCCCTCGTGCAGGGCGAGATGGTCTTCAGCGGCGACAAACTCTTCTGGACGCACGGCGTATTCGAGTTCCGCTACCATCACGACGGCAAGCACAATGTCATGGCAATTTCAAGACCCTTCACGGTGCGCCTCGCGCGCTTCGATGAGGATGACACGACGGGTCCTGTGCGCGTTGCAATCGAAGAGGCGCTGCTCCCTGTGGTGCGCAACTGCTTCGACCGTGACCCGGAGGTGGCGCCTGATGGTGTTGAAGATGGCTTCGGAGAGCTAGTGGAGCGCGAGGGCAAGTATGCGCGCCGCGTGGTGTATGCGGTTAAGGAGGTGTTTGGAGTGGAGTTTGCGCCGGGTGTGGTGCTGGCGGATGGCAATGTGAGGAATTTGGCGTGGAGAATTTGTAATGCGCGTAAGGTGCTGGTGAGTTTGAGTCGATCCTTTCCGTTGTGAGTGGAGCTAATGAGTTGTAGGCGCCGTATAGCATGTCGAGTGGGAAGGGGACGACGACGCCCACTGGAGCTTGAGTGGGCTCGGTTATCTGAGTGAGCCGGATAAGTTGAGTTGTTGTGGGAGGCATTGAGGCATTGTGCTTGCTTGCTTTTTGCTTTTTTCTCTTTGGTGTGGAGATGAGAGGAGGTTGTTCAAAAAGGGGCCTATCGTAAATACGGGCCATTATACCAGTAACGTATATAGCATAGCACTATAAAAATCATTAACATAGCATGTTTAGACGTCTTTGGTTTGTGTAAATACCCAGGGGGGTGAGAGACAAACATTACAGTGTTTTCTTGCGAGTAGTTATTAAGGTACTGAGCTCATACAGAAAATCCCGATAAGAAGATCCTGATTGTAGCGTAATGAGTAACGATCTATATTATATCCAGTGCCAGCACCTTCTTCTAAAGAGGGTGGACTTCTCTATCCCCATCTCTGTCTATCTATACCTTGCCTCTACCTGTATCCCAACTCTACATTTCTGCAATCATGAGGGGAGAGTATCCCAAAACGACACCCTACGCCAAAGAAAAAAAGAAAACTATCTACAGTACCCGTATCCTACACACTCTATTCTATTCCCGATCTACGCAGCCCCAAACACCTCCGAGTGAATCCTTCCCGGCTCGACACCCAACCTCTCCAAATCCGCCCTCTGCTTCGCCATAAATGGCACCGGGCCACAAATATAATAATCCGCCCCCTCTACCAGCTCCTCTGTCTTGGCAAACTCCACACGACCCTTAAAATCATAATCCACGCCCTTGACATCCCCCTCCCCAACCTCATCATAATACACCGCCCTTGACACATTCGCGTTCCCCTCCACCACCGACGCAAGCTCGTCGCGCATAGCATGCGCCCCGCGGTTCCGCGCCGCGTGCACGAAATGAACTTTCCGCTCTGACGGAGCAGACGCGATAGTCTGGAGCATCGACAGCATCGGCGTCAGTCCCACGCCGCCGCTAAGCAGAACCACAGGCGTAGTCGCCTCAGCATCAAGCGTGAAATCGCCATACGGCATACTCAGATCCAGCACCGCGCCCGCGGGCGTCCCATCATGCAACAAGCTCGAGATATGACCCGCAGGCTTATCTGTGCCCGCACCCTCACGCTTAACAGAGATACGGAAGCGTGACGATCCAGGGGGCGCAGAAAGCGAGTACTGGCGCGGCTGGAACAGGTTCAGGCCCGGCACGAAGCAGCGGATCGTTACGAATTGGCCCGGGCGGAAGGGGGGAAGGGGAAGCCCGTCCTGCGGCGCGAGGTGGAACGAGGTGATTTCCCCGCTCTCTGGGGTCTTCTGCTCGACTACGAAGGAGCGCCATCCGTTCCAGCCGCCTGGGGTGGCGGCCGCGGCGTCGTAGAGTCCCTTCTCGAAGCCGATGAAGATTGAGGCGAGCTGGGCGTAGGCGGCGGCCCATGCTTCCATTACGGTGGCGTTGACGCCGTCGCCGAGGACCTCTTCAATGGAGGCGAGGAGGTGCTCGCCGACGATGGGGTAGTGCTCGGGCGCGACGCCTAGGCCGGCGTGCTTGTGCCCAATGCGCGAGACGGTGGAGGAGAGCTTGTCCAGGTCGTCGATGTGGGCGGCGTAGCCCCAGACGGCGCGGGCGAGCGCGGACTGCTGCTCACCTGACTCCTGGTGGGCGGCGTTGAAGACATTGCGGAGCTCGGGGACGGCGGCCAGGATGCGCTTGTAGAAGTGCGAGGTGATGGCGGTGCCGTGCTGCTCCAGGACGGGGGCGGTGGATTTGACGATTGCGGTTTGCTCGGCGGTTAGGGCAGGGGGTGCTTGAGTGTGGAGGGGGGAGGAGTGGCGCGCGGGAGGGGCGGTGGGAAGGGTGGGACGAAGAAGCATGGTGATATGCCGTGGGATGCGCCTAATAATGTTTTAGTTGTGTGTGGGTGCAGGGTCTCTGGGGTGCAGATTGATTTGTTGTCTGGGGCTTAGAGGATTGAGGGGAAAGATGGTTTGGAGACTCACATCGGGGCGCGTCTGAGGGATGTTAAATACATTTTTGATGGGAGTTGTTGGTACAGAGGGAATGATGAGGATTGTGAGGAGAAGAGTCAGAAACGAGAGGGAAAACTGAGGAAAGCTGAAAAATCTGAGATACTACAGCTATAACCCGAGGAGAGCATCTCCGCGGCGATATAACATTTTGCGGGGGATCATGGGTGATAAGATAGAGGCAAGATTAGACAGATAGAGAGTGGTTGAGAGAGAGGTGCACCGTGGCGATAAGTGGAGATAAGTCAGTTTCAAATGTTCGCAATGTAGTAAGCCGAGGTATTTTATATAATTTATATAATTTTGTATATTCCGCATTTCCAAATACTTAAAATGCTGAAATGCCTGAATACTCGTACCCTTGTTAAATCCAGCCTTGTGTTTGGCAGGTTAATAGCTAGCGGCATTGGGAGTCGCGATAAGGCTACGATGTGGCAGTGTCTATGGTGTATGTTTCACTCTCAAATACACTTGTTCACCGCAAAACTGGGCTTCAAAAAAATCGATATAGATCGGGTTTTCACTAAACACGATGTAACTGCCGTTCCTACCAAGTAGGGAATGCCGTGATAAGGTAGAGCAAACAGCTGTGTTGGTTGAGCTCAGTTGTGATAAGTGATTCTTAATCGAGTCAAGATCAGCAGCCCCAATTCTGAACTCTCACCTCAAACTGTATAGTATATGGTCACGTCTTATAAACATTCGCCGATTGGTTCAATCGATTCCTCCACCGGCTCCTTGTGACCTGTATACGCCTAAGTAGTCATTGTTGTCATCATTGTTTTGGTTCATGGCCGGTGAGGACTGTTTGTAGTCAGTACCAGTGAGTGATGAGTAGTAGGAGCGTCAAAAACAAGGCTCATCGCGGGGGAGTGTGGCCAAGGCAAGTAGCCACTCTAGCATGACTGATATATTTACAGATGGTCATGACAAGTAAATGATTCAATGCCCCAATTGACCCTTTTGGCGGATATAATGTTTCGTATTGGTCTATTCTAGTCCTGGCATGTTCATATTCATATATTCATAACTCGTTTTCTCATCTCATCTAGTCCTCCCTACTCCCTCCTCAACTTATTAACCTCCTTCTCCCTCCTCTCCCTCGCCGCCCTCGCCAACAGCATATAATCATCCCTCCCCACAGCCTCCTTAAACGCCTCCCTCATCCTCCTCGAATGCATCCCACAACTCCCAACCGGCACCTCCCTCCCCAGCCCAAACATCGCCGCAATAGCGCGCCTCCGCTCCGCCTCCGGCCTCACAACCTCCTCAAAACACGCAGCGCACACAGACAGTTCAGGCAGCTGCGCAATAGAATACCACCGCGAATCAAACACCTCCTTGTCCCCCCTACACGGCGGCGTAGCCACGAAGCGCTTCGCCAATACCGCGAACGGGCGAGAGTCGAGCGCGCGTCCCGAGGCATGAGCCCGATCAGCAAGCAGCTCCAGCGAGTCAAAGTAGTGCAGGAAGCGCGGGCTGTCGAAGCGGAGATCGCAGGTGCGATTTGGAGCCGGGGCACCCTCAGGGTGAGTAGGCACGAAGAGGCCGCGGGTAGGGGGGAGGAGGGCCTCAACGACCTGCGTGCAGGCGTGGCAGACGTTGAAGTTGTGAACGAGGCGTCCTGAGTCCGTGTCAAGCACTGAGTGCCACTTGCGGGTTGCTTCGTGGCCGCCGAGGCAAGGGGGAGTGGTAGCGTTGATATGAGCGATTTGGTGGAGGAGGGCGAGGTTGTTTGCGCGGTTCTTTTTGAGAAGGAGCCAGGCGATGCGGTACCAGGGCTGCGTGCCAAAATCGCAGCTTACCTCATCGTCGAGGGACCGGAAGGGTGCAGGGACGAAGAAGGTGTGGAAGGGGGTTTTCTCGATGGCGGACTGGTAGCAGGAGGGGCAGATGTTGAAGCCGCGGCATTTGGGGAGGGTGAGCCAGTCCACTTTGCCGCGGACGGGGGATGTGCGAGGACATGGGAGGAGAGGGGCGATGGTCCCGTCGCCGAAGTCTTCAGAGAAGCGGCGGACGTAGCCCATATTTGGGACCTCGAGATGAGGAGCTGTGACTGGGGGTTGGAAGGGAGGCGGTTGCCAGTAGTCCTTTTTAGTCGGAGACGCCCCAGATGAGTAGCTAGCCTGACCATGAGGACTTGGAAACTGGACGTCGCCACGTCCTCGGCCATTCATTGGGATAGGCATTGGCAGTGAAGCATTCGGTTCTTTAGATAATGGATCGATGTCCTCAGGGCTCGGGTCCCTTTGTCTACCTGGTGCGCTATACGGCACTTGCGGGTTTGTATCATACGCGGAAAACGGAGAGACAGGCCGTGATTCCGTCGTATTCTCGAATACAGGAGGGTATGTATCCTTCCTCTGGTTAGCTAGCAATCCCGCGGCGAGACCAGCTGCGGCAAGCGGCCCTGCTCCGCCTGTTCGTGGACTAGGCAGTGGCATGGAGAATGTTTTCTTGGGAGTACCGAAATCAAGGTTTGATTGATTGGAACCAGTTCGGCGATGTCGTGGAGCCTCGACTTCAGGGTACAGGCTGTCTCCGTGGCGAGATGGATGGCGACGGTGGCGGCGACGTCGCCTGTCGGAGTTTGACGCGTCGCTGTCATCGAGGTCACTACTGCTGTATCCTTTCCTGGTTGACTGAGTTGAAGGCTGCCGCGAGTGGCGATGATCAGAGCTGTCATGACGATTTAGTCGCGAGCTTGGTCGTTCTGGACGGCGGGAGTTACTATCATCGCCCAACTGCTGAGGCCGCGGCGGTCTTTCCGCTGGATCTCCTCTAGATCTCGCCCTGCTGTCCGCGCTCCCACGGCTCTTATCAAGGCCTGGCGTAGGCGGCTGCAATGACCCACCCAAGGTTGGCTTTCTCTCGGTGATCGGCGAACTAAGCTTCGGGGACGAGCCGCCATACTTTCTCGGTAATGAGTGAGCAGCCATATCAAAGTGGCCTCCATTTCCCACAGACGACTCGGGAGATAAAAATGCATTCGCCGACGGATTAACCGACGGACTTCTGATCGTGCGGCTAGGCTCATCATGCCTCGGATTGTAACCGTATGCTGAAGTCGAACGACGGAATGGTGGGGGTTGAGGCGCGAGATTCGTGGCCAAAGCAGGTAGGTCCTGCCGGCTTCTCCTTCGGGTTATAGGTGGAGGGGAATCTCGACTCTCTTTCCGGTGCCTTGGTTTCTCTTGCTCTGGGGGGGAATCTCGACTCTCTCTCTGGTTCCTCGGTTTCCCTTGTTCTGGAGGAGAATCTCGACTCTCTTTCTGGCGCCTCAGCTTCGCCTGCTCTGGCACGACGACAGGTATGAAAGGCACCTTATTGGATTTCCTTGCGGTGTCGTCCTCTATCGGGGAGTGAGTGTCCGACTTGGGTACAAGTACGAAGCGTCGCTCGCCGTTGTCGTCTTTACGGCATAACGGTTCTGTTTCTGTAGGTTCGGGTTTCATAGAATCGGCAGCAGAGAGCTCAGAGTCGTAGAGTATAGGTAGCTGATCTATGAGACCTTTGGAGGGGGGGTCGGATAAAGCCGTCGCGTATGCCTCCCCATGTTCCCTCGCCAGTGAGTCTCTTTCGTCTTCAACTTGTGGTTTCGGTGGCCAGCCCTTTCTGGGAGGCTGCCGGGGTCTCGAGGGCTGAGGGGTATCGTAGATAGCGGGTGCTCTGAGGTTGACTGGTAGTGATCCCGAGATGGGTGGCCTGTACTGATCAGCTTGGTTCACTGGATTGGATCTGGCATAGCCAACTTACGGAGAGGGTGCCGTCTGCCGGCCTCTCGATGTTTTGAAAAAGCCATTCAAGAGCAAGTCGTCCGCATCCAAGGTCGTCGGTCTTGGTGGGGGTCCCATATTGCCCGCGTCGACAAGCTCAACGCCGTCGCTATGATAACAAGCAGAAAGAAAAGAGCAGGTCGTAAAGTCAAGTCATTGAGGATGATTCAGTATGTTGCGCAAAGTTCTGGATTTTGCACCGTGGCGGCAGAGAGTTGAGTTCTAGGTGGACCTCTTTGTATGCATGATGATGCATGCATGCCCTTGTTTGGCGGACAAGGCCGTGAGGCTGAGAGTTACATGCAGTAGCTCGACACAACGAAGGCGAGTCTGGAGCCCAAGCGGCGGCAGCGAGACGCCCGAGGTAGGCTCTTTTGTTTCTTAGCTTCTTGATGGGCTATGGCCGTTTGTGAAGCCGCCCTTTGAGGTCAGCTTTTCAGAGTCGCCGCCATATGTTTCACCGACAAGTGTCTAGATTTGGCGTCCTGCAGGCGGTGGCGTCAACTGGGCAATGTTGTAACTGGTCTTCTGGGCAGCGGTCCACTAGACTGTACGACCTGATGCGCTGCGAGGCTACCATGGCAGTGAAGGATGAGGTGGCGCATAAGCACTTCTGCGGGGGACCAACAACGAATGGATGGCTATCAGTGCCTGGATGCGACGATCGTCGCATCTTCTTTTTGACGCCCATTTTACGCCTTTCACCTCAATACACATTCGCAGGGCGGTTTGATAATAGCTGCAAAGTATAATTATTAATTATTATGCCTCGTTTCTATAATCCCATTCCAAACGCCTCCTTCGCTATCCCAACAGCCCGTAAAGCCATGATGTCCGTCTGCGTAGCCATATGTCCTTCTGCGCCGTAGCCCCAGCCCTTACATCAAGTACTGTTCGATATCCTTATCCTCCTCGTCATCATACGCCTCCGTCTCGGCCCTCAGCTTCTCATCAGCCTCAATAATCCGCTTGATCATTGCACGTTGGCGCTTCCTCGCCTTCTTCCCCCAATTTGCACCAGTCGTCTCCGCAGCCACAGCCTCGCCGGCGTCCTCCTCGTCCTCGCTCTCCTCGGGCACCTGCACCTGTCCTCGCAGAGAATTCGCGCTGATCGCTGCTTTGGGCCCGCTGGCCGGGGTGGCCATCTCATCGGCGTCGATTTCTTTGTCGTGCTGGTTGGCTTGTAGTTTCGCGGCCCATTGGCTTAGGTACGGGCGAAGGAGGAGGTAGGCGCCAACGATGGTGATGATGCGGATCCATTCCTTAAGGGACATGGAAGCGTAGTGTTCGGCATTGTGCTTGAGGTTGTCGAAGCCCTGAATTATATAGCCAGTGACTGTATCAAACAGGTTGTTTAGTTCCGCCATCTTTGAGTACTGTACTCAGTGGAGCTCGCCTGGGAGCTTTTAGTGATTGACTTTCGTTATGAGATATTTCGGCGAAACTGCTTCTCCGTTGTATCCGTAATAGACAAATTATAGTACGTGAGCCAAACTCCGATGATACTCCGACGGGCGCAACAAAATATATAAGCGAGATAAGTCCGATGTAAGCCGCCGTCCTCGGTGCAATGCACTGTTATATCGTTGCACAATCCAACGACGATGGACTCGAAAATAATGGACGTGAAGGTGACGGACGAGAAATTTCCAAAGATGGCTCCTCCCGACGCGAAATGGAACACCAAGAACCTAATTCCGCGGCTGGCCACCGATGCCACGGCTGCGATTGCTTCCGCCGTCACAGTTGCACCTCTCATCACTATCATTGACAAGTACGTATATACAACTTTCTCTCGGTGTAACCTCCAGACGCCTGACTTCAAAGGCTACGAAGCTATTTTACCTGCCATTACCTCAAGAATTTACGGAAGACTTTTCTGGATCCCATATAAACCCAAACCAAGCCTTGGCCATCCCTGCCCCTTGTTGAGTGATCGAGGACTTCCGCTGACTCTTACCCCCACAGAGCCATTATGGAAAATGCATCAGGCCGCGCCCCGATAAAAGAATCCCTCAGGGCATCCTTCCGCGCCCTGATCTTATCTCCGAAATCAATGTTCTTCTCGAAACCCTTCGGCCTAATATGCATGCTCTACGGAGGCACCTACCTAACAGCAAACTCCCTCGACACCATCACATCCACCGTGACCGCCAAAGATGCGACGCTTGTCACATCTGGCCCCTTCAAATTTGCCGCCTCCTCCACCGCCAATATCGGTTTATGTCTCATCAAAGACCGCAAGTTCGCACAGCTCTTTGGGCCTAGCGGCCCACCTCGCCCCGTCCCCATGCCCACGATGATGCTCTTCGCTATGCGTGACTGCATGACCATATTCGCGTCATTTAACATCCCACCCCTATTGGGGCCGTCGATGTCGAGACACATGGGCGAGCTGGAGGAGACGATCAGCGCGCAGACGATCGCGCAGTTTGCGGCGCCCGCGGCGATCCAGCTGGTCAGCACGCCGATGCATTTGCTCGGCCTGGACCTGTACAACAGGCCGATTGGCGAGGGGTGGAGGAGTAGGGCCTCGATCGTCTGGAAGAACTGGGGCATCAGTTCTGCGGCACGGGTGTGCCGGATTGTTCCAGCGTTTGGGGTTGGCGGCGTGATCAATAAAAACGTGCGGAGCAAGGGCATGGCGATGTGGACATGATAAAGTGGGATTTTATTGGGCAAAGGGCTTGAGTGTTTAGCGAGGCGTTGAAAGGCATTCGGGAGTGTGTGTATAATTATTAATGAGCGGTCTGGTGCAGCATGGGCATAGATGGGAGTTCACATAGAGCATATAATAGCGTAGCATATAGCGTTGTAGAGGCTGGTTTACGAAGGAAGGAGCATTGGAATTGTCCCCAGCAGGATATGGGGACAATGAACGAGCTGGAAACGAAATCTGTATATGTATTACTTCCCTCTGAATCCTCTGTTTGTGCGATGAGTGAAGCTCTGAATTATTAACATCGAGTACTATCAAGGCACCGCATCACGAGATAGCTCGAGACAATTTGCACGCAGTGGAGAAGAGAGAGGCATAGTAGCACGAGGATATGAGAGTTTTTGTGCATGTACTTCGGTATATCTGCAGTTTTCCATTCCATCAAGGTATACCGATGTTTATTAATTCCATCGCAATGTATGGGCTCTGATGCATTGATGATCCACTCCGGGGTCCCACCAAGGTAGCTTAGGAAATAAAAGTTGGGGATTCACAGCCTTGTGTCCTATATCGGCGCCGTCGCGAGGCTGAGCTATTTATGGACTTGCGGCCGAGACGCGCTAGAAATTGCACTTAACGCGTCGCGGGGTCGCCGTGAGCCGCCCCTCCAATGCATCAAAGACAAAATAATAAAAGTCGATATTACACAGCGAAACTCTCCCGTTTGAACAGGCTAGGACGAAGAACATTATATTTCTGATTGAAAAACAAAATTGGCGCCCTAATCACGGAAAAATACATTAAATAATGGCAACCGCGGCGGTGGAGGCAATGCCGCAGATAGACGTGGCGAAGACGGATGGGAGTGACCAAGCGATGGCAATAGACAACGCGCTGGCGAACCACGCTGCAACTACAAGCAGTGTCTCTGATCCAGTAGAACCTCCGGTAGATCCAAATCATGAGGAATATCAATATCTCAAACTCATCCGCGACATCCTTGACAACGGCGAGCACAGGCCTGACAGGTATATCTCACCTCACCCCCCCTTACTCCTGGAGTACTCTAACACCCCTCCAGGACCGGCACAGGCACTCTCTCCATCTTCGCCCCCACGCCCCTAAAATTTACCCTCACCTCTCCCAGCGGCTCCCCCATCCTCCCACTCCTCACAACCAAGCGCGTCTTCCTCCGCGCCGTCCTCGCCGAGCTCCTCTGGTTCATCAGTGGCTCCACCTCCTCCCTCCCCCTCTCCGAAGCCGGCATCAAGATCTGGGACGGCAACGGCTCGCGCGCCTACCTCGATAGCATCGGTCTCACAGAGCGCGCGGAGGGTGACCTGGGCCCTGTCTACGGATTCCAGTGGCGACACTTCGGTGCTAAGTACGTAGACGCCCGGACGGATTACACTGGGCAAGGCGTGGACCAATTGTCGGAGGTGATTCACAAGCTGCGCAATACACCGTACGATCGTCGCATTATTCTGAGTGCGTGGAACCCCGCAGACCTGAAGATCATGGCGCTGCCGCCGTGTCACATGTTTGCGCAGTTCTACGTCAGTTATCCACGCGCGAAGAAGGGAGAGGAGGGGGAGAAGCAGAAGGGACATTTGCATTGTCAGCTGTACCAGCGCAGTTGCGATATGGGCCTGGGTGTGCCGTTCAATATTGCGAGTTATGCGCTACTGACGCATATGCTGGCGCATGTATGTGATCTCGTGCCGGGGACGTTTACGCATACAATGGGTGACGCGCATGTGTATCTTGATCATGTGGAGGCGCTGGAGGTGCAGCTGCAGAGGGAGCCGAGGGAGTTTCCGGGGCTGGAGATTAAGCGGGAGAAGGGAGGGGAGGTGGATGGGTGGGCGCTGGAGGACTTTGAGGTCGTGGGGTATAAGCCACATAAGGGGATTGCAATGAAGATGAGTGTTTAATGATGGGGCGAGGAGATTGGCTGGGGGGTTATGAGCGGCGATGAAGGGTAGTAATCATCGGGGCTGGACCTTTGATATACTGGGATGGCACATTGGAGTACTTCCCCCCCTTGATTTAGAGATACCTACAATAGATGATTTAACTTATGTCGGCCAAAGTTGGCTGAAACTGTGGATTTTGATTCTTAGAGATTCTGGACAACAGACACACAAGTGAGAGTTCCAGATGACATGTCACCACAAACAAAGCACTGCATCTGTATCACATCACACACCACAGAGTATTCTCCAGCAAGTAGTTCGATTAAGCGCCAGTGTGCCTATTCTACGATTCCCAAGTCTTCAAATCCATTTTCCACTTCATAGTACGCGCTTAATGTGTTCGCCATTCAGATCAGCAGTCTGATTGCGGCAACTTAAAGTAGACGTCTAGGACCACTGACGTCGTACTTCTTGGGGAATCCACCTATACAAACAAAGTAAGCTTCGTCTCTTTTTCTCATCTGGAAGAAAAGAAGCACTCACACATCCAGCCGCCACAATTGCAGCCGAAGGAATTGGCCCAACGGAGCTCATTGCCGCCGAGTTCGACATCGTGGTACGCATCAATGCGGTAGTCCGTATCGTGTGCGTGCCAGGCGAAGAGCTTGAAGTCGCGGGTGATGTAGGCGGCGTAGCCGGGCTTGCAGGTGAACCACAGCTGCTTCTCGTACTTGGGTTGGTTCATGGTGCAGTAGACTACGCCATTGTCTCTGGCGGAACCTGTTACCATGCCGGTCCTACGGTTCCATTTGACGCTGATGGACAGGCAGGCATTGGCAATCGGGAGGAATGCCGCGAGGAAGACGATGAGGAGTTGAAACTTCATTCTAATGGGGTGGGATTAGTTTGTAAGGAGTTTGGAATGGAATGGGTGAGACTGACTTGATTCACGGAAATTGGTCGAAGTTGAAATGAAACCTGGGGCCCGGTTTCGACGAGGCCTTTCAACTAAAGCAGTTTCTGATCGAATAGTAAGACTCGATAAGTTCCCACGATCATAATCATCGACATGAGAGTCTACATTACACTGCCAATCTTCCCAATACCTAGTGAGGGCGCTGTTGAGTACCTAGCAGGCAGGATAAAAGGTGAAGCCTCGCGTCTTTATTATTTATTAGTGGAGGTTTGAAAGATAGTGATTCTGCCGATTGATATACCTGATAATGTAGCCAAAGATGATGCTCGGGCAGAATTGTCGAAAGAGGCTGTTGTTCAGTTCGAAGAGTTGAACTGAATGGTGATGTTAGATCAAAATTGAAAGGTAAGAGTTGCTAGCGGGCTCCTGTGCTGATGACAAACAAAAACAAGGGCTGGTAAAGGAGTTATCTTACATCTTGACGAGTTGTAGAAAGTGATGGATTGAAAGAAGGGAAAGAAAGAAAGAAGAAAGGGGTGAAGGTTGGGGGTATAAATACTAACACACCAAAGAGATCTCGGAATTTCCAGCCCTCAGGCCAATGGTTGTCCAACTCATACAGGGGGAAATTCACCACTGCCATACCTTGGTCCAATGTTGTCCTTGCTCAGATAAAGCAAGTGAATTACACTGCATCTCAGGGAGGCGGCAGCTTTCCAACTGGGAATATAGGCCCGAAGCTAAGTGGGATGTGACAAATATGAGAATGGCCCTCAGGAATCTTGCATACAACCATATTGGAATTTGAAGCACTAAAGATCTGTAATTGTAATGTATACTACAACACTTACATATTTTAAGCTTTGAGGATAATATGCTAATTGTATTTGTAGGCTATCACATGTTGCTTATTTCGTTTTTGGTTTCCCACCTCTGAGCCACACGCCCTCAGAAACCATCCATCCATTCTACCACATCAGGGTTTGAAGAAGATAAAATCTATGACTGTAATGTATATTATAATACCAACCTATCTTCAGATTTTAAGGAACATACTAATTGGATTTATAGTTTATCTTATGTTGTTGTTCTGTTTTTGTTTTTGTTTGTTTTTCGGCCCCCCCAGGTCTCCCTTGAGCCACCAGTGGGTGGCTCAGGGGAGACGTGGGAAGGCACCTCACCGTCGCCGCGCCGATGGCGACGGTGAGGGCCAACACCCTCTCGCCTGCGGGGCATCACAATGCCCCGCTCCTATATAAAGGAGGGAGAGGGACAAATTCCCCCTTCCCTCCTCCAACTCTTCACCTCCTTCGACCGGCACGGACAACAAACACCGGCATCCTCCACAAGCCCAAGACATCATCACCACTCACCCTCATCCACCAACCGAGACATTCTCCAACTCAGCAAAATGATGTCCGAGTATGATAAACTCTCTCTCATTGCAGTGCTCTGCAGCGTGTTTGGTTTGATCTTTTTCATGTTCATCTGGTGTCACTGTTACTTTAGGGCAACTGTATGTGTTACCGCATCTCACACTCTTTAACCCTTGTTGTTTCTCACATAAAACAAACTTCATGTACCTGATATCTAACTTTCACCAGGCGTACAAGCTGTATGACTCTATTCGCCCACCCATCGAATGTGAATGATGCTAACTTTGTAGTTGGCTCAAAATGACTGGGCGTCCCGAGCCTGAGGGCACGGAGCTCACGGTATACGATTGGAGCGGGCGTTTCTTCGTCGTGCCCCGCATGTCGTACGTCGCTGACCCTCCCGCCACTGGGAACGTCTAGCCATGAAGTCGGCCAACCTAAGCCATGAAGTCGGCCACGAATGAGAGAAGATGTCAAGGTGGAGGAACTGATATGGACATGGGAATACAGTTGATGGGGGGTTCCTTGTAATAAGCTCAAGTTAAAGGGGTATAAAGTGGAATCCTACGTCTCATTGCCCACCGCCGTGTCTTTTATACTATATGCCATTCTTTGTGATCGTGACCCTGACAATGATCGTCATCACCGGCGCCACTTCTCATATTTTGTAACCCTTCCCAAAATTCGGGCCCGACTGCACGCCCAGAGATTAGCAGGTCGATCTCCACATAGATGCTCGCCGTCGATGCAATTATTATTCCAGCAAGTAGGCCACCCTCATGTAAACACCTCCTGTGACCATTTCATCGGCACCAAGACTCCCTTCCCCTCCCTGGACTTCATAACCTGAGCGCCATCCCCCACCCCCCCAACCCCTCGATGCCATCCCCACCAAAGTCGTACCTCCAGAATAGTGTTTCTCGTATCAAGGGTGTCACCGACTCCCGCTGCCACAGCCTCCTTTCTTCCATGTGGCATCCATATCATCTGATCAACCCCCTTTCCAGATCAATACATCCACCACGCCAAACTATTCTCGTAGACATGAATCCCAATAGCCTTTTTGAAACATTAGGCAGGCCTTGTAAACTCCATGTGTATTTGCTCGATGCAAGGATTTTTGAAAGACGCATCACCCCCACACTCCGATCTCGAGACCGATCTTCCCGCGCCACAACTGGAATTGCCTTCTGAAATAGAGGGAGAGGAGAAACACAAGCAGCGGCGGCGCAAAGACCAGAGCTTTTCGGATGAATTGAAATAACGAAAGGCGCGCGTAGAGTGTTGGGGAGGTGTGCTGGGCGCTGCTGGGTGCCGCCATGTTGAGCGTGGCGATGCGGCAGAAGAGGTAAGGAGGGAGGGAACGGGACATTGGTGGGGTGTTGTACAGTATATATATATATATATATATAACGTGAGATTGGTGTGTAATCCAATATATAACGTGAGATTCAATCAGGTGAGTTAGACGAGATTTTTGTCACACGTTGGAGGGATCTGGGTTTTCTGACGATGATGCGCATACAAATTACATTGGTAACAGCCGGGACGCATGAGACTATATAAGAAAAGCTATTTTTACCATTTAATCGCTTTCGAGGGTTTATCAGCATCCGAATCTGGCATTGCGTACGCATATCGGTGTCGGTTGATGGTGGCTGCATCTATATTGCTGCAAGGGGTCATATATTCACTTGGGTTGGTTGGACCTTTTGCGAGGTGGGGTATATTGGCGACGGATGAAGCCGGAAATCTATATATGTTTGGCCCCCATAGACCCAGGCGCATCATTTGGCACACCGAAATACGCCATTGTGGTACATGTACTACCCATTGTGACAAGTGATATGTTGTTTGAGGTAATATTATGTTTTCGGGTCTAGTGAAACGCATGATATGTCATGTCATAACATGCTTTTTGTGATTGGGACGAAACAATGTGATGAAACTCGGGAAGGAGCGAAGCAAGGGCAGGATTCGATTGGTTTGTTAGCCAATGCGTGTCGAACCTCAATTTCACCTTGCAACATTTATGTAAGGACCGCGAAACATGAGTTATATGGAGAAGATCCATTCCAGAGTGAATATTTACAGAATCCCAAGTGAATGCCCCTCGTGATCTCACACGCCGACCCCGCTGCTTCCTGCCAGCCCGTCCAGAGTATCATCCACAAGCATATTTTCCCAGAACGTGACTCCCTCTATGCTCTCAGCCCTACATAGTGCTCCTCTCTCCTCCGCCATCTCTAGCTCCTCCACCGCCACGCCGATGCTCCACCCAAACTGCGCTGCAACGTCCCGCGCCGAGATACCGACCCCAAAGGTGCGCCAGTCCCACGCAACGTCTTTCTCAGGTGGCACAGTGTGTTGTTCGAGCATCCATGCAAGAAGTGCTTTGATGGTCTTCTCATCTGTCCTGTCCGTGCCTTGTACGACAAGCACCCCGCTCTTGAACTCGCGAAGTCGCACAGGCAACTTCAGAGACTCCCAGAGCCGAGCAGCCCGCTCGAGGTCACGGGGCGAGACTAACTCGATGCCATTCCGTGCGCGGTTGAACAATGCCCAGAGGTCGACGAGGCTGATGATACCGCCAGTTTTGCGGAGGACACCAGTAGCGTCATCAGTCAGAAACTCAGCAAGGTTGCGGGACAGCTCGCTCAGGTACAGAGTCTCAGAGCTGCTGCCGCTACCTAGCATGTCCTTGGTAGTCACGAGGCCGAGAGCAGTCGCAGACTGAGCGAGAAGCGTGCTCTCCTCAGAAGAACCGGTTTCATTGCCGCTGTTGGTTTGACGGGCGAATGTTTCGGCGAGGGCGACTATCTCCTTTGCTGATGCCATGAGGGCTTCAAGGTCTTCAAAAGCGTTACCGATTACCGCTTCATTATTCCTGCGCATATCCAAACGCCGCTGTTCGAGCCCAGCAATGCCGACTGTTTTTATTCTTTCAGTCGGTAAGAGTTCCCCTGACGGGCTCGGTTTTGGCACCGGTGGTGCACCATGTAGAAGCCACTTCCGCTGGATCATTGCCCCTTTTAGACGCTCGTGAAATATCTTCTCTCCGCCAGCTCGGAATGAGATTTTAATATTCTCCGGAGTCCTAACCACGGACGCACTGAAGCCCTGAAGGGTCGGCCCTGGTGATTCAGGTCGAAACTCCTCTGGCTCCCTGAACCCTTTGGGGATCTCATTGGATATCAGTGGAGCGCCACAGAGTTCACATGAGAGTAATGACGGGTGGTTGAGGAATGTGCACCTGGGGCACTGAAATGAAGCCGCTCCGCTGCTGCTTTCAACCGATCCCTGAGGAAGACGCTCCTGGTCTGGTAGATGTGCCTCCGAAAATGGCCGTGCACCATCATTGCGACTCCGTATTGGTACTGGGGTGCGCAGTGTATTCGTAGAAGCTGCTGGACGATTCGCGGCACTTGCTATAGCTGCTTTGAGAACATGGGCCAAAGGTGGCTTTATTCCACAGGCTAAGCATGGCGGCAGTGGTGTGTGTATTGTGGCCGTAGAAGGATCGAAATTTGACGGCACAGGGTTCGAAAAGGTGCATATGGGACAAATCCAAGTAGCATTGCTTGCTGTAGTTGGTTCAGCAGGTGGCAGGTGAAAAGGACTGTCTGTTCGGGTTGTCGGTGACGATGTAGCGCTTCGGGAGGGCGAGCTCAGAGCGATGACCCTGTTCTGGGTGGATATCCTTTTGGATTGTTTGGGAACGAGGGTCACCTTTGGTGAAGATTTGAGAAAGCCTGCCTATTCAGGAAATCAGCCGCTGCTTGGGAGCTTCTACAGTGGCTTACGCGGCTTACATAGAATTCAAACCGCTCAACCTCCTTCAAGTCTATTCCTACAGAGTTCTTTCGCGGCTCTTCATTGTCCACATAGTATATCCGATGGGAAGTCAAGTAAACATGCCCATCTTGGTGATTTGGTATTTTATACTTCCTGGAGTAGAAAATAAGTGTCCATAGTATGAAAAGTTTGGGGGGCGCATATGGTTCAAGTTTACCCCTCATAGAGCCCAACACTGTCCTGCACAAATAGGAGGACTTCGTCTGGAAGTAAAGATGGCCTCAGCGCAGTAGTGAGGTCAATCTGCTTGAGGGACATTCGGGATATCCGCGATATCCATGTGCCAGTGGTGTTGTGTAAGGAAGTGTGGAAAGTGTAATGACAGGCAACAAGGTGAGGATGGCCGATGATGGCATCCTTATCGGCCATGTCGCCCAGAACCTACGATAAGAAACCCCAATGTCATACACGTGACCCCATGCTTTTAGGCGAGGGTTTGGGCATGGACAGCGCCTTCCTCCAGCAACTTTATCCTCAGCCTACTTCACCGTTCTTCACTCATCCAGACATCAACTTCTTCACTTGTCTACTATCCCATGACACTATCAACTCTGAGCTCTACTTGATACGCTCACACTTCTACTAACATATAAAGCATTTTCTGATCCGTTACTGTCGCGCCACCGCGCCACATGTCGATGTCGCACAACTCGTGGGCGACCTTACCGCCTCCGCCTGGCACCCAGCCATCGTACGCAGCAATGGCTGCAAGTGAGTCTATCCGAAAAGCATCACTCGAGGAAAGGTCTAACATTCTTCAAGGTACTCCAGCATATACACCAGTGCAAGTTCGACAATCTTTCAACTATGCTCCAACCCAAGCTCCACAATTCGTACATGTAGCCCAATACCCCCAGCTTCCACCTGTGGCCGCCCCCGCGAAGCCGCCGACAAAAAAGAAGATCGAATGGCCAGCATCAGTGCGCACATATGTCCAGAGGGCTTTCGATCCGAGTAACCTGTATCCCGACGTTCCGAGGGCGGACATGGAGGCGAAACTCAAGGCGACCATCTCTTCTGCCACCGAAACGGATACCCTTATGAGCATAGACTGGGATCACCTACCGTTGCCACAGGATATGGTGCGAACCGAAAGAGCGGCCCTCGCGGAACCGTCTCCACGTTGGGTAAATGGACGCTTCATCTCGAGTCCTGATGCTCAGTCGAAAAAGCGGAAATCCCAGGTATTGGATGGAAAGGACGAGCAAGATGTGTCTTCAAATCCTCCGTGGCGTACAACTAACAATCATACCGGTTTTGAAGACCGGATAACATTTGCACCAAATGGAGGCCCTCTCAATGTTACGACTAAGCCTCTCCCGGATGGCCTCTCGACCAAGGCAAGTAAGTCCCAGAAGAATCTTGAGAAGCGACAACGACGATTTGATGGCGGCTATAAATCTACCTATAAGGAGACTCCCACTCTTGATGCCAGCTCTGGTCCTGTTGTTGGCCGCTGCCAGACCCTCGAAAAGAGATATTTTCGTCTTACATCTGCTCCAAACCCCGATCACGTCCGGCCAGAGCCTATCTTGAAACAGACCCTGGATTTCCTGAAGAAGAAGTGGAGGAAAGAGAGCAACTATTCATACATCTGCGACCAGTTCAAATCTCTCCGTCAAGATCTTACCGTTCAGCACATCCGGAACAAGTTTACCGTAGAAGTCTACGAGATTCATGCCCGGATTGCTCTGGAGAAGGGAGACCTCGGTGAGTATAACCAGTGCCAAACACAGTTGCGCGCTTTGTACGCGCAGAAGCTCGGCGGAAACCCGATCGAATTCAAGGCGTACCGTATTCTCTATTTTATTCACACATGCAACCGGACGGCTTTGAACGACGTGTTGGCGGATCTAACCATAGCAGAAAAGGACGAGTTGGCGATCAAGCATGCGCTCGGCGTCCGTTCGGCGCTCGCTTTAGGAAACTACCACAGGTTTTTCAGATTATACCTCGACACGCCGAACATGGGCGCATATCTCATGGATATGTTCGTCGAAAGAGAGCGCCTGGCTGCGCTGTCTAACATTTGCAGAGCGTAAGTCATCCATCCTGTCTTATGGCTATATCAGTGACTAACATATTAATAGATACAAACCACATGTGAAACTGCGTTTTATTACTGAGGAGCTTGGCTTTGAATCGGACGCTGAGGCGGCACAGTTCATCTGTGCTTACGAAGGCGGCCGAGAGTTACTTGAAGAGCGAGAGGATGGCATCCTTCTACTTACCGGAAAGACCGGTGGCATGTTCGACGTGGCCAAAAACGCGGCGTTCAAAAAGATTGACATCAAAGGCCAGATCTAAGCCCTGTCGTTCGATTTATGTTTTATGTCCCTCGAGAAACTCGCGAGAGTACGATATGAATGGGTGGCAATATACCCTGGCGATCATTGCTACGTCGCCGCTAATCCTTCACTCTGGCTCGAATATGTGGCCGTATCTTGGATCTTCCCCGAAAGGTGAATCGTGGCAGCAATGTCTTTACACATTCATCAGCCGTCACCCCGCATCACAGTCTACGTCAGCGTCGTTTTTACAGCAGTCCAGCCTTTTTATTTATTTATTTGCAAGCACCTCGTCGCCATACCTCAATTCACCTAACCTCTTCCTGTCACACAAGTCACAAGCTTCCAGGACGAACCCTGGATCCTACTACTTCTCCCTCTTACCTTTCCTATCCGTCGTTCGCCTAGCTTAGATGTATACTCTAACAGCAAATGAGGGGTATGTTGTTTCGCCGTTTTGGGGATGCAGGGGGTGTCCCGGGCGGGGGCAAAGAGATATAAATACCATAGTTCGGACAGATTGATGTGGGATGTTGGAGATTATCGCATGATGGGATTCGCATGAAATTCTTACGACGCGACGCGGGTTAGCGGCAGAATCAGCAGCATGGCCAGGCGGGGTGGTTAACTTGAGGATTTTCGGGTGCCCCGATCACTCATCCACCCACCCACCCGGCGGAGGGCGTTTATTTTGTGGGTTTGAGCTATATACCAGGCAAGCATCCACGTCGTCGTCGGCGGCGGCGGCGATAGGAGGCGTTTTTTGCTTCTTTTTTTGTGATCTCGGCGCAATTGGGATAGAGGAGTTTATTAACTCTAGAAGTCAAAAATAAAAGTGCGGTAATAGAAAAGTCGGCCTTTTATCAATCCCTACAAGATACTGAAAGATGTGAGATGTGAGATTAATCCATGCCCCGGGTTTACCGGTTCCATTCCCAGTCCCACATCCCCGTCCCAGCCGTCCCACCACGTTCGAGATTCTTCTATTTCCTTTCCCTCTGGGCATGTTGTGCTGGGTGCTGGGAAGGGAAGGGCATGGGCCGCGGCGATGGACGTTTCATATCTAGGATGTCCCCCCGGCAAGTGGGGAGGTAGGTTATGGGTGCCATGTGGGATGGCATGGCACGGCGTACCTTTTTTTTCTTCAAGGCGCGGGAAGAGGGGGATCCGCGGGGCTGGGGGAGGGATGGCATGTGCCGAGGAGGAGGGTGAAGGTGAGGAGGGTGATGGGGAGGTTGAGGGGCGCGCGGCAGTGTGGCTGCGGCGTGGTATTTGGCCATAGCACGAGCATGAATATGTCGGTTTGACGCGGTTGAAGGGTGGCTGGGTGACTGGGTAGTGGTAGGGCTGGAGGTGTGTCTACTCCTGCTGTGCTGCACCTGCATCTTTACTGCACAGGTGGGTAGTTCGCAGAATCACAGCTGCTCCAGCACTCCAGCCATACAGCGGTTCGTAGGATCACAGCTTCACCTGCCTGTCGGTAAATCAGCCCGCCGATCTTTCGTGCTCCAGAGCTCCAGCTCCAGCTCCTTCTGTGGGAAAATCTCTTGGTGTCCCCGGGATATTGGGATAGGCAGTAAGAGGACTCCAACCGTACTGTCAGGACCATGCTACATGCCTTGTTCCCACATAATCCCAACGGCTCCAGTGCCAGTCCCAGTCCTAGTCCCATCACCCACCTGTTCCACCCTATGCGATGCGAGAAATACGCGCACCGGGGGCTGGAGTGTGCTGAATCGTACAGGAGAGCGCCAGTAGGCCGGCGTAGACCACAGTTAGACCAACAGAAGCGTACGTTGGAGGCAAAAAGCAAGCCAAACGACACGCCCTTGGCCCATTTGCCCCATGTCAGAACGCACGGCACTAGCACCCGCTCACCAGCGCCCAACATGATGTACCTGTACATACAATTTTGTGACAGAGGGTACTTTGAGCCCAAGGGATGTCCTATCACCACCCACACGGGCAGCCATGGAGAGGAAAGAGTGCCATGGGGGATGCCATGGGCAGCAGAGATATCAGCCCATAAACTGCAAAGATACACCCAGAGGCACACCCACAGACATTCACAAACCCACAAAATCCACATTTACAGCCTTCCCAGCCTTCCCTTGACTTCCTTTTCCCATACTCCCACACAACCCACCTACTCTAACAGTACATACTCTACATACCACCTTACCACTCATCCTACCTTCCCTCAACCCCCTCTCCTCCCTCCACTCCCCCTCCACTCACTGCCCCCTCCCCTCCCCTCCTTGTCACTCTCCCTTCCCATCCCACACAAATCTCCGGAAAGTCCCTTCCCTACCAAAGTACACCACAATTACACCCACAACAGTAGTGGAGGTACTTCCACAGTACTGAATTGCACACTACACTCTGCACACTCTCTAACTATCTCTACCTGACTAAATCCTTCTATACCTACTGCACTCTCAATATCCTGGCATTTTATCTCTTCCACCCCAATCTTCTTGTAATAAATATATTTACAAACACACTCGCACACATATATATACACGAAATCCTACAAATCTCGGCCTCTTCCTACTTATCCATCCCACCCCGCATCTAAGACACGGCCCCGTTACTCACGACCTACCCCCCCCCCCCCCCCCCCTCCGATTTCCCGCCCGTTATCGCGATATTGTACTGTGCAGTTGCGACTTAAAGGTTCATGACAACAGCTGCCGCCAGACTCCTAGGGGACGCCAGTCTATAAACGCGCGACGCACGCTGCACGCCCGCCGAGACCCGTTGAGAGAAAACGTCACCAAGAGACTACCTATCTCCTAACGCTCCTCCTCCCAACTCCACGACTCCAGGATAGCTGCTGTGAAGCATCACTCGCGAACTCTTGTTAGATTTGCGCGTCCGGAAAGGAAGAGAATCTTAGGTCACGATGAAGGTCCGTCAATTGCTGCACGTCATTCCATCTCACTCACCATGGTGAGGGGGAAAGGTCGAGGACAAAGGAACTGACAACCACCAAACACAGGCCCTTCGCCGCTCTATCAAAGGCGACAAAAATGACTCAAAACTGCAACACATCTCCGTCACCCCCAAGTCCGCCGTCGCAATCGTGCCGCCGAAAAAGGTACCTTCTCTCCAACCCCTCCCCTCTTTCACAAGCCAGTCCCGGTCATGGCCAGAAAGCTGATCATGTGCCACCGCCACCACAGGTTATCCGCGCACTATACGACTACGAAGCGCAGAACGGGCAAGAACTGAGCTTCCAGAAAGGCGACTTCTTCCATGTCATTGCGCGCGAGAACGACACCGACTGGTACGAGGCATGCAATCCCGCCGTTCCGGACGCGCGCGGCTTGGTGCCTGTGAACTTCTTCCAGGCGCTGGGCAAGACGGAGCGCGACAGCGGGCAGAGCACAGGGTCAGCGGGGAGCGCAAAGGCCCCGGACCACGACTCGGGGTACTCGGACACCACGCCAGGTCAGGCGGCGCAGCAGCAGCAACAGCAACAGCAGGGACCGAATCCGCAGCGCCTGTCGAAGCTGGGAAAGGGCAGCGGCGCAATGGTTTATGGCATTGTCATGTACGATTTTGCGGCCGAGCGGCCGGATGAGCTGGAGGCGAAGGCGGGAGAGGCGATCATTGTGATTGCACAGAGTAATCCGGAGTGGTTTGTCGCGAAGCCGATTGGGCGGCTCGGAGGGCCGGGGCTGATCCCCGTGAGCTTCATTGAGATCCGGGATATGACGACGGGACAGGCGGTGCCGGATTCGCAGGAAGCGGTGCAGAGGGCGGGGGTGCCCAAGGTGGAGGAGTGGAAGAAGATGGCGGCCGATTATAAGAATAGCAGTATCACGCTGGGCAAGTTCGAGGCGTCGAACCAGCAGCAGCAGCAGCAGGGCATGGAGCAGGATATGGGACGGATGAGCTTGCAGCAAGCGCAGCAGCGGCAAAGCCAGCAGGCGGGGAATGGACAATCATATGTGAGTTTTGATCAAGAATGTGGATTCAGACGTATTTGGCTAACTAAAATCCCGCAGCAATCCCTCCGCCAGTCGCAACAAGCCAAGTCGCAGCAGCAACAAAACCAGCAATACGCGGCACAACAACATGCCGCTGCGCAACAAGCCGCAACCTCCCAGCTCTTCTCCCCCGTCTCCGCGCACATCCCCCGCTACTGGTTCAGCGAAGACAAGTACTGGTTCGTGATCGAAGCCGCACTCGAAGACGGGCGCCACTGGGAACTCCAACGCTACTACGAGGACTTCTACGACTTCCAGATCGCGCTGCTCACCGAGTTCCCCGCCGAGGCCGGCAACACTGGCACCCAGAAGCGCTCCCTTCCCTACATGCCTGGCCCCGTAAACTACGTGACCGACCAGATCACCGACGGACGCCGCCATAACCTCGATGCCTACGTCAAGAACCTGCTCACGCAGCCGCCATACATCAGCCGCTGCACGCTCGTCAAGCAGTTCTTCGCGCCGCGAGAGGGGGATTTCGAAATCGATCCCGATGCGCCGGATGGGTACCGCGATTCGGCGGGGAGCCAGCAGAGTAGTACAGGGACGCCGGCGGATGATCGGGGGGGAAGCAAGGCGGATCTCAATGGTGCGGGCTATGGCGGTCTCACAGCCGCTCCGCCTCGCCAGCAGGGTCCTCCTGGTGGCGGGTTCCCGGCCCAAGCGGCGTCCCGTGAGGTGGGACAGCAGCAGAGTCAAGCGTCTCTCCAGGCGGCGGGCGGCGCGATGAAGGTGAAGATCTACTTTGGCGACGACCTGTTCGCGATCCGGGTGCCGGCGGCGATCAGCTATGTGGCGCTGCATGAGAAGATCCGCGAGAGGCTGAAGATTCCGGGCGGGGAGGAGATTGCCATGATGTGGCAGGAGGGCGGCGGGAGGGCTAGTCTGGAGAGTGAGGCGGATCTTGGGGAGGCTTTGGCGAGGGGCGGGGGCAAGCTGGTAGTTTTTGTGGAGTATAGGTGAGCCCGCTGGGTGGCAAGTTTGATTTGGCCTACCAATGGCCGATGAAGATGTGTGGCTCGTTGTGTGCTATTTATACTCCTCCCTCGATCCCCGAATTTGTCGAAGCTGGGATAGCGGAAACAAGGCCGCAACAGATCTTACCCCTCATATATACGGGCGCGATGATTGCGTTTCCCGAGGGGTGGTGATATATATCCTTTTTTTTTCTGTGGCATAACGTGGGATATATACGAGGGTTTTACTTCTTCTTTTGGGGACGCGGATAGGGTTGGGGATAAGGGGATAGGAGACAGGGGGGGCGTTTCCCGGCGTGCTTGGGGTATCTTTTAGCTTTAAGGCCCGCGGTTTTGGGAGGGTAGAGATGCCCAGGGGTGGATGAGAGAAAGGATGATATCTAAGATGCTATGAGATGAGGAAGCTTTGCTTGAACTGCTAGGAAAGGCGGGGAGTTCGTAGACGATGGAAGGGGAGTTTGCTGGAAGATGTGGCTAAATGGAAGGGACAAGGGGGACGGGGGATGGGTCAAAAAGAAGGTGTGTTAAAACATGCTTGGTGCTTTGAGGTGCATTGCTTGCTTGCTGTGCTGCTGTTTGAGTGAGGTTATAGAGATTAGATGTTTTTTTCCGTTGCCTGTGCTGTTTCGTGCCTTCTGCGCCGCTCGCAACCCCTTACTTTTTGTTTTATCTCGAGTCTTTTCAAGATGGTTCCACAGAGGCCATGAAAGGAGAAGCTGAGACGTCTTTATTGAGGTCGAGATTTATCTATACAGTATACACACAACACCCCACACTATACACAAGCCCCTCTCCCCGTACGTTCTATACACAAGTCCACCCCTTACCTACAACTCCTTATCCCCCTTCCCCCCCTTCCTTCCCCCATCTCTAAGCTTCTCCTCCAGTTTATGTTCCCTCCCCGTCTTCGGCGCATCCCCCACCGCCTGCTGTCCCCCAAACGCCTTGAACCCTTCATGGAAAATATACTCCACCGCACTCTCAACCGGCTGATCAAACAAAAACGGCAGCACGGGCACTACACTCAGCCCCAAGCCTACAGGACCCCACATCCTCAACCTCGGATTCTTCACATCCTTCATCGCCCTCCCAGCATAGCGCACGATGGAGTGGATAGTAATCATCGGCAACCCCATACTCGCCACCCCCTGAAACAACGCCCTCTGCACCACCACAGTCCTATAATCCTCCAACGGACTCACCACTCCCGGCTTCACAACCTGCGTCGCATCGGCATAATGGCTATGTTCCGGCAACCTCGACGCTTCGGGGTGCAGCGTCCGCTGGTTGGCGCAGTAGGCCTTGTACCCCTCGTGCGCGACGTCGCCGGCGAGATAGGCCCAGGAAATGCCGTACGCGGCGCGCACGAGGTTGGGGTGCGCGACGGGGCGGAAGGATTCCCCGACGTCAGAGGTGTATGCTACGTAGCGCTGGGCGGAGAGGAGGGCGGTGCGGATGCGGGTTGCGTAGGCGGCGTAGCGGATGTTGGATTCGGTAGATTCGGGGGCGCTGGGGGGGAGGATGTCAGGTTTCGGAGTCTTGAAATGGGAGCGGAGTTACGGATAGATGGGGAGGGGGGGATGGGAGTTTTTTTGGGCGGGAGAGGGAGAGCTTACGTTCCGCTACGGACATCGTCGTAGATGCTCTCGTCTCTGTCGGTGCCATCGACGAGGCTTTGGAGGTCTTTGGGGAGCTTTTTGCGGGCGGGGGGCGGATTGGGGTTGATTTTCACCACGTCATCGTTGGGCTTGTTTGGGCCAGTGCTGGCCATGATAGGTGGTTAATTCACTCGAGCTGGCGATTGAAAGGTGATAAAATGAAGCTGAAATGGGGAATTGCAGATATATGAAAGTTACGACAGTGACAAAAGAGAAAGAGAGTTGGTTTGCGCGCGCGGGATAGGTGCCTACGATACCCGTTTCCAAAGTAATCTACCATCTACGTAGTTCCATGTGCAATGACTTTATCATACCCTCATATCATTGGGGGAGAGGCCGCCGCCCGCGGATCCGATCGGGGAAACGAAATCGCGAAAAGTTCCGGGTAAGCCGCCAGCGCCAAAAACACTGCCAAGGCGCTAAGGATATTGAAGCTGTGCTGTGGGCTCAGAAAGCCAACGTCGGCCCAGCAAATCGTCAACTACCTACTACCAGAAACGTCGAAGTTCCACGCATCCACCACACCTCTCTCCGCATCAATCAAGCAAATACCGTCAAGATGGTTGTTATGTACAATATCGCCGGTCGCCAGATCGCGTCCCACTGGGTAGGTGACCCCGTTGCTCCGGTGGAAAATAGGGATGCCGAGGGAGGGCAAATCTCTTCAATTGGCTACGACGCGGTGGATTGGAGGGAATTGGGATGAACGGAGACAATTGAAGAATCAGTGCTGACGAGACTTTGATGTTTTAGCTCTCGATTGCCACTCTCTCCATCACCTTCGGCGGTGCTGCCCTCGCCATGGGCGGAAAGAAGGTCGAGAAGACCACGACTCCCCCGATCAACGCGAAGAACTCTGATGAGGAGAAGTTCATCAAGTGAGTAGCCGCTACTACGGCGATACTGCGAATATATATGAGGGGCAGGCGGATTGTGGAACTTTGTATACTGATGTTTGCCGGTTTTAGGGACTTCTTAGCCGATATGGACTCCTCGGAGAAGAAGGCACAGAAGGCTTAGGTGGGAGGGGTATTGGAATAGAGGGATGTTACGGCCCGACGATGCGTCCGACGACTGGAACCAATCGATGTGTACATATAAGCTGTATTCATGAATGCATAGAGGGTGTCTACTATATTTCGTGATCTCGCCGAGCGCTAGAATGGTGTGACTATATTTCCCGCAATACAATACACGCGCTGGACAGATAGGAATGACAAAGGGATATGTGTTTACTTGCATTGGGCACCTTTCGAGAGGGATTGGATCTTTTTTTTTAATGACTATTTTATATACTTACAGTTCACGTGCTTTCCCGCTATGTTGGTGCCGTCTATGACGACAAGCCAACATCTAAGGGTCCTATATCACGCTGACGTACTCGACACCCCAAGGGAGCAGCAGATAACCCAGCCACTTCCCCAGGTTTCAATATTATCACATCACTTCCCCAGGTTTCAATATTATCACATCACTTCCCCAGGTTTCAATATATCACATCACTTCCCCAGGTTTTAACATAACCGCCTCCCCTCCCACATACCAAAAACACCGCACTTCCCCGGGTTTCAATATAAGCGCCTCCCGCCCCATCTCATTGTCCACAGCATCCGCCGTGCATCCCAGTCCGTGCATCTCGTGCCTCGTCACCGCCTCGCCCATCATGTCCGAAGAGGCGGAGTGGTACTCCGGGGACAAATGCCACTTCTGCATTATCAGTTCCACAGCCACGCCCACCCCGCACCCCACCATCGCCGCCAGTTCCTCCTCCTCCGCCCACCTCGTCCTCAGCACCCACAGCGTCGTTGGTTTCCTCGAGGTGGCGCCCATGAGCCGTGGCCATATTGTTCTGCTGCCCCGTGAGCACGCAGGCAAGATCACTGAGCTCTCGTCGGAAGCGAGCGCGGTACTGGGGTATTGGTTGCCGATTGTTAGTAGGGCGGTTATGGCGGGGTTGTTTGGTTCGAAGTGGCAGGCTAATGATGAGAGTTGGAATATCTTGCAAGCGAATGGTGGGTCCCCTCTCCCCGGGGTCGATTTCCCTCGCTTCATTCGGGGGGCATGCTGATGATTTGGTAGGCAAGATGGCGGGCCAGACGATCAAGCATGTGCATTTTCACATCATCCCGCGGCCGCGCCCGGAGATGGCGTCTGTGTATGGGGAGACGCGGGATCCGAGTGAAATGTTGGTGTATGAGAAGAGGCGGGATAGACTGGGAGAGGAGCTGAGTTCGAATACTCGGGATGAGATGGGGCTTGAGGCGTGTTATCTGATTAGGGCGGCGTTGAAGAAGGAGATCTTGCGGATGAAGTTGAAGGGAAAGATTTTGGAGGGGGATGATGAGTGGGATTTGTGGTCGATGGACGATGGGAAACGGACATTGCAGTTGTAGGAAAGGGGGGGGCGCGATGGACGAGGGAGGGATGAGAGGTAGTTGAGAGGGTTTGTAAATGTGTAAATAATAAAAATGAAGAGATAGCGAATAAATTTATTCTAACAATACATATATGAAAACTGATATTACACTTCGTAAGAATGAATGCAAAGTTAGTGATGTGCCTTAAAGTATTGTTCAGCATGTCAATAAGGATGTCACTTGAACATCAAAAGCCACTTTAAATTGCCAAACACCTCTCTAATACCCTCAGTATCTATTCCCCCAAGAACGCAGTTACAGTTGTCAACGAGCGTAACTATGAGAGTGAGGATGCTATGAGAAGAAACCACGAGAGTCCCACTACGATATTTATTCGCCACAGCGATTGTTATTTCACCTTAGACTTATATGTAATATAAACAAACCAAGAAGGACAAATAACAGCGATTTTCAACATTTTCCGTTTGGCTCATGATTATCAAGTCTAAATTCGTCTTACAGAATTATGCTGGACATTGAAGTAGGCACGTGACCTGCAAGACTCCTTGCTGATTACTAATACCCCGCCTCATTAGCGTCAGGCCACACGATTCGTAACTTTGTCAGCCTCGCCCAAGACCGACGCTAAGCCCCATCAATCACCAAGGCTACCTTCTACACCCTTCTCGAAGACCTCAAGTCAGCATCTCAACCACAGCGTCTCTCTTTAGCCCTCGGTCCTGCGTCGTCAGCGTCGCCCCTGCCTTAGTCTATTATTTGATCTAAGATTCTGCTCCACCAGCGTATATATTAAATCTCGAACCCGCCACCGCCGCCATGGCCGACTCTAAACCACCACCGAACGACTCCTACTCAACAATGGACACATCCGACCCAACCCTCATCGGCTCCCACTGCCAGGACCCATACTGCAACCAACTCGACTTTCTCCCTTTCCGCTGCGAATCCTGCTTTGGCACATTCTGCCTCGACCATCGCTCCGAAACGGCCCACAAATGCCCCAAGGCCGGAGACTGGGCGCGGCGTCGCGCCGCCGCCACTGCCGCAGCCTCGTCCACAAGCACCGGCCGAACGACTCTCGCCGTCGACACCCCACGGCCTTGCGCCAGTCCCGCATGCAAGACCGTCACAAGCGCCGCCGGTCGGAACCCGGGCGTGCACTGCTCCGGGTGTAACCGCACGTACTGCCTGAAGCACCGGCTGAAGGAGGACCACGACTGCAAGAACCTGGTGCCGATTGGGGCGCGGCCTGCGCGCTTTGATACCACGGCCACGACAGAGAAAGCGAAGCTGGCTTTTGGGCGGCTGAAGGCGTGGGGCTCGGCGCGGAAGGTCGAGGCGGAGAAGGCGACGACGAGGGTGCTGCCTAAGCCGAAGCCGTCGAGTACGGCGGCAAGGCTGGTGGCGGTGAATGCACTGAAAAAAAGCGCAAAGGGGGACGAGAAGGTCCCGGCCGAGAAGAGGGTGTATATATATGTTGAGGCAGAAGCCGCGACTACGACAGCGAAGTTTCCCAAGGGCGAATTCTTTTATAGCCGCGATTGGGTTATGGGACGGGTTCTGGATGCGGCAGCGAAGAGCCTGCAGGTGCAAAACGTTAATAACCAGAGTGAAGACGAAACGGAAAAACTACGGGTCTTTCATGTGGAAGGCGGGCGACTTCTCGAATTTGGAGAGAAAGTCGGCGCTGCCTTGGTTAGTGGAAACACGATTGTTTTATTACGGGGCGTGGGACCTGCGATCCCGAATCTGATCGAGGCATGAAGATAGCTATAGCCGTTTGTTGCAATTAGCCTGGAGCACAAAGATTTTGCATATATAAGGCGTTCTGGGAGCGATGTTCAAGCATTATCATATATCACGTCCTTTTTTACCATTCTTCTGGGTATGGGAATGATGCTAGCGCAAGAATAAAGTATTTTATTTTGCTGAGAACAAAACCAACATGTAACGGGTATCGACTATGTAAAATATTGTGATATATATCCTTAACTGCCACCTCTTTAAAGCCCGCGGAGATAATCGGGTCGATTGCGATTTCTCACAATCCCAGAGTGATGGTCGAGGTCACGCACTGATTCCGCTCCAGTGTTATACATACTCGACCTCTCAATCGGGCTATACGCCATTGTAGGCGCGAAGTTGCTTGTTGCCATGCTAACTTTCTTCCTCCTCCCCTTGTCCCTCCTCCTCCACAAGTCTCGGAAGCCCTCCCAGAAATTTCCAAGCTCACCGGCCCAAATTAGACACAGAGTGATGACGATAACCATTAGAGGGATGGCGGCAGCCCAAAATACCCATTGGCTAAACTCCATATCACGGATGTCGACTGTGTTCATGCCCATTATTCCCGCGACGGTCGAGAGTGGCAAGAACACAATGGTCACGATGGTGAAAGCGTAGATAGCCGCCTCCTGCCGGTCCTTGTTTGTATCGATCTTCTGTAAATTGCTGGCCTGAAGATGCGATACCCAGTCGTGCATCTCCCGTATATCACGTAGTTTGTGATCTACCAGGGAGATCGCGTCATAGATCAATATCCCGAGGACGCCATTAGGATGAGTGGGTGCAAGCTGGCTGGTGCTCGAGCGGCCATGGTTGTCGACGATGATGGGCACGTCGTAGGGCTCGATATTTGCGGTGTCGAAGCGTGTATGGTGAGTAGCGTTGTTAAACCCATGCACTGTTGGTTGGGCATAGATAGCAGGAGCCACTGAACGGTGATCATCGTTGACCATCTTGTTGAGATGACTGTTCTGGAAGTTGGCGGCGCTGTTCCTGAAGCTTGCAGACGGAGAAGCAAGCATGAGTAGGCGTCGCTGCTGATTTAGTGTATCATTTATGACGTATGTCTCTTGTTTGAATAGTGCAATACGGTCTTGGTGGTTGCGGTCGACAGGATTTGCGGCAATGTCAGCTTCCTAAGGTGTGCATTAGTATGGGAAAGTTCTGGCTGGCGCTTATCTAACGTACCAGGCTCCGAAGATATTGCCAGTACGGCTCAACTATATCCTGAGAATAAGGAGTTACACCTTCTAGCAACTGAAAGTTGATGAGAGTTGCGAGCTCGAATGGTGTGAAAACGAGACTATCGAGTAAGCTTTTCTTCGACGTCTCTTGGACCACCTTCCGCATCCCCTTATCGAGCAAGTCATGAACTACAGAACTCTGGTTATCAAAAACCGCCATGTCTTTCGTGGTTGAGGCTACGGATATCAAAAGATATAGCCAAGCTTTTGGGAACTCTTCTGGTAGGTGTATGTTCAGTCTGTCCGCAGGGAGCGCTTGCGCGTAGAATTCCTTGAATGGCTGAATCTGCCTGGCAATTTGACCAAGAAACTCGGCGATATATGGGACATCTTCATTATGACAGCCGAAGTTTCTCTTTCGCCTTTCTTTGGGCCAATACTGACGACTCTGGTAATGTTGAGATGTGTTCTCTGATGCCTTGTGCTTTTTCGACTTGTCAGGCTATAGACTGAGTTAGCCACTGCACCATATATTTCTGGCTGGGTATTATCACCAAAATTAGGCTGTCAATAGCGCCCCAGTACTTCTGTACTGTAGGGCCCTCAAATGTGATAGGTAGGAAGAACTGGAAAATCTGGTCCGCTGCAGCGGCTATTGCTTCTTTTGTCCCAAGAATCTTCACTTTCTCTGGATTCACCTTCTCTGCGCTCATAAGCTTCGTCTTCACTCTTGTCAATTGTTCCACAATAGAATATCGTGAGGACAGAGCACACTCTTGATAGACGATGTGGTCACTGACGCTCGATCTTCCCTTAAGGAAGTCATCGACTTCTTGAAGGTCATCTTTTATGTCTTGCTCCTCCACCCTCCACTGAATTTCAGGAGTTGCTTTTGGAGTTGGAGTGTCCTCACGAAAGCCGCTTGGGCTACTAGAGCTGCGATTTCGTGATGATTGGGATCGCTCCAAGGGCGAAGAAAATAGGGGGGGAGATAGCATGGCTGTTGGATGCGAATTTAACCAAGCAAACACGTAAAAACCACTGAAACTACTGTCAGGTTTAGGGGAAGAATTCTGCACCCCAGGTAAGTTGAGACTGTCTTCTGGCCTGGTGACTGTCGCGGACTTAGGCTTCGGCTTATCAAAGTACCCTTCTGTCGACGGGGCACTAGATTTCTCAGGGATATCCTCAGCGGTAGCCGGTTTAGCAGTCTGCTGCTGCCCTTTATCTGGTGGCGGACCTGGCATATTTTGTTTGGATGGCTTATCATATTCATGAATGATGAACCCTGGAATGGTTGACGAAGTGTTGGTGCCTGGCTGTTCTTTTGACTCTACCGCCGGCTTTGACGCCGAGGCAGCCTTGCCATAATCCCGCGTGACTGGTATGAAATTGTCAGGTGCCTCAAATTTGTCCCTTAATGGAGCCCTGATAAATTTAGTATTTATATCATGCCGAGATTGCCTAGTTGCCATACCTATGATCGACCGTAAGCCTGACATTTGTCCTCTTCGCTTGAGCTATAATCCTCGGCCAGTCAGCGGCCCTGATAATTTTACCATTATGCTTGAACTCCATTCTCCGAGGCCAGAACTCTCCAAAGAGCAGGACGAAGTCCTAGGGTACGTTAGCTCAGATTGTACAGTGGCACATCTAGAAAAACTTACAAACCAGGACTGGCACTCATCGACCTTGAAGCACCAGAGGAGACATCTCCCACATGAAACTAAAATTAAAGGAGGCCAAGTTCCATGATTCTTTGACGAAGGTTCTGGGACAATTTTAATCGCATCCCCTTGGAGCGAAGACATGCGGATCCCGGCGCAGGTTATCAGAAGAGCTATATCTATTAGCTGGCTTTCGTCTATGGCGCTTCGCGCGGACTTACAGTCATCAATAACTAAATACCATGTCTGAGCAATATGGAAACAATAATCGTCCGGCGTATCTAATAAATGGCAAACTGCCTGTTGCATGTCCCGTCCCCTTTGAACGAGTGAGAAACGCGCCTGCATCAGAGAGCGCACTGGGTGGTCTGCGGGCCTTGCCGTGGCGGGACCAGCCTTATATTTTTGTAGCGTAAAATGCGGGAGGCTCATCCATGTCACCACCCTGGGCTTCGACGTCTTTGATCCTGTCTGGTTGACGATATTTTCCGCGGTCAGTGACGGTATTAAGAATTTGGCTTTCATACCGCTCGATGTCTGAAAAGGCTTGTCAAAGCGCTTCCCTACTCGCGCTAGAAGACGTGATATGGCCTGACGCTCGACATCTGAGAGTCCTGACACAGCTGCTACCCCGTTTTGATAATCATCAAAGTTCATAGCCGCATCTTCAAAATGAATCCATTTGAACAATGGCGGCCGATTCTTTTTTTGGCCGTGGCTTTGAGGTGGGGTAGGCAGCACCGTAATCCGCGCACTCTGGACACCACCAACTGACCCTTCTCCTGTATACCTACTGTCGAAAACATTCTGTACTTTTGGCGCGAGGAGGGACTGAGATATGATTTTTTCAGGCTCTACGGCTCCAATATCTCCTTCAGAGGCTTCGGAAGTGACATCGGATACTATTTCAACTCCCGACGCAGCGCGCCTGTGACGCGTTAACGTGAAAGAGTAGGCATCATCACTGATGTCTGGATCCGATGCGGAATGCGAAGCCGAACTTTCCAAACTGTCTCGCCTCCCTCCTACATAACGGTTCAGGCGCCGTCGATTCCGCACTCTCGGAAAATGGCTATCCTTGTCCTCGAAGCGCGATTGACTGTAAGCCGATGATCTGCGCCCCCGATATGAATGGGCCGGGCCCCCAAATTCATCATTTGAATCGGGACCTGCTGTGATAATAATATCACTGTTATCACTCGCGACGGGTTCCTCGGTGAATTTCGGGCTCAAAGACCTCTCCCGATCCTCGATGATCCTCTCTTGATATCTGTCCCGCCCGATTCTACTCCTCCCACCAGTGAAGGCATAGTCTTCGTCCACGAAGCCCGGGACATCCCTTGATCCCCTCAGCGAGCGTTCCGCTCGTCGCCGGTCGGTTTCTCTTTCAGAATCGAGATCAAAACGCACTGGGCGCGTATCCGTTCGGGGTGCACGTGACGGCCACTGGTAGTCGGAAAGCCTCTCTTTCGACATCTGGCGACGCTGAACACAGCCAAATCACAATATCAGATCATAAAACTAGTATGTAGCATATAACATTTCAAATATCCAAGTGGAATTACGAATTGGACGATGCCTTTTGACCCTCTATAACCAGGCCCAGCCTTTCGCGGCTGAGCCACTGCCGAGTCCATGTTATCTCCACCACACAGGGATTATTACAGCAGTGCGCGTGATTTTTGACTGCGCGACATGCGCCTCAACACACCACCACCAGGGCAGGGGTCACATCACACTAATCTCGTGAAATATATGGTCATTTCCTCAGCCTTGTAGATGGCCCAACCTATATAACGTAGCAAAGGAGGCGGATATGTGCCTTGAGAGGGTAGCTTATTAATCCAAGGAAACAGATGCTATGTATATCCTTCCTCACTCTTGGCCCTGCGCCCAACCTACGACCAACAAATGCCTACTAGCCTTCGACATCAACTACTCGCGTACTCAACCTCGTCTTCGTCGTCAGCCTCAAAGTACTGACTTTTAGTTCCCGTACTTCTTCTCGTAGCCTTCCTCCTTGGCATGGCTCTCGTAGCCGGACTCTCAGCTGGTAGTTTTGAAGACTTCGCTTTCTTTCTCGATGCAGGAGTCTTCACCCCCGGGATGTGCACATCGCGTGCCTCTGCATCATTTTCTGGTTCTGGGGCAGTTGTGCTATCATTATCACTGGGCGATACGCGTTTCCCCAACCCTCCTCGGCGGAGAGAATGTCGGCCAGAGCTGCGTTGGTTTGGCGTGGGTTGATCGTTGCTGTCGTAGTCAGGGTCTTTCGTGTTGTCTGCAAACGCACGATTCGACATCGTCGGTGTCACCTTTGCAACTGGCTTAGATGATGGAGAGGACCTCTCTCCACCACTAACGTCAGTTGCACGTTCCCCGTTACTATTGTTTTGGATAGAGAGTGGAGTTGGGTACGTATTCGGAATATTTCTGGCAGGTTTCTTGTTTGGCTCTTCCTGCTCAACAACGAAGCCACCGTCGTCATCTTCGCTATCCTCATGCCTTGTCGGAAAAAAGCTCTCGGGTACCTCCTCTTCCTCATGGCCTTCAGGAAAGAACCCGCCAGCCATGTCTTCATCAGCTTGCTCGATTTGCTGCCTCCAAACATCTCCCTCAGCATTTTCTCTGACATTATCCATAGTATTCTTATTCGTCCAAGAGTTCAACACATCTGGATTTTCACCACCGAGCTCCCCATACTCCTCTCTAACCCTTTTCATAATCCTCATGCCCATTAAAAACTTCCTCCACATCCCCAATGCGGCTTTCGTCCTCTTGTCATCTTCCTTCCGCAACCTCTCTGCCTCATAATCGCGCCAATGTTCAATTACCATTTCTTCGTTCTCTTCCGCCACAACGACGCCCGAAATAATTGGTATCGCCATCCTCGCGCCAAACTCGAAGCCAGTCACCGCTTCTGCAAAATCAATCCCTAGCTTCCTACAGATTCTTGTAGTGCCACGTAGCGGGATGTGGACTGCGCCTTGCGGCACCATGCTGGGGACATAACAGTCCATATTTCCAAAACTGTTCTTTGGGATAACACCGTCCTCGATCGGTGGAGGGATTATCCAATCCGTCTGATCTCGGCTATATAGCCCCTGGAGCATCTTCTGCCCCCCACTCGCCAACTCTGCTTCTGCAAGTTCCCGTTTTCGATTAGTGGTCGCTGCGCGAAATGGCACTCGCTTCAACGGTTGCTCCCCGACTTTGGGCTCACGACCCTCTTTATGCCATGTCTCCACACTCTTGCAGCTAACAACATCTTTTCGCAGGTATACTTTCTCCTCGGTAGCTGGGGTGTCGGCTTTACCCTTGACTATAAATACTTTGACGTGTTCGGCAGTCGGTAGTAGGGCTTCCTCTCGACGTAAGTGCCGTTGTAGCACAAACTCCGAGGACTGTTTATACGACTGTAAAGTTTCTTCGCCCTCCTTAGCTTCCTTTTTCTCTGGCTTCACAGCTTTCAAGTCAGTAGCCTCTTCCTGATCATCGATAGCAGAGCGTTGTTGTTCACGCCGTTCATACCCGCTCATAACGGTCTTGAACCAATCATATTCTTCATACCGTTTTATCTTTCCGTGACTGTTGTAGACCGGCAATTTCTCAAGGGGCATCCTCACACCCTTTGTTTTACCCGGCCACGTATGTCGCTTCAGGTATCGGACGGTAACGTCCTTGGCTGTACCGTCTGAAGAAAATCCAATAATGTAGGCCATGACTTGTTTTGCTTTCTCGGCCTTAGCGCCACGAGGCTCAAACCCGAGGAGAAGCTCTGGGTTTGTTGCTACTGGGTCGCTTGGTGCGAACGGGTTAACTGGTACCCAAATATTTGTAACCGGTGATAGTACTTCAATCCAATAGTTAGGCGCAAGATCTTTCTCGTAGACCTTTGGTGTTTGCTTGCGTCGTCGCCGACTTGGAGAGGCATCGACTACCATTCCATCAGCTTCGCCATCATTGTCATCCTTCTGTTCTGTTTCAGATAAATCGATTGGAAGATCTTTCGTTCCTTTCCCCCGTTTGCTGTTGCTCGATATATGAGATGTGGCCCTGGTTTCTTTTGATCGAGGCGCCCTCTGCTTAGGTTTAATTGCATCCTTCCCTTTCAATGAATGTACAGAGCCCTCATCGTCAGATTCTTCGGGGGTTTGAAGGTCTAGCTCTTTCGGAATGATTTTCTTTTCTCTTCTCTCGATAGCTTCCTCATTTTTACTCCATCCAAACCCCACTGGTTGCAGACTAACCACCATCCGAGCCTCAAGACCCAAACCTCGCAAAAGTGCCGTGAATAGCTGAGCTCCTACATCTCTGCTGCCCTCATGCTCTTTAGCTAGCTCCTTCAAGGAGTCCTTACTTTCAATTCTCTCGCCGTGCCTCTCAAAGTCGTATTCGGCTCTGTTGCTCTTGATCTCCTCGTCTATGCGCTGTAATGACATATACCCTATTTTCTTTAATCCCGGGGCCGTAATCGTAAATCTCTTTTTCCAATATGACGATAGCCGATTTAGAAGAGCAAATAGCGGATCGCCGTGGCTCATATTAACGGATCCGATCTCCGCTCGCTGGGCAGAGCTACTCCAATCGGCCTGAATTCGCCCCTTGCCTTTTTTCACTGTCTCCTTCTTCTCACTATCCTCTTTCGACTTCCCCTTTCGTTTTGGCTTTTCATTCTCCTCAGCCTCGTCTCCTCCCAATCCACTGTCCCTTCTCCACCTGTTCAGATCCTTCTCGAACGAAGTCCTCTTCATCAACTCCCCCGTTAAGATATCCTGCAACTCCTTGTCACAACACCATCGGTTTCGAACCGAGTTATGCCACATTAGAAATTGCACATGCATCTGATGAGTCGCGACTCTAATCCCACGTTCAATCTTACTCGGGCCTTGCTTCTTGTTGTGTGGATTCACAAGACTAATCCTCGTTTCTCTCGTAAGGGTAAGATCGAGGTCTTCTTGCTCCACAGGCGCAGCTGATATTGATTGTCGGTTGCCATCGGAAGGGCCAGCCTGCGGGATATCCTCAAACTCGACATCATCGTCATCATCTTCGTCCTCCTTCCCAGCTACGACGTCCTCAGATTCGACATCTTCGCTATCACTCTCTTCCTCGTCGTCACCTCCCCCACCCAAACTCCTCAACAGCTCGCTTGGCCTTGTCGGAGATGAGCGTTGTGTCCCCGTATCTAATTCATCGAACAGCGTCCTCTTCCTTGGTGGCGCAATAGCGACATGAGACTTCCCGCTTTCCTCTCTCGTTTGAGTTTTGTCCCTATTTTCTGTCCGACTGCGTTTGGATTTCGGCGCTTGTGGCTTGGGCTTGCGTTCTTGCCCAATATTTGGGGAGTCGGACCTAAGGCGTTTGCGCGGGAGAAATGGAGGCATAACTAGACGCTCAACTCGGTCGATCCGGCGACTTGGGGTGGGCGTTTGTCATGGGCGTTAATCTGCTCCTAAGCATAGGCAGCGGTTATTCAAAAGAAACGTTAGTGCCGGAATTTGTGAGCAAATAGGCCTCCAAGGCAGCCTCTCATATGGTCATTGTAATGCGAATGTTTCACTCCTTGTTCCGATGAAATGCTCGCCTCCATGCACGCGATATCGCGCCCGCATCGCGCTGTCACGTGCTCACAAACCATTTAATTCTGCTTATAAATGGCTCAACCATCGCCCTGTGGTTCACATTTACTTTTATCAGTTGACGGCGATAGCTTCTGTCACAATAACTTGGTTGATAATGAACTGTGTAATATAGAATTTAACAGTGGAAAAGAAAGTCTCTTAGTTTCTCTTCTAGTCTAGTAAATAACCAATGTTTGGCTTACAAGTTACATTTGAAACGTAAATAGTCTTTGAATTTCCAACTCGACATGCAGCATAATATCGGGTATATTATATTAACATCAATATATGCGCCGTATCCCCTCTATGGCTACGCCTCTCTCGCCTGGAACCTCGCGGCTGACCTATGCTTCCCTCGTAGATGCGCCTCTCCAATGCTTCTATATGTTAGGCAATCGACAGGCTAAGCCTTGTTCACTTCCCCTGTAGCCGATGCATCAGGAACAGAATCTTGCTTCTCATTGACCGAATCGAACTTCATGGCCTGGGGCTCAACGTCGCTAACGGGTCCCTCGGCGTTGCCATTGACTTCCGTGTAGTTTTTATCGTCTTGCAGCGAGAGTGTTGCAATGCCTTCCGGGGCTACGACGTAAGAGCCAGGCTTCGGTTGGCCCGCAGAACCTGATTTGATGGCTTCAGCCGTTGCAGCTGAAATTGTATGTGGCTGCGACGCTTCCTCAGTCGTCTTGTTCTCCTCCGCCTCGTGCTCTACCGCGGTTTTGCGCACTGTCGCAACAATATCTCGTCGCTGCTTACCATCAACTGCGCCGACCGCCTCCAACTCGATGTGGTCGCCCTTGTCGCGCCAGTACATGGGACCGGTAGGGAGGGTTTCATAGCCACCCTTCCAAGTGATGACATCGTTTAGTGCCGGATCATAAACTGGTGCGTCGCACCAGTTGAACTCAAGTTCGCCGCCATATTTCTTGGGAATATTGGCTGGTTCGATAAATGATTCCAGCGTGGCCTTCATATCGCTCTGCGAGAGGATAAATATCTTCGATGTTGTGATTGGGTCGAACCAGCGCTTAATCCAGCCCCATACTGTTGGGAAGAAGTATGGTGCGCCAATAATGAAGATGCGATCGAGGGTTTCAGGGTAATTTGCTGTTGCCAACTGGCTGGCGCTTTGCATGTGCGCTCTGAGGTTCCAGAATTGCTTCAGTCCCACACCAGAGATGTCAACGATGTTGTTCGATTGTGTGATCGGCGTGGTGGGGTGTGGGCGGTCCGTCATTACTGTCGATAATGGTAGGACATAGCGCGTCAAGTTTTCATACAGGGTGAATAGCCTGAGCAGTTTCGGTGACGTGTTGCCGTCTGTTTTCGCCTTACTGTGCGTCTGCGATGCACTCTTGTCATACGCCGCCATGGCCTTCGCATCTAGATGCTTCACCTCGAAGATATACACAGGGATTCCGCGTCTATCCCGTCGGCCGGTCCACTGTGGATACTGTTATGAAACTACCGTTAGTATGTTATATAACGTATTGTAGGATGTGAGAAGGCTGGAGAAGGTTTTGTCTTACAAGTCGCCTGGTCTCTTCGAAATGTTGTAAATCAATAGTTTCGTAGAGTGTTTCTAGTTGATTCGCAGCGCGCCACTCCTCGGTGTCCTTAAACTGCTGAAAAGCATCCTGGACATTGAAACGTCGCGCTCTCAAGAAGCGCCTGCGAAGAGATTAGCTTTCAAAACCCCGAAGTCATAGAAGGATTTGACAAACAGAAGGGTCGTATCATCGTGGGAGCCAAAATCATATTTTTTAGTTCCAGTGTACAGATTCTCTTCGGTACAGAGCTTTCTGAATTCGTCAAGAGCATTGGCTTCCAGGTCAGTGAGATGCCCCAGGTGCCCCTGAGGAAAACTGTACACCTCAGCCGCCGAAATGACTCTGTGAACCGGGCCTTCCGACATTGCGTGTGACAGGATGGTTTGCGGGAAAATAACGTGGCGCTGGGAAAAGTTTCAAATTATAAACGTTGTGTGTTATTACTACGACACCAAGGAATGTCCTAGGGACGGTGTAAGGATTGTGAACTCCAGTAATCACACCAGCTCGCATCATCAAAATGTCTCGGCCGTCTCGGCCGCTACCCACCTCCGTCACCCGACCACAAGATTGCTGCAAGGCTCGGGTACAAGGCTATCCTCAACACCACCCACATACCACATTCAGTTTTGTGATGAAGCTCCCAGCATCTTATAATTATTTTGCGCCAACTATTACTAGTTGCTGATTTGTCACGAGAAATTATGATTGGAGGGGAACTAGATCTCTGCATTGTTTTGACCTAACACTCCGTGCATCATCCAGTAAGAGAATAACTCGTCGGTGGATCTCAAAAATGACTTCATGGAAGGACTTGCAGTGAAGTGAAATGTCAAACGAGTATAACAAACGGATATCATCTCCCCATAATTAAATAAATCCCCCAGCAACGATTTTATCTGCTGGCAGAGTATCCTTGAACTGGATCCTCCAAGCTACCATAGTTTTCGCCCATCAGTGAGTGTCTCGTAGCTACTGAGAGTTCGTCGAAGTCGTTGAGGGTGCGTGGCTAGCCTTCGCTCGAATCCAGCGATCCACAACGGAGACTGCGTACCGCTACCTGAATTTTCGCTCATCTCGTGATTCTCCTTGCCACTCCCCGCTTCGTATTTGATTTTCGAGCGATGCCGCCTGACGACTGGCCGTTACTCCCAGACGAATTCCGTTTACCCTTCTTCAGTGCAGCTCTGGCTTTTTTCAAGTCATCTTTGTAGACAAGATCGTCAACAGGTAAGACAATATTATCTGGGACATCCCTGAACGGATCATTTTCTTCGTCGAAGAGTCTTAAGAGAGTATCGTCGCCAAAATTTCCTCTCGGAACCCAGGTCTGGTCCTCTACAGCCCATCCAGCCCAACTGCATAAATACTCGTCCACGACTACCTTATTTTGTGCAATATCACCATGTTGCTACTCAATAATTAGTATTTTGGCTGTAATGTTCGAGGTTCTGAATAAATACCGTCAAAAGCCTCTTTACCCACTTGTCGTCATCATACTGGGTGGCCTCCACTTGTCTGGCTTCTGTCTTGGTGTATAATCTTAGGCGTTTCTGCCGGATCTTAGCAACCTCATATGAATCAGAGCCGACACCGTTGTGATCAATGATTATGAACACGGCGAATTTACCTTTGCGGATTTCGACAGCATACATTTCGTCGTTTATGGCGTCTGAGGAACCTTTCTTAATGAAGGCATTGTGAGAGTTTGGGGCCAAGGGTTGAACACGGAGCCTATCAACAAGCTCAAGGTAGCTACTGTGGGTGGCTACTTCCAAACTCGAGGGGATTAGGGTACCAGTCATTACAGAACTTGGGTTAATAGCTGGAAGAAGCCTTGAAATCTCCACCCACGGGTCTGCCATCGATCCTTCTGGGAATTTCAGCCTTATCTTTGTTGTTAGCATTTTATCCCACTTAGCTTGTCGGGATGCTGTAGAGTCAGAATCCTCCGACTCATGGACAAAGAAGTTAGAGCTAAGAGGGAATGATGTCTCTGAGATTGCGAGGACTAGCCAAGGACCGTCAAACAGATCGTACTTTGACTGTTTTCCTGATTCCTCCATCTCCTTTTTCGTTCGGAGGCGAATTACCTGGTCATTAACAGCGACTGGAAGGAGGAAATCCTGGCCTGATTTGCACTGATAATATAACTGCGTTTCATTTTCTAGCGCTGCATGTGACTCTTTGAGTTTCTTTAGGGGGCGATTGGACTCTAGGATCCTATAGGCGTTTTGCGAGAGCTTTGTGACTAGATTGACAGGCGTTAAACTCAATGGCTGTGGTAATTTTGGTGGCGATGGCGACCGGCTCCTTTTTTGTCTTATGTGAGAAGGCGATGAAACCAAATCAACCTCAACTTGGCTAGGCCCTTGAATACTACGTATGAACGCTTCGAATCCACTTTCTGGCTTCCCTGGTTCCTGAGTGCTCCGATCACGCACGATAGAAACAGATGATTGAGCAAAGATATTGAGGCTGGTTTTCGGGCTCTCATTTGGTTGACTGCCTATATACGAGGTGAGTCGAAGGTAAGTTAGATCGGAAAGGGTAAATTCTTACTAGAAATCATTTTGGCTTCGTTTATTTGATCGATAAACCGCTGAGACGGAGTCCTATCAGGTTGCTCCAAATTTGAAAATTCATGCTCGCTATCATCGGAGCCAAACAGGCTTGAAAGGCCATGGGGGCTAAGGGCTTGCTCGGGAGTTTCTGGTGCCTGTGCGAATCGGTCTCTGTTTTGAGATCTAATACGGTGTTTTGTTGGCGAGTCTCTATCGCTATAACCTCTCGAAGTACGCCTCTGGGATCCGATTCCTTCTTTTAGAGGGGACTGGCTTGCTCTAGACATGAGGCTGCTTGTAACAGAAGGCGACTTCGACGGCGTTGACAAACGGGGTATCCGAAGTGGCTGATCAATAACTTTGGCTGCCATGATATTTTTGACTTCTACTGATAAGTGCGCTTTTGGCTGCCTAGCTTTATTTTGGGGAGTCTTGGTTATTTTTGAGGTGATTCCGAGATTTGGCCCTACTGACTGCCGCCGGGATGCTGAAGGGACTGACGACCGACGGGGTGCTATTAGCAGCTTTTCTGCAGCTTTCTGTGAAGTAGCATCTGGTCTGTTAAGGTAAGGGTTTTCCATCTTCTGGTATGGCTTCTTTGTCATGGATTGTATTGAAGCACCGAAGAAGCTCATGTCTTCTTGATCACATCTAATCCCCCACTTTCTCTCCACCTGCCGGAAGAGTTGCTGAAGTTGTACCCATTCTTCACTTGGAAGGGTATTCATAGCTATGACAACTGTCTGGAGCTGTTCCTCTTGTGCCGCCGCTTTGAATATAAGCTGAATATGTTGGCCGGTGGGATTATACGAAACCCTCTGGATAGTGCAAAATTCGATAAAAAGACACTCTTTGTCGCCATTGACAACCTTTAAAGCTTCCCTATCAATTCCATCCCATTCGAGAAATATCGGCTTTGACATGTAGCCAGGGCTAGTGCATTTTATCGTTTCATCTTTCATTACCAGAAACTGGACTTCGAACCGGGTATCTCTCTTTGCCCAATTAGTTGGCGAGAACTTCTTTGGAGACACGGCTGTCGCTGGCTCGGCTGTCGCTGGCTGGGCGGCCCCGATCGGCTCTGTCTTGCCCGTGAAGCGGACTGTATGTAGTGGTTGGGAAGAGGGGTTGTTGGTGATGCTGGTTTCCTGAACTGGAATTTTAACATCGTGAAAGATCGTTGGCGGTATATCCTGTCGTGATGTTGAACTGAGAATGGCATGGGTACCAATGGAATTCACAGGCAGTGTAATAAAGCCACTGCTGGATATGTGTGATGATTTAACGGGGTTGATATTCCGAGACTCCTGACTATTGAGAGGAAATTTCGCAGTCTTGTTCACAAAAGAGGTTAATTGCCTTGAAGATTCAGATCTCAACCGAGACTGTTCCGCAAGGGCTTTTGCGGCTGCCCTTTTTCTCCTCTCCTTGGCCTCCTCTCTTGCATTTTGGGGTGGTTTTGTGTAGTTTGTTGTTCCTGGAGGCTCTGACGACAACGGTGAGCTGCCAGCTTCGCGTGGAGTCTTACTCGCAGCCATATTATGAGTATCAAGGAACCATAGTCTGTATTGGAACTACTGCCTGTGAAATATCTATTAGGAATGGCCAAAGAGAAGAGATCGATGGAGCTTGATGGACTTACTTTGGGTTGCTGTGAGCACGTTTAGTATCACCTTGGCTGGTTTTCCGAAGAAAGCACATATATGCTTACAATTTCACTTGATGCAACGTGTAGCAGATGTGTCAAAGCGATGTACTCACTACTACTTTGCTCCTGTAGTGGAAGTTGGTAGGTGTAGACTTTAGCACCTCAACCACATTGCAGCTGAAAGTGAGTGAACGTGGGCTGTACTTCGAATTTGTGCTCGGAATGTGGTCTTTAATACCTGTATTGTGGAAGTATAACGTTATTAACAGCTGCAGGGAGCTGTATGAGATGTGCAAGACGCAGCTGTCACAGGTAATGTCGAGTAACGTTGTTTGTGATGTGGAGGACTCAGGTGAAGCGGCCGATTATGAGTGAACTTGTGTGCACAAACAAGTAAAGCAACCCAGTACCTTTTTGCCCTCAGAAATTTGCCAAATAAGAGGATGTACTGGTGAATTACTGAAGTGAAATAAACTGTGACAGAGGTAAATTGTGATGAGTAGTAAGGAGACAATTATGCCCTGTACTCGTGTTGTTCATGGAATGAACTTTATATGAAGAAGCCAGAAACGCGAGAGGTAGGCCTGTAATAAATGGAAAAGCGTATTCTTCTTTCAGAAATTATGGCTTCCTGTAGCCTATATCTGTACTTATCTTACATTCTATGTCCTTTGCTCCTTTTCCGGAGATGCCGCTATATAACCCAACACATACAATAATATACACTCACTGTCATACATATAATCTAAAAGCTAACACTGACCTTTGGTATTTGGTCCGGCATGTCGCCGCCGGTTAGCTGTCGCCACCACCTCTTCCAGCATTGGGTGTATTTATGGGCGCTTCTAAGTATTCGTCATCGTCTTCTGCTTCTTCGGCAACTGCCTCGTCAGAAATCGTTTCTTCATCTAGCACATCTATCAATGGCTCCTGGCGGTCCTCATCTTCATAGCTCATGGGCGTGGGGAGTCCAGGTTGCACAGCCATTGCCGTTAAGGCGTCTGCCTCAGCTTGTTTTTGAAACGCCTTTAATTTGAGAGCTTGTATCATACGCCTCCGATGCTCTTCGAACGGCACCTTGGCTAAAGACTCATTGATCTTCTCTTCGACCAAAGACTTGATATGGAACGCCAGCGCCTGGCTTCTGAAAACGCCAGCGAATCGGTAGCTGAGCCACAGGTAGAGTGTGATGCCTTGATGCAGCGCCTCTAGCCTGGAAAGGTACTCCTTCCCTTCTGTCCGAGTTTCGTCAAGCAGTTCAATATCCAGAGCAGGGATTTCAAGGAGGTCCGTAGAACTCCGGTTTGCGATAATAGCTGCCAGGGCCTCTATAATCGGTCTCTGTTCTCTCCGTTTAACATTTGCCGGGGCTGCTATAAAAACCAGCTGATCTTGGAGTGTCAAGTTGAACGGTTCGATCATATCAGCGAGCAGTAGTTGCTCATTGTAATCACAAAGAGTAAACATAGGGTTAAGGGTCGCCAATTCGTTCAGCCGTAACATTATGTAGCTTAAGGGCGTCCCTTTCGGGAAGTAAGCTGCGAATTTCTGAAGTATCGTTGATGGAGGGAAAATCCCCGCCGTTTTGAGAGGCTCCACGTCCGTGCTCATAGCTTGCTTCAGGAGAACATGATCGACGGTATCAAGTGTTGTAGCTAGACCAACATTCCTTTCTACTGGGCGAGAAATTTCGCCCGTAGGACCGTCTGCTCTTTTAATAGCCTCTGCCGCCGTCTTGTATCTGCCAGCACGTCCAGCAATCTGTTTGATTTCAGAAATGGGGATATTGGAGTGGGATTTCCCGTCGAATTTGGACAATGATTCGAAAATGACACGCCTGATAGCCAGGTTCAACCCCATGCCGACAGCATCGCTGGCAACGAGATAGTCGTACTCGTTGTCGGGGTCATTGAACAAAGCAGCCTGTTGTGCCCTAGTTTCTGGAGGAAGAGAGCCATACACGACGGCACATCGTTTTCCAGTGGCTCTCTCAACTTCCTTTTTCATTGCGTGAATGGCAACTCTTGAAAATAGAATGATGCAATCTCCCTTCTTAAGCCGGTCTAGCTTCCCGTTGAGACTCTTCCCCATGCACTCCAAGGGAGTAAGACGCTCGTACCGGTGTATCGTCAATTCATCTCCCAGCAACTTGCATAAGTTTTGTATCAATGGAATGGTCCTTAATTCACCGCAAATGTGGATTTCTCTAGCTTTGACACCAAGAAAGGCTTGCGTCCAAGCCCAACCACGAAACCCGTCGCTAATCATTTGAATCTCGTCTATCACTGCTACCTCAACTTCGGTGTTTAGTGGAACCATTTCAACCGTGCAGCTACTCATGGTGGGTGTCGGGCCTTCTGGAAACCTCCGTTCTTCGCCGGTTATCAAGGAACATGGTTTCCCTTTTGCGTTGAGGCGAGAATAAACTTCGTGGGCAAGAAGGCGGAGAGGGCCAGCGTAAAGGCCAGACTGGGCTTGCTCCAAACGTTGAAGGGCGTGGAAGGTCTTCCCAGAATTGGTTGGCCCAACGTGTAGATGCACTTTGCGTTGCAACGCTCGAGTAGCGGGGAACCATTCAATAGGATATCGTAAATCCACGAATTGTTGTTGTTGTCTTAATGTCTGTGGAGAAACTTGTGCGTCACACACAAACTTCGTAAACAGATATTTGATTCGCCTGGGCAAGTCATGTGCATCAATAATGAGTACCTGCCGTAGCTCGTTAAACAACGATGCATCGTCGAAATTTTTGACTCCATTTAGACTTGCAGCGTCATAACTTTTTGTGAGAGCGGCAGCAAAATCATCCGCCATCTTGTTAAATTCTTCAACGGTTGCGAGTCCAGTAAACCCGTCTGAACCCGAACCCGCCGGGCCTTGCGGGTCATACGCCAGTACAAGCTCAGATCGTAAGTCTTTAAACTCTCCTATGGCGCGATTATAGATAATTCCAAGTGGAACATTTGCAAAGCCTCGACGGGATGTGCCATTGCCGAAGATGCTGTGCGATGACGATGCGTGGGGAGAACGGACTCTAAATAGTTGCTGAAGTCAGTAAAGGTTTTCCAATTGAGAAGTAGGTGTACCAACGGGAGCTGGCGCTCATCTGATGAACGTTGATCTGATGAACGTTGGCCAAAATTGGACCCTAAAAATAAGGAATGAGCTCCTTTGCCCGCACTCCTTATCCTAAAAATTCCACGTTCATTAGTAAGAACACAACCTATATTTGGATACCAAGGGGAACAAACACAGGGTCTTTTTTCCGCTCTTCGTATAGTTTCCTCGGGGAAAAGCCGTCTCGACGTGTCTTCTGATGCGTTTTCGGCCTAAAAGAAGAGTGAAATCAGAAAGCGCCAAGTATAAACGTGGACTAAGGGCAGACAAACTCTCTCTTTCTTGCTTTATTAGCAGGTGCAAACCGCGGTGGATTCGAACCATCGTAAATTGCGCCACGGCCTTCCTTTCTCTTGATTCCAAGACTTCGCCCGCTATAAATGTTAGAAAAGCACCCGTTATTAGAGTTCAAATGACTAACGTGTCTTTCTGCTCATTGCCAGTGCTGGACAGTGGGTTTCGTGTAGGACTCAATAGGTCGTCCAATATGCCTGATTGAACGGACCCAGTCGAAAATTGTCTCTTGACATTGGTTATGGTTGGCCTGATCAATCGTAACTCAGCGGAGCGAAAGGTACAGAATAAGCAGACCCCGCCTCTCTGAGTGGCCAGTACCATCTGGCAGTTCTTCTCTCCGTTCGGTACAATAGATCTTATTCCGACAACAAAAGGTGTACCAAGTGGTAAAAAAGTTAAGGGACCAGGGAGGTTAACGTCCGGACCGCAATAACTAATTTCCGTGCATAGACGTCATGAGCAACCTCACATCAACCAACTTCCTAGTTACACTACTCTACCAGGCAGAAACAGATCAGCTCAACCACAACACTGTTTAAAACAACACCGCATCTACAAGCTAGAATTGCATGGTTAAACAGCGTAAACCAGAGTTGGAACCATGGCGTCTTCGTCTGCTACCCCGACGCCTCTCTTGTAGTGAGTAGAGACCTCTTGAACCCCAAGTTGACGTTTCTAACCGTTTCAGCGCCTGTATTGCGCATAACACCACCATCCTTTCAGAGCATACTACACCTGGCGCATCCTCAACTTCCTCTCTAGCTTCTCTTATTCTCCCGAAAATATCACACGCGACTCCACAGAAATTGACTTACACCCATAACGACAACTTCGTCCACTATATAGCCTCGGCTCCATCAGAGTACCCGGATAGCCCCACGGCAGGTGGCCTTACCTACCTCGTTGTCGCACACTCATCTGCTGGTCGCCGTATCCCGTTTGGCTTCCTCGTGGAGATCAAGAACCGCTTTCTCTCCCAGTTCGAACCCTCGGCAACCGACTTCGCCTCACTCCCAAATTACGGGGCTGCGAGCTTCAACAGCGAGTTGAAAAAGTTGATGGTTGAATATGGAACGACGCAGAGTGGGAAGCAGGATGCTATAAGCAACGTGCATAACGAAATCGAGAATGTGAGGGGCATCATGACGGAGAACATTGAGAGGGTTCTGGAGAGAGGCGAGCGAATTGATCTTTTGGTCGATAAAACCGACAGGCTTGGAGGAAGCGCACACGACTTCAGAGTTAGGAGTAAGGGGCTAAGGAGGAGGATGTGGTGGAAGAATGTCAAGCTAATGGCGTTGCTTGTGCTGGTGGCGGTGTTCTTGATATATTTGTTTGTTGGCTTCGGATGCGGCCTGCCTGGATGGTCGAAATGCATCGGCTGAATGCGGAATATTCTACGAGGAAGAAACTAGCTTGGGCGTTCAGGTTTGGAGATGGAGCAGCTGACTCTTTAAGGTTCTAGTTTGTAGTTTTAGCTGTAGTCAACAAGTTAACAAGTGTAGTGTCTTTATTTTAAAATTCCAGCAAAACAAAGACGCTGCGCTTGTTAAAATACTGAGTTTTCGTTGGAGTATTGTTGACGCACCTCCTCTCTTCGAGCAATCCCTCATAATCAAGACATCACAAGTAGTAACTGGTTCCAGACCCAATGTAGCGTCTTAACCAGATTTGACTTAGTATAAGCGGCGATACCCGGCAGAATAGTAAATCGCCATATCGGGCTAGTAGCTTGCTTTCTGCCCGCCAAACCCGCTCTTCAATATGATTTTCTCGAATTGGCGCCCGAAATAAATGCGACAACCTTGTGGGAATCTCAAACAATTATGTCAAAACGCGCACCAGTTGACATCGGGGATGGGCATGACGCCTATCTGAAGCGCCAGAAATTGTCTCATGGATTGAAGACAGCGAATACCCAGGAAGAAATTCAATCTGGGAGACAATTGCAGCAATTGCTCGGTTTCGATCAGGATCTAGCAAGAGGAAAGCATGGTACGTATTTCTCGGCGTATTTTAATTCGTTTGGCAGTTCTTAGAAGCTCTGGAGGCTATGTCTCTCATCACTACAATATTTCATGGCTCTGTCAATACTTATAATACTATGCTAACAACCGACAGGAATTCAATCCTTCAAAGCGTTCCTCGATGGACTCCAAGGCGAGGAGCAGTCCCGCCGCCTTTCTATTCTCCAAGAATATCTTCAAGGCCAAATTACGACAGATGAAGAGGACAAGGCTGCAGTATATCTATCAGATATCATGCAAACATGGAGCTTCGCAGCGCAATCAAACAACGACTCACTCCTCTCTGCGGTACCTGCTGTCTTAGCCCTCCTGTTCAAAGTAATATCGACAAAACTCGAGCTCGTGCCTTATGGCCTTCGACTGGGCCGAACATTACTTCAGAAACGGCAGTTGGAACTGATCTCCCGTGGAACGACAACGAATAAATCAAAAGATTTTGTTATCTCGCCTGCACTGCGATTATTACGAGAAGTTGCGATATTTGACGGAGGCGCCCTCGCGAACCAACTTTTCCGTATCCGTGATTTAAGCTTGAAGGGATTACCTCGAAATCTCGGAATTAGGTATTCCGGGGAAGGTCTGGAGGACCGTAGGAAACCCTCGGTGCGAACGAATGCCCTTCGCCTCTTCCTTTCTTTGGTCAAATTTCTCCCCATGGACGCCAAGAAGGAACTTTTGAGGCAACGGGATATTGTTTCGGGAGCCACCCGAGATATCAACCGCGACCCCCCGCATGTTATTGTGGAATTTTTGGACACGACTAGAGTTCATGTACTTCAGGACGACGCCCTCCCTCGAGACGCCAAATCCAAGCTTCTGAACGCAGTCAACCTGGGGCGAATTGCTCAATTGTATGGATATGTCTTTGAAGACGATGAAGCATCTGGAGATAAGAAACCCATCGATGTTTTAGTCAACGAATGGCTCGTTCTAGCCTGCACTGCCCCAGAATTAGGATTACTATACCGACAAAGTGGCTTCTATCCGAAGGACGCCAACGCAGATGACACCGGTAGACGGACTGGCCAAGAAAAACATGTGGATCTTGGTCTGGATAGCCTCGATTGGGCAAGCCGATATAATGGCAAAGTCACCGTCCGCAATTCCGTGTTGTCTGAGTTCATACAAACCTTGCGGCCTTGGGCTAGCACCAATCAATCAAACCTCTTACTTGCTATATTTAAAGCTGCTCCCGAACTCGTGGCACATTACTTTTTCAACAAGCAGAGCTTTCCATTCGATCCGAAAGCTACATCAACATGGATGGGATACTCGGCATTTCTCTTCTCCGTACTCCAACTTCCCGTTCCGAAATTCTTTGGACACCAGGAACGATACGCACGAACCCCACCACCATCATCGATCGTCATTGAAAGCATATTACCTCAGCCAGCCAACCAGAAAATCCTCACGCGATGCTTGGGCCAGAAGGACCCTCTCATCACTTTTTTCGTGGTCCGTCTGCTGACGGTTGCTTTCGAAAAGCTCCAAAAGATTCTGTATATGTACCGCGAGGCTTCTGAGATGTCTCCTCTTTGGAACGAGGCAGCCATTAATCTCAAGGATGAATTCTGCAGAAGATGCCCTGCTATGAAAGATGCTATTAGCGCCTTTAGAAGTATTGATGATTCCGAAATTTCTCAGAAACAAGCTGCCAGTAGGCTGTTGGTTATGTACTACGAGGTAGTACCCCAGGCAGCGCTGGAGTCTAAATTTGATGTATCTACGCCTTTATCAAAGTCACTACAACTACTGGAATCGGAAGATATCTCGGCGGAAGACAAATCTCAGCGGGTGATGGATGTCGAAAATCTTTTCCGAATCGCTCATTGCTCCCCAGGAATGAGGTGGTTCAACAAGTCAGAAGGCTTGTCGATTTCTCCATTCACGTCCATGCTTCGTCTACTTGCCGAAGCTTCTACCGATATGCCGTTGTTGAAGATGAGATCTATTGTGGACTCTTTGGTCAAAGAAAATGGAATTTTGCAATCACAGACCGAATTATCCGCAGTTGATGCCTTGATCGCCTCTATCAAGGCATCAAGTGAAGATGACGACTCTGGGTTGGTATTCGAGTTTGTTGACAACTGCGCTCTCCGATGCTCATCAACCCCCATCAAGTATATTGATGCTCTAGAGCAGGAGTATGCTACTGTCTCCAAAGATGACGAAATCAACATACAGAATCTTCCAGTTAGCCTTCTCCACTTTGCTGTTGCAGAGCAGTACCCATTCGTCGTCAAAACTGCCGATACAGCTAAGATTGCCGCCATTACATCGTTCATTTCGCGGTATTTGGCGGCTTTTTTAAAAATTTCCGAAGACAAGAAAATTTTGAGGTCCATTACCAAGACCCTCTCAGCCGCAGCATCATCGTACCCAAAGATACAAAAGGTTATCGACCGCTCCAAGAAACTTGTCGAATCCATTGATATCCCAGAGTGCTCGCCCGCAGTCGCCCCGCCGCCCAAAAAGATCACGAGTGCTTCGGCTATCACAGACACCCACAAACTGGAAATCACTGCTACTCTCTCGGCTGTGTCTCTGCCAGACCTAGACGACCGCACGCCCCTATCACGTTGGCCGGGCAAAGAAATTGAGTTTTTAATCGAGGAAGGTCACATTGCCTCCCTTATTCACCTTCTCAGCTCCCCGACCCTTTCGGCCCGTGTCGAAACTCTCACCGCCCTCTCCAAGATTAACCACACGTTGAAATCTTCTAGCTACCCGGAGAAAGAACCACTCTGGCTCCTTCTATGCGAGCTTCTTGAGACAGCAAGACCCATCGTTAACGTCAAACCTGTGCCGTACACGATCACGGTCTTTGCTGCATCGGCTTTGCGGGTGCTGATTGATCCCCTCCACGTTTTATACGCGAAAGTGAACAGCTTCTTGACGCTAGGACCAAGCTGGGAGGCAGACAAATTACCTCTCGTTCATGCTGTAATTTCTAGCCCACCGACCCTGGATGATGCACGATATACGGAGCTTACCTGGTTGCTTTCATACCTCCTATCATCTCTCATGACTACGGAGGAGTTGGCGATCTTTCACAAGAGGAGGGTGTTTGAGAAGGCTCTAGGTCTCTATAGCAACGTGTACATGGCTGATAACCTACGAGAAAAGATTCTACAAATTGTCTGGAGAGCAACGGAAATCGAAGGGGGATCCGAAACACTACTTACAAGGTTCGGCGTGGTTAGCTGGTTGAAGGCACAAGTTGCCCTAGAGGGCAAGAAAGGACTTACTGCACAGATACTCCTGGAACGACTTGTGAATACGTGTAGCGAGGAAAGGTTAAAGGGGTGGAGTGGGCAGAGTCCCCAGGAGATCATTGACGGTTTAGTTTCCCAAAAATAGATTGCCTATGTATCTTCGTTTAGAGGCAAATCTCACGATAATTCATGCGGGGCGTACATATCTCCACCGAGTGCATGTGCTTGATCTGAGAACCTCTTTGAAATAAATGCAAGCCTCATAGAATATTTAATAGTATGGTACCAGTCATGTTGGGTGCGTGATGCTAACAGTGTTCTCTGGTTTTTACAGTCTTTTTGACAGTGCTTGCCAGACTGAGTTGATATGCACACGAGTTTCGTATTTGCCTCATCTCTAAAAAGAGCGGGTCGTATGGCCATTTTAACTTGGTTTAGACGCCAATGTTTTTTTACGACTAATATATTACTGTTGCCGTCTCAGATGGTAGAAGTGTTAAACATTCAGGGGGAGGTTCTTCTCGTCCTTGGTACAAAACCCCTATCCTGCTTCACACAAAGTTTGTTATCAATTTGGCATCTCTTTTTCCACAGCGCAGCAGCTGCGGGCACCCAGAATCTACCATCACTTTCCTTTGGGATCCCCTTTGATCTTTGTGTACTGTCTTTGCAAATGAACAGCCATGAGTTCCAAAAGCGGCTCATATCCCCCCTTCGATCTGAAGGTTCTGAAGACCCAAAACACCAAGAGAATATCATACTATTATGATGAGGAGGTGGCCAACCACTACTATCGCGAGGGTCATCCTATGGAGCCACAACGAATCAAGATGACACACAGTCTTATTACACACACGGGGATATACAAGAAACTATCTATCCTTGTAAGTGACAAATATCGGGGGCTCCAGCTACATTGACAAACTAATACCTATTAAAGCGTGCAGCGCCGGCGTCTGCAGATGAGATGAAGAGCTTCCATGCCGATGAGTACGTCGACTTTTTGGAGAGAGTAACGCCAGAGACATTGCCCCCAGTCCCCGAAGAGAGTTTTGGCCTTGACGGGAACGATTGTCCAGCCTTTGAAGGAGTCTTCAGATTCAGCGCAATCTCTGCTGCAGGAAGCTTGGAAGGAGCTGCAAAACTTGGTCTTGGTAATTGTGATCTTGCTATCAACTGGGCTGGCGGGCTCCATCACGCTATGAAATCGCATGCATCTGGATTTTGTTACATTAATGGTAAATTTGTGACCCTAATGCCCGTTGATTATATCAGCTTACGAGGTGGTAGATATTGTGTTGGGTATTCTGGAACTGCTTCGACACTATCCGCGTGTTCTTTATATTGACATCGATGTCCATCACGGAGATGCAGTTGAAACTGCGTTTTTGACGACTGATCGCGTCATGACGGCCAGTTTTCACCAGTATAGCCCAAGCACTGGCTTCTTCCCTCAAACAGGGTCAGTGGGCGACGTTGGCCGCGGAAAGGGCCGGAACTTCTCAGTCAATTTCCCTCTTGGTAAAGGCATTGACGACGCCTCTTACAAGGGAATTTTTGATCCAGTGATCGAAGAAATCATGGCTCGTTTTTGCCCCTCAGTCATTGTCCTCCAGTGTGGTGCTGACAGTCTCAACCAAGACAAGCTGGGCGGGCTCAATCTGAGTATGCGGGGCCATGCAAACTGCATTGAGTTTGTGAAACGGCTCTCCGTTCCGACCCTGGTACTGGGAGGCGGTGGGTACACTATCCGAAATGTTGCTCGAACCTGGGCTTACGAGACGGGTGTCCTTGTGGGCACTGACCTTCAACCCTTAGACCTTCCTGTGTATGACGAATATTACGAAGTAAGTCTGCACAAATCTTTTGAGGGACGCCGGGAAAGTAGCTAATGCAGATATAGTACTACGCGCCAGACTATAAACTCGATGTATGTGCGGCAAATGACAAGAAGAACCTCAACACTGTCCAGCTTCTCGAACAAAATAAAATTAGAATCTTTGAGAATCTACGCAGCATCGTCGGTCCGCCATCTGTTCAAATACAAGACGTCCCTCGATCGTCATTTGCATTTTGGGTAGACCCAGAAGTGGAGGACACGCGCAAGGACACGGATGAGGATGACAATCCGGATGTCCGATATACTGCCTATCGGCGCGATCGGCAGATCCATAAAGAGGAGGATTTGAGTGATAGCGACGGTGAAAATGGCACCAACTCCATATATGGCATGTCTAATCGTAGACAAAAAGGCAGTTCAGCCAAGATTCGTCGCAACTATCACAGCCATGGGGAAACGGACGATGCTGAATTCGCCACGTATGATAGGGCCACGCTCAGGTCAGACACTAGAAGACCCGGAGTACTGGGACAAATAATCGAGGTGGAAGAGCGTGCCAACAAGCTCTCTCCAATAAAAGGATTAACAACTGGTACCAACTTCAGCTCTGCCGATAGTCCCAGACGGCCTAGGAACCCAGCAGACGATCCTAGGTGTGAGTGCTGCAAGATCGGGAAAACAAAGTGTGATAAAGCAAGGCCGTTCTGTAGCATGTGTGTCCGGAGGAACAGACAGAATCGCTGCCTTTATCGCCGTATGGATGGTACCATCGGCCCAGATCCCGGGGCAGAGGCTGCGCTGGCCCTTGTTGCGGGAATTGGCATTACAAATATGCAGTTGGACTTAGACCTCCAGGTGGGATCCTCGTAATCCGTCTATTTAGATCAATTGCCATGTAATATATTTGTCAGAGGTCCGATTGAGTGATAGGAAGCCTGTATTTTATCTGGAGTGGCTACAAACAGTGGCAGAAGCCAGTGGAGGATAAGGACGATTGATATTGTGGAGAAGGGATGTTGATTTATGCTCGGGCCACGACGGGACGGGAAGATCTTTTGCCGGGATATGCTAATGGGTTTGACGAAATTTGTCGAGGTGGGAACGGTGGGAATGGAGCTACTCTCCACAATTCTCCTCCCAGACAGGTCGATATGTATTACTCGTATACAGCGTAAGTGCAATCAGGTGCAACCAGCATTATTCAAGCACTAAATGACGGTTATTTACATCATCTGTTAGTGCATGTTTTAAGACAGTTTATGCTTCTAGTGGTGGAGTAGGAAGATCTCTCCGCGCATCGCGATTGGTGTGAGTAGCTAGCATCCAATTTTCATTATGTCAAATGTCCCCCTTGGATCACAATCAGAAAAAGATGGGGTCATATAAAACTCGGGGGCCTTGGGCTACGACTGGAGTGCGGATACCCTCTCACTAACAACCCCCCCTATCCCCCGATGCCTGGATTCCAATAACTCTGGGGTATCTTTACGTGATTCGTCCGGTAGTGCATAATGGAGGGCATGGAAAATCCTACAGCACAAACTAGGCGGAACCCTTGTTGTTCCCGAATCCCACTAGCCCTCCCCCGGAGCGAATTAGGGGCCTTCGACATAAAGCATCAACTCTTATCACATCTCGGATAAATAGGGCAGGGCCCAATATGAAGGCGTCATGATTTCCTTTGAGTAGTGACATCAAGCCCATGGCGGAGCGATATATAACTATTGGGATGTTATTCTTGTACTTTTTTTCTGGCCTCTCATTCTATCACACCTGTTTTGTCTTTTTTTTTCACTCGGGGATTTCTTTCACGATGTACGGCAGAATCACATTTGTTGCCGGCCTCGCCGTTGCAAATGCATTCATTCCGGACCTCCACATGCGACAGGCTGGCAGTAGCCCAGAGCCTACCCAATCCGTGACCGAGCCGACGGGCGAAAGCAGCATTGCTCCCGAATCAGGTTCGAGCTCAGGTGCCATGGGTAGCCCAGAGGATGGCTCGTCGGAAGCAACGGGCACCATTACCGCCACCCTTCCCATCGATACCAACTTTACCCCAGAGCCGTTTTCATTTAATGAGGAGGCGACGGTCAACTCTGAGGCGCTCGCCTCAGCTGCATCGGTTGCAGTGACTCCCGCTGAGGATATCCCCGGTGCAACGATTCCTGTCCAGCCTCTTGTCAGCGGTAACCCGGAGACAACCCATGGGAATTTCACCGGCACCGCTACAGTTACGGGTGCAATTGCAAAAGGAGACTTGAATGGCACTATATCAGCCCTCCCACCAAACCCTAAGGCAACGGCCTTCAAACCGGATGGCACTCTTAACAGCAACCAGACGATCCCCTTCCAGCCAGCTGGTGGCCTCGGAACCAATGGCACCGAGCCGGTATACCGCGTTCAGTCCGACTTTGATTACCAATCGCTACTCCTTGGCCTCTACCAGGAGTGGATCGAGATGGACCTCTTCAAAGATATTCTGAACCGCTTCTCCGAAGAGGACTTTACCAAGCTCAACCTAACCTCCAGCGACCGCTTCCTGGTCGATTTCATGGCCCAGCAAGAGAATGGCCATGCGACTCTTCTAAGTAATCTCCTTGGCGGCCCTGGCGGATCAACTCCACAATGCAGCTACAAGTACCCCTACGAAACCCTACACGAAGCTTTTGACTTCGCCCAAAAGCTTACTAGATGGGGTGAGTCTGGTGTCTGGGGCTTCCAAGCTCACCTAGATTCCCGGGAGTCAGCCCAACTTCTCGACCAGTCAATTGCAACAGAAGGGCGCCAGCAGATGATCTTCCGTCAGTTCTCCGGCCTATTCCCAATGCCCGTCTGGTTCGAGACCGGCATTCCACAGTCATGGGCCTGGACCTACCTTGCGCCATACATCGCCTCCTGCCCATCCAACGCTAAGCGCCTCGCCTGGCAGAACTTCCCAGAACTACACGTCCTCAATCAGCCTAACGCGGCCCTAGTGAACGCCTCGGATGGGGCCAGCGCACCGGAGTCTAGTGGAAACACTACTAGGTCTTCCAGCAACGAGACCGTGGGCTGGGGTCCTGGTGCCCCGGGCAGTGATGCCACGGCCGGAAATGCCTCTTGCACCATGACCAACCAGACCGGTGACTCCTGCACGGGCGCCATTTCCCAGAACCGCTCGATCCCACTGTCCTTCCCAGGGCGCCAGGTCTTCTTATCTTGGGACGCACCCGGCAAGCCTGTGGGTCCGAACAACTCCTACGTGACGAGCACGTTGGCCAAGGATCCCAAGTTCGTGGTGTGGGTATCGCAGCTCAACGTCACGTATTCGCCGCTAGAGGACGTGAAGCTGGTGCCAAACGGGACGAGCACTGGTTCGACGTTACAGCCGGATGTAAGCGCATTTGAAGGCGATCCAGCGATTAACGGTACCATGTTTATTGGGCTTACCGATTCGGATGACACGTTCTCGATGTTTAACCTTAGCTCTATCAATCCGCATGTCGTTGCTTTGGGACTGTATCAAGCGGGATAAGTAGCGATTTGGATTCAGTGGAGTAAGGCGGTATCATGGTTAATAGTAGATAAATACTCGTACTCTTGTAATCTAAAACCCTAATTATTGGTTGATCTGCCCTCGATTTCATTCTGTCTCACTGGGAACTCCGATAGGGGTAAGATGGTGAATAGTTATCATACTGCATCTTGAACTAATAAATCTTTGTGATTCGAATTCTAACCGCCATACCCCATATTTACGCAACGCCAACAAATGCACCAATGCAAGCCACGTCCCACCACAACTCCTCCCGCTGGGTATCCTCTAATCTATCTCTTTCGCAAAGCTATGCTATCAGCAGATCCAATCTATATACCCAACCACGTCTTCCCCCTCTCGTACACAAAGAAGCTAACAGCAACCATGGGCACAACCTTCACGTAACCAATGCTCAGTCCCACCCAAAATCCCCTAAAGCCTTTCTCCTTGAAAATAATCCCCGCCGTTTCGCGAATACGTAACCGGCGCCCATCTCCCACTGCTCCGCCAACCTGCATGCGTCTTCGGATCACCTCCAGCGGGTAACTCGAGGTCTGGCTCACCAATCCCGCAATACCACCCGCGAATAGCTCGGCCCAAGATTTCAATGGATCAGGCTTTCCTTCAGGGTATCCCGGAGGCCTGGCGTATGTGGTATACTTCGCGATGGAATGGTGGCGTAGTAAATCTCCCGTAGTATCGTGAGTCAAAAATGACATCCCGGCATACGGAAGCATGCCCAGCATTGTCGGTGAGAACCCCCGATAGAAGTTGATCAGGCCACCCTGGGGTGCGACTTTATAAAGCGTTTCGACCGCAACTTTCTCAGCTGCTTGGACGGTTGCGACGGGCGCAGAAGTGGATGTTATTGACGGGGTTGGCTTGCGAACCGCCGGTTTCTCGCTGTATATCGTCCTGACAATATGGGCGAAGCCGTTACGGTGGTCTTTCCTTGTCTCGAACGCCAGGCGCACTCTGATGACTTCTAGGGGGTATGTGAAGAAGACGCTCGTCACACCTGCCAGACTACCAGAGAGGAGTCGTCGGAGAGGTGTTTCGTGGTCGGGGCTGTGGATGATGACGGAGCGGATCTGCTCATACGCTAGAAACTTGATGGCGGCATAAGGAAATATACGGAGGATTGTGGCAGAGTGGCCGCGGTAAAGTCCCATAGCGCCCTCGTCTCGGTATATCGTAGCCATCGCGGCGAAAACGCCAGCCCAGGAGCCAGCATATTTCGCAAATTGTGGGTTGGACGACTGGAATAGGATTTTGACTCGGTCAAGCGGCGCGACAAGTGACTTGGCCTATAAGGTATTATTAGTACGAATAATAAACAAAGGGATATGACTGTGAGGAACAGGGGAGAGAGCCACGTACAGCGCACCCTGCCAGACCGCCGGCCAGCCCAGTTCGCCAAAGGTAGTCCACGCTCTGCTTGTTTGGCTGCTTCCTCGGTGTCACCGCTTCGTCGTCCGTGGGGCAGACAGCAGCGTCTTTGCTTGTACGCTCTCCACGCGCATCCATCTCTCGAGGTCTATTCATCGGGAGTGTTGTTGGCGCGGAGAGGGAGGCATGGCCCAACAAGGCCGGTGGCATGCCTCGCCGCCGATAAGGGATCTTATATGGACTGTTATCGGTGGGGTTATGAGGAGTGCATGCCGAGTTATGAGATCAGATTTTAAAGCAGAAATTTATAAATATCGCGACGATACTGTAGGGTTGCGGGAGCGGTAGGGATCGTGGGCAGTGGGATAGGGTTGGTAATAAATAGAACGTCATTCATCGATTGATACTGGAAAGCTCGGCAATGGGGAAGAAAGAGATCCCTGCCGAGGCTGGGCCGACGATATCCAGGTGCGAAAACGCAACGGGCCTGCATTTAATTGGTCCATAGAAGTCACGAATGGCTAGCGTACTCGCTGATCCGCCACAGAGCCATTTGAGGCACGTGCCTCGACGGTGGCGGCAACATTGGCGACAACATCGGCGACGGCGACCAAAAACTCAAAAAAGCATATCTCTACTGGTGTAGATAACAATTCTGACCGAATCGGGATGGTGGAGCACAATAATGGGTGATGATGGACACCCCAAACCCGACGAGAAGACCTGCATTTTGTGGCAAAATGAAGACCATACAGTCACGCTACTCGATATCCCTCGTTCTCTAGAGCTCGCACAACAATTTGAACATCTCAGTGAAAGAAAACTTTGGTCTTCGCTTCCGTTGGAACAGCCATATCCATCTCTTGAGCCCAAATCCCGCAAAGCGCTTGCTGCCTTAAAAAGCCCAGACATCAATGACCTGATCCTTCACCGGGTTCTCACCTTGGCCTTAGAAGAAGTAGGGGAGGCGGCGGGGAAGAATGACGACTCACTAGCCTGGTGTCTACCCCGTTCATGTTATGATGAGAAGCAATCCAGTCTACAGGATGAGAGGCCAGGGAAACGCCATCACATAATTCACGATGCCACAGTATCAAACAATGATGCCTCAGCTCCGCCGCTTCCATCTTCTGTGCCTAGCGACCAGCTCGGCAACAGCCAAGAGAGTGACTCTGACTTTTCACCCTCACCCCCTTCTCCATTATTCAACAACACCTTGGGGCGTACAGTTACCATCACTCTCCCAGGCAGCAATAGCCCTGCCATTGTTCCTGTGAATAGCACATACATCCACGGTGAAATCACCTCGACACTCCCTATCTTCACTCAGAACGCGCCCCAGTTTCCTCTCATTATTCTTGACCCCCCCTGGCCCAATCGCTCCGCACGCCGCGCAGGATGCTACCAAACGTCCTACGGATTGTCGGAGATCGGCACTTTATTATCAAATATTCCTGTTGGAACCAAACTTGAGAAAAACGGCTTGGTGGGAGTATGGGTTACGAATAAAGAGTCGTTTCGAGACCTGCTGCTAGGAAAAGACGGGGAAGGAGGATTGTTTGAAGAATGGGGCATTGAGCTTGTGGAGGAATGGGTGTGGCTTAAAGTCACAGCGAGCGGGGAGCCGATGTCACCAATTGGTGGAACGTGGAGAAAGCCTTTTGAGATTCTCCTCGTTGGGCGGAAAATGTCGACAGAAGAGATCAATATGGACCCGTGCGAGGTTGGCTCAAAAACTGAGGTTGATAAAGACTCCGATGAGAGAAAGGGAGGGAAAGGCATTGGGATATCAGAAGAACAGCCCTGCGTTCGGCCCACACTAGTCAAACGCCGAGTAATAATCGCCGTTCCCGACATGCACTCACGGAAGCCAAATCTCATGGCTGTCTTTGAACCGCTGCTTCCTTGTTCCCCGATCCCACCGCACTGTCTGGAGATTTTTGCACGCAACCTTACGGCACATAGCTGGGCATGGGGCGATGAAGTGCTGAAGTTTCAGCGATTAGAGAATTGGACTGAATGTACCAATAAAAACCAGGTGATCGGAGATGTAGAAGAAAATGTGGTGATGGCTTGAAATGGTGATGAAGGATATTTTGCATTCGATGCTGCGAATTCACAAACTTATGCTCGGAAATAAGTACTATAGTATACGAAATCACATATTGCGTATTCAAGACTTCATGAACATAGAATTACACATGCTCCCATATAATACTTATAATACAACAATGCCGTCCGTCGCTCGCAGCATTTCTACACTCGCCTCTATTGCCTTGGTAGCACAACATCCTGCTCCACCTCCATCGCCTCCCCAACATCTTCCCACTCATCCTTCGGCTTCCACGCATCCTTTCCCTCCAATAATCTCGCCGCCTGCTCCGCAATACTCTCCCTATCCCGGCTCGGCTGCTTCTTAATAGTCGGCTGATTTAGCTCCTGGTCCGACTTCTGCTCCTCCTTCGCCGCATCATAGGTCTTCTTGTCCCACGCCTCTAGATCCGCCGCCTCTTCAGGCCACGCAAACGGCTGCTCCATCTCGACAATCATCTTCTTGATGGCCCGCGGGCGGTACCACTTGCGCTGTGCAGGGCGCCGGGCGCCGGGCTTGTCCTGTCGAACTTTTTGTTGCTGGATGTATGAGCGTACGCCTAGGACGCGCACGGAGTAGACATTGAAGAGATAATCGCGAAGATCGAGCTTGTTGAGGTTGAGAGGGACGATGAAGGAGGCGTGGGTTGCGGGAGTTTGAGGGGGGTTGCGGGTGAGGGTTATGGTGAAGTTTGGTCTAGGAGAAAATGGTTAGTACGGGGTTGAGAGTCTCGAGTGGAGAGTTGACGAACAGGAAAACCGGTTTTGTGCCTAGGCGCAGTGGCCGTGCGAATTTAGCCGCTGATGCTGCCATTGTGGTGATGTTGAGTGAAGATGGATTGAGATGGATTCAGGTCCAGAGATGGCGGCGCTTGGGATTTTTTAGCCGCGGAGGCGCGCTTATTTATTGGGATTTTCAGCCTTGCCAACCACAAACCATGTGAAATTGAGAAGGATGGCAAATACTGGAAAATATATATACAGGCTATCGGCGGTGCATTGCGATGTAATCTTGAATGGGTAAATTATTTGCCAATTTCCAAAGCACTCGAGGGCGTAGGTCAGAAACTGCGCATCACGTGCGATAGAGGTAGGCTTCTGATATTTAACTTTGATTGAGGTAAAAATATAGTACATAATGCCTTATACCCCTTCTTATAATTTATCATCAAGCCCAAACTCCTGTCGCTTGGAAAATATACAGACAGTTCGGTGAACTCTATTGCACCAAGTTCTATACCATCACTCTCCTTAATCCATCAGTTCCAGCCAACACCTTCCTCCCAGTGACAGCGCATCGGCCCTGCCCACTTTCCCACTTGCCTTCTTTACCGACCATAAACTCTTCCTGTTTGTTATGATCTCCGTTGACCCACTTATGTATACATGTGTAACAGTACACGAACCCGGTTTGACACGCTGTTGGCGTCTCAACATCCTCTTCACATATAGGACATAAATCCGAGCTCTCTGGAAGCTGGACGGTATAAATCGGTAACAGTGATAAAGCTGCAATTGGCGGGTTCTCGGGAACATCGGAAGGCTCCTCTATCTTTGTCTTGTCCCTGCTCGATGCAGTGGCTGGGGCCTTCCGACCAAGGGCCACGCTATTGATCCCTGAAACTATGGGCGGTGGCAGTTCCAAACTTTCACTGGCCTTTTTGCTTAGCTGTCGCGCAAAATCGGATGCATACCACCATTCCAAAAACTTCAGGGCGAATATGCTAGTAGGTAGTAGTATGCTCATGCTCGACAATAACCTCGGGTAAAGCGTCCTCGGGCTGAATATTGACGTAGTCCCTGGTCTGGCGCCTGGTCCTCGTTTAGGGGGGTCATTCAGTGCGGCGATGGCCCTATAATCGGCCTCACCAAGGCGCCTCATTCGTGTGCCAATAAGCCACATGAATGGTGAGTGGAACTTGCTGTTATCGAATAGATATGCTAGGTTAAATGCCAGCATCGAGAAATAGTATGCAGCATTTACGCTTGGGTATATGTTCCGTAAGAACCATCGGTAATAATGCATAAATCGTTGTTTGAGTGTTGGGTTTTGCGGCATCTGCGTATATGCCGAGCCGAGGAGGGCCCGCGGCGCATTGATTTCGTAGCTTTCGTCGAGCTTCGCCTTCAAATATGGCAATCCAACCATCACAGCTAGGTTCTTCCATATATCTCTCTCGGTGAGCTTCAGTGATTCCCTGACGAGGGCCGGTGCGCCGACCTGTGCCCGCGGCACCTCGCCCCGTAGCGCTTTCTCGCGCTTGAGGCCATAGAAGTTCTCAGTGAATCCTCCGCCGTGGGTTTTTAGGAAATGTCGCTCGACGATGAGCGTACATAATGCATACAGCTCATCGAAGGAGTTGAGGACACGAAGAAGGTAGCGTGGGTGACGGTGGGTGGCGATGGTGAGGAGATAGCGGAGTGATGGCGGGATAAGAGAGGCGAGTTGTTGTTCGGAGAGGAGCTCGAAGAGCGAGGGTTTGTGATCATCGAAGGTGCCCTGAAGAGCCGACATAAACTCCATTTTGGAGCATCGGGAGGAGGTGTTCAGTAATTGTGGGAGAAATTGTGGTTGGATTGAGGAATAGAGAAGTGTAAGGGCATTTGCGGGCCCGTCGTTCACACGAGGCTGATGATGTTGCCGAGGCTCGAAGTTCAGTTCCCAAAGAGGACTCGGCTAGTGTACGCATTCTGAATGACGCCCTCTTCATTACATAAGCAACCCAGGGATGTGTGACGTGGAATACCTGGCTGGGTTTTGGTAGGATTTATATTTACATATTGCAGAATAAGCAAATATCGTTATCTCGCTCATACGATGAGTAGATGAATATAGGTACAAGCAAGGGTACTTTGCTGGGCAAGTGAGATAACGATCTATGTAAAAGATAAGAGCATATGATGCGATTAGCCATGTATCATGTCCTTATCTTTTGTACCGAGTAAAACGACGGAGGAGCACAGATTAACGCAACAACATTAACCCTTCCGCAAGGCTGCACCACCAGAAGAACCTCCCAAACTTCCTCGAAGACTGTCACACCAGCAAACCTAAGCTAGACCTTTCCACAGACGAAGATCTCGTCAACGCCAAATGTCATAAATTGCTTCCGCCGTGACGGGAGCAGCCGACTTCCTGCGACCTGCGAGGAGTCCGAGCACTGACGATCACTTGAGATTGCCGTATCAATATTGTCCTGGGCCAACGACCAGGTCCATAGCTAGGATGTCGTCTGGGTACGTCAGAATGGGGGCTTCATCTCGTTGTGAGAGCGATGCTAACGATCCCTCAGATCCTTGAAAGATGTCGTGAAGTCAATCAATAGCCAGATCTCCAGCGGTGTTCTTCCTCTGTCGAATGGCCTGAACGACCACATTCAAGCATACCTGGATAAGCATCTCCCAATTGAGGATGGCGACTCACAAAAGCTCCAAGAGGAGCTTCTGTCGATTTGGCAGAAGCAAACCCAGGATAAGCCTGACCGCTACTCAATCTTCATCGCTGTTTTGAGAGAGTTAATACCTGCCATTAGGAGTGCAGCTCAGTGGTTACAATGGTGGGAGGTGTTTGTAATGCCAGTACTGGGGAATATTGGGGACGGAAAGGGACTGGCAAGAGAGACTCGACAGCTTCTGCTCGACGTTTTGTTATTTGAGGCCGACGACGGTGACAGCGCGAGGATCGAGGCAGTACGAGAAACCTGCATCATGCTATCAGATAAAGTCTTGGGGGTATGGCTTAAGCAATCTAGAGTTGCAACCACCGAAGCAGACGCTATGGCACACTACCTAGACCAACAAATTAAAACCGTTCTCTTAGCGTTTGGACAGAAGAGACCTCAGGTCAGTCGCCCAACCGCGATCCCCGCGATAGCTACTGACTCCATAATAGATCTTCCTTGCCGCTATAGATAAGTACTTTGTGAAACGAGAGCACCGTGGCCAAGTTTTGTCTCTACTCAGCGAATTCATTCGCCATGGCCCGCCTCATTTACATCTTCTCTTGCAAACCCCACTATTCGACAACCTTCTTCGGTGCTTGCAAATCGATACCTCAACCACTGTTGTCGCTCTAGCAATGACAGCTCTGACCATGGTCTTGCCACACATACCCGTCTCGACCGGGAAGAATCTCCCTGCGCTATTCAATATTTACACCCGCATGCTATTTTGGGAAAGAGAAAGAACCTTGTCCCCAAGATTGAGACTGGATTCTAATGAACAAAATGATAACTCTGAATCATCTGAAAAGGGGAAAGAGGAGAAGGTTCCGTGGGAAAAGCTTACTTACTCCTTTCAATCGGACGATGAGACGTTACCCGAATTGTTGCATTATTTTACATTCCTCTACGGACTTTATCCTATTAATTTCATGAGTTACATTAGAAAGCCGAGCCGGTATCTCAGACACGCCAACTTTCCAGGAGCAGATGATATCGACGTGGAACCGAACGAAATTCGCAAGCGATCTGAGCCGTTCAGGGAATTGCATTTACTCCATCCCAACTTCTTCTCTTTAACTATCGAGTCCGAGCTTACGGATGCACACCGATGGATGAATAGCGCTGCATCTGATGTGGTTACCTTTTGCATGTCTCTATGTGTGCCTGTCTATCATGGGTCGAATGGCGCACCCCCTATGACGAGATTTTCCAGTTTACCAAACCCTGACAGCAACCACGATATTCCAGCTCAGACGCTACTCACCCAAACGGACTCCTCTGAAGAAGCACTGGTAACTCAGCGGCTCTCACATGAATCTCCAAGCTCAGGCTGGAGACATACCGTTTCCAACGACGCACCACCTGAACTGAGCGCGTTGGCAAGATTATCTTCGAGGACAAATCCGTCGGTATCTTCTGATGTGCACATGCCAGCGAACCAAATCCAAGACGTACGTTCTGATAGCCCTGGGATTTTAAATCAACGTGGGATGTCGCCTCTGCACGATATCCTAAATTCTCAGCAGTCACTCCACCGAGGTTTACACCAGTCATTACCAAATGAAAGCTCTACCACTTTATCTTCGATGGGGGGGAATAATACCGATTCCTCAGCCAACGTAGATACATATCTACAGTCTCTTGCCCAATTACCCCCTCGCTCGCCATCATTGAGGCCATCGCTCGGCGACACCACTAACATGGCATTCCTCCGCCGTGAAATCATGCTTTTACGGAACGATCTTAACTTCGAGCGCTATCTCAAGCAGCAGCATCTATCACACATTGGCCAACTTCGCCGGATGCAAGTCCGTGAAGCGACTGTAGAAGCTGAGACGCAAAATCTCATCAACGCCAACAAAGTTTTGAAGGGCAAGCTCGAAGAGGCCAAGAACCTCACTACCCAAACCAAGAAAGAGTCCGACAAGAGTAGAGCCCAATCAAAGAAATGGGAACAAGATCTGGCAGCAAAACTGCGCGCAATTAAAGATGAACAAAAGAAGTGGCTTCTCGAGGGGGATCTCTTACGTCGCGACCTCCAAGAATCGAAAGAAAACGGCGAGGAGCTAAAACAACTAGTCATAAAAAGTGAAGCTCGCGAAATGGAATCAAGCCAGAAGCTCCAGGCCATTAAAATAGAGCTCGACGATCTCGAAAAACTCCGAACAGATGTGGATCGCTTGACTGAGCATCTCCGCGAATTTCAAAATCAAGAGAGCGAGATGGAGGATGTCAAAGCACGTGAAAATATTGCGAATTCGAAGATCGAGATTCTCAACATGCAGCTCTCAGCACGCGAGGAAGAACTACTTAAGACTAAACGGGCCAACGCAGCTGAGATTGAGGATCTGAAACTTCATATGAAAGACGTTGCGCATAACGCGCATAGCACGGCGACTAAGAACTTTAAGATGATGCTTGATAGCGCGCTAGCGGCGTCGAAGCTGCGTCTTACTGAGGTGCACAAGGCGCACACGCACCTCCTGAGGCGGTACACTAGTTTGCAGGAGGACTACTTGAGACTCCAGGAACAGCATAGCACTCCTGGTCCTTTATTGGGAGATTCCGACGAGATCGAGAGCCTCGAGAGCCGTAGCCCTACTGACACTCGAAATATGCCACATAGGCCGCCACGACGAGACAGCGAGGACCCGCAGAGACAGGGCCATCGAGGAGTCGATGATGGCAGTAGCCAACGCAGTTTCTCGCCTGATGAACAGAGAAAGATGTCAGCCACGGGGTCTATGATGATTCCGACGAGGACGGGAAGTAGTGGCAATAGTGATCCGAGGACACTATTTAAAGGTGGTAGTTTGGACAACAGCGCCGAAGTGGAGATGCCGAAACCTAGACCTCAGCGTCGAGCATATGGACGAGGTAAGCACAATTTTTGTTGATTTGTTACCTAACGCATGATTTTCAACTTGATATTATACCCTCCCCGTTCTACATTTGCTTGGAGCAGTTTGCTGGTCATCTGGCTGTAACACGGAAACTGACGAACCCTCCTAGGTGGCGTACAGAACTCTGGATTGAAGAAAGAAAAGGAGAAAAAGGAGAAAGAGCGGCAGAAAGAAAGAGAAGGTGAGGTGGAGGCAGGATCGCAAAGTCCAACAAATAACAAAAAGGACAAGAAGGGCGGAGCGGGAGGATTTAAAAGCATAAAGGGGCTAGTGTCAATGTAGGGATGAGGGAGTTACATGGACATGATGGCCTCACGGCAGCGGGACTGGCGTTGAATGGAATATTTGGTAGCAACGGATGGGAGGTTTCTTGGGATATAGAGTGCAATAAAGATACCGTTTTGAGAGTTTTGGAGTCAATATTTATGTATGTAATCTGAGCAATCAATATATCTACACATGGAAAAACAACACCAATTAAACGATACTGATATTCTGTGGACCAAAATAGTAATCTCCGGATAGTCAAAACTTTTTTATTGTATGGTAGATTTTAAAATATGATAGATAATACGCTATAGAGCCCGTTTTATATTTTGCTCGCCCTGTTGACTTGCCTTTTCATTTTCGTCCCGCTCCGTTTTCAAGCAGGCTTGGACGCTGCAATATTGGCCCAGCTTAGCGGTTTCGTGCTGCTACTGGATCCAGATGCCCCGTACCCTATACCGATATTCCCTGGTGGCTGGGGCAATTGGCTCTTCGGCGGACTCGACTGCTTCTGTTGAGTTGTTGTAATGCCTTTCTTCTTTACCTGTGCGTTCTGATTTGTCGAATCATACTGACGCTGAGAAGGAAGTTGTTGAGTCCCATTTCCCCTAGTTGCCTCTTTCGCGTGCTTGGGGCGTATTACTTCGGTCCACCCTCCATCATCTGTGGTTGTGTCGGGATGAACCATGTGGTAGGGTTGGTGGATATGCAAATCGGGGCCAGGAGGAGCTTTCTCTGTTGGAGCCTTCCCTTGCCGCGCCAGATTTTCTCGTTGCTTCTGCTTTTGGACCTCGTCGCTCAGAAATTTATTGACCTGTACCTCCTCCTGACGCTCTTCATCTGCGAGCACGGCTTCGTCGAGTGTGGCATCAAGGTCCTGTCTGGCCTTCGCCTCTCTCTGATTCATCTTTGCCAAAGTGTCCTCTTTTTCCTGCTGCAAATCGATAGTTCTCTGCTGCTCATCATCGGCATGATGGAGGAGGCTTGAGCGTCGACGTCTATGAGCCTGCAGAACTTCTGGGCCAGGCCCATGTAGTTCCTTTTGTTTAGAGCCCTGGAGTGCCTGGGCCTTTTGGTGCTCCGACTCCGCCTCTCTGAGGAGGGACATGCGTCGACGTCTACTTTCATCAATCTCGGCCTCAAGCTCGTCCTCTTCCCTTAGTATTTCATCCGCCTGCCTTTCTAACTTTCTGACATCCTCATCAAGCTTATTTGCCCCGATTCTCTCTTGTTCCAGTGCTGCCTCGGCAGCGAGTAGCTTTTGAATATCCTGGTTAAGACTTGCCTCCCGTTGTCTTTCCTCAGTTTTACGCCTTGTTAGTTTCTCCATCTCATGCTTATTCTGGAGACTTGGTGGCTCGCCCTCCAGGGCCCTGACTCGGTCTGCTTCAGCCTTCGAAGCTTTCTTGAGGCGGTGTCTGGCCAACTCCTCTTCCCTTTCGCGATCAGCCATTAGCATTCCAGCGCCCATGAGAGAGTTCCCATTTTTGACAATACCCGCTGGGATGACAAGAGAATGACGGCGCCAGATTCCACCAGGGAGTAACTCTCCTGAGAGTCTACGTTTAGGTTCCTTCTTTTCGGTAACGGCAGTGGGTGTGGGTTGTTCAGATGGCGCTGAGCTGTATTCCGAGCCACTGTCTAGATCTTCAAATTGGCCTGGGGGCTGTGGCGTGCCATGGTGGACCGTTTTCTGAGGCATTACGGTGCTAGTAATGGCAGCAAGCAATGAACGTTGATTGTTGGGCTTTGGACTTGCGCGAGACGGAGATGGCCGAGCAGGGCGTTGGATAACTGGCTCAGTCTGGGTACGCTGCTCCTTCTCTTGTCGGTAGTCCCGTACATTCACTTCGTCTGAAACACCACGTGCATATCCGCGCGCTGCTTGCGCCTTTGCACTAGGAGACGGGCTAGGCTTAGACACTTGGTCCCATTCGGACACAACAGACGGATGGAATTGCTCTTGCCTGCCTTTTCCAATGGTGTAATCCGCCTGTCGAGGGGCGCGGCTAGCAGCAGTCTTCTGACCATCTCTCCCAACCACCGTAGGTGACTCGGGCGGGGCCGCACCCGGTGGACGCGTAATAGTCTCAGTAACCTCATGAGCTGGAGCTTTCATCGTAGGTTGATATCGCCATAAACTCTCCGTCCGCAAAGTACCATCAGGCAAGGTGTAAGTATTTTCGCTAACTAGTTGACGCCCTTGCTCCTCCATAGCAAGATTATGCTGCCGAGATAGAGCCCTAGCCTCTGCCTGTGACTGTTGTTGGCTAACAGAGGGAAATGGAATAGTATTGTCAATCGGGTTATGATACCTTCCCGAGACATCCTTGGTACATGTGGTATTGCTTGCCATGTCCATACTGATCGGGGCTGCCTGGGCTTGGGTGCCACCAGGCCTCTCAGCAGGAGCTGGGATCTCAACTAGCCTCCCGGCATCTGTTGGAGAAGGCGCATAATGTCTAGCCGGAAGCACTTCAGTGTCCCTGACGGGTAGAATGCGGTTGTACACATCATGGTTGTGGATTTCCCGAGTGTATTCTTTAGTGTTGATGTGGTGTTCTGACGGCTTAACGTGTTCATGTGTCACAGCTGTATTTTGGTTAGTAATAATTAGTTCTTAATTGGAAAGAAAGACATACCAGGAAGTTGAGTAGTTCGGACATCTGTCGTTACTGTAGTACGAGGACCACGGTCTCTCCCTTCAAATCTCTCATATGATGGCATTGTTTCAGTCATGCTGGTTGGCCGTGCTGTCTCGCGTACCGGTTGCACAGATGTATTAGGTCCCATATCCCTCGACCCCTCCGGCCGAAGGCTCTTTCCAGAAAGTGGAATGTAGCTACTTGCTGAAGACTGGGGCCTTGATCGAGGCTGATATTGCGTCCTCGAGCGCCGCAACGTCTTATTTGCTAGCCCAGTATGCCTACCAATCGCAGGTGATCCAGTTTGCCTGCCGACTGAAGGTGACGCCCGAAAACCTTCTGGTGAACGAGGCGCCTGCTGTGGCATACCCCCAACACGCTGCGTGTCACCTCGAATCATGAACCTTGGCTCCGAAACTTGGGACTCTATATTTCTAGGCGGACTTGGTGGTCCCGCAGTCTTCCCAGACTCTTGCAATGGTTGCCGTAATGTTTTCGGGAAGAGGATCTTGTTACTCTCTGTGTGACATTTGGATTTCTCCTCAGCACCTAAGGCATATTTAGTAACGACGATGCACAAATGTCGTGGAATATAACGTACCGTGTAGTTCGTCTCGCGATATTGACCGAGGCTGTTGCCTCTTCGAAGTTAAAGATCTTCTAAAGAATCCTTGTTTTGAAGGTTGGGTTTCAGCCTCCTGCGCAGGTTGTGCCTCAGCACGAGACACATCTTGTTCCTGTGGGTGTCGTAACGTCTTTGGAAATGCTATCTTATTACTGGCAGTATGATAGGTAGACGTAGGTTCGGAGACTATATTTTAATTAGTTCGTGCATATGAATTCGTCTTATCGGAATCCACATACCGTTATATTCGTGTCGGGGCGGCGATGGAGAAGTCTGCCTCTTTGTGGTTAAAGACCTTCTGAGAAACCCCATTTTTGTTGAGCTCTCTGTAGGAGGGGCCTCTTTTTCTTGTTGGTGCCGCAGGGTCTTCGGGAATACAATATTGTTACTGTCTCTGTGGTATTTGGACTCTGCTTCTTGGTCTATAATATTATTAGAAAGCTCATTAATAGATCTGCAACATATACGTACCATTCAACTCGTGTCGGGGTGGTGAGGGAGGGTTCCTCGGGGAAGTGAAGTACTTTTCGACGGGCCATGATTCTTCTTCCGGGTTCTTCACGTATTGTTCGGAAGCCCGAGTTGGTGAGATTGGTGGCGTAAGAGGGGTTTGGCGATGTGGATATTTATTCACTGTAATAGGAGTCGGAGCATTGGATCTTTCCGATCCGGAAGGCTGTTTTGAGACCGCAGCCATTGCCGCTGCTGAGGCGCCGCCATCTGACCTCTTTGAATATGGCGACTGATCTGACGTAGATGTGCAAGTATAAGTTTGAGGCTGCGAATATCTGTTTGTGCTGCCTGAAAGGTAGGATCTGACTGGGATTTCAGACGACATGTTCGTATATTCAAGCAGTTGATTTAGTAAAACTTCAAGTTGCTATAAGAATTGGAATTATGTCGAGATGTTGCGGGAAAGTGATAGCAAGTAGCAGTTGTTGGGGTTTATGGGCATTCGCATAGGGATCACATGATGCAGCATTTGTAAAGTATGGACATTCTTCATTAGATGCTAGATATCATCACAATGATAGGGCATTTTCACTGGAGGCTTACATTTTTGGTTGAAAAAATGTCGTCAGTATATATCATTCAGTTAGATCATGGGCAGTCCATGCGTCATCGGATTAGCGGGTTGCGGTCAGTGCCACAACAAGAGACGGTTTCTGCCTGGTTCTTAGAGCTCTTGCACCATCTAAGGGCAACAATTAGCGGCCAGTAGCTCCTTTCCACCCAACCTAGTTGCCCTTAATTGAACCCCATCATGGAACTTGGATCTGGGGAGAACTAGGCTAGGTCAATTGGTAGAGATCCATGGTTGACACTAGCTCTGGCTCAATTGTCCTCGAAAGGGGCGAATTACCCACAATTTAAAACCTGTTTAATGAAACTATTTGAAGTCGTTGCAATGCGGTGACAGGTATGGAAATGGAGGCGTTTCCATGATGATGTGAGATATTGAAACGTTGAGAGTAGAGAGCATTTCTGGTCTTTGATGTCGATAAACAGTGCATCTCTCGGCTGTAAATCATCCATCCAGTCACATGACGACTCTTGCATAACCGCGTCAAAATCTAACCACATCCGGACCAGACGCCTGACCTTAATCAGACCGCACGGCGTGCTTGCTATGTAAATATCTAAACTCATAATGTCCATGAAAAAGGCTGGCATCACTCTCGAAAACTTGATATCCTAGAGCAAACTACGCGATGTGAGTGTACTAATGTCTCACTGTAACCTTGGTTCACAGTGACATGGACTTGGTTTTCATTTGGAATAAGGCTAGTATGCTTGTTGAACAGTTCCTCTTCATCTATTCCAACCTTTTCCTTCCTGTCGTCATGATGATATCTTCAAAAGGTCCCCATGATTTAGTGCATTTCTCCGCAACAGTACTACCCCCGAACCAGGGGGCGTTAATGAACAATACACTATCCCTAGATCAGGAGAAAGCTCCACAGACGCCTATATCCTTATATCAGGTCCCCTCCTCCACATATTCGGATTCTTTAATCAATATTCCTCTGAAAACAAAACACCCAATTTAGTACATCCAAGAACAAGATGCAGCTCGATACTCAGTCTAGCTCCCACCACACCAGCCACGGTGATCCCACGGGCAAGACTAAGGAGACCATCACCTCCTTCCTGGGAAGAGATGGCGAAGCCGACACCACGGTCCACGAGACTATTAATCCAGCTGTTATCAGGGAACATATCCAAAGAACCAACCATGAAGAGAGACAAAAGATCATTGACAGGGAGGTCCACCAAGACCACCATCATATTTCGATCCAGCCTGTCCGCGACTCGGAAATCTTGCCAGAGACCCATGAGACCAACATCGCCCCCGTTGAGACTCACGAGATCAAGCATGGCAATGAGAAGCACGTGCTTGAGCGCCTAGCCGCCGAGCGCAATCAGTTTCGTGATACCCGCGATGTTGCGGAAACTCGCACCACTAGCTCGACCGGCCCCACAGTTGCTGGAGAGCATATCCATCACCGTAAGTGAATACGGAGGCCTATGCGGCCCAATCCATGCTAATAAGCATAGATGTTCACGAGACTATCCAGCCTGTTGTCGAGAGAGATATCCTCGAGCCCCACATCATCCACAACACCTTCCCTATCCACGAGATTCACATTAATGAGGCCAAGCATCACTCTGCCTCGTCTCTTCCAGAAGTGACGCTCGCTGAGTTCCAGCGCCAAGGCGGTACCCTCACTGGCCGCGAGGAGCGTGTTGACTCCTTCAGTGGTGCTCCACGCTCCATTGACGATGCTGTCACCGACTCGCAGCATAACAAGATTCTAGGTGGCCCAGGAGCTGCCGGTACAACCACGGTTACTGGCGGTGGAATCGGTGGCACCAGCGGCGGCGGCGGAAGGACCGGATATAATGAAGACTACGACTACGGTACTTCCGGACGCTTTGAGCCCACAAGCTCTAGCAAGACGCAGCAACGCAGCCAGTATGACACCACCGACTCTACCTCTGCCCAGCGCGGTTACGATACCACCACGTCTAGCAAGACAAACCGAAACGCCGCAGCAGGAGCCGGCGCACTCGGACTCGGCGGCGCTGGTGCAGGAGCAGGTGTAGGCGCCGGTTCTGGTGGAGGACTCGGCGGCTCAACTGCCCAGACTGCGGCAAACAAGATTCCCGGCGTGAACAAGCTGACAGGACAGACCAGCAGAAGCGGAGAGAGCAGCAGCGCCACCAGAGGTGAAGAGGCAGGTGGCCACCAGCAAGGAAAGAAGCCAAGCCTCATTGACAAGCTGAACCCCATGAAGGATACCAACAAGGATGGGAAGGCTGGTTTCATGTCTTAGACGGGTAAAGTCAAGAGAGGGAAGATAAAGAGATGATTGAAGTTGTGTTTAATAATGTTGGATGTGGGCGATACTACAACTAGGAAATATTTTGATTTAGAGTTTACTTAATGGAAAGCATAAAACTGCATTTTGGGTCTCACTTCGCGTATCTGGCATCTCACTTGACATCTCGTAGGGAGTATCTCACTTTGGACTTTCCAAGGCCACAAAAGTTAAGAGATCATAGAAACTTGCTTGGCTGGGCTTGGGTTAGCCGACGTAATTATGACGACTAAACGACGGATATACAGCACTAGAACTGAGACATTTGGCTAGTAAAGTCACAACGTTAATTAGCGAAAGAAATCCCTACTATTGGAGCAGAGGGCGAGGTCGAGTTAACGGGCCGAAGTGGAACCAAGTTTTGGCCTAGTTTTCCCAATTTCCAAGAACCGAACAGCTAGATATGAAGGTGTTTCTTCTGATTATCATGTCTATCGGCCCTGTAGTCCCCCTCAGGTTCGTCATCGCCGCTGGCACGATCACCCCGATCCGCAGACAAGAGCACGGCAATACTCATAAGTCGTTTTAAACACCACCAATTAATACAACGGATCCACCTCTTCCAGTCGTTTCTGCCAACTCTGCTGACAATGAGTGGAGCTCTTCAAGTGCTTTTGACTCCTCGTATGGTTCGGCATGTTCAAAATCGACGAGCCGAACATGAACAGGTTTTTTTGACCGATCAACAATGAAATTGTAGCGGTTAACATCTCCATGAATCATATTCATGAGATGAAAATTCTCGAGGGTTTCTCTGCACGCCGCAGATCACCCATCGACGCAAAGTCGCCCTCCAGCTTCTCAAGCAGCATCCCAATCACCCGTCCATTCTCCGTCACGTGGCCTAAGAAGACGGGAGCGATGACAGGATCGCCAGGCTCGCGATACTCTTCGACCACTGAATATGTGTAGGTCTCATGCTCGATACTAGGGATTTGCCATGCGAAACATGCGATCTTGCAAATGGCTGGAAGGCCTGAGAATAGTACTTCGTTGACTCCAGATCGGTGCCGTTTGACTTTTAGTAAAGAGAGCACGTCGATAGTCTTTGGGTGCCATATGGTCTTGACGGCTGGCAAAGGTTCATATGACAGCTCGGATGTTAAGGAACCGTCCGGTCTGCGGCTCACTTCCATTCTTGTCCATTCCATGTTTGGAAAGTCGGGTAGTTGGGATACGAGGAGGTGCGGGCGACACATTGTGTCATCATCATAAACTTTAGCTGCGATTGTTACATAGTGGACTCTTTGTCCGGCCCGTATGCGATAGGAACCAAATTCGTCGCTGATCTCTTGCGATAGCACCTCGATTTCCGACTTGGGGACGGTATAAGATTCCATTATAGGAATATTTCTCTGGACGTTGTTTCCACATAGTGAGAACTGCGGTGGCAGAGAGGACAGACAGGCCCGTGCACGGACTTACGAATGGGGAATTGTCAAAACCTGGCGGTTGGGGGAGCTTTGCTGAGATTATGAACAGTAGTATTCTAAATTTTGCTGATGAAAAACGCCATCGTCTCGCCCCCCTTCCGGCCCTATCTATGGTTTTGACTTCACTCCCTCGATCTCTTGAGCGACTCTTACCTCCACTCCTCCATCCGCCATCCCAAAATACGCCGCGACAGGCTTCTGTCCACCTCCCTCCTCTCCCGAATTCGCAACTTGAATCCCATTACGACCGTGGAAAAGACCAACGTCCAGCACGCCCACTATCCTCTTTAGCCTCCTGCCCAGGGCATGCACCTCCCACGTTCCCTTCGAGCCATCACCTTTATCCCCCTCCGCGAGGTCTTTGGTAAGCTTCAGCGCGGGGAAGGGCGCGTCGATAATCCACATCCCGTTATCTGTAACTACAGGCCCGGCTTTCGCAGAGCCACCTTGTCTGATGCGTGGGTCGGGTGAGCCAAGGGTGATGAGCATGCGCTTGATGACCGGTGCGGACATGGGCGCAATCTCAATCGGGATGGCCTTCCAGGCTGTAAGGAGGCGGGGTTGTAGCTTGCGGTAATCTGGGAATGTCATGTTAGCCCCGATCCACCGTGACTCACAAGGGATATACATACCGGCAACGCAAACAAACTTCTTCGCGCTCGTTGCTACCAACTTCTCTTGGAACAAGCATGCGCCACCGCCCTTGATGCAGTTCAGCTCCTCGTCGATCTCGTCCGCGCCATCGAACGCAACATCCAAACTCTGGCGCTTCCCCTTCAACGCGAGATCCTGCTCCCCAACGGCAAGCAGCTTCGACGATGCTTCGCTGATCGCGGGCGGGTTCTCGTGCACGGGCGGTAGCGAATCGATGCTCCCGAGCGGAAGCCCGGCCTCAATGATGATCTGCTTGGACTGGTCGCCTGTTGGGACGAAGATCATGTTGTTGGTTATGGCGCGGCCCTGCGCGGCGATTGCCTCGACGACATAGACTACGGTGCTGCCGGAGCCGATACCGATGTAGCGATAGGAGGGATCGAAGTGGTCTTCGACGGCTTTGAAGGCCGCGCAGCGCTTGGCGGCTTCGATAGTCGACAGGGCGGGGGTTTCCCGGGGGAGGGCGTTTTCGGTCGCCATTGGTCTGATTTGTGTGGAAGAGCGCACGAAGCTTGGGAAGTCTGTGGGTTTGGGGTTAGCTTTTAGTGAAGCAGCGTGGAGAGCCGTGGACATACAAGAAGCTGCTGTCTGGCGGGCAAATAGTGGGACACTCAGACAACGTGGGGTAGCAAGAATCAGAATTCGAAAAGCCATGCGGTGCGCTTACCATGCAGATTACCCCGCGGTTAGAGTCATTGGGGTAAGTTACCGCGCGCACATTAGCCAATATAGCACTAGCGTATTTTCCCTCACTCCTACGGTATGTACAGCACAGTACAAATGCATAAAGACACGAGAATAGATCAATGATTTCAATTACGTACACGTAATTAAGATATAACGATAAAAATATATACATAATTGGTATAAACATATATATACACACAACACGTAACACACACCACCAACCCAACCCATAAAATACAACCGAAGTGTATATACTTCAAACAACCAATTTACACCACATCCCATCATTATTTATAATGCAGTACTTTTTAAAATCTACGACCTCCGCCTAGCTACGCCAAGAGAAATGCAAATAAAAAATCCACCTCGTGCAATCTATAGGACAAACTCCTTCACAAAATATCAATTTGTATGTTGAGAAATGGTCAACTAAACCGCTTCCAGCTCATTCATGGTGCCATGACAAGAGCCAACAGCGCCATGCGGCAGTAAAGTCCATATCTCATCTGTACGGCAGTAGTCAGTATTTTGTGCGAGCTGTAGAATTGAGGAATATGACTCACCTGTCTGAAGTACGCAGCGCGCTGGTCGAAGTCCACCTCTCCCGCAACCTCAGCGTTCCTTGGAAGCGGGTGCATGACAACCATGCTTGGCTTTGCAGCCTTCAATGTCTTGTTATCAATGATGAATGTATCCTTGAGCCTCTCATACTCAGCGAGATCAGAGAATCTCTCCTTTTGGACACGAGTGCAGTAGAGCACATCACTCTTCGCCACAATATCTGGAGTAAGCTCCGTGGCCTCCAAGACGAGCTGGCCAGATGCCTTGAGCATGTCTCGGATGTCGGCTGGGAGTGCAAGCTGAGGAGGGGATACAAGTTGGACTTGAACGTCATAATATTGCAGGAGCTTGCACAGTGAGTGCACGGTGCGACCGTGGAGGAGATCTCCCGTGAAGGTGATTGTCAGGCCAGTTACAGTGCCGAGCTCTTCGCGAATCGTGAACAGGTCCAGGAATGCCTGCGTGGGGTGCTCTTTGCTTCCGTTGCCGCCATTGATGACTGGGACAGGGCAGTACTTGGTTGCGATATCAACCGAGTTCTCCTCTGGGTGGCGGAGTACGATAGCGTCACCGTAGCATGCGAGAGTGCGCAGGGAGTCCTGGAGGCTCTCACCCTTGACAGTGCTAGAGTGCTGTGTAGAGATTGCAATAGTGCGGCCTCCAAGGCGTTGCATAGCGGCATCGAATGAGGTCGAGGTACGCGTGCTTGGCTCGTAGAACATGGTGCACAAGACGCGTCCCTTTAGGATGTCAAGGACACCTTCGCGTTGAACGCCCAGGCGCATCTCTTGAGCAACGGTGAACAGCACGTGGAGGTCAGAGCGAGTGAACTGCTTGACAGAGATCACGTGCTGGTTCTTGAATGGCGAGCGGGCGAGCAGCGATTGCAAAGATGGCGATATAGATGGCTGAGGGTACAGTGGAACACCGTATTCCTCAGTCGGCCCGGTCCTTGAAGGCTGGTTGGTAAGAGCCGAGCCCTCAAGAGCTCTCTGGCGGCTGAATGCTCGTGGCCCGGGTTGCTGGCCAAGTAGAGAAGATGTGCGTCGTGCCTTTGAGCGGTCTGTGGCCTCAACCATTGGGCTGAGAAGGGGGGATTGAATGCCCTTGACAGCTGGGGAAGGAGGCACCTGGACAAGCACATGCGAAGACATATCCTTTCCTAGTGGTCCTCCCTCACAGGGCTCACCATCAAGGCAGGCGGTCTTATCGTTGAAAATAACCCTTTGGACGGATCCGCGGAGAACCTTGCCAACGAATGGAGACCAAACTGGACCGGCAGCCTTTGCATAAGGTCTGTCAATCTCCACCTCGACGGACGCAGCGACTTGCTCATGGAGCTCGAAGATGCGGACTGGGTTATCATGAAGACGGGTCTTGATATCGTCCACAGTCAATCTTCCGTCTGCCACGGCGGAGAAGAGTAGAGGAAGTGCATCTGAAATTCCGACTGCTGGTGTGGCCTTCTCACCAAGAGCATGGGCAAGCTGGTATGGTACGCTGCCAATCGAGAAGACGTCGATGGTACTCAAATGCTCCCAAAGGGCGGTCTGGTCGGGGGCCGTTGGCAAGAAAGAGCACTCAGGGTACTCCTTTTGAGAAACGAATAGAGAATAAACGGAAACATCGCAGGTGACTGTGAGGCCCTTATCTTTGCTCATGGCGATGAGTCTAATATCCTCCTTGGTGGTGACATTTGTAACGTGAACATTCCTGCTGTGTAGACTGGCAAGGAGCAGAATTGAGGCAAGGTCGGTCACCTTGGCATCAGTGATGATTGGCTTGTAGGTTGGCCAAGAATCAAAGTGAGCAGTGACGGCTGCGACCTTGCTGATATTATCATTAAGGTGGTTGAATGGGATAAACAACGATCCAACCTCTCCAGCGATCAAGCTAATTTGCTCGGCATTGGAAGAAGTTGCAGCGACAGAGAAGTTGTAGTCGCAGCCTGCGCCTTGTCTGCTGTTGGCCTGTGCGATATCCAACGTCCTTGCATCAGTGATGCAGCTATCCAAGCCAACGGGCATGACTCTGATCATGGTGAAACCGGCGGCAATGGATGCCTCGGTCACGGTTTGGAGATCATTGCTTCCGGCCGTGGCGACACCTGGCAGGAAAGCTTGGATATTAACGAGGCCTGGAAGAACAACCGTCCGGTGGCTGGTCTGGTAATCGCGGGTGGTGATTTCCATATCGTAGTTTCTTGCGATTGCCTCGATGAGGATCTTGGCGTTCTTGACATTGGTCACAAGAGGGGTCTGGTAGTCGACCGCCATTCTGCGAGTCTTGTAGCCCTTTGACATGTAGTTCGCGGGTCTTCTGTAGCGATTGCTGGATGGCAGATTGATGTAAAGATCAATCATATTGTTGGCAAGATGTTGCGTTAGGGAGTATTCCGACTTTTGGTGGTCCTCCTCGGGCAAGATCTCAAGGTACTGGGCTCGAATACCATGCTCCATGAGGAAATCGGCGGTACCGGCCGTAGCAAAAAGTTTGTAGCCCAGAGCCTGCAGCTTCTTCACCGACGGAAGCATCTCATTCTTATCCTTGTAAGATCCAATGGATAGAAGGATGTTGCGCTTTGGAAGCTTGAAGCCAGTGGAGACCAAAGCCTTGAGGTAGGCCTCGTACTTATCTCTTCCGAATGAGGCGACCTCTCCCGTAGAAGCCATCTCAACGCCCAAGACAGGATCAGCTCCAGAAAGTCGAGAGAAACTGAACTGGGGGACCTTGACACCGACAGTTCCTGGTACCAGAGTGTCAGGTGCGTATGCCTCGAATGGAATATCCATGATTGCCTTGGTGGCCAGCTCAATAAGATCGACTCCCATGACCTTGGAGACGAATGGGAACGAGCGAGAGGCTCTGACATTGCACTCAATAACCTTGATGTCATTATCCTTGGCGATAAATTGAATGTTGTAGGGCCCGGTAATGTTCAAAGCCATACCGATCTTGCGAGTGGCCTCCTCAATGCGCTTGATAGTTGTAGCCTCCAAGTCTTGAGGTGGGAGAATGAGAGTGGCGTCTCCGGAGTGAACACCAGCGTTCTCGACGTGCTCAGAAATGAAATGGCCGACCATCACACCATCCTTGGCAACTGCGTCCATTTCGATTTCTTTGGCGTTCTCAATGTACTTGGTAATGACGACTGGGTGCTCGCGAGAAACCTCGGAAGCTTGCTTGAGGTACGCCTCAAGATCCGGCTCAGAGTAGACCGTGTTCATTGCTGCTCCAGAGAGGACGTATGAGGGGCGAACCAGAACTGGGTATGAAACCTTGTTACAGAACTCCTTTGCCTCCTCGAAGCTTGTCAGCTCCTTCCACGTGGGCTGATCAACCTCGATTCTGTCCAACATGCGGGAGAACTTGTATCTGTTCTCGGCATTGTCAATCATCTCAGGAGATGTTCCCAATACCTTGATATTGAGACGGTGTAGCGGAAGTGCGATGTTTTGTGGTGTTTGGCCGCCCATGGCCATCAGAATGCCGGTGGATGATTCCAGCTCGTAGATGTCGATAACCGTCTCGAGATTGATGGTTTCGAAATAAAGGCGATCCGCTTCATCATAGTCTGTGCTTACAGTTTCCGGATTGAACTTTTTGAGTAGTTAGCTACTGTAATAGTAATATAAGATCATAGTGGTCGAGATAGGAGACAATTCGGGGGGGATCACGTGAACTATCACAGTGATTCACGTGACTCAGATCATGGTCCCAAAGAAGGGCGGCCCTGATCATAGTCCCAAGGAAGGGAAACCTAGGACACGGTCCCAAAGAAGGGTGACCCAGATCATGGTCCCAGAAAACGACGGCTCAGATCGTCGTCCCAAAAAAGGATGGCTCAGATCGTGGCCCCAAAGAAGGGCGACCTGATCATGGTCCCAAGGAAGGGTAACCTAGATAATGGTCCCAGGGAAGGGTGCTTCTGATCTTAGAAAACAATGAAACTCTCTAAACTTACATTAACCATGACAGTCTTGTGGCCGCTCTCACGAAGCGTGCGGATAGCCCTGACAGAACACCAATCAAACTCGACAGAGGAACCGATTCTGTACACTCCAGATCCGAGGACCATCACACCATTGTCGTTGAAGTCCAAGTCGTGCTCGGAGCCATTGTATGTCATGTAGAGATAGTTGGTGAAAGCAGGGAACTCGGCTGCCACAGTATCGATCTGCTTCACAAAGGGGGTAATGCCAGCCTCTTTTCTGAGCCTTCTAACGGCCAACTCGGTCGAGCTCCAGAATTTCGCCAACTGGCGATCGCAAAAACCAAGTTGCTTTGCCTGTCGAATGAGATCAATCGAGATGCTGCTCGTGTCAAATGTGGACATGTACTTGGCAAAGTCGTTAAGGCCCTTGAGCTTGCTGAGGAACCACTTGTCAATCTTGGTCATGTTGTGGATCTTGTCAACAGAGTAGCCCTCGTGCATTGCATTTGCAATGGCAAAGAGACGCTGGTCGGATGGGGTCTGGAGCTCATCATCGATGGACATCAATGCTGGAGTCTCGTTGAATCCGAGGTTGTGGAAATCGATGGATCTGATGGCCTTCTGGATGGCCTCTTCAAATGTCCGGCCAATGCTCATGACCTCGCCAACACTCTTCATGGAGGAACCGAGCTGGGTAGAGACGCGAGTGAACTTCTTCAAATCCCATCTTGGCATCTTGACGACGACGTAATCGAGAGATGGCTCGAAGCAAGCAGATGTTTCCTTGGTGACGGAGTTCTTGATCTCATTCAGCGGAATACCAAGACCAAGTTTAGCGGCGATAAAGGCCAATGGGTATCCAGTAGCCTTGGAAGCCAAGGCGGAGGAACGGGAAAGTCTCGCGTTGACCTCGATAATGCAGTATTCTTGCGAATGTGGGTTAAGCGCGTACTGGATGTTGCATTCTCCGACGACACCGAGATGGCGAATGACGTTGACAGCAGTGGTACGGAGCATGTTGTAATCTTCATCGGATAGAGTCTGCGATGGAGCAACGACAATTGAGTCTCCGGTATGGATACCGAGAGGGTCGAAGTTCTCCATGTTACAGACAGTGATGCAGTTGTCCCTGGCATCTCTGACGACCTCATATTCGATCTCCTTCCAGCCCTTCATACTGCGCTCGATCAAGACCTGGGGAGAGGCAGCAAATGCCTTCTGGCAGAGCTCCAGCAACTCGTCTTCGTTATCAGCAAAGCCGGAGCCTAAGCCACCAAGGGCATAGGCTGCACGGACAATGACGGGGAAACCAATGTCTTTGACAACGTGCATGGCCTCCTCGACAGTACTGGCGGAGGCAGACTTGGCGCACTTCTCGCCAATAGACTCCATGCTTCTGGCGAAAAGTTCACGATCTTCAGTTGTGATAATAGTGTCAATTGGGGTTCCGAGGACCTTAACGCCGAGTCCCTCGAATTCATCCTTCAGTTTAATTCCGACCTGCAGCGCAGTTTGGCCACCGAAAGTGACGTAGATGGCATCAGGGCGCTCGTAGAGAATCACTTTGCGGACAAAGTCGGCAGTGACTGGAAGGAAGTAGACCTTATCAGCCAGACCCTTTGATGTCTGAATGGTGGCAATGTTAGGGTTGATGAGCACGGTATAGATGCCTTCCTCCTTCAGAGCCTTGATAGCTTGACTTCCAGAGTAATCGAACTCGCCGGCCTGGCCAATGCTGAGACCACCACTTCCAAGAACCAAGACCTTCTTGACATCGACTCTGGGGTTCAGTCTCGCCGTCTCAGCAGCCTCGCCCCCAGGGAAGTGCACAGGAAGGTTCAATTGGCTGGCATCGCCGAGAGTCTTGACGATGGTGTTGATGAAGACATCAAACAGGAACTCAGTATCCCGTGGGCCGGGTGTGCTTTCGGGATGGAATTGGACACTGAAGTGTGGCTTGCTAACGTGGCGGATACCCTCGTTTGAGCCATCGTTGGCGTTGACGAAAAGCTCCTCCCATTCTGCGGGCAATGAAGCGGTATCCACGGCATAACCATGGTTCTGGGAAGTAATGTGACATTTTCCAGTCAACATGTTCGTGCACGGAATATTGTGGCCGCGGTTACCAAACTTCATCTTCAAGGTACTTGCGCCAGATGCTCTCGCGAGGAGCTGGTGGCCAAGGCAGATACCGAAGATTGGGGTGCGGTTCTCTTGAACGGCGGCTTTGATGTGGTTGACGGTTTTGGTCATCATAGCTGGATCACCTGGGCCGTTGGAGATGAAGAGACCATCGTAGTCCTTTCCAGCAAGGGTGGGGAAGTCGTAGTCCCATGGGCATACAAGGACCTCAACACCACGCCTGACGAGGCACCTCAGTTGGTTGTACTTGAGTCCGACATCCAAGCACAGTACTCTGACTGGGCGCCCAGATGGGTGGATGAGAGCATCGGAAGGCTTGGGAGAGTATAGTTTCGGGGCCTTGATGGAGACTTTGTCTACAGTCAGAAATATTCGAGGGGGGATTTGAGGAGATCTCACCATCTGCAACCAGGTTTGTAGCGTTCGGGTTAGACCACTCCACAGCCTCGAAACCCGAGCGCCAGTCCTCCGACAGACGGGTAGCGTTGCCGTTAGTAAGGTCTTGCTTCTGCAGGAGCATGCGCCCCAGCATACTACCCTCGTCGCGGATTCTCTTGGTGAGGGCTCTTGTGTCGACACCGTACATGGCGGGAACACCCTGTTCCTTCAGCCATGCTCCAAGGGAGGATGCGGCAAGGTAGTGGCTGTAGTCCTCGCCTGCATAAGAGGCAACGACTAAGCCAGCAATGTGAATCTCGGAGGATTCGAAGTGGACGGGAACGTCCTTGAGGAGTTCGTCCATTGTTTCCCGGGAGGGTACGCCATAGTTTCCTACAAGAGGAAATGTAATGACGAGGATTTGACCCCGGTATGACGGATCAGTCACAGATTCTGGGTATCCGACCATTCCTGTCTGGAAGACCAATTCTCCGGCAATGCTCTTCGGGGCACCGAAGCTGTAACCTTGGTACACGACGCCATCTTGGAGTTCGAGTGCGACAAGGCTCTCCTCGCTGCTGTCCCGCAGCCGAGCTGAGACCGGGACGTATGTTCTTTCGGCCATGGTTGCGAGTGGCTATGTGTCGTCGTCCGATTTGTACGACGTATGGCGGGGTATTTCGTAAATCTCTGAGCTCGTCGAAGACGGGGCGGCAAAAGCCCTTGAGCCGCCTTAGAAGTTCAATCTAAGTATCTCACAGTCAATCAAGACGGAGAACAAGGCCGCAGATTAGACACAATTGAACATCAAGTAGAGGGAAAAAGACTCTGCGTGAGATTGGTGGGCATAGATCTCACAGTCAGAAAGTCGGAGCTGAAGTTCTCCCAAAAAAATATGTTGGAACCCATGTCATTATTCGTTAAGCGCTAAAAAAAAGCTTAAGGCGAATTCGGAATTTTCATTGGCCAATATGAGTACCTGACGAGAAAATCTGCACAAAGGGCACTCACCGTCCTGCAAAGGCTACTAGCGCATTATTAGTCATCACATCTCTACCGTTCCGAACTCGCTTCAGGCAGACCTCGGCGATTTATGACAGCCAAGATCAGTGTCTTCATATCTTGAGTACAGTGGTGGCGACATAATTATTTGGCATTTCTACTGTAATCTGTACCAAAGATATTTTAATATCAAGCTACTGTACATAGCATTTTGTGGTAAAGTCGGCAAACTTATTAAATCTCGATTTGGGATAGTCTTCCGAAATTATTTTAGATAACTTAACGAAATTCACAACAAATAGAAACCTTTCACTAGCGACACAATCCGGGAACTTGAAAAACCTAGTGGGTTCATGGTATGATATTTCTATGAGCGTAGGCTAAGCTGTGGGAGCATCTATAGTCTCCATGACTTCAAGTTGAGTTTTGGCGGTTGGTAGCAAAATGACATCTGCCACAACAAACCATGGCCCGATCCTGGCAGTTTGGATCGTCTATGCGAATCTCTCCCATTACACTGAACTGATTGGGCCGTTTCGACTACCTTCCATCCCAATATCCGTCATCTTCTCCGACCCCATGTCAAACGTTTGGATGCTCATGTGACCTTCCAGTGAGTCCTGTACGGCTTCCTCCATGTCGCAATCCGCCACATCGAGCCCCTTCTCCTTACAGTCGCACCTGTAGGTTTGCCTGAACTCGGCAAGGGTTCCTCCTTTCAGAATCTCCAATGCCTGCTGGGCGACGGCTATCTTTGCATATCTGGCGCTCTCTCTCTCCACGCCAAGTAGTACCTGGCTATGAATCATCACAGTCGCAAGAATCTTTGGGGGCGTTCCGCTGTTGTCGTCCGGCATCGATGACGCAGTGATCCTATATTTTGCACATCCCATGTTCTGCTGGAGGAACTTGTGAAGGAAAGTTACTGGATGCTTGTTGGCGAATGTGTCGTATAGAGCCATATCCTCAAAGTACCACTTCACATGAAGGTCAAAGAAGCGCTCCACTTCTCCGTAGTTGAAAGAAGAGTCGACAAAAATTGCTCCAATGTATGCTTCAATGATATCTGGTAGACATTTTGGAGGGAGCTTGGTATGGAGCCAATAATCGCGAGCGCAATCTGAAGCTCGCTTGCCATCTCGAACAGCATCTTGTTCAACTTGATGACGGGCTTCTGTGATTTCGCACACGTATTCGGTAATGCTGCTTTGTATAATAGGGTTGAATTGCAGTAACTGCGTATGGAATCCAAGATCTACGCAAAGAGCTCCAAGGAACTGATTAGACACCATCGCCATCTTGTGTTCTGTTAACCACTGTGGATCTTTTGTTGGAAACCGATGAAAGAGGAAGTTGACACAAGCCATATCAAGCAATGAATCTCCTAGAAATTCAAGTCTCTGATAGTTGGGAACCCGTTCGTATGCAAATGGATATGACGGGTGGATAAACGCAGAGCGGAGGAGTCGAGGATAGTGGAAGTGGTAGTTGTGAGCAATTTCGACTTGCTCAGCAAGGTTACGCTGGGACGCCGTGGAAGCTGCAATCTGATACTTTGGCTTGGTGTAACCCTTGAAGTAATCTTCCCATTTTTCAATGGCATGATCAGTGCTGCAGACAAGTTCAGTGACGGCCCTCACTGCGTGATCCATTGCGTGTCCATTAGATGGCGTGAGTAATGCGGCACCAATCAATGCTTCCGACACATCAGCTATTGTCTTGTCGCCTAATTTGTGCTTTTTGGGGGCTTGAGCAGCTTTGCCTTTCTTGAGAATGAGGCCTTCTGGATACCACGCTCGGCTAAAGAAAGATATATTAGTGAGAATAAACATACTGATTGATGCCCCGAGTTACTTACCGATTAAATGCCTGAGAACGAATGAACTCGTATAATTTCAGCTGCATAGCCACGTCCATAAGGTTCTTGTTGCAAATCATCAACATACGTTTGACATGGAAATCAAACTCGTTGCTGTCCGGATGGAGAGTGTAGAGTGAGATTGACGTCGCCATTTTCAAAAAGCAGTCCCCGAGGAACTCAAGTCGCTCGTAATTACTTCCCATGCCTCTCTGAAACTCAACTTGTTCTTCGCCGTGCTCGTCAGTGTTTCGAGAATCTTTAGTCATGCATTCTAGTGCTAAATCGGCTGAAATAGGGAGATGAAGCATGGAGCAAGCTTCAATAGCGATGAGATAGGATTCAATGCGGTGGATAATAGCAGGAAACGTGTAAGCCATGGCGACGATTCTAGTCGGGAGCTGCAACAATTAGTGTGTGTCACTACAAACATCTGGAGTACTTACTGCTGATATGGTAAGAGGTTCTGGAACCACGTAGCATTTCGTCGGCCCTGAAGTAGCTAGATCGTCGTGATCATCTAGAAAATTTCGGCGAAAAGGAATAACCTCGCCTTCGATAACTGGCTGGGTTTCACTAAATGTTCTCTTGCTTCTTGCTACTTTAAACAAGCTACAGGAATACTCAAGGATGTTCGAGCTATTCTTTCTCGCTGAGCGAGTAGCTGTGTTTGGTGGCACGGGATCCAGTGGCTTATACTCGTGCGTTACTTTCACCGCCCATATTTTCCGCGATCCGTCGAAAGGGTCCAGAATGTACTTGTCCTCAAAAAAGGATTCTGGCGTTGATGCGTCCCATTTGAGCCACTGATTATCACTGACTATCCTCAAGATGTCCCATGAAATCATGTCCACCGCCAACCTTGTCTGGCCTGACGTTGCTGTGTCGGATATTGGGACTATAAAATAGGGCATTTGAGCAGGGTCGGATTCATACTCCTTGCTAAAAATATCTTTGAATATCCTAAGGGTGAAGGTATTCATCGATTCCAGTGTTTCAGAGGTGACTTCCAGACTTCCCACGGCTGTTGACACAGCTGCAGTGTGCTTCCCGCCACCAAAATACAATTGGAATTGTGGAAATGATGGCAGTGGCTGGCGAGTGAGCAATCCAAGTGGTTGCGACGGGCGATCTAACTGGCCCGGGTCCTCCAATGATAGAATCGTCAGAAACAATTCGGAAGGGGTCTTACCGGCAGCCCACATGGAAGGCTTCGTGCGCATGTCGTAGTCTGTATTGGCCTTGGATGTTATTGCTAACTGGGCATTGCGCATTGCTGGGCCTCGGTCTTTGAATGTCGATAGAAGATACTCGTCGAGGTGCTTTTCTTTTCTGAGCTTGAGGCAAGCTTCGAATGCCGCAGAGCATTTTGCAACCTGCTTTGTGTTTGCTGGGCGCCCAGTTGCACCATGGACAGGTGAGTTCTCTGGAAGTATAACTTCACAAACATATTTCGCGCCCATCGCAGTCATCATGTATTCGGGGTGTGGTGTGCTTTCGCTGCTGTGTGGAAGAGACGCCACGAAATTTGCCAGTACACTTAGGCTCATCCTGTAAGTCAATTTTGCACCCGTCGACGGCTCGATATATGTTCGCATTATGTTTCTCTCCTTGGCGAGGAAGTAATCCATATTGTAGTTGTTTCCAGAAAGCAGGCGATCTTCAGGTAAAGCTTGGCAAAACTCCTTGAGGATATTTTCATTCCGGCGGACCTCTCTAACAAGAGCCTCCTGCTCTTTATTGCCATGCTCGATGAAATGAATATAGTTGGAGTTGGTTTGTCTTGCCCTACCCCGTGACTGGATATACTGAATGACAGTCGCATAGAGGTCAAATCGAATGACGAGATTGCAGTCTGGAATATCCAGCCCTTCCTCTGCAACAGAAGTTGCAAAGAGGCAATTTATCTCGCCCTGCCTGAACCTCCTCAAGGTGATTACTTGGTTTCGGAAGGATGACTCGGGGCCCGCTCCATTTTTGTTTCGAGTACCAGTCTGCATCAGACAATTAGTATTTCAAAGAAGCATAGTTGAGAAGTCGAAATAAAAGGTGGGAATAATTAGTGTGGGTATCTTACCAATGATCCAACCCGGAGGTGAGGAGTGCCTATTTGGGGGCTTGCAAATAAATCTGCCAACAATTTCGCCGTATACCTCTGCCTGACGAAAACAATACATTTATCGAATGTGGTTCGTTCAAATCGCCCACGAAGGTGGACGGCAAGCCCCATAACCTTGGACGAAAGTTGACTGCGGCATAGTTGCGGGGATGTGAAAACATGTGCGGTAATGACTTGTTGTGCACTTTGAAGCCTCTCCTTTTTACTTTCGAGATTGCTTAGAGGTAATGGATCGACTTGGGATTGTTTGTGGAAGTTGCTTTCAATCTGTGCCTCCAGCCTTTTAGCTTCTTCTCCAGTGAAGCTAATCAACAGTACCCGGTCTGCTATCCAGCTGCCCAGGTCAGAGCTAGCCTTTAGTGCATACGTTAATGGCTTCGAACACTCCTTAATCCCACCGATCAGCTGATGAACCTTTTTAAACAGTTGGCTCTCAGTCGAAGGAGGGAGAGGATCGTAACTCGCGATCTCTTCTTTTGTTTTCTTGTTGGTATACTGTAACAGGCTTGCATCAGACGCAGTAGCTATCTGGCTGTGTAGCAGGGCCTCAAGCTCTGCTGCCCCCCTTTTTATGTTCGTCCTCGCATCAACTGGTGAAGCCGTCATTCCAAAGATTCTAGGAAGCAGTGACTGATCAGGCTCGGAGGCATAGAAATCCTTGATGATCCTGGCATATGCGTGGTTTCGTTTTGCATGGTGGGCCTCATCAAATATGAGTAGGTTGATTTGCCTCATCGTAATAAAAGAGTGGTGCAAGCATTGAAATAGAACCTCGGCAGTACACACAATGACCATGTTCTTGTTCAAGTGCTTCTCCCAAAGCTCCTTGCTCCAGAGGTCGCAGCCCATATCTCCGCAAAATTGCTCCATTTTTTGATTCAGATTGCACTTGAGGACAGCGTATTGCTGAAACACGAGCGCGACCGAGTCCACAAGGAAGAAAGCAATGCGTTTATCGCCTCCATTTGCTCTACGCCCCAGTTCCTCATCGATGACATGACGTAAGAGCAAGGCGGCGATTAGAGTCTTGCCAGAACCGGTGTCCAGTACTGCGATAATATTTTGCGTTTTTGCCCTTTCGAAAAGCTCAATTTGGTATTCTCTCGGGCTGGATATAATCTCCTGGCTCCCGCTGTCCTTGATTAGCCACTTGACGGACTGTTTGTCGTCGGCTTTTTCTGGCGCAGTCGAGCCTTTGGTTGCTTCGAGAACTCGACTTCGGATATATGACTCGCGAACTGTTTTTTCGTAGGACAATTCTTGGTTTTCGCTGGGATGTGCTGGGGCTTCGTCGTCGCTCTCTGTCTCATTCCCTCCTTCCTCACCCTCAATGGTCTCAGATATAGCACCGTCGATTCCCGGCCCTTTGAAAACGTCCTCAATACCGCCTGTAAGAGGCTCTTCGTCAGTTGTGGGCTCTTTCGGTTGAAGTTCACGACGACGAAGATCTTCAATCACGGCGTCTGTCGACCTGGTCGCCAATGCCGGCACCATGCACTCGGAAATTTGCATTTTGAAAGCGGTAGTTAGGGGGTCGGCAGGAGACGGTGAATTTGCTTGGTGGAATGAGGTTGGAAGTGGCCTAAGAATCGCAGGTAACCTGAGTGCTGTAGGTGACTTGGTTGTTAATACTGGTTCTATGTCTTCGGAAACATGCACGTTGGAAGCGGTGGGCAAAGAGACAGCAGGGGATGGTGAATCTGCGTGGTAAAATGGGGTTGGAAGAAGTGACTTGAGTGTTGTCACTTGAGAAGTTTCAATGTCAAGATCCATATTGCCCTCGCCAAGAGTCCCATCGACTTCAGTTTGGCTATGCAGTGGTGAATCTGTACCAAGAGTGTGACACATTTCGCCATATATGATGAAAGTCGAGGAGCCAAAGAGTTAATGAATTGAGAGGACTCCTTTGGTAGGAAATGTGACTGGTTATCAACCCAGGCAGTAAAGGGCTGACTGTGAATGTGGAAGGAAGGCTCAGACGGGCTGGGAAATTTTAGAAGTAAGTAAGGAAGAGAAAGTAGGAAGATAATAACTTCCAGGAAGGGAAATGAATCCTGAAAACAAAGAAACAAACACAACGTCCCGCTCTGCTCACGTATGAACTGTAGCAAACGACTTAAAATCGGGGCAAGCAACACACCCACGCCGACCTTAGAATCCTGAAATCAAACTAAAAGTCTAGAGAAGAGAAAAGGGGTTCAAAGGCCCGGGTATACCTAGTTCTGATTTGTAGACTTCCCGTTATGTGATGTGAATGTTATTTACTTAGAATTTGCACGTTGAGGGTGTGATGTTATTAAGAAGACGATAAGTTTGGAGTTGGTTGGCAATGTGCTCGGCTTCACCGCCTTTGCCAAGCCAACTGTGCTCCAAAGCTCAAAGCCACAGCCTCGTCCCCCCACCACAAAGCATAGAACTGCGTTGTCGCAACTCAGCCTCGTCACATACATACACCATGGAGGACCAAAACATCAAATCGCTCTTCGCGCAAGCAGAGAGGAAGAGGCAAGAGATCGAGCAGACCTATGACAGGAATAGCACTGCATACCATGATAGCCTCGCAACGGCAGTTGGGACCTACGAAGAGTGCCGTGTACTTGCAGACAGACAGTCCCTGTTCAGCCCCAACGAGATACTCGAGGACATAACTACTGGCGACCTTCCGTAAGTTCGCTGATGTGCGGGCTTGATAAGAAATACCAGCTGACCAGCTTCTCAGATATCTCCTCATCGACTACCATCTTGGCGACCTTTACACGCGAACCTCGAACCCAGACCGGCAGACCGCCCTTACACGGGCACGAGTCGCATACGAGCGCTTCCTCAACCGCCTTGATAGCTATGCTGTCCTATCTGGCAACTCAAAGAAGATGAACGAGGCATATAACGAGAACCCCACTACCTTTTCCACCATATCAACGACAGACTTCACCGCACGGCGGGCCGCCAAGATAGCAAATTTCAAGCTAGAGAAAGACCTGAAGCAGACGATCGATGTAGGTTTCCAGAACAAAACCGGCACCTCTATATACTATAGATATGCGATGCTAATAATATCTCGCAGTTCCTCTCCCGCAACCCTGCCTACCTCTCCAAAGACGACGATGCAATCCGCGACCTCCACCTCGCCAACATTTCACTCTCTACCCACAACACATTCCAGAACCTTGAATCCCTCAATCTTGAGATGTCCGTATTAGCCTCCAAACCACCCACGCCACCACCTGGGCCCGAAGCCCTTGCACGCGATTACCGCGAGCGCACAGGCGCACGCACAGGTGCTGACTACTCCGACCGCCTTGACCGGCCCATCTCGGAGTTAATCGCTGCGAATAACGCAGCAGGGCCATTGCTAGATAAGAGCGGGAAGCCGCTCAAGGTGTTCACGCTGACTGGTGGCCGGAAGCAGCTTCAGGATGGGGTCTTCAGGTCGGGGCACAACCTGCCCACGATGAGTATTGATGAGTACTTGGAGGAGGAGAGAAAACGTGGAGGGATCATCGAGGGTGGTGGAGAGGCGAGTGGCATTATTGCGGAGCCTGATGAGGATGATTATGAGAAGGGCGAGGCCGAGACGTTGAAAGCAAGAGCGTGGGATGAATATGTGGAGGAGAATCCGAAGGGTGCTGGGAATACGCTCAATAGAGGGTAGAATCTAAGTTTGTAGCTCGAACTTTATCTATGCACCTAGAAAAATCGTTGCATATGGTGCAATTTGTGTGAGAACTGCCGTTGGCAGTATGGCCCCATGAATTTGCAACACTTGCAAAAACTCAAACTCGCCTCACAGTGCAGACACCCTAGGCCCAATCTCAACTCCTGTCTTAAGGACACTTTCCTGAACACCGCTCTGAACCTTCCTATCCAACTCCTCCGGATCGAACTCCGTCCCAATCGGATTCTCCGCAAACACCGCCCCTTGCATAAACCCCGTCGCCTCTTCCAGGCTCTCAAAATTATCCACCTGTGTCTCAATCTGATTCCCATCCGGATCCGTATAATACATACTCGTCGTCATCCCATGATCTACGCACCACGTAGGCAAAACCCCAAGTACCTTGCGTTGCTTATACGCCTGCACCAGATCTGCAAGGCTCGCGAAAGTGAAGGCGACGTGGTGCATCCCCGCCCCCTTGCTCCCGCCTAGCTGCGGTTGCGCGCCGGGATCGGCGATGAAGGCGATGCGGTGGTGCTCATCGTCGTACCGGAGGAATGCGATGGTGTCGTTCTGGAATACGACGGTGGCGCCGAGGAAGAGGGCCCAGAAGTTTATCATGCGTTGCAGGTTGGCGGTGCGGAAGACGACGTGGGCCAGGGAGATGGGGCTGATGACTTTGCCGCTGCTGGCTTGGACGGGGGTGGCCTCGGCGTTGGGAATAGACATTGTTGAGGGTGTGATGTAGAGCTTGGTGAGGAGCTGATGGGTGTGAAGTCAAATGTGGAGATTGTGTAGTAGTTATATTTCATACCTTTGCAGGCATTGAAATGACGCACCTCGATATGTGAGGAAAGCTTACAAGGCGGCTCTACATCCGTAAAAGTTTGTATCACTCGATGCGCCCTTGGAGAAAACCTTATTGGGCTCGGTGCGATTAGCCACTGTCGCACAAGTCATCCCGGATGACCCCTCTCCGCGGATACAGGTAATGACATTGGGTGACGTGGTTTGATGGTAGAAAGGGCGCCAGCCCCTTGGATCTACCTGGTGAGATTGTTGAATGTTGTCTACGCGTTTAGATTCGCTCCCTTTGAGAACTTGCAGTCTCCCAAGGCTGCACAGTAACCACCCGTGCATCGATTAGTTTCATACTCAGACAGTACAGTATACGTCGGAGCTTCGCTTATCAGTAAAAGGTACTCAAAAGGAAACATATATTCCGAGGTGAAGATCATTTCGCTCAGGAGAATACAGGGTGGATGATAAAACTGAATAAAGCAGTGGCAACCGCTTCGTCCAACGTCCCACCTACTTCCATCGACTTTCTTGCTGGTTACATTGGTCATTTTATTCATCATGACAGCGAAAAAACAGAATGGTCTGCCGGAGGGTACTAACGGGTGCCTCTTGGATATAATCATTGTTGGCGGTGGCATGGGCGGTCTATCTGCCAGTATTCAATGTGCCCTATCGGGGCACCATGTGACGGTCCTCGAAGCTGCGAAGGAGCTTGCTGAGGTACGTTACAGTAAAGGCTGTGCCCACCCTGGAGTGATTCGGATTTCTGGTGATGATACTGACATGTCCTCAGATTGGTGCAGGTCTCCAAGTGAGCCCCAACGCCTCGAGACTATTGCTCAAATGGGGCCTATCCGAGTCTTTCTGGAGCTCCGCGGCGAGACCAAATTCATTGAACTTCCGCCGGTATTCAGATGGTAAGATTCTGTTCAGAGAGCAAAATTATGGTCCCAACATGAAGCGAAAGTATGGATCTGAGGTCTTGAATATTTCTCGAGCAGATGTCCAAAAGGGACTTTATCATCGAGCTCAGGAACTCGGAGTTTCATTTCATTTCGGCACAAGAGTCGTTGAGGTTGATATAGACGGTGGGCGAGTAACATCGGCCACCGGCCTAGAATTCCAAGGTGACCTCGTCATCGGCGCTGATGGGATATGGTCGCGGTGTCGAGAAGTTCTCTTGGGTAAGCAAGACCACCCGGAAGCAACAGGCGATCTTGTCTACCGCATCATTCTTAAAGCAGAAGATGTCCCCGCCGGGGATCTTAGAGATAAGATTACGAACCCAGAACTTAATTTCTGGTTTGGGCCAGACAGTCATGCCATCTCGTATTCTATTCGGGGTGGCACTGTGCTTGGTCTCGGCCTCGTACGCCCAGATGACCTTCCAACCGGGGTTTCTAAGAAAGAGGGCTCGGTTGAAGAAATGAAGGAGCTGTTCCGTAACTGGGACCCAATGTAGCTTCACCATTCCATTAGAAATGGCAGCTGCTGATCTCTCATAGCTTGACCCGATACCTAGACCATGTCAAACATGTCGAGACATGGAAGCTGATGCATCGTGGGTCTTCGAGTTTTCGATCATTGTATGGATCATCAATGCTAATAAACTTCAGGGCAGGAGGTAGACACGTGGATAAACGATAAAGGAAACTTTGTTCTGATGTAAGATCGATTTACAAGCAGCGTTACTACAGTCCCAGCTAACATATGTGCAGTGGTGACTCCTCTCATCCAATGATACCATACCTCGCCCAAGGAGCCAATTCGGCCATCGAAGACGGCGCTACCATTGGCCTGCTCCTAGGAAGGATAACGTCCAAATCGCAGCTCCCTCAAGCGTTGCAGATGTTTCAAACAATCCGTAAAGCGCGTGGGGAGGCGATAGCACGGGAGTCACTGAAGATGGTAAGTATGGCCACGAGCCCCGAGGAAGACAAGATCCTAGCGCTAGTGACTGATATGAAGAGTAGCGCACAGTAAACCACATGCGTGATGGCCCCGAGCAACAAGAGCGAGATTCGCTATTTGAGAAATACTCTGATTCCAAGCGCGAAATAGAAGGGAAATTCCCACTTAGCTGGTAAGATATATCCCAATCATGCCCTTACCTTTGGTATGCTTCATCTGATCAAATGATGATAGGGTATGCCCGGTATTCCAGCCATGGCTGTATGGATACGATGCGCACATCGAGGTTGAGAAAGCCATAGAATCCCACCCCTTTATTTGATGTAGTAAATAAAAGCAGGGGCAGTTTGCCTCCTGTATGCTATATTCTTTATTATAAATCTCCTATCAAATAGCATCACTCCTTTACCTCCCACAAATTTAGAAGCCAATGGAAATCCCTTGATGACACAACAAATCCCAACATCCAGTCATGTGCCAATATATCGAAATGTACGATGGCCTGTGCACCAAGCTCAGACCCAACCATCCCAGATAGTGCGGGGAAAATCCGCGCTACTTCCATTGAGACAAGCCGAGACCACGAAAAAAAAAGTTGTCCCATGTGCAAAATTACTGTGGTTGACCGACAAGGTATATATTTCTACAGACCAAGAGACGATATAACATCCAGCACAACACAATAAATAAGGAAGAAGCCCCCCCGAAAGCCATTCCGAGACAAAGCGAGCGTTCAACACACGAGCAGGTTGTAGGCACTAGCGACGGGTAACTGTTGGGAAGGGATAAGCGATAAAGCTGGAGAGGTGGAACCGCAGACGTCACTGCACACGCGACTCCCGAGGGCGCCCGAACGAGCACAAGGCAGATAAGACAACAAGACAAACAGCTTGTTGAACGACCACGAAACATATAGCAAAAACGACCGAAAAAGCGAATAAGCACAACGAAAGATCTTGAGCCCAGAAAACCTTAATAAGTGAGCCAGAGCTATTCAACAAGCACACACCGCTCCCTGAGAGACCGTCACAATGGCACCAGGACAACCCAAGCCGTAAGTTCACCGCTCCCCGCCTCCAATCCGGCCCCTTGCCCCTCTGCCGGGAAACATAGACCAAAGCTCCAGCTAATACCCCTTGTCCAGGCCGTCGCGCGCACCACTCGTCATTGCAGCCTTCGGAGGCGCTGCAGCTATCTTTGTCGGCCTGAAATGGCGCGCCGTGTTCGCTCGCAGCGAGGCGGCTAAGGCACGCAGCGGGGCAGGAGGAGGAAATGTATATACAGTCCAAACGGGACGCAGTGGTGGAGGGATCTGAGGAGATTGGACAGCGGTGATAGCTGTTGTTAATATCTTATTTTGATACACGGACTGCGCTGGGGGAATACCAATATGAGGCACGCGTGCTACGAGGATGACACAAGGAGTTGGGGTATGGAATAGTATATCAGCTGAGTAGTTTACAATGGCATCTCTATTCTCGATTACACGTTTTGTTGCTTTTCCCAACGTCGATGACGGGTATAATAAATACAGCATGTCTGTCGACAGAAGGCGGAAACCCATTGGTCCTGGCACCAAAAGTGAAGAATGAAGAAATGGCATGGCGTGCTGCCGCCCGCAGGTCTACTTGGTTTCCGGTTCTGTTCCCTTTCTGGAACAGCCTAGGCCGCATGTTTATCGTCGCTGTATTCACCATCACCGAAGCCCTCTCGTCGGCATATCTTGTCGCCGCAACTTTATGTCGCCGCATCCTCTTCCTGCTGCCCCAGTCATCACTAAGATTTGCCATCCCTTCATCAGCACCAGGGCCGGCGCGCACACACATAACCCCACAGGAGTACAGTCTATCAAGGGCCAGTATTTATGCTTTGCAAGCCTATTGATAACTGGATGTGTGTGGAAGCTAACTCGCTGGACTTCTTGGCCACATATATCCCCCCTTCCATTACCCACGGCCGTGACCCCCCTTTTCCATGACAATGACAGCCCCAAAACACCCGTCGCTCCAACGGCACACTCAGAACCCCACACCCAAGTGCCAATATCCCGAAACCCTCGATACGCCACTTCTTCTCCTGGCCAACCCACTCACCGATCACCCCCTCAACCCCTAGATACGACCGTATTGCTCCCATCGCAGCGCCAACCCCCCAATTTGGATACAGACACCGTAACGCTCTGTTGATCCATCCATCCCCGACGACGGACCGCAGCTCCCCTCCATTACCCTGTCGCAGGTCGCCCCAGGGGTACCATCTCTGGGAAGGTGAGCTGCGGGTGTTCATGTAGGGAGGCTGGGGTGGGCGACGTGCGGCGAGGGAGGATGGTAGAAATCAAATAGTACCGTGATTTGACCACTAATATTAGATTGTGCGCGTTTATGTCTCGATACGTGATTTGAGCAGCTCGACCACCGCTGTGTGCTTGTTGCTGACAGCATAGGATAGTGGTGTCAGGCCTCCCACGTCTTCCAGGTTGATCGTAACGTCACCCCTCTCGAGAAGTAGCTTGACGCTGCCTTCGTGCCCGTTCTCGGCGGCATAAGATAGCGGTGTCCGGCCAGTCCTGTCTTTTGAGTCGTCGTTTGCCCCTTTCTCGATTAGTCGCCTGAGGCTGGGCTCCTGGCCGTTCTCAGCAGCGTACGATAGTGGCGTCCGGCCGGCCCTGTCTTCTGACTCGATGTTAGCCCCTATCTTGAGTAGTAGCCTGATGCTGAGCTCCTGGCCATTCCCAGCGGCATAACATAATGGCGTCCGGCCAGCACCGTCTTCTGACTCAATTTCGGCCCCATTCCGGAACAGTAGCTGAATGCTGCTCGCGTACCCTTTCTCAGCGGCATACGACATCGGCGTCCGGCCAACGGTGTCTTTCAAGTCAGCGTCAACTTCTAAGTCTAGAAGCACCCTAAGGCCGTCCCAGCGCTGATACCCGCCACGAGTCGGAACCCTCCCTATTATCTGGGAGATAGGGTGAGAGGGGTTTTTATGTAGTAGCTCTGTTGTGACCAGATCTCCCTTCCCAGCTTCTATATGAAGCAAATCCGGCCGGAGAGATACTAATACCCGCGCAACCCCCTCTTTTATATTATCTGCGGAACATAGTAATAAAACGTGTAGGCAGAGCCTCGCTGATGTGTCGTCTACGTGTAGGTTCGTTGGCCACTCGAGAGCTTCAATCCACTGCCCTAGAAGAAGATGTGCGTAGGAATTACTCCATTTATTGAGAAGTTCGACGAAATCCATAAACTCATCTCGTATTTTCTCATCGCTGCTTCCCAAGTGATTTAGATGCACCTGAAAATTTCCGAGCGCGTACATGAGCAATGACTTCTCAGACAGGTGTCTTACCATCATTTCGGCTTTTGTTAGTTCCCCGTTAGCCTCTGCTGGTGGAAAACCTGGGCGGAAGACGATTCTAAGGTACCGGAAACACGCAGTTGCTATCTCTATATCTCCTTGAATTTCTTCGAGGTGATAAGGCCCCGCATGTTTGTCTTTGTGCAGAAGAAATTCTCTGGCCGTCTGGTGTATGAGTTGTACAATTTCGCCGGAGGGTGAGTCTCTAACCTATGTGTGCACTATTTAGCCACCTATTAGATGAGAGAACATATATATTTACCTCAGCTAGTCCCCCACAAGACGACAGTATTGCCTTGTCTAATCGATGGGGTCTGTTGTCCTCCAGAACATATGTTGACAAGTCTATTCCCCGTAACTTGGAAGGGGTAGCCAGGGCATCGCGAAGCTCTGTAACTAAGATAGGTCGCTCGGCAAAAGTCACCCAGGCTAATATTCGTCGCCCTCGCTCTTGTTGCTCTTGATCTTCCTTGTAGTTCTCGACCAATGAATTTATCATGGCCCAGTAAAAACCGTCTTTCCCCCCGAGCTCTTTAGGAAGGCTACGCAGCCTAGTATTCAAGGAAAATTTAGTGTAGCCACCATTGTTAATATAACTCTCTAGATCTCTCAGGACCAGCGTGACCCACATGAAAACCCCATCATAATGTTTCATAATATAGTCCTTAGCCTCTAGTAAAGTTTCTTCTTCACATCCACCTTCTGAAACCATTCGTTTAACCCACCTTTCCACATCTACTCTGATGTCCTCTTCATTCACATCTTGTAGCTTAATGTGATGGGGAACGAGCTGTAGTCGGGAGTTGATATTGTTCTCCGGCCTGCTTGCAATAAAAACCTTAATCATGCAACTGCTCTTCGGATTCGGACGCGCAAGGTCAAGAAGTAGTGTAAGAATATCGCCTCGTTGATCGTTGTTAGATTCATCCATTCCATCGACGATAATAAAAACAGACAAATTGAAGTCAGCTTCATGTAGGGATTTTAAAACCTCCTTCAGATCGTCATAGCTCCAGAACGGTCTCTGTTCACTTGACACTTTCGCCCCCCTCCCCAGCTTGTATGCACTTGCATCTAGCGCCAGCTTTCGGTAACGGTCTCGAATGAGCGAGAAAAGTCTGCTGTTATTACTCCAGATCTGGTAGACAATTGATCGAAGCATGAGCTCGTGGCTGGTCTGCGTATTACCGCCACGGAAACTGTAATAGAACCTTGAAATGATGGCACTCTTATCTGTGGGGTTGTTGAAAACCCACCTACCTTTCCGTGGGCTGTTGACTAAGGAGTCACTTCCTTGCAACAGGTCTCTCTGTTTTGCTTGCCCAAGAGAGGTGTCCTTCTCCAGTTCCTTCACCATGAATTTCACAAGAGTCGACTTCCCGCTTCCTGGCTTCCCTTCCAGCCACAGCACAGACGGCTGATCGCACTGGACCCAACTGCGGTATTTTGGGTGATAAAAAATTCTTTTACCCGCTGCGTCAACGTCTTGTATACCAATTTCTCTTGCATTCCATTCCTGAAATTCCAGTGTTTTTAGGCATTCTGTGACGGTTTTCTTAGCGCCTTCCCCGGGCACCGAGCTTCGGATAGCCACTCACCTCTTCTCTGCCTTTCTCTATCTATGCCTAAATAATGGCTAAGCGCACTTCGCATATGGTCACTATTTCCTGATGATATTAGAACTCGTAGCCGATGCGTATCCATTTCCGCACCGCCTGTCTCAAGGTTGTCAAGCCTATTTAAAAATGACGTTCTGGCGGGGAGTTCAAGCTTGTCAATGCCATCGATAATAAGGACAGTCGCGGGACTGGCCAATATCAACACCTTTAATAACCCCCATAGAAGGTGAATGCAATCAGAACGTTCGTAACCCGGCCGAAACGTTGGGATAGGAAGCTTTGACGGCGAGCCTTTGTTTTGAAGAAGCTGCAGTACCAGAGAGGCCATCACCCCTTCTTCGGAATCATTGCAGGAGCAAAATATGGATGCAATACCCTGCTCGTCCGTCTGAAATTTATCCCGAGATAGACTGCTGAGGACGTAGGACATAACGACAGTTTTCCCGTCGCCATGCTCTCCGTGGAGCCAAATATTTGATGACGACTCAGATTTCCAGATTCGATATTCGGAGCTGTCCAAGAACCATCCCAAGGATAGTTCGATATTAGGTGATTTGCACAGTTGCTTTGCTGAGGCCGGAGGTTCTGATTTTGCAAGCTCCATGCCAGGCCAGAGCGTCTCAAATTTGAGGCGTAATCTATTAGCGTACTGCGAACCTTCTAATCAAATCAATTGAGTTAGTGATATCATTTTTCTCTAGCTACGACTGATACAGTAATACCGTACCGTCATCGTCAATCCAGCTTCTGAGCCTGTTAAGAACCTTTAAATATCCTGCATCGGCCGCCGTGCGGAATTTAGTCATTTCCATGTGATTAGCATGAATGGTGTCGAAATTGTAGCCTCGTATCTTCGCTGATTCAGGTTCAACGACGCGCTGACATGTGTTAGGGTGTAATTAGAGTTGGGCGCAAATTAAACTTACACGCCCCAGAAAGTCTACCGGCATTTCCTCGACAAAAGCGTGAAGAGCAATGGGTTTCAGGCTGCTCTGGCGATCTCCAAGGCGCCTTTGCACCATAGTCAAAAATCCATTCTCAATGTTTGCCAGAACCTCAGAGTTTCTGCTTAGAACTTTCAGAAGCTTCTTATTTGGCGCTTTTACTAGACTGACTATATTTGCCACAGCAGTTGCAAATGTTTCCAAGTCAGACCCTGCATGCGGAGTTCCCAAGAAAGCGATGCCACAGGTTGACGAAAGAATATCGCTTTGAGCTTCCTCGTTTGGATTGTTGCAGACAAGAAGAGCATCCTGACACACTAGGCCTCCGAGGCTGTGGGCAACGAAAATAATAGGCCGTCCAACAGCGTCTCTTCGGAGTGCGGCTAGGTCGTTGATTAGGTTCGTCGAGTGTTCCCGAACAGTGTTCTGGCCAGCAACGCGAGTTAAATTAACCACGTCGGCATCATACCCGTAGGTTATGATCCGGGCAGTCGGGAGATCTTTAGGGAGGAGTGACTTGAACCATGGATCGCTCTCTCCGGTAGCAGTCCAGGTCCTTTCCCGATGACCGGTGAGACCATGAAGGAAGATTAGGCTGGTAGGCAGGTCAGAATATAGGCAGTGAGGCTGTCATGTTGATGCTCACTCCACTCGAGCATTCGCAACATCTGCCACAATAGAGGGCCCAAGTGCTTGCGTTGAAGAATTGGGTGTGGTAGGAGAAGAATCAAGCGCCTGGCTTGAAGACTCCGGTTTGGGGGTAGAGCGGCGGAAAAATCGCTTCATTGCAAATGGCGTATAAATCCAAACCTAATATGTGTTGCGGTGGTCATTTCCGAGGCCAAATGAAGTCAAATGTAGACAGGTGCGCTTGTCTATGAAGGGAACTCAGCCTCGCATTAGGCGAACACTCCATCAAGCGGCAGGGATATTGCATTGTATCTTCCCCAGCCCAGTAATTAATGCCTCGTGGATACGCGATGCCTGCTGCGTGGCCACAAAGCTGAGCCAATAGAAGTCCACGAAAATACCAGTTGGGTGGCCTGGCGGGGGTTGAGTTTGGGCGGCTGTTGACCGTGCGTATTTCGGATGGGATGGCGGGATACCAAGGCACTGGTGGAAGCTAATAAGATAAAAATACAATATAATTTTGTGCATGGTGTTGACTTGGGAACGTGGCTTGTATGCTGCGCTGTGGCGGAAATGGGTTTTCTTCTTCGTTGCCGAGATGAAGGTGATTATCGAAGCCTTCCCCCAACTAGATACCATGGAAGCACCCGGACATGGATGCAACCGCCACAAAATCCTATGACAACGAGCCCAGCGCTACAAAGGGGCTCTAAAGTAGATTCCAGAGCGGGAGGCTGCCCCTACAGAAAATAAGTCCTTCGGTGCAAAAGCCGTCGGCGAGCCGCGCGGATGAGCATATCAAGCTCAAGCGCGACTTGACGGGCTTCATAATGCTGCCCTCCATCTCGGCATCGGATTTAAGTGAGCGCACTGAGACGGAGCACAACAAGGAGATTGGGAATATGGAGGTAGAGAAGAAGACGCCGTGTAGTCCAACAGCTTAAAAAGGCAACGCTTGGAAAAGTTCCTCCTGGGAGTTACTCCCTCGCGTCCCAGTGACGTAATAACTCTAAAGGGGATCTCTCTCATTGACCACTTGTTTACCCTGGACGGCAGCGAAAAAGTCGAAGGTGTCGCCGCGGATTCTCGTTACGGGCCGTTCCGGTCACTAAAGCTACCGCTGCGGCGCTGCTGCCACCGCAACCTCTCACCGCTTACACACCCACCTCTCACGCCCAGAGAGGACCGCTGCCGCCATCTTCGCGACGTTCTCCTGATGACGCTTATTTTTCTCTTATTTGAATAACCTAGGTTACACGCTTTGCAAAAGTATTTGCTCGGGTTCTCGGCCTCGTCCTCGTTCCGGAGGTGCTTTGCAGTCTTGAGGTGAGCCTTGATGCCCTTTTCCTCAGGGTATGTGAGGTCGCACACCTCACAATAGAACCTTTTTGCCCACTTCTTCCCACTGGAAGTCATGCCGTCAATTTGGTTCTTTCAACTTCGCACCTTCCCCAGACTTGCCTTCACTTGGAAAGCTCCGTTTCGGACGGACCCCTTGTATGAGCTAAGTGTCTCGTTCTTCTATCTTACATGCCATTACGTCCTCTGATTTTCTTTCCTCTTGAGGCTTCACCGCCGATAATCGGCTTTTAAAAGAGACCCTGCCCGTGCCAGCGCTGATCAATACGCCAAGTCGATGCCGCCGAGCATACCAACCCTCCGATGGGGGGTTATTCAGTTACGCTCGAGAAGCCGGGTTATCGACCTATCTTATATATTGGTCCGGGAACGAATTCTCATTTTGGCGTCGATGATCGTTTACAACATTATGATGAGGGGGATCACCTCCCACAACATGTTAACACGGCGTTGTTAGACGACTTTAATATTACGCACAAAGGTCTAACTAATCTGCTGGATTCCAATGCCAATGCCTGCTGCAGTGCCGTCGCTGCGCCTGCTCGTGTGCGCCCTGTAGGCCACCTTCAGCTACCTGTTCTGGACCATGAAGTCCGGTGTCCGTCTCTATGGTATGGGGCACATGTGCCTAATGGGTTATCGGCATCTATCCCACGAGGGTGCCTGTTCACACTGCGCTCTAAACGAAGGTATAAGTGGCCACTTTAATCTAACTGCAGAGCAGTTGGAAGAACGGGCGATTGAACAGGAAAAGAAGCGGGTAGAGCTAAAGTCTCTTAACGCGACCGAACACCACCGTAAGCAAATGGCGATCGCGGGCGCTCCATCCAGGGCGGGATAATTTACGGTGCCTGCTCGTCTGTGCTCATCACGGCGTATTCTCGTCGTCGATGTGGAGTTGTTGTCGTGGGCATGCTATCACCGCTACTGTTGTAACTTCTCACCCATAAACTACAGTAGACAGAAGGACAAACGGACAGAAAAGCAGGTAAATGGTGGGCTGACGCGCATGCTGCCTGTGATGGTGCTTAGTCGCGTTGATTGCCTTCAACTCAACCCGCTTCTATTCCTGGTCCACATCATATGCCTCAAGCTGTTTGGCTTTCTGTCACCTCTCGTACTATCACTTACCGCCTCTTATATACCGTAAACAGACAGACAAATACGGGTTTAGAATGACATTGTCGATCGCGTTGAGCAAAGGTCACCTCTGTGATATACACATGGCGGCCCAGAAAGGCGGTGTCGATCGCGTCAAAAAGCATGCTGACCACCCCCTCATACTCGGTCTCTTCATCTGGTTTTTTATCTAGTAAAATCAAGCGCATCTGCAGTGTGATATTTTGGCATTATATCGCCAGATTAAGACTGCTGATTCCGTGGGAGTCACTTCGTCGTCAGGATTCGGGATGGAAATGGACAGATAATAGAATCTTGAGAGGATTAGATATCTCAGATACACTATAATTAGACCTATGATTCGTGACCATGGCTGCTAATCTTGGTATCAAGAGCTGGCTGCGAAAAGATACCATCCAAGATGGAGCCTGTACCGCGTTAATTGAGTGTGCCCCCAGGATTTCTCGAGATGTGGAGGCCAACCCGGGTATCAGCTATCATAGATGCATTCAACGAATGTAGGGACGTTGATCCATACTGCTCAGTTCTCATATTTGATGAGAGTGTTTATTTCTTAGATATTCCGCTGTGACGCCGATGGTGGATGTTATCGTAGGAGTGCTGTCACCGCTCCACTGTTGTCACCTTCCTACTGTTGTCACCTTCCTACTGTTGTCACCTTCCTACTGTTGTCACCTTCCTACTGTTGTCACCTTCCTACTGTTGTCACCTTCCTACTGTTGTCACCTCCCTACTCTCACTTCTCACCTCTCACACACGGTAAACAGATAACCCACTGAGCGGCAGGGGAAAGTTAGGTTGAGTTGACGCCCATGCGGGCCATCAAGGTGGACAGCTCGAATATCATCGCGTCTTTGATAGAGTTTGCTGACGTATTGGTCTAGTGGGCGTAAGTTCGTCGCTGATGGTCTTTAAATACCCGCAATATCCCTCCCCTCCCTTACAGTCTGGGGCGTTTGTGGGTGATGGGGTGGGTTTAATGATATGGATGTGGGGGTAGGAGGGGATGTGGTCGAAAAATATAACATATGAGAAAAATATATGAGAAAAAGACGTTAGAATAACGTGTGTATTAAATATATTAACTATGTGCTATTAGAGTAAACCATCCATCCCCCTTAACACTCCCTCTTCCCCCCCCCGCAAACTCCGACCCAATGATATGAACCCAGATAAAATCCCCAAAAAATTAATTAATAATATTCGTTAAACGCAGGCGCCGCCCGCTCGCCACCGCTTTTTATATCCTCCCGCCAACCCGCAAATAGTGATGTTGAAAACAATGGGGTATCTCCGCTCTCCTCATCATCAGTTCAGTCGTCCGTTCCCATTGATCGATTAAATCAAGGGCATGCAGTGCACGCAATCTATTCGCCCCCTCTGTTCCCTCCCCGAGAAACTCAAAAACCAACAACCCAGAACACCGGATCCAGATCCAGATGCCCAAACCCCCTCACCTCGCCCTCAACCTCCAAGCCGGCCCCGCATACCCCGGCAACACATCCCCCACCTCCTCCACCCCCCCCTCCACCCCAACACTCGCCACATCCTCATCCCCCCTCCCCTCATCCTCCCACCCCGCCCCCGCACCCTCCACAACCGCCCTCCCCCCCGCCTCAAACGCCTCCTCATTCCCTACCCTCCCCTCCCCCAATATCTGCACAGGCACCTTCAACGCCAACCCCCTCGGCACCGCCGACTTCCCCCCGGGGTGCACAATAAGCTCAATCATCAACGTATAAAACCTCGACACCAAGCACGAGTGGAACGTAGGCACCCACGTCTTATTCCCCGGCAGCGTTAGCGGCAGCGGGATGGTGGCAGTGTAGTACCCCCCTCCCCCCATCTTCCCCGCACCCACCAGCGCAGCGACCTCCCCCTCCCCCTCCTCCTCCGCGGTCGAGTACCCGGAGTCCCGACGCTCGTAGGCGGGCGCGGGGTCGTGGTACGTCCAGCCTGCTGCTGCGGGCGTGACTTCGTGCGAGGTGAGGGAGACCTGCGTGCTGTATGCGCCGCTGTGGATCTCGTATGGGCTGCTTCGCGTTTCCTCGTCTGGGATGCCGCGGGAGGGGCGGATGGAGTGCACGGTCGTGGCGCGGATTTTGGCTGTTAGTGCGCCGAGGCGGGGGGGGACGGAGGAGGCGTCCGTGGGGTCGAAGCGGAGAGTTAGTGTGGTGAGAGTTGTGGGCGGGACGGTGGTGGAATCGAGTGTCGTAGGCGGAGGAGGAAGGCGGAAAGCCCTTGGTTGCGTGGTAGAGAGGGTGAGCGTGCCGAGTTTCCCCTTAAACACCCCCCTCCTTAGGGACTTTGCGCGCGAGAGCACGTATCTGCTATCCTTGCCCGCCGACAGCGGCGGCGACTCGGGGGACGCGGGGGTGACGTGGATCTTGCGCATCGTGGACGCGAGGACCTGCGGGTACTTTGAGGGGCAGGGCGGGGCAGAGAGGAGCTTCGCGTGCACGGCGTAGGTGACGCTTGCCATCTCCGGGGCGAGGTCGTCGCGGGGGAGCAGGAAGGCGCCGAGCGAGGGCGGGGGCTGCAGGTGCGCGTCTTGGATGGCGGGGGTCTCGTAGTCGTGTTTGCAGGCTACGGGGAGGAGGCGGGCGGGGACGACGAAGTGGAAGGGGATTTTGAGGGGCTGGCCGGGGGTGAGGTGGTGGGTGTCTGAGCCGTCGTCGTTGGCGGGGTAGGCGGAGGCGGGGAGGGGCATGGTGAGTTTGAGGAAGACGTGCTGGGTGCCTGGGGCGGCGATGACGGGGGCGATGTGGTCGGGGTGGGTGGTGCGGACGGTGCCGAGGAGGGAGATCTCGACGCTCGAGAAGGCGGTGGGGATTGCGGCGGTGACGGAGACGTGGCCGCGGATGTCGTCGTAGGTGGTGTATTTGTGGGTGGGCTTGGGAGTGTCGGCCTGAGCGTCGCCGGCGAGGACAACGTCGATGGTGCGGAGGGTCGCGGGGGAGAGGAGTAGGAGACCCATGGTGGTAGGTTGGTGGGTGTTGTGAGGTTTTGAGTTTGTGGGTTTGTTAGACGTTAATTGATAACCTGAGTGAGTCAGGCCGTCAATATCGTGAATATCGCGAATATCACTTCAGAGGCGTCGAGTGAGTATATCGCTGTATATTGCATATATCACCGCAGAGAGGTAGTCTAAGCAGTGAGTGTCTTTGAGATAGACACGGTGGCGCAATAAGTCATAGTTGTAAAGTGAAGTATTTGACGAGAGGACAAAGGCGATCTTATACATGGAGCGCGGAGTGTAGTGTGTAGTGGGTGGTAGTCAGTCCATACCAGAATGACTGGTCATGGTCCCCTAGCAAAAAAATAGCTGGGATGACTAGGATGACTAGGATGATGAAAGAGAAAGGCTGATGGGGTGTGCTTACCTTATCCAAATGAAAATGATACTTGGAGACAGTATAGCATAGCAGTATAGCTCACAGGTACAGGTACGGCACTATAGTATGTGGAGGCATGTACGTGTGTGGAGTTTTCGGGGATCCAGTTCCAGATCTTATTGACTTTTGGCGCCTGAGTCACCAGACAGTAAAGTCAAGACATCCCACAGTGAAGGGAAGGTAAGAGCACGTTTACAGAGTGGGGGGGGGAGTTGGCGGCAGGCGGTGGGCGGTAAGGACTGGGCGGTGTCTGGACAGTGCACGCACGCTTGTCCCGTCGTCCAGCGGGGTTAGCGTATCACCGAGACAGGAATGGGGGGAAGGCACGAAGGCACGAAGGAGGGAGGGACGATCACCATGATTGGTCATAACCACCACAGTCGTGCCCATTATCGCCCATCATCCATCATCGGCCATTACCAAAGCTCCAGCATCTCCTCGCACCTCTCATAGCTCTCCTTAGCTCCCACGGTACCTCTCACCCCCCCTTCCCTGTACCACGAATTCCGCCCCAACCTGAGGGAACTTCCGTTATAGATCCTGTAACGTACTTCTGCACATTTCATCATCGGCCTACCTGCCAAGAATAGTCCGATGCACCTTGGTGGGTACCGGTGAGCCCTGTTCGCTGCTTTGCCGTCCCCAAGGCGTGTTTTAGCGTCGTGTCCAAGATGACTAGCGTGCTTTTGGTGGAGGGACTAGCGGGGGGTGAGAGGAGATCGGCGCTGGTTAGTGTGGGTGCACAGTTGGTGTGGTCCTAGCGTTTCCGCGGGGCTAGAGGGGGAGAGGTGGGACGGGACACGAAGAGGACACGGCACGAAGGGTGTGAAGAGGAGCTCGAGTGACTCTGAACAGCTGGAACGGCCTACTGATTACGTGTCTCAGCTATGAGCTATGCGGCTATGTGCACGTGCTACCCATGTCTATGGGGAGATGGGATGAAGGAGAGAGAGGTGGGGTGACGTGTTGTGATCTGAAGATCTGAAAATTTGGAGGGGGCATCACAGTCAGACGGGGAGGAACAACCCTCCATCCGCAATCCTCTTTCATAAGCACAACCAACTCTTCCATCGCATTTCTCGTACTCTCACCCTTCAGAGGAGTATCCCATTGTATCCCATTGCATTATACGAGAACCCAATTGAAGTGGAATACGAGCAGATCACCACATTAATAATCAACCCATCCCCCATCAAGGCAGATTACTCAACACGAGACCACCCATCCCACCATCGCAAGACAAGGCAGAATACTGAGTATAAACCCCCCCCCCCTCCCCCTCGTCTTCACATTTCTTATCCTGCTTATAAATGCAACACAGCAATCCCACTTTATTAAGCCGTCTCTATAAACATCCCTCCCCCTATGACACCCCCAAAGAAGCCACTGCGCCCTCCCCACGCTCACTCGCGCCCTGCCCACAACAACAACAGCACAAACAGCTCAATCACACAATTCCAATGCGAACTTTATCCGAGCCCTACGAGCACGCAATCGCGCCATCCCTCGCATCGGGGAATCTAGTATCTGACACCTCTCTCCACGATCACGCACACCCATCACCGTTTCTCAGCCACCACCAATTTCCAACCCACCTCCCTCCCTCCATCACCTCGGCCTGCCTCCCAGAACCTCCCTCCCAAAAAAAAAAAAAATTCCCATCACGAACCCCTCCAAAACCCACCCGCAGCACGCACCCGCACCCTCCCTGCATACCCTAGCGCCCCACCCACGCTAGAGCCGTCACATCCGCTAGCGCCCCTCGCCAGCCAGCGCCTTTAGCCCCACTCCATCGACTGCCTGGATTGGGAAGAGACCGGCCTGACTCACGCGCCCTTGGGATTACATAAATGCGCGTGTGCGGAGTGCTGGAATTGTTACGAGTGTCAGAAGGGCTCCGGTCTCTGGGGCCGAGATGGCGGAGGAGGTGGAGGCTGGGGAGGAAAGAGGCGGGATGGAGTGGGAAGGGGGGAGGGTGGAGAGCCGATGTCGGCATGGATGATACTTGTCCGTGTCGGAATGGGTTAAGAGTGCGTACGAGTACGAATCACGGCAGTGGTTTTGGTAATGGCAAAGGTAAGAGGGTATACATATTTTCCTTACTTGTTACTCCATTACTCCAGTCACTTCTGCCTCATTCCAATCCCCGACTCGAGCAGTCACCGAGCCCTAAGCCGAGCTCCGAGGTCTTTTCCTTCCCGATCCCGTGTTATGGCTTTTCTTTTACGTGCTGTTCCTTGGCTCTCTTGGCTCTGTTCACCCCCTTCTCGCTGTCACCTGATACGACCTCTTCGTCTTCGTCTTCGTCTACCCTCTTCTCCCTCTTCTCTTTATCACCTGACACGAGCTCTCCCTCTACCCTCTTCAACACCTGCACCTGTCGCTCTCACGATCTTCCGAAGTAGCACCGTACGAGATCAAGAACCAGCGACAGACAGAACTAAATCATGAACCCAAATGCGGCGACAACTCTCTTCGTGCGGATGCTTTGTTTGCCTTTTTCTCTCGGCCGTCCCGACCGGGCTCATCGAGTAGCTCATTAATCGTGCTCTCAACATCTCCACCCAGATGCTTCCCGGCGCTACGAAGGATTCGTTCGACGAAAGATTCGCGGGCGTTGTCTATCCACTCCTTGTTGGTGCAGCTGGCCCCTTTCGATATGTACTTCCCATCGAGGCCCGCTGCGCGCAAGTTCAGGAGCATGTGTACTCCGCATGAATTTGGATCCACCTGTTGTTCGACACGCGGGCGGGCTAACCCGCCGTTAAACCCGAAGCTCTTAAAATCAGGTAATCGATTGCGAAGCCAAGTTTCCACGATTTTCCTGATGATTTGCTCATCGTAGATGGCATTATTCGCATCCGTCGCCAAAGAATCCAGCAATATCATTGAAATCCCTGGGCGCCCCCTTTTGTTGTAGTCTAGCCGCACCACGACTCCGACCCAATGTTGAGTTGACTCCCCCGTGTGCACGGGACACAAGATTGTCTTGATGCCTTGATCAATCGACATTGATCGTTCGTGCTCATAGTCCTGCTGGTCATACAGGCTCCCGTATCCAGAAGCGAGGGCAAACATGACGCCTTCGGGGAATTTAGTCGTGGCAAGGACGGCTTCGATTGCCCTCTCTGTTAGCTGCCTCTGGCTCCCAAGAGATTCCATATCAGTGATATTTAGGCTCATGGTGTGGCCTACGGTACCCACTGCGGAATATGTGGCATTATCAGCGCGAGGGATTTCTGAAAACATATCGATAAGCTGCTGGAGCTCGTTTCCTGGCGAGTCACAAGTGCTACGATTCACCTGTGCATCCGCCAACTCCCCTGGTGGCAGTTCACCCGTACCGCGAATCCCTGAGAAAGCTTCAAGCCGCTTGATGGCGACCTCTGATGAAATAGTCCCCGCCATCCACCCCTCAAACCACGTTGAGAGATGATCTATGAGAGCCCGAATAACTTCGTATTCATCAGACCCCTTAAGGAATCTTGATATCCCTTCAATAAACACATATTGCTGTTTGTGGAGAGCCATTCCTGTAATAGCTTGTACGGGCAGCCACGGCCAGATCAACAACGCAGCCGACGACCCCAAGTTCTTGGTATAAGCAAAAACTCTTAGACCGTGGCCCCTCATCCGGTATACGGGGGCCATACAATTCTTATACAATTGATTGTTTGCCGTCTGCATCTCCACCAGGTCTCGCCGCGACCGCCCCGTGGATGCGCATGCCATATCCAACTTGATACTAGCAGCAACTAGATTCTCGCGGTTGCTGTGCATCATCAACGGATCCAAGTTTCGGCGCACGATCTCGGCCTCGAATACCTGATTTAGATCTAGAAGAATATGCGCCTCGCGAAGGCGGCTTTGGGCTGTGTTCTTCACCTTGTAGTTTGACTGCTCAACAACTCTGTAAATATCCGCGGGGATATCCACTTCCAACCGAGGTTCGTGGTTTGTTGCTGGCGGAATACTGCAATTACCACTCTCAAGGAGATGAAGCACGCTTTTTAATATCGCCTCATATTTGAATAGCTTGATGAGGAGCGGGGCTTTATCCATGTGCTTAGCTAGCACTTCATCTTTTACGCTAGCTCTCCGTCCGGCCAGTGTGGTATATGTCTTAGTAAAGCATTCTCGGAATCTATTAATCTCCGCTTGATCCGTGGATATGTTGTTTAATGAGCGCACATCGGGCCTCGAGACCGAAGCGGGAGGCGCGGCAGAAATCGACAGAGGCGTCGGGCGACCAGAGGTTCCTGTAAACGACTCTTCTTCATTCTTGTCACTTCCCCGCAGTGACTCGAAAAGACTTATACTGGCCTGCGATGACTTGGATCGCGCATTTTGCGTCAGGCGATTGGCAGACTTGGATATTAACCGGCCGCGGTGGATGTCGTTGTTGTCATCACTGCTCTGATAATCATCCATCGGCTCGTCTGAAGATATCTCTGGAGCGGGCGGGGCTTTTCTGGATGAATATAGAGTCCCCGTGGACGGAGCTTCAACGTCGTAAAACTCTGTAATATTTCCAAGCTCATCCTCGGGGTCGCACTGACTGTATCCATCATCACCGTAGCTTTGCAAATCATTTGAGATTCCCAAGCCGGTCACCCGCTGGATATCCTCCATCTGTACAACAGTTAGCATGGGGCCAATAATATAATTTGTGGACATACCATTCCCCGCCTCCTCATGTCAACAATAGATGTTGCAGGGAGACTGGTTATGACGATCCTCACAAATTCCATATATTCTTCTCGATCTAGGCCGGTCACCATCTCCACAATGCTTGCCTTGGGATAAGCTCTATTCAGAGACCTCCACGTACGCACATGCAACTCTTGATCTGGAGCGGGTAACGGCTCAAACATCCGTTCTTCATTGACGTCCACGTCTCTTCCCACGATCCTGTGCGACACCACGGGCTCATGAAACTGTGAATTATCTGTATGTCTCCTCTCAGGTCTTCTGATGGTTTGCTCTGACCGACGCCTTTGTGCTGCTCTCGCTCTCTCGTGAGGCGACCTATTCCGATCAAATCGAATGTCCCCTCTATCAGTTCTCGGAGTCCTCTCAGCAGTCTCAGCAGATTCCCTTCCCATCCCTTCTCGTGCTCGGCGTCGTCTCCATGCTCGGTCACGATTCCGCAGCATAATCTCTCCTCGGCGCGTGAGATTGGTGGATCCTCGCAAAGACTCGCCCGATCTCTCTCGCCGGAATGACAACGCCTCGTTGTATTGAATTGCTTGACTAGTGGGTATGGTAGAACCACCTTTTTAGCTGGCCGCCACACGTTGCATCTCTCTTGGGGACTGATTGTTTCGCTGTGTGTAGATAAAGAGAGTAATTTGCATCTCAACCGTTTACCCACTACAGAGAATAAAGGCTGATGGCACCTTTGTGGTGGTTGGAGCTTTGGGGACCAGCAGACCAGAGAAGGTTCCCGCCAAGATAGAGTTACTGAAAGCGCGTTTGTGTGGTATTTAGTTCCATTTAAATGCATTGACGAGGTATTGCCTAGGGCTCACTCAGACTCCCAGAAGATCGATAATGCTGTGGATTTCCGAAAGTGGCGGGCCCTGTGGTGAGGCACCAAGCTTCTCTATGACTCGGCGAGAACCCACGTCGCCCTACAATTCCGTGAGGATACTTCCATCACACCGAGACTTCGAGAATCACTTCAAGTCCATCATCATCATCCCATTGCTCTCCCACGACAGAAAAGCCATGCTGATCAATCAGCGCCCTCGACGCCAGATTATCCAGCCGAACAGTCGCACGCACGACACCCACACGCGAGTCTCCCGCAGCGACCTCGAGCAAGATTTTAAGAGCAGCCCGCGCATGTCCCTGCCGGCGGAATAAAGGATCAATCGCATACCCTATCTCAACCATCCCCGCCTGGTCTGGCGGCCCATGGAACCCCGCGCGACCTACCACAGCCCCAGTCGCCGCGTCTACGAGAAGCCGGGTCACCCAGACGCCGTCCCTTGGGTCAGCAGCGACCTGGTCGCGTCGCATGCGCCACACGCCGCGGCACTCGTTGGAGATGAGGTACGGCGTTAGGTCGTGCGGGGAGAGGTTGTTGGCGGTCTCCAAATCCCCGTTTGCGAGGGCTTCGAGGACGGGAAGCGGGACCTGGATTAGCTGCCTTCCAGAGGCCCCGGGTGCCGATGATGCCCACTCTTCGAAGATCTTGCTCATGGCGATGTTGTCTGAGATTGGTGTTAGGAAAGAAGAGTCTGCCAATGCTTGACTTGCGGTAAAGCTTTCGTGATCAAAACACGCCTCAGTGTAATTATCAGCACGTGGTGATTGAAGTCTAGGCATACCAAATAATACTTATGCCGTAGACGTTGACTCGCATTATCACGATAAAATCGGGAAACTTAACTTCATGTTTTGTGAGTCACTCTAGCTTGGCACTTTGCACCGCAGTACGGATTTGGAACATTCTCAACCTCTTCCATGATTATGTGCGGCTGCAGACCCTGGAAGCCCTACCTGTTTGTGCCTGGATGATAGTAAGCCGGGAGAATTTTTGCGGTATTAAACCAAAGACCAAGCATTGACCAAGCATTCGTGGTCATAGGGCTATGGGACACAAGCTTTCCGAATAGCTTCAATTTTTAGACTAATTAGGAAGGTCGGTTTGTCTTCTAAACCGATTGGTCGATTCGCTGTGCGGTGGTCGGAATACACCATTTCGTCACCCCGTCCTATCGCGCGGAAAGAACGCGACCTGTGCTGACCAGCGACTTTCCCCATACGGCAAAAGGTGACGATCGCTGTATCTATACGAAGGCGCAATATGCAGCGCAAAAGCAAGCGCACGCAGACGTTGGATATCCGCATGCATAGACATTCCGTTGCCGCCTCCCTAATTCAAGCCTTTGCCAATGCGGCTTGGGAGAGCCAAGTCGTTGGCGTGCCGCTACCCGTTTCGCCCACTTGTCGCGATGAGGCAGGTTAAATGCGGGTCGCAGGGACAGCGAGGAAACAAAAATGCAACTAATCCCTGTGTTTGACATTCCTGATCATCAGCACCCTGAGATCCCTCCGCTCCCCTTTGCCGACAAAAGCATGCGGTCATGGTATGTGTCTCAGCAGCTGCCGCATACAGTTTAGCCGTAGCGAAGCAAACGACTGTCCCACGGCGATCAATGCCCAGAAAGAGTGTGAGATCCGCTGCTATTGCCTATGATCATCGTGGGAGAGACACGAAAACGTGCTCCTTGCTTTAATAGGGCGGGGGAACATGTGAGCTTCCGTTCACCTACATGCATTTACATATATCAATGTTCACCCGAATCATTGTTGTGCTCCCAATTGCATATGTTGTGATACCCTGGATATCCTGTGCTCTCAGCCATGCAGACTATCCGTGCCTTCTTGCTGCTCCTCGCTGCGTCGGTGGTGACAGCCGCGCAGAATCCGCATGAGAAGGCTGCAAAGTATGTTCATAAAAGATCACAAGAGCCCGTGCTATCGAAACATGCATCGCGTGCGGTGGACACGGCCCAGTACTTGAACAAGAAAACTGCCAGTATGGATACTCTCATTGGCCCCCAGTATTCCGTGGCTGATTGCGTCTAGAATTTGCTGTCAATGGCTCTGCATTGCCAGACGTAGACTTCAATATTGGGGAGTCCTATGCTGGTACTCTTCCAATATCTAGCAAACAAGATGACGAGAACCGCTTGTGGTTCTGGTTCTTTCCATCTTCAAACCCAGCGGCGAAGAAGGAGATTACAATTTGGCTCAACGGTGGTCCAGGCTGTAGCTCCTTGAACGGCCTGTTCCAGGAAAATGGGCCTTTTCTTTGGCAGCCTGGAACCTATGAGCCATTCGCAAACCCATACTCCTGGGTTAACCTGACCAACATGATCTATATCGATCAGCCAGTCAGCACAGGATTTTCCCCTGGAACAATACTCGTCGATGATGAGGACGATGTTGCGGAGCAATTCATGGGTTTCTGGAAGAACTTTATTGATACATTTTCCCTCCAGGGATACAAGATTTATATCACTGGTGAAAGTTACGCTGGACAGTATATCCCGTATATTGCAAGTGGTATGCTGGATACAAAGGATGACAAGTACTTTAATGTGAAGGGGGTGCAGATAAATGACCCTTCAATCAATACAGACGATGTACTGCTTCACGGTAAGCAAACTTATCTATATTATATACGCACGAAGCTGACAATTATAGCACCTATTGTGCCTGCGCTTAATTACTTCAATAACGTGATCAACTTAAACGAGAGCTTCATTGCAAACATTACGGCTCGCGCAGATAGCTGCGGATATACTGATTTCTTCAACAAGTGGACCACGGAGTTCCCACCATCTGGCAAACTTCCCATCGCTCCCAGCTGGAAGGAGCCAGGCTGTGATATTTACGATGAGGTCTACAACGCCGCATACTATGAAAATCCCTGCTTCAACATTTACCACTTAACAGATTACTGTCCATATCAGTGGAATCTTCTCGGTTTCCCATCCCTCGCCGGAGGACCAAACAACTACTTCAACCGAACCGATGTCCAGAAAGCCATCAACGCGCCACCAACAAACTATATGGTCTGCGGAGGTGGTGACAACCTCTTCCCTCATGGCGATAAGTCGATCGAGTCGAGTCTCGGCCCCCTTCCTAGCGTCATCGAGCGCACAAACAACACAATCATCGGCCACGGCCTGCTCGACTTCCTCCTATTCGCCAACGGCTCCCTGATCTCCATCCAGAATATGACGTGGAACGGCGCACAGGGCTTCCAGTCCTCGCCCTTCAAGGAGCAGAACTTCTACGTGCCGTATCATCAAACTAACGGCGAAATTCTCAAGTACGCCAACGGTATTGATACACATGTGTTCACTGATACGGCGGGTGGGGGGTTCCAGGGTGTGACACACACGGAGAGAGGACTGACATACGTGACCGTCAATTTGGCAGGGCACATGATCCCGCAATATGTGCCGGGAGCTGCATATCGGCAGTTGGAGTTCTTGCTAGGGAGAGTGAGCAGTTTGGAGCAGAGGGGAGACTTTACGACTGGGCCACAAGGGAATTATACGGGGGGTACGTCTCGCCGCCTATAAGGTATGTGTGGTATCTTTGAACCGTCATCAGTGTTGGACGATTCAGAATATATTTAATATGCCATAATATACTAGAATAATTACCAAAGGATATCTAAATTATGTCGCGAGCTGAGCTGCGAATGTAGCCGCGACAGTTGCCTTCCTGTCCACCCTTGGGAATCGTGGCGGGTTTGTGATGAATTTCTCTGGGTTTTGGACCGCTCCAGGTTGCCAGAATTCATATTCCATCCATCCCTTCTCCTACAAAATGTCAGCACTGCAATAATGCATGTGAAGTAGGTGAAACTTACGGTCATCTGCTCATCCAAGGCCTCAATATACTCACCCAGCTCAGGCTGAAGTGGAATCACCCCGTTCTCGAGCACATAGTTATCCCACAACACGAGCAGCTCTTGTAGCAGCTTTGGGTTGTCGTCCGCGACATCGTTCACCTCACCAGGATCGGTTTTGAGATTGTATAGCTGCCACTTCTCGGTGCCCTTCGGCTTCGGGATAAAAACGGCTTTCCAGTCTCCCCTGCGGATGGCGCCGCGACCGAGTAGCTCCCAACCCTGAACAAACTCTTCCTCGTGGATCCTCTCGGCGGTACCCTATTGATGTCAGTAGAGTATTCGCAAATACGCACCATGCGATAAAGAGAACTTACCGTTCCCCAGGCACTCATCGAAGCCCCTCGCATCGGCACAACTTCTCGGCCTAGCCATTCCGGAGCGGGGTGCGATAACCCAGCCATTTCAAGTATTGTGGGTGCTATATCCATAACAGTCGCAAATGCGTCTACGGTCTCGCCGTTCTTGAATCCAGGGTAGCGCGCGACGCAAGGTACGCGGACACCTCCTTCCGTTGGGTATGCCTTGTACAACCTCGAGGGGGCGGTGGAAGCCTGTGCCCAGCGAGGACCATACCAAACGAATGAATTGGCATTTCCGATGTTCTCCAGGCTGTTATCATAGTACTTATCGAGATGCTCCAATAGTGGTCCTCGGATCATCTGGGTTTTCGTTAGCCTAATTATTCTCCAAAGGCATTGCAATGGTTTCGTACGGGATATGCTTCATATGCTGCACCTTCGGCCCCATTGTCACTGAGGAACATGACGAATGTGTTGTCAAGCTCGCCTTGCTTCTCCAGCTCGTCGAGGACCTTGCCAATGTTGATATCCATAGACTGATCAAATGTTAGCACATGATTCGCATACAATATTGATAAACCCCCTCACTTCGACCATCCCTGAGAAGGCCTCCATCGCACGGCTCGACTTTGCCTTAGCCTCATCACTCATTTCCTCCCACTCTTCATTCTCATCGGCTATGACAGGGTGGGGCACCGTTTTCGGATCCATAAGCCCCAACTCAACCATCTTAGCAAGACGAGACTGGCGGAGCGCTTCCGGTCCGTCCTTGTAAACATCCCGGTAATTCGCAACAAGATCTGGGGGGGCTTGAAGCGGCCAGTGGGGAGCCGTAAATGGGAGGTAGCCAAAAAATGGGCGCTCTGTATCGCGGTCCTTTAGGTAAGTAACCATCCTCTCTGCGTAGTAGTCGGAAGAGTACCAATCGCTCGGCAGCTCCTTCAAGTATTCATTGTCTTCCAAGTGCACGGCGATATGGCTCGTCTGCATAAATCCTGGCATGTCGTTCTCACTATTTGGAACTATGTCAGTCACGAAACGGACGGTAGTAATTCAACTTACGATCCCGGAGGTTGGTATGCGTAATGGTTACAGCATCCAGCCAGCATTCCCACGGATTTCTCAAAGCCACGAGTCGTTGGCGATCGCTCTTTGGTGCTCCCGAGATGCCACTTTCCAGCCATGAAGGTCTCATAGCCGCCTTCTTTTAGGATCTCAGGGAGTGCAACAACTTTCTCATTAAGATAGCCCTCATAACCGGGCATACCTGAAACCATTATCAGATATAATCGCGAAAACATTGGGGCGATTAATTACACACCTCTCTGTGGAGCCGTGGAGACAACTTTCCCCTTCCCAGCGGCTTGAGCTGAAGCCTTTGACCATTCAATTAAGTTTCCCAAACCTGCAATGTGGTGGTCGGTTCCTGTCATAATCATCGCTCTGGTTGGAGAGCACGCCGCCGCAGCGTGGAAGTTGGTGAACCGAACTCCATCTTTTGCCAGGCGGTCAATATTTGGCGTCCTAATCTCTCCACCAAAGCAGCCCGGGTCTGAGAAGCCCAGATCATCCGCTAGGATTATGAGAAAGTTGGGTTTTTTGGAGGAAACTTCAGCCATGATTGTGACAATTTTGGTAGTAATTGCACCTCAATTACATAGAATTGACAATTATATGTAGAGAAGGATTCTCCCAAGTATATATATTTACCCCTCTAATAATGAAATTGCCGATACCCTGAGGGGTAAACTCCAGCAACCTCCGGCATCCGAAGCCATATGGAAGTCGGCGTGGATCCGCGATCCTGGTTATCAGTGGGCCAAGCGTCGTCGGAAGTCGCTGTGAGAATCTCGGATCTCGTCGACCGGCAACGTGGATGTCGCTCGCGCTAGCCTAGCCCGCCCCTAAAACGACACTACCGATCACAGCTCCCCCTGCCGGCGAGACCCCACATGAAATGGATCGCTGACAGCGACACCAAATTGCTCCCGGAACGCAGGTCAACGCGTGTGAGAAACATGGCTCCCTTGTTATGGATACTGTCGATGTTGCCCGGATGGGGAGCACGCAATGGCGCCTGTGGCTTGTGACATCTCTGGAGCGATACATAAGTTGCAGTGATTCCCTTCTCTTGCTTCTAACAGTTGTCGAATAATCTCAGAACCTCAGCAAATATATCACGATGGGTATCTTGTTGGGTAACTTTCGCGCAACATATGTTGTAGTTATTTGTTGTATTGGGTAAGCTGACATTGACATTCAAACACTGGCACAGTATATACAATGATACTAATATATAATATTTAGTTCATTTCTGTTTTCCTACGACACTGGAATCGTTGGTGGAGTTCTCACCCTCGAAGCATTCCAGAAAGACTTCAACTACACCAAGACACAAGCAAAATCCATCAATGCCAATGCCGTCAGCATTCTACAGGCCGGTGCATTTTTTGGATGTTTTGTGATATGGCCAATCACTGCGCGCCTAGGCCGACGCTGGTCCATGGTTATTAGCTCTGTCGTGTTTATCGTGGGCGGAATCCTTCAAGTGATCAATACCGGCTCCATTGGTTGTTTTTACGCTGGCAGAATTATAGCCGGCTTTGGCGTAGGCGCGGCCACCGTCCTCGTTCCCATGTACTCGGCAGAAATGGCTCCCAAAAACATCCGTGGGCAACTCGGGTCAGGGTTCCAGCTATTCTTTGCTATTGGTGTGTGTACAAGTTACTGGTGAGTATGGTCCACTCAATCTAGATATTCTTCTAACACCATGGAAGGGTAAATTACGGTGTGCAAAAACATATGCAGCCGAGTACTAAGCAATGGCAAATTCCCATTGGGCTTCAATTGCGTGAGCTCCCCACTTATACTTAGAGAAGGCGGAGTATTAAATACTAACTTTCTAACTCTAGTTCCCGGTGGTCTTTTAGGCTTGGGTATGATTCTTGTCAAGGAAAGCCCGCGCTGGCTAGTAAAGAAAGGGAGAAATGCAGAGGCACTGGAAAATCTGGTCTGGGTTCGAGGAGGCGATTCAGAAGAGGTACAAGATGAGTTTGCAGAGATCGTTGCCGGAATTGAAGAGGAGCGCCGTATATCAGAGGGCCTCACGTGGAAGGAATTGCTTCTTCCTTCTAACCGATACCGGCTCTTTATTACCATCACTATGCAACTCGGTAAGTCCCACCCCTATTAACTGGTCACTGCGGTGGGCTAACTTTCAAATAGCTGCACAGCTTACTGGAAATACGTCTCTTGCGTACTATGCTCCCCAGATCTTTACAAGCGTTGGTGCTGGTAATTCAACAGCCTTGATCACCGGTTTCTTTGGAGTCGTCAAAGTTGTAGCAGTTTCGATCTTTTGTGTAAGTCAGCTTCCTCGATTCTTATCAATAATCTGACTGTGATTTAGATTTTTGTCGTTGGTAGAATTGGCAGAAAGACTGCTTTTATGGGCGGTGCTGCAGCGATGGGAACCTTCATGCTTATTATTGCCATCATTGTTGCAAAGTTTCCCCCAGGAAAGCCAGGTGACAGTATATCACATTCTGCTATCGCGGCAGTCCTCATGGTATACTGCGAATCTGCATCATATAATCTATCTTGGGGGCCTGTTGCTTGGTACGTGGCCCACTCTACTCTACTTTCCAGACGAAGCTAATGTATTATTAGGATATACCTTGGGGAAATATTCCCCACTCGGATCCGCGAGATTGGAATTGCGGTCGGGGCAGCGTCGCAATGGCTGTTCAACTTTGCACTTTCGCAGATCACACCATACGCAGTCACAAATATTGGATGGAGAACATTTCTCATGTTCGCTATCTTCAATTACGCGATCATCGTTTATTCTTTCTTCGTTATGAGAGAGGTATGTTTCGTGCCCTTACTATTCAGCCATGGATTAACTCTAACAATACTTCTTTAGACCGCCGGAAAGAGCTTGGAAGAGATGGAAGAGGTCTTTTTCCGGGGTGACAGAGCTCTCAAGGGCGACAATGTTGACATTGATACCCAGTCTTCCAATGAACCAGGTCGGGATACCATAAAGACTTGATATTTGGGATATGAGACGCCTTTTGGGAGATAAATAGCCATTGAAGATTCACGTATTATTACAGTATATTAGAAGCAAATACTCTTGTTTTATCTACGGGTCTCTACACTGACAGAGTTGTTGCAAATAATATCTCTATTTGCGGAGCCATCCAGGTTGCAATTGCCATTTCCGCGACTTCCGTCCGCCGATATCCGTCCTCCAGGGCCGCGACATCCGAAGCTGACCCACATTTCCAATTGACGTCAAGTTAGCCGCCATGGCGTGACAATTCCGCTGCAACGTCGTTCTCCTTTGGAGCAAAGTAACTGCCCTGAAAGAACCGACCCCAAAGCGTAGTATGGCAATGAAAGTTGTTACTCTCTGTCTGACGCAGAGCATTTATATATCTATATTATCACGGTGGGGGTATTAATTGACTCTGCGCTAATGAAAGGACCCCTACTCTGGTCGGAGGAGTAGGCGACTTCGCTCTGAAATAGAAACTACACTATGCCATCTACTTCCTACTTCAATAGTATAAAGGACGCCCTAACTCAAATAGTAGAGTATTCATTACAGCATATTACAATATCACATGACCTTAACTTACTAAACGCGGAATGGATTCAAATTTGTGGGGTAACCGCGAAATGGATTCGTATTTGCGGGGTAACCGCGATGGCGCCTTCTCAACACAGGGGTTGGTGATCCGCGAAAGCTAGCCTTGACACCGAGTTTCTGGACTCCTGTGAATTCTCTAATACAGTTGGAAGTTACTTGTTATGAGGGCCCCCATAAAATTAGTCTAATAATGACTGGTATGTTCGGCCCTAAGAAAATGCTCCAGTGTGCTGATGTGAGGAATACAGGATGCTCAACGTGCCGCTTTCGAAAGGCAAGTTACCAAGTCTCGCATTGGGTAACGACGCGGATGCTCCATATTGTTGCTAACAGTTATGTTGTAGGTAAAATGTGATGGCCGCCTAAGTTTATGTTTACGTTGTGAAAAACTTGGGCTCGAATGCAAATGGCAAGGTATGACAAGAACAGTTGATCCCTTGCTCTGGCGCTGATTCTCTTCTTATGACAGCATCTCGCCCTAACAGCGAGGAGCTCGTATCTGGGGAAGTTACACGTGCGGGTCATAAACGCCTGAGAACTTCCGTGGCGTGCGAAACGTGCCGAAAAAAGAAGCTCAAATGTGATGCTGGTAAGCCGTCGTGCTCAGTATGCATCCGCCGTGGTATTAGTTGCATATACGAACAGGGGCGTCAATCACAGCCCGAGAGATCCGTCCCAGTATCACAGTTACTAAATATTCCGGACAGCCAAGGTAATATTCCTATGGAAACCGTGGAGGTAGATTTCGACCATGGCCGTCAACAAAGCGGGAGCGTTGCATCTACCAGGCAAGATGTCGATATGGGAATAAGCTCTCGTGGAAGCTCGAGGCTGTAATAACATTACTCCGTCAGATGGATATTCAGCTAATTACAGCATAGATCTATCTCGTCGCAGCTGCCCACAGGCCCTGCTCTGTTGCCATATCTTGACTCCTACCTATCTAACGTTCATCCAATATGTCTCAACAATGTATTGCACCCAGGAGTTCTTTGCGAAGCGTTTGATAAGTCACCGAGGCTGCTTTTATTGGCAATTTGTGGAGTTTCTGCAAAGTTCCTCGGGGATGCAGAGAGCAAAGCTAAAGGCAGGAGTTGGGTTGCTGAAGCAAAATCCATGGTGATGGAGAACTTGGACCAAATATCCACACTTCCTTTATTGGCACTACAGACTCTGGCAGCACATGACGTCCATGAAGCTGACATTACCTCTGCATGGAATTTGACAGGTATGATCCCTTCTCTTGTTGTAGTGGGCGCTCTACTCTTGAAAGGTTCTGATAATAGCGTTGTAGGGATATCTATCCGGATGGCGCTTCAGTTAAAACTAAACCACCCACCCAATCAACCATCCGAATCACCTTTGAAAAACACTGGGACGTTTCTCAAAGAAGAGTGCAGCCGTCGTTTGATGTGGTCTGTTTTCGGGGCAGATATTTTGCTTGCTTCCGATGAGATGCACGTAAGTGACGAAGCAGTGTCTAACTTGGGATTACCTTGCAATCTGTGGAATTTTACCCAGGGTACTCCTTGTACCACGCTACTCCTTCATGATGAGTCAAATGATGCAGCAGCCTATCATGCAACAAATCCGAATGGGTATTTTATAAGAATTCTCGCCCTGAGGAGGCGAATCACCAAGTGAGTTTGCTTGATACACCGAAACTCACCTACTCACAGCCATATAGTTTTATTCGAGGCCACCGTGAATATAACAGGGAACCCCCATGGATGGAAACATCGCAGTTTTACGAGGTTGTAAAAGAGCTCGAGGACTGGCGTAAAAAGCTACCGCCCAACATGACATTTGAGGAGCGCCATATGTACACGTTCCGTACTAGCCGGCATCTCGACATGTTTCTTATGGTCCATGTTTGGTACCATCAATGCGGATGCGATTTGTTTGGAAGTTGGATACAGGACCGCGGTGCAGCTAGTGCTGATGATCCCAACGGACCAGCTCTGGCCGAATTCTTACAAAAATGCCGCGATAGATGTCTCTATCATGCTCAACAGATAAGCCGCCTCCTTGAGAAGACGCTAAGAGTAGAACCAGATCACCTATTTCGGGATCCGTGGCTTAGTTTTTGTATTCTCGACTCCGTTACGATTCAACTTGCAAACGGGATTACCCAAGAGCAACCGACAGGCGCAGAATCACGCAAAGAGATATCACAACTGTTACGGTTTAACATTAAAGCTCTAGAAAACACCAAAGAAACTATCATTTTAGCTGAGAAAGTTGTAAGTTGACCCTAAAATTGATTTCCGGCTATTCCATGCTAAAGATTCACCAGCATCGAGAGTGCTGCGATCTCATCCAGCAAGCTGGACTACTGGAGCTTGTGTGTGGAAATGGTGATGGAAATCAAAGGTATGTAATGCTCTATGGCGGAGAGTACATCTCTCATATATTCTAGAACGGACGGGTCTATAACTAGGCAAACGCCAACGAATCACACCATTGAATTACTCTGTCGCTACCCTTTCCTTATACCAGCACAACCCGCGGAGATGGAAAGTTGGGACAACCTCTTCAATGCAACTAGTGTTTCGACCCCTGCCACACGGCAGACATCGCCAGAGGGTGGCCGGCCACCGCCTTCTGTAACCAGACCGCCGAATAATTTATCTACCAGCTCTAGCCAAGAAAGACAGAACCAAAACGGAATAGGAGACATGGGCTATATGGGTGATAACTCAATGCAATTGTTCCCTCCATGGCAACCAGGGGACTTCCAGTGGTGGCAGTCCGCTGGCAACAACATGCAATCCCCGTCGATCATAGGCCAGCAACCTGTGTCACATACCTCGGGTTCGACGGACAATGATCAGGGACTACTTGAATTCTTCACAAATTCGATTGCCCCAACGGGTACTTGGCAGGTTGAGCAAGGGTTTGATTCAAGGTTTCTGCGCCCAAATATTGCGAATGAGACTGCTCTATGATACGGGAGTTATGGGATTACGGCAAATAAACCGGTTCAAAGTCACTCACTAAGATTGTTCTTTAAACAAGTGTGGGAATCTTTAACATCTTCTCAATAATATTTCTTGACTATTTATTAAGATGACCCAAGGAAGCGAAAGGATCACTACAGCATTGACGAACAGACGCGCAGCGAGTAACCCATTGGACACCTAATGGCTAACGACAATAGCGAGGAAGTGGACATCAGATGGATTGTTCCCTTGGTTATAATTTCCAACCTTGAAATAGCTGTTCGGGGCATTCAACTCATAAGTGTCGAGAACTTTTTGGCTTCCACCATTGATCCCGACCGACAAGACATTGCTCTCATATCGAATTTCATACGAGAACTGTTGGCCAACAGGGATATTCCCAATGGGTGTGAATAGCAAATTGTTGCCTGCTCTCGTCTGCTCAACTCCCATCGAGATATCCCCCTTGGAGTTGTAAAAGAGTTCGCAAACCGGCTTTGTTGAGATACTGTCATCGATGTGAATCTGCCCGATCACAGTGCCGTGGCTCGATTCGTCGGCGTATGCAACAGATAGTGAGGCATAAAGTCTGTTTTTTGCCGCATTTGGACTCCAGCTCGCAGCAGACCCATCAGAAGGGTTGGCCTCTCGAAGCTCAGTGCGGCAATGCTTGCTGTTAGGGGTCGTGACGCAGCCCGCTGAGTCCGGAGAGCCGGGGACTTTCATGACGAGAGCACCATCCCCACTCTCAGTGAAGAAGTAATCGTACCCAGGGTCCTCATAGCCATCGCAACCTTGCAATTGCGAGCTCGGAATGGTCTGTGGCTGTCCTGGGTTGCCAATGGGAAGCTGCAGCTTCCAGGGTTTCATGTCGAAGTTTCCTCCTGGGGCGCAATTTGGGTCAAGTGCAGCCATGACGCCTGGTTGCATGGCTAGCAAGACTGAAACCGCAGAAATAGTTGCGCGGAGAGACATGGTGGCGGTTGTTTGAGGTTGTGTGAATGGGAATGGAGATGGAAATGAAAAGATGTGATATTTAACTTTATCTCTGTAATTGACTTTTAGGCGCCCTTATATAGCCATACTATCGGCGAACCCGCACATCTACCAATGCAAGCTTGTAAATAGGACCAACGTTTTACCAAACCTTCTGCATCAAGTTCATTCTCATCATGCAAGCAGAGTCATTAAATAAGCTTATGCGTCTCCTGTAATGAGGCAGGTGGTAGGCGCCGTCACATCTAAATCAAGTTAAGCTTTCACGGGCTTATACTAATCCGCAGTAGGGCGGTGGCAGGCACTATTGACATTGGTGGAAATTTAAAAAAAAAAGTCCCCGACGTGATCCGAGCTTGTTTATCATGATCCCCTGGAGTTGCATACACGACAAGTGAGAATACTGGCTGACCAAGTAAGCTGATCATTTTGAGATCTCAAAGCTAAGATGGCTTATTTCAAAGTTAAGCCTGGTATGATAGTATCTAGCATGATCGGAACATCCTGGGACGGCCAATTCGTATATTTAGTCCCGGCAGACACTAGAGAAACATAAAGTCGGCATTCTTGATGACCGCTGCTTATGTTTCAAAACTACTAAGATTGCTACTTCAGCCGTTGATGCGGACATATGACGGACGTAAGGCTGCCGCGCAGGTCTCGTATTTTATGCCCGACGTAGCCCTGCAACGTGAGACCTGAAATATTGTCAGAAGGACTATATATAAGACCTGTACGACCGTATATGCTATCCGGTGGGTCTCCAATACCCAAAATATTGCTCGGAAAGCAGGATATAGATGGTCCAAATGTCTTAAAGTCTCCCTTGGCGATGTTGCCGATCCCTAGATGGGCCGAATACGTTGTTTGATGTCAACCGGCGAAGTCGGTGTTCCGAATATGGCATTTCCGAAGCGGTGCACAGACCACACTGCATTGTCGGCAGTTGAAACAAACAAGAGATGAAGGAATCCTCCGATGTTTGCGGGGTACGAGCGAAAGGCTCCTCCAAGGACCCTGTTTGAAGTTCGCGGGAGTTGTGACAACTCTGTTTGTTTTCTGCGGCCACCCAAGGTTAGCCATGGCAGATCCCGATGCACCAGTCTCGTCCAGTACCACCCCGTTGATAGTCTCAAAAACTCATGCCAGAAGCCTTTCTACTCTCCAAGGCTTTAGATACCTCGTCACTCTTCATCTGGTCAGAATACTGATCAACCTCGGGTTGGGTTTAGTGACTATTCCGGGTATCCGTGATAGATCTATACTGCCCACCTCCAAAAAGAGGTATTCCTGTCATCAATCACTGGCGAACCGAATTTACGTACCGCGATCCTACAAAGTTAGCGGCTCACCACTTCCCGTCTATATTCATATACACGGTGGTGGATTTTCATGGACAAACCCTGTGGTTGACGACGGATTCTGTTCCAACTTTTCAAACAATAACAATATACTTGTTGTAAGCCTTGACTATCCTAAATCGCCTTCATATCGATTTCCCATCGCTGTCCAAGCTCTGGCCGACCTCGTAAACGCTGTCTTAGATGACAATTCCTTACCGATAGATACGACTAAAGTCGCCATAGGAGGCTTCAGTGCTGGTGGAATCTTGGCCTGCGCGGTCTCTCAAAATAAGACTCTACAGGGAAGAATTAGAGGTCTCGTGGCATTTTATCCTCCCGCAAACTTTTTACCACGATCCGCGGATGAGTTGGCGACTAATCCAAAGGGTGCTGGAGTTGCCCTGTCACAAGATCAACTCTCGATGTTTGGCTGGGGTTATGTTGAAGTAGGGCAGGATCTGAGAGACCCGACTCTGAGTCCCACTTTCGCCCCAAGAGAGGACCTGCCGCCAAATATTTGCATCTTTGGATGCGAGTTTGATCTCCTTTGTAGACAAGGAGAGCTTATGGCAGAGAAAATGGCTAGTTTTGGCACCGGCCAAAGAGTCGGATCCGAGCTTTCGTGGGAGAAGAACGGGGTGAAGTGGGAGAAGATACTAGGCGAAGACCACGGTACGGATCGCCTTGAAAGGTTACGAGCGTTAATTCTAACTTAGCACCTAGCTTTCGATCAACGGCTATCGTTCGGGGCCGCTAGAGCAAGAATGAAGAAGCGGGGACGGGAAATGCATGAAAGCGCTGCTGAATGGCTGCTACGAGAGGTTTACCTGCCGGAAATAAGTCTGTCTGGTGAATCAGTTTCTTGACGATTGTTGGATTTAAAACATAATACAGGTACAGAAAGTACGGCAGCTATCAAGCAAGTATGTGCGCACAGAAGCTGGAACCGTGACACGGAAGGGTGCTGTTGGGGGCACAAGATACATATTATTAATGCATACCGCTTCGGCCGCTCCTTCGACAGTTTATCCACTGTCTACTTCTTATTCAGGGGCAATTTCAATTCCGCGTGTAAATGCCACCTTAAGTTTGCAGCGAGTCGCCCCCCACAAATATATACTCCTTGCGGTACAGACCATAACCAGTATAGCCGGAGGATGAAACGGATAGTTATATAGGGAATTCCGTTTCTTTAAATTTGACATTGACAAATAAGACAGTAAATTTCAGTATCAAGTAAGGAAAATGCCCAGCAGAAGCATCCATCTCTTTGAGGCATCTATTATTACATCTCCAATCCTTGCCAGATGTGGCTTGAACCATCCCTGCCTTCCTATGAAAGAAATTAATCAATAAACCAAATTACGCAAAAAGTGAAGGATTCGACTCATGGACAGATGTTCCGAATTAATATGGCTCAAGTAGAAGCATCGAAGTCGAAGCCAACGGCTGCAGGAAGATGCCAACGATGCAATGAGGACTGGATTGCGCCTTAGCATACTCGCCTGAACCGTAAATCCTTCTCGAGGGAATCGATACACCTGCGTGGCGAAAGAGTTATGTGTATGAAAGTGGGCCTTCGAAGAGATCCCACGAATTTCATCTTTCCAAAATGACTGGATAACATCGAGCCTTCATTGATACACTCGGAAATTGCGCCCCTGTCCATCATCAGTGCTCCACCACTCTCGGACCCCAACCTTGAAATATATTTCGGACGCAGGCCCTGTCGCTGCCCAGACGCGAACGACATCGCTTCAACAACCTCCACATATCCCAGCAGTTAAGCTTTGCTAGCTGTGGTGTTATGGCCACTAATAATGTTCGTTGCCTGTAGACTTTTATCTCCTAGTGAATATTGATGGGTTAACGGGTACAATCCCCATATTTACGAAAGAGAGTACCCCCTTATAAGCCTGGGGTCTCGAAAATCTATGTGTCCTGGTTATTACTGGGCTTAACTCGTCGTCATTTATGGATATTTCATGAAATGGTAAGATTCCATCTCTTGTTAAAAACAAGGAGATCCATGGGTAAACGGATGCTCCCCGTTTCAGACGAATCCTCCCAATCCAGACTCATTTAAAGACAATCCCCACCCTTTTGCTTGACTCAAACCAGGACTTGACTTCTCTTTATATTAACATGGAAAGTCTATATAGATAATCTAAGATAAATTCAAAACTCAACCACTATCTATCTAGTCGTATCGTGAAAAAAAAAACATCTCGTCTCGACTGCTATCAAGCATTTGCAATGCCCGGTTTACAGCCTTTGTTACCTCTTCCAACTATTACAGCGTTATTAGCAAAGCCCGAAATATCATAACCAAGACAAATGGTAACTTACTTTGTCCATGTCAAAAATGTTGTAATGATTCGACTTCACATCAAGAGTCCCAATGATAAATTCCCGTCCCATAAAGCCCCACCCCAGAATCTTATCATCCCGACACAAATCAACTCTCGCAGGTAACTCATCTGACACTCCAGGGCCTGCCGCCACGCGCTCGGTCGAGCGAATGAGCACCGCAGGTGGAAGCCAGCCTTCCGGGCCCGTAGTTGGCGTGGACCACTCCTTCAGCATCTCCATGCAGCCACTTAGACAGTTTTGGATACGTGGTAGGCGGTGCGAGAAGTCCACAGCACGTGCCGGAGGACACTCACTCGCTGGCCTGTAGAAGGGGGAGTCGATGAGGAGGAGGCCAGCGAGGGAGAAGGAGACCGGGGTGATGGACTTGGAGATCTCATTGGCAATGACGACGGAGAGAATACCGCCGAGGGACCATCCTATATGGAATCAGTATCTATCTCCTAGCCGTATCATAACAGAAATAGTGAATACGGGGTGGAATGCGCTGGCGTGGTGCTCACCGCCGAGATAGATGGGGCCACGGATCCCGCTTGATTCAATCATTTGGATGTAATTTTGTGCCATCTTCTCCATAGTCAGTGGATACGGCGTGCTGCTATTGAAGTCGGGGTTGTGGATCGCCCATAACTCGCGCGCAGGGTGGAGCTCGCCGAGAAGGTAGTATCCGAATGTATCGCCGCCGCCGTCGTGAATTAGAACGACGGGTATTGACGATGCAGGCCTATTGCGAGCTTCCTGGACGAGAGCTGGGTTTTCATTCATATTTACCGTTATGACGGGGTTGTGTGAATGAAATAAGCAAAAAATAAGCGCCGAGAATTCCATGGAACTTTTGAGATGCAAGGGAACTTAAGCGATGGATTCCTGTCATGGCGACACACAACAGTGTTTGACCTTACAATATAAATATTAAACCGCCGCAATAAAATACTTTGCATTGGATACCAAACTGTAATACTCAGACCTAACCTACTTCCATATTAACGCCTGGAGTGGAGCGAATATTAAATGTTACATATAATCAGCAATACATTCCCTCACAACTTCGCAAAAATGCCTCCTCCACCCAACAACTTTGCCACAACTACGCATACGGCACCAGCCATGGTTACCGTTCCCATCAGCCAGCTTATTTCATGAAATCCGCTATATTCTGTAAGAAGAGCTCCATTGATTGGAGGTCCAATCAGCACTGCCACGCCTCCGACCGTCAGGCCCATGCCTATATAAGTACCAATTGCTCGCGGGTCTCTGGCACACGATGCAAGACACACCATTAATCCCGAAATGATGGTGCCAGAAAAGAATCCAAAGAGTACAGCAAAAACAATAATTCCCGCATTAGTGGTGATGAGCGGCCAGCAGAATATCAGAATTCCCGATGAAATAGCTCCAACAAATAGAATGTTGTAGCGCCCAACCTTATCGGCCATAATACCAGGCACGACTCGACCAAAGAAGGATGCGGCGTTAAGGATAGATAGGACGTACGAGGCAAGAAGCTTCGACATTCCCTGTTGTACCGCGTAGACAGGAAGGTAGACGAAGGGGCCGAAGAAACCAAAGACCATCAGGAAACCAGCCGCAACAACAGCCACATATTGTAGGTCCTTGAACGCACCGGGGAGGAAGAAAGTTCCCTTGCGAGGCGGCAAACGTGCCTTGATACATAAGCATGACATGCTTAAAATGGCGAGCATAAGAAAGGCAACAACGCGGACAGCCCATCCAAATGATAATGCATTACCGTTGAGCATTTTCCCCAGCATGATGGGGAGGATGACGCCGCCAACGGACGACCCGGCAATGGTCGCACCCATCGCAGCACCGCGCTTTTTCTGGAAGTACTGAGGCACGGCTGCCATAGCCGGCGCCATTGTCATTCCCATTGATGCCCCCCCCAGGACGCCTTGCGCAAGAATAAAATGCCAATATTTCGTGGAGATAGAGGTCATAAAGATGGAAAAAACGTAGACGAAGGCAGGAGGCCACAAGACCTGCAATTTCGTGTCAGTTATTACCGTGTAATTTCAATTGGGTCAATTAAACCAGCAAATAGTCACATACCTTTTCGCCATAGCGATCAAACAATGGTCCTCCAACGAGAGATCCCGAGAAGATAAAAAAGCCTTGGAGAGAGCCGATCCATGAAATGGCAGACGGAGTCTCGCCTGATAGCTGATGGGTCTGATAGTATTCTTGGTAAAACCTGCACGGTTATTAGTTTCAATATTCGATGAAAAACGCTGAACTAAAACTGGAAACTTACCCAAATGTATTGATATAACCAAAAGTGCAGAACAAAACACCAGCGGCACCGGCAGTTGTAGCCCAACCCCGTGCGCCTCCTTCCGGAAAAGTTATGACTAGTGTCGTGCGCTTGTCTTCATCCGCCGCATTGGAAGATCCTTCTTTCACGCCCGCCTCGGTGTCTGCAGTGGCTAGGGTTGTGGCTGAATGGGATTGAGGAACATTTTCCGATTTTGAATTGGAAAGACCGAACGTGTTGCTTTCTCCCTGGGAGCCCATTTTACCTCACTTGCTATCTTTAAATATACTGGAAGATATAAAACTGGTAAAGGGTGTAGTGAGATGTAGAGAAATCGAGAAGGGGAATCTGAAAAGGTCATCCTTATATGGTCATATAAAGTGAGACCTCCAGACGCAAGGGGGTACGTAGTAGCACAATTAGAGAGGGGTACAACAGAAAAACGGAGATAATTAAATGTGGGTAACCTTACATGCAAACAAATCCTGCGGTGGTAATCGGATGCTGCGATTGATCATGATGAAGAATGCATGGAAGGGATTTGAGTATTACGAAAAGCCGTTGGGACGCTATTGCTGGGTCGGGTTTATATGCGGAGTGAAAGCGGACATATCGGTCTCAAAGGTCTCGCGGTACCTTTATTTCGTACCAAAGTCATGTGACCACATAATTATTACGTTCATGGGACCAATGAGCGACTGCCTTACCTCCGAGATCCCCGGTAATTGTCCGTGGCCCCTTCAATATATTGCAGGTTCGTCATTTCAAAATTCCTTCCATATATGTCCGTTATATCCCGTTGTAAAATATCCGTTATACCCATCAAACCATCACCGAACGAACGCCGTGCAGGACCGCCTCGTTGTGGAGGAAACATGGCTACTAATGTGCCCGGAGATAATCCCCTTATTACACCCGCAACGGCGACATCCCCTACTGCATTCCCCTTAAGGAAACGGAGACGCCCTGCATTGGCGTGCGAGGAATGCCGCCACCGCAAGATAAAATGTGACCGTTCTACCCCTTGCGGGCCATGTAGTCGCTCCAGGAGCAAGACATGCACCTATCAAAATCTCCAGGACGATTCTGCTGCCACAGCTCCAATCGTGAGGAAGATCCCGCCTCATACCCAACTTGACTCCGTGTCACATAATCGACAGCAAAGCTATGATCAGATGGGCAGCGCCAACAGTTACCCGTCGGCCCCTTCGGCCCCTGCGTCGACTTCCGCGTCGTTGATACAGTCGCACAACGGTTCCCCTGCAACCACAGAGCACGTGCAGGCGCTGCTCAACAGAGTCCAAACTCTGGAGAAGAGGTTACTAGATGCTTCACGTAATGGGTCGAATGGAGAATCAAGCGATGCCCCGCGAGCACAGCCTATCCCTCCACCCGCGTCACCCAAAGCCTGTAAGGCTCACAAGGGGAAAAAGAAATCCAACTATGAAAAGATGAAGTTCCGCGGCCAAAATCATTGGATGAAATACGTTAAACAGGTATGATTTGGGTGCAATTGTGGTTCCACACTGGAGCCTGCTTAATTAAACACTAACTTTCCAAGTTCGATTTCATGGGGAGACTCAAAGGCGCTACTGGGAAAGAGGAGAAGTCAGAAATGAGGGCAATTGTCCGCAAGTGCAAGCGTCTTGCCAACGCTGCTCAGCTCCGGTATCTCGCTCCCCAATCTATCCCTCTGGATTTTCGTGACCATGTTCCACCGAGGGCAACGTCCGATATGCTCATCCAGGGGTACTTTCGAACTTTCGAATCCGTCTTCCGCATCATCCATATCCCCTCCTTTATGAAGGAGTATGAAGACTTTTGGGTTAACGCCAAGGCTTCCCGAGATCTATACGTAATAAAACTTTTGCTCGTAATGGCAATTGGGACTTGTTTCTTCCAAGAAACTCCAAATTCAGATCCGAGCTTGGCAAGCCTACGTGCCGCTGCAACGCAATGGATCCACACGGTAGAAGCATGGATCTCTACTCCCTATCGGAAACCGAAGGCTACCCTCGCGAACATGGAGATAAAGTGCCTACTGCTCGTCGCTAGACAGGTAACCATCATAGATGGAGATAGCGTTTGGGTATCGGCTGGGAGTCTTCTCCGTACAGCTATGCAAATGGGTCTGCACCGCGACCCCTCTCAGCTTTTTCAAATGTCTACACTACATGCAGAACATCGGCGCCGGCTCTGGGCTACAGTAGTGGAGCTTCTCTTGCAATCCTCGATGGATTCAGGTGGCCCACTCTTACTCTCAACAGACGATTTCGACTGCGACCCTCCGTCCAATGTCGACGATTCGGAGATTGACGAGCAATCAAGCGCTCCAGTATTCCCGAAGCCAGATACTACATTTACGGAGAGCAGCATTCAAATTGCTCTCGCGAAAACCTTCCCTGTTAGAATCGCCATTGCGAAGCTCATCGGCGATTTCCGCTCCTCCGACTCGTATAGCGAAACTCTCCGCCTCGCTGGCGACCTCACGGCAGCCTGCCAACAGCACTCCTCGGCCATTGAATTTTGGCAGTCCGCTTCTTCATCCGGCACCACACTAGCCGAGCCCTCCCCATTTCAAACGAAACTCCTTGAAATTTTCACGAAACGCTTCCTCCTCTCTCTCCACGCACCCTACGCTATGAAAGCCAATAACAACCAAACATACTACTTCTCCCGTCAAGCTAGCTTAGAGACATCTCTCTCGCTACTCGCCCCTGCAATCCCGGATCCCCAAGGCCACGACGACTACGCAGCACTCCAGCTTCGCGGCGTCAATCTATTTCGAAACATCCCCATTCACGCAGCGGTCGCTGTCACCCTCGAACTAACGACGCGACTTAATGCGCCGCCATCGCCTTTTCCCAGCGTTACGGAGACCTCCGCACGTTCCGAAGCGCGTGGTGCGATCCTGAGATTTATTGAGATGTGCGAAGCACGGCTGGAGGCAGAAGAGCATAGCGTGAAGGCCTATGTATTTGGAAGGTGCCTGCTTGCGCAGATCCAGTCTATGGAAGAGGGGACATCTCTGGATGAAGGTATCAGGAGGACGTTGAAAGAGAGCACGGAGTTTTGCGTGGAGGCTCTTGAGAGGAGGGCCGGGGGAAGCGTAGGAGAGAGTATGGGGGATGTGGTCGACGAAAGCCCCTTGGGTGGGTTTGATTGGGATGCGAGTGTGAGTTTTACCTTGTACCCGGTCTGGTGCTATTGCCAGGATGGAATTAACGGCAGGTGCTGACAAGAATGACGTATAGATTCAGGACCCAGGACTTGACTTTCAGATGCTAGACTCCTGGTCGCCGTTTGACTGGGTATATATGGACATACAGTAAGAGGGAACCGCGATTATAGGGCAATAAATTTAGTGCTTATGTTTGATCTCGGTAGCCCCTAGAAATTACGAGTAAATTAAAACGGGGATGTATAAATGTGATACTTGCTCAACGATCGATCGATGTGATCTGAAGGACGTGCACAACAGCCAGTGTTTTGTGTTTACAGCAACCACGATTAAGATGAGGGTGCCCCGTCACCCAGGGCCCAGGGTACAATCAAGAGCCAATCATTCATTAATATAGCTAAAAGATATTAATTTCTTTGCATTCCTTTACCTTCCTTTATATTCCTTTACCTTACCTTACATTCCTAGTGTTAATCCTCACCTATCACCTAAGGCACATTTGGAGTTTTGGGCAGCAAGAGTACGTACTTTGGCGTTTGTGTTCCAGATCGTTGCACGGACCAATTGACAGCCTCGGGAAGGTAGAACAGTCCTGCGGTCTAGACCGAGCCTTCCGCTTGGCACCGTACCATCGCCCACTTTATAGTTCGATCATGCCCCTCCAACACAACCTAGATTTTAACCCATATTTTTACTCTTTTACACTTGGCAGATTTTATTGATTGATTGTGAGGCTATATAAGGCGCCTCAGCCTCGTCCCAGCTTTCTTACCCCGCCGACCTCCATCTTGCGTCGGCGCCTTCTCCATCTCTGAACCCCCGTTATCACGACCTTGCATTCCCCCAGCGACATCACCCCCGCTTTTCCGCTTTGGGGGCCAACAGCTATTTGTCGGAGTCAAAGCTCTAGGTTTACCAGTATCCCATCCCAGTATCCAATGAAGCCTCCGGGCTTGCTCATATCTACGTTCGCGCACTTCATGGACCCGGAACTATGAGCTTCTTCCGCAAGAAACCGGGTTTACCCCCATCCGGACGATCTAAACAAGCCAGTTCACCATCTGAAAGGCAGCAACTGAGTGCACAGAGCTTTTTACAAGGTTAGCAGTTTACCAGCCCCAACTTTGGGGAATTATAGCCTCTATCTTTGTTTGCCGGTATATTAACATATTTCTAGGTCTAGAATTGCTAGATGCTGAATTTGAGAAGTCAGAACTTCTCTGCGCTCTGGCACCCATCAGGATCATGTCCACTGGCGGCTTCCTCGCAATCGCCTACTTCAAAAACCGGGAGTCTACGGTCGATCTGGACTATTGCCTAGACCCGGAGCTGTTCGATAACGAGGATGTCAAAGAGGACATCCGCATCGCAGCCGAAGCCGTGGCAAACCAGCTCGTCTTCCCGTCCAGTTGGTTTAATGACGAGATGACCATATTCGCGAGTCGTTCAATCCGTCCGAAACTATTTCAAGATTCCTTGGACCAAGATGTCGTCTTATGGCAGGGGGAGCGACTAAAAGTCTACGCCGTCCAGTTTGAGTGGGCGCTAGAGAGAAAAATAAGACGATTGTCCTACGCTTCGACTGGACGAAGCTATAGCTCTGATATTAGCGATGCAGTCGCTATTCTTCATTTGCTGGTGGAGCGGAATGGTGATAGGCCGCTTGACCGTGAGCATATAAGGCAGCTGAACCGTAACGGGTTTGACGTGTTGCCCGATGACCACACTTTAGATGTGATTGAGCATATATATCGACAGATGTACAAGAAAGACGTCTTCGATGAGAGGTAACATTAGAGGTCCAAGTGCCTTGAATTCGGGAGGCCACCTTGGCGGTACTGCGCTGGCCGATAGGTTTGAAATCAAAGGCGTACTTTGAGGACGAACTGTCTTCCTCTTGAAGGCGACCGTATCATATCGCAGTCATGTAGGCTCTCTGCCATCAGACTGTCCGTAGATCCCCCTCATGGGCAATGATATTCCTTGCCGCGAATCGCGGACCCCTGCCTCCCTCCATGATGACAAGCTCGTCATCCAGAGCTGGCACTCTCTCAGCCCACGCTGGCATGACCTCTGGCACGAATGGCGCCGGCGTCCCATCAGCCTCCCTCTCCACCCACCTCTTGCCCCCTCTCCTCAAACCCAACTCTAGTCTCCAATTAAACGCATCTACCATTGCTTCCACCAGCGACGCCAGCACCGCATACCTCACCGGATCCCCATCCATAGGATCCGGAATCCTCTGCAACGACCATTCGCCCTCAGGCCTGCGCCAGAAATACTCCGTCTCGGACCCAATAGCAGGTCCGTGACCCGCACACATCGCCTCGTAGATGCGGTAGAACGATGCAATTGGGGAGTCGCGCGCACAAAACAACGGCACAAGCCGTATCTGCGGGATAAGCGGGTTGCGGGAATAGAAGAGGTTTTGATCGTGTGTGAAGGCCTGCGGCCGGGGTAAGGGGAGGGGGTGCTGCAGCCGCCAAGGGAATGGCCAGAGGAGGTGCAGAAGATCCCAGTAGGGGTGTGCGGATACCATGCGTAAGATGCGCCAGGTTAATGGGAAGTCTATGCCATTGGGGAGACCGGCGAAGTTCATTGTGGCTGGGTGGAATTCTCGGCACTTTGGGTGGTTGGGAGTTGCACAGTGGGTGGGTGGTTGGTTTGCGCAACGGGTGGTGTCGTGGTGTATGGCGCGTGGAGTAGCATAACGCTAGTTATAATCAAATAGAAAACATCGAGCCGGATACATTTTTATAGAGAATGAGAGTTGATTGTTTGCGAGTTCGCGGTTCTGATGGGGCTTGAAGCTGGCGAGGTTAACGATGACTAAGCAGGATCCATTATTGTGGATGAAAACTGTGGATATAACAATTGGCCGAGCAGATCATCGTGGGGATAAGGAACTAATCTAGCGGCGGTCCCAAATACATACAGAGGGCTCAAATTTAGAGCCGTTGACAATAGCGTAAAGTGCCTGCAGGAATTCTTGCACGCGGGGCTGTTACAAATATAATCAATTATAGAACGTCTGTAAAAAATGGGATGAGATTGTGGCAGAAGATGGCTAAAGGGGCCCTGTCGCCGCGGCCGTATTTTCGTACTCAAATAGCATATGTGGATCTATATACGGAAGCTAACCTAATGTCACGTAGTAATCGATTAGGAGACCTGGCGCTGCGGTCCATCACCAATATAATGGATATCCCTCCCTCCCAACAGCAAAAAAGCCTCACCACATCACCATCACCAGTCAAACTCCCTCTAGTTCCCAAACTCCACTACCTGTCCCAATGTCTGTACATTTTCCCCCGTACCTCTATCGCAGTAATAATCCTCATTGCCCAGAGATCATTGATCCTTATAACTAAATAGTTGAAGGAAAGCTGGCGAGACGAAACATAAAAGTCAACGACGCTTTTGGAAATTTCCTCTGGTTTCTTATCAACCTCAAACCCGCACTTGTTCTTTGGAGTCGAAGGTGTTGCCGTCACTTTTCTGTACCTGTTAGCTACAGTGCGAACACACATGGCCGTCAGACATCGAACAGCAGAAATTGAGCCAAGGGATACTGGCGGAAGTAGAAATCTCCTTCCATGCACAATAGACGGTTCGGATTTGCATACTGAGATATAATTTCAACAAATAATTCACGAAATAGTTCAAACGAATTCAACTACAAACAACACTTCTATTAAAAGCTCCCCAGAAAGAACAGAAAAGGTGCACATCGAGAAGTAAAAGCAGTCTCGCATCCCTCCTATTAGCCTCGAAATCACAACGCTCTTGCCTTGCCCTTGCCCCTCCCTTCCAGAGCAGGGAAGTCCTCGCCTGCTTCGGCAGACGCTATCCGGCTCTCCTCCTCCGCCAAACTGAGCTGGAGTGCATAGTCCAGTTCCTCCATGGCAATCTCAGCCTCTTTTTCCTTTTTCCTGCGGCGACTCTTTGAAGCCTGACTAGTCGACGGCGACGTCGACGCCGAGCGCCTGCTCTTCTTTGTCTTGACCACAAAAGGGACGTCGTAGCTTCTGCTCGCGCTCCCCGGTGGCGAGGACGCCTCGCTCTCGAGTAGGGAAAGTCGGATAGCCTCCTCCACCTCCCTCTCTAGCTCCATCTCACTCTTCATCCTTGGCGACGACGCATCATGGCCCGCAACACTCGGCGCAGGCGAGCCAAACGTACTGCTAACAGCACTCTGGCTGGGTTCGGGTGTTCCTTGCCCACGATCCCCGCTCGCACTAGTGAGCCTCCGCTCCTCCTCCTGCATGAACGCCTCCTGCGACATCAGCTCCGCATACCGCAGCGTTTCTTCCTCGCTCAGCCCAGCAAGGCCGACGCCAAAGCGGCCCTGCAGATGCAGCTGCTCTTTCTCCTGTGCGATGGCCTCGCGCTTAAGCTCATGCTGTTCGTTGACGATGTAGTCCATCAGCGCGCCGCGGCCGGTATTAGTATACCTATCCGTTGCGCCATTGTGGCCACGCTCGCTCGACCGCCGGATACGGCGTTTCTTGCTAGCTAGAGAATCGGCACCGTTGGAGCTGTATGCCCAGTATCGTAGATGAGTGCCGAGCGTCACCATGCCCCGCAGAGCTGTGGGGTCGGGGTCCAGCGCCAGCGCGCCGGCAGCGTAGAGATTAATCCCCACACCCTGAACCGAGGCCTCGGCTTGGACTAGACGGCGACGAGCACGCGACGAGAAGCGCGAGTTGAGAGTGCGTAGAGGCTCCGTGACGGATGCAAGTGGATCCCAAGCTTGTACGAGCCCGTCGTTGCCACCGTGGACGAGGTATAACGCTGACAGGGCCAGGCAGGATATTTGGGGAGAATCGGTTTGAATGGTGCGAAGGGGCTGAAGGGTGTTTGTAATTGACGCGTTGCGGGATTGCGGGCCTCGCATGTCCCAGACATAAACAGCCCCGGCCTTGGTGCCGACAGTGAGAAAGCGGCCGCGGTGCCCTGGGATGTTGTGCAATGAGTTACCTTCACTCTGCTCTGGAGTAGCAAAGATGGAAGATGCAGTAGAGCCGCCGTTCATGGTGAGAATCGGGTCCTCTGGCACCCAGAGGGTTGCAAACGTCGACATATCAACCGCGTTCGCCGTCAACTCGGTATTCTGCGCGCCATCCCACGCTAATGTAGTCGCCCTCCACTCTTCCACAAATGTAGATGCTCCGTCCCGCTTAACAGGGCTCATTGATATTCCCTGCTCAGCCGCTTTAACCTTCAAACTCCCAGCTGGTTTTCCACCACCAAAAAGCGAAGCGACAGTAGCCACCTTCTCCTGAACCGGTGGTGTTTTCGGAATAGGGAAGCGGTCGAGAGAAGCCTGTTCTGTCCTCATACGGGTGAACCGTGTAATCTGTGCAGGCTCTGACTCAGGGGCGCCACACCGGATAACCACTGCACACTCTCCTGCACCGCGTCCATCATCGCCAGCAAAATCTACCTCAAGCTTGCGGCGCATATCCCAACCGTTGCAGACTTTACGGAAGATTGCAGGGCGGAAGGCAAAAAATGTTTCGAGCTCTCGATTTTCTGCTAGCATTTGCTCCTTGCTAAGACCAGACGAGTGGGGCGAGGACCGGGGTGAGTAGCTCCCATCGAACTCGGCGTCTTGGTATGTATCCTCCCGCGCAACACGACGGGTGGGTTCAGCGAGCTTCCAAGAGACGCTACGGCCAGTCTCCCAGGCCATAGTTGCAAGGCTTTCTTCGTCCAACTTGGCGTTTTTCTCGATTGGAGCTCGGTGGATGCTCTGGGTCAGGTAAAAAACTTCACCTAATGCATTCAGAGCCATTGCCCAAATGCGGTCCGAGTCCTTGCGCTTCGCATTGTATGAGTCGTCCACGCTAATAGCAATTATGGGAACACCGGGACTGATCGCCCAACGAGCTGTGATCTCCCCCTTGGCTAGCCGATGCCCGTCTAGGTTGTCAATGCCAAACGAATACGTGGTGATGATTCCGCACGAAGAACCCGTCATAATTCCCACGAGACCATCCGTCATCGAAGGCACCGCAATCGACTTTGCAATCCATACCGAAGATACGGACTCGAAGCGGCTCGGCACTTTGGGGACCTCGGGCGGATGAACTTCGTAATCCGCCGTGCGCGCAAGGAACCTACCACGCATCTCTTCTGATGAGCGGAAGTAGGCCTGGCCTCCTGGAAAGCCCTCGCCATACACCATTCCAAACGGCTGGCTAACATCCATGACATTCGGCGATCCGATCACCGATCCATCTCCAAGACCATAAGGCTGGTCACCCGGGAACAGATCAGCAAACTGGGGCAGGGCCTGTGGGTCGGATAGGCCCCAAGTGTCAACCTTTCCAATATTCGGATCACTTGTGCAAGCCGTACCCGTCTCATCGCTCCCATGAATGAACCTTGGGGACTTCCTACCGTTATCAAAAACGGCGTGGATACGGTTCACAGTCGTAAACAGCTGCGAGCTATATGTGACGGCTGCGTTCGCATTGTTCGCCGCGCTATTCGCGCGAGAAGACGCGCCATGTCCTTTCGCGATTTGCTGTGGCTTACCACGGGCAAGAGAGCGCAGAAGCCGCGTCCGTAGAATATACTCGCTGCGCCATGATGCAAGGGCTGTCAGTCGCGCGAAAAAGCGTTGCTCAGAGCGTTGTCGGTCGCGGGCTTCTTGATCAGAGCTACGGCGGTTGTTGCGCGCGGTATAGCCTTCGTCGTCGGCGTCTTGTCCAGGGAAGAATCGCGAAAAGGCGATGCGCCAGGCGTGGGGCGTGGTAACAAGGTTATAGAATCTTCGGGACACAAGGGATACCGTGGACAAAGATGTTGCCGGCAAATGCGACAATATGTGAGTCAGGACCTCTGCTTGGTATTAGTTTGCGCCTGTAATTTACGCGCCGTGTTTGCTCACCATTAGGGAATTGCTCAAGCTGGATCCCATCGCTGCTGTTTGTTCTGCTCTTGGTTACCTTGAAACCAGGACCGCTTCGCCGATTCTTTGGTGATTCAGGTCCTAGATCAATTTCACCTCCTGCTGTCGCATTGGATGATGGGTGGGGGATGTTATCGCCCTCCAGGACCCCATTCAGTCGTGGCAATTCGCCCACCAAGCCGCCCTCTGCGCCATCGATGGATTGCAGAGCGACGACCGCGGGAGCACCGACAACTGGCTGCGGTCGCTCATTATGCGAGCTTGCCGCGAGGGCAGCGATGTCTGGATCAGAAAAGCCATGTTGAGAAGATTGAGTATGACGTCCAGGAATTGTATGAGTAATCGTGTTTGAGATATCGGTACGCTCAGATTGCATATATGGAGGCGGGTGAACTTGGTAAGCGCGTTTGACTGATCCAGTTGGTCTGGTTCAGTCTATATATAGGGGTGAAAAGGTGCGTAGTGCGTTGTGGTCTATGTGTTTTGAGTTGTAGGAGAAGCAAAAGCAACGCGATCGGGCAAGATAAAAGGATTCATCGCGTCCCGGAGATTTGACGCACGTGCATTTTCATTGGTAGATATCGGAAAAATTATGATCCGAGTCTAAGGGGACGCCGCGAATGAACCTTTCCTCCTCAGAGAGCGGACCATTAACGCTGGAGCAGAATTACGGTGAGAATACGTAGGCTTATAAAGATAGGAATAGCCTTAGTATTTTGTTCTTTTGTCTTGAAACTTATTTTCCATATCGTTTTCCGACCAATATATGGGCAGTTACAGATATTCTAACCCTCAGACTGTGCTCTCACTATCTACTTGCGGGATCTCTTCTTAATCAAATCTGCCGCCTTCTCGGCAACGGCGTAAACCGTTGCACAAGTGTGTGTTGACGGGATCATGGGGATAAGACTGATGTCTCCGATGCTCAAGCCAGTAACTCCATACACCAGTAGCTCTGGGCTGACAACACCCGCCAAGTGGCGTGGAGCCATCGCTGCGGTTCCGGAACTGTGCGCCGTCGTTGCACCCATCGACCTTGCCACATATGCCGCAAGGTCCGCATCCGACGTGACGTTCCTGCCCGGGGATATCTCCGATGGTGACAACTGCTTCATCGCATCGGTGGCGAACCATTTGCGCGAAAACTTGAGCGACTCTACCATGACATCAGTGTCAAAGGGGTTGATCAGGGTGTTGAAGTCAACAATCGGCTCGGCGTAGTGGTCCGTTGTGTTCAGGCGCACGGTACCACGGCTCAGGGGCTTCTCGTTGCTCAGCGAGGAGGTACCGCCGCCGGAGAAGGTGATCTCGACGGCGCCGTTGTTGCGCCTGCCAAAGGTCTTGAGGAGAAGGTCACGCTGCGCGACGAAGCCTTTGACGTTTACAGACGTGTAGGTGGAGGGCAGCAGCTTGGCAGCGTTCTGGACCTGCGCTTTGGCGATGATGGTCTTGTAGTTTGGGCTCATCTGAGGGAGGGAAGGGACAGAGAGCGAGTTCCCAACGCCAACGGAGAGAGGACCCTTACGATCAAGCCACTGCTCAGCAGCCCATGCTGCAAAAGTCTGGTTTGTGTAAAGCGAGCTAGGGTTCGGGCTGAGATCCGTCGCATCTGCATGGTGTTAGGATCAAGGTTAGGGAGGGTAAACCAGGTTTCACTTACAGTTGTAGCCAATGCTAGTCACGGCATGATCTTGGAGGTTGGCGCCTACACCTGGCAAATCGACGATTTGCTTGATGCCAGCTTCATCCAAGAGGTCCTTCGGCCCGAGACCACTACGTTGAAGCACCTGTGGTGTGTGCAACCAGCCGGCGCAGAGGACAATCTCCTTCTTTGCCTTGACGGAGATGGTAGGTGCTCCATTTGGAGTACCTCTTTCTTGAATCGTGACAGACTCAGCGTTCTTCTTAGCATTGAAGAGAATCTCGTTGGCCCTATATCCGGTGATGATCTTTAGATTCTTCCTGCTAGCAACAGGGTCGTAGTAGCCGCTCCGTGCGTATGAACGGCGGTAGGTCTGGTCATTGTTGGATGGTACCCAGAAGGCGCCATATGCGTCTCCAGCTCCATGTTCCTTTTGGATCGGGACGCCAAGTTCAGCCCATGCTTTCCACTGTACCTCTACAAAAAGTTAGAATGTGTTTGAAGTCGCGGGCCAAGAAGGGTCTAACTGATAGTCGGCCACAACCAATCTGGGAAGGTGGCCTGAATCGGCCCATCTGTGCCGTACGCTTTCTTGGCATCCCAGGTGATACCATACTCCTCAGCAAGGCCCGCACGGGGAGCCGTAAAGTTCGTGCTCTATAAGAAATCAGTATTTGTTAAATCGCACCAGCACCGTCCCGGTGGCAATAGTAGTCCAAACCCACCTTCTTGAAGTAGGGGAGTAGGTCAGAAAATCCCCATCCAGGGTTCCCTAGCTTCTTCCAGTTGTCGTAGTCGTCCGCAGCACCACGATCAAACATCATTCCGTTAACAGTGGAGCCACCACCAACAACGGAGGCGGCAAACGCCCCGGAAACACGTCCACCGAGTCCGGGCTGTGGTACAGACGAGACATTGAACATGTTAATCGGGCGATAGTTTGCCGCACTTGATGGCTCCAGCTGGGCAGGGTTGTTGTCAAAGTATCCGTACTCGACCACCAAAACGGACTCTACCGGAAGTGATAAGCAGCCGAGCAGGCAATTTGGTAATTCAACTATGCTTACTGGATGGATCCTCGCTCAAACGGTTCGCAATGACCAGTCCGCTCTGCCCTCCGCCAACAATGACATAATCATAACTCGCTTTAAGCTGTTCTGCGTTGACCTCCCTGTCGCGTAGAGCTCCAAGATTGCCGGGATACGCGTTTACCACTCCTGAGAGCGCTAGCAGAGGGGTAAGACCCTGCAAAGGGGCTTTGAACCAAGCCATTGTGAATTAGAGAGAGAAATACTTCAACTGTGAAGAGGAGGCAAATCTAAGAGGGAGCTTGGTGAGAAGTAGGGAGTGGAAGAGACGGACACCTACCTTCTTGTACTCCAAGGAATTAAATTTCTAACCTTCCTAGCTACCGTAAGCATCTAGTGCCGAGCGGGGAAGCTCCCATGCATACATATAGCCCCCAATGGCACATGGCATCACGGGCGCCGGCATAGGAACGAGGCTAAAGCTTATGGCTAACCGGACAAGGGGACTGGAAGATGTTTGTAATATACTCGTAAGTGCAAACAAAGCATCACGGCATGTCTTGATTGGCGCGCACAGGTCGCGTCTGTACCTGCTTCTCTCCGGGCGTTTGTCGGCGCGGAGGATAATATAAGATTGCATTCTTAGGCGGATTATTTTCCCGGCTGGGCACTCTGGTAGATATCGAGCATGAGAGATGGTGGTTGGTGAGAGCTCGGCACCGGTGTTATAGCATAAAGTAGCGCAGACTTAGCTGCAGGATTGGTGTTGGTCTAGACGCTTGGATGAACCGTTTCTGTCCACTGTTACAGATACATGTCGATACGAGCACTCTAGGAAACGTGGGCAGAGCGTGGTAATAGTGACGATCTCATCCATGCGGGGTGGATAGGAGAGAGAGGGCTATACCGGAGAAAATCCGATGATATTAGAGCTTTGGGGAGAAATAGGCTGTACCGTATCGTACAACTTAGACATGTCTTTCGTCCGTCATTAAGAAATAGAGTAACAAGCATACTTCATAGTTCCGGCTGGCGGCGGGATAAGGGGATTTGCCCCACAGTTTGACAGATCACGTGGATACACCACCAGCTTCAATCCACGTGATTACCAACTTCGCCTCACAGAATATTCTAGCATCGCCGACTTCATTCCAGCGACATCGCTATCAATCACCACGATTACCACCCAACCTTCGAGAAAGACAACGATGCCTCTAGAATGATCTCTCAGCATCTTTTGTAAGTCATAGAATATTCTCGCAAATGTAAGTTAAATCTATATAACCATCATAGAGACACCGAGTAAGTGCTTTTTCTTCTTCATCAAAACACAATCATCAAGATCTTCATACAATCTCGCGCAATCCAACGAACACTACCAAAGCAAATTCCACTTGCCAAAATCCTCACACCAACACAAACACGCACAATGTCTTTCCACCCACACGCATTCTTCTCCTCCCCATCCCACTCCGCCTCCTCATTCACCCCTCTCTTTCGCCTCCTAGATGACTTCGACACCTACTCGCGCCACTCCCCTCGCCAAAGCGCGCGCGCTGAAAAGACCTTCGTCCCGAAGTTTGACGTCAAGGAGCTCCCAGCCCAGTTTGAGCTTCACGGAGAACTCGCGGGCATCAGCCAACGCGATGTCACCATCGAGTTCACGGACCCGCAGACACTGAGCATCCGCGGCCGCTCTGAGCGCTCTTACTCGTCCGGCACCGCACCTGCCGCTATCGAGGCCGGGACTCCAACACCTGCCATCAGTGAAGACGGCGCCACCACGCCAAAGAGTGACCACCAGCCTACGGTCGAAGATGAGGACGCACCAACCACAACCGTCGCTGCTCCTGAGGCAGCTCAGCCAGAGAAGCCGCAGAAGAAGGAGCCCGAGGAGCGCTTCTGGGTTTCAGAGCGCAGCATCGGCTCGTTTGCGCGCTCCTTCACTTTCCCAGGACGCATTGACCAGGATGGGGTCACCGCATCGATGAAGGATGGGATCTTGAGCATTGTGGTTCCGAAGGCGAAGAAGCATGAGAGCCGCAAGATTGAGATCTTGTAAATTACTCTCGAGGAAACCTTATTGAGGCAATCCTGCTTGGGAGTTGGAAGTTAGGAGTGTTTTTGTTCAAGCGAGAGGTGTACTTTGAATCAAGCAATGGCGCTTTATAGGTCTGCTTTAGTTGTACTTCACCAATACCAAATCAAATAATACAATGGAAACCAATGTTTAGATGCAGCCGAGATAAATATGCTTCGAATGTGATCCATCTTTATAGTGATTATTATAGTAATTTAAAGGAAACATAATACATAAAAAGCTCATAATATTGGTACTAGGAAACCTTAAAATAAAACAAGATCAGTATTAGAGCGTCTTTCTTTGAAATAGTCTTTTACCTGCTTGATTCAATCCTAATACAAGCTCTCTAATAGCCTTGTATATTGTAAAGAGTAAATATGACCACGCTCACTTCACCGAGCGTCGCTGTCAGATACAACAACTTTAACGACAACTACTGGCACATCTTAAACGGATACGAGAATGCTACCTCGTCGATAAAGCCCCCAAATTACTATAGCGTCCATGTCGACTAGTTTTCAGATATCTTCTAATCCGGTGCCGTATCTGGCACTACGAAGAGGAGCCACAATGGGTTCCATGCGGAAATAGGTGCTCTTGTGAATATTTTCTCTGCGAATGGATCACTTACAGCAACGATCGATGGAGTGGAGTATTTACAACTTCTCAACTATTCTTAGTAGATTAAACAATTGAAAGGAGACCGAAACATAATTTAAAGCCCCCTCCCGACACCTCAGTCTCAGTAGTTATTATAGTTAATAGAACCATTTTCATTTTTAATAATAATACTTCGATATTTTGTCTATAAAAAAAAGGTCTGTATTAAAGTTCCTTTGCACAGAATACATTTCGATTAAATAATGCTATTTTATCGAAGAAGAGATCTAGCACACCTGAGGTTGAGAAATCAGTGTAGCTAAACAAGGTCTTTCGCTGGTTTCGGATGCTCTCCTCTTCGTCAGATCCCAAAATGACCATAACTCCAGACTGCAAACGCCAACGCATACTTATAAACCACCTCCGTCATTTATCCCAATGTAACCACCGTCCCTGGATTCAGCCCCAAGGTGTGGCGGCCCGCTTCCGCTTGACCGTTGGTGAGCTGTCGAAGGATGCATACTCCCGTCTTGGCTGGCGCGTAAAGGTTATTCGAACCTTGGTCACATTTATCCATGTCCAACCGACGTCGTTTGAGAACTTCATTGTACATTTCATACATAAGATCGGCAAAAAAAAATCAAAAACATACAACAGTGGGTATTCGCTGGTGGTCACCCACCCAACTACTAATCCACCGATCTCAAGCAATCCTCTAGCTAATAGTTAAATTAGTGCCATCTGGCCTAGTGGGTGAGCCTTGCCGCCCTTACCCTTATTTTGTGATCGCGACCATCTCAACTACCTCAACTACCTAAAAGTGGGCCCATTTTTTACAACGCGTTATATTACGACAGTAGACGCCCATAGGTGAGTAGGTGAGTATGTTGAGCAAGGTGAGTAAGGTAAGCAGGGTGAGCAGGATGAGCAAGGTGAGCTAGATGGGTGAGAAAGGTGAGTATAGCTAAACTAAGAAAATGGTATAAAGGGCCACCAACCCGCTTCATATTTTATAGCCTCTATCTACATCATATATTTTCTTTTAAGGTATCTGCTACCATGGGCCGGCTAGTACTTACTCCTAAGGACAGACTTGCTATCGCACAAAGGCGAGGTTATACTATACAGACTACACTCGATCAACAAAACAAATTAAAGGAGACTAAACAGCTGCCTAGGCCCCCCATGTAGTTTCTAGAACAACTTGATTAAACATGATCTATAGTGACAGAAGCACTGTATCGAAATCCTCTGTATCTAATCCAGTACTAAGGCTGTATAGGAAAGAAACAGCGCCTTTCAACTGCCCTACACGGATAATGCTTTTCCAAGCGACTTCGAAAATCATCAGAGCCGCTTCCGGATGTTTTTTATGCGTTTGGTAATGGTAGCAATCGCATTGATAAATGTACATTCTCCCCGTCTAACTTCCTCGGTGTAGGCGGAACAGAAAAATTCGCAACTTCCCATGTTGTATAGCGTCTTTCTGGAAATTCAAGCCATCACGTGAAGACGAACGTTATGCCTTCCAACTTAGCGCCACCACGATTCATTCTCGAGACACGCGGGTCGAGAAACAAGGATATCATTTATTTTGGGGAATCAAAAAGATATCTCATTCTGTCGGGTAACATACCTTGGCTCATTTCTTCAAGCCATATGTTTATAGCCTCCATGTTAAATCGAGAAAGCTCGCTTTTTGATTCGAGCAGCCCAGGGCAAGTAGCAGGCAACGACTTTTCTTTAACCTTCACCACATGCTCCATGAGATCAATCGCATTGTCCACTTGCCCATTGCTGTGATACACCCGTGCGAGTTCTTGCTGTGATCTAAGCAGTTTAGGGTCACTAACAGGTAGGTCTTTCTGTTGGGCCTTTACCGCCTGTTCTAGTAACAGTATTGCCTTCTCTACTTGCCCATTATTGATATATGCGCGTGCGAGCACATGCTGTGACATGAGCTGGTAACGGTGAGTAACTGGTAGGATAAGCTTTTGAATCTTAACCACATGCTCTAGTAGTTCGACCGACTTCGCTACTTGCCCATTGCTGACATATGCCCGCGCGAGCTCATGCTGTGATTTGAGACGGCTAGGGTGAGCAATAGGTAGGACGCATTCTTGATTCTTCACCACATGCTCCATGAGATAAATCGCCTTGTCCAGTTCCCCATTGCTGTGATATGCCCGTGCGAGCTCATGCTGTGATTTTAAGCGCCAAGGGTGAACAATAGGTAACACCTCTTGCTGAAGCCTCACAATTTGCTTCTGTAGTTTAAGAGAAGTTTTAATATCCCCAATATATCCCAAGTTCGATACATAAAGTTGGTATATTGGCAAGTACTCCATTGATGCCTCGTCCCATTTGATTGCAAAAGTGGCAAGTATGTCCTGAAGAAGGTTGTTAACTCTGGAGTTATCCAGATTACATATCAAGTTCGACGCAAATTTGAAAAAAATGCTGACCACCATTGGTTTTGGTCCGAGAGAGGATGCTGTCGTAACTTCCATGTTACTGAGCAAGGACTGCAGATGCGGTAGAATAACGCTATGTTCATCCCCATCATCAATAGATAATGCAACAATACAGGCAGATTCAATCCAGCTTTGGTTTTGTTGTCCTAGCTCCTGGCGATCTTTAGCCCAAGCGTGGGCTAGCGGATGTATAGATAGGTAAGATGAACCCTCATCTATATTGATTCGCTCGACGAAGGAAAGTGAGACAAGTAAGTCAATTGCTCTATCGAGGCGGTGAGGGACCCAGTCGCTAGCTTCCAATCTCATGAATTCTGGACACTTTAACGAATGCCATCGACATAGCTTTTCTATGTCCGCCTTTGCGTCACTAACGTTAAGAGAATATCTAGAGCGTTTCCAGGAAGTTTCAAACATCTGAAGCGGGAGAGCATTTGAATGTAGCATCGAGAATATTCGAAGTAAATGTAGAGCATCCTTAGAATCTTCTCTAACAGAACCCTCTAAAACGTGGGCAGATGCTTCAAAGGTTGCATAAACGTCGCCGTACCTTGACTGTGCTTGTGAAGGTCGATATGTAAGGATCTGTTTGCGATGTTTACTGTAAACATCAGAATATTCGTGTAACTGGCCGGAACCTTCAGCAACATATGTTCCCGCGTGGATTAGCGCAAGGGTATGTGAACCAATGAGTTTTGCAGTATCCTCTGCTTGTCGATCTACTATTGGCCACAGATTCTTAGTAATGTTCGCTGCTTGGAGCAGAAGCTGTTTAGACAGGCTAATATCGAGGCTGGTGAGTTGTTCTGAGCCAATAGTGTTATATCGACTAGAGTTAGAAACACGAGATGTTATAATCACTACACCTCGAGACCCTAATGGAAGGTACTTTTGATAATCCACCTCAGGATCATCGGCACTATCTAGAATAAGGAGCCAACTATGTTTTGTGTTCGTAAATAATTGATGCACTTCGTTGATACTCTTAGCTGATGATTCAAATGCCACTGTAGCAGAAACAAAGCCGGTTTCTGCAATGGACTCGCTATTGACATCTATCCAAAACACGCCCCAAAACCTACTATTGTTAGTTAAGTTTAGGATTTATACTTTAGTAAGGAATCTCACTCTTCCTGTAATATACTTGCCACTTGCAGGCAGATTTCACTCTTCCCCATTCCTCCCATGCCAGTAATTACGAATACCTTTTGTTTCCTAGCATTTTGAGCATTGCCGTCCCGTATCGCTCTTGTGATTCTTTCGATAATCTCAGAACGCCCAGTGAATAGTTTGTTAACCTGATGGGGAACTAGCCAATGCTTGTTTCCTGCCGCCTCACCCTCTAATGACAAATAGTCAGCTCAAAATACCCTGAGCAAGAAGCAACATTACAGACTTCCATACCTTTGGATTGGTGCCGATTTGCCACTATTGAAGGACTATTATCAACCATTCTCTGTATTTCACGCAGTAGCCACGCATAATTTTCGTCGTTTTCTCCACTGAACTTATTAAGTCCAGAGTGGTCAGTGTTTAAGAATATCATCCGCCTTCCGCTTAAAGTTGCAGATGATGCAGTCACCACCTTCATATAGTTAATGGGAGAGGCTGATGTAAAGCTCGAATGGGATACTAACCCGAGTCTTAAAAAGAGTATAATCAGCGTCTGCATTTTCGTAGAAGCACACAAAATCCCAATCGTGATGACTATCACAAAAATCTTTCGACAGAGAATGAAGATTTGGGTTATCTTTTTGTAACAACTCTAACAGAGAAAGATTACCCCTAGTGACTTGTGCTAGTCGTTTCCCAAATACCGCTGCACTGCTTCCTTGGAAGGGGGTCCCAAGAAAGATTATGCCTGACACTGAGAGACGGAGCTCCTGAAAATGTGGGTTCAACGCAGCAATAACGAGAGCCTTTGTGCAGCTTAGTCAGTAAAAGACGTCTTCGCTGTAGAGTGGCGGCTAACAAACCTGTTGGATGACAAGACCACCAAGACTGTGGCCAATTAAGATGAGAGGTCTTTGGCGTTCCTGTCATTGCTCTTAACTTAGGAGCACAGTTATGTGGCCAAAGTGACTGAGTAACTTACATTTGACTTCTGCCTGTGCTGGAACAATACGTTAAGGAACTGTTCAGCGCATTGGCGCAAGGTCGTTTCAACCCTCTTCCCAGATTCGTAGCTATAGGTAGCGACTCGTGCATTCTTGAATAATGGCACAAGTAAATCTCGTGGCCACATAACCTCTGCTGTCGGCCCATTTTGTTCGCCTTGTCCTTGGGCCTTTTTATCTTTCCTGGTCCATAGCTTACCCACAAGTGTCCTCGACGGTATTTTCCCAACCCAAGTGTAAAACGGATGAGTGCCTAATCCTTGGACACAAATTATACTATGACTGTTGTCAGATTACGTGCGGATTTCTCTAGGTTGACTTACTCTACTTCTGTTATGGACCCTGGCAGAGCACCTGTGGACCATATATTAAGACCACTGGTCTTGACTGTATCTTTCGTACAAGCCATGATCGACAGCAACAAGGGAGTACTGATATATCATGGAATAGAACTAGGTCGATAGTGAAATTTTTGCATGACCTACCAACACTTCAATCGCTTGGCATCGTAAGGCGGGGTACTCGTAAGGCTAGGAATCCTTCGTCTGTATTCAGCCTTATCGTTCCAAGTCATGTGCTTTGAACGTGCTGATATATACTCCATGCATGTTGTGATGTGCTGGGTGGTACAAATAATATTTGGTTAGTGCGCAGAGTCCTACAATCGTGGGAACGGGGCCGTGTATGATTGGCGACCAAAACCCGTGTAGTTTTAATGTGGCACTGACAATCACGGAGAAAAAGAGCAAAGCACCTGAATGAGGTACGTAGGCTAAAATGGCCAAACCCGGCACTATTACGATAATAACGCGAAACTTACACGAAATGTTGCTTTGCCTCACTCACCCCGCTCACCCAACTCACCTTGCTCACCCCGGCTCACCTGCCTCATCCTGCACACCCCTCGCCTCACCCTTCAGGTGGCAAGGGCCCGCGATTCCACGCTATGCCTATTGGCAAGATTGAAACTATTAGCCAGAGGATACGCAAGCTTGTGTATGGCAGAGCGGACGGGATGCCCAATTCTCTTGAGTCTATGGTCGTATGTGTTTGTTACATGACTATCGCAATACATGGCCCTGTTCAATATCGTCCTGGACAAGTAGCACTACCACATCGCCCGCCTGCACCACAGAAAGCATGAATCGTACTGCCCGAATTTCTAGTATGCTGATCCTGTTGTGGGTCTCAGGGTACTTTATATATATCTAGCTGGAGCTCCTCCCAATTCGATGCGGTGCATAAAGATCTCGCGCTCAGGTCAAGTCGGCGAATTGATTAATTTATTTTCATTAACACATCTACGCCTGATTTGGTATCTCTCAAAAGGTGTATCCTAACATACACCTCGCTCCCCTCCCTTCCTCTTATTCAATTCAAAAGGTTTCGCTAGCCCAACGCCAAAAAATGTAACCCCTCCCAAAATCGCTCCATCCCAATATCTATCTCTATCCCGAGTTGAATCCACTCCAATTATACTTGTATATATATCCACCCCTTCGTAGCGAGGGGGTGTGGTGAAAGGTGAAGAAGGTGAAGACGAAGTTATCATATCGTCCTCACAAATCCATAAACCAATCATCATCACTGACTTTCAACCCCTTCATACTCTCCGTCTGCTCCCTTTTCTCCTCCTTTGTCTTCGACTTCTTCTCCTCCTTCATCGGCTGCGGCCTCTCCTCCATATCCCGCGCCCGATACGCCTCCAGGTCCTCTCCCTCCAGCATATCAGGGTTGAAGCTGAAGGATCCTCTAGGAATAAACGTGGCGGCAAAAACAGTACACGCGATGATGGTGAACTGCACACCGCCCACGTGCAGTACCGCCGTGTGCACGTCCCCACCATTTGCCGCAGAGACTTTGTCAATGTAAGTCCCCAGTAACGGCGAGCAGATGGAGTAGGTGATGATATATGTCGAGTACAAGAATGCCATAACCGTTACCAGCGCACTAACGTCTTTGCGCTCGTGCTCCTGTCGGTGCAGCATTGCTTGCAGGTAGGCGGACAGGGAGATATCTCCCGCGGCCCATCCAAACGATATAGGCATGAAAGTCGCAGCGACCATCCAGGCATGACCCACATGGCCCGGCGTCGGGTGCCAGAAGGCGAGGTACCACACGATCAGCAGCGCGCAGGCATCTAGGCGCAGCCATGGCATGGGGGTGGTAACGACGTTGGTGAATAGGAAAACGAACAGGGCGCCGAGAAGCTCACCAAAGTTCGATCCACCGACGATGAGCTGTGCCCAGGCGGAGTTATGGAGGTAGCGCTTCGCGATGAGCGGGGCGATGTTGTTCTCGAGGTAGCGATGGGCGTAGAGGGCGAGGGAATAAGAGGGGAGGAGCCAGATGAATTTGCGGCTGGTGAAGAGGATACGGGCGCCCGTGGAGATGGAGATGAAGAAGAGCTGCGTGGATTGCGAGAGGAGGGATAGGTAGGAGGGGCTGTTGACGGTGCGGAGTTTGGGTGCTGTGGTGGGGTGCTCGGCGGTTGAGATGAAGGACCAGACGCAAGCGGCGGTGGCGAAGCAAAAGGGGGTGACGATGATGGACATGTTGTTGCCGAGGTGGGGGATGAGAACGAGGGCGGTGGTGAAGGCACCGGCGGTGCCGGTGATTTCGTAGAAAATGTGCACGGTGGCATCGAGGCGACGGAGCTTTTGCACTGTGGATCGTCAGTGGGTGTGTTAGTGATGAGACGCAACGGACTGACCGTCGGAGCGGACAATGTCTCGCGGGATGACGCGACGGATAAGCTCGACCATGCCATAGACGACGCCGGTCACGCAGTAGACGGGGATCATGCCGTCGGTGTTATATGACCCATAATATGAGAAGTCGTCGGGTGGGTTGCCCGCGGGCTTGAAGGTACCACCCGTCGCAGCATCGACGATGAGGATGACGGTGGTGAAGACCGCAAAGACGAGGATGGCGACGGAAAGGACAATGCGTGTCTCCCAACGCTTTACCAGCGGGGCAACGAGGATTGCTCCGAAGCACTGGAAGGCCTGGTTGAGCCCCTGGAGCAGGCCTATCCGTCCGAACGTGACGGGAGTGTAACCTCCGACACGAGCGGCGTAGTCGTAGCGATTCGATGCGAGGGAGATGAATGAGCCGACGAATACCTCAAGTCCGAACTTGTATATCATAATTCCGAGGATATAGATCATCATATTCTTCTTCTCGGAGCGTGTGAAGAGATGCCATGTTGCGAAGACATTCCCGCTCTTGGGGTCTAGCATTCCCGGAAACATTGTCATTGTGGCGTTCTGCTGTGGTTGCCGGATGTTTTAAGCAGCAGGTTAGAAGTCGATGAGGCGAGGCACCGCGCTGCCTTTCTCACAGGAAGTGATGATGGAGATGTTGAACATAGACAGCCATGACCATCGATATCAGACAGTGGATCCGCAGCGCCGGGTCTTATATGTAGGCAGACTGACGCAGAGCCAGGCTCTGGCGCATCTAGGTGAAAAAGAAAGGAAAGAGGGGCGTCTTACGTTTGAGCGCCATTCATGCAGCCGGGGCACTCCTCGGGACGCCGTCAGTTGTCTATTTCCGCGCGAAGACGCGGGTTGGGTGGGGTTGATTTTTCCCTTTGCTGTGGATTACTGTTCTACAGCAGTGATGGGGCCCAGTGATAGCCAGAATGACCGCACTGATAGTCGCAGTGATGGGGGGCTTGGTAGGCAGGAAGGATGCTAGTGGCGCAACATTGAAAGGGTCGTTGGGGTTTCGTGGACTGGGGGGGTAGGGCGTAGACGACCCAGTAGATGCAGTTCAGGAAGGAACGTGGGATTCTGAGCATAATGTGGGAGACAGGGTCTTGTCTGGGCGGGCCATGTCGGCGATCCGGAACCTTACGGGCGACAGTGTGGTTGTAGGTAGTGGTGGGGGAGGTAGGTAGGGGTGGGGGGTAAGGCGTAGGGGCTTAAGAGGGAAATCCATACTTTGTGCACAGCCAGCACAGCACAGCAGTATGTACTTTCAGTGGATAGGGTGGATAGGGTGATAGGGTGATAGGGTGATAGTGTCCTCGAAGAGACCCTATGAGGGAAGGTTGAAGGGTCCATGGGGGAGACAGGAAGGGATAGAGCAGCAGGGCACAGTCTGGAGTCCCAATAGCGCGAGCCAGCCTTGGGCAAAGTAGTGGCTAGTGGCTTGAATGATAGCTGCCTCGAGTTAGAGAGATGCTGTATAATATTGGTATGGTATAGAGTACATTACCAGAGTGCAGGGAAGGCATGGGCAAGAATGGGCAAGAATGGGCAAGAATGGACAGATACAGGTCAATCGCTGGGAGGTGGATCGCGATGGGGGAGGGATTGTTGTGCGATGGATGCGATGTGCGCGATATGTGCGATTCAGTCCGATTGAAAGGCCAGTTGAATGCGAGGAGGAGGTCGTCGTTGGACGTGGGGGCGCGTGGGGTGGTGTAGATGGACGAGAAGCAGCGGGCGGTCGGGGAACGTGGCGCCAGACGGCGCTGCGATTGGGTTGCGGGTATGGCCAGTGCAGCTCCACCACATCCACCATCCACCACCAAGCGAGCCGCGAGACGCCACAGGACAGGGGTAGCTGGCAATTTGGAGGGTCAGGGGTGAGCATCGACGGCTTCGGTATTCGGTGGCTTCGACGATACTGCTGCTTAACTAAACTTCTATACTCCTTACAGGAGGTACTCGCCCTGGTTCTCGAAGGATTTCTTGCCGCGATCCTCGATACGGGATCGGTTATCACGTGCTATCATCTCATGCAGATGCTGACTGCGGATGCAACTGGAAGGGGACGGGCATGGGCCACGATGGGCCACGATGAGCCGTGATGGGCGAGGACGGGGGAGGATCGGAGAAGATAGGCAATAACAGGCCTCACCCTATCCGAATCTGTAGCAGTTCATTGAAGATCACCCAAAGTGTCTGCAGTTGGAATGAACTAACTGTGCTTCGAGAAGGGTTCGAGGAAGGATCGATCCGTTTACCCTTCCCGTCGCTCTTTCTCTCCTTGCCTCCCTCCGGCTCCTCTTTCGGGAAATGCGGTAAAGGGCAAAAAGAGGGTTCAACTTTGCGCTCTGCTAGTACTCTAGTTCTCTGCTGTGCGGAAACTATCGACGAATATCACGTGTGGAGTCGCGGGTCCAAGACAACGCAATCAATCGACCCTCTAGCTCCCTCGCGCCGTCCCATCTCACTCACAGACCACAAGGCAAGATGATTCGCTCTCGCCGCTCGACGCCCGTCACACATCACCGTCGTTAATATATTCAACACCCCGCGTACCTGCGCCGTACCTGTGGGGGATGAGCGGGAAATCTTTCTCATCGTTCTCAACCCGTCTCTTGGTATTTCAATCCAAGACTTCGTTCTCAGAGTATGTCACTCAATCAGGATGGGGAGGATTGAAGCCAAGCAACGAGAGATGGCACAGAGTTGAAGCCAAGCAGCATGAGGACCGACAAAACAGGAGCCAAGCAACATGAAGTCAGCCAAAACAAGAGCCAAGGACTATCCTCATCCCTCCACTGCACCACGCCTTCACATCTCCCAACAAGCTCTCGCTAGCAACCTTGACACTCACTTCCAAGCAACACAAAACTGCTTCAACACAGAAGATAAGCCAAGCACGCACCTCATTTCCGCCGCGGCACCTACCTCGCCACCAACCCCTCTCCCTTCCCCGAAACCACACCCCGAGACAGCACCTCCCCCCCCCCCAACGCACCACCTCCCATCCCACCCACTCGCACCCCACAACCCACCACGTTCACCCCCTCCCACCCCCTTCGCCTTCACGTTGCCGACCCCCATGCAGCTCGCGCATTCCAAACTCCTTCTAGAGCCAAGACCCCTCCTTCGAGTTGTTGAGCACACACGTTTGCTCCTTCGACTAACCGTGCTATACGGTAGCACGGTGCTATCGAGCGCGCACGGCAGACCTTGTATCCACGTGTTGCGCCGAGACCGTCGGTCTTGGCAAGGCGGGAAGGTGTGATTATGGTTGTGGCCATGGGTGTTATCTCGGTCGTGATCGTGCTGATGAGGAGGTTCCCATTGTCTGCGCGTGCGCAGGTTCGGACTTGGCTAGTCCTTCCCCGTCGTTCCGTGCTCCTTCCTGGCACCCTGCTGCCCTCGTGGGCCGGAAGCCGAGCGCTGAGGGCTGGAACGTTTGTGCTAGGGCAGGCTACGTTTTTCAATAGTATCGTGGTGCACAGATTGTCTTCTCTCCACGTCGTGGATCCCCCGCCGCCCTCGTGGGCGCGACGAGCGCGCGTTGGGGTTTAGGGCTCCGTTCTCAATCCGGCGATGCGCGTTAATGGATCGAGCTGGCTTGTGCGGCCTTTCTTTTTTGCTTGCTTCTCTTTTGGGTCTTGTCTCGGTGGGTGTCGGGCCATTCGGTGGGGGCGCGGGACGCGTGACGGCAGATGGATGATTTGCGTGGGATCGTTACGGGATTTGAAGGGGGTGAGATCGTTTGTGATGTAAGATGTTGTGAAGGTTGTGTTTCTTTTTTTCTTTCTTGTTTTGTTTGATGAGTTTATTGTTTGCTCTCTTGTTTATCTTGTTTGGAGATGGTAAGTGCTCTCTTGATGTCTCTGCTCATACTGTTCTGTGTTGGTATCCATATCTAATCCGTTATCCGCCTTAAACATGGTCCCCCAAGTCAATGGAACGAACATCTTGCCTCTGAGCTGAACATATATACCAACAGGCACAGAAACGACTTGGAAGGGCACAAAGAGAACAAAACACACAACGGTGAGCATTTGCTGGTCCACTACCCAACAACTCACCAGCCCGTGATCTGTAGTGACATAGAGTTTATGGAGGTATCGTAATATAAACATCTACGAACCAATTGCGAATGCCATACCGCTGGTATTCTGGACGACGTATTGTTGGCGAGAAGTGGACTATGTTTTGACGTATCGATGTGACATGACAATGGGAAACTGAGTTGATGCTGCATTTATTTTGACTATGAATAAATTAATAGGACAACAAGTGCAGTTGCTATAGCTATATAATTAGTTATTTAATATACATTAAACACTAGGTCCATATAATTATAATTTAAGCTAAAAAATGGGTTCCTAATAATCCTGAAAATGAAGCGAATAATCAATATGATCTTCCATTATCTTTATTATTGGCTAACAAAAATCATCTGTCTGTTTAAGATGAAATGCTAGATCTTAATGTATTATTATCGTATTTAGTGGGAGTATTATTCTAATTATTTATATTTTCATTATAAGAAGTAAATGAAAAGTAACCAAATCGTAAAACAGACAGGTTATAATTTTTAGACTGACTCTACAAGATAGATGGCATTTGGCCTTCTTTAAAAATCATATCACGTGATCGCGCGCACTGTTCGCGGATTTGGTCACACTATATTGTAGGCAGGCGCGAGCTGTTGCCTGCAACACGCGAATCCCCGTGCACCAAGTACTTGCTAATTCCCACCTCGTCCCAATACCCCCCCTTTGCTTCTCTCGTAGTCAGTCCTTCGTCCCCATTCCTCTCCCTCAATCCAATCCTCAATTCCTCAATCTCTCAATTGTTTAATTGTTGAAAATATCTGTGTCTCACTTCCTTCAATTTATCCGTTTCTCACCCCCCGTCAGTACCCAGTGTACAATCAGTGCACAAGATGGCCAAGAAGAAGGCACAACCACTGCTGCCACTAGGAGGCTGCGATATTGCATTGAGTGGCACCTTTTCAGCTGGATCTCATGGTGTGATTCAAGCCCAGCTTGCCGGCCTTGGTGCAGAACTTTCCGGGTCGATCAACGACGACACCACCCATCTCGTTACAATACAACGTGACTACGACAAACCATCTGTGAAAGTGAAAGCGGCTCTGGAGAAAAACTTACACATTGTCAGCTATGAGTGGGTTATGGAATGTCTTGCGACTAACTCTAGAGTGCCCGAGAAAAGCTATCTGTTCACGTCATTGCTTGTCGATGTCCCCTCCCAGTCCAGCGGCTCCAACGGCGCTCTGAAGCGTGAAGCTTCAGCAGACATCTCTGCTGATGAGAATGTGAAGCCTCAGATAAAAAAGAAGAAGAGTTCCACTGGTCCGAAGACCGTAGGAAAGGCCGATGTCAAGGTCAAGACGGCAGGCAAGGCTGATGCCAAAGTCAAGACTGAAGCCAAAGTGAAGACGGACAACTCTGAGACCGAAGCCAAGAGCGGTCAGATCACAGATGGTCAGATGGCAAAGTCACTCGATGTCAAGATTCCGCTTGACGAAGGCTGCAGTCTTATCTACGATGTCTACATTCACGACGACGGTATGATTTATGATGCCTCCTTGAACCAAGCCAATGCGACTGCCAACAACAACAAGTTCTATCGCGTCCAGGTACCTGCTTTCCATTCCTATGTATCTTTACAATGTTGCTGACTTGCCGTAGGTTCAACGACATCGCCACGCTGGGGATTTCATGACTTGGACCAGGTGGGGTCGAGTTGGCGAACGGGGGCAGAGCGCATATCTTGGTAATGGGACTCTGGAAGATGCTATCCGCCATTTCGAGAAAAAGTTCAAAGACAAATCCGGCCTTAAGTGGGCTGACCGAAGAAATGATCCCAAACCCGGCAAATACGCCTTTATCGAACGTAGCTACGTCTCTGATTCTGATGACGACGATGATGACGATGATGCCAAAGTGAACGGAGTCAAGGACGAACCCAAGGATGAAGTGGCGATGCCCGAATCAACACTCCACCCTGCAACACAGGAATTAATGGAGCTCATTTTCAATCAACAATACTTTGACGCTACTATGAGTGATCTTAATTACGATGCGAACAAACTTCCTCTTGGGAAGCTCAGCAAGACCACAATTACTCGTGGGTTTCAAACACTCAAGGACCTCGGTGCTCTTCTAGATGACCCATCATTGGCCGCCAGCTATGACATGAACTATAATGACGCCACTGAACATTTTTCGAATCTTTACTACACTGTCATCCCCCACGCGTTTGGTCGTAATCGACCACCCATCATCCGGTCTACGGAAATGCTCAAGAAAGAAATAGAGCTTCTAGAGAGTCTTGGGGATATGAAGGATGCAGCTCTCATCATGAAGCCAAAGGATCGGGATGCCGAGCAAATTAATCTTCTGGACAGGCGGTTTCAGGGTCTGGGAATGCAAGAGATGACACCCCTTGGCCCTAAAAGCAGCGAATTTACAGAGTTGAAGAATTATCTACTCTCGACTCGAGGCGCAACCCACAACCTCGACTGTAAGGTGGATCAGATCTTCAGGATTGAACGCAAAGGAGAAAAAGAGCGGTTCGAAAAAGATCGGTTCGAAAATGGCAACTTTGCAGCCATAGGTGGCGATCGACGTCTCCTATGGCATGGATCCCGCTGCACAAACTTCGCTGGAATTCTCAGCCAGGGTCTACGCATCGCTCCCCCAGAAGCACCGGTATCGGGCTACATGTTCGGGAAAGGAATTTACCTGGCCGACATGTCCTCCAAGTCTGCCAACTACTGCTGCCCGTACATTTCCAACGGCCACGCTCTCCTTCTGCTGTGTGAGGCGGAATTGGGAAAACCCATGCAAGCATTGACGGATGCCTCGTACAGCGCCAGCGAGGATGCCGCCAGCAAGGGCGTGCTATCCACATGGGGCCAGGGCATGACCGGGCCCAGGAATGGAAGGACGCCAACTGCGTTAATCCGTCTTTGGATGGAGTTCTCATGGTATTTATTTCCTTTTCTTTCTCTGTCCATTTTTGTTTCCTTCGAACTAACCCTTGGCTTCCTCCAGCCTGATACGACAATTGCGCCGGGACCTACCGATGTTAAAGATGCGTACCTGATGTACAACGAGTATATCTGCTATGATGTCGCTCAGGTTCGACTTCGATATCTGTTCCAAATCAAGATGTGAGGGCGAGAATATTTGCTGGATGTATTCTTGAAGGGGCGCCTTGAAGGGTTAAAACGCAAAAGTTTTATTTGCTCTATTTGTAGCATGAACATAGCTATCTTGCTCTGCTCCAAACCCTGCTCTAAGCTAATTATAGAGGTTATATTCGCGCTATTCACGAGGTTCAGAAGCTTAGTGGATGTATCTGTTATACAGCACTGTAGCTACTTTGTTACTACTCTACTAGCTAACCGGCTACTAAGATATTTAATGCAAATGACTCCCAAATATGGGAGACTACGTGATAATTGTTTTTCACTCGTCATCATCCATATCAGTGTCACTATCACTATCATATTCGTCATCTGACATGGGCTCTGGTGAACCTGTTAGTATTACGTTTCGAAGGCGTGATGCGAAACGGACACGACATACCATCGTCACTGAGTCTGTCGCCTTCAGGCCAGGTCACGACTGCATCCGATACGAGACCACTCAGAAAGTCCGCCATGTCCCCGGGTCTAGAGCACACCCTTGTAAAGTCAGGTTTTCCAGATTGGCCTGCCGGAAGCTTGAACCCGATCCGCTGGTGTCGATTCGGAAGAACCTGGCCAATACAGCCAACAGAGAGATAATCTAGGCCTGTGAGGTGTGACAAAAACTTGGGCCATATGCAGACTTTCTTCCCATCTTGTCGGTGTTGATCCTCAGGATCAAGGTGTACCTTCCAGAGACTGAGCGAGCGCAGGGTTGTTTTGAACTTATGGATGACAGTAAGCAGAACACGCGGTGATATGGTAAGCATGCCGATATCCAGCCTTTGGAGGTGGGATAACGCAATTGGGTCTGGTGACTTGGATAGCAGAGGTCCTGAGACCACGGGACGGCCTAACCAGACCATGAATAGTTGAGGGTTCGAACGAATTTGAGAATGAAAATTGATGCGTAGATGCGTGAGATTAGGGGTGTGGCAAAGGAACTGCCTGAGTGGGAAATCAGGATATTCCCCGTCTAGGTCATCGTCAGTCCCGTTGTCGGCCTCAGACAGCCGTGGATCGATAGTCAATAGGACCGTCTTGAGACTAGATAAGACAGGCGCGACTGAAGGTTCAAAGAATTTGGGTATCTTAAAGGCATCATAATAGAGCCCCGAGCTCGGTTTTCTCAACAAAACCTCAAAGGCTTGCGGTTTGGCGCCTGATTGACCAAGCGCATAAAGAATGGAGGAGAAAGTCCGACCGGCAAAGTGGACGTCCTCGTCTGTTCCGTACCTGCCACGAAGATCAAGCAACCGAACTCCTGTTTCTTGGACGATAGTAGTAGCGCCGTAGCTGTGCCATAGGCCATTATCGCGAACGCGCCCCCAGGAGCTGTAGTCCCTCAACCCTACTGTTTGGAGATTGGGTAGATTCCGAAAGGCTTGGGCGAGCATCTCCCGGTCTTGTCCTGTACTCAGCAGGGCACGTTCATCATTGAGTCCGGCGTTGTATCGATCTGCGCCTGCAGTTTGGCTGAAGCCAGGTGGAAGGCTGCCATTTTCGAAGCTATCCAGGCCGATAATAACGTGACTGAGGAACTGTGCCAGTCTCTCGTGCTTGGATATGTCGATCAAAGCCTGCAGGCTTGTCTCAGAAAGCATAAACTGCCTCTTGCTAAAGAACTCTTTGGCAAACGTCTCGAAGAGCGACGTCTCAGCGTGCTTGCAGGTGCGGCGCAGCGAACAAAGATCAGGCGTGGAGAGATAAGATGATACCTGGAGGAAGACCTCAAGGGGTATTTGTCGGACGAGGGACGGAGAATCCATGGCTGATGTGATCAGCTGTGGGATGGTTACTATGATCAGCAGCAGCAGTGGGTGATCAATGGTTATAATAAATAATATTGGCAGGCAGGGCGATGGCAGGCAGGGCGATGGCAGGCAGGCAGGCGTTGTCCTGCCTAATTTTAGCGTACCATGTACGCGGTTGAATAAAAAAATGGCGCGGTTACTGGGGTCGCTTAACCTCACTAAAGGTGCTGTAGATGACAACAGTGATTACAGTAATTGAAATACAAGTATAGGCGTTCAGTTACTCAGGGTTACAGTTGATAGACTAGTTACTAACAAATGGAACTAGAAAGATAGGTTCTATAGCAGGGTATAGCAGGGTAACTATTAGACAAAAACCATACTACTTATTGTTTGAACCGCGTACCATGTTGTAGGGAAGGTGCGATCAAAGTCCAGACGGACCATCCCTCCAAATTGTTAGGTACCATTGAGAGTTTGATAGGAAGTAGTAACAGGCAAATATCAGTCATCATTTATAAACTTTCGAGACTGCTATTATGTCACATATATATAACGGCACCATATATATAACAGTACAAAAGATAATCTTAAATATTACAGCACAGGCCGTGTTATCTTAGAATATGTCCCCTCAGTCTTGCGTGGTCATATTAAACGTAATCTACTAGCCGTTCAGTAAACATATACAAAGTTTGGGTTCTCCTTGTCTGTCATATCAGTAAAGGCCGTATCGTTAAGATCGTTGTTCTCCATCTCCCCGCTTGCCCTCAACTCTGCACGTTGCATTTCTTTGCACCTGTTTTCGTACTTATAGGCGTAATGAAAGACGAAGAAGAGGACAACCTCAATGATATTGGCAGCAAGTAATGAACCGATGCCCATGGGGTAATTTGGGGCTTGCTCCGTTCGATAGAAAAATGGTGAGGCAATATTGCCGATACATGCTCCAAACCAGATCATGCCGGAAACAATCATCTTCTTAGATTGCCCGCCAGTGTTCGAGGTGATCAATGACAAGCTAAGCACGAATGAAGCCTGGTACGAGCCAGTCAGGTAGCTAGAAAGGTGTTAAATTGTATATCAAGGGAAGAGACTCAGAGGTCATCGACTTACAAGCAGATGAGACGGCCGACGTAGGCATCTGTAGGAGCGAGCAGAAAGCCCAATGCGCCGGCGATAGTAGGGAGCATGAATACTGCGCAAATGAGAGTGCGACTATTATTCGGCAAATACCTGTTGCAGACCGCAGCTAACACAATCCAAATCACCACGATGACTCCTTGGGGGATTCCAAGAAGAGTGGTGTTTAAGGTATTGAAACCTAGACCCTTGATGACGAGAGTCGAGAAGTTGGAGATGCCGCCATTGGGGACATTGCTCACGAACCCAAGAAAGGTGAAAAGCCAAGTCTTGTAGTCAAGATAGGCTTCTTTGATCTGCGACCAGTTGATGCGACGTTGTTCAACACCGGTCTGGTTCCTTCTCATGCGAGCGATCATCAATAGCTTCTCGTCGTGCGAGAAGCCCCTGAAGGTAACGGGCGAGTTGGGCAACAGGAGAGAGAGGATGATAGCGAAAGCCGAGCAAGCTGCGCCGACAATAATGAATTCGTATCGCCATGATTGGAGAGCTCCTTTAATATTACCAATGCCGTAGCCTGCGAAGAGTTAGCAATGTGTTCGGTTCTAAGGTATCATAGACTAACCAATCAAGCCGCCGCCAGCTACCCCGATGCCATTCCAGGCGTACCACGCAGCGATACGTGATGGCTGCTCGGTTCTAGTATAATACATCGATGTAATCATCATAAATGCAGGATCAGCAATAGCTTCGAAAGCACCCGACAGGATTCGGAGTGCAGCTAAAGTAGCGAAGTTGTTTGCAGCAGCTTGGGCCATCAATAACACTCCCCACATGAAGATGTTGAAAGAGAGATACCATGCAGGCGGGCATCTCTGCATAATCAAGTTAGATGGAATGGCCCAAAATAGCCAACCGAAATAGAAAAGTGATGAAAGCCACGAGTATTCATCCTTTTTCAACGGAAGATCCTCTCTGATACCAAAGATGGCTGCGTATGACAGAGTCGTTTTATCGACGTACTGTAGGTGGCGAAGTTCACGTTAGCCACAGTCTCGCGTTTGTTAAGTAATGGGAAAGAATTGCCCAACACGTACGTAGAAGAAATAGCATATTCCCAACAAAGGTAAGATACGTCTGTCAAGCTTACGCTTAAGCTTCGTCTCGTCTATTTGGTCTATAGACTCATCGTTTGGGTATCTAGCGAGAGCCTCCGCATAGATGCTATGTGGTTCATTCGCGTTGTGCCCCAGCTCATTTGCGACCTTGATATCGACCGTGTCTCCAGCATTACTCTCGTGCTCAAAGTCGGCCGGGTCCTTTTCATCTCCGTTCATAGTAGCAGGCATATCAGTGACTTGGCGGTTATAGCGTAAGCGATTCTGAAAACGTCAATCTAACTTGCAAAAGAAAAACTGAAGACGGCGGATGAAGTATTTATAGCTCTACCATGCCATAGGAAGCAAGGTAGATGGCCCACATACCCCATAAGCCCCCTCTCCCCGTGGAGAAGTTATACCCCTCACACAGCTTAGCTTCGCGCGGGGAAGTTGATGAGCAACTTCACCCCACTAAGCGCATTATTCGGTGGGGATCATCCCTCGGGAGATGTGCCTAAAGATTAGGACACCACCTAAAGCCGTAAGCAGCTCTAGAGGATAATAAGAGAGCAGAAATATACATAAGCGCGTCGCCGATAAATGATCGTGCTGCAACCTAATCGATGAGTTGATATCTAGATGAAGTGCGTGCGCTGGTTCCTGGTTCTCGGAATGTCGCCGAGACAGGGATGCCGCGGTGCGCACCCGCACCCTGCCGCCTCAGCGTGTCGAACGATTAGTTCGTGTAATTCGGCACACAACGGCATAAATACTTGGCTTCGGAGTACAGCTAACGTCAAGCCCCATACGGCGGAAATAGTATTTCCGAGTAATTATCCGCCAATAGGATGTCGTTAGTAGTGGCATCCTTATTGGCGATTGAGACGACCATCATGGATACTGTATGAGGGAGCGGCCAGAATGCCGAATTCTCTAATCTACGGTCGTGTGTTGAAGGATACACACACAGTCTGGGATTAGTACGCGCTTGAAACAACAATCGTCGGAACCGACCATGAGCTTCGCTTTAAGTGGCAGGGTTCTTATCTGGTAGTTAATCTATTATAGAACCTATATCTTTACTTCCATCTGTCAGCAACTGGTCTATTAACTGTGAGTAACTGAGCGCCTCTACTTGTATTTCAATTGCTGTAATTACTGTTGTCATGTACAGCCACCTTGTAGACTTTGAGCGACAGTAGTAACTGTGCCATTTTTTTTATTCAGCTGCGTAAGTAGGTACTGTAATGGCGACAGACTGACGAAAACAGCAATAGATAGACGATAAAGAGCGCGAGACGACAAGGAGCATGAACGTCGAAATCGACAGCGGAGTGCTACACCGGTGAAAAGCTTCCCAGAAGGGATCGAAGCTACCTGGAAGCATCCACAAAGATCATTATAACTCCACAACTTTATTAGCTCTGTCATACCATGTTAGTCAAAGATACCACTCCAAAATTGCGCTACAGACCATGTTTGGCTCTTCTGGTCGAGGACATAGAGGGGATCTATCGATGCAACGTATTTGCACCCTGAGTCGGAGAAATAGCAGCCAGTGCGTTACAACAACGTATACTACGAATGGCTAAGACGGACAACGGGTTAACTCATAGGATTCCCACTCGCGGCCTCTCCTTCCATATCCATCCAGTGACCTGAACACCAGTGCTTCTCATACGCCCACCGCCCCCCACTCACTGACACAGCATTCATCCGACTAAGGTAGTTCCCCCTTTATCATCCCAACAGTCATACGGCTACGGCTGAAGGACCGCAAGCGAAGGGTATTGTTGGCGACACTATCAGCTGGAACCTAGCTATCCCGGGCCGCCATCCACAGGGCGGTCACGTTCCGGAAGTCATCTTGTGCGCGGCAACCATCTCGGCGAGAATGATGTTCTCGTTGATGGGCCCCCCGAGGTCTGCTTGGGGGCCCGGAACAGGCTCAGTTTCGGTGCTCCGAGGCGTGAGTTTCACGCAATTCACACACACTAATACTTGAATTCTTTCGGGGGGCTGTCCTGCCTTCCTATACCGAAGTTTTGCAACTCAAGAATACCATGAGCTGGTGGTAAACATATTTTAGGTGACTTGGCACCGAGCTCCTGGCGCAAGTGCTGCCTCACAGCGCCTCAATTCCATATTGCAATCTCTCCGCCCTTCCACACCAGCTGGTACTTATCTCGTGGATAAATATACCTTGAATCTTACATTACCTTTCAGTGTCACTCCCCAGATTGCGTTCCATCCGTCTGCGGAGGAAGGCGTCCGGGGGGGCCATAGAGATTGCTATTCATGCCGATGTTGATATTGCGAGGACCATTTTCTGCCTGCCGGAAGAGAAGGAAGCCCACAATACCACCACCGTCTTAGCTGTAGCCGTCTTAGTTGTACCCGTCTTAGTGTGCAGTGGCGTGGTGGTTGCTTACCGGCAATCATTCTTGGTGAAGACTAGGAAAGGCGCAATTGCCCGGCCCATACTTTGAAGCAGCTCTCACGGGCATACAAAGGAAAATGATTTCGATGGGCCCGGCAAATATCTCCTTGGAGAATAGGATAATTGCAGGCTGGAGAATATCGTCATACCTGCAGTCGGTTATTACGTGAGATGCAACGCACGTATACTAAGCCATAGTACGAATATGTTACAGAACCAAAAATTAATAATAATTAAGCCACATTACATGACATATTCAACTGCTACCTAGGAAGCAAAGACAAAGATAAAGTTTACAGAATAGATAATCCAAGGTCTAATGATGTGCATTGTAACTACGGCCTAGTACTATATAAGGGGGCGCTCACTGGCAAGAATGGGGTTGGGCTGTGCCGGGAAACTATTGGACACAGGTCCGTCTCTTTCCTGCTAGATCCGTATTTGACGGAAGAGTATTTTAAAGTCAAGTTTTTAGGCTTCTTAAATCCCTATAATGAAGAGTAGGGGTATGGAACACTTTTTATATACCCTGTAAACAGCCAAACTTTAGTGGTGATAAGCAGATTCGAGTAGAGGGCGGCCAAAAAATGTAACTGCTCAATTTCATCCACATCTCTATGCTCAGCACTGGATGGAGTCCCTTAGCTCTACAAAAAACCAAATGGCAGCCATGAATTATGCTATTTCTCACAGTGCAAATGATTAGCACGTTCTTCGGTGCTCTGTTTTCTCTTCAGAGTGGGTCTCGAATCAGCATTGGATTCATCCGAGACCGAGAGATATCTGCACTTAGGCCAATCAACAAAAGCAAGCCCACAAAATAGAGCAAAGTGTAGCTGCTACAACCTCCCATTTCTAAACCCCCTGATTACGGATGTACAACAATCGTGTAGGCAATTTGTATGCTTTTCGGAGACGAACCTCCATTTTCCCATGGTTCCTTTTGGTATCCTGTACTTGGATCTTTGCCAACCAATCCAACTAGCACAACTAAGTTCCCATGATAATTCTTTACCGCCTCTGAAGTCTACAACCCCGGCCGGAGAGTGTGCCCATCGTGTACAAATACTGTTGGAAGCTACACGTGCCGGGAATGCTTAGAGCGCGAAGGGGACTTACGTCAAGAGCTGAGGGGACTAGATTTAAAGGCGCTTGAGAAGACGACCGAGAAGGGTTTGTGGTCTGGCAATTAAATTGTGAGAAAGAAGAGCATCTAACTCAACACATATGTTAAACTATGTGGCTAGACAGCCAAGCGGCACCCCTAGTAGATATAGAGAAGTCATTGATAAGAACCATAGGTGAGTAGATAATAGTATTCAAGGTAAACATCCAGCATGTATATCCTAAGCCCCATTGGCTCCTTCTATAGAAAATTGTTAAAGTCTCACTGCTTATGCCCCACACTCTGGGCGAGACGTGACAGACTATCCGGAATTAATGTTCAGGCGGCTGTGGCCTAGTGCCGGCTATCACAGGATATTCCGACTTCCATCACTTGATTAGTGCATCTCGGCCCCGCACAACGAATTTCCCCGCATACCCCGGATCTGGGGTAACCCAGTAACCCCGGACTATGCCCATAGGCCAACGGCTCGGATCGCCGACATATTTGGGTTGATATAACTAGGACCCCTTTTGGTGGTTTGAGGTACGATGAGTTGAAGTTGTTCAATATAAAGCTCCCCCGGAATCCGTCTAATTGTGGCTACATAATCAACCTGCTGCTCAACTACCATCTAACGTTACCCGACTACAATACTACAGCAATCTTGCACAGTAACATGGCGGATAATTTTATAAACAAGGATTTCGATGCTGAAGTTAGCCACATGGAGACGGCGAGCCAGATGAAGGTCGAGTCAACCCACGTCTTGGTTGATGCAAATAGACAGAGCTATTACGTGAAAAAGGTGGGCTACTGCGAATCTTGCTTTGTCGTGGTTTACTGATAAAATGGTAGTATGATCGTCATATGCTTTGGATTGTCTGTGTCTTATATGTCCTATCATATCTCGACCGCGGAAATATCGGCAATGCCAAAACCGCCGGTGCTCAGGATGATTTGGGATTGAATAGCGCACAAGTATGTTTGATCGGCCCCCATAAAGTCCCTCCTGTCACTGACACCATCAGTGGACTTGGGTTCTCAATGGTTTCTACATTTGCTACACTGTGTTCGAGTGGGGAACAGTACTATGGAAGATATTCCCTGCGCACATTTACGTGTCAATTATCTGTCTCTGGTATGTTGAGATTGATCCACGGTTCTATTTTTACTGAATTTTCAATAGCTGGGGTGTAGCCGCAATGTCCGCAGGAGCTGCTCATAACATGGCGGGACTACTTGCCGCTCGATGTATTTTAGGAGTTTTGGAGGCAGGCTTCGGTGCTGGAGCCCCGTATTACCTGTCTCTCTTTTATCAGAGAAAAGAATTAGGGTTGAGAGTTGCTTTGCTAACAGGCATGTCACCGTTGGCAAACTGTTTTGCAGCATCCTTGGCCTATGGAATTACACATATCAACGGATCACTTGAGCCATGGCGTTTACTCTTCCTAATCGGCAAGTCAAAACTTCTCCTGGTCGCAAATTTGGAGCTAACAGTTTTCAGAGGGTGCTCCGACCATCGCATTTGCACCTGTGGTCTTCTTTTTTCTCCCCGATTCTCCAAGCACTTCTAAATTCCTTACCGAAGACGAGCAGACCGAGGCAGTTGAACGGATGCATACTCGGGACACCACTGCCAAGACCAAGATGAACTGGAGACAAGTTACTGCCGGTCTTTCAGACTACCAGAACTATGTACATGCACTAATACATTTCTGTTGCAATTATTCCTTCGCCGGTCTCTCCAACTTCCTTCCCACCATTGTCGAAAATCTTAACTACACCAGCATTCAAGCTCAGGGACTTACGGCTCCACCATATCTTGCAGCCTTTTTACTATGCGTTTTGGTTGCCTTCTACAGTGATAAGTATGGGAACAGAGGCTTTGTTGTTGCAGGGTTTTCTTTCATGGGAGCTGTCGGTTATCTGCTGCTTGCAACTCTCGAAGATGAGAAATACAACAGCGTCCGTTATTTTGGTATCTGGTTAGCTTGCTGCGGTGTCTTTCCTGCGCTTTCAATTAATATCACTTGGCTACTCAACAATCAAGGCGGGGAATCAAAGCGTGGAGCTGGACTCGCAATACTTGCGATATTTGGGCAGACGAGCTCGTTCCTCAGCAGCGCCGTGTTTCCCAAAGAAGACAAGTGAGTATACATCATTGAATATTATCTCTTTGAGACGTGCGCTAACCTATTACTAAAGACCCTATTTTGTCAAGGGATGTGCAATTGGCTGTGCATTCACGGGGCTCATCTGTGTACTGTCCTTGGGACTTCATTTCAAGTTGGCCCATGAGAACAAGAAGAGAGATGCGGCTACTGGACCAATTGACCCAACTGAGGTATTGGATGTTACGCAGCTTAGTGACAAGCACCCAAACTTCAGATACTTTACATAATTTCAGGAGTTGGCAGCTTCACGGAAATTCGCCTCATCCTGGCGATTAGGAATTAGGAGAGCTGAGACTGAATACAGTATGAAACTGACACCCTCTTTGCTTGAACCACCTTGTTTTGCTATTTTGCAGTAAAACGTTGAAATTGTAGTCGTCGTTCCGAGTCCCCCCAGCTTCATCTTCACAGCCCAGCATAACAGTACTTATCCCCCAGCACTGCTCTAGCTGTCACATACGACCATAGACTCAAGAGAATTGGGCATCCCGTCTGCTCTGCCATACACAAGTTTATAATCTACTTGCTTATTAACCTCAATCGTGCCAATAGGTATAGTGTGAAATATGCGGCCCTTGCCGCCTTAAGGGTAACCTTGGGGCGAGCCGAGTAGTGATTGGGGTGAGCGGCGTGAGGCGACGGAACATTTCTTGTCAATTTGTGTCAGATTCACATTAGTCCATTTTGTAGTGGAGGTGATATGTATATCGAGGATAGTCATACCTAGAAAAGACGAATAGAGCCATGAAAAAAGGCTGGCAATGTTGGCTGAGAACTGCACGCTTGGATTGGAGCAACGAATGTAGGTAGCGAGCGACAAAAGAGATAGACTTCAAGTGAATGAGATGTCACGAGTTACTGATAACCTAAGGTAAGTTTCTTGCGGGGGACGGGTTTACGAGCATATATAGTTCCCAGTGAGTCGCAAGTCTACATCTCCCCCCTAGCACATACGTCGCGACAACCTTGAATAGGATGAGAGGGACTGCTCATGCTTGTTGCATTAACCACAAGGCTCTGCAGTGTGGTGAAGGTGAACATTATTAAGATGTTAGGGAGGGGAACGAGAAGGTAGTTACAGGATGGAAGTAGAGTGCAAGGCACTATTATATATGTTTCGGACTACTCATGGATAGATCGAGTTCGAGAATAGTCCAGACCACTTGCGAATAGGCGACATACATAGGAGTAGCATATGTAGCAGGAATATAATTAATTTACTAGTATGATTCCACGTGTACATATTCCGAAGAACCCCCATAAGGCTTGCGGGTTGTCCCGCAAGCAAACTCGTGTGTTATGCCTTCTTTGAATTCGGTATGCAATAAATCATTAAAGTAAGGGTTGCAAGTGCCTGGAAACACCAAGTGTGCCAAAAATTAAGTCTTCGACCGTAAGGGATATATTTCAACTTGAAAAGCCGAGCAAGAGAATTCTACTAAGAGTGGCCATTTGTAGCCCCTTCCACTGGCTTAACAAGGTTACTCTCGTTATACTTGTATCTCTCTTCTCCCTCCCAGTACTTGTTAAATCCAACACCTAAGCACACTTCATCGAAACTTAAAATAACTGGCGGCGCTCCAATAGTCATCGACTTTTTACATGCCTCAAGCGTTTCTAAACAGTGTCAGTTAGCGTTAACCATAGTAAGAATGGGTGGATATTGAAAACACATACCCCTGATGCTCTTTAGGTTCGCGGCGACTAGTGTCCACGGGTATGCTACAGCGCAGAAGCCCAATTCGGCGAGATCTTTTGCGGATAGGTTCTCCGTCTTACCTCCCTCGATTATATTAGCAAATGTGGGAATTCCGGCCTCCTTGACACATCTTTTCATCGCTTCTCTGTCAGGAAGAGCCTCGACAAAAACGGCGTCGACGCCAATGCGCTTGAACTCCTGGACACGTGCCATGGCTTCGTCCCAGCCGTGAATCAGTGCATCAGTGCGAGCGAGGACAAATATGTCAAGGCCTTGGTCGCGCGCATCGCATGCGGCTTGGATGCGAGCGTAAGCTTCACCGCGCGAGACAACGGCTTTACCTTTGGTATGGCCACATCCTACATTTTGGGTTAAAGGAGTTTGTAACTCTAGACGGATTGCTTACTTTTTGGCCAGGTCTGATCCTCAATCATAACCCCAGCTGCACCCGCGAGTGCATAGCTCTCTACAGTACGGCGGACGTTCATTGGAGAGCCGTAACCCGTATCTCCATCTGCCATGACGGGGATTGAGACCTGTCTGACTGAGTCCTGAATCTTGTCACACATCTCCTGCATGGCAATATATCCGGTGTCGGGGAGGCCATAGCCCGAAGCAACAGGGTACCCAGCTAGAAAAACCATGGGCTGGCCTGATTCTTCAACAAGCCGAGATGACATGCCATCATAACTGCAGACATGCGCTAGGATTTTCGATGGGTCGTTGTGGGACTCAAGCATCATGGTGCGTAGGCGGGATGCTTGGAGTGAAGGGATCCTGCCACGTACATTTTTCAGCGTTACCGTCACATCTTGGGTGACACCTGAGGCGAGGATTAGCGGAATGCCATTACCAGATTGGCCATTTGCAAAGAGTTCAACTACCTGACTTGCCCGGCTTCGTAATTACTGGCTCGTCGAACTTGAATGGATATTCATGCGTGTTAACAATAGAGGCAGTCATGTTGTAAATTTGAGTTTGGAAGTGGGTTTGGAAGTGAGTCTGGCAAATGGGTTCACAGGTGTATTTAGCTTTGCACTTCTGAAGATGTTGGGTGCTTTCTATGAACTACTTATTGCAGGAGGTTCAGTGTATATATAGATGTACAAAAAATTCTAAATCCTTCCATCCGGAAGTGATATTTAGCCACCCGGCTCTGAATCGGCCTTCGACTTTTGAAAAAATTCGGCCTCCATTTTGCATGGCAAGGTGAGGCGGGCCTAACAGGCCTGACTACGTGTATATCTAAATCCGCCGGTATCCGGGCCCTTCCGGTGTTTGCCAATCACTCGGATATTCCAGGCAACGCTACGATGCTCCGGAGAAGTGTGGATCTCCCCACAAACCCCACAACAATATTAATGTTGCGTAGTTAGCCCCGAGTACCACATGGACTCAAAAACACGTTCATTGATGCATACCCCAAATATTGAACGTGGATTAAGACTTCTATTTCATACAATAGGCCTATACGTCACTGCCTAAACTAATTACTTGTCTTCAACTAACGTTAACATGAAAGAATTAATGTTACATAAACCTAACGTTCGTCCTTCAAATCAAATACTCCTGAAAGCGAACCCGAGTGTTGCTAATTGAAACGAATACACTTAGCAAGGCAAGTTCCACAAAAAATCTAAGGAACCCAAATCTATACCACCCATGAATTGCGAGCCTCCTACGCCAAACGGTGCAATATTGGGATCAAACGGCTGTACCAACCAATCATCCCCTAAACACCCAGCGGCGTCCAGCCCTACATCGCCTGTAAATTGCATGCCGTCAAGATCCAACGTCGCAGATTGTCCCGCCATGCCTCCCAATCCTTGCTCGCCACTTACGGGCGCATCTGAATTCGCCGCGTGCCCATTCTGCCTTGGGTCAAAGTGTGGTAGCGATGAAGAGTTCATCTGCGAATATGGCGGCACGTTTAACGTCGATGGCCGATGTAGTCCCGTCTTGCTAGCCTTGAACGGCCCCACGAAGTTCCTCCTGAATCGGCGAACATGCCGTTCAAGGAGAGTACCGTAGCGGGAGGCTAGGTGCACTTCGTCGGTGGTGGATATCTGCAGAGCTTGGATGAATTCGTCTAGGACGTCCAAAGACGTCTGGATATCGTTGTTGCGCGCCCCAAGTGAAATGGCCTTGAGAAGAAAAATGGATGCAGAAACGATACGCACATATGTGCGCATTGGAGCGTGGATAAGCTGACCCGACTGGGAAAGTGAGATGGACTTTTTAAGGATTTGAAGGCTGGCGTCAATCACTTCTGAGATGAGATTATAATCGCTGGCGGAGATAGATGTGATAAGAAGATCGTCAGAAGGTGATTGGGACGCACTCCTTTCATATGATGACATCCCAGCGGTGGTAGGGTTGCTGCTTTGAGAGACTGTACGCTCGACGATGGCCTGAATCGAGAGAGAATTGACGTACATCCGGATGTAGTGGTATTCGAGAAAGAGGAGATCTCTAAATGGCGTTGAGATTCCTGCACGTGGTCAGACAATGTGAGCTTGGTGTATTAGATATGCCGGCAATGGATATGAGAGACGGATTTGAGAACAAGGGATGGTTTGCGTGCCAAAGCGATTCTATTGATCTAAGAGTATGCGATATCGTATGTAGTCTAAAGCGCATACTCAACCAACATGATGAATATAACGGATCTGCCGCTGATGGTTTATAATGAATTGTAAATTTCCATTGGCATAAACGGGATTGACACGTAGGTTTTCTGGACAACATTTTGATACAGCTGAAATAAAACTCACCTTCTAGTTTATTGGACTTCTCATTCCACTGCGACAGCAGGGGTTGGAAATGGTTCACAAGTCCCTTATAGCGACCACTTAAGAGTAACTGGCGTGTAAAGGCTGCAGAAGAAAAAAACATATCCGTGGCCGTCTCCATCAATGCGGTTATTTCCATCCAGCAAGTCATGAAGGAATACCATTGCTGATCTGGTATTGTCATCGCTGGCAGCATCGATTTGTCCATAACCGCGTTCTCTGGCACCAAGGTCGTGCACCCCAGCCGCGCAGCGAGCTGGTTAATATAGACGTATAGAAGCATTCGAGCGCGTAATCGTCGCATCTCACCTGCAGTTTTTGTACTACTTTCATTACAGGTCAACGGATCCCAGTCGCCGAAGATACCTAGCTCGTGTGCGAGAGAGTTTGCAGCACCCACTAACATCCATGACATGCGATCAGACCGTTTCGCAGGCTCAAAAACCTCTTCTCGCCACCTATACAACGCCGAGGAGTCTTCTTCATCCGCGATGCCAGTCCCTTCAGGCATGTCAGGATTCGCTAGGAGATCGAAATCCCATCCATCACTTTCTGGGGGAAAGTGAAGGGCTCGAGGGTGCCACTCCGTCATGAGCAATAGACTCTCTATAGTGCCAAGCGTTCGTGTCTTTGCAGTCGAGATCTTTTCTTGGCCAAAGATCACACGGGAGATAAGATGCTCGAGGTGCTGCCAGAGCCTCCCGTGAATAAAATGGGCGCGGGAGATGCCGCCCATGCCCGGCAAAACATGGATGCGAGAAGAGATCATAAGTATTGTGCAACAGAGAAGGGGCTCTTCTGTGACAAGAGAATGATGATTCGAATGATGAAAATAGTAATCCGTTAAGATCGGCGTAAAGGGAGCACAGTTTCTCGAGAACCTAGTATAGTTAGCACAATGCGAGGAAAATAGGTTTCCATTATATTGCAAGGACAATAAATAATCACCTACAAGTCAATATATGTAACAGCCTCTCTTGCAGTAAACCACCCTTGTTTTACAAATCGACACCTGTTCCAAAGCCTTAATATTTCAGGGGCTACAGACGACAGCTGCTCTGGGAGAATTGGCCCTGGTTTTGAAGCAGTCGACATGGCTGAATGGGGACTTATATGCTGAGCTGGATGGTTGGAAGCATGAGATCCGTCAGGGTATCCTCCATCGGTATTAGTGCCAGGAGCTCGTAGGCCGCCGCTGAATGAGCCGCTTTCTTGCTGCTCGACTGCATCGAAAAGAAGACCTAGAGCATCATTTGACGAAGAGACAACGGTTCGCATGACTCGATTGCTCAATACAGATCTTTGTATCATACTTTGGCGTCTTTGGCGTTTTGATGGGCTTGTTGGTTCCGAATCCGAGCTATCAGCGTCCGCTGATTTGTGTGGCTGTATTATAGAATTGGCATCTAACCAGTTGCTTTGGGGAGACCCCTGGAATTCTTGTCTGCTATGTAATGGCTGGGGGTTGTCGTCGAATGAAGACTGGCAGTCTCTTCCATGCGCTTGATTGCCGCCATCGTCGTCGGAATTTGGGACATTTTCGCCCGTTATAGACCGGTCAGTAGACGGAGGAAGAGCTATCAAGAGATATTAATGAAATCCCAAACATTTCTTACGATTACGTGCGGGGATAACTAACCATGATGAGGCCGTTGGGTGTCTAAGCTACGCGGCTGATTATTGGAAAGTTTTTGGCGTTTTTTTGAGGACCTAGTGGCCGTGAACTCGCAGTTTCTTCTCTCCCTTTGGCATTTTGCTTGAATATAGAAGGTTAATGTTATCCAAAAGCATGCAGTGGCAAGGGAGTTTTCACGGAAGAGAGCTTACTGCAAGGTCCTAGTGGCAGAGAATTGTCCACAGGTTGTGGTAGTTCGCATTTAGCCTTGGTCATCCGACAACGCACACAAGCTTTGTATGCACGTTTGAATTCCTTTATCGATGAGTTATCCGCGCGTGATTTCCAACGAGGTTGCTGAGTTCTAGTAGGTACATCCATCGGAGCCTCCGTCTCCACCCCGTTGGTAGCATATAAATTACCCACCATTTGGGCTTTTCTATCGCTATTTGTTACTAACTTCCGTTTGCTTGTCGAGGTAGATCAATAGTCGTTGTGTCGCATTGGTTGACAAACATCGGGAAACGTGTATATTCCAGGATAACAGCGGTAACACTCGGATTTATGCGATGCCTATATACTCGAAGGCTAAGCAAGTTCCGAGTAAAGAACCGAGACATTGGGGTCAAGGGGCGATTTGGGGTAATCTAAGTGTGTGCGGGGTCACCTTGGCTCCCACCGGAAGCGGGGGTGGTAATTGGTAAGGGGACTTCACGCTAGGTGTTCGATCGCCCCGTAGCCCGTGCCTACCTTCTCCCCTCCCATTCTGCAGGCTCCGGGGAATCCTTGGGTTATGCCCATAGAGTTGAGGTTGTCTCCATTCCGATTTCTTGTCTACATATGTTCCCAGCCGCTATAGGTTGAGTTTACGAATGGTTTAGGTTACCAGCCACCCGCAGATGGTGTAAGAAATAGTAAGAATTAAATATTATACAAATTGAGGCGTATCATCCAATACCGTTGCATCCTTTCCTCCAGTGTTGCCCGAATACCGCTCCGAGTACTACTCGAGCATCCTCGAGTAGAGTACTCAAAATTGAAGCTCGAGTACTAGTATTCGAGTACTAGTACTCGAATACCCGAATAGTACTCGCATATAAATAGAAATTAAAATATTACTATATATATACTATTCTAATTCATTATTTACATTGCTACTACTATCCTTATCGTTACCTTATAATATAATACCCTAATTCCTCAAGTAGAGTAGATATTAAAGCGTAGATGGTAATATTTAGTTATAGTTGAAATATATATATATATATTAGGTGGGAACGACGCCATTAAGAAGAAGCAGAGAAGCATTATAGTAGTTTTTGATTTCCTTTTTAGGGTAGGAGGTGCTTCGCCACCAGCAGCTCCTACAGTGGAGTTGAGTCAGATGCTATCAAGATTGACTGTATTCAAGCGCGAGCTTTTCTGCTACTTGCCACAGCCAGCTATATCGCATAGTACGACAACAACTAGGCCTCTTGTGTTTACCTTGAAATATTCCCGAATCTCTCTCTAGGAATATGCACGGTTTACTATATTTTAGAGCCAGAGCTAAAACTAATATTCAAATGGTGTCGAAATATCTTAGACGTGGCCTTTCAACTCCATCACCACCCACTCTTGAAGGTCCAGCAGCGTATCAGAATCATCATCCTCCCCACTCGTATCGCCCTCCTCTTCTTTTTCATCTTTGGATTGAACGCCATCGCCAGCAGTCAGACAAGCCATGACCACTGATGCGTATTTCTTCCCTGCCATAAACTCCAATTCTTTGACGATTCCCCCGTCGCGATTGTCGGTGACCAAAATTCTCTTTTTCTCGCTCAGCTCAGCGACCTCTACTTGCCCACCAAATTCAAGATTCAGACCATGCGGGACCCTGAAATCCTTACTTCCACGCCGTAGAGCAAGCAACAAAATACTCTGTAGTGAACACCAAAGTCCAATCTCTAAAAGCACGCATCCAAGAGCATATAAATCATACTGCTTCTTGTACGAGCCATGAGAACCACTGGTAAGTGCTGGGTGACGGTATATATCCGTTTCTTTTTGTGATGATGGTGCTTCTGTGATATCCAAAGGATTATCTGCTCGTGCATACTCGTAGCCACCGAGATAGACAGGAGATAAGCTATCGGCTTTCCAATTATGGAGATGCTCTCGGCAAAATATTACATTATCAGATCGGATCCCTTTGTGCAGCCAACCGCTGGTGTGAAGTTGTAGAACTGTCTCGGCAAGTGCAGCTCCGAGAGACAGACGATCGTTCAAGCTCGGTCTGCATTCCAGCCGCAGAAGCTGGGATAAAGAGCGGAAATCTACTGATTGAAGAGGTGGCGTCTCAAATATATAGGCGAATTCTCCGCTGGAAACCTTCAACGAACCTTTGCACTTTAGGGAATGGAATGAGGGGTGAGTAATGTTTCCAAGCAAGGTTGCCAACGCTTCCACGCGGTGCTTTAATCTCGATTCATCGGCTCTTTTGATCGTCTTCCATTCAAGGAGAACCTTTCGACCCTCATATACTGCGAGCTCTCGTCTCTTTTCTGCAGAGGGTGGGGAAAACCCGGATAATGCGGCGAGATTGAGTTTGCGGGGACTCCTAGGATTGTTGACTGGGATTCTACCCCGAGAAGAATAAGGTCTGTGTGACATCGTTGAAGCAGTATTCGATCGAGACGTCCTATTTGTGTTATATTCAGTAAAGTCAAGGGCCAAACGTCGTTGCTTCAATGTGGCAGCAGCAGAAACCCCACTTTCCGATCCTTCTTTCGATATGTCGGGATCGATAAGCATTTTGATGCTATCCAAGTCACTGGAGCTTTCGGTCTGAGAAATCACATTTCTCAAGAGTGCCTCTAATGCCAGCTTGAAGAACTCTCGGTCCGAGGTCTCTAGCAAGTCGTACAAACGATCGTTAAAATACTTAACATCTTGGACGAGTATTTGAAGTCGCTCCTTGTCATATGCTGCCCATCGGAGCCTCTTCCATGGCGTGCTGCTTTTATATAGTCTCTGGGCAGTCTGGTTCTGAAATTTGGGTTTCAACACGGCCAGTTTTCCTCGGAGACCCTTTCTCGTCGCAGCAATGTCTTCCATTTTGAGATCATCATCTGTAACCTCTATATGAAGTTCGTAGTCCTTCTTGATCTTATTCACGTCCGTAAGGATTGCCTTCAACTGCTCGAGGTACTGGGAGACAAGGTTCCAGTTGAGTTTCCGATTTGGTTTCGTCTCTAGCCCTACCTTCTCTGCCCACTCATACAATCGATACTGTTCCCACTCAATCATGCAGCGAACAATATCGGCATCTCGACCGAAGTCTTGCGCTGTAGAAAGGAGCACAAACCCCTGGATGCAGCCTTGAAAGACGGTTACACTTAACGAAACAACGCCAACTACACCTGCTGCGACTTCAAAACCACTCATAGTGGTAGCGAGACGTCTCAGGAGAATGAGAGACAGAAAGCTGAGAAATAAGGCAAGACAAAATAGATGTCAAATAATCGCTAGCAGAGTCGATGTATTATGCCGTCTTTTCAATATATATATATATATAGCCCTCTTTACTCGGTGTGAATTTAGCAAGGCCGAGGGTGAGATTAATTGTTTGTAATGTCGCTCACCGAGCGAACTACGCCAATGTAGCGCAATGGAAGCACGTGGATGTGATCCACATAGGAAGGCAACTCCGCATCCCCGACGGCGACGAGTGAAAAAATAGATAACACTAACAATACTATAGCAATCGATATTGACATCGGTAACGATAACAAAAGATACCATACTGTGCCGTTCCATCTTTATATATTGATGGCTTAGCATTCCCAACCCCCAATCCATCCATGGTGATGATTTCGTCCTACCTACTTATTACCACAGGGACCATGCTTTCTAAACCAGCTAAAATTTCAGGATAGATCTCAGTATAGGCATGGTGTTCTACCAGCCTCAATCAATCAATCTCGCTCTTGGCGTCGGGCTGGATAGGCTAATGCAAGGTCATGTATGTATGATGAGTTGTCCTTAATCGCCCAATGATGAGCGATAACCCTGACCACTTGCACAATCCTTCGTGCATCACAGCCTCACAGCCTCACAGCCTCGTTTCCTGCCCCTCATTTTATTGTAACGTCATTAATACAGGCCACTGCCTTTTTATCTGCCTTATTTCAGTAGAATTATGAATTACATTGAAAGAACATACTATCCTTGTCTCTCCGTTCCCTCCGAGAAACAGTCCAACTGAGAACACAGTTAGAGACAACATGGCCCAGTATCGGAGCGACAATTCACATCGGGACCCCGGTATGGATTTTCATCAGAGCTCGCTCAGCTCATTGAAAACTCTTTGTACGCCAGAAGTAACGGAATCCGGCGAGCTTCGACCAATTCCAGATCTAGCCTTTGATGTGATATCTGACATTCTCTATTGCGACTTGAAAAAAGAAGGATGGGCACAAAGACCGAGAACATACGCTCTTCTCTCGATGATCCATGCCGTTAAAGAGATGGATGCTTTCATAAGCTTAGGCCATACAGACATCTCCCTGCCTTACGAAAACAAAACGAGTCTGCCCCGCGATCTGCAATCCCCAGAGATGTTCAGCAAGTTCTGCCAATTCCAACACTATGTACTGAGCACAGCATACGATCTAGAGAAAGGAGGACATTGCACTGTGAAAGATGGAAATTCGTTTTTCAAGTCTAACATCGAAAAGATCGGCAAGGGTGGTTCTGGGTTAGTTTATAACAAAACAAAATATCACGTAGGCTAATCTGGTACGTAGAACTGTCGAAAAGGTCCAAAGTAAACTTACTGGCATTGTTTATGCTCGCAAACGAATGAGACGAATAAAGAAAGGCAATGGACGAGAAGTCTTCAAACTGTTCGAAAAAGAACTCCATGCTCTCCGAAGGCTTTCCCACGATCATTTAGTCACGGTCAAAGGAAGCTATACAGACCTGAACTATGTCGCCCTTCTCATGACACCTGTCGCAGACTGTAATTTGAAAAAATATCTCCAGCAACGATTGCCGGACTGCGATAAGCCTGTCTTCAGGACTTATTATGGCTGCCTCACAAATGCTGTCAAATACCTCAAGGATAGCCAGATCCGCCACAATGATATCAAGCCAGAGAATATACTGCTTCACAACCAGCAAATATACATCGCGGACTTTGGTACCGCATTGGATTGGTCAGGGACCGAGTTTTCCAACAGCGTTACGAAAGGAGTTGTCACGTCCGTTACACCTCGGTATCAAAGCCCAGAAGTCAATTCAGGGGCCCCAAGACGTTCCTCCAACGACATATGGTCGCTTGGCGTTGTATTTCTTGAAATGACAACTGTACTCCGGGGCAAAACTCTAAAAGGTATGGATGACCATTTTGAAAAAAACGGAACTGCAAACCCCTTCGTCTTCCACAATTTAGATGCTGCGATTAGCTGGTTCCGAGTCTTGCAACCCATGCCCGGACTTTCGGACAATACTCCACTTCAATGGATAAAGGAGATGATCAGTAAAGACCCCATCAACCGTCGTACCGCAGCCGATCTTTTTGAAGATATTGGTGAAGCTGATGGTGGAGTTTGGTGTGGCAGATGTTGCAAAGAGTTTGAATCCGAATCCGAGAGTATGTCGGATACAGAGGATACAGATGAAGACACGAACAACACAATTAGACCCAATCTTCCAATACCAGTACAAAATGAAGTTGTAATAGAGTCTAGTTCTTTGTCCCGCGTTTTACAACCTGTTATGAGACCAGACGAATATACGCATCAAGGCTCCGAAATGCTGATCGAGGCACAAGAAGAAAACAACACAAGCCAGACCTCAAAACCAAGCTTCGAGTATGCTGTGCCATCACCGTATACATACAACAACTATCAGCGACAGGCTTCAATTGAGTGCAATACGCAGTCGCTTCCAGGTGCATTTCCAGAAAATACAGATGAGAATCTTCCCCTCGTTATCACAGTTGAGCCCTGCACATATAATGCAGCGCCAGCTGTAGACAAAGACAAGGATATTTCAGCCGAACCCGAGCCTGCAAATCTGCCCCTGCACATTGCTGCAGCTCCTGTACAGGACAACATAGTGTTTCTGCCAGCTGTGGACGAAAATGAGGATTTGTCAATTCAGTCCGATGCTCCACGTATCCTTCAGCAAACCACCACACGCCCTGTGCAGGACAACACAGATCTTCCGCCGACTGTAGGAGAGAAAAAGACTTTGTTAATTCAGCACGATGCTCTAATCATCCCTCAGCAAGAAACCGCACGCCATGTGCAGGACAACATAGAGTTTCCGCCGACTGTGGAAGCGAATAGGGACTTGTCAATTCATCGCGATGCTTCAATCATCTCTCGTCAAGTTACCACATCCCCTGTGCAGGGCAACATAGAGTTTCCGCCGGTTGTGGAAGTGAATAAAGACATACAAATCCAACTATATGCACCAAACATCCCCTTGTCACCTACGAAGGCTGCTATGCAGAATGACATACAGTCGACGCCGTTTAAACTCACATGGGCAAAATCTGATGATATCCACACTTCGCCATCTCATATTCTCCAAAATCAAATCTGTCGGACGAGAAGTTATGATAATTTGAATCATATTTCTGTCGCGTTGATGCAGAATATGTGCTTTGTGGATAGCGATCGGCTACGGCGAAGCACCAGCTGCGAATCTCTGCAAGATGATTGCGAAAATCCAGTATCGAATACCTTAATGAGGATTAAAGAAGAATTGTTATCCTTTCGTCTTAGTCCTACATGGGTAGAAAAGCTCTCAATAATTGAAAAGGCTACCAACTCTTCGAAACCAGTTAAAGATGAAAAGGCAGTACATATACCTGCTGAAGAAAATAGCATAAAGACATGGCTCAGCAACATGCGTGCACCTTCATCGTATCCGCAAAATAACCCAGGCGTGTCACAAGGGCTGCTAAAAAACAGGAAGGTGCCACAGCCAACCACTAATACTAAGAGCGCTCCTGAGGTTTCTCTCCCTCTGACCGCAGAAAACCTCGATGACCTCATCCACAAGTCCCAGACGAAGGAGAAGTCCCAGACAAACGAGAAGTCCCAGACAAAGGAGAAGCCCCAGACAAAGGAGAAGTCCCAGACAAAGGAGAAGCCCGAGACAAAGGAGAAGTCCCAGACAAAGGAGAAGTCTCAGACAAAGGAGAAGGAGAAAACCAAACCAGTAAACGCCAGCATTTACATGAAAAAGATTTGGGATGATGCGGCATCATCTGCCCCGACCTCTGTTATGTCATCTCGAACAGCAAAACGCTTCAGCAGTGCCGGCGTCTTTTTGCCATGGCAAGACAAGACACTCAACTTCTTGGGCCAATATACGAAGCAGGGTAGTGTATCTGCTGTCCGACTGCTTCTTAAATCTGGCTGTAACCCTGGTAAAAAAGGGGAGCCACGTTGGGAACCCATTTTTAATGCTGTAAGAGGAGCTAGTGATAGACATGTAAAGTGCGTTCGTGAGCTTATCAATTACGGGGTGGATGTCAACGCAAAGAATAACGTATCTAGACGGACGCCACTTCAGTATGCTATTGAACATGAAGAATGGAGTGGATATTCAAACCTCATTTACATACTCCTCGCGGCAGGAGCAGACCCAAATATCAAAGATGCAATGGGAGATGTCCCGCTGTTGCAGATCCTCTACGGTGGAAATGAGCCATTACCAAAACATAGAAGAGATGCTTTAGCTCTTCTTCTGGCACCAAACTACACTACAGACATTAATGTTTCGCCGCCTGGGACAATGAACGGGCCCCTACATCTTGCAGTGCGAAGAAAGGATCCTTGGGCTGTTGGGATGCTCTTGGAGAAAAACGCGCCTGTGGATGGCAAAAACGGAGCTGGCCTCACTCCGCTTCAATTGGCGATGGGATCTTGGACAGCGACGACAAACCACGATCAGCTAGAAATCATGCGGCTTCTTCTCGAAAAGAACGCCAACGTTAATGTCAAAAATGTGACGGATGGGAGAACACCATTGCACATTGCGATCTCTCTAGAGATTATAAACGCTGTGAGAATGTTGCTCGGCCACGGTGCCAAGAGAAGTATCCAGGATAAAAGTGGCAAGACTGCAAGACAGCTCTATGAAGAGCAGGCCAAAGCACATAAGAATTGTAAAAAATGCCCGGAAGTCAAAAAGCTGATTGAAGATAAATCGATAGGCAGTCTCTAAAGGAATAAAACGAAAGGGCATATAATGTCTGTAGTGTTGTTGAGGAGTAGCGCGTTTGATAATATCTATCTTCGTGTTTTGATATTTGATCAAATTAATCATTCTTATTCTTTTTTGTTACGCTCTAGTTCATAACATAGCTTATGTAACTCTGGAAGCACTAGCCGTGAAATACAACGAATTTCTAAGGTGCTTGTCGTATTACATTGGAGGTAATCGCCGATCCGCGGACAGTGCGGACCAAGCGGGAGTTGGTCTGGCACTATTAGCAGACATGACTTGCCTATCCGGCTAGAGCTAAGTTATCAATAAAACCACTGGAGTAATTTGTACCCACCCCTACCCAATCTATACCTATGGAACTGGCTGAATTTGCTATGTTATTAACTAGGAAGATGCACCGCACTCATTACTAAACTCATGCGGCTCTAATCTCGCCGTTTATTAGAGTGTCCAACAATCACGATGAGTACGATTTGGGTCTGGGCGGATTGCTCGCACTCCTCAACCAGCAGTCTGGGCGAAAGAAAGGGACTTTACTCTGGAGCGGAAAACCGAGTCTATTTTGGGTAAGTAATCTCCTTGTTTCATAAAAAGAGTTCCCTTTATATTGTTGCTAACGACTGAAGTTTATCGATCGAGAATCAGGCATTTGTGACATTCTGGGACTACTTCCACCATATAATACTGAGTTCACTTCAATGATCCATTTATTCAAAAAGACCATTTATCAAACGCTGGCCTCTTAAAAAATTCAACATATTCTAAAAAAGTCCATCCACACATTAAGATGGTCCTTGAGAAACTAGATTACATTGGCATATAGTATATAAGTTGCGTCTACTTATAATTTCAACTTATAATTTCAAATTTCTCACAAAATAGCACCGCGCTAACGTCTCCTTTCGAATATCGCGAACAATGGCTGCAGCATCTTTCACTTCACTGATCAGCCCAATACCCGCACCCGCATATGTGGCAAGCCTTCCTTCAGGTCCCCAGCCACCATCACCCTCCTTAAGGGCGGAGTCATGAAGTTCCTTAAGCTCCTCAAATGGTCGGCCGGCTTGATATTCGATGAAAGATTTGTTAACTATCGTGCGGGGACTATATTCCTTGGGCCACCCTAACGTACCACGGAGCCTGTTATAGAGTAGTGTGCGACTCGTCGCCACGGCGGCATCACTAGCACGCAGAATCTCGCGCTGATATCCACGGCTGATACGAGCCTCGCTTGCAGCGAGGAACCGCGTCCCCATGACAATACCAGAGGCTCCGAGGCAGAGTGCCGCTGCCGATCCTCGCCCATCGGCAATACCTCCCGCTGCAAATATAGGGATTTTAGTCTCCTCTAGGGCATCGACTACCTCTGGCAGCAATGACATGAGTCCCAGTCCATCCTTAGCCCGGCCGTGACCACCAGCCTCGGCCCCCTGGATAACTAGGACATCTGGCAGCTGGCAACCTTCTAGAAGGGCTTTTGCCTCACCTAGCGTCCCAACCTGTATCCACATTTGGGTATGAGGAGAAGCATTGCGTATTCGGTGGCACCACTCATCAAAGTCGCGCTGGCCTTCTCGCGGAGCATAAAGCCAGGCAGCACAGGGTTTAAACTGTCGGATTGCGCTAACAGCGATATCCAAATCATCACTCCAAAGTTGAAAGCCGACCCCAATTGGAAGCAGCGGAGGTGATTGAGGTTTGGCTGGAAATAGCTCACGGAATGCTGACGATGGCGATGACATACTCAGCTTGTCTACCAGAGCCGTCGCTTCCTGAAGATCAGTGATTATATCCCGCGTCTTGACGCCCGGCCCTAGGAACCCCAACCCTCCAGCGTGAGAAACAGCAACTGCCAGTGCAGGGCCGGACATCACTCGCATTGGGGCGCTCACAATAAAAGGAGTCGACATCCATGGATACGACAGGGCAAGGCTCCGAGCGACATGCAGAGAATGGGCCATAATGCTAGCTGGGCGTTTAAGATGACATAGTCCAGTGAGGAAAAAAATGAGATTCTAAGATATACTTATACACCAGTGTTGCTGTCAGCAAGTCATGCCAAGAAAATGAGGAGTCCAGTGTCGCGGATATTGCGGATTTAAATACCCTCGGCTTCTGAAGCGCCACATGCCTCTCAATCCTTCAGCTCTCACGACGAGCTGGAACTCGGTACTTAATCTGATCTAGTAGAGTATGACCCAGAAAAGTAGAAGGAGCCTACAACATCTTTTATGAATTGACCAGCTCTATAGCACCTGTGAAATATATCATAGGGTTACCGGTACTACCGTACCTCGTCATATTTTAGTGTGGAGCTGGAAAACGAAGGCAATGACGTACGTATATCTTTATTCCCGCGGGTTCCGCGATATTTCCGCAATACCCGACTGACCTCTGCCATTTTGCTCACCCGCAGACTCCTTAAATCAACAGCGTTTCGGATACCGGATTCGCAAACCATCCTTGCTTATTACCATGGCACAGAACAAGCGCAAGCGTTCACGGATGGCCTGTGAGCCATGCCGGGAGCGAAAGAGGAAATGCAATGAGGAGATGCCTTGCTCCACGTGTAGCAATTGGGGGTATGAATGCTACTATCAGGATCCTATCCGCCTCAGATCCGCTCCTTCCGCGCAAATTGCGGATACTCTTCGCAGAGGGCCAGACACGACGTTTGGCAAGCGTGCGGGAGCGGACGAGCGGGTGTCTTCAAACTCGCGTGCTTACGCGGAGACTCTTGAGGCCAACTCGGGCGCGGCCTTCGTGCGAAAAATCGGGCTCAAAGTTGACGCGGCAAATGCACCCCGTCTGAGTCTCTTTGGCTGGAATGTCGGCGCGCGCCAGCTGCTCTCGCGTGCGGGTGCAGTCACGGCCCTGCCAATTGTTGACATTGTCTCTCTGGTAGACATCAAGTCGCTGGCCACTGTGTACTTTGCCAAGGTCGACCCGTGCTACGGCTTTATCGATTCCGAGGCGTTCTGGACCCGCCTGGAGGCGCGTTGGCGCTCGCCCCTCGTAAGCAATGCCTACGATGGGGTGCTCGCAGGCGTGGCCGCCCTAGGCGCGCTCTTCTCCCAGAGGAGCATCAATATCACCGAGGTGCACCTGGTGGAGCTGGCTCGCTCTCTGCTTGACACCTACGGCGACGGCGGGGCCCCATCATTTGATGTATTGACTACATGGACGCTGCGAGTGATCTATATGCGTATGACCGCCCTGCCGCACCCAACGTGGATAGCAAGTTCTACGTTGATGCATTTGATCGAGGCTTCCCATCTTCATCACGAACCGTCACAGCAGACCATCCTCTCGGGCACCACCCCGTGTGACCCTAATATGCGGAGACGGCTTGTAGGGGTGGCACAACATCTCAATCTGTGGATCTCTTACGACTTAGGCCTCTCTAGGGTCTCGTTTTCGAGCAGCTCGCAAGCACTTCCTAGTTCGAGAGCAGGCGATTTCACAATCGAGCTACTGAATCTATTACCAATATCGGTAAGCCTAGGTCCTGAGAATACTTATCATGTCAAAGATCTTGAGGAGTTACTATTCCAGACCTTGAGTGGTAGTCATACAGAAGCACCCTCAATACTTGGTCAATGCAATCTCGTCTTGTGCCTCCTTCGGCGCCTCTGCGTGATAAACTCCAGGGTTTCTCCAGAGATCTTGGAGCAAGTATTGGGATTATTCAAAAGAAGTCTCCGTGCGGCGCAGAGCATGGTGTCGAGCTGCTGCCCATGGCACCATGTCGCCAACGTCCCGTTCCACATGGTCAGCGTTTTGCTCGACATGGACACCACCCCCGGTCTTAAAATGCTCCCAGAGGCAATGCAAACACTAAACCTTGTCGCTTGCAACTACGGCACCGAAACCATGAGAGAGGCATACAGCACAGCTTGTCTTCTGATTGCCCTTTACCAGCGTCGAAAGCAGGAAGACGCGAAACTATTGAGCGGAGTGTTGGAGAAACTCAGGCAGTCGGACCCTGAGCCGTCTCTCCAGACAACGATCCCAACTTCTAACGACATATCTTGGTTGGAAGACCTAGTGGCCGATGTGCCTAGATTGCAAGGGGTTGACTTGAGTCAGTTTTGGCAGGAAGACTTAGCGGGGCTACCTCTAGGCCTAGGAATGTGGGAAAAGTAACTTAAGCACGAGACTTGTTGTCACTAATTAGATGATTCACAAATGTTCACAGATGGTAGTTGACTGTTTCCATGTGGCTCTAGGTTCGAAATAAATATACATGTTAGGGAAAGAGTGTTAAAGGGGAGGACTTTCGAAACGATTTGTTCGAAACTCCGCCCCTTTGCACTCATATATATATGTGTAGATAGAAGAGCAGAGAGGGCGGCAGCTTGGTTATTGCAGTGTAATGCTCACTAAAGATATTAACGGTTAGCAAAGTCTCGACTAATTACCTGCACATGAATATGAATCTGGGTTCTGGATCTCAGCGCAAAAAGACAGTCTGCTTCGAATCGATGTCCGATAATTCCTATCTGCGCCAGGGCAAATCTTCCAAATATACACTTCCGAGGGATTCGTATTCGGCGTTAGATCAAATATATGAGCTTTTGGCATTAAACCCAATTTCCAACGCAATGGCAAATAATAGGAGCGCGATATACAAAGATGATTGGCGAGATAACGTCAGCGAGTATGTCGACCCGCTAATTAGTGCAAGGTGCGTACAGGGACTGATGCGTACACCGCGTTGCGCGATCCCAAACTATTTTCGTATTCGGAACAGCCTGCGCTAAGCCTATCTAGACAGCTTATCAGCTTCTTACCATATTACCATAAAGTCAAAACCACCGCACCTCTTGTGGACTTTGGTCCAATTCACATCAATGAGTTGAAGGTTGTCTTCTACTCTATAGTAATGTTTGATGATCTTGTAGCAGAGGGCTACTCCCTCGCCCAGCGCAACTGGCAACTAACCGCCGTCGTCGCGTCACTGCTTCCTTTTGTCCTCACATATCTCGTCACCTCCGTGCGCGCCTTTCTCGCCGCGAATAATAAAAGCGACTCGAGATCTGCCCCCATCGCCCCTTACGCGGTACCATATTTTGGAAACCTATTCTCCTTCCTCAACAACAACGAAAGGACCATCCGCAATGCCCTGTTTGTCCCCACCCCTGTCACGTGGCGCTTCACGCGCCCCTTTCTACACCCCTCACTGACACTTTACCACAGCAGCAAACACGCCCGCGACGTCCCCGTGCGCTTCCGCCTCGCCAATAGGAAACTCACCTTGATATCCGGCACCGCGAATGTGCTCGCCATGTTCCGCGGTTCGCGCTACCTGGACTCGACCGAAATCATCATCATCACCGTCGACAACGCCTTCGGAGGCGCCGCCGCCGGCAATGAGTGCTACGCCCACGATGACACGGGCAGTCGCAAGGACCCGCTGCCTGGTTCGCGCTCTCTCAACATGAGCGATCGTATATGGTACTTGCAGCACAAGACCGTACACACAAACCTCGTGGGCCCACCCCTCGTCGAGATCGCTGAGCGCTTCGTCCAATACATGGGCGAGGAGCTTGACCGCGCCATCCCCGCCTCCGAGACTGATTGGGTTGATGTCCCCGATTTCTACGGCCTCATCCAGTCAACCATATTCGCCGCCAGCACTAACGCCATATATGGTCCCCACCTCATCAGGCTAAGCCCGAGCATCAACAAGGACTTCTGGGAATATGATCGCCACGTTCCCACGCTCTTTAAACTCGTTCCACGACTCTTTGCACCCAAGGCCTACGCCGTTCGCGATCGCCTGCTAGCCGCAATCAAAAAGTGGCAGGCGCACGCGCTCGCGAACCTAGACCTCAACGACCCGAAGCTCGAGGGTGTGGCGTGGGAGGAATTCTACGGATCGAAGTTGATGCGTGATCGTGCAGTGGATTTTTTGGGTGTGAAGGGGATGACGGATCAACTGCGCCCGACGTTTGATATTGGACTACTTTGGGCGTAAGCGCTCTTCTACCCACCCTACTTACTCCTTGCTCTAGCACCTGGTTTTCACCCCGGGCGTCGTGTATGCATTTTACTAACTTCAGACAGTGCAAACGCAAATATTGTCCCGACAGTCGGCTGGTGCCTCATCGATATCCTCACGCGCCCCGACCTGGCTGCCACTGCGCGCGCCGAGATCTCGGCGCTCTCTCCGGGCGGTATTAACATGCAGGCCCTCCTACAATCCCCACTTCTCCAGTCTATCTACGCGGAGGAGCTGCGCCTTCGCAACGCCATGCTCATCCAGCGCACGCCCATCGTCGATACCTTTAAGATTGGCCCTTGGAAATTCCCTAAGGGTGACATGATTATGGCGTCCAGCTGGCAAGAAGCACGGAATCGTGAGACATGGAATCAGCGCGGCAGGGATGGAGAGGAGCACGATGTGGAGAATTTTTGGGCGGAGCGCTTCTTGGTATACAAGGATGATCCTCTTAGCGGTCCCAGGCTCATCGATGCGGCGAAGGTGAAGGGCGGCGAGGAAGTCAAGAAGACGGAGGGCGGCGAGACTGCGCCGCCCAAGTTTGCGCCGGAGAAGGTGGCCGGGCAGTTTATTCCCTATGGTGGGGGAGAGAACATCTGTCCGGGCCGGTTTTATGCGAAGCAGGAGGCGATGGCGGGGATGGCGCTGTTCCTGACCAAGTTTGAGATCGAGCTGCAGTTGGAGCCGGGACGGGTGCTGGAGCCGAATAAGAAGCAGTTTGGGTTTGGGGTTATGGGGCCGACAGGGGCGATCAAGGCGAGGATGCGGAGGAGAAAGGTGGAGTAGGGAGGTAGGGAGCGGGGGCTAAGGGGCAGGCGCAGGGCGTTGGGGTGTGAGGGTGTACGTACGCATTTTCGATAGATCTACGCGTTATAGGTATGGATTCGATATAGAGGGGAGACACAAATAGATATTAGGTCATATTTGGCCATATTTTGTGGATTAAGGTGCATTTCTCAATACCCCTGGCAAGTGAGCGATTAATCCCAAGTCTCACTTTCTATTCTACAGCCACCATACTGACCCAGGAATCGGGAATAGCCATATCATTAGATGATTCAGCTCTCAGAGAGTCAGAAAGTTGCGGGAGTTGCAGCCCATATTAATAGATTATCTACCAGAGTTATAACAGCACGGAAGCCCACCTCTATGGCACAGTCTCCAGGTTCTCCAGCATGTCCCAAGTCGGCCGGGGCCCTACCAGATCTGCTGCATTCTCATATCGGCCGACGGATTTCTTTTTAGCCACATATTCTCTTCCCGTCTGCTCAATCGTCCGCCAATCTAATTGAGAAGTCCCAACAATCTTGCCATCGCTGATTATTCGAGCTAAGACCTGCGATACCCAAGTCCGGCATCTCCAATTCGGATCGCTCTGGACAAGCGGGGTGGTCCTAGACACCTCTTCCAGGCGTTTATCGTCCTCGACCTTTGCGATTAAAATTCGCGCAAGTAGGGTGTTCGTTTTGCGGACGTTTTTCAGACGTAATTCCTCGTACCCCAACCCGTAAATGCGTTGTTCTTAACATGTTAGCGCATGCCTGGCACCGCCTCTGCTTTCTCTGCTTTTGGCCCAACTAGAAATCCCCAATGATATCTGTTCTTAATATTAGCTTGTATATTTAGTTGTGATTTGGCTGACGTAGTTACTATCGCTCTTCAGGAGTAGCACCACTGGCAGCTCCGCTGGGGTAAAGAGCGATGTACAATTGGTTCTTGTTAGATACCATATTTGAAGCTGTACACTCCTGTGCCGAACAGGACAAAGTGATGGCAAAAGGCTTGAAAATATAATACAATTTAGAAGTAAAGACGGGTGTAATAGTGCGTTGTGGCACACGGCCTGCTTGTATAACCATGAGTTTTTTTTTTCTGCATGGGTGCAGCATAGGCATCGCATAGTAGCATCGTTTCAGGTCAAGATTACTTGACCCATTCATATCTCTAGGCGGCTTTCTGCTGGTTTTATGGGGGCTAATCAATGCATCACAGCGGTTATGGCTGTCCATGTGCGGCCGATCCAAGCCTCGCTCTTCGAGTTTACCCATCCCAGGAATCCAGGGCCTAGATTAACGGCGCTCTGCCTCACAAACACTCGATTCGAGCGGCTAGTAATTTAGAATCGGAAACATCACATGAAATAAAATTCGTAGGCATTGTATAAATGTACCATGTATGAATGCATCATGGTTGAATTTACGCGTGGGTATGGCGTCGCATGTTTAGTTTTAATGTTGGAATTACGAGCGTCACAGATTTTGATTAGGCAGGCAGATATACCACGCAAACTACGTCTTTAATTGTACATAACCTTCAAATCTAACTTATCAAAACTCACCCCACCACTTCTGTCGTGTGATCTCCATCTCTAAGTCCTCGGTGAGCGGATCTAAGAAACTTGTGAAGTAGGTCACGCCATTCTGTTCTTAAAATATTGCCGCACCACGCAGATGTATACCCAATAATGAGGATACCATCCCGAGAATTCCCAGTCAATAAGGCCGACGACCTTTTCTCCGCGGACGAGTATGTTAAAGGGATTCAAATCACCGTGAGTGAAAACTGGCGGCGGCCATGGGCCATCCTGTTTAACAGCCATATCCTTGAGATTTTCTAAATCCTGGGCAATTTCCATGTGTTTGATCTCAGAGGGGTCGCTGTTTTTTCTAAGATAGAGATGAAATTCCTGAATGGCCTTAAAAGGACCAAAGCGAGATTCTTTCCTCGGGATGCGTGAATCAAATAGAGACCCACCAACACAACTCTCCACGCCTGTGTTGGGAGGGGGCTGAAGCGCCCGTAGTTCCTCAACCATGCTCCTTAATTGTGCAAATATATTTTGCCGTGACTCCGCGGACTTCTCCCCCCATGCCTTTGGGAGTACGTCGCCTTGGATCCTCTCCATGGCAATGTACGCACGTCCCTTGTGCACGAAAGAGCAGTGGATTTTAGGGACAGGGAGCGACGTGTTCTCAGCGAGATATTTCATTGTTGCCGCTTCCGTCAGATGAACCCAGATGCCAGACTTGACAATCTTATGTTTTGAGATAGGGACACAGATGCCATCTCGCTCGAAGAACCTAGCGGTGGTCTTTAGCGCCAGGAGAGTCACCATACGCCGGATAAAAGTATTGTTTATAGCAAGGCTCTCAGTGTTTTTATGATGGATCATTGCCTCGTTGAGGTCGTCTTGGAGCGCCATATTTTGGCGTCGAGAAACGAGAGCGCGGCATAATGTGTTGTTAGATTCCAAGTTCGAGGCTGATGGTGACATCTGCAGGCACGGAACGTCTTCCTGTCATTGCTCCTGTCGTGTCGCGGTCTAGATCGTGCCTTACATAACGCACATGGCATGTGCGCACGGCCAGCACGTACAGCCGCTACGCAGTTGAGACAATAAGTGGCACAGTTCTTTGCATATTTCTAGTAGTACTCAGTCATTAAACCTTTCTCTTTATTTTTATTTGTTAGTAGCTAGTTAATTAGTTGTAGCCCTAAGTAACTGAGCGCCTTTACTTGTATTTTAATTGCTATAATTACTGTTGTCATCTACAGCCACCCTTTATACTTTTGAATTCAACCGCGTAGCCGCCTCACCACTGTTACTTTCCTCCTTCCCTTCCTGTCATTGAATGTCACTGGAGCTCCGATCTCTATGTATATTCGTGTTGTCTTACTCGATGTACAACAATGGACATTAATTGGTAGAACCGCTCCTGCCGCAATGAGCTCGCTGTACCTCCTCGGAGTTGGAGATCCAATGCCAAGAAATCAGGAGAAGAAACAAGAGTCTCAAGGCCGTCTCTGCTGCTGGGATATACCAAGGGCTCCATCGGCACTCGCCTCCGTTTGAGTGCTGCGGATGCTCGGTTGGGTGGGGGTCGTGTGAGCGAAGCCCCGATTTGTTGATGTCCATGCGACACGGACCCCTGCGATCTCTCTCCTGAGAAATGCTTGCAAATATCTTCCAATAACATCTCCCGAGGAGGAAGCAAAACAAACTCTCGGGTGTGACCGTCCCACAAGCTTATTTCAACCCCCACGCCTTAGGATCCAATCTATCCTTGCTGCCCCTTGCGGCTTGCAGGCAGTGATGGTGCATTGTAGAAACGTGATAGCACGTCATACGTCGCGAAACATGCGCGATACATTTGTCTCCTTCATTCATATAAACTGCTGATCCTCTGTAATATTGTTGATACGGCAGCGGAAATTATGTAAAAATCTCTCCCACTTCTTCCCTGGGCCAACGAAGGGCCAACGAAGGGTTGCCATGCCTCTCACAAACGACCAGCTATATACCCTACAGGTCGTCGAGCGCGTCGCCTCGGGCTTCTCCATGGGGGGTATAGCTACGATTATGATTACCTTTTGCTTATCAGAACACTATCGTAACCCGATCCACCGCCTCATCCTTATTAATTCCTTTTTCAACCTATTCGATGCAATTGCTACAATGATATCCCTCAGCGGGCCAAGAGCAGGAAACGGCTCAGCCCTATGTCAGTTTCAAGGCTTTTTGATGCAAATGTATGTGTCCATCCGATTCAGTACACGGCAGCATTAACAATCATAGGTTTCCGCCAGCCGACGTGTTCTGGACAACCGCCATGGCTTTCGATGTCTACCTAATTGTCTTCCGTAGATATGATGCGGAAGCTTTGCGCAAACTCGAATTGAAATACTTTTGTGTGATCACCACTCTTGTTTTCATCCCTGCGATAGCCTTCCTTTTTGTCCACACCGAAGAAAAGGGCTACATGTATGGCAGTGTAACCGTAGGTGATGTTGCTCAGTTCTGTCAATAGTAACTGACCTTAGTAGCTTTGGTGCGCGATTAATCCCAACTGGGTGCTCTTCCGAATAATATTTTACTATGTGCCTATATGGTATGTCTTCCTATTCATTTTTAGGCTATACTAATCTTGCAGGTCTCTCATTTTGGCTACTATGGTGCTATATGGTCTCATTGGTGTCAACATTCTCAAGCGGAAGCAAGCGCTTAAAGCAATTAGCAACGACTCTTTCCCCATGGAATCCGTGCCCCATAACGAGACCGATTTGGACGATGCCAATGTCCAATCACAAGATGGAGAATCGGTAATTATTCTCATCTAGCCGCTCGATTTATTCTGAACTAACGTACCCAAGACCATCACACTATACCGCAGGCCGCCGCCTACTGGATCATCGCTGTCATTTAGACAATACGTCCTGATGCCCTTGATGATTTTCATAATTCTGCTAGCAATATGGATCGCGCCAACAACGAACCGTGTCGCCTCATTCGCTAATCCTGGTTATTTATCAGATTCACTTCTATTTGCTGTCGGCGCAACTGGGTCGCTACGGGGGTTCTGGAACGGCATTGTTTTTATCACTATTGGAATGAAAGCTCGGAAAAGCAAGGCAGGAGCCGGATAGACATCGCATAGAGCGTGAAGTAGCAATACAAATTTAATATCGTGTACTATCAAGCACAACTAGCACTACATTCATGCAGAGCGTGTCCGAACAAGAGGGGAAAAGCAGAAACAAACTGCCTCATAGAGCAAAGGTGATCCGAAATTTCCGCTAGTAGAGAACGAAATAGGTCCATATCACAGACTACCGCTGGTTCCATGCTCGAAAAACATTATTTCATACAGGCAGTCGTTGCCAAGCACTAAGCAGTTCAAATACCCATACTTGAGACCCAGTTAACACCAGATTCAAGCATACTCACAGTTGTTGCAACACATGGGTGTTTAGGTTGGTCCATAAATTGTTATAATGGAAGGGCAGAGCAGCTAGATCAGATCTATTCTACAGCATCTAGCACCTCTGTTCTCCCCTGCTCCCGCCCAAATTCCTCATATCCCTCAACTCAATCGCCTGCGGAAACACTTTCTGGTTGGTTTTATTGCCTATCCTTTCAAAGTTCGAACTACTCGCCTCATTCCGCGATACAACTGACGGGCTACTCCTCCTCCTCCTGCTAATATAGCAAGAGAATAGGCTCTTTGCCTCCTGCCAGTAGGTCTCTGTCGTGCCCCAGATTAAAAAGGCAACTAGCGGCGGCGTGACACCTGGCACAAACTGCGCACTCTCGGTCATGATTGCAGGGAGGTCCGAAACTGAGGGTGGCGTGATGCGTGTGGTCGAATGATTGGTGTTGTATTGGAGGACTTCAAAACTGACGATTGCGATTTCAAAGACACTGGAGGCATGTGTTAAAAATTGATTTGGGGGTAATAGCACTACAGAGGATCCTTACGCAAGAATGGAAAACGCAATGGAGAAGCGTATGATGATCCATTTATCTCTTCGTCTTATACGCAGGGTCTCTTGCCTGCTATTCCCACTAGAACCTCTAAGTGACGAGAACTTATTCTTTAATGTGACGAATTTATACAGCGTTAGGATAAGGAAAACACCACCTAGTAAAAGGCTGATGACCACTGTACTATAAATCAGCTGTGTTAACTTGACGGATTATCCTCACCACTCACAAGATATATTACATAGTAGCAAGTATGGCACAGCATTTTTCGAGATACCCTTGACATGAGCTATGCCAAGCAGCAGGGGCGGGAAGAAAATGGCAAATATCTTTGCTGCAGTCTCAAGGTGGGTAAATCGAGTATTGATTCTGTCGAGGAATTCCAGCTTCCAAGTCCCCTGAAATAACGATGCGGCCCTTCAAGGTGAATGTCAGTCACCGCCGCAAGAAATTGAGAAGGGGCGCAAACCAGAATAGGACCAGGAGAGAGTTGATATTGTAGGACGCAAATTGGATCCAGAACAAGACCAAGTCCGCACCCTGGCTGGAGCCCGTGACAACCAATACAGGGCTGGTGGGGTCTCTTACTTTCGCCGCATACTGCCTTTCCTTAATTGCCACCCAATCCGCTATAAAGTGTATCTGCTGTGCTATCGACGCAATACACGCTATCGACGCAATAACAGCAATCAGCGAGACGTCTAGTTGTGTTTAGTAAATAGCAGTCATAATTCCCTCATATGACTCGCCCACGTACATGTGAATCTTGCACCGTGCCTCCAGCCAACATAGAACAACAAAAGGCCTAGAAAAAGACACAGGAACGAATATAGTAGAACAATAACAGAGAGTCCTAAAGCGCCTTGCGGAACTCCACCTGACATAGCCGAGGTCGCTGCGGTCGGCGAGAGATTCCACACTCGAGGAATATCGGAATGTTGTTGCTAGGAAGAACCATGTGGCATTCGGCGATATCAGGGACAATGATTGTAGTCCGGGACAGTATGGCGACTATAACGGAACGAATCTACGCGCAAAGGGAAACATCGGGAAGCTTCGCCGAATTGTAGCATTTAAATTGGTTTCCACGGGTGGAGAAGCTGGGGAACTATAAGAGATTCCCATCTTAAGATTGTTAATGTGGGAGGCGTCACTCGTGGGAAAGTTGTGGCGTTCGAAGACGGGGTTAACGGGGTCAATGCGTTCGAAGGACGAGGTCAATGCGAGAAGGCTTACTTTCCCACTTCAGTACAGGGCTGAAATCGATAATCGCATCGCCGTGGTCTTCGCCGTAATCCTCGTTTTCATCGTATGACCATTTCAACTTCTTCAGTGCTAGCTATCCTTTTGAACGAGAAGCACCAGCTCATCTCAGCTCCCGTCTCAAAAAGAGTGCACTTTGGGGCACTGGCTGGGTCTGCGGGGTCGGAGAATTGACCCTTGACTGACGCAGATAAATGGAAACGACAAATGAGACGATAAAAACCCATAGCCGAGGGAGTAGCAGATTCAACCAAGCCTCTATCAGAATACGTCTTCGGTAGGTGCTGGAGATGCCTCACGTGGCAAACCCTGCTTCCTTCCGTGTTTTGGGGTTGTGACGTGACCGTGCGCTGGGACTGTGCTGGGACTATGGACGGGTTAACTCCGACACCCAGCAACCAAGCCAATATTTTGATTGATGGGCTGAAGGGGCGGTGGGCCCCAACTAAAAGCGGGAGGGAATCCCTGCACGTCTGTAACCCAGACGATATTGCATAAGATTATACGTACCCCGCGGTCAGGCTGCTCAGCCTTGCCACAAACGTACCCCTTGGCGGCCAGGCAGTAGCACTCTGGAACGCCCAGAAATGAATGCATAATGCCTTCTCGTTACTAAATATATAACACAAATCTTCACCACCTTCACCTCTTCGCCTTTTCATAATTGCCCATTCCCAAACACCCTTGGGCTCCGCCAGAAACTGGCGACGTAAAGATGGCCGACTCGGAGCGCGCACCCAAGTTTGCGCCGTTTCTTGGATTGGTGAGTCCTCTGCTTTTCGGCGGAGGGAGTTGGCATTGACGTTCTCAAAGGCCGGAGCCAGCTTCGCCATGATTTTTGGATGTGCGTAGAGCCTAATCGCCAGCTTTCTGAGGCAGGGACCTCCGTTTTCGCTGAACTAATCGCTCGTGACGATAGGTATGGGAGCGGCATATGGGACATTCAGATCTGGTGCGGTAGTTGCGGCAATTGGTGCTGAGCGGCCAGACTTGGTTATGAAGGTACGGCTTTATATTCCAACAGCGGCATGTCAAAGAATCCCAGGCAATAACTGATAGCATTCCAGTCACTCCTCCCAACAGTTATGGCGGGTATCATCTCCGTGTATGCGCTCGTGGTGTCTCTGCTCATAGTCGGAGATATGAGCCCACCGCCGAAACAGCATTACTCTTTGTACAGGTAATAAATTCTAGGGGATCATGATGCTAAAGGGAATTAAATGTACTGATTACCAGCAGCGGAAACTTGCACTTAGCGGCTGGGATCTCGGTGGGCTTGACGGGGCTGGCATCTGGATACGGGATTGGTGTTATTGGAGAATATGGGATACGAGGATATCTCAAGCAGCCACGGATATTTGTGCCCTTGGTATTGCTGCTGATTTTTGCAGAAGTTCTGGGGCTGTATGGGTGAGTTTGTCGCCTTATTTCACCCCCCTCGCACACAGCTCACAGTCCATAGATTAATCGTCGCGTTGATTCTCAATTCGGTAACGAAGGGATGAAGAATTAATCGTGTCAATAAAGGAATTTTCTTTATTATATTATTGTATTTTTGGTCGGATGTGGTACTCTAGCGGTCGATGCGGAAATGGGAAACGAGAACGCTGCCGTGGGGTTCAACGTGAACCACGGCATATGGACACTTACTTCGTAATTTAAAAGAAAATTAACATTGCATACCAAATGTCCTTGTTTATTGGTCATGTTTTTGCAATATCCACCCAAAGTGCGGAAGCCGCGTAACGTTATGCTGTGGATGGGATTAAGGTACACTTTATGGTTGCCTAACCATAAGACGGCGCAACGAGTAAAGTGGCTGGTCTTGGCCCAGTCTCAGCCCCAATCCGGCAGTACGAGCCACCATGCATCTCAAACCACAGTCAAGAGTTCCATCTTTTATCGACGTCCTTTATTACTTCTTGTCTTGATATCCAATCTTTCGAAAATTGTTTTTAGCAGCGACCTGCCCACCATGGATTATAATCATGATCGCTGGTGAGCTTCCCCGCTCTTGGACGACATGGATTTACCCCGTGTTCAAGCCATGCCCGACGCCGTTGCTAACAACTCCTCAGTCCGAGCTATGCAGTATGAGCTCCCTCACATCCTCAATTCTTCGATTCCCCAACCCACGGCCTTCACGCTCAGGAGCTCCCACAATGCTAATCAATTCCCCAGTCATTCTTTGGCGCGATGGGCTGCGCAGCCGCCATCGTCTTCACCTGCTTTGGGGCCTCGTACGGGATGGCGAAATCCAGCATCGGGATTATGTCCTCCAGTATCCTGCGTCCTGATCTGATCGTCCGAAGTATATAACCGCTCATCTTCTTTCTACGAATATTGCTAATGACCGATCCAGACCTCATGCCTCCGATCCTCGCGGGTATCCTGTCGATTTACGGTCTTGTGGTTGCGGTTATTATATCGGGGGACTTGAAAGAGCGATTGCCTATATACAGTGCCTTCTTACAGTTGGGGGCTGGTATAAGTGTTGGGTTATGTGGTCTTGCAGCTGGGTATGTGATTATTTCCATTCCAGAACGTAGGCGCCATTTTAGGCAGGCTATGATAGGGAGGTGGATTCAAAAGCCGGGCCAGAAATTGCATTTGTGATACTGGCGGAAGGGAACGGCAGTAGTTGATAAGACGGGAGACCAGGGAGCGAAGGCTATGAGCGCAATACAGCTAACTATATCCCAGCTTCGCAATCGGCATCATAGGCGACGGTGGCGTCCGCGGTGTCGCCCAGCAGCCGAAATTATTTGTGGCCATGATCCTCATTCTCATCTTTGCGGAAGTACTCGGTAAGATTTCTTTGAGACGGCAGTGGATTAGCCTAGCAAGTTCTAATATTGAATCTAGGTCTTTATGGTATGATTGTCGCGTTGATGCTGGTCACCCAGAGCAAAATCAATGTTGGGGAATGTTAAGTTTAGGAGGATTATCCGGCACTAGTGATAAAGATTTGGATTTGGCATATCTATGGAAGCAGCAGTGTGGGCCATTACGGCTATGTGAGGTGACGGGTTGAACGGATTGACGGGCGGCCTGTGGGCATATCTTTTACTGTATATACATAATCCCGGAGTTGGAGTTCATGGAATTATCGTCAACGGGTTCTCTTCTAATTTATGTGCTTCACTTATACACCATTCCATTCGTTTCGACCTGTTCAGTAAAGCTGCCGCATAAAATACCCCCGTTGTATGTATATTCACCGGGAAAATTCACCAAAAGTTGGTTATATGGCATCAAACATCACATTTCTGCGACCTTGGGCTCCAACGTAGTTATAAATTTTGTGGCCGTATTCCTGCTCGCAAAAAATATCAGCATAATATCTTCCTTAAACGCACGCCTCCCTCAAACATCCCCTCCTCCATAGGAAAGAGACCTCCGCAATATCCAGGGTACAAGATATGCCTTGACTTACGTTCTTTTAACTTCGTGGCGGTTTATCAAGTCCCTTTAGACACTCCGAGTTTCCAAAGGACACTTTCAATCTGTCTCCGATTAAGGAATAGATCCTTGAACAAAAACTGTGGGAAAACCCCGGCCTATCACTACCTAATTTGCCGTATCTAAGTGCCAAGTTCCATCATCTCCATCAAGCCACGGGCGCTTTAGGTACTAGATCAACCCGAGATGTTAGACTTCGGAGGTGATCCGGTGCCCAATGCCCCGAAATACGGCTAGACTCGGACTAGACTGTTTAAAGTTCCATCACTGTGAATTAAGGTTACTATAGATAGTGCTACCCCGCGGATAGGCCCGACCCCTAATATATATAGTGTAAATTGTAAGCTGACGGTGAATTCTGTTGAAGCTGATTTATGGATCCGGTGATTTACACTCAAAATCGTATGATAATCTCCAGCCACTGTAATCACTATCTTGGTAGTGGTCGATAGGAATATTATAGAATATAATTACAGTATATGGAAAAACAATGATGTTAGTTGAATTATCGAAATGTCTCAACGTTCTAAGTAGCTTTTATATGTGATTCCTGGGGAGCCGAAACCCTGAGTTTGGCTAACCCCACGACAGTTCGTCTACCAAACCAACTTACGGCCAAGTAGGCCAATGGACTACCCATGGGAAACTCCTTCAAAATAGGACTAATTCCTTGGCAGATCCCAGGATTTCCTCCAGCACATTCCAGTGTTCGTACCGGAGTTGGACGGCCAGGAGTAAGAGAGAGATGTGCCGTAGGTAACATCAACCTAGTACATATCCTTCTCGCTCATGTGGCTCTTCCCAATAGGCACATAATTTCGATGCTTTAACCCGACCCGTTTGGCCGTCTTTTCCTGACAATCAGCGCTCTAAATCCAACCCGCTAACTAAACTCAGAACGCCTTGGCTGCAAAAATTTCGATCATGATACATGTCCAAATCGTCGTGAATCCCGCACGTGAATCATCCGTTTCGTTTCTCCGTGTTACCATCGGTCCTACCATCCAAATTTTCCCCTCAAATCACATCCCCCAACCAGTAATCAACCCCACGATAGCCACCACCCCTATCCCCCACCTTCTAACCTCTATGCCGGCAGCCGCATCACCGACAACAAACCCCGTCTCACTAGGCGTTGTCGTGGACACCCCCGCCCCATTGTCCGTGCCCTCCCCAGCATCTGTACACGTTGCCACGGTCCCCGGACATGCCTCTCCGCTCAGCGAGGAACATATCTTCGTCGCACTCTCAATCCCCACACTTACGCCTGCTCCACCTGCAACCGTTATCCCACCTCCAGGCCCCGCAACTGTGACCCCAAACCCCCCTCCCCAACCTCCAAGCCTCTCCGTGCAGAGTTGGTAATATCCCGCGCAAGACCCATATGCCGCCTCACACTGCGCCTCGTTGCCGAAGTTGGCACCTGAGGCGAAGATGATCGGAAAGGGGTAGAATGTATTTGGGACGTAGCCCGTTGCTGGGGCGGCGGTTTGTGTTTGTGTCGGGGCGGAGGTTATAGGGCCTGTGTGTGCGGTGGTGGGGGAGGGGGCAGTGGATATTATGCCGGTGCAGTAGGAGCCGAGGGGGCAGCAGGCGATGTTGCCTGCATTGTCGAGGGCGCAGACGGATGAGGCGGCGCAGCAATTTGAGCCAGAGTTGGGGGCGGAGAGGCTGGCGCAAGAGTTATAATCTGCGGGGCAGCTTTGGCGCTTAAGGAGAGAGTCGGGGGTGCCGGAAGAAAGGTATGCGGCAGAGAATGGGGAGGCGCGGAGGTGAGAGGCGCCCGTTGAGTGAGGGGCGAGGAGGAGTGCTGAGAGTGCAGGTATCAGTGTTCGCAGACGCATGGCGGCGGCGCCTGTGGGATTGATATGTGTTTATTTATATAGATTTGTCGAATTGGATTTGCTTGAAGTTTGTGGATATCTCGATCGGCTTGGCTTGTAGCTCTGCGTGTACAGCGCTGCTTCTTGATCAGTACGTTTCGGTTTTGTTTACACAAAATGGCGGGGTAGATATCGTATCCGGTAACTTAAGAGGTACGCGAAAGTAACGCAAAAAGTCAGATCAGAATAGACTTAACCGTATTCTTGAGTATGAAATTCTTTGGGGCAGAGTTTTGTAGTAGAAATTCTTGTGTCTGGCAATTATGGGCTTCGTCCCAGGTCTCTGACCCAACGTAATGTCGGGTACCATGGCAACCAATGTCGTTCCGCCAGTAATCCCCGCAAATGCGCCAAGGCAAGGGAACGTCAAGTCTGCCTCAAACATTTAGACAGCACACGACCTACTATTAATAATTTACTTTCATGAGGATTTATAAATATCTTTAAGAGTCATATGGTTTTATTTATCTCGTGTATCGAGTAACGGTGCTTTCGGTGGCATTTCTATTGCGTCTTGCTGACTGCAGTCATCACTTTCCATAAATATTAACCATTAATATTTCTCCACATAACTGATCGATTGAAGGACGTTGGATCTCAGCCAGGTATCATGATTTAGATACCATGATTTATTTCCTGACATCTTCAAATAAGTACTCGGCTGATAATAATATGACGAGTCTATGCCAACAGAGTAGATTGAGCGTCGTATATAATCCAAATTTCTCGTATAATCCGTAATTGATCCAACGACCATGAGGCATTCATAGATCATCACTAAACCAAAGCTTCGCCATAGCACCCACGCGCAAATATAAAGGCCATACATTGCCGGTTCTGAAGGAATCAGGCCAGTGTGCTCTCCCCCCGGATTTCTTGCGATCGTCGTCTTTTGGTCATCTCGCACGAAATCTTTACGGATATTTACGGCAACATGTTTCCTCCTTTTAGTATTAATTGGCCTTTATCCCATTGTCTTTGTGGAGAAATCAAACCATATTTGGTATATTTTCTCTACCGTGTGTTACTCTCTGGGGCCGTCTCGTGCCTTTTCACTCCATCGGGAGCAAGATTTCGTCGCTGATAACCCCACACTCCTGGAACATCGTCATCAGGGGCCTCGGCAGAACCCTCTCCAAGAGGAACAAGATTTCGTCGCTGATAACCCCACACCCCTGGAACATCGTCATCAGGGGCCTCGGCAGAACCCTCACCATGAGGCACAAGATTTCGTCGATAATTCCACGGTGGCGGAACAATGGTCTCTGGAGCTTCGGCAGAATTCTCCGCATATGGGGTTTTCGCTCGCCTTTTTACACCATCAGGAGCGAGATTTTTTCGATAGGTCCACGGTGGCGGAACGGTGACATCTTCAGAATTGGCAGCACTCTTTTTATAGCTTTCATATCGGGCATAGTCAGGATACTTATCATAGCCTCCAGGTGGCGTACCATACTTGGTGTATTTGGCGAATTCAATTGGCGCTTCTGGCGCTTTGTCGCGTTTGGAAGTTGGATACTTTGCATCCGTGCCATAATGCCGTGGTCCGTGACCATCATACGCGCCATACTTTCTAGACTCTCCATCTTCATAACTACTACGCTTCGACGGGTATTTGCCGTATGTCCCGTACCGTCCATAACCTGGACGGGGATATTTGCCATAGTTGGCGTATTTTCCGTAGTTCTTGTAGTTTGTCTGGGCGGCTATTTCAGCTTCATCGTCGTCTTCAGCCTCAATGGGAGTCTCCTGTTTTGTCTCGGGGCTTGCATCTCGTCTATAGGAGCGATAGGTTCCATATTTAGTGAAGTGGTATGTACCATAGTTGGCGTATTTTCCGTAGTCGTTGTAATTAGTATCAGCAGCTATTACGGTATCATCAGCGTCGTCAGTCTCGACGGGAATTTCCTGTGTCGTTTCTTGGTTTGCCGCATCCGAAAGAGCAAAGTCCTCATTTTCAGCTTCGGTGGGAAACGCGATGGTTGACCTTGAGACCAGTGCCAACAAGGCAATCGCACTAAGCTGAAATTTCATGATAAGTATATTTGGTAGGAATACTCAGAGGAGCAACTTAAAAGCAGAGACTGTAGATTGTTGGAGAATAAAGTGATGGGCTCGACGAGGTAGATATAAGTAACGTTCCTGGCCGTGGAGAGCGTACGAGGCTTAGGAACCTCGTTGAACCCCGAGGCCGTCAGCAGATGAGCTCGACAACTGGCTTCTAATTTTGCACCACCGCCATTCCCTCCTCCCATTGTGTCATGTAGTGATGAGACTGTCGTGATAATGGGGCTGTTGCCGGTGATCAAATACGACGACTGGCTCGGTGGAGCCTGGGCTAACACAAGAACGAGGCATCCCACGACTGCTCGAGGTCACTACGTCGGTGAATGGAGCAGCTGAAGGGGTGCCTGCATATGAGTTGGGCCGCCCACCCACCCTATCATTCCTTTATCACCCACGAGATCATTTCAACACTGTCAGCTATTTTTTAGGTGAGACCCGACAGAATTGGAAGCGAGCGCGATACTATGATCAAGGCCCACCAGAGCTATAGGTGAGCTTCACTTAGCCTGCTCCAATGTCCAAGGACAGCTGTACATTCGTCACACATGACCTAATGGTAGGTGTAGAAAATCTTCATCGAAGAATTTTCTGGTGTTGTGATCCATTAGTGATAGGAGGTTGGATGCAAACCGAACTATAAATCTTTCGTATCTGCGGGACCAGTGTCACAATAAGACTGCCTCATTATAGCTCCAGTCATGCGGCCAATCATGCAATATCCTTCTATACTCGTGTCACCGGAAAGTCTGAAGAGAACTTGTGCGTAGCTGAAAACTGCTACTAGCAATTTGAGCCGATGAAATTTCTCTGCCTGCATCTATTTATTGGTAACTAATATAACAATTATACCTTTGATAATTGTGCGGATTTATTTCAATCGTAGTTGCTACAAATGCTAGCTAGCATCTACGCCCAGTTCGTACTGGACTTTTCGGTGACACGAGTATTGGTATTTACTTACAAATAAACATGCAAGTATTCACTGACAAACCTCACACAAGGTAGTGTATCTACGGGTATACGGCAGTTGAGTCACAAAAATATATACAAATACATCCCTTGTGCTCCGTTCTTCATCTTCGTTATTTATAGAGACGCTAACTATGAGATGGCATCACATGCCGGATACTGTCACTGCATTCCGATATGACATACAGAATCTCAGTTACAGAATCTCAGGGCAGGATCTTCACTGCGACGTTGCTTATGAATCTTATGACCATCTTCACCCACCGTGTCTGGTATATTCCAGAGAATCATCTGTCCCTGACCAAGAGAAAAGTTCCTGTCGGCCCTGAAGCTGCGATTCTGTCTTCGTAGTGTCTTAGATCCATCCGCCTCTGTTTATAATCCAAAATGCCATTAAGCATGTTCATACTTAAGAACTCCAACGCACTAAAAACGATGCTTGATCCTACTTCGAAACATGAAGCCAGCTTCAACAAAATTCCTCAGAGTGACGACTGTGAGACGGTAATCTCACAGTCAAGCGCTGACGATTACACGAAGAAGCTCAAACGACCCCTTTGGCATTACGGCATCTGCTCCTTGTTTCTTCTCTACTCAATCGTCATATTTCTTACTGGCATTTGGATTGGCACCCAAAGACTCTTTGGCGCCGACAGCTTCTGCGCACGGCATGTTTCCCATTACTGTATGTTACAACGGAGATCTTACCAACCTCAATTTCCAACTAATCCATTCTAGCACCTTTAGTAAAGGAAGGGATCGGTCTTCATTACAACCTTCGCCACTTTAATGGCTCCTTTATGAAACTAAACGCCTTCCGCCAACCCGCTGGGCCAGAAGTAGACGCAGCCTGGGGTTCCCTGGGAACCGACTGTCCGTCCCACCCCTGTCCCCACCACGTTTCTTTCACACCCTCCTTCCACAACTCCACTAACCCTCCCAGACCGCGCCTTTGTCGTTTCTCCCTCTGACGGCCCTCGCTCTGGCCTTACACCCAAAACTCATGTCCATATCTCCCCCCGCTACGGTGGCGGCTACCCCGCAAACGTCGAAGGCCTGCACCATTTGCACTGCCTAAACCTGCTGCGCCAGGCCCTCTACTACAACTATGACTACTACCACGCCCTCGGAGAAGGTGCATTCTCTAACGAAGACCACATCGTCCGGTTTCACGTTACGCACTGCCTTGACATTCTGCGCCAGCAGCTCATGTGCATGGTTGATGTGGGCGTGCTGGGACAGGTGTGGACGTTTCGTGACGATCCTAATGCGTTTGTTGACTTCAACACCGAACATAGGTGTCGAGATTATGAGGCCGTGAGGAAATGGGCAGAGGAGAGGCAGTTGCCAGAGGTTGTGCCATCGGACTTTTTGATACCGCCGGGGGCAGAGGATGTGGTTTATGAAGAGATTCCGTGATTGAGGGCTGGAAAGCGTGTGCTGTATACCTAGTGTAAGGCGAACTTTATGGCTTATGACATTAAGGCCTGTTGAATATTTCCATAGTGGGTAGCAACTCTCTCCCGTCTTCTCAAGATAAATATCACAGTCGTAATATCCAAAATCTAAATCATCATCAACTTGTTTCATTACCACTCGAATTAAGCTCTGGCCGAGACCATAACAACAGTCTCGCTCGCTATCCCACCATCATTGCTCCATCCCCCCTTGCTTTTCCCCTCCCAGTTAAATGACTGCCCAGACGCAAAATACGCCACGCTCCCACCCATGCAAACCAAGGAAATATCATAAAGACCGACGTATTACCACAAACGAGATATAAAGAGTGATATCATCCACCCAACCCCCTCACGCTTTCAACCCCCTCTCCATGCACCCTCGACATGCCACCCCGACGTCCCCCCTCAAAAAGATCTCCCCATCCCCAAACCCCCCGCCACACTCCCCACACCGAAAGCAATCCTCATGGAACTCCCTTCCCAGCGCACCCACCACGCGTCCAACAACAGGCTTCTTGCACAACCCGCACTTCGGCGCACGCCGCTCCGTCCGCACCGCCACACACTCCGTGCACCACGCATACCCCTCCAGCTCCACATGCGCACTGCCAGGTTGAAAAGGGTCCCCGCACTCCGCACAGAAGAAGTGCTCGGTATGGAAATGCGCGCCCATGGCTACGACATGCGCCCCCACGATCGGGGTCTTGCAGTGGCGACATCTTGGTGCAAATAGCTCGTGCCAATCAAGATGACAGTAAAACCTTAACCTATCATCGCCATCCTCTTGTGCCCGTGCTCCGCCCTCATCGTCGCCCTCCACAACCTCCCCGCGCCGCCGCCTTACGATCCGATCTAGCCTCGCGGCGCGCTCTGCATCAGGCTCAGGCTTGATCTCGAAATCGGCGAGCTGAGTACGGCAACAGTGGCAGGAGAAGCAGCCCGGATGCCAGCGTTCGGCATGGCCCGCAAGCGCTATCACACGCCCGGCTATGGGATGCCGGCAGTAGTGACAGGTTGCGGTTGCGCGGGAGCCAGCGGGGGCGGGGGCAGGTGACCAGTGGCTTGTGGAGATGCGGTTAGGGCGCGCGAATGGGTCTTTGTTGCGCGCGAGGACTTTGGGGTCGGGAAGGGCGCGAGGAGTCGGGCGAGAGGAGGTAGAAGGCTCCACGATAGAGGGAACAGGTGGCTTGGAGACGGAAATTATTGGTTCCGAATTGACTGAGATGGCCGGTGGGCGGGAGACAGAAATTGCTGGAGGCGCCGAGACAGAGATTTCTGGTGGGCCTGAAACGGATATTGATGGTGGTGGTCCAGAGACTGAAATCGCTGGAGCCTCCGAGATTGAGATGGCTGGCGGTCCAGAAACGGAAATAGACGGTGGTTCGGAGACGGAAATCGAAGGAGCGGAACTAATCGAGATAGCTGGCGCCTCTTCAATCGAGATTGTCGGTGGTGGAGGCACCGAAACTGAAGGCGCCTCTCGAACAACAATAGCAGGACTACTCTGACTACTCACCAAAGGTTCTCTCGCACCCCTAACGCCTCCCCTTACTCCACCTCTCTCCTCCCCCATCCTACCCCCCTTTACCTCGACGAGTGCCTCAACCCCCCCACGACTCCCCCCAACGGCCCCGACAACTTCCTTATCGCCCCCATAAACCCTCCCTGCCGCTTCTCGCGGTCCACCGATTTTGCGGGCGGGCCTTGTGGCCTCGAATTTCGATTCGACCCTTGGTCGTCGATAGTCAGCAGCTGGCGTCACATCAGCCTCAGTCTTGTTCTTCGCCGCAGAAGGCGGCGTCCACGTCTGGTCAAAGCTTACGATGGGCCGCCCGGGCGCGTCGGAGACGGCGCTGGGCGTGGGTAGCAGCGGGCTGCGGTCACGCAAGGACTTGGTCGTCGCGGTGCGGATATCATCGCTGCGGATCTCGCGGCCGTCCTTAGTTGGAGAAACAGATGGCGCAGCGGGGGTTTGGAGGGTTTCGGCTGGGGAGTCGGCAGGTGGGGTCTCGGGAGCGGGGTTGGCGGTGTACCCTGCATTTCGGCTCTGCGAGGGAGGATTCTTGTAGATCTCAAACCTCTCTTTTGGTTTCAGCTCCAGGGGTGGCGTGCTCGCCGCGCGCGGCGCCGCGGGATCAGCCTCGAACTGCACTCTATTCAGCGGATTTCTAGGCTTAACCCTCAGCGGCGCCGGCGCATCCGCCGACCGCTTCATCGCAGCCTCCTTGGCCGCGTCGTCATCACTCACGCCGGGCTCCTCCCAGATTTGGTCCGTGGTGAACGAGGACCGGAATTCACCGCTGATATTGCGTTTCCCGCTGCTGCGTCGACGGGATGGGGCGTGTCCAATGGTGTGCGCGAGTGAACCATAGGATTTAGCGCCCTTGCGAGGTCCGGGGTCGCGACCACGCGGCTCATCAAAGGAAACTCGCTGGCCGGGTCGCTGGGCTGGGTGGGAGTCTGAACCTAAGGAGGAGCCGCTGGAGACGCGGTCGCGCTGCGTCGAGCTGATGTTCGAGCCGCCCGAGACGGATCTCGTGGGGAATCCCAGGACCGGAACTGCATCAGGGCCAGTGTATGGGCCGACGCTCTGCGCGCGCGCATGCTGATAGCTGTTCTTGCGCATGTGGTAGCGGTAACGGTAGGGTGCGTCCGGCTCAGGAGCAGGCTGGGGATTCTGGTGTCGCCATACTAGGTCCGAGGCTTCCTGCTGTGCGGCAGCGTGTAGTTTGATTTCGGCCTCAAGCTCCTCATTGGTATCCATATCCTCGAGCGCGTCGCGGAGGGAAGTCATCTCCTCACGTTCCATCCAGCGCTGGCCGCGCACCATATATGTTGCGCTCGGGACGACCACAGAGGCACTGAGTGGCGGTCCGGAGGAAACAGGAGGCTGGACGAGGGGGCGGCCAGTGCGTGAGGATGTGGACATGGAAGAGCGCGCGCGACGGTGGGAGATGATGCTTTCTGCGCGTCCTGGGGCATCATTGACTGGGCTGGGCGCAGCTGGGGCCGGGGAGTATGTCTTGGATGCGCTTTGGTCGAGGCTCATGCGGTTGTTCGTGGATGGAGCAGGACGGGCACCTCCGGGGCGAGCGATGCGATTATCTCGAAGCTCGGCGAGGTAGTTTGCTTTATGGCTCTGTTAGAATGGATTCAAGGGTGCAGACCCGCGGGGGAGGGGCAGGAGGGGCGTGGGGGAGTTCAAACCAAATTGATCGTTTGACATGTAGGATGCCGATGGCGGAGTCACCTTCCTCGAGGTACGGTCTTTCGACCTCCCTCTGGTGAACATTTTGGGCGGTGGGCGCTGAGAACGAGATGCCTGGGCTTTTCCTCTTGGCGGGATGAAGTTATACTGTTCAGGATAATGCGGATAGACGAGCTTGAGTCCGAGTCGTTTGTTTATCAGTGCTTGAGCTGGGTATATATGTATGTTTATGCGTGAAGATAGGTATATGACGAGAGAACGAAGGTGGTGGTGGAAGAAGGAGCGGGCGCAATCTTATGAGATTGTGTTGATATATATAAAGTGAGCTAGAGTTTGGTGTTTGTGTTTGGAGTGTTGAGAGACCCGTGCGGGTGCATGTGGATTCTAGAAACTGTGAGTCTGACGTGGTTGGCTAGGCAATGAGATAAGATAAGGTGGGTGTGCAGGCGACAAGGGGCTGGAACGTTCAACAACAACGACAACTTGAATATAAAGATGAATAATATGCGTATGAACTTTGATGGGTTTGCTTACTATTTATTATAATAAACAGAGTCGATATGGGCGCTTTGAATATCTGGAGATTCACTGGTGAATTGTTGGAGTGGAAGGAAATATATATTCCAGACATATTCTACCTGCACTCGTCGTGTCACAACATAATTTCGCCGACGTGGCACGCCGTGGCACAACAGTTCCCGTGCTATACGCCGAGGGCAGCGAATATCTCCAGCAATAGGTGCGTCTTCCATACTTCATTCTCGTCGCAATGTCTCTGAATATATTCTCTGTACTCCGAACCACGATGACAATCACAATCTCGTCCCGTCCCGTCCCCACCACCGAACTACAACCCAACCTTGACAGCATTCAAACTATCCAATCGGAAAATGCAGAATATATACGCCCTTAAATTTATATACCGTAAGTCTGGATCCCTACGAAATCAGACTACCCGGGAACAAACAGCCAGACCGGCGGTGCTTCATCGAGCTGCCTCCCTCAGCTAACGAACCCGCCGTATCCCTATTTGCATATTGAACCACCCTCACACCCCTCCCCAAAAACCCCCGACACCCCTCACCCCAAGTTACTCACAGACACTGCGAATACCACTGATTCGCCGCCTGGCACGTATACGGACTCACACACACCGTCCCTCCCGTCCACCCACTCCCCCCACACTGTCCCCAGCGCGCCACCGTCCCCGCGGCAGGCGGCTGCGTCGTCGTCACCGGCGGCGTGACCTGCGTGCTGGATGGCACATTAGTATTAGCTGGCGGATTCGTCGTCCCCGCCCCTCCACCAGTCAACACCACCGAGACCATGGCATGGGCCGGCACAGACACCGTCAAGGCGCCCCCAGAGAGCGTCGACGCCGTCTCGGCGACCGAGTGGCTGTTATCCGTGAGATACGCCTTGGCGGCCGTGACATCCAATCCAGAAACCGAGATCTTGACACTCTGTGCCGAGCCGCCCGTGTTCGTCATCACCACCGCCACTTTCCCATCCGTGTTCTTAAACGCAGCCAGTCCCACAGACGACACGCTCCCGGTAATCGCCACACGGTACGCGCCGGGCCGCACAAAGCGCGACCACATAGCGAACGCCCACAGACGGCCCGAGGGGATGACGGTCGACCCGTCGCTAGCGACGAGGTAGGACGACGCCTGGAACTGGTTCACCTCCACGCCCTCCCAGTATAGGTAAGCAGACAACCCGGCATTGACGACGCCGTTATGTATTTTCGTCGCCCAGGTAAGGCCCTCGGCCGGTCCGCCATTGGAGTACCACGTCGCGGACCACGCGGAGTTGAGGTCGCACGCCTCGGTCTGCCATTTCTTGAGCGAGGTGGACATGGCGCTGTTGGGGTCGCTGGTGTAGGCGTGCGAGGTGATGACGCCAAGGTATTGCTCCATTCCTTTGGCGACGAGTTGGGAGGTCATGGTTTTTTGGCTATCCCAGCCCATGGCGTCGCAGCAGGTTAGCTTGACGTTGAGGCCGGCTGCTTTGACGGCGGCTGAGAGGGTGGGGATGAAGGAGGCGGCGTTGTTGCCGTCGGATTGCATGCCAGAGTACGTCGGGCTGTAGGTTATCACATCAGCCCTCACTCTTTCCCTTTCTCCAAACAAACCACGGGCTTAGAAGAATACTCACACATAATCCGGCTCATTCAAGAACCCCAAATGCGTGATCGGCACCCCAACACCAGCATAGTACTTCACATACTGCACCAACATATTCGCAAACGCCTGTCTCCAATCCCCACTCGAGCACGAGTGCCCCGAGGTCCCACACAAATACCCGCCCCCATTCTCATTCCCATTCGTCTTCATGAACCCCGGCGCGCTCCACGCATCCGCATAGATGGTGCTAACCCCATACGCCATTGCCTGCTGCGAGAACCACACCTGCCCCTTGTCATTGCCGTCGAACTTGTACGCGGGGGTCCCGCTCGGCGATCCGGGGCTGGTGGGCAGAATGCTGTCGCCCGCGCCGCCGGAGCCGATGCGGTTGCGGATTATGGTCAGACCTGCGCCGGTGGTGGTGCTGAAGAGGTAGTCGAGGCCTTGTTTGCGGGGGCCGGAGGCCATGGCTTGGAACTCGGCGGCGCGGTTGAAAGCTTGGGAGACGCCGAAGCCGTCCATTTGTTGGAGCTGTGAGGCGGTGTTGACGGTTATGGCTGTCTGGGAGAGGGCTGGGCTGGCGTAGGCCAGCATGGCGAGGGCGGCGCTGAGGGAACGCATGGTGCGTGGCTGTGGAGAGTGGTTATTGGGAGCTTGTGTATGCTTCTTCTCTAAGCAATACAGACGGCGTGGAGCTTGGAGGCATGGAAAGACTGGAGGATATATACGATACCCATCACATCAGATATATAGACTCTCCCTCCCCACAAACGTCGGTATCTGAAGCCAAATAGACTGCTCGCACACACTCTCGTCCTGCTTAAACATAAACTGCTTAAACATAAACAGGCTAATTCCCTGCAATGCCCCAATTCGGCGCCATCCCACCCCATTCCAAATATCGATCAATATATACTACAATCAGTATACGCCTCTTCTCCCCAACGCCCACCTAAAGTCACATCAAGGACTCCCCTCCCTCCTCATCCGCCGTGCCTGAACCCATAATCCTTCCCCCAGTCACCCCCCCGCTCCCGGATTCCCCGACGGCACTCCCTGCCGAGCAAACACCACGACGACGATATTGAACCGATAATCTAACTTGCGCTCGTGCGGCCATGGCAAGAGTTCTTCTTTGCATTAAGCTTCGATCGGCACATCCTACTGGTGGAAAAAGGGTGGGCTAAACTTTATTCGTGGCGCATGGGGTGCAGGTCGTGTGTTTTGCCTGTAAGGGAGAGGGGGGTGGGGTAAGTGCTGTATTGCTTGTGTTTGTTGAGCATGGTGTGTCGGTTGGGTATTGATACCCTACGATTTTCATCCTGTAGAGTGGTGGCAATTTGCCAGAAATGACTGGATGGTCAAAACGGGAAAGAGAGGATATATGTAGTCTATTCCCCGCGTTTTGGTCGGGATAAGGTTTATGGGTCCGTTTTAGGGTCTGAAGGACCTGCTCCATCAGGTTCGGGATGGGCCAAGGTTGATCCGAGGTCTGGGGTAACGGTCCTCTATTGAATATGTTGCAGATTCCATCAATTGATAGGTATGAAGAAACGATATAGGCCACGAGTATTTTGAACTTTCTTAGCATTCAATGAGCCACGAACCTTCGAGCTCTCAAGTTCCAACGGCTACCTGCCGTACTATCCCACGCTAAATTGTACTCCCACTCGCTCCTTTCCCTTCCTCCCTTCCCACCCTAAAAAAAACGTCTCCTTCGCTCCTTCCCATCCAAACCACAGATGCCCCAATCCACATCCCACATGGTCTCATAGAGCTTTTCCATATCTAACCCCCATCTTCCATCCCATCTAAAAGAAAACGTCTACAAAAGCCGTACCCGCTATACGCAAACACGCATCCCAAAGAAAAGTCATCAAAAGCACATAAAAATACACCCCCAACCCCCCTATCCCCCCCCTTCTCACGGCCACAGCTTATCCATATGCCAATCCCTCGGCCCCCCAAACACCGTCGACAGCTCATCCCTAAACTGCACCCCCTCGCCCAGCCCCTTCTTGATACTCTTACACGTCCCGGCCTCCCGACTCACCACCTGGCGCGCATATGCAATCCCCCACGAAAACGAGCTATCGCTGACGCCCGCAAACCGCGCCGCCTTCTCCAGCACCAGATAATCCACGAGCGCCTGCTGATCCCACGTCAGCGCCTCCAGCTCCTTCTTCTCGCTCCCCTGGAGCAGCTCCGCCTTCGCCACCACCGTCGCAGGCGGGTCCAGCTTCGCGGCCTCGATGGCGAAGAGGTCCAGCGACGTCGTGTTCCCCGACGCGGCGTAGATGGCGCGGATGGGCGCGCTGGAGATGTAGGTTAGGTACGCGGCGGTCTGGGCTTCGAAGCTCGTGTAGCCGACGTTTACGGCGTCGATCTCGGTGCGGAAGTGCAGCCCTACGAAGGAGTTGTTGGCGACGCCGTGGTGCGGGAGAGCGGGGAGGGTGAAGCGCGCGCGCAGGGCGGAGAGGATGGAGGAGGCGAGGCGTTGGGTGTCGGTGCGGAACTCGACGAGGCGGCCAAAGTTGGCGACGAAGGCTGGGGGGTCGAGGCAGACGGGTCTGGACGCGGGGTTAGTGCGCGCTCTGATAAGGGAGGGGATGGTAGGAGGGTGAGAAGTGGGAGGGAGGGACGTACGTCTGCCCTGTTATCCGCGGCATGGTGAAGACTGTAATCTTCCCCTCCTGCTGGCGATTCAACTTCGCCCACGCCGTAAACGACAGCTTCACGCCCTGCTCCTCGGGCAGGTCCCACGGCCGGTCTACTTTCGCTATCTCGCCGACGCGCTCGACCTCGGCGAGGTCATTGTAGATGGGCATGTGCGGGCACGCGGACCGGAGCCGCGCGTCGAACAGCTCGAGGTTGAAGAGGTAGGACATGTTGTGCACGGGGCCGTTTTGGTATTCTATCAGCCCCTCGGAGCGCAGCATGATGTTTGGGCGGATCAGCGCGGCGCCGATCTCGATGGCCTGGCGCACGCAGACGAGGAATTCTTGACGGACGTTGCCTGGCGGGTAATTGGTTAGCTGGGAGCTATATATGTTAGGGTTGGGGATGGATTGGGAGTCTTACCAACTCCGCCTACGCGGCTCTCGCAGTTGACGACGACATCCCGACTATCCGCCCACGACGAATTCGCGCACATCTCCCGTATAGGCGTCTCATCGTACTCAGCCAGCACAATCTCATCCGGGCTCAACTCCTTGGTCGCGGGAGCCGGCGCGTTCGTCTCTGCCGGCGGCAGCGGCTTCGTCATCACGCCGCTCCCCGCGCCGGCGCCGCCCACATCGGCATCCAGGAACGACGGGATCAGCCGCACTTGCTCGCCGCCGGACCACAGCCAGTAGGATGCGCAGCAGAAGAAGACGAGGAAGAGGCTCAGGACGAAGGTGACGCAGCGCCGTTGCTCGAGGCCGCGATACATGGCGTGGCAGAGGCGGCAGGTGCGCGCGCGGGCATGCCAAGGTATTTTTTTTGGTGGTGTGTTTGTGTGTATATGTGGTTGCACTGTCTGCACGGTAGGTATAGTAGGGTGGGTGGTATGTATAGTAAGGTGATATAGGGACGCAGGGACAAGGCGCTTGGGTGTGTGTTGGTGGCTGTCTCCGGGAGAATGGGGCGGCTGGCCGGGGTTTGTGGCTGTCGCGCGGTAAGTTACAGGAGGGCGGGTGGTGGTGGTGAGGACGAACGAGGCTGTTCGTTGGTTGGCGGCAGCGGCAGTGGATTGGGTGTGTTTGCTCGGTGGGATTGGATTAGAGTCGTGTTGGGCGGCAAGTTCAGCCATGGGAGTCGCTAATGCGTGTCCTTTTCGTGTTCCTTTGGACCCCTTTTGAGACAGTTTGGGTTGTTTTAGTCGGCTCCTCTAGCACGGCCGTACTCGTATAAATGGACCCCAACCCCTAATTATAATTAGACCAGGACCACAAATACAGAGCGGGAAGAGGGGCGAAGTACCGAGTGTTGGTGGTAAGATAAGTAAGATAAGCAGGAAGTAGAGTAAGCGAGGTAGATGACCATTTCCCCACAGCAGGTTGTTGGAGGTAGAGGGGAATATAATTCAGAATAGCTTCATCTTCAGCCTTGTATATATATATATAAATAAATAATATAATATATTTATTATTATAGCTAGAGTCACCTTAGAAAATATCGCTATATACGTGATTACCAGCTAAACAGCAATCGTTCTAACAGGGGTCCAAGTGTACCTAGTGATACCAAGTGATCCCAAGCGATCTTCGCTAGATTAAGTCTTTTTTGAAGGATCCCAACTGATCCTTCGTGGCACTAGGTACCGAAATGTGACAGGGTGACAGCACAAGACACCTGTCCGGTTGCCCCAGGCCCAGGCACCACCCCACTAACCAGCCACTAACCAACCACTAATCAACTACTAACCAACCACTAGCTAACCACTAACCAACCACTAATCAACCACTAACTAACCACTAATCAACCACTAATCACCCCCAAATCAACCACTAATCACCCCCAAATCCACTCACTATACCAGCAAAATAGAGCCATCACCAGCATGAAAACAACCAACCTCCCCATCCACCATCCAATATTGGAGTAACACACTGCAGTCCACCACCCTCAACCATGTCTTGGAAGTACCCCACGTACCCACCCGGCTGCCGTGCACACGCTTTTCACACACATTTTCGCTGTCCTCTACTTCTGCTTTGTTGGCTAATTACCACCAATTGCCCCCTGCCACCACGAAATAACCCTCACCTCACCGTGGCCTGGCTACTTTTCTTCCCCATCCATCATCTTCTTGCTAACTGTGTGCACCATCGTTGTCCTTACTTTCTTTTTCCCTATCCATCGCCATGTCGTCGCTTTGAGGAGATTTACAGTTTAGACTCTACAACGCATATCTTTGTATATGTATGCCACCCACCTTTATGACGCCCTGACACCGACAATCGATCCCCTACACCACCTGTCATTCACCTCACCCTGCTGATCGCTACCCGAGCACCCCGGATTCTAGGGTCCTTCAGACTCACCCACCGCCCCCTCTTCTCAACCACCTCGACAGCACTCGAATACCGCCCACGATGTCGAAATCATGGCTCTCTGAAGCCACCAACGTCCAGCTCCCCGCCGCCGCCCAGGACGCAAAACAATACATCTCGCAATGGGTCCACAATAAGCGCTTCCTCCGCCTCGTCGCCGCCTCCTTCACCTTCATCGTCGTCGGCCTCCTCTACTACAACACCCTGACCGGCACCGTCCCCGCCCTCGTTCCCTCCACCAGCATCATCTCCCCCTCTGCGCCCGCCGGATCCGGAGGCCCGAAATACGCCTTCGCGACGCTCCTGTCGCCCAACTACAAGGAGGATGCCAACCAGACCGACATCGAGAGCGACGAGTACTTCCTCTCGACTCGCGTGCTCAACTACCAGCTGCGCACGTCCAACCACACAAAGTACGCCGACAAGAACGTTCCCTTCCTGATCATGTGCCCCCCGGACGTCGCGCAGAACAAGCGCGACATCCTCGCCGCCGAGGGCGCCACCATCGTCCCCGTCCCCCACATCATGGCAGACTGGATCAACGTGCCGCTCCCGACGTGGGTGGAGATGCTGGACAAGCTGCTGCTGTGGTCGTACACCGAGTACGACCGCATCCTGTACCTCGACGCGGACGTTTACCTCGTCGAGTCGCTGAACGGCATCTTCGACGACGCCGCGGCGCAGAACCACAACGTCTCCGTCGAGCTGACGCACGCGAACGACGTCGGGAAGCTGCCCACGCAGTATGCCATTGCGGGCGTCGTGGATGGCGGGTCGGGGAGCCGCGAGAAGCCTTGGAGCGAGGACTACATGAACGCGGGCTTCTTCCTCATCCGCCCCGATCAGATGCTGTACAAGCACCTCATGGCGTTCGTCGACCGCCCAGACAGCTTCTCCGTGTCCATGATGGAGCAGAACCTCATCAACCAAGTCTTCCACAAGGACGGCCCCATGCCGTGGGTGAAGATGGACCCGAAGTGGGACACGAGCTGCCCCGAGCCAGAGGACGTGAAGAATGGGTACAAGACCATTCACAGCAAGCTGTGGAAGATCAAGGCGTCGCCGTGCGACATCGACCCGGTCATCGGCCGCATGTGGTACAAGACCCTGGGACACATGGAGTCCTTTTATGCGCAGATTCCGATGAGATAGATGGATCTTTCACGCGCATGGGGGGGTTGGCTTTGAATATAAAAGCGAATTCTGGTAGTTAATGCTGGTGCCTAGTTGTGGGGAACCGAACGCGCGTCACGGGAGTGGAACAGGGGGAGGGATAAACGATAAATTTTGGGACTCGAAGTGTACAAGTAGCAATTGGAGCAAAAAGGGGGTGAGATTTGGGGGAAGAGATGAGGCCATGATGCGAGCGATGCGAGCGAGCGAAGCAAATGGCGTCGTTGCATTTTCATCAGTTTTATCTGGCGTCGGCGAGGGTTTTTACGATTTTTTTCGATTTTTTTTTTCTTCTTCTTCTTTAATATCGCAGATAGGCGGCGCGGGTGTGCGCGGCTGCTGGGATACTAGGATGCTGGGATGGCATTTTTTATAATGTAGATGTAGGTCCAATCTAGATGTGAACCAAGAGAGAGTGTGGTGGTTTTTCTGATGCTGGTGTTGGGTATGGTGGTGGTGATGTGATGTGATTGTTGGTCTGCGTCGAGTGTGGCTCGTAATCGCATTGCACTTACTGTATACAAACAGACTCACATACAAACAACCAATTGACAAGACGACCTCATAACAAAAAATCTACGCCTCTCTGTGCGCCCAATCGCTTCGTTATACTGCAAAAGAACGATATACCCTAGTCCTACTATTCTTAGGCTTGCTTTCTCTGTGAACTAATTACTAGTAACTATAGCCTATTGCTCTAGGCTACTATAGTGGCTACTACACTAACTTTATACTACCTCCGTATATATTATAACTCTCACGTAACCATCTCGGAGCTCATACTGTATACCGTAACCCTCTCGTCAAGTACTCAACGCCCTCAATGCCTTAAGTGCCTGCAATCCCAGGCCCCGGCGGCTATCGGCACGGTCCCTGCACGCCCACGTACCAAGCGGTACACCCAGCGCCCCTTCCGCCACCACACCCACCACAACCACCACCCAGATACCTCCCACTACATTCCCTCCCCTTCGCTTCCCGCCAGATTATTCCCACCCTATTCCCATCTCCCCCCGCCTAGTCTCAGCATGGCAAGTCCACTCGACGGGTCGCACGGGAGACGTGCATTACGCGGTACCACGCCCTCCTGTACCTCTCCCCGCGTATGCAGGCGAGGATGTGACTTGGACTGCGTGTATTTCGCGTGAAAAGGCGTGCAAGGAAGCGGCAAACTGACCCGGCAAATTTCTGGGGCGAGACCGAGGAGTGTGAGGTCGCATGGCGTTAGCTGGGTGGAAAGGGGGGGGGGCTCTTTAGCTCTCCACACTTTTGGGTTTGCCGATGATTGATGGCGTCGTTGGGGGGGGTTTTTTTACTCCGCTTTCTTAGCTTTTTTTGAAGGGTTCTTGGCTTTGATGACTCGATGTGGGGGATGCATTGGGGAGGGGGTGTTTTCTTTGATCTTTATTTATATATATGGTTCGTTGTATGTCTTTCTTGGTTCTTGATGGTGATGCTGGGCAATACTGGGCGAGGAGAGGATATACAGATAGACACCCTAAAGACTATACATATACAACGGCACCCTTCTTAGCTTCGTCACCGAGCCGGGCCCTCTAGGTCAACAGGGCGGAGTCGTGCTGTACATATAACGGACTTATCCTCACCCTCGTCGACGCTTTCGGGGGTGATAATCAGCTGCCCCATCACCACCACCCGTCCTTCCCTTCCGAGAATGACCGCCGCCGCCGCCGCAGCGCCCTCCACCTCCAACCCCAACGCCGCCACCAAGACCGCCGATGACGACCAATTGACCAGCTACCCCGACAATGGCTCCTCAACCGACGCCGAGAAGACGCCCGTCGGTCTCGCGCCTCTCGCCCCCCTCGTCCCCGAACCAGATGTCGCCCCCGACGGCGGCTACGGCTGGGTCGTCGTCGCCTGCGTCTTCATGATCAACGCCCACACTTGGGGCATCAACTCAGTACCCTCCCCCCCCCTCCCCTTTCTCCCCACAAAGTCCACTCCACTAACCACCTCCCAGTCCTACGGCGTCTTCCTCTCCTACTACCTCCAGCATGGCTTCTTCCCCGGCGCCACTCCCCTCGAATACGCCTTCGTCGGCGGCCTCTCCATCGCCATGTCCCAAGTCGTCTCCCCCCTCGCCACCTACCTAATCCGTCGCCACGGCATCTACGCCCCCCTCCTCATCGGCATCGTCCTCCAAACCGGCGCCCTCCTCGGCGCCTCCTTCGCAACCATCATCTGGCACCTCTTCCTCTCCCAGGGCGTCTGCTTCGGCCTCGGCATGGGCCTCATCTTCAACGCCACCGTGGGCCTCATCCCGCAGTGGTTCGATCGCAGGAGGAGCTTTGCGAACTCGATCGGCACGGCCGGGTCGGGCATGGGCGGCCTGATCTACTCGCTCGCTACGCAGGCCATGATTGAGTCTCTCGGGCTGGGCTGGGCGTTTCGCATCTTGGCGATTTGCTCGTGCTCCGTGATCTGCGTCGCGGCGCTGCTGATTCGCGATCGCAATATCGCAGTGGGAGCAGTCTACAACGCCTTCGACCTGCGCCTGCTGAAGCGTCCGCAGTTCCTGTTGACGCTCGCGTGGGCCTCCTTCAGCATGATCGGCTACGTCAACCTCCTCTTCTCCCTCCCCAACTACGCTGTTAGCATCGGCCTCACCGCCTCCCAGGCCTCTGTCGTGGGCGCGATTCTCAATCTGGGACAGGGCATCGGACGGCCGCTGATTGGGTACTTCAGCGATTCCCTGGGGAGGATCAATATGTGTCTCTTCTGCACCCTGGCCTGCGGGGTGTTGTGCTTCGCGCTCTGGATCCCAGCGGAGACGTACGCGCTGCTCCTCGTCTTCGCGCTCCTCGGCGGCGGCGTAGCAGGCACGCTCTGGACGACCGTTGCGCCCGTGACGGCGGAGGTGGTGGGCCTGTCCATCTTGCCGTCGGCGCTGAGTTTGGTGTGGGTCAGTCTCGTGTTGCCGAGTACGTTTGCGGAGGTGATTTCGCTGGAGCTGCGGAGGGAGGAGAGGCCTGTGTATAGGGATGCGCAGGTGTTTACGGGGATGATGTATGTGGGTGCTGCGATGATGTTGTGGTTTGTGAGGGCGTGGAAGGTGAGGGATGTGGAGAGGGAGAGGTTGGAGAAGGAGGAGGGGGAGAGGTTGGGGGGGTTGCAGAGGACGAGGAGCGTGGCGCAGAGTGTGAGGAGTGTGGCGGAGGCGTCGAAGGGGTTGTGGGTTTGGACGAAGGTGTAGGAGGTGGGTAATGTGAGGATAGTAGGGGTGGCCATATATAAGTCGATGCTAAAGCAACAAATGACGGAGATGAGAGAGTATATCCTTTCTATCGCGAAAGTTGTCGCTACCACACCTATGAACGCATGTGCATCGCCATACCACTCGTCTTTCCAGCCCACGGTCCTAGTCCGTGATGAAATGAACAAGTGTCTCTTACTAGAATAAGTGACCGTAGAGCGGTGACAGAACCATTACGACAGCAAGAAGTTTCGGTGACAGTAGAGCAGTAACAGCATCACCACAACAGCGCTGGTATCGATGACAACAACCAGCCCCTGGGACAAAAGGCCCTGATCTATCCAACTCAGGAATGAAACCACGGGGCTTGACAGTCACAACGGAAGTGAGCTGTTTGCGATCTCCAAGTAGTATTGTAGTCTGTGCCTCGTAGTGGATCTAGACGGCAGCGAATTACGCCCCCACATACGATAGGCTTATCCGCTCTTCCTCAACGCGGTCCTGCTGCTTGGAGCAGTATCGTAGTCTGTGCCTCGTAGTGAATCCAAACAGCAGCAAACTCTGGTAGGAGGCACTTGTCCATTTCATTTCGGATCGAAGGAGCTGAGGCCGATTGTTCGCGGCAATTATCCGTTGATGAAGTTCGGTGGATTCACCTCACTCCGTGCCTTCTCTACGTTAAGAGTAAACCTCGTTAGCAAGAAGATGTTTGATGGCTATGCTTGCCTAAATCTTCAGGGCATTGCCATACTCCGTTGTGGAACTTTTAGTATCTCTCCCAAGCTTAATTGAGTGCATCTCGATATATAAGGTAAACCTCAATATACATATCTACGGGGGCATGTAAAAAAGAAGTCTTGTCATTTTTTCGGTCTATGAGGAAACACCACTATCAATCAACAGAAAGGGTATATAGCGAGCGTGCACATTTCCACCCCTTCTCTCCGTCCTGTCAAGCAATTCTCGGATGTTACCTCCACGGCACAACCTCCTCACTCACAAGACTAAATGGACTCCGCGCCATCTCCGGTCCGCGCGGGAGAGGGGGGATAGCAAATAGCTCATCCTTACCTCCCTCAGCATCCCCATCATCCTCCCCTCGAACCCCAGCATTGCCACCCATGTTCGTTCCCGCCGGCGTCCATCTCGCGCCTGTTTCCTTAGTATCCCCCCCAGCCAACGCATCGAGGGAGCTCATCAACCGCCCATCGCCTGTTGAGGCTTGTTGCACGATGATGGATGCAGGTGGGAGCTGGGACACTATTGTCGGGACGGCCCGCGCGGGTGTTGGGACGGGTTCGAATGGCTGTGTCGGTGCGGAGGGCGCTGGTGCGTGGAAGAGGGCGAATGCCGGGGCGGCGATGGCGACGTCGGAGGGGGCTGGGGAGAGGGGATTTTGTGGCTCCGGTGCTTCGGAGGGTTAGTTTGATGATCAGGGGAGCAACGGGCGAGAGTATATGAAAATCAACTCACCATGAACACCCAATTCCCCGGGACTAGTCCCAAGCTTCAATCCCCTCATCCTTTCCGCCGTCCTCCCCAACGGACTCCCCGGCGTCTTCCCACCCTCTGCACCCGCCTCCCCCTTGCTCCCCGCCCCCTTCCCAACCCCAAAATTCTCCTCAATCCACACCTTCTCCCTCACAGCCATCTCCCACCCAACACCCTCCCCTAGCCCGCCCTCCCGCTCAATCTCCGCCTCCAGTACCGCGACCCGCCGCTTCGCCCACCGCGTATGCAACACCCCCTTCCTTCCCGCCGTCCGCGCGGACGCGCCTAGTTCAGGTGGGAATATCGCAGGGAGCGGATTCGTGTGTAGCGCCTCGCTCTCGTCGCCGCGGCGGGAGATATTTACAAGTCGTGGAACCGGTGAGGACGGAGGAAGGAGGAAGTACAATCGATGCGTATGCACTTTCCCCACCACCTCTGCTTCCCCTTCCTTCTCGGCTTCTTCCACCGTCGCGCTGCCGCTCCCATGAACTACACCCTGCGCTTTGCCCTCCCAACTCACTTCCCACACATCCTTGTTCCCCGCATCGTTCCCGGCACCTGGAGAGGAGACGGGAATACTCCACTCAACCATCAGCACCTTACTCCCCTCCGCCCCCCTCCCAGCCTCGAACTCGAACCGCGCGCGCGCATTCGCAGACGACAGCGCTGGGGCGTGCGGTAGCGGCGGTGCGGCCGCGCCGTCGGGGGAGGGGGGAAAGGGGGTGCGTGGGGATGGGGATGCGGATGCGGACGTCATTTTGTAGGTTTAGGTATGATGTAGCTAAGTCGGTAGGCGCTGGGATTTCTGCGGTAGTGGCGGCGACGGTGGTGGTGGAAGGAATGGAAGGAGGGCGCAGCGGAACGGCGGGGATGGGAGATGGGAGATGGGAGGTGGAGGGGTCGAACGGGCGGTGGGCACAGGCGGGGGCATTATCCGAGGGCTGTGCTGGGTGGTGGTGCAGCTCCAAGAGCGCAGCTTGGCTTTTTGGTGATTGACTGAGGATCGACAGCGGGCGATGGGATGGGCGGGGTTGTTTTATGTGGCGGAGCTATATTTAGATTTGATATTTTGTTGATGCAGGGTGTGTGGGGTTGGATTGGTTGGATGATGCATGCATGCATATTGTGATACAAGCGATGATTTGCACTGGGTGTTGTGATTTCTCAGGTTTCTGGATTTTATAGTGCAGTGCATGCAGTCTTATATAATACGAGCTGCCCGTGACAATGCCTGTTTTTTTTTCTTTCTCATCTTGCGTATGGTATGAAGCAAAATGAGGGGGGAAAAAACAGACTTAGCTCGTTCACTTGATTATTTAGTATCAAAATTGTGCTGGGTGGTAACTGACGACTACTCTCATAAATTAAAATTTACAAATTCACCTATTTGTTCTAAATTAAGTCACACTCTTCATTTTCTTGAATAGTTGAAGATTAAAAATCATCGGCTAAAGAATATGTTCAAGGGCTCAAAGCCCAGGAATCGAAGCTCAGCTGCTGAAGCCATACATATCACTCACTACCAAGCATGCGTGCACCGAATGTGCCAGCTTCTCAAAACAATCTCAATTTCAAACACCACCAAAGATCATTACTAGAATGTCTCTATATACCCTACAACTAAGAGCTGATATCATTTCAATTTCCATCCTAAGATCAAGATTGCAACTACTTGTTCGTTATTGTCACAGCATATAAATTTGGGACCTGCTGACATATTGAACGTCCCAAAGAAACCACTTTTGAAGACTTCTACTACCCACCGACGCAGCGATACTAGCTTCAACGCCCAGGTTGTAGACTTCGGCGGAGGGTCTATCGTGGAGTTCCGCGCAAGAGAATAGGGACGAAGGATGGTGACTAGCAAGGAGTTCGTAAAATCTTCGATGAATGGGTATTCGAAAATAATGACTGAAAAGGGGGTATTACCAGCTTCAGTTAAGCGCATTTGAAATGCCATCGTATTCAGGAGGCACGCATGTGGTAAATAGGACAACAATCCTCCCATTATAGGACTGCCATTTCCTTCCCTCACTATATTTCCAGATAGACACAGCTTGCCCCTATCCCATCCACAATACTTAAGTGCCCCGGTAGTATGTCCGTCCGTCGTTAAATCGTATCGCTCAATCCGCTAAACAAGTCATAAAACAAATCCAATCCAATCCATCCCATCATTTCCCAAAACCTTCCTTCCCATAGCATCAAAAACATCACACCGTTACCATTAACCTTATCCCCCCACCCCTCCTCCCCCCCCCCAAACCACTCCCATCCACACCCCTCATCGCCAACTCAAAAATCCCATTAAACCCACTTCCCCATCCCCCCTCCCCCAAACCCCCCCTGTCCCTGTCCATTCGCCCTACCCCCCTGGCCACCATATCCACCCCCCTCCGCACCCGGCTCCTCCAGCGCCGGCAAGTCAATAAATGACGCGTCCGCATAATGTGCGAACTGCTGCTGCTGCGGGTTCTGCTGCTGCCTCGGCGAGAACGTCGCGTGCTGTTGCTGCTGCTGGGGATGCGCGGCGCCAGAGGCGGCAGCGCGATAGGGGTCCATCGTTGGATTGGCGTTGGGGTGGTAGGTTCGCGGGGATTGCTGCGGTTGGTAGTGCGTGTAAGGTGAGGGTGCTGGGATGTGCCGTGCTTGGGGTTGTGGGTGCTGTTGGTAGAAGGATTGGGTTTGGAGCGGGGAGGTGCGGGAGAGTATTTGCTGGTCATGTCGGGGGTCGAGTTGTTGGGGCTGTTGCTGTTGCTGTTGTTGCTGCTGCTGCTGTTGCTGTGCCTGATGATGTTGCTGTATACTAGTAAACCGATCGTAGTGCGCCTGGAGTCCCTGCGCTGGAGCCCGCACCGGCGCCATGATCTGCTCGGACGCCACGGGGAGAGAGGAGAATACCGTGCTAGGCACGGACACGGGCCTCTGGGAGCTGGTAACTGGGATCGATCTAGCTACCGATGCCGACGCCGGGGTAGGCGTGGGAGTAGACTTCAGAATAGCCGTTTCCTGTGCTACATTTGTCTTTGAAGGTGCTGTCGTAAGGTCTTTCGATTTCCGCTGACGCTTTGCGGCCGGCCCCGCAGAGGCGCTCTTCGGCGTCGCCTGCTGAGAATTCGACCTTGAGGGCTCACTTGGCTGCGGCGCCGAGGCTGGGGTGCTGGTAGATGGTGGTAGTATGGCAGCAGCAGGAGCAACAAGAGCATCCCCCGTCGTCGTGCCATTGCTCGACTTCTGAGGCCCACGTTTCCGCTTATCTGCAGGCTTTGCCGTAGGTATAGGAACAGCAGTCTCGCCACTCTTCGACTTGCGATAGGCCTCCAGGACGGCGCGTTCCTCAGCGCTTAATCCTTGGGGCACAGCAGAGACGTTGTTGGCAGGTGTTGGTGTTTGGCTAACCGTGGCGCGATTGCCTCTCGACAGCGTCGGGCTGACGCTGGTTGGCAGTATAGGCGTTTCCTTGGGCTTGGTCTTTGAGCCTGGAGGGCGACCTGCTTTGCGTTTCGGTTGCGACGTTGGCGTCTGCGTGGTCATCACAGGGCTACTCGTAGACGCCACAGAGGACTGGTTGAGGGAGAAGACCTCGACAGCCGGAACCTCATTCCCCTCAGCATCCTTCTCCTTTGGCCGGTTGCGAGAGCCTCGCGGGCGACCCGGTCTCCTCTTCCCGATATTTGCGGTTGCCGGCGGATCTATCGACTCGGGCTCGTTCAATTCCTCGGGTTCAAGCTCAATTACTCCGTTGCCGGCTGAGTTGACAGGAACAAATGCGCCAGATGCATTTGCCCCATTCCCTCCAGAACCACTATCATGCAGTATTGGTTCGGACTCGCCAATATCAACCCACTCATCCTCTGCACCATCCGCATCCTCGTCCTCATCCACCACAGACACAGCCCGTATAGAAGCTCCCGACCCCCTTGACACCTCCCTTCCCCCATCCTTCGGGCCCTTCTTAATCCCCTTATCCTTTCTCACCTTCGACGCCTTACTCCCCTTCGGCCTTCCCCTCGGCCTCTTCCCCCTCGTTCCTCCCCCAGTCCCACTCGACCGCCACACCTTCCTCTCCAGCTCCGGAAAAATCTCCGACAGCCACCCTACAAACAGCGCACCACTCCCATTCGCATCCTCGCTTGCTGGAAAAGCTTCATCCTCTGGCGCCGGCGCGCCTGGTATACCCCCAAAAAACGCAAGCGCCTTACACATCTGATCCACCACTGCCAACGGACTAATACTCCTCAACAGCGTCAACAACCGCGCCTGCTCATACTTTGTCTCCTCCGCGGACATCGGCTGCGTTCTATGCACCGGCTCCGCCGGCGGCGAACTGGGCACCAGATACGTCTGCTGCACCACCACCTCCTGTCGCGGTTCCGCCACCAACCCCTCCACCCGTCTTCTCTTCACCCTATACGAGTCCTGCAGCATATTCCTGGCCGCCTTGGCCGTATTCTCGCTCGCCCTCTGCGCCGCCTCCCCCCTCGGCAACCGCCCATTACTCGACCCCGACATATCCATATGCATCACCGCGAAGTTCCCATTGCGCTGGTCCGTCTTCCCTTTCAACTTGCGCGGGACGGGGTTGCGCACGCGCCCGTCGCGGTGCGCGCCTAGCTTTCCCGAGCGCTCGGCCGCAGGCGCGGTGAGGTCGAGGACGCCGAAGCCCGGGGCGCGGCGCGCGGGGGTGGCGGTGGGGAGGGTGGATGTCGATGTTGAGGAGGTTGTGGGGGCGACGGGCGAGGCGCTTAGGTTCGGTGAGGGGTTTGAGGAGGGTCGCAGGAGCGGCGCGGGCGCGTCGCTGGAAGGGCCGTCGGTGGGCATGGTTGATTGAGGGGGTAGGGAGGCAGATGTTACGGGGTCGGGGGCGTTTGCGGCGGTGGAGGAGGTGGACTTGGGGTGCGCGTCGACGAAGGTTGTTAGGCGGAATTGGCCGAAGGAGGAGGTCGTCGATGAGACAATGCCGCTGGGCTGGGGCCCGGACATTGTCGCCATTTCAATGTTGTGGGCGTGGGCGCGGGAGAGCTAGGCGCCATGCCATGTGGGCGTGGGTTGAGATGAGGTTCCCTTATCTGCGCGCGGGTCATCGCGAACAACACACTCGGGTCGTCGCTTAGGTCTGGGCTGGGGGACTCAGCCTCGAGCTGCTGTGATTCGTGCGCCACCATCAGTCAATATTGGCCCCCTTCACAAAAATGCCAAAAGTCCCAATTAAGGCATATATATGTGCGTTACGCGCTGGGGAATCTGCATAAACTGCAGATGGTCACATAAATAAACCCGTCACTTCATGTCCAGTATAGTCAGTACAGTAACAGCAGAGTTGACAAACAAAAAGGTATTTCATTTCATCCAGCAAAAAACTGTTTGCTACAAGGAGTGATCTGCTACAGTGATCGATCCAAAAAAAAACCCATGCTTCCCAGTGGAGTATACGTCTCCAACATGGCAACACCATATATGATATCTATGCCTCAATACCGAGACTGACGCCCCTGCTCCTTATATATACGCTCACAACAACGCCTTTGATAAATGCTCCCCTACATCTCGTGTGCGCCTAAATGAGCACCACCAGCTCCTACAGGGTGATGTAGGGCATGCCGCGAGGCCTGTGACAACCCAGGTGCCCATTCTTCGTCCACACCCCCATCCTCCTTGATCAGCTCCAAGAGCACCTGCGTGTTCCTCTTGATCTTCAGCGAACACTCGACAACCCCACGCTCTAGGATGAGCGCCTCTGCCGTGTTAAGCCAGATACTCGTCAACGGTTGTTGATCCATGAGCAACGGCCTTAACTGCTCACGAGACAGCGGGCTCATAGGTGGCCCGGCGGCAAGGCTTGTGTGGAATATCGTATGGCTAGGGGTACGGTGTGCTCGAGCATCCATACAAGCGGGCTGAACGCAGTCCCACTCGTTACAACTGCCCGGGTCGTGTATCGACAGCGATTCCATAGCCGCGACATCCGGAGACGTGACAGACTTCTTCCGGCCAAGACCTAGTATGGCCAGTCTTGACTTGTGGGGGACCTCCATGGGTTCCCGGGTGACGGAGCTGTACCAGCTGTCGACCGCTGCTCGTCTCGAGTTGTACCCCTTCATCTCCCAAAACCTTTCTGCCTGTCGCAGGCCCCCTATTAATATTATCGTTGCATAAATCTCATCGGCCGGCTTGTCTTTTAAGTAACCCTTGATCGAACGCTCTAGTCTACCAGCGTACGATGGAGGTCGCAGGCGCCGGGAGAAGGATGAGAGGACTAGCGGGAAGACTTGGTGTAGCTGAAGTAGTGTTTGGTCGTCGTACATATTCATAACTTGACGCTCTATCGGGTTCAAAGTAAAAGGCTGTTGTCGTAGTGGTATTCCATTCGATTGCAGGTGCTGTAAGTGAAGTTCTCGATACTTTTCGAAGAAGTGAAACATAGTAAATAGTAGTGGCATTAAACGTAACCGCATACGTTTATGTTGCGGTTCGAATTCGCGCCGTTTTGCTTCGGTGTCGCGAAGGAAGATCTCCTGAGTCGTATGCTCAGCAATAAGGTCGGCAAGTTTTGAAGCGACATGAAGGCGATGCCAAAGTCCGCAGAGGTAGTGGAGGGTGAAGAGTTTCGAATCGGGGACGGGGTATAATCGTAGGGCGTAGTGAGGGACGCTGTGGGTAAGATGATGCCGCGATATAGGCGACTCATTCATTGAGATAAAGGAATTGAAGGATTTCGAGACAAGCCTGAGATTGAGAATCGTCGGCATGGGAAGGGAGTTTGTGATCTGGAGTTGCAGTTCGTTCGGGAGAGAAAGGAATCGGTCAGCGAGAGTAAGTCTACACGAAACGTTAGTAAGGCAGCGATAAACCGGAATCAAATGTAGACGGACTCTTGTTTTAGGGGCGCTTCTTCGAATATGAATTCGTGCCCAACTTGATGAGACGCTCCCTTATGCGAGACCTTGAATCTGAAGTTCGTGATAGATGATGTGAAACTGGGTTTCCGAGGGGCCTTCGGTGTGATTTCGGGCACCAGGAGCCTCCTCTTGCCATCGCCGGATCGATCGGTATCGCCGCTTCTCCTCCTGCGCGCTCCCGGTGGGCGCGGGTTCCTTATGGGTAGACTGAACGTTGAGGTCTGCGACGTGCCAGCGGCGCCCTCTGCAGCCTGGGGGTTGTTCGCATTCTCGACAGCATCATGTAGCGAATTTAACTTCTCAAAGTACCGCGGACTGGCAAACTCAGTGATGTGACTTGGATCCATGCTCGGCTTCGGGCTCCTATGGCATCCAGATTGGGGTGCGACAGTCTTGCTGAAGCATCAGGATCGCGGGAGGGCCGTCGTCGCTAGAGAAGCGTGTGAAGCCACTCAGGACGTCAGCGAGCAGTGTTTGTTGATGCTGTATCGCTGCCAGATCATAGTTTTTCTAACCCAAGTCGCAAATGGGGGTGATGGTGTCGAGACGGTCGAGATGGTCGATAGATGGGATAGAGCAAGAAGAGGAAGTTCGTGGGGGGAAGTGAGTGGGAGTCGTGGAGTAGAAGAGCCGATGTTGGTCGGATGGGTGTGGGGGGCGATGTAGTTGGTGCGTGATCCAGCAACTGCAACCCCAAGGTACTTCAAGCAGGTATACTCATACAGCAAACTTGGAGCGTTCGCGAGCCAAAGTAAGTACCTCGAAGTACCTTTATTTTCTAGTGCTGTACGCCAGCGATAATGGAGATTATGGGGGTGGTGGATAGATGAAGAATGGGCTGGGAGAACGTGACGGCGGAGTGGATAAGGGAGACTTTAGTTGGTAGTAGCAGTGGCAGCTTTGTGTGGTGGTATGGGGTCGCGTAGGGGGTGGCAGGGAGTTGAAGCTGAAGCTGAAGCATTAATGCCAACACGGCGCCTGTGATAGGGGAGATGCAGGCGATGTAGGCCCGGGGGAACAGAGCAATGGGGAATGGAGGATATGGAGAATATTGGAGAGTACCAGAGTCAGTGAGAGTAAGCACATTCGCGCCAGAGGAGAAACACCACATCCGCCGCCAATTTGAATTTCTCCACAATAAGGCCGGAGAGCCATAGTTTACCCGGCAAGGGATCAGCAAGTGACGAAGGGACGCAGGCCGCATCTTCTACCACCAGTACGGAGTAAAGTAGTGGCAAGGCTAATATCTCCACTATGGTACAGTCCATGGAGTACAGGGGACCGATCATCCCCCATGGAGAAGTGTATTGTGGTGGGATGGAAACGGGAACCAGACGATAACGGCCGCGCCATCATGTGAAATAACCCGAGTATCATACCGGAATGTATGTAGAGGACTGAGCATGGTATGAACACCATAGCACAGAATTGCTTGATATTGTTGTGCCGTTCGGTGTTGTCAACAAACGTCCTTGTGTCGCCGAGCCGAGTGTCTGTAAATCGTGGGGGAGAGACAAGAGACAGGCCCATGTCCATGTCCATGTCACTAAATCCTCAATATGGGGATTTCGAGGTACCGCCGTAGGTACTCTGCCTGTCTCACTCTACCCCCGACATGGCCTCGCCTCGTCTTCTCTTTATTTCTCTGTCCGTGTCTCTCTCATATTTCGCCGAGAAAGGGAAATACGAGGCAAACAGATGATCTGGAAGGCCTGCCCACAATCCTGTCTCCCTAATGGGGAAAGAAAGACCGACCTCTCGGGGTCTTTTGTGAATCCCCTCCGACCTCAATAATGTGGTGGGTAAAAGGGCCGGTTATTCCGCATGGGCGAAGAAGTCCCGTGTGTGTCAGATTCTCCATTGAATGTACATGCACAGTACATCCTCCCACACAATGCTGCAGTACCTCCAGGGCGCAGGAGGTACTTCCGACGACGACGGCGACCCCTTCCCAACGATCCCATCCATGCCATTTGCCATGCGATTGACGCGATAGCGGCCAAGAATAGTCAAGACCTGGCCCAGCGCCCGTCCATCGGATTGATTCAGCGGCACCCAAGAAGCCACGCCACGATAACGACGACAAACTTGCCTCTTCGGGCGCTCCAGACGTCGCTATCTGCGAGGATCCATCCTTCGTTGTATTGGGATGCAATTAAGCTTTCCCGCCTCGTTGCCCAGAACCTCCTCGTCAGCTCAATGCGGATTGAGGGTCGGAGCACTGTACGCCGCCAGGCCGCTCTCCTGTATCTCGCATGAAGGAGAGGAGAGGCCGGCGATGGATTAGGCTGATATTTTTTGCACTCCCATGACTGCCCACGATTGTAATCTGTAGTGGCCCTCGGTGAAATAGAAGGGCCTTGTCATTCTCGTGACTCGGGCTACTGGAGTAAAGTACCTGAGCCCTCCGTATGCTACGTGGTATCACATCGGCAGTTTGTCCGCAGTATTCACACTGGAGAAGGGCCTTCAAAGCTTCACAAATGTGTCATTGTTCCCGCTCTCGGCGTGAAGACCGAGGGGCGACGCGTTGGCGTCGTATAGACCAGCCAGGCTACTCCCCGTCAACTCAGTGGCAATGTAACGATTGGACTCGGCAGCCATCCTCAGACGCACACATCTCAATCTCGGCCGATCTCTTGGACAGATGGTTCAAAGCTCAGAATATCAGTCCGTCCATACAGTTCATCCATACATGCGAGCGCCTGTGGTGCGGGATGATGGATGGTGGCGGCGGTGGTGGTTCCTCGGTCGCTCTTGCTCGCCAAGGCCTTGTTCTCGCCCTGTGCGCACATCTTGCCTTTCACCAAAACGGCCCTTCTCCGGAAAATTGGTGCGCTTAATCCCTGTGTACGCACCCTTTCTCTGTGCAGGACAGAGCTGTATGGACTGCTCACTGTACAGCAGAGTTCCATATAGTACCATGTCTGAGACAGTACAGCACACCGTATGGAGTACACAAACACCACATCAACACAGTATCAACACTCCATCAACCCGCCATCAACCCTCCAAAACGTAGCACGGCATGACACACGTTTGATTCAAGCTTCACCTAGACCTAGGAGGGTAATGGAGGCGAACCCAGGCACACCCACACAAACCCAGACCAGCCTGATTTTCGACGATATTCCCAATATGTCGACCGAATGGAGTACTTACTGAATAGTACTCTTCACCTACCCAAACATATCGCACCGAGACATTTCTCTCCGCACAGACATGTAACTGGGGGAGCGGATAGAGGAGCAGGTTTGAAGAAACAAACCCCACCCAGCCCACTTCCCTCTGTGTGGGCTCTCCACCTCTCCACGTCGGCTCGGGGAGACGCTCGGCCATCATGGAGAAACATTGAGAAACAGAGATTGGCGGAATCGGAGCACTGTCTGCCGCTAGATCTGTTTGTTCCATCAGTCAGTCGTCTTCACCGTGAATGTAAAAAAGTGTCAAAATGGCTGTCCCGTTCTGTCGTACCTGCCTCTCTTTGAAATCACCAAGCCGGCAGCATTTGTGTCCCCCCAGTAATGAACCGGCTGTATTGTGCTGGTCACGTTGGCCTGGCGGCTTAGTAAGTAATATGCCGTCTATACGAAGGATGATATTACAAGCCCTTACCTTGCTTTACCATGCCTCGCCACGCAATGCCATGCAAGGCGCTCGGCGCTGGTGACTGCTCTCCTCATGAATCCCATACCGCGCCCGCCGGGTCCAAAGTATTTTCCCGATACCAGGGACCAGCCCGAATGCCACGGGGAGGCTTGGAATGCTGCAAGGTCATATATGCAGTGTGCCTGCGGTCAGTCTACTTCGAGAGCACTCCGAAGAGTAGCTACATGATCCATACATGCAAACAGGCAATAGTCTGCTCTGCACAATTTGTATTTATTTTGTACTTTGAAGGCGGCGCCCGCGTCCATCTGTCACTCACAAATTCGTGGGGACAGATCGGGTAAGATAAGATAAGATTAGATCGGGGCGGGCACCAGATCCAGGCTTCATTACGAAACACCCAAGCAACCTGTCTGGCACGTACTGCGGCTAGAGAACGCCATGAGCCGCAACCCATAACCACCCCATCCTCACTACTTAATGAAGCTCGGCCTCATTTAACGACATATACCTCCAGCAGTGGCACTCATACAGCTTCTACGCTGACCATGGCGGCCTACACCTCCCCAAACGACACCCCATCATACGCGGACCACCGTGCCTCTGGGTCTTTCGATCCAAACGTCCCCCCCAAACCGCCGCCAAAGCCACGCAGCGAAGATGTGAGCCGGCAAAGTACACCAGTCCTGTCGCAATTCTCTCAGCAGCCGTCCCCGCTTGGGAGCAGGCCGTCTCCTCAGACGCCCGAACGGCCACTTTACGCCGAACAAGTCGGCCCTCAAGGTGCTCCACAAGCCATCCCGGACCCAGGGCCTAACTGGCTGCCAAAGATACTAGAAGACAAATCGTATGCATTCTCACTCTATCTGCATAAAGGCCTCGCCGCTAATTAACCCAGTATACAAGATCTTGAAGAGATCCTCCGAAACCCCGAGCTCCTCTCGGCGACATGTCACTCCCGCGAGGCCGCGCACCCCTCCACCTCGGCCTCTGACGAATCACTACAAGCTGCCCTGCGCGAGAACATAGCCCTAGCATCTCACCTAAACCATGTCGAGGCCCGCCTGTCACATCTACAGGCCTCAACACAGGCACAGCTCCTGTCGGCACATGCACTAGAACGTCAATGGCGGCAGAAGCAATCGGATATGGACCGGGCGCTCTCCCCCTTCTCGCCATCATCCCTGTACCAGCGCCTGGGCGCCGGCGTGCAGGACCAGGAGATGGTGTGCCAGGCGCTGGAGGAGAGCTTTCTGGAAGGCGACGGCGCCGTCGCGACGGAGCGCGAGATCACGGAGTGGGTGCGCCGCTACCGCGACGCGAGGCGCCTCTACTACTCGCGCAGGGAGAGGAAGGAGAGGTGGGATGAGGGCAGGGTTGGGGGTTGGCGATAAAGCAACCTGTCGATTCAGTCACCAAGGGCGAAAGGAAGAGAGGCAGGTAGTCGGCCCGTTTGGACGCTCAGGTGAGCATGTCTGCAACAAGCAACCGCGCTACGGATGCGGGGTGAGCGTGGCTTCCAATTACTGCGTCCGCTCCCGGCTCTTAAATTGATGGTCGGGCTTAAGACTCTATTTCGAGATGGGAAGCCCAATCAGGTCTCCCACTTCGTAGGCTCGTGAGGTCTGGCCGTTGTCGTCGCTTCGCGGGGAGCTGGCGGTGACGATGGCGCGCTCACGATGCATGATGCAAGGCAGGCGGTCTAGAAGACAGGCTATATTGGGCAACGCAGCTTAAAGCTGGGGGGTATAGCAAGGGCACACACACCTTTGGATAACTGCGTACGACGGAGGCAAGCCGATAGAACTCAACGGCGAGCGACAGGCGGAGATAAATAAATCGCACCCTTAAGAAGGGCGATCATCCCAATTAGACTTCTCGTCCGCGATAACTACCGACATTAATGGCTGTGTTCCAAGGCACAGCCTTTGAATCACCATTGCCAATGACTGCCTATCTTAGCCCTCTTGAACTCGTATGACTGCATGAGAAATCACAGATCACCATCTGCGAACTGCATATTTCGTTCATCGTTTCAAACAGAGCACAGCCAGCCATAAATTATGTCTTGCACCGCGTTCGCGTATTTACCGGCCTTCCAAGTTCGGCAGTTGGATGGGTGATGGGGTAGTTTAGTTTGTTGGTTTTGAAACGCCCTGCTACAGCGACGATCCCAAGCACATCGGTCGCGATTTGGATGGTATAAGTATCATCCCGCCCGTAACCACACGCAAGAAGTGGGAATTTATTAGGAATAGAAAGAAACACAGATTCCCGATTTCCCGAGACCAGAGAAAGGGTTCACCGATGACGAGCAGACCTTCGAGTCCAAACGGCGGCGCACCACAAAAATTTGTGTTTTGTTTGCTTTGTTGCTCGCTTTCGTTTTTGGGCTTCTACTTTTCCTTGTACATCCCCGTGCCCAGCCCCGTGCCTCGGCAATCGCATAAAGCATAAATAGATTGTTTGTTTGTTTGGTACACCTTACGTACGTCCCCATGGGATTTCTCACATCATCACTATTTCCACACATCGGGATCACGATGTGCAATCGGGAGCAGAAAACCTGCTGTTTGCCATAGTAGCTGTCGGGCACGTTACCCCGCTTATGTGTGCGTCTTTCACCTGGCTGGCAGATACGAGGCTCTGCGTGACGCACGCCTTTCCATATGAACCACTATATGCGCCGATCCTGATCCAAACGGTGCGCTTAGAATACGAGAAAGGTAACGCAGCTGCGGCGATGATGCTATTATTGTGGCTCTGTTTATCCCGATGGCCTTCATAAATAGATAGAGACGGTAGGTTTGCTTTCTGCTCTGAATCAGTTCTCGATCTCGTAGTAATCTGTCGTCTTCACTTTCTATAACTTATCTTCTTGAACCCTCTCGACTCGCTTTCGCAGCTGTAATATACTCCCAAGCCTCACAATGCTCTTCACCCGCGTCGCGACCCTCCTCGCGGTCCTCGGCGTCGCAGCCGCAGCCCCCGCCACCGGCGACCCCTCAAAGCCATACCGCCTAAAGACCACTGTCGTCAGCGGTGATGCCACCAAAAACAACCTTTACGGTACGTTCCCTCGCGCCTCCCAGTAGCGAGAAGTCCAGTCCCCCTGACAACCTCCCAGTGCAATCCTACCACACCGGCGCCGGCCTGAACGACGTCGCCCTCGTCGCTGAGGGTGGCTCGGCAGCTTTCATCAACGGGACATACCAGCAGTTCGACCTCAGCAGCTCCACTTTCCCCAGCGGCCTCGTCCTGGCCTACGGCGAGACCTACACCCGGTGGTTCGTTTCCTGAATCCCCCGGCTGGCGGAGTGTCAGAAACTGACGAATAATGATAGGTTGCGCACGGAAATCAACGCCGGCTACGGCGACGAGGGGTTCTCGTTCAATGGCAGCGGCTTGGTCTCTGATAACCCACAGTTTCAGGGGTGGTTGGGTAGGTAGAAATGGGTATCCAATGAGATATTGTGAAGCTGACTATTGATTTTAGCATGCGACTGGAACCACGGTGTTGCCCAGCTGTTCTGGCAGTATTACTACACCGACCTCGACCTCCCAAGCAGCTGTGCTAAGGTAGAGCTTCGCCCTGCTGATCTTGTTTAGGTTGCGGACAGTAATTAGACGGAGGATGATAGCATCGTAGTAATGAGCAGCGTAGCATAATGTCGAGCCATAATGTTGAATTTTAACTATCCATATTACTTTGTTGTAACCTTGGAGCTGCAGCTGTGATGGTTTTTGATCCTCGACATGGTTGTGGTGATTGAATTTGAAAGCAAACTCAATTGTAGTCGAAACAAGCTTTTGTTAAATCCATTGCTGTATCATGAATAATCAAAACTGATGCAAACTTCGTATTAACATTTATATGTTTATATAAGCTGGGCAGGCTCCATTGACGACAAGGGTCCTTGGGGTTTAAACTCCTCGGATTGGGTTAGAGCACCCGTAATCGGTTATCGCCTCTATCAAAGCCAGCCAAGCCAGAGCTCATTCAGAGCTCCCAGCTCCATATCCACGACGACACTCCCCCATCAGCGCCACGTTCCCCTCTCTCTCCCCCTCCCCAACCCCAACAGCTGGAGCGAGCGCCCCCCTCCGCTATCCCCAAACCCCGTCCGCAGCCGCCAAAATGGCGAACAACACGAAATACATCCTCCTCTCCCTCCCAACCTCGATCGCGCCATCCAACGACAAGGCAGACGCTCTCTCCGCCCTCAGCTCCACCATCGGCGACAACGGCGCCGTCGCCCCTTTCAAGGTCCCGAACTTCAAGATCGGCACGCTCGACGCGCTGGTGCAGCAGGCGGATGACCTGGGGAAGCTGGAGAGCGCATGCGAGGGCGTCGTGGCCAAGGTGGGCGATACGCTGAGGACGATTTTGGATGGCGATGAGGCCAAGATTGGACCGCAGAAGACGGTGAATGATAGTATGGACTTTCCCCGTGGAGACTGGGCTGGGGGGAGTTGTGCTAATGTAGTGTAGAGCCGGCGGATCAGTACCTGGGGAACTTTACGTGGAATACGGTCAAGTACCGCACGGATAAGCCGCTGAGGGAACTGATTGACTCGTTGCAGAAGGTTAATAAGGCATTTTGATGGCATGAACGGCGGGGCTAACGGTCTGGTGCAGGAACTGCTCGGGATCGACAATGATGTGAAGAGCAAATATACGCAGTACAACTCGATCAAGACAACGCTCGCGGCCCTACAAAGGAAGCAGACGTAAGTCTTCCCTTGCTCTAGGCTCTCCCTAGACCTACAGCTAACATTCCCCCCAGTGGAAACCTGGCTACAAAATCGCTCACCCCCGTCGTGGACCCCTCCCTCCTGATCCAGGACTCCGAATTCCTCGAGACGCACCTAGTCGTCGTCCCGAACCTCGCCAAGAAAGACTTCCTGCGCAGCTACGAGACGATATCGCAGATGGTGGTGCCGCGGTCGGCGGTGGAGGTCACGCACGACGAGGAGCTGACGCTGTACACGGTTACGGTGTTCAAGAAGTTCGGCGCCGAGTTCGTGCAGAAGTGCCGCGATCAGCGCTGGACGCCGCGCGATTACAAGTATGTTGAGGGTGGCCGCGAAGAGGAGAAGAAGGAGCTTGAAAGGGTCAGCAGGGACGAGAGGAAGGTGTGGGGAGAGGTGTTGAGGTTGGCAAGGACGGGGTGGAGTGAGAGTGTTATGATTTGGATTCATGTGCTGTGCCTGCGTGTCTTTGTCGAGACGGTCCTTAGATACGGATTGCCTCTTGAGTTTGTCTCCGCCCTAGTCAAGGTAAGTCCTCTGCAGACAGATGCCCTTTATATTTCTCCTATCCAGATACTAACATCCTCCAGACCAACACAAAACAAGCAAAGAAAGCAAGGACATCATTAGACTCGGCCTACTCGTATCTAGGGGGTAACGCATTCGGCAGGGATAAGAAGGGACGAGTCACCAAGGACGACGCAACGCTTTCGTCCGAAATGAGTGCATTGGGCGTAGGCGGTCAAGGTGAGGGCAACGAGTACACAGCATACGTATGCTACGAGTTTGAGATCGTATAGAGATGAAACCAAGAGCCATACCCCTTTGGATGGGACCACGAAAGCAAGCATTGTACTGTACAAATCACAGCCAGCGGCACCAAATGAAACACTGAAAAAAAAGTATATTTAACTTTCTAGATCCATCATCGTAATCATAAATATCTCCATCCCCACCCTAGTTCTTCAGCGAAGCCGCCGGCAGCAGGTCCTCCTTCTTCAGGTAGTCGACAATCTTCAGCACCGACTCCTCAACGCTCTCCTTGTCGGAGCGGATGTGAATCTCGGGGGCGTCCGGGGCCTCGTAGGGCGCCGAGATGCCAGTGAAGTCCTTGATTATGCCAGCGCGCGCCTTCTTGTATAGGCCCTTGGGGTCGCGCTGCTCGGCAACCTCGACGGGGATGTCGACGTACACCTCAATGAAGGGGATTGGCTTGTCACCTGCGGCAACGGTGGCATGCAGGTCGCGGGCGATCTTGCGGTCCGCCTTGTAGGGCGAGATGAAAGATGTGAGTGTCGCCATCGAGGAGTCAGCGAAGAGCTTCGCTACCTGTTACACAAACGACAAGTCAGCCATCTGGACAAAATATATACAAACTCCCTACGCAGGAACAACTGGGCTGCTTACCTCCGCAATCCTGCGAATGTTCTCGTTGCGGTCCGCCTCCGAGAAGCCCAAATCCTTGTTCAGCCCAAAGCGCACATTATCGCCGTCGAGACGGTACGCGCCCACGCCAATGTGGAGCAGGTGCTGCTCGAGCGCCGTCGCGATGGTCGACTTGCCGGACGCCGAGAGACCAGTGAACCAGATCGTGTATCCACGCTGTCCGCGGAGCGTCTCGCGCTCGCTGCGGCCCAGGGACTCGTGCCAGGTGATGTTGCTGTTGGGGATGTCAGTCAGGTTGCGGTTGCGGAGCCTTGTTGGCGGGGTCCGTGGCGGGGTAGGGGAGGGAGGGGTGGTGCGCACGTTGCCATTTTATTTTTTCAATGGAGGGTTTTGGGCGAGATGATGGGGAATTTTGGTGACGGCGGTGATGGATGAAGGACCAGGAGATGCGAGGCTCGTCTGAATGATTTATATAGGGAGGAGGCTCTCTTTGTCTGTGTTTCGGCCGCGCGGGTTCCAAGAAAAAGCAAACAGTGGTTTTCGGGTGATTGCTTCGTTTGGTTCCTGGGCCTTTTAGCGATCGATGACGCCTTACCAGGGGCCCACATCGCTATAACAGAACGCTGGACGATGGCTTTTTCTTGAATGAACGATTGGAATCACACAATTTACTTTCTCATGAATATCAAATATATTTGAAGATGCATCTGCCTACGTGTATATTAAATGCTGCTTTATTGATTTTGCTTCTTGAAAACGGAGGATTTTGAGCATTTGCTGCGGATGGTTGCAGAATCACGAGATCAAATCTATTGATAGCAGTTTCTAAAAATCAGAGTAGTGAACCTTCCACGGGAATTAGGCGCTTTTGGAAGCTATCTTTCAAAACTTCTCTCCTTCTTTTCCTCAAGAGGTCATCGTTGTCTTTCACGTCCCGGGTCATAGAGAGATTAGGAGAGCGCGGAGTCACGATATTCGTCACGTGCATTACATAATCACGTGGAATACCGTGGCAGGATATGTGGAGTAATGCACGGCTTACTTATGTACAATTGGATAAAAGCTTAAATATTGCTACCATTACATCGGGTTACACTGTAAACGCCGCGAAATGCCTGTCTCGGCCTGAAGTACCAGAATTGCCAAAGACGAGATCACTATTATTCCCATAACCCAAGAGTAGCAACTGCTCTCCCTATAATCTAATCGGCAGTCGGATAGTACGCCTACTTTCGTCTCAAGTGCCCAACTTTGCTCCCCACTCTTGTTTGTTTACAGGACGGATCTGCGCTAGGGTTATATCCCGAGAACTAGGTTCAGGGGATTTATGGCGGTTTGGGATAGGGATTTTCTCAGGCTAGCTAGGGAGCAAGAGACCTATACTAGTCAGAGAGAGCATGCGGACTGCTACAGCATTTTTCCCTAACATAGAATAGTAAATATCTTAAATCAGCTCAGGTGTCCCGAAATCCACTGTCCGATCATAACAGCTTCAGCTTGACCTCCCAATAGTCTGAACTTTAGTGTGTACATCGCATCCTAGATTGGGACTATGGCGCGGCAATTCGCAGGCAGCATCTCAAGAGTGGGAGGGGGGGGAACCGAGAAAAGAAAATACATAAAGAAAGCTGTCCATCTATCTCTATGCTATAGTTCACCTCCTCATCGCTGACTTCCCCCCGTCTACCGTACTACATACACAACGCCGCACCAGCAGCAGCCGCTAACTGCGTGAGTTCCTCTTCCTCTCTTCCCATTTTTAACCAAGTGAGCAACACTAAAACATACATAGCCATCATGCATATCTCGTCCGCTGCACTCCTCCTCCTCATCCCTGGCACTTGGGCCGCCACCATCTCAGTTGCCAATACCGTGGACGGCATCGTTGAGAGCACCGTGGTCGTCACAAATCCCAGCATCGTTTCCAGAGAGAACACCCATTTCTCGCGAGACGTTGGCAAAACCACCGACGGAATCCAAATACCTGATGTCGATCTTCAGAGCGCCCAAGAACTAGCCTCTACCCTCACAGACCCCAGCACCATTACTGGGCGAAGCCTTGAAAATTTTACCAGCATACGAAAGGAAATAATCAACATCATGGAGAAGCTGAAAACAGTGTCCGAACATGCTAGCTGGCACATCAAAGAAAAATTTCGATGAATTAAATGAAGACCTAAGGCTCTTGGAGCAACGCATAGCGGAAATCCTGAATGGGGAAGATAACAAGCTGGGCCTTCGCGATGTTAGCAATATGGCCCAGGAAACCCAGCGCCTCGCCCAAGGGCTGCTGCTCGAAGTCCTTGTAGATCTCGGCACACTTAAGGGTGAGGTGGAGAACCAAATCAGGGAGTTGACCGATGTGGTCAGGGAGGAAGCGGAAAGACAGATCTCAGAATTGCGTCGCCGGTTGGCTGAGATCGAAAGGCGGATTGTCGAGGTACTTACGATATCTCTTGAAAGCAAATCGCGCGTCTCCCGCTATGTTTAACTCATCACTGGGGACTCGTGCGGCCTGGACTCCCTGGTTTTGGGTGTTCTGGAGGAGATTGCTTGGGGTGTGGTTTACCTAGTAGAAATGAAACCTAGGGAGGGTAATCGGCGACCGCGGCTGAAGGCATTGGGAGTTACTATGTTGTACGCTATAATATATATTCCCTGCGTCGGAAAGGACGTCTTTTTAGACCAGGGCTGGGGAGAGATAGGTGTTGTGCTTCCCCTCCTACAGTCAATATTTTAATTATATCTCGTAATCAGTTTTCTCCTGGTCAAGTCAGTCACAAGCCATCCACAGAAGCGTAAATCGTGCTGTAGGCCTCCTCACAGAGGACAGAAAGCAGGAAACTGTCGTGCATAGTTTTAAAAGCAGTCTTTTATTCTAGCAAAAACCTAATATGAGAATTAGGTAATGACAAACCCAAGTCTGATTAAGGCCTGAGTAATATCATTCGTGAAAAGCTTCATACCCCGAGAAGACTATATTAGCCTCCTCTTCTAGGGTAGGAACAAAGATATTAGTTGGATCTAGGTCTGATTTTCTCTTTGCTAGTTCAAGCAGCTTATCCCCCGCGACATTAAACCCCTTTGTTAGACGGCCAAAATGCGATTCTCTTCAGTAGAGGAATCGGTAGCTTTCCCCACCATAAAATGATTATCCTCGATAAACTTAATACGCAACTGCTTTAAGTAATGAATCTTTAGGTGAGGCACATTTTCGAATCAACGGACCATTTCGCGTTTGAAAGGCTCTATGGCCATCATCCGGCCATTTCCGGCTGGGCCGCGGAGTGCATGTAGCACGCAGCTGCCAATCCGAGATAGCCAACCATCGTTCGTTTGTAAGCGCTTGATGGTCCTTCTCATTCCGACTGGATGGACAATGGCTAGTACGTAGTACGGGAAACTAAAGCGGCGTTGTACATGATAACCCCAAAGGTTGTTTTTATACCAGCCGGCGAAGCTCAAAAGTTGAGGGCCGGAGAATTGAAAGCGAAGCACAGCACTGGTTCCTAGTTCTCTTTACGACTCTCCCGCCAACAATCTTTGATGGTCTAACGGTCATTTAGACCATCCACAATCTTGGTGCTTCCAGGTTTGTGTTTCCTGGATGCTGCTTGCAGTTTTGGCGATTTCGGTTACTGAAATCGGAGGATTGTTTTCCCGTTAACCACGATTCGTGCCTGAGAAACGGCATCTAGTTTCCCGCTGTCAGTTTCCGGGCAACCAGAAACTATTTTCCGGTTCTTGACTTTATGCGCCTTATGCCGTTACAGTTTCCTAGATTCACAGGACGGTTTCCTCAACCCAGAATGTGAGCCCAACAGTCACCTTTTCCTTTTTTAGATGCATCCCTGGCCGGTGTGTGGTGGCCTTGCTGTGCATATGATGCTGGGGGTATTGCCATGCCTATCTGTCGCTGAGTATATGTACTCTCTTTCTCTCTATCTACTCTCGCGTCCCCATTACATTCTACCACGTCTATCGTTTTCACTATCGCTTCATCCCTCAACCAAGAAATCCTGCCCGCTGTACCTCACACTTTCACCATGATTGCTGGTGACGAAGAATGGCTTTCTCTTGAATTTGCAAAGTTAGCGACCTTGCCAGCGCCAACCGCACAGCCTGTGAAAGCAAAAAGGGAAATCACAACTGCCACTACACGGCTTTACGATGCCGAGGCAAAGTCTTGGGAAAAGTAAGTTGGCCCATGCCTATAAAAAACTAGAAATTAAAGACTTCAAGGTTCAAATCGAGAGTCAAGGATTCAGAAATCCGCCCTGGGTTGCTGGTGCTCAAGCTCTACTTCAGATGGTTTGCTTTGACGCACAATGGGAAGCTAGATGCTAGGCCAACCCAAAGTACCTTGGTATGGAGAGTTGGCAGATTCTCGTACATGTACGCGGATTATTATGGCGAGAAAATCCCTGAAGAAGTAAAGGATGCAGTTGTCTACGTGAGTTGCTTAACATTACAGACGAAAAGAGAGCAATACTAACTTGTTAAATAGTATATTCAACATGAATTAGCTGATGAACTCGGCCTAACAACAAAAACATATGAGAAAAACTTTGCAACAGACGTAGACGTCGATGAGATGCTGGAATATCTCTGGAAGGAAGATACACATTGCTATCGCAATGAACGCTTACGACTCTATGAGGCTTTTGTCATCTCTATCTTAGCAGATTCGGGTGCAAGAATTGGTGCTATCCTACGGTCGGAGTGCTACCGTGATGGCAACGATGCCTTGCGCTATGAAGTAAGTACCGACACCGATTGACGAGCGCTAGCTGACTGTCAACAGGATGTACAGGTGTTGGTTGTTCGAAATAAGCGGGGTGGTGTACACTACAGACTCGATATAACATTTCACAACATGAAAGGTGCACGGCTAGATGATTCAAAATTGTAAGTAACATCTCCCATTGAAGTGAACAATGCTAAGGTTCGAGAAGCTTGAAACTGACCATCAAGGATCGCAAATCAGTCAATTTAGGATCATCAAGTGTGTTTCTATTCCTAATGATTGCGTGGATGGATGGAGCATTCGACGGAGTCACTAGTCTGCACCAACTATTCCACCTAGAGGACCATATTCCAGATGGCGTGAATGCTATCTGCATTCCATATAAGTCCTCGTTTCGTTCCCGGCCCATCGTCCGCAGGATGGAGAAGCGCGGAAGCAGTCGCATTTCAGATACTTTAGCTTGGTCGTCCGGATCTGCACTGAACCAACTCAAGAGAATCTGTAAGGAAGGTGGCTGGCCCCAGAGAATGACTTCATATAACATACGCCGAGGCGTATTAAACAAGCTAGACGGTAAGCCACACAAAGTAACCTTTTTATAAGCCTAGAAGCTGACAAATAAATAGGGGCTCCCAATGTATCGTCTGCACAGAGAAACCAGATTGCAGGCCATGGCAATTCCGCGGTCTTTACTAAAAAATATTTATCAGAGCACTCAGAGGTGGTCGTTTCTAAGTTCTTTAAAGGTCGAGCAACGCGCATTAAAGATGAGGACGATGATGATGACAACGACGACGTAAGAGGTATGCGACTTCAGAGGGACCGCAATGTACCTCCGGAGCTACCAGAGCATCTTTGGGAGCAGATCAAGAAGACGGATAAAGATTTGCAAATCATCAAAGAGAATCGAAAACTCGTACGCTGCGAATTAACTTCTGCGCTTACCAACGGACCTCCAGCCCATGTAGCAAGACTTCGCGAGCAGATTCAACAATTGACCAGAAAGCTCAACCAGCGAACGCAGAACCTGAAAACCCAAGAATACACCAAGTTTAGGGCGGAATGGTTCAAGACGCGCGTGTCAAATGTTCTCAGGCCTTTGGATCCATCTTTGTTACACGGATCATATAAGACCACTGAATTCTCTCCGGCTAGAAAGGCAGTTATGGAGGCGTTGTACCCAGCGGATGCCAGCAAACTCTCAATGTTCTCTGCTGCAGAGGCGCTTGTTTTATACTTGAACGACTCAGCCAAGGCACCAACCAATACCGGCAATCGAAGCAAGAGGGGACTTGATCCTGCCATTTTGCCGCCCAAGAAGAGGGCGTGTGGAATAGGGATTCAACCCAGCAAATCAGACGAAGTGTTCTGTATGAATGTTGATATGGGCGTATCATAGTGCGCATAACAAGAAAATCAACACCTTGGGGGAATATGGGTTGGGGAGGCTATCGGTGGCGTAAAAATTTCTTTTAGCAGACCATATATATTTCCGTAGTGTTATTTTATTAGCATTTCATTTATTCTAGTGCCATCCCATTTACTGTAAGCAATTCAAGGTGACTCATGAGCCACGGTCTTCCCCTCGACCGCCGGCCTATCGATCATAGACCACGAGATCCTGCCAGTTATAGCGGGCCGAGGAGGATATGACGGAATCGGAGCTGAAGCGCAAGCCTAGGATCCCAGCAGCGAGATTCGAAAAGGCGCATCGCACACTGTCAAGGGAGGTCCGACGCCAGTTTTCTAGCCATAGGAGAAATGATGAAGAGACCTCTATTTCTGGCAACACTCTAGGCTTTGTCGGCTCCCGAACCATACTATCAGAAAGGAGCGTACCCTGAATAGGCTCCAGCTTCGCCCCGCCGAATAGGCTCCAGCTTCGCCCCGAAATCGAACTCAGCCTACAACGAACTAATTGGCCAGAGTCACGAGTGTGGCTCATTACCAACATCCAGATTATAAATACTGAACGCTACCCCCCTCCTTCTAACGTCTGTTCTTACTATAGCAACTATGGAAAATTAACTCTCAACACACAAGAGCTCATTGTTTCCCCGAATGACTACAAACATTTAAAAATGTCTTTTTACTTTACTACCGGGGCCAGGAATATGTACATTACCAGAAACAACGGCTTTAGAGCCGTTGGCGGAACCTATGATCGCAGTATCGAGCAAAAAGCAACGCGAGAAGATTTATCTGTAAGGTATCCTGGTGTCTGCTTTCTCGGCGAACTAGAACGGGCGCGTATTAGTCACAGCGTCATAATCGAAATTGGAGCCACCATCGACCTTTCATTATCAGATATTCGGATCTTAGGTACAAGTAAGATTGGTTCTCAGGCAGTCATTAAGGGTGGCACTTTCACCAATTCTACCATCAAGGGCCTTGTTTCTGGTGGCTATATCAATGGGTCGATAATAGACCAAAATTCCTCAATTGCCGGTGGCATTATCAATCATTCGACCATCGAGGGTGGCGGGAAGATCATCAACGGGCAAATTTATCACACCAAGGTTCGAGGCAACGCAATGGTCAGTGGTGGCACGTTGAATCACTCCACTATAGACAATGGCGCTTGCGTTACTGGAGGTACTCTGAATCATTGCACTGTGGATAATGGCGCCAGTGTAAACAGTGGTACCAAGAACTACGAAAATATTGGCTCCTCCTATACCAGCACTGAGAATCATGTCACATCTTTTCAGGGTAGTGTTATCGGCGATAGTTTGCTACAACAGTCCCTGACCATACTACCACAACAATACGCCTCCCGACCGCGCCTTCCCCCCCCTCCCCTACTACCACAACAATACGCCTCCCGACCGCGCCTTACCCCCCCTATGGTTGCAGATGATGACGAATTTGACGAGGAAGCACCCGAGCACTTGGTTGATAATCTGATTTCGTTAGCGCTCATCAACGAAGCCGTCTTGACGCCGAACGGCGACACCTATGATCGCCAGATTATTGAACGACACATTCGAGGAAGACATAACTGCCCGGTCACAAGGCGTTCCCTTCACATCTCTGATTTGCGGCCGAACCGTGCTCTACAGTACCAAATTGACGAGTGGAAAAGACAGCATAGGGTTTGCACATAGATTTGCTTGATACACAGCGGTTATGGCCATTTATAAGCATCATTCTTTTGTTGATTTGTCTTGAACGCTGAGCGCCTCGCAACACTCAATGTCATTAGTTCAGGCCTAAGAAGGCCTAGCCCTTCGAATAAGAAGAGGGCAGTAGCTATCATTATAGAGAGCGAAGTAAGCTATTCAGCAAGTGTTAAAGGGGTGAGATTTATAATCTGTATTTTTCGTGTATTCTACATAGGTTTTAAAAAACTCGGAAGAAGATTGTGCCCTAGTTGTTTCTCTGGTAGTCTCGTTAAATTCTAGGGTATTTTAGGAAATTTTCTATAAAGAAGCTATAGAGTAAATAGTACTGCAACACCTAGCTCTAACCCCTGGCACCGCTAAAAGGCGGTTAGGTAGCACTAAACTTCCTAATCTCGCTGAATAGCCATGCCTCTTTCACTTTCGCTGGTCTAATTATTAAGAAAATCAACGCCTCCCTCTCGTTGCGCACTATATTGACAGCAGCCACCAGTTCTGTAACTGTGAGCGTTTCACCAAACATCTCAAGGACAAGCTCCACTGCCTGCTCAACTTTGCTGAGCTGCGGTTGTAGCTGCGTTATCGATGCTCGAATAGATGCTTCCTGTGCAGGAATCGCGGTTGATGGTGGAGGTATTCCGTGGCTTTGTTCTTGGGATAGCGCCTTCATGTTGGTAATGGAACTGTGCGTTTGATCGCGATTTGTTGCCTGAGGTTGTACCGATCTTAGCAGAGGAGGCAGAGGAGTGGCCCCGTACAGGTCTTCGCCCTCTAGGTCATCGTCCTCAAGATCATCTTCGAGTTGAAGATATACCCTACTGTGCTGGATTGGCTGGTGGGGCTGCGAATCAGAGACCCATGAATCGCCACTCTCGTCAACCCCACCTGGCCATCTAGAAACCTCAAGTATTACATCCTGTATACAACACTCCCTTGAGGGGCCCTTAGTGTGCGGTGGATTGCAAATTATAGCACTATGCTCCTTTCGTTCTGGGTCGTATGAGGCAAACACCGCCCAAAGGCCAGTTGCGTCGCTAAGTCGACCTATCTTATTCATTAGAGTAGTTGTTGTCCTGTGTAATTTTTCGCGGCGTTTTACTCTCTCCTTGCGCTCCTTTTCATTTTCGTCGGATGTTATAAGTTGGATGTTGCTTTGATCTACTTAAGTTAGTGTCAGGTGATAAAAGAGAGAACATCTTCTTACCTGATCTGGCTTCTAACTGTCTGTGCCTCCTCCTTTGGTTCTGTATTCTTCTCTCCATAACAAGAGGCCACAGAGTACTAATAGCCGAGTCTAAATAGACTGTCGTGTGGTCCAATTGAACTGACTTCTTCTTCGGCTATCACCACGACTTGGCGAAGACCAGAGAGCTGTCCGAAACAGTCGATCCTCGAAGTAACACCCCTTGTAAAGGCAAGTCGAGTAATGAGAGCTGGATCTGCAATAAAGTTTGAAATGTTCTGCATTTCCCTATCTGTGATGATAAACGAGTCGCAGCGTTGATTAATGTAGATTGTTCGCCACCGTAGTGTACCAGGGAGTCGCAAAGAAGAGTGTTTTAGTGCGCTACTTGCCACAAAGCGTGAAAAGCGACATACATGCAGCGCTGCCGGCACTAAGAAACCGACGATATTGCCGTCCCACCACTCCCGAAAGCAGTTATAGCCACTAATCGTCCGTGGGTTTGATATGGTAAATGTCCATATCATATGCTGCAGGTCAAATGGTAACTTCGTAAACAAATCGAAGCTAGAAGACATTTTTCTAATGGCATTAAAGGTACATGTTATCGTTGGAGTCTGAATTATATTATTATATAAGAGTGTCCCAAGCTTGGATTCTTGGCATGTCCCAGCTTGGTCTTGGCGTGTCCCAAGCTTGGATTCTTGGCGTGTCCGGTCTTGCTACAACCTTGAAATCCAGCAAATTTCGCGCAAGTTCTTTATGGTCCTAGAAATATCAAACAATTGTGCGCCACTGTTGCTAGTCTTGTAGAGGCAACATGTCTTCGATGGGGAGGGCCAACAACAATCCGTGCGCTCGCAGTGAAATATATGAGATTGTCCTATTCCCCCATGGAAAAAGCCTGTTCCAGCAACATTGGTCTTGCAGCAACTTTATTCAAAGTCTCAACGAGGAACATCATAATGTCCTCTCCTTTATACGCCTCGAACGAGACCAGCATTCTCCGTTATCTGTTCAGCAGCTTGTCCTTAGTTGTTGGATAGACCAATGGGAGGAAATAGATATAAACGCTCTTGGAAATGACTCGCTTGCTGTATGGTGTCTGCTCAACTCTGACCAGCCGGAAGATGTCCAGCTTGAGAAGGTCAAAGTCCTGCTTCAACGGGGTGAAATACATGTGGCGGTGGCGATATTGTTAAGCCTTAGATTAGTAAAGGAAGCAGTTGAGATCTATATGGTGGAAGGATACCTCTTTGATGCACTACTGCTGATCGAGCTGAAGTTCTCAAATGGCGATGGTTCACCAGAGGTTCCAATGGCGCATTCGATAAAGAGCATTGACCCAAGTCCAAGTCGCCAACAAAATCGGCAACAGGCAAAGCCCAGCTTACAACTCGACACAGATCTTCCATCGACAAAGAATGGCCGCACACTCACCCCAATGGCCAAAACCTTCAAGAAACCAAGGCTGCCAAAGGTTCTCGAGACAATCGAAGAAGATTGAGGACATTGAAATTGCGGTAACGACTGTTATTTTTATCTACTGCGATGTCCCTATTTAATGGAATTGACGTTTACTGTAATGACTGTATACATGTTGCTTATGTGCTGCCTCTCTTCTACTTCTTCATTTGCTTCATCATCATATCAAGAAGAGCTTTCGTCTTTGCGATATCTTCGGCAGTATATTTTACCGCATCATCAGGTACGACGAAATCAGTGCTGTCAGTCATTAGTCTAGCGCCTGTTAACTTTCTCTCGAACAGAAGCTTACATTGAGCCAGAATCTTCCTCATCTTCACTCCGTTCAGACTCATCAGCAACAGAATCGCCTTCTTCTTCACCATCGGTATCCGGATAAGCGGTTTTGCTCTTTGGATGCGCGCTTTTCAGTGGTGCTTTCTTTTTATACTTCCTTGTTCTTGCCATTCCAGTCTCCTCTTTGGTGGCCTTCTTGCGACGTGGTTTGGCATCTTCTGACTGAGCCTTGAGTTGCGCTTCAAGTTCTTTCTTAGAAAGCTTAAAAACACGCTCAGTGGGTGCCTTGGGGGCTTTCTGCCCAGATTCCAACAAGTACTGATCGATCTTTGACTTGACCTCGTATTCGCCAAATTCGTCCGAGAGATTACTTTGACTAGCCCACATGAAACCAGTTCCAGGAAATTTCATGTTAACTAAAGTGGCGGCCTTGATCTTGTACAATCTTTCATCTTTGCGGCGTTGAGACATAACACCGGCAATTAATACCCGTCTCCAAGGTTGATTCTTTAGGTCCTTCCGGGTCGCAGTAGTGATCGTTTTATCCCCATGCGTGGCCTTATACTCTTGGAGAGCACCACCAAAACTTTTGGCGGGAACGAGCTCAAAAATATAACGGTTTTTAAAATCCGGATTGGTTCCATTACTTTTAAGGACCAGCTGGTTGCCGAATCCACACTTCCGAATGCCAGCTACTCTCTTGTGTCGCTTTTTCCCATCTTCTATCTCAACAACCACCCCTGGTATAGAAACAGATACAATGCACTGTTCATCCGTGTCTTCTTCCGGAGGGGCATCGGTCTCTGCACTATCTTGAGCAGGCGGTGGGGTGGGTTGAGCAGGCGGTGGAGCGGGTTGAGCAGGCGGTGGAGCGTTTTGTGGAGGCGGTGGAGCGGGTTGAGCAGGCGGGGGAGCTGCTTCTTTGGCGATAATCGACAAAATCTCATCCCCTGTTGGGAGAAAGGTATCATGAAACGTCTCTGGCCACTGGTGCTCTTGTATAAAAAGCCATGCAACTTCCCTTAGACCTGTGTACTGTGACATAATGTTTGTGTCGTTAGGGGCAGCCTTTAGTAAATTCTTGCATGTAACAGCGTCCTGTACCATGTTGTAGAAAACTTCAAGTTGAGTGTTTTCTACTGCATAGGTTGCTGGGTTGATGTTCTTTGCTTCGCAGAATTTAGCTTGCTCATTTGCTAAACTCTGAAGCTGTTCGTATGCTCTATTGCACGCTTCATTGCCTTCTACCCCATTCAGTTTAGCATCGATAATGGTGAATAGGGGTCCATTGCGACCACCCATTCTAGAACGGATTGCATAGATCTCTTCGGGTAGCGGTTCCTTTTCAGACTGGCCATTCTTACCATCTCCAGGCTGCTCGACATGCGGTGTATCTTCCACACCTGACATAATTGATTGAGCGTCAGAACCATCATTGTCCTCCTCTTCCCCTAGAGTATAATCGTCCTCTCCTTCATTAGGAACGTATACCAAGCAACACACCTCAATTTTTTTCTCCTCCAAGTCATACTTCTCTTTAAGCTTCTTCTTTTGTTTTCTGTCAACCTTTCCGTTTCGGCTGCTTTTCAACTTTTGCTCTTCATCCATTCGTTTAGCCCTTAGTTGCTCTTTAAACACCACCTTCACGGAACCGTCAATATCATCATTAATTCCAACTAACTCGTCAAGAATTTTCCTCTCAATAGACGTCTCACGTGTAGCTTCCGTTGTGGCCGTCATATAATTAAGGTGATAGTGCTGAAGTTGAGAGGCTTTGAAGTATGGTTCTGCTAGTAAACTCTGCAATCGAGGAATTTGAGTCACTATTGACTTGAAGTCGTCTTGGTTGTTGAGCTTTGGCTCTACTAACCCCCATGTAAGAACTTGTCCAAAGAACTCATCTCGACCTGCACCTAGATTTGTTGAAGCAAGAGCGTTGTTGACCTCCTCTAGTTTAACCACTTGCTTTTTGAACTCCGAATGTAATTTTTTGGCGGACTTTGTAGGACCAGAAAGATACTCCCTAGGAGTTTTCTCAAATGCCTTAATATCTGTCTGTCTCTCCATTTCTTCTGTGTAGAGTGTTTGGATTATTTTGGTTTGAGTTGCTTGGAAACTTTTGGCAGCTCCATATTGAATCGTCCAGAACTTGTGGTCCTCCTCGTTGAATTTCTCAATTTCGGATAAGTGAGATTTATCAAAGACATGTGGAATAGGCAAGCGCGACTGTGGCTTGGCGACATAGTCAATGTGAAGTCCGCCAGTTTGACCGCCACTGGCATGATCTCCTGCAGCTTGAGCTCCTCCACCCCCGGTTACTGCATCCGCCGGCAGAGCTACACTGATGGATGCCATTTCTGCTTGATGTTTGCTTGATAAAGATTGGCCAGCAATCTGTTCAATTTATGGTTGGAGATAGCTTATCGTCGTGATATGTTGGTACGCGATGAGATCTTCTTCTTTGCAATAATTCAAACACTTTCTCGAAGACATCATCTGCTATTATATACTTTTCTAGCACAACGCGGATGACAGTATTCTGGATACTAATAACTGAGGTCGAGTTTAAGTTTACTGGATACCTTAAGTGACATCTAATTTAAGGTGTCCAGTGGACTTAAACTTGTTATCAGTTATTAGTATCCAGAATACGGTCGTTGTGGATCCCTTCAAAGGCCCTAAAAATAGGTGGCCATTTGCAGGAGGATTACTACGTAACCAACACCACCCTACCGTTGCTAGAACAGCAGGGTTCCAGTAATTTTTGCTCATAGGTAATAGCTAGTAGAATCACTCCTACAGGCATTTAACATCGAGAGAGAAAATGTTTTGCTTGCTATATTGTGGATTTGGATTGGAGAGCTTGAATAGCCTGTAATTGCCATGAACTAACTGCGCTCTTTACAATATATGTCTTTCCTCTCTAAATATCTTTCCTTGCCCTCTGTACCCGAACGCTCTGTCCGGTCTTAGGATCCGTCCCCTTAGGCTTCTCTAACATCAAAGTTTCAGTATCAGTCTCGAGACTTTCTACCTGGGGTTCAACAGCGTCCATCCACCAATTGTGGTTATTTGAGCTGTCAGATATGGATTGACAAGGTCGGAACTCAACCTCCTCAAAAGTAACGTTCTGTGAGCTCTTCATCCTCTCAATGGCTAAGTCACGCACATGGCTGCTGAATTTTGGATCGCCACAGACTAATTCTTAGAACCTAACAGTAAATGTAGAACAGGAATGCTTACCGGCTATCATGGTACGTCCTGGTGCTGCCTCAACCGCTATACTGATCAGAGTCCGAAGCTTCGGTTGCGTTCCATAGATCTTTTTATAAAATCGATCTGAAGAATTATCCTTTTTACCATGACGGCTGCGGCTGGGAAGGTAGCATAGTACTGATAGAATGCGCTTTCTCGCAAATTTAGTATGCAATCGCCTTAAATGCAGAATCACTTACCTTCTCAATTGGGTCCTTCTCTTTTAGTTTCTCTAACCAACCGTCAATCCACTCCTCTTGGCAATTTTCGTCTAAAATCCAGATAAGGTCAACATTTCTTGTCATGACACTACTCCAGGAGGTCATGTCTTTGTGATTCTTCTGCTCCACGAGATTTAATGCGTGTGGTAGCATCCCTGCAATGCCAATACCTTTGGCAAAGAGAAGGACCGCCTCATAGCCCTCGAGGCGTGGATTTATTCCATACGGTCCATCTAGGATGACGCTTCTAACAGATGTTCGAGTTGTTAAAGCCCTAGTTAGGCCTTGTTGAGGGGATATCAGGAACGATAAAGAAGTGGGCTTTGTATCAACTGGGTCATCCCACCACGATACCACGAGTGGATGGCCCTGAAACCTCGTCCGTAGGCCCATATCTGAGAAATACAGGTAGTAGTAAGAGCCAGCTTGAACATGCACGGGGCGTCTTGGCCATACTGTCAATGTTAGGCCGCTAACAGAACCTGTTCCAGGCCGCTTATGGGTAATGACCGTCGCCTGGTCCCTTTGCCTATACCCCTGGCCAGCATTGAGGTAAAAGACTCGAACAAGGCGGGCCAGTCCATTGATTGTCCACAGAAGTGTAGCGACTAGTGGATATATGTACCTCATCCACCCCCTTGATGCCAAATGGAATGACAGAGCTATTATAAACACAAGCGCAAGCAATGTGTGTAGTCCAAGGAAGACCTCATAAGCTGCTCTTCTAATCAAATGCAAGGAGAGTACTAGCAGTAGTGCCGAGGCAGACGCAGCCTGGGAGTTGTTAGAATATAGCCATACATAAACATCAAGGGCTTACTGATAGCCCTGCCACCTGCGTGGCATCAAAGGTTGAAGTTTTAACTTTGCTCATCACTAAACCAGCGTGAATTAGGCCTTGGACGACAACCACACGGCCAATCCAATGATGCGCGAGGTAGTAGGAATGAACAGAGACTCCAAGCATGTCGACCACTATGCTGGTGCGCCCGCCTAAGAATAAAGGTACCATATTTATAGATGCCATTACCCCAGTTCTTGAGATGAGATCAGTAGTGAGGTGGGTAGGCCGTATGCCAAGACCCATACAAAAGCCATTCATGACAATGTATGCGGACACGTATAGCCCCTGGGCACGAGAGACGCTGCCTGAATATCGCCGCTGAATCAATAAAGGATACCATAGCATTCGATAGAACCATCCCTTAAAGCAGCTGTAGATGAATAATAATAGGAAAAGGCTAGAGCGGGAGAGTATCACAGCAGTTGCTGCTATGATGCCAAGCGCAATGGCATACCATTGACTGATGGTGAAAATCATTGTGCCAATATAGAGGTTTATTGTGCAAATGTAGAGGTTTGTTAAAGAGAAAATGAAGATGGCTTGGGAATGATGGGGATATAAAGGAACGTATAATCATGATTAGGGCGGTCTGCTATGTGGCCACCCAAGCTTGGGTTAAGCGCTGTGGTCTATATTTACTCGCTGGTGCTAAAACCACCACTCCACTAAAGAGCATTCACTACTCGGCGGCTAACTGAGCGCCTAGTAGCGCTAGGAGCCCATGCTAGACTTAAATCTAGAATTGGTATATATTAAATCAATTCACGAACTTACAATCTGGCAACAGTAACTCTACAACAGTAATTCGACGCAGCAGCAATTCGACACAACAGTAATTCGACAGTATTCGACGCAACAGTAAATTTCCACCACCATGTCCTCTCGAGATTTTCGAGAGATGAGAACGCTGATGACAAGGAAGGACGGGCTTATGAAGAAGGCCTCCGACCTCCGAAGGTTGTGCCGCGACGTAAGGATTGCGATTATCCTTGAATACGACGGAAAAGTCGACATCTTTAGGACAGAAGACGGATTTCCTTCCAGTATTAATATTCAAGTGCGTCTGCCTTGCAATAGAGGTACTAATCTAACGTCTATAGAATGCCAACGAATTCAGGCCCGAAGACTACATGACTGCTCGAGAGGCACAGGTACTGGAGGAGTCTGAAAGAGAGAGACAGAGCACTTCTTCTGATCTAGAGGTTTCAGAAGACGGCTTGTTCTTACCTGATACTTGCCAAAACTTAGACTTAAAATCCATCTACGACGCTGGATCGTCGCTGCCCTTCGCTGAGCAAGAATCAATTAGTACAGAAACTCCACTCCAGGAGTCTCTAATTAACGACATTGACGGGAGTTTGCTTGATCTTCAATGGGGAAACATAGCTCAAGATCAAGGCGAAAAATCTCGTAGGTGGCAACCAGCTAGGACCCGGCACGGCAAAACCAACAATCCAGGGCGAATTCAGAAGGTTCAAATGGGTACTGGTCAGACTCTACAACGGAGAATGGTTGCAAGGCAGAAGCTGGGAGGGATTGCTAAATAGGAAGTGCGTAGATAGGACTTAATACGGCGAATGGATTGCTTGTTGTTAGCTTTGAAGTAACGATTCTCTTCCCGTAGATTTAACTTTTGGCTCTGTCATATGTGGTGTTGGATATTCCCCATAACGTTGTCACGCATGCTGCAGTTTAGCCTCGCATTAGTTGTCAGCCACAAGGCTGTCGACGATCTTTCAATCTGCAATGGCTGTTTACCCACAATGAGAACATATTAAATTGATGGCCATCAAGATCTAACATGTACTTTCCAACTACTAGTAAATATTCAAGGCAGGGTAACCTAAGGCTAAGAGTATGGCCCACCATATAAAGAATAACCTAGCATTGTCGCAGCCCATTGTGATAGAGCACTATAGTCGTGGAAGCTAAACTCTGTCAGAAAAAAAGAATGAGAGGCTTAAAAAAGACGCAGAGACCACCAGTTGAGAAAGCTGTGTGATGATATTAATGTAGCTGTCGCTGTATTTCAGCTCGGTGGTACTACATTTATAAATCTACCGACAGATGCGTAGCTGTCAGGCTCACGTGACTCGGATCATAGGGCGCTTAAATGATAAGGATGCGTCTTCGTGGCAGAGGCTGATTGGTCTTGGGCGGAAACTGATGAATGAGGCTGACACCAGGCAGTCTTGAATAGTTGAGCAACGAAACTCGGCCAACCTCATTCGGTGAATCACCTCATTCCCTCTAACTACTTCAACCGGCGTCTCTTCAGCCCTTAAAAGACTTCGCTCATATAAATTTCTCGATTGTACTCCCATCTCTTCTTATAAAGTACAAGACATCTCTAGATTGTTTGCCTTTCTCGCCACCCCAACAGCTGGACATTTTCGCGATTGTCCAAGTTTCCTTGTGCTGTAGTTGTGCGGTAGATGAAAGCACATATCAATCAATTTTTCTTCGCCATTTGATGCTTTGATAAGAGTGTTTCATTCCTCTGCTCCTGTGCGTCTTATCCGTTTTATCTTCCCTGCGATTATTTTCATACCGCACTCTCTTGCTGATATATGTAGTGATATATGTAGTGAAGGCAGCTACACTCTCCAATGCAAAGCTTCAGTGGTGACAGTAGCACATGCTGGCTTGCCTTGCGAAAGACTCGGCTACAATATTTACTGCGCTGCTTCCAGTCATGGAACCGTTGGGGCTAACCGTTGGAATCGCCGGATTGGCTGGGCTTTTTACCACCTGTGTAGACGTCATCGACAGAATAGGATCCTACAAGGACTACGGTTTTGAGTCGCGTTCCATAATCGCTCAGTTTGAAGCTGACAAGCTTCTATTCCAAAAATGGGCGCGAGATGTTGGAATTGAGCACGGCAACTTGAACGACAAGCACCATGAGAATCTAGAGAATACCGAAACGGCAGTGATAGTAGAAAAGATCCTCTCAAGTATTCACGAAATATTCGGCAAAACGGAGAGCGTCGTATCAAAAATGCAGCATGTATCGGATACAGATCGGAAATCTCAAAAAATTGCTCAGCTTTCTCAAGGGAGTGATCACAATCGGCAGTTCCAGGTGCCTGTGTCAAAGAGACACAAGATCGGATGGGCTCTGACAAGTAAAGCGAAATTCATTACGCAAGTTCAGCAATTTGGAGCCTTGATTCAGAGATTGTATAGCTTAGTCCCCCCAGATGCCACTACGAGAGCAGTTAATTTGAGCCCCTGCAGAGGGCTCGGTTTTGGTATTTTCTCAGATGGTATATGCCCTAACATGTTGAAATTAGACTGTCGCTTACTACTGTAGAGGATTATGATCTTAACGCTAAGTGGTTTTCTGATTCCCAGCGTGTTTTGACTGAGATGTTGAAGCAGGTCGAAGGCAAGTCTCGAGTCAGGTTCATTCAGAGATTTACTAACCTAAAACAAAGCCGACACAAAGAAAGAAATAGAAACTTGGCTTAACGCTACTTGGACGAACGATCTTTACGATAACTTCCTTCGAAGAAGGTTAGATGGTACGTGCGACTGGATCTTGAAGGCTTCTGCTTTTCTGGAATGGATGTCCTCCGATTTCCCGGCAAGCACGGCAAAAATGCTATGGATCAACGGTCCAGCAGGATACGGCAAGACAATAATTTGCGCAAGAGTGATACAATACCTATCAACGACGGTAGGGTATCCGCTTGCATATTACTTCTTTTCTTCAGAGTCTGAGAATCGAGGGGACCCCTTCGTTGTTATCCGATCCTGGTTATCACAGGTGGTTGCCTGCGACCAAGGCGCATTTCAGTTAGCCTGCGAGAGATGGCAAATGAGAGATGGACATACTGCCTCACGGACGGACATTATACAACTTTTCAGGCTAGTTGTTCAAAATACACCAAACTGCATTTTCGTGGTGGATGGCCTAGATGAGTGTGTTTGGCTGCAAGACAGTTGGAAAACCGCAGATGACAACAGTCCAAGAAGTTTTCTTACGTCTCTCAAGCAAGCTATAGCACAAACCACTTCTCGAATCATGATAGTGAGCCGCGATGAGGTCGGTATTCGCTCTGGGATCCAAGTCATACCGGCCAATGACCCAAATCAGACCTTGTACGAACATATGATATCTCCGGTTGATGTTCAACCAGATGTCGCACTATTTTCTAAGAGTACCGTTAACAAGAAGCTAGCCAACAAAAGCGAAGTGCTTAGGGACGAACTATCCCGGAGAATGGCCGAACGGTGTAATGGGATGTTCTTGTGGGTGAAAATGCAAGAGGATAGTCTCCGGGGGGGAAAAAGCACAAAGCAACTCAAGGAAATAGTTGATCACGCACCGACCGGACTGGAGAACCTCTATGACCGCAACTGGGCGAGATTATGCAGTCTCCCGGACTATGATAGAGCTCGCGCATTTTCAATTCTGCGATGGGCCACATTTGCCTTGCGCCCGCTCACCATTCCCGAACTCACAGAAGCTCTGGTCGTTGTAGATGATGACAGCTGCGATGATCTCCTAGTTGATCAGCTCCCGGATGATATTGACGACGAGTATGTCAATGGTGAGATCATAGGCCTGTGTGGATCTCTTGTTGAGATTCAAGGAGTAGTGTCCAAACAGAATATTGGTTCCGTGACCGTTCATTTGACGCATTTTACAGTCAAGCAATACCTCCTCGGTAAGATGACTTCGTGGGGGCTCTCAGACATGAATCGACTTTTTCGCTCGACAGAGGTGATTCGGTCTAATGAACTCGCCAGACTTTGTATACGATATCTTAATTTCGCAAAAGTATGGCAACAAGCTGTGCTATCCGAGGACAGCCTAGCAAGTCGGCCTTTCCGCGCTTATGCAGCTAGATTTTGGAATCACCATATTAACCCAGACGGCGAAAACTATGAAGGTGTTGTCGACCTTATAAATATGTTCTTCAATCCTGCGAATGCCAACTGGGCATCATGGCAAATATGGTTTGACTCTGTGGAGCCGCCATCAGACCCACCAAATCCAGTAAAAGTCAGTTCGTCGAGACCACTATATTACGCCTCACTTCTTGGACTTTACGACACAGTCATATATTTGACTGACAAGTTAAGGCTTGGTGTAAATGATGTTGATCAATACCAAAGAACAGCATTACACGTAGCGTGCTCTAGAAATCATATCTTAGTTGTTAGGATACTTCTCGAGAAGGGAGCCGACGTCAGGGTTCCAAATAACGACGGATGGACGTCATTGAACTTAGCGTCTGGTAACGGCCACGTCGAAGTTGTCAAGATGCTTCTTGAGAAGGGAGCCGATGTCAGGGTTCCAAATAACAACGGGTGGACGCCATTGATCTCAGCGTCTAGTAACGGCCACGCCGAAGTGGTCAAGATGCTTCTTGAGAAGGGAGCCGACGTCAGGGTTCCAAATAACAACGGATGGACGTCATTGAACTTAGCGTCTGGTAACGGCCACGTCGAAGTTGTCAAGATGCTTCTCGAGAAGAAAGCCGATGTCAGGGTTCCAAATAACAACGGGTGGACGCCATTGATCTCAGCGTCTAGTAACGGCCACGCCGAAGTGGTCAAGATGCTTCTTGAGAAGGGAGCTGACGTCAGGGTTCCAAATAACAACGGATGGACGCCATTGATTTCAGCATCTTTTGATGGCCACGTCGAAGTGGTCAAGATGCTTCTTGAGAAGGGAGCCGATGTCAGGGTTCCAAATAACCACGGATGGACGCCATTGATCTCAGCGTCTAGTAACGGCCACGTCGAAGTGGTCAAGATGCTTCTCGAGAAGGAAGCCGACGTCAGTGTTCCAGATAACGATGGATGGACGCCATTGATCTCAGCGTCTAGTAACGGCCACGTCGAAGTGATCAAGGTGCTTCTTGAGAAGGGAGCCGACGTCAGGGTTCCAAATAACAACGGATGGACGCCATTGATCTCAGCATCTTTTGATGGCCACGTCGAAGTGGTCAAGATGCTTCTTGAGAAGGGAGCCGATGTCAATGTTCCAGATAACGACGGACGGACGCCATTAATCTCAGCGTCTAGTAAAGGCCACGCGGAAGTGGTCAAGATGCTTCTAGAGAAGGGAGCCGATGTCAGGGTTCTAGATAACGACGGATGGGCGCCGTTGAACTCAGCGTCTACTAACGGCCACGTCGAAGTGGTCAAGATGCTTCTAGAGAAAGGAGCTGACGCCACAGTTCCAAATAACAACGGATGGACGCCATTGATCTCAGCGTCTAGTAACGGCCACGTCGAAGTGGTCAAGATGCTTCTTGAGAAGAAAGCCGATGTCAGTGTTCCAGATAACGATGGATGGACACCATTGATCTCAGCGTCTAGTAAAGGCCACGCCGAAGTGGTCAAGATGCTTCTTGATAAGGGAGCTGACGTCAGGGTTCCAAATAACGACGGATGGACGCCATTGATCTCAGCGTCTAGTAAAGGCCACGTCGAAGTTGTCAAGATGCTTCTTGAGAAGGGAGCCGACGTCAGGGTTCCAGATAACAACGGATGGACGCCATTAATCTTAGCGTCTTTTAATGGCCACGTCGAAGTTGTCAAGATGCTTCTCGAGAAAGGAGCTGACGCCACAGTTCCAAGTAATGACGGATGGACGCCATTAATCTTAGCGTCTAGTAACGGCCACGCTGAAGTAGTCAAGATGCTTCTTGAGAAGGGAGCCGACGTCAGGGTTCCAAATAACAACGGATGGACGCCATTGATCTTAGCGTCTTTTGATGGCCACGTCGAAGTTGTCAAGATGCTTCTCGAGAAAGGAGCCGATGTTAATGTTCCAGCTAACAACGGATTGGCGCCATTGACATTAGCGTCGTATAACGGCCACGCAGAAGTAGTCAAGATGCTTCTCGAGAAGGAAGCCGACACCACAGTTCCAAATAACGACGGATGGACGCCGTTGATCTCAGCGTGTGGTAACGACCACGTTAAAGTGGTCAAGATGCTTCTTGAGAAAGGAGCTGACGTCAGGGTTCCAGATCACGACGGATGGACGCCATTAACATCAGCGTCTAGTAAAGGCCACGCCGAAGTGGTCAAGATGCTTCTTAAGAACGGAGCTGACGCCACAGTTCCAGATAATAACGGATTAGCACCATTGAACTCAGCGTCTAGTAAAGGTCACGCGGAAGTGGTCAAGATGCTTCTTGAGAACGGAGCCGACGCCACAGTTCTAGATAACGATGGATGGACACCATTAATCCCAGCGTCTAGTAAAGGCCACGCCGAAGTGGTCAAGATGCTTCTCGAGAATGGAGCCGACGTCAGGATTCCAAATAACGATGGATGGACGCCGTTAAACTTAGCGTCTAATAACGGCCACGACGAAATGGTTAAGATGCTTCTTGAGAAGGGAGCCGACGCCACGGTTCCAAATAACAACGGACGGACGCCATTAATCTCAGCGTCTAGTAAAGGCCACGCGGAAGTGGTCAAGATGCTTCTAGAGAAGGGAGCCGATGTCAGGGTTCTAGATAACGACGGATGGACGCCGTTGAACTCAGCGTCTAGTAACGGCCACGCTGAAGTGGTCAAGATGCTTCTCAAGAAGGGAGCCGATGTCAATGTTCCAGATAATGACGGATGGACGCCATTGATCTCAGCGTCTAGTAACGGCCACGTCGAAGTGGTCAAGGTGCTTCTCGAGAAGAAAGCCGATGTCAATGTTCCAGATAACGACGGATGGACGCCATTGATCTCAGCGTCTAGTAAAGGCCACGCGGAAGTGATCAAGGTGCTTCTTGATAAGGGAGCGGACATCAGGGTTCCAAATAACAACGGATGGACGCCATTGATTTCAGCATCTTTTGATGGCCACGTCGAAGTGGTCAAGATGCTTCTTGAGAAGGGAGCCGATGTCAGGGCTCCAAATAACGACGGATGGACGCCATTGATCTTAGCTTCTAGTAACGGCCACGCTAAAGTGGTCAAGATGCTTCTCGAGCATGGAGCCGATGTAAGTGTTTCAGATAACAACGGATGGACGCCGTTGAACTCAGCGTCTAGTAAAGGCCACGCGGAAGTGATCAAGGTGCTTCTTGATAAGGGAGCGGACATCAGGGTTCCAAATAACAACGGATGGACGCCATTGATTTCAGCATCTTTTGATGGCCACGTCGAAGTGGTCAAGGTGCTTCTTGATAAGGGAGCCGATGTCAGGGTTCTAAATAACGACGGATGGACGCCATTGATCTCAGCTTCTGGTAACGGCCACGCTAAAGTGGTCAAGATGCTTCTCGAGCATGGAGCCGACGTTAGGGTTCTAGATAATAATGGATGGACGCCGTTGAACTCAGCGTCTACTAACGGCCACGCCGAAGTGGTCAAGATGCTTCTAGAGAAAGGAGCTGACGCCACAGTTCCAAATAACAACGGATGGACGCCATTGATCTCAGCGTCTAGTAACGGCCACGTCGAAGTGGTCAAGATGCTTCTTGAGAAGGGAGCCGATGTCAGTGTTCCAAATAACGATGGATGGACGCCGTTAAACTTAGCGTCTAATAACGGCCACGACGAAATGGTCAAGATGCTTCTTGAGAAGGGAGCCGACGCCACGGTTCCAAATAACAACGGACGGACGCCATTAATCTCAGCGTCTAGTAAAGGCCACGCGGAAGTGGTCAAGATGCTTCTAGAGAAGGGAGCCGATGTCAGGGTTCTAGATAACGACGGATGGGCGCCGTTGAACTCAGCGTCTACTAACGGCCACGTCGAAGTGGTCAAGGTGCTTCTCGAGAAAGGAGCTGACGCCACAGTTCCAAATAACAACGGATGGACGCCATTGATCTCAGCGTCTAGTAACGGCCACGCTGAAGTGGTCAAGATGCTTCTTGAGAAGGAAGCCGATGTCAGTGTTCCAGATAACGATGGATGGACACCATTGATCTCAGCGTCTAGTAAAGGCCATGCCGAAGTGGTCAAGATGCTTCTTGAGAAGGGAGCCGACGCCACGGTTCCAAATAACAACGGACGGACGCCATTGATCTCAGCGTCTAGTAAAGGCTACGCGGAAGTGGTCAAGATGCTTCTAGAGAAGGGAGCCGATGTCAGCGCTCCAGGTAACGACGGATGGACGCCATTGATCTCAGCGTCTAGTAACGGCCACGTCGAAGTGGTCAAGGTGCTTCTGGAGAAGAAAGCCGATGTCAGTGTTCCAGATAACAACGGATGGACGCCGTTGAACTCAGCATCTAGTAACGGCCACGCCGAAGTGGTCAAGATGCTTCTTGATAAGGGAGCCGACGTCAGGGTTCCAAATAACAACGGATGGACGCCATTGATTTCAGCATCTTTTGATGGCCACGTCGAAGTGGTCAAGATGCTTCTCGAGAAGGGAGCTGACGTGACAATTACTGATAAGGCTGGGCGTATGTCCATATTAGTCGGTGCTGAGCAAGGGCACGAGTCTATTGTCACCTTACTATTAGACTACAGCGGCGCATGTAAATATGCGCGTCCTGTCCTCGGTGATTTACTTAATGCTTTGGCATACCGAGGCTGCCTTTCCACGCTGCGGCTCCTTATTGAATCTCATCATATAGACTGTGGTCAAACCGACATGCAAGGGAGAAATACGGCTCATTTTGCCGCGCGAGGTGGACACCTCGGCATCTTGGAGTATTTATTGGCGATTGGGACAAATCCGTATGCTGTGGATGTCCAAGGGAATGAGCTTCTTCACTATGCAGCTTTAAGTGGCTCGATTGACATGGTGCGGAAGACGATTCCATTTTATAAGGCAGAAACTTTCAATACTTGGTCACCTCTGCACTGGGCTTGTCGGAGTGGTAGTGCTGAAGTCGTTAACCTGTTGCTGCAAAAGGGTCATTGCGAATCTGTGGTGACTACTACCGAACCAGAGGGCCGATGGACTCCATATGCAATTGCTCTCTTTCACCAAAATAAGAATATCGGTGCAGACCTCGGTTTTCATAGTTCCCTGAGGTCAAATGAATTGGTAAGATCCAAAAAGCACGGGTCATATAAGTGTGATGAGTGCAAACAGGTGCGTACGAGTTGTTTGATTCCACCTCGCAATTCTAACAGGTTAGGATATATATGGCATCCGGTTTCATTGCCCCGCATGTGTGGATTTCGATTACTGCTTTATGTGTAAATTGAATTCGCATCTCACACATCCAAAACATAATTTCAAGAAAATCTCGCCAACAGACTAGACAATGACTATCAGAATTCAGGGATCGAGGAACTGAGTCAAATCAACCAGTACACTCCAGAAGAACTCTCTCTTCACCGATAAAGTTGCACGCACCGTTGCAAGCTCGGTTATATTAGTAAGGAGACGTAAAAGGCTTCGAAGGGAGTTCATGAGAATGAGACGACATTATGATAGGCGGTACAATGAGCTTGTACACAACTGCTTTTTCATAGTGTGATGTGACTGTTTGTTCGTAGAACTCTCGTATTTTCGTTCTGTCGGTTCCCCTCTTCTCTTCATTCCGCTGTAACTAATGCTACTGTCCCACTTTGGAATCGTGGATCAAGTGCCTATTTGTAATGTTCGCAGACAGCTCTATGTGGAAGCGGTCTTGAGAGTTGGATTTGGCTTGTGAGATAGTGATTCAAGCAATATGAAGGCTTCGTTCTCAAGTATGCACGTTACTAGTATGTATGAACTAAAGCCAAGCATAATACTGAATTCTCAGGCAATGCACGTTGACGGGAGTTTGCTTGACCTTCAATGGGGAAACATAGCTCATGATCAAGGCGAACAATCTCGTAGGTGGCAACAAGCTAGGACCCGGCAAAGCAAAACCAACAATCCAGGGCGAATTCAGAAGGTTCAAATGGGTAATGGTCAGACTCTACAACGGAGAATGGTTGCAAGGCAGCAAGCTGGGAGAGATTGCTAAATAGGAAGTTGCGTAGATAGGAATTAATACGGCGAATGGATTGCTTGTTTTAGCTTTGACGTAACGATTCTCTTTCTGTACAAGAATGTTTGCTCTGTCATGTGTGCTGAATATTCCCTGTGACGTCCCGCGACACATGGTGCAGTTCAGCCTCGCGCCAATTGTGGTGTCAGCCAAAGATATGTTCCGGCCCAACCGTGAGCTCACGGTTGGGCCGGAACAGATATATCTGTGCATGCATGCATAAGTCATCGTTTTTATTGGCACAGCGATACTGCTAAGTACTAATCTACATTAAATCCATATCTTCTCAATCTCTCTTTTTCTTTTTCTATCTTTTCTTCTCTTTCTTTTCGTTCTTCTCTTTCTTTCTGTTCCTTTTTTCCCTTCTGTTCTTCTCTTTCTTTCTCTTCCTCCGTTTCTCTCTCTAATCTTCTCTGATATTCTTCAGACCTGAGTTTCTTAGAAACGACAGATTTCTCAGTATCATAATTCCCTTGCAACAGGTCTGTATCTTCAATAAGTGCTTGCTTCCTTCTTTGCGCCTCGCCGTCTAACCCCCAACTATAATTCCAAGCCGCTACACCACGGCCCTTCTGCATCTCACCAAACGACCTTTTATGCGCCATATGCACATCAATTTGAAAACGCGCGTGCTGTTCTTCGAATTGTACCATTGCTTTATCTTTAGCCACTGGATCTAATTGCCTGAGTTGGGGCTTAGCGGTTCTACTGGCTGGTTGCCCCTGTACTTCTGTCTGAGCCTGGTCTCTTTCTGGAGTTGCGTAGTTATCCTGCTTCTTGTGGTTCTCTAGACGAGCAGATTTTTTAGCTTGTTTCTGTATGTTAGATAAGTAGCGATCTTTGTGACCCTTGTTAAGTAGATTCGTCTGTTTTATAGCAGATGGTTGCCCCTCTTGAACTTTGGAAACTTCTACTGTTTCTTTCTCTCGTTGAGTTTTCTGAATTTTCTCTTGCTCTTGCACGGCTTTCTGGGATACCTCTTGCTCCTGCTGGGCTGCCTCTTGCTCCTGCTGGGCTGCCTCTTGCTCCTGCTGGGCTGCCTCTTGCTCCTGCTGGGCTGCCTCTTGCTCCTGCTGGGCTGCCTCTTGCTCTTGCTGGGCTTTCTGAACTGCCCCTTGAGCTGCTTCTTCTTGGGCTTTTAGAGCTGTCTGAGCCTGGTCACTTACTGGCTCTTTAGCGTTGCCATCAGTGGTGTAGTTGTCCTGCGTCGTGTAGTTCTCCGGAAGAGCAGGTCTTTCGGCTCGTTCCTGTATGTTAGATGAGTGAGCTTGGTGGTTTTCTTGGCCCTTGTCAAGTAGATCCGTCTGTTTTCTAGCAGATAGTTGACCCTCTTGGAGCTTGGAAGTTCTCGCTGCTTCTATCTCTCGCTGAGCTTTCTGGGCTGCCTCTTGCTCTTTTTGAGCTTTCTGAGCTGCCTCTCTCTTAATCTCATCGTTTACCCATGTTGAAATCTCAGCCTCAGTTGGGACGAAGGTATCTAGAAACGTTTCTGGCCACTGGTGCTCTTGTACGAAAAGGTCGGCGCGACTTCTCAATTGTTTGTACTGATGGTGGGCGTGTGTGTCGTTGATATTAGCCTTTAATAAAACTAAGGATCCATTAACTTCCTCTACCATGCCATAAAAAGCATTAATGTGGGTGTCGGTCAACGCATAGGTTGCTCTGTTAATGCCTTTTGCATCGCAGAACTTCTCTACCTCGCATGCTAAACTTTTCAGCAGATATGCTGCTGCATCGTCTTCCTTCCCTTGTAATTTAGCGTCGATAAGGGCGAATAGGGGTCCATCGCGACCACCCATTCTGGAACGAATCCCATAAACCTCTTTTGGCAGCGGTTCTTTTTGGGATTGGCCGCCTACACCATCTCCACGCTCCTCGATATGCGGTGTATCTTCCACACCTGACATGATTGATTGAGCGTCAGAACCATCATCGTCCTTCTCTTCCCCTAGAGTATAATCGTCCTCTCCTTCATTAGGAACATATACCAAGCAAGCGGCCTTGATTTTTTCCTCTGCTAACTTGTACTTGTAGTCGAGACCCTTCTTTTGTTTTTGGCTGATCTTTCCATTTTGGCTCCTTTTCAACTCTTCTTCCTCCCTTTTTCGGTCTGCCACTACAGCTTCTTTAAATACCTGCCGCACAAAAATGTCAATATCGTCGTTAATTTCAATTAACTTATGAAGTATTCTAGTCTCAATAGACTTATTGTGTGTGCCTTCCTTTGTAACCTTCATATAATTGCGGTGGTAGTGCTGAAGTTGAGACGCTTTGTAGTATGGTTCTACAAGTAAACTCTGTAATTTAGGGTTTTGAGTCACTATTGACTTAAAGTCGTCTTGGTTGTTTAGCTTTGGCTCTACTAAGCTGTGTGTATGGACTTGTCCAAAGAACTCATCTCGATCTGCAGCTAGATTTGTTAAAGCAATAACGTTATTAACGTCCTCTAGTCTAGCCCCTTGCTCTTTAAACTGCAAACGTAATTCTCTAGCAGACTTTGTAGAACCATTAAGGAGCTGCTCAGGAGCTGTCTGAAACGCGCTAATATCTTTCTGTCTCTCCATTTCCTCTGTATCAAGTGTTTGGAGTATTTTGCCTTGAGTTTTCTGGAAGCTTAGCGCAGCTCCATATTGAATCGTCCAGAACTTGCGATCCTCCTCATTGCATTGTTTAATCTTAGCTAGATGAGACTCGTCAAAGACATGTGGAATAGGTAAAGTTGACTGAGACTTGGCGACATAGTTGTCTCCGATTTGAGCTGCACCGGTTTGACCTCCACTGGTCTGAGCTGTCTGAAATGCCTTAATATCTTTCTGTCTCTCCATTTCTTCTTTGCTTAGTGGATCTTGAACCACTAACTTCGACAAGCTTGCTGTATTTGCTTGGTTGTCCTCGACTCTAGTTGCTAGAGATAGGCTTTTCCCATCCTCTAATAGCTCTGACTCTGCTAGATTTTCAGTCCTTGCCTGCCCAGTTTCAATATCTGAGTTATTTTGAATGTGAGATGTATCTGCTAGAGTCTCTGTCCTTGCCTGTCCGTTTTCAACTTCAGAAGCTAGAGATGCCCTATCCTCAGCATCAAACAGGTCTGCTTCGCTCTGAATTTGAAGAGGGTTAACCTTAAGTGCTTCTTGCTCTTGCTGCTTTTTCCAAGCTGCTTGCTGAGCTTTCTGAGCTGCCTCTTGCTCTTGCTGGGGTACTGACTGCACGCGGACTGGGATCCTTGTACTGTCATGCCCAAGTCGTTTGTTCATAAGCTCGCGACCTGTATGCATCCAGCGATGTTTATGTTGCTCACGCACAAATATAAATTTCCATCCTTCTTTTTGTCGGATTATCATCAGTCTTTCTTTTGGTTTGAAGATGTACGATTGTGGAATAGACAGGCCCCCAAACATTACCCACTGACTTTCGCGCGTCCGTAAGTAATCTTTAAGCATGGTTGGACTGAGAATTGTTCTTGGCTTCAGCTGGTTTCCGTTATACTCAAATATGGAGATCGGCCATTTTACAGCGATTCTATGCTCTGGATTTAGTTCCGCATTTGCCTGATAGTGAGACGTTTCGACAAGAGGTGACGCCCCATGACTGTTCGTAGCTGCGCTCTCAAAAGGTTGCATGAGTGAATTATCAATAACAACTGCGTGCCTATTTTCATTGCTTTTGCCTGACATGTTCTGGTTATATTGTGAGACGTTTCTGTTAGGCTTCCCTAGGAAGCGCTTCTGTAAGGTATGCATTATTTTGGGCTGCTTGTATCTTAGCCTCATAAGGCCTGCATTGCCCGTTTTCTGCAGTCTTAGTTCTCGGAGCTGATTAAAGGTGTTGCTAATGTCGTCTCTAACAGAACCCACTAGTGCGTCCTGTCGAATTGGAGAGCGAGCTCTCTCACGGCTTGGTAATAGTTCGCTTACAGGGCTAAGCGGCCTATCTAGCATTTTGAGGGGCTGAGAGTTCATTAAACTCTCTGGTTGGGTGGGTTGACCTTCAGGTAGCATCCCTATCAGAGGAATAGGCTGAGAGTTGTCCAAAACCTCTTGAGTAGGTTGACGTCCTAATATTATAAGTGCTTCAGGCTGATTGAAGTTGTTGCTAAAGTCTAGTGCACCCCGTGGAATTGGAGAGCGAGCCCTCTCCCGGTCTGGTAGTAGATCACTTATAACAGTGACTGGTCTATCTAACATATCGATTTCTGTAGCCGAGAGAATAAGCTGAGAGTCATCTAAACTCTCTGGCTGAGTAGGTTGACCTTCTGTTATCCTCAGTACTTCGGGCTGATTGACGCTGTTGATAAAGTCTGGTGCGCCCTGTAGAATTGGAGAGCGAGCCCTCTCCCGGTCTGGTAATAGCCCACTTGGAAGAATAAGCTGAGAATTATCCTGAGAGGGGCTTGGAAGAATAAGCCGAGAATTATTCTGAGAAGATTGTCCTTCTGCTATCATGAGTGCTTGGGACTCATTAATGCTGTTCCTGAAGTCGTCGCTGAGAGTATCTACTAGTAGGCCCCGTAATATTGGAGAGCGAGGCCTCTCACGGTTTGGCAATAGCCCACTAGTTCTATAGCTGTAAAGCTGAGAATTATGTTTTAAACTCTCTCCTAGAGCAAGTTGGCTATTCGCTGTCATGATATGATCTCCATCCGAGTCTGTTCCAACAACGTAGGCCGGTTGGGAGTTTTTGATGAGAGCGCCGCTCATCATTGGCACCCCAGTTTCGTCCTCCACTCCAGATACACCTATATATTGGTATTCAGCGTTCAGAAGCTGCGGCGATAGGTCTCTTTGAATAGCGATAGGTGGAATCGGACTTCTCGGGGCATCACTAAGAGCGTTGTCTGGCTGCGATTCTAGCATCTGTTGGAATATCGGCGATATCTTGTGGGTAACTTCAGCAAAAGAGCTTGACTGCAGGGGAGAGCGTCGTCTGGAAGTTTCTATCTCATTATTTGAAGCTACTTCATCTTCTAATTGTTCTTCGTTCTCGAAGTGAGGTAATAAATCGTCATCGTCTATGGGGGTATGAAGGTCAACCGATTCCTCAACGTCGTCGTCATCGCTAGAGACTCTCGGACTAGCGATCGACTCACTTAGAGTGTCTTCGTCGCTTATAAAGATAGAGTGCTCTAGTGGTTTCTCGTTGGTGCGGACTGATATGCTAGTTGGCCCAAAGAAGCTGAGCATGAAGTCTCTAAGCACGTATGTCGAAGTTGGCAGTTCGTTAGAGCTGAAAGTTGGAGTCTTCGCTAATATAGGCAAGTAAAGCTTGGCCTTGTAACGCATATAGGAGCTACGGAATGGTTTTCCGCATCGCTTTTTCTGTATTACACCATCTACCGATGAGGCCGTGGCATTGATATGGGCTGTGGTTCGATGAGTGCATTTTTCACCAGCTTTTGTGTTTATCTTTGATTTTATAATCCCTAGATTGGCAGTAAACTGGCAAAACTTCTGCCGAGTGGTAGAGTTTCTGACGCAGCAGCTTTCTGGTACTCCCTCCTTTCTTGAGTCTAGTTTTGGAGCTTCACCACTAAGACCAGGGAAATCTCGCAGAATAAAGAGCCAAATTTGCTGATAAGTGAGCTCCCACTGGACTGATTGTCTGAGTTTTGGCAGTGAAAGGAACTGGCCCTCGTTAGTCTCTATTCTCATATTTCTAGGTGGCGTCCATTTCTCTCCAAGTGCATGGCGGACGGTGGTTAGCAACTTTCCGCCCAAAATAGTATCTTTCAAGATCTTCGCCCCTATTTCAACGAGCTTTTGGTTCTCATGTAGTGTTTTGATCGTTGGTATAATGACAGTAAGGCTCAGCAACGTCCTTGTGATTGCTCGCTTGTCATTTTCCGGCACGCTTTGGAATATCGTACCAAACCGTATAGCGTGGATGATAGATTGCCGATCAATCGTGCTGGCTGCAGGGGCGCGCAGCTGCAGAAACTGAACAGTCTCCGGGCATACGGCTCTTTTGAGGGCATCTTTCCCTTGAGTTATTTTATCCCAGACAGAATTGATATGTCGGAGATAGTGGATTATTTCCTTCACTTAAGTTAGCTTCTAGTAGCAGAAGGTAATGAGCCCTACTTGCCTCGTCACAGTGAAGAGTGAGGAGATCCGGAATATTCCCTAACTCAAGTCCTTTCCACAAGCCTGGAAAAACACGAAGCTCGTTAAAGGCGTCTGATATTCCTTCGTGGCCTAGAAGGCTATTAAGGCTAGTCTGTTTGCGAGGCGATAGGCGTGCTTTCCAAATTTGAACAGTCTTTTCCAATCCAAAGTTGGTGGCTTCCAAAACCTTGAGGTAGATTTCGCCATCTGAGAACCTCTGATGATGAATCTGTTCTTGCTCCATGCGGAGCACGCCCATTAATTCATCGACAATCTCATGGTGAAGATCTAGCGATTCAATTTCAGCTCTAGCCGCAAGAAAGAAAGAGTCGGAAAACTTCGTAGAAGTCATGCTTGACTAGTTTAGTAAAGGCGAATAGCCCACCATCGACATATGCTATCGGGCAACTATTCCGTAGAATAACATGGTCAAAATCAGACTAGATTGTAATGGCGACGTGCAGGTGGACATATATATTAGTACCATGGAAAACGACAAACAGAATACGGGGCTCAGGACTCCACCACTGCAGATTGGATTGGATCGGATTTTTATAGGCTGTCCCAGCGCTATATTGGCAGCTACGCAAAGTACATCTATAAATACACCGCCACTAAAGAATGGACTGTCTCTGCAGTACTGCAAGACAGAAACAGGGTTACGGGGTTCAGGACCGCCACTAAGAGTGCAGTACTGTCTTTGCAGTACTGCAAGACAAGAAAACAGGATACGGGGTTCAGGACCGCCACTAAAGAGTGCAGTACTGTCTTTGCAGTACTGCAAGACAGAAACAGGGTTACGGGGTTCAGGACCGCCACTAAAGAGTGCAGTACTGTCTTTGCAGTACTGCAAGACAGAAACAGGGTTACGGGGTTCAGGACCGCCACTAAGAGTGCAGTACTGTCTTTGCAGTACTGCAAGACAAGAAAACAGGATACGGGGTTCAGGACCGCCACTAAAGAGTGCAGTACTGTCTTTGCAGTACTGCAAGACAGAAACAGGGTTACGGGGTTCAGGACCGCCATAAGAGTGCAGTACTGTCTTTGCAGTACTGCAAGACAAGAAAACAGGATACGGGGTTCAGGACTAAAGAGTGCAGTACTGCAAAGACAGTACTGCAAGACAAGAAACAGGATACAGGATACGGGTTGTCGAGCATCAGGGCTGCAGCGTGCTATTGCTATTTAGCTGCCATGTATGGAATATTAACACGAAGTGCCAGTGGAGAGCTGCAAGCAGCCCTCGCCAACACCCAGCCGCCATCCCTACAGCCGCAATCATCGGCTCGGCATGGCGTAGATTGTGGCACATCCAGCATACGGCAAAGCATGCTTGCCGACAGTGGGGTACCGCTACCCAGGTGGTTCAACCCACGGATATTAACGTTGTGAAAGCCAATAGAGCGAATGGATTTCTTGTTCGTCTCGAAAAAATCCTTGATGACCTTTTCAGGAGCCACCATTCCACACATGTCAAGCTGATGCAGATCAAATGCGCAGTGAGACAGCAGTTTCAGGACACGTTCGTCAACCCCACGCAGGCGTAGGACCTTGATGTTTACCAGCAGCTGTCTTAGAGACTCTGATAGAGGGCCTAGATTAAGTTCTTCCCAGTAAAATGGAAGCTTAAAGTACAACAAGCTAACGGTATGAATAGCAACGCCTGCACTTCTGGCAGTCTGAATGGCGCTCGAAACGACTTGTAGATGGTGCTTGTAAAACTCTTCTTTTATGATCATGTCTGAGTAGTGCAACAGGCAGTCGTTATCTTCCAGCACGTCATGGAGGGACAATATCACCTCCTGCAACAGAGGAAGTGCACAGAAGATAGATGATAGAATCAGGTCAGCACCCTCATCGATGATGCTGCGCTGCTCACTACAAATGTCGTGGGCGGTTTTGTATATTGCCATGTATGAATGGAATTCATCTGCTTCATACCCCGTGTCGTACATATCTTTCTCTATCTCCACGTAGCTGTCGGGAGTTAGAATATCGGACCTAAAACGGTCAAAATCTAGCATTTCTACTCGATTTCGAGAGTAGCATCAGCATAGACTCAACGAGCGACTGGAGATACGTACCGGTCTTCAGCAGTTCTGTGAATTCGTAGGTAAAGGAGGCAATATGTCCGCAAACATTTGACTTCAAGAGGTCTTTGAGTCCCTCAATCCCAGCCTGAGAGAATTGAAACTTCACGTGGCGAAAGAGGATCGACAGAGAGGCTTGTCTGAGCCTTTTGCTGGCGCAGGAAAAATCTTGGATATCCCAGAGTGGCAGGTAGTCGACAACGGCGTGGAGAATCTCCGTTGGGAGCGTCTCAAGACGCGATAGTTCGGGAGTGACAATGCTCATTGTGGAAATGCTGGAGGGCCGTCAATAAGTCGACTGCGGTAAGGCAGATGAGGCTGGAGGAGAAGGAGAGTCGAGGGTGATTTATAATGGCGAGCACCAACTCAGTCCTCCGGAAGAGGTCTGACAGGAGAGTCAAGGAACCATGAAGCAATAAATCGCAAGCTCTCTCTGCTTCTCCGATCTCCGGGAAAATGCTCACAGGAGTCGGGCCTTCCAAGGAGGAGAGTCTCTGAGGCGCTCTGTCGAAGGAGCAAGACGAAAAGAAATCCCGAGACGGCTTATGTACAGTACAGTATTCCAAACGCGAAAGAGGTGGCACGATGCCGTATTTTACATTGGGAACGCTGAAGGAAAACTAACACAGTTAACTAGATCTTTATTATCGTAAATGCAACTGGTGTTGGGGGATTACCTGTGGTGGGGATCGTTGGCCAGAGTTTCCAGATAAGGGCAAGTGGCGCTTTTAGCGCTATGGCTGCGGGGGATCGGTGAGTAAACGTGGATGTAGAGGTGGCCAGAGTTTCCAAATACGGGCAAGTGGCGCTTTTAGCGCTATGGCTGCGGGGGATCGGTGAGTAAACGTGGATGTGGAGGTGGCCAGAGTTTCCAATTAAGGACAAGTGGGCTAGTACCGCTTTAAGCGCAGGGATCAGCGCGTAGGCGTGGGGCTTGGATTCTGGCGTCCCTAGGAATGTGCACTGCATGATCATTTTTGTTGGTGAAGGCTGGCTGAGAGTGACGCGTTAGAGCATCCTTGGTGTCAAAGGGCTTCTCATGGTGCGCACAAACAATTTAGGGACACGGATATAGCATCTAGGTCCGTTGCTTTTTGCAAGAGATAAGTGCAGCCAGCAGCTGATCACATAAACTACAAACAATGAACATGCCTTTTTGTGATCTAAGTTGTCAAGAATGTCTACAGATTTAGAATAGCATGCTACACAGCTGGCATCTCCCTTTGGAAGTCATGCCATGACTTCAATTGACTCTGGCAAGACAGGTATCAGCCTCTTCCACACTTGGAGTGAAAGATCTATCCCTCAAAGCTGTTGGTTCAGCTTGGTGGTTGGGGCCAGAGTCCAACTCGGCATATGCTGGAGGCAGATGGTCTCGTCTGGAAGCAGATGTTGTTATCAATCGCTGCCACATGCAGCGAATTTTTTTCAGATTTCCATCAATTCTCGTCATCTCTTCATCAAACTGGCCCTTGTTGACCCAAATCACGATGCACATTGCTGCTCTAGAATCAGTTAGCGGGGTTTTAACTATGCAAGGCTCTTCTTACCTCTAGTTCGTTATTCTAGGCTATATTCTGCGGTTTTGATTATTTTGGTTCAGTTTTAACGGTATTTTTCTTTTATGATGTCTCTGGAAGAATACGACATTGGATTCTTGGTTTTATTTGTAATTATATATAATCAACCGACTAGCAGATATTGATGGGCTTAACCGGATGAAGCTGAAGCAATAGTGGTACAAATGACAAGAAACTGTAGACGGAAGCTACAGCAGTAGTAGTTTACTGCCGCAACCCAAGCTTGGATTCTTGACGTGGTCTCTAGCTTGAATTTTAGCCTAGCTGGGATTCTTAGCGTGTCCCAAGCTTGGATTCTTGGCGTGGCCCAAGCTTGGATTCTTGGCGTGTCCCAAGCTTGGATTCTTGGCGTGTCCTAAGCTACAACCTTTTCATATTCAACAATTTCCTTCTTAGACGCTGTAGTTTCTTTTACTAGCCAAGAGCCTCATAGTCGTGACCCGTATAACGCTCTGTCGATATTCCAAGGATGGCATCACTAGGTCCAGATAGGTTGCAGCAGCTACCCGTCGAGATTTTCCTTAACATAGTCATGCAACTAGGCTGGGAGCCAGGGGATATCGCGAGTTTGCTTGGGAGCTCCAAGGTAGATGCCTCGTCTCACCCTTGCCCGGCTTATATCCCCAATTGCTAATCTATTCACTATAGACAATAAGATCCGTCCTGGAGACCCACGAGGAGCACCTCTCTCGACAATTCGCGTCTTATCTCTACCCAAAATCTAGCAACCCCATCCTCGCCTCCTCGATCCCGTCCTGGCCCATCCTCACCCGCCCATCAACGCCCCCCTTAGAACCGAAACACACACTCTCACGCTGCCTCCCTCCCTTCATCCGCTTTCCGTACACCTTTTCTTGGATAGCCCAGCAGCAAAAGCGAAAAAAAATCCTCCACGACCTCTCTAACTCCCGACTCCTCAATATCACCATCCCAAACTTCATGATCTCTATCTTTGGGACCTCTACGCACATCTGCGCCTGCTGCGGCCTTTCCGGCGTCAAGGTCTTTAAGAGACACGGCATGAATACGCTCCTTCAGCTCTCTGATGCGCGCGTTGCAGGCAGCACGCCAGTTGAAGAAAAGAAGATCTCCATCGATGACGCACAGCGTAGCCAAGAATTCTGGGTATGCAAGCAAGATACGCTTGCGCTAGCGAGCACACTCGCTCTTGTTTGGGTCGCTAGCCTGACGTTTGACTACGGCGACAGGTTGACCTGGGGCGCGGGCGCTTGCGACAACAACTGTGGGATACATGGAATGCAGAGTCAGGACAGCAATCTTGCAAAGCGGCGGTGCACATATCGCGAACTTGCGCTGGTGCATGGGCCGTACTTTTTGTGGTGTAGCATCAGTAAATCGAAGAAGGAGACGAGATGGGTCAAGGAAATGCTAGATGAGGGCGTGGAGTATGAGAGGGTGCCTGGAATGATGCATCACAGCCTACAGGGTGTATTGATGAGTCGCCTTACTAGGTTAAAGGGGTGGGAGGAGTTTGAGGGGTGGAGTGAGGCGTTTGAAGCCTTTGGGGAAGAGATTTTATTCTGTAGGGGTCAGGCTGCGCGTTAACAGTCCAGATGTTTGTTAGAAGATATATAACAGTCTGCATCTTTAATTATCTCGCATCTGTGAAATATTTTCTCACTAACCCCAGCGCTTAAAGTGCACTTGTCTGTATCTGGAAGCTCTGGCCAACGATGCCCCATGCCCCATTCAACCTCCACGACATAACTATTTATATCTCTGATCTTCCGCTTTTTTGTTCTATCACACTATAAGCTTCTCCTGAACGTTAAGAGGCCGCAAACATGTCTCAAATCTGTGACGACAACAGGACAGAACAATTAGGACTTCCTCTTTCACCGAGATCCACCCCACCGTCACTTCTACATAGACGAAAGATTGCCCTTGAGGAGAGCCAAAAATTTCATAAGGCAGAGATTGCACGCCTACAGCAGCTCCTTGTCAACTTTTATGAGATAGTCAGTGCAACAAAAACGCGTGTAAAGGACACTTCGCTTAGCCTGAGGCAGGTAGAGCGGTCAATCATCAATGTGAAAGAAGAGGAGATGGGGATTCAGGCAGAGCGAAGCATCAGCAATGGGATTTACAACACAACAGAAGCTGCAAAATGGAGAGGATGTGCATGCTCGTCACACCAGGAAATCTACGAAGACTGGCCAACACACAACGCCGAGCTAACTATCGCTCAATGTATGAGAACATGCATGTACTGCGGCAGCAATTTTCAAAGGGCATCCGAGCTACGAAAACACATAAAGAGAGCAAGGTATGCTCGGAGAAACCTTAGTGTAAAGCTGGAGAGGCGGGGGAGATATAGCCCTGCCACTCCAGCCTGGACCGTCTCACACTCCGGCCTAAACTATCTGAATATTCCGAATCCCTAGTAATAGATATAATTTGAGACAAGTGTGATGGTTCAAAGACCACAGGTGGGAATTGAGCAAGGTGCTGAGAAAGATGAGGATATAGGAGTAGGGAGGCTAGCAAGGTTCATAGTCTAATCTATAACAGCAATAACATCAAGCATAAGTCTACTCTTCGAGGGTAACATAGGATTGGTAAAGAAATCAGCCATTCCTTCGCTGGTCATAATGAACGTGTGCTTTTGATACTGTTAAAAGGGTTTGAGTGCTGCATTCACACATGTGGTGGAAACTGAAAACGGGATCTAAACTCTAAATGCAAAGATGGGTAACGCAAACCTGGTCCCTGTTTCCCGCAATTCTCGATGTCCAGAGGTTGGAATAACAGTTTCCAAAATCTACTTATAAAGCCTTCTTAAAATCAGTCTCGGTCCCCTTCACAATTTCCCAACATTACATTCTACTGTTGTCTTATCCTTTTCATTTCATTGCCGTCTTTACTTTCCTTACAATGGCTAAGTCTACCTGGATAGATATTCGAGCTGGTCTCAATGATTTTGTGTTGGAGGAGCACCGCCAACCGTACGGGGAGTTCTCTGATCTGGTGGACGCAGATGCGCAAGCCCCGCAGATGATCATGTTGGTAGGAGGGGTGCAGAAGACGGCATCCATTCCGAAGCTGGGCTTCGGGACGGCTAGAACACCAAACCACAGTGGCGATATTCGTCTTTCTGTAGACCCAGAGACTACTCGCTGGGAATCCCCGCTGCTCATTGCTGACTGCGAACTTCACGTCCCAAAGACCTTTAGCAAGATCATAGCTGGAAAAGCCCCTCTAGGTATCACGCGCAGGTCGCTAACCTGGCAAAAGCGCATGCCGTTAGGGATTGGAATCGAGCCAAAAGATATTTCTAATCTATTTTACACTCAAATTATGCTACCTTTTAGCACCCTAATCTGCTTCTTTGCAGAAGACTTCCGGGGACTTGGGGAAGTCGCGACGCTCTTGGCGACATGGCTGGTAAATGTCGTCAATTGCCCGCCGGACCTCCCGAACAATACACAACCTCGGATCATGATTCTAGTAAAAGAAAACAACAGCGGCGAATTGGACGAGAAGACTGTGATGCCACAGTTTCTCCGAATGCTTTTGGAAGAGGCTGCACGTCGCAGCCGGTCGCCGATAGAGCGAACTCGAGGTCGGATCTCTCCCGCAAATATGGCGATGCTATTTTCTCATTTTGGAAATATACGCATACTCGCTCTTCCGCAGCCTCAATCTTCCCACCGAGAGTGGAAAGCAATTCGAAAACAAATCTTAGACGAGTCGGAGTGTGTATGCGTCGAACGTTCGAAGGCCCAATTTATCTTCTCTGCGACCCACCTCACGTCGCTTTTTAGCTTCGCATGCGACCACTTTTGTGGCGATGTAGTGAGACCATTCAACTTTATACGAGCGTCACGCCTTCCGAGTCCTGTTCCAAAGAACATGGCTACGCACTTGTCAGAGTTTATGAGTCAAGTTGATTCCGTACGCCTCCACACCTTCGCTGTTCCGATCATTGCATCCGCTCTCGCTCTGGATGCGTACCCTCCTGAAATGCATAGTAAGGGGCTTGTTTCTGTAAACTCTACACCACGCTAACATGACCAAAGTTTTTAATCCCCGCGCCGTCTTTGATGAGCTCTACAAGCAGATTTGTCAGGGTATTCGTTATCATCGGAGCGAAAATGCAGAAGAGAACGCCTTTGATACTGTGCAGTTAACTAATGCAATCGAACATCAGTTTTGTCAGAACGTTCTGGCTATTGCTGAAGGAAAGACAAGTGCTGCCGCGGCGCATCAGACCTGTTTATACTACTTTCGTGAAGAATGGGCCCAAATTCGCAGCGCAACTACCTGCTTTGGCTGTGTAGTGGCAAGGCGACCAGAGCATACTTGCTCCTGCGGACATACCTTCTGTGATCTGTGTCTTGTCAATTACGGTAGGGGTGCTCCAGGTGCACCGTGGACCATATCGATCAAGCTTTGCCCATTGTGTGACGTTGAGGTAAACAAGGTCGTCAAGCTTAAGCCTCCAACTGCCGGGGTCCGTGTATTTACTGCTGATGGTGGGGGAGTGCGCGGCGTAGTCGGCATTCGATGGCTTAAGGTATTGGAGTCTAACCTACGCCTCCCAATGCCCATCCAGGAGCATTTCGATCTCGTGGTTGGAACAAGTTCTGGTGAGACAGTCTAGCCATGTTAAGAATAGATGATGCTAACCTTAATATAGGAGGATTGACAGGCTGGGGGCTGTCTGGCGAGGGTTGGTCTGTCGAAGAGTGTGACAATAAGTACGAGACGCTTTCAGGGGTAGCATTTCACACTGGACTTCCCCCCCAACTGCATTCGATAGGTGTAATCCAGATGATCCGACACATTATTGTCTCATGCACTACAGGGAGCCGCTATAGCTCCTCCGGAATTAAGAAAGCTATCTGTTCGTCATTTGGAGAAGACGCAGTCCTATTTGGCAATGCAACTAGTACTAAAATTGCAATCACGGCTACAACCACAGATAAATCCTCTACCGTGATCTTTACAAACTATAACGGTCCTCAAAGACCAGTGGGCTGCGGTGCGTGGGAATATTTCTTCAATAATTTTTAGGATACTGATTAAAAAAGGTTACACAACCCCGAGCGGGAAAGACGCACAAGAAATGAAGGTCTGGGAGGTGTAGGTCAACAATTTCACTACCGTCAGTATCACTTACTAAAACCCCATTAGTGCCCGAGCGACTTCCGCCGCCCCCCCGTAAGTATAATGTTGAATATAAAGTGTGCAACCAGCTGACGCGTCTGATAGATACTTCAAACCATATAAGGGTTACCACGATGGAGGACTTGGGGGCCATAATAACCCAGTCAACCTCGCACTCTGGGAGCAAGATTTGATATGGGATCGCAAAGGAAAGCAGCCCGATTTTGTCCTCTCCCTTGGGACTGGTTCGGCTATTGAAAGTGATAGCGGCGATACAGAAGGCAGCACAAATACCTCCTGGATCTCCCAGTTGTTCTTGCCACGACTATTCAGGTCATTCATGAAGCTGCTGGACGGCCAGAAGACTTGGTTGGAGCTTTTGAATAGTGTACCTCAAGAACACCGATCTCGCTATCACCGCTTCACACTCGGCTTTCATGGCCCAGAGCCAAAGCTAGATGATGTCAACTGCATGCAAGGCCTAAGAGAGAGAGTCGACACCGATGCCTCACTACTAGCGGCCGAAATTCGTCGCTGCATTGACAATATCCTGGCATCGCTCTTCTACCTAGAGCTTGACTGCCTGCCGTTGGCTTCCGGATTCAGCCTTCTGTGCCAAGCTCGAATATTGTGTCGGTTAGACCCGGGTACTCGGGAGTTACGCGCTTTGCTATGGCAACTAAAGGAGAGCCAGGCACGCTTCTACGTCCAGTCTACGGAGCAGATACCCTGTGTTGATCAGGTATCCTATACCAAGATACAGCAGGGCGAGCCATTCTGCACACCAGTGAAGTTTTGCATATCCTCCATGGATGATCTAGTAGACGTTAAGGTTGATGGGATAACCCAACGAGCCCGCAGTATAAGTAACTGTCCCTACAGGCTACTAGACTTAGTGAAGGATCAGGGCCTGCATCGTGTTTTTGGTCGTCCGGATCATAAGAGGAGGCTTCCCCTCTTACATCACGCAGCGAAACGTCGTAAAATAACTCGGAATAAGAGTATGAGGAGGTGGTATGCTGTAAAATAACTGTCCGAGCATCTAAAACTGCTCTTCAGCTTGCATAACATCAAAATTATATATTCAGCAGAGCACACAATGGATGGCCATTTTCGAGAACTAATTCAGGACCACAACCTTGTACGGGACAATTCAGCTCGCTATAACTCGTGGCATGAGATGAATAGTGCCAGCCTCTTTCAACTCAGACTACGGCCAAGAACAAACCCAAGTCAATATCTAAGAAATTGGCACCATGCATGTTGTGTATATTCCGGAGGTGGCGGCGAAAATTGTCTTTACGCTTGATATAGTGACCAGCTCTAGTGCCGCCGTGTTTGCAGTCATCAATCGGACATCGGTAACGCGTCCTCGTCTCATGGATATCATTAATATGGCGCCGAAGATCTTTGGGGCATTTGAACGGTGGCATGTCGCAGCCAAAATCGCATTTGTAAGGTCTTCGGGAGATGGATGATCTGAGAGTTGTTAGTTTCCATAGAGACAGAGTCTAAATGATCAGTATACCTGAACTCCCCTCGCTTTATTAATGATCCGCTGTCGTTGGAACTGACACCTTGGCGATATATTTGTACCTCGTGTGATTGCGTATCTGAGCGGGATACTTTCCTTTCCGTAGGCATAAGCGCCATATCAATTCTCTCCCCCTCTGGCAATATCTCGAGAGCTAACTCGGCTAAACCAGAAAGATTCTCTTCTCGATGCCTCTTGACCGATTCTACTCCATCGTCATCCCTTCGCTCACTCGCGCCATTCTGATAGTCATCTGAAATATCTTCACGTCTTCATGCAACCTCAACCCAATTGGCATCGTCAAAGTAGTCGACTTCATTATCCAGAAGATTGTCAAAACTCTCCTTGCTGTGGCAAACCAGATCCATCTCAGCGTAGTAATTAACAATTTAAAATGCTCACCCTGTTTCTCGGGTCTGGTATAAAAGTTCGATTGTGGTGACACTTGTAAGACTGGCCTCCCTATCGGTAACGTGCATATGAGCGGGAGTCAGCTCGTGGCTGGGCACCACCTGGCCTCCACCATATTGAACAATGAGCAATACCGGGCGTTAATTGCCTTGCACAGAACACTGCTACACGAGCATCATGATTTTTTTTTTTTTGCTTCTCAGCACCCGTTCCACAACATTGGCGGTGTGTCAACTACCCGTAAACTCCGCTACGCCAGCGACGCTCTGGCGTCACGCAATCCACAGCTTTCTTTAGCTACTCCGCAACAGACTTCCTACGTCTCTCGACTATATGCTAGTCTTTATTGTTTTAATCTACTTGGGTGAACTTGCCCTCCACCATTACTAGCCCGACATATATTCCTTTACCTCAGCTACGAGCTGCTCTTGGGATATCGGACGTGACTCAGGCTGGGTAATCATCTCCATAGGTGGGAGGCTCCAATAAATCAATCGTCTCCATTTCTTTTATTCCATTTTTTCATCCTCATTTCCTGCCTCAGGGTAATATCGGCGTGACGAAACCGCGGGTCTGTCTCACCTAGTTCCCGCCGGTTCAGGTCATGGTCCGTCTCAAGGGTGCGACTTCTCATAATAGTCTTTCGTCTCATACCCTAAAACATTCTCTGCGATGTGACCAGCGTCCCCGTCGTCAATCTTCATTACGTTCCGGTGCATATAAATGCGCCCTGTTCATTGCTTCCTTAGCCGCCCATGACGCCCCTGGAATTACTGTCAAACGAGCTTTCGTATGCCATTACCTCTTCGTTAGAAATCGAGGATGTCATTAGCCTGTCGAGGACATTGAGGGTTATACCAATACGTTTTGAGCGACTAGGTCTCTAGAGCTGTGGCTCAGGTTAGTGATGTTCTATATGCTTCCTTTGCCATGTTTGCTCATAACTCTCTGAAAAGGCCAAAATCCCATTGAGCAGGGAATTCATCACGGCGACGCAAAGCGCCACGAGCTCGGCGCAAGCCTTGCGCAAGTGGGCCAAGCAAACGGAAGCATTGGCAACAGCGAAACCCTACTCGGTCGCCATCGTTGGTGTAGGGTAAACATACATGTACTCCAAAGGTGCTCTGTGGTACATGCACAACGGTACACTGCGCCTGCTTGAAACACGGCAATCCCTCACGGAGGAACTAGTTGTTGATCTATCTAGTCTTCTTGATAAGACTGCGTCCAAGGCCCAGTCAAAGGTTGCAGGCTCGTTCTCGTTCCTTCATTATCATGAGGGCGTCTTGGCCTGCTTGTTCAGATACTCGCACCCAAGACGTGGAGGCTGGCTCATTGCGATGGACGTTAAGAAACCGGCTATTATCCTCAGCACTGAGGTAGCCTCGACAGAAAAACTCTTCGCGCGTCATGATGGTGACTATCTCTACTATGGAGTCCACGTCTGCAACGACTACGATAACCGCAAGAGGTGGGTTCTTCACGGGTATGATTTGAGGAACGGCAAGTTTCTAGGACGCAATAATTTCCTCTTCATGAGCACCACGATTATTTCCTTGCGACTCAACATCCTTCTGCCACGGCTGCGGTGCGACGACTGCCGGTAAAGTACGCAATCCCAGTGAGGATCTGGCGCCACACTATCCATAGCTTTCTCGAGCTCCTCCGGAGCAGGCTCCCTGCATCTCTCGACTATATGCTCGCCTTTATATACCTTGCTTATTCCTTGATGATGGTTCTTCTAGAGACAGTCCCAGCCTTTGAGGACACGTGAATTGAATGCTTCGGCGATTTGTGAAGGTATAGAATGGCCATTGAGGATGACAACGTTGGGGACAGGGAGATTTGGGCCCAGGACGCACACCAGTGGTATCTGAAGTCAGTGGTATCCACCAACCGCTCCCCCACACCCGGCCGCCTGTACCACCACCTCGCGATCCTACCTCGGCCAGACGCGCTCTCCTCTACTACGGAAAATCGCTCGCAGTCCCCATCCCCGCTGTTCGATCCGACGCTGAACCCAGTTGCCGGCAAGCGCCGCTTCTCCGCCGTCATCTCGGCCATAGTACGTAATCACGCTATAATCTTTATCTCCGAAGTGGGCTTTTACGCCTTTGTCGACTCGAACATGCTGGATTGTTGGGCAAGGATAGACATCCGCATAGCAAAATAGCAGCTCTTGCTCTGATAGTGGTGATTTGAGATGCGCGCTTACTGGCGCTGGCACCTTGATTGAGCCAACACTCCTCTAGTAACATCTCAACTTGTAGATCTCAGCCCCACCTGATACCACAGTCCTGTAAACTCTAATTTCACGACTATCGTCTGTCCCACTAGACTTTCCAGGCCGCGACAGGCCCGAAAGACCCGAAAGGCGTCCGCAGTTGTTCAAAGATAAGTAAATTAGTATATATACTCAAAAGTCCCTCTTTCTCATTCTCCTCATGCATGGTCGCCACGCAAAGCAGTAACGTACCTCGAATTAAAGCAACTAACTTAATCAATTTTGGTTAGTGTAAATGATCCAAAGCGCAGGTTGCGGAGAATTTGATTACTGCAAGAATAGGATATCATTGCTGTGCTCTTCAGTTCGAATGGGCCTCTCGACGCAGGCCTCGCGACGATCACTGGTATCCGTGTATCGCCCCAATTGATGCCACTAAGTCACGTGTGCCTTCTACACAAAAGCAGCTAAGGTTATCTAATAGCATCTATAATACGGGGAGCATATGTAATAAGAGGGCGCTGCTTCTTAAGATATAAAGGGCAGAGTGTAGCAACGGAGGTTGGTGGAAGGGTGGCTTTTAGAATATTTAAACCTCGAATTCAATACAGTAGCAAAACTTGATTAAGAAAGCATTTAGAACGCTAGCTAATATGAGACCCTTCCATTTTCCAGGAATTATATGTCTGAGTGCAAGCTAGAGTATTAGGATGGGCCGCACCTAATTTCCTTGTCAACAATTTAAGACACGAAGAAATTAAGCCTAGAGCTTCTGCATCACGATTCTGGCCTTTCCATGTCCAGGCAAGATTGTTCATGCTGTTCAGCGTGTGTGGATGGTCCGCGCCGAGTTTCTCCTTGCTCGTCTCCATCACTTGAACCTCCAGCTCTTCGGCAGCGTCCCACCGCCCTTGATTCCAGAACGTCGACGCAAGGTTGGCCATGATAGTCAGCGTGTCTGGATGGTCCGCGCCGAGTTTCTCCTTCCTTGTCTCCATCACTTGCACCTGCAGCTCTTCGGCAGCGTCCCACCTCCCTTGTTTCCTAAACGTCGACGCAAGGTTGGCCATGCTAGTCAGCGTGTGTGGATGGTCCGCGCCGAGTTTCTCCTTGCTTGTCTCCATCACTTGCACCTGCAGCTCTTCGGCCGCGTCCCACCGCCCTTGATTACTAAACGTTAACGCGAGATTGGCCATGCTAGCCAGCGTGTGTGGATGGTCCGCGCCGAGTTTCTCCTTGCTCGTCTCCATCACTTGCACCTGCAGCTCTTCGGCAGCGTCCCACCGCCCTTGATTCCTAAACGTCGACGCAAGGTTGGCCATGCTATTCAGCGTCTCTGGATGGTCCGCGCCGAGTTTCTCCTTGCTCATCTCCATCACTTGCACCTCCAGCTCTTCAGCAGCGTCCCACCGCCCTTGTTTCCTAAACGTCGACGCAAGGTTGGCCAAGCTAGTCAGCGTGTCTGGATGGTCCGCGCCGAGTTTTTCCTTGCTCGTCTCCATCACTTGCGCCTGCAGCTCTTCGGCAGCGTCCCACCTCCCTTGTTTCCTAAACGTTGACGCAAGGTTGGCCATGCAAGTCAGCGTGACTGGATGGTCTGCGCCGAGTTTCTCCTTGCTTGTCTCCATCACTTGCACCTGCAGCTCTTCGGCCGCGTCCCACCGCCCTTGATTACTAAACGTCGACGCGAGGTTGGCCATGATAGTCAGCGTGTCTGGATGGTCCGCGCCGAGTTTCTCCTTGCTCGTCTCCATCACTTGCACCTGCAGCTCTTCGGCCGCGTCCCACCGCCCTTGATTACTAAACGATGACGCAAGGTTGGCCATGCAAGTCAGCGTGACTGGATGGTCTGCGCCGAGTTTCTCCTTGCTTGTCTCCATCACTTGCACCTCCAGCTCTTCAGCAGCCTTCCATAGGCCCCTAAGCTTATACACCAAGCCTACCATTGCCATACTATTCAGCGTATCATTGTGCTCTCGACCGAGAATCCTCTTTCGAACCTCTTTTGCCTGAATTGACATCTTGTACGCCTCTACTCCTTTTCCCATACTCCACGCATACCATGCTGCCTTGTATAATATTGAAGCCCAGTCTATTAACGAGTCTTGTTCCTTTGGCTTCTGTGTTGCTGCTATTTGCACGTGCGGGTAAAGCGCCTGACACGTCACCCAATTCTCGTACTCTCCCGTTGGAAGCTCTGCGTCGAGATTCCTGATAAACTGTTGTTTCCACCTCTCTTGCTGCCCATGTGCTTTGAGCCATTTGCGCGTGGCTAGCTGCACTAGCCTGTGCATTTTGAAGGTGATGCCATCTGCATTGACAGAGATGAACGAGTAGTTTCGTAGTGCTGCGACATCGCCTTCAAACTCATCACTCACACTAGACTGTGTTGTGTTATCTTCATCGTCATCTTCATAATCAGTGTCGCTATTAGCATGTTTATCACCATCGCTCTCGTTCTGGTCTTGCCGCGAGCTTCTCTGCGCGCTTTGACTTCGAAGTAGAGCCTCGGGAATTCCTTGCCAGTCAAAAAAACTCATAAGCGACAACAAATCAGTAGCTGATGGTCTGATCTCACGGATATGATCGAACGATATTTGCCATGTAACGATGATGGAGTTCTTGGCCTCCGAATCTCGCTGTAGCTCTTTGGCTTCGTACTTAAGGAGACTGGATCTCTTGCTGTTGCTCTTCCGAAAGCTTTGAAGGTACTCTCGCACGGAGCTGCGAGGCGCTAATTCGGAGATGTATGCGGCTGCCTGGACAATAGCAAGCGGCATAAACTCGAGCTCCGCGACGAGCTGGGCAGCGTCATCGCTATCGTCATCCTCTCCAAGCTTGTTCTTAAAGAGTGCTAGTGCATCTTTCGGGCTCATTGGCTCGATTGCGATTATGTCGCGCGGCTTAACCAACTCTAGCGCCGCATCCCTGCTCCGTGTTGTTATAAGAATCGATCCATTCGGGCAATGCGGGAGGTATGACATGAGCGGTGGTAGTTTCCCGTCATCTATGCTGTTCGTTTGCAAGTCCTGACCGGCACTTCGACGCTCAACGAGGTAGCTAGCATCATCCACATTATCAAGTATTACAACCCACACTCCCTTCCTATCGTCGCGCAGCCAGTCGTGCACGAGGTGGAATATATTGGCCTTTGGATTCTGCCTCCCCGGGATCTTGACGCAGTTTGCAATATCTCGAAAGCTCTGCTCAAACCGGGCTGTGTTGCTTGCGTGGACCCAGAACACCCACGTTTTCTGCAATCGGTCTCGGGATCGATACGCGTATTCGATGGAGAGTTGCGACTTGCTTCGCAGCAGTTAGCCATCCGCAATGGCAGAAGTGTTTGTGCTTACCCGACGCCCCCCAGGCCAACGAGTGCGGTCCGAGATCCTAAGACAGCGCATTTTTGGTGAATCTGATCCAGTAATCCGCCCCGTTCGACAAAGTCCTCGTCGCGACTGAAGGGTATGACGATCGACGAGGTCGGTGGTGTCTCTAGTAGCTCTATGGTGGGGCCGTCGTTAGCGCCGGTTAACTTGGACCCTTTGCAACTCACCAGGAGGGGCGTAATTATAGAAAGTGGGGTTCATTGAGTTGCCTAGTTCATATTTGTCAAATCTGGACATGGTCTCGATTATACTATTTCTTACTACCAAAATACGCGTCACCCTTGATCTCATTGTGATAGAGATCCCCAGCTCCAGTATGCTGGGCTCCTCTACCAGTGTTGGCATTAATGTTACCACTACCCCGATGGTTTTGGGTGACACCCCCAGTCTCGTCCTGGAGAGGGGAAGGCATGTCGGTCATCTCCTTGATCGCTTCTTGTATCTCCCTCACTTGGGCATCGGTAGCGGTTCCCATCAACCTCTCGCATACTAGCACTTGGATGTCCTTTAATATATCTTCCATCAAACACTCCACTTTGTACTCTTTCCCTAATGTACCGAGGGCTTTCTTGTATCGATCGTACCATTTGTCGTCATCCTTCCGAATAACCTTCTGGAACATTTTCTTGAGGTTCTCAGCCTTCGCCTTACATGACTCCAGAATGGGTTCCAATGCCTCCTGCGTCGTCTCGTCGACCATCTGTGCCCTCTCTCTAGCTCTGTCGAGAATTTCGATCACTAGCACCAGTCGTGCATGCACCTGGCGAAATGCCTCGGGCTGACCTTTCGCGTCTTTAGCGGCATCGTATATTGTTTTAGTTGCCTCAACGATTGAGATCACGCCTGAAATGACGCCAACAACGAACGCAGCCTCAGCGCCGGACATAGCAATCGATAAAGATTTCGGTGTCAATATACTACAACGACTAATTAGTATTTGAAAGTGTCCCATAAGTTGGCTTTTTGGATTCACGTACCCGGACGTGGCTACCGGATCAGATACTGGATGTGTATGGCGTGGTTGAGTCCCCAGAGCGTTTGCGAAAGAGTGAGACTTGAAAAACTCGTTGTAAACGGGTTGCAGGCCGTCTTTAAATGTTTTTCGTACGAGTCCTTTATTAGGGGCAGCAGGAGTGCCACTAGGTGCATTCCTGTGTTGCCAGCGGCGCAGGGTATACTTACTGCGAGTGCTCTGAAAGTTGCAATGCTGGTCCAAAGTAAGGCTAGCGATACGCCCGTATTGTGTGGCTGGCTGAATCGCGATGCTGCCCAATCATCGTAACCAGGAAGCACAACTTTCCATAGGTCGCGCGAAGGAAGAGCATAATGTAAGAATTCCAGACATTCCTGGTAAGAAGAGAACTGAACAAAACCTTGGGACTAACGAATAACTTTATTGAATGTGTGATGGCCTGGCGCGCAGCCACATGCCTTCTTGCCACAGGCCTCGAGTCGGAGCAACTAACGCGTTTTGATTAGTGTAAATGCTCCCACGCATCACTTGGCAAGGCTGTGGTTGATCAGCACTGTGGTTGTACGAGGCTGACGCGAGGCTGAACTGCGTCATGTGGCTTGAAGCTAATATCACCCACACAAGGCATCCCTAATACCCCGTTTGGCCACCTATCGTGAGACGACAGCACTGACGCCGACAGTGCAGTAAATTATGTGTTCTTCAAACATTTCATTCAGGTTATTTGTACGTTTTTTGAACTATCCTATATATCCCAAAGTCAAAAGAAGTTCGCAGCATCCATATCAAAGCCTTCCTGTAGATACATATCCCACTCTCTCTGAATCCTCGTCTCGTTCTCTTTCATATTAAGGGTCAACTGCTCCACATGCTTTAAACCTAGAGTTGTGCCCTTCGCTAGTTCGTCTGTTGCTTTAATCACCTCATGGTAGTGGACGAGGAGTTGCCGTAGGTGTGCGACCTCTGCTTTAAGACGTATCTGACTCTCCTTGAGGGCTTTATTTCGCCTATGCAGAAGCAGCGTTGGGGCGAATCTTGGTGAAGGAGGAAGTGGCTTGTCGGGCATCAGTAAAGGTCTTGGTGGCCGCAATGGCGTTGGCAGGAGTGGCCCTGCTTCCTTCGAGCTGTTGTCGTTCGTAATATGACTTGCGTAGCTTTTAGACATGTTTGCGGCATCTTAGAAAAGGCAAGAAAAGTCCAGCGTGTCTGATATTTATGAGAAATGGCATGGCAAAGGGAAAAACGGAAAACAGAAAGAAACAAACAGAGATTGGGGGAGGGTTGCTTTGGACTTATGGGTGGGAAGGTGGGAATATCTCGGCTGGAGGTTACGGGTGCGACGGCGGCAAGGGGTGAACCATAAGTCCCTACTTGGAGGCTCTGGCCAAGGGAGGGGGTCACTAGTCCCTACTCGGAAACTCTGGCCAACAGGTGGGCGTTGGGTGGCCCTTGGCCAGTTGTTGGCCAGAGCTTCCGAGTACGGGCTAGTGATTCTACCATTTTGGAACCAATGATTGCAGGGGGTGAGCGACTAACCTAGATGTGGACGTGGCCACGCCTCAGGTACTGCTTCACGAATACTGATAAACGAGTGCAGAAAATCGTATACTATAAACTGACTTGGGGAGAACAGATAAACTATATAATGAGCTCCGGGAGCCGTTCTCCTATCTAAACAAACCATTCAATATCACTCTTAAACAATCGCTTTTTATCATTCCTAACCTTATAATGAAGATCGTCAATACTTTACTTGCTTCGTCAATTGTTGCTTTGGCGGCCTCTCAAGAAGCTCCAGCGATGTGCATGACTAGCCCAATAAGTACTTTAGCCGCAGGGGAGGTTGCACAAGCGTCGTAAGCGTTGTCACTCCATCAGAGCGCTAGTATCTCAGCTAACCACAGCTGACTCCAGCGTCTGGAATCCAATCGGCCGCAGCTGTCAAGCCACACTGTCATTTGCAGACGACAACTTCCTGCCTGTGCATTTTGATACACGGCCCAACACCTGCCCTGGCGCTCAGCAGATGGAACTAACAATCCCAAACGAGGTACCTAACGGGGAAGCGTTTCTGTCGTGGTTAGTGCAAGAGTTGATTTTTTGAGTCCACAAACTAACATACGCAGGGTCTGTGCTGGGGACGTCGCAGCTTTGTGTTCGCGGGTAATGCTCGTTGACGGCCAAAGCGACGTCGCAAGATTAGCACTAGCCCAGACTGCATCTTTAGTTTGCGAGGTACTTGCAACGACATTTGCCACCTTGACAACATCTAGCTCCACCGCAGCTACAACATCTACAAGTCTGACAACTAGTGGGTGGGGGGCGAGTCCAACAGAAAGTGGGTCGTCTGTGAGTCCAACAGAAAGTGGGTCGTCTGTTAGTCCTACAGAAAGTGGGTCATCCACAAGTCCGACAGGAAGTGGGGCTAGTGGGGCGGCTACTAGCGGTGCTGGGACTGGATCAGCGACATCTCAGGCGGCAAGCGCGGATGCCATAACAGTCAAACAGGTTACTCCATCACCAACACCAACACCAGTAGATTTGTGTCCATGTTAGCTATAATTAGGGGAATGGTGGAGCCTATGGTGCGATCTGCAATGTCTTTATATTTCCTTTGCTCGCTCTCTGTTTGCACTTTGGTTCCTGTTTGTTCTTCGCGCTTAGTTTTATATTTTGCTCTTTCACTTGCACGCTCTTTTGGTTCGTTGCTCTATCTTTCGCACTTTGCAAAGATCCTACGATGGGCCACCCAACATATAGTAAAGCTGAAATAAACTGGATGTTATTTTACAAACTACTCAACCTCTCATTGGAACAGATTCAGTGTCTCCATAATACTCGATTCGAGGACGTGCCGCGAACGGTGGATGCAATCCAAAATAAGTTAAAAGAAGTCAAGCGTACCAACAGCCTACAATCAAAAGACAGCGAAGGAATCTGCCTTTCCCGTCTCGAACGATTCCTGACGGAAAACATTGGGGAATTTGACATCACTCTTCGCCAGCATTTCTATCTTAGACGGCTTCCAGATGGAGATCGCAAGCTCCTCGACAATCTGTGTATGTACTCGCTACTCTAGAAGACACAGTATACTTATTTGTTGCTAGATAGATCGAACTGCGCACTTGGAATTTGAGGAGGCTGAGAGATGACGGAATTGGAATGATGAGGATATTCATTTTGTAGCAGCCTTAACTATCTACGACCATTCATTTTATAATATAATGTCATATTGTTCCAGTACCTCTCACAAGTTGCTCCACAGAACAGATTTATAAGACCAGCCCACCCTATACTTTATATCCCACGATTTTTGAGCAGCGGATACAATAGTACAGATTGTGCCCAAACTTAACCATCCCGCTGGCACAAATTTCGTCTGAGGAAACGCGGCCATTCTTTGAGATGGCTTCGACACTCAGCATGCACCGAAAGCAGCGTAGGACTTCGACAGACGTGATTTGAAGCGTTATGGTGGGGTCCATAGTGAAGTCCATAGAGTTTGAATTGCACTGGCACGGCGTTGGCGTTATCGGGGTTGTATAATGATTGCCAAACAGTTCTTATTATTGTTGGTATTTCGCAATACCTGAACTTGAAGGGCATTTCCTCCATATATTGTAAACTAAACTCTGTATACCGCTAAATGGCACCTGCAACGCCAAAGCTTCCTGATTAGTGCTAGCTCGGCTTAGGCAGTATTTATATAAATCTGGGCATTGAGGACTGAACTGTAAACTAATTTAATTTTACAGTCGTTCAAGTTAACAATAATGCGTCTCCTTCAAATAGCATCGTTCCTAGCTGTCTCATGCTTGGCTCACACAAGCCCTTATAAGACGTTGGTCTTCCTCCTCTATGCTCTCGCCGATACTAATGTCAGTAGGTCCTCTGAGCCGTGGAGCAGGGGTAACCTGACATTGGCGACCCCAGCGGGTTCTTCTGCGTGCAACAACCTCTTTTCAACGAACCATGCGCGCAGCTCCTACCAAACCGCCGTCTCAAGTGGTTTACGTCACATCAACGAGTTTGCCACAGCTTCGGCAATCACCACAAACACCCAATCTTTACCAACGCCGCAGACTATAAGCCCGCCTATCCAGAATGGGGGACATCGGCTTCCGATTGGTTGGGGGGCGACGCTCTTTATCAAGTCATGGGAGATTATCTATTATTATGCGAGGCTGTTGCTCATTTTGTTCCTTCTAATTCTTATCTTTTTTTGATGTATCTTGTTAAAACAAGTAGATATAAAACAAGTAGATAGTTTAAATCAATCCTTCGCGCTGCGCTTTAAGAGCTGCAATGTTTAAGGCGCGTTTAGTATCTACATGATGACACTATTATATGCCTTTGATGGAAAAGTACATGGCTTTCTACATGTTGGGCATGTTCTGCATACAGAAATCCATCGTAAAATGCACTCTTGACAGAATGCATGACCGCATGAGAGAAAATGAGAGTTTGGAGTTTTATAGCAGATATCGCACATTGCCGCCTTTATCCTCTCACGCTCAGCCTCCTCTAATTTCGCAATTCGAGACTTGTAGTCCGCAATTTCTTGTTCATAGTTCTGGCGCTGGATCTGCGCATCTGACAGGTGAATGTCTAATTTGTCGACATGGCCCCGGAGATTGAGGAGAAGCATCGCAATATCCCGACGTCCATCCAAATCCAAGTCATCGGTGTGATCAGTGATGACAATCGCTGTTTCTTAGACAGAGGTTAGATAGAAGCGACCAAAATAGGTTGGATATATCTACCTGCGGTACACCCATCCTGTGCGTACATTTTCTCTGTGATCGAAGTCGATGAACGGTGTGGCGTATTTAACTTCACGAGATCGTATGACATTATATTACGAGCGTTGCAAGGACTGTGGATGTGGAAGCTGCGTCCTTGAAGTGTTCATTGGACTTCAGATGTGGGAGTTGCGTCTTTTTAAATTGTTCCGCTTCCTGATACGGCGCGTAGACTAGTGTTCATTGGATCACAGGAGAGCAATTTCCAGCAGGCGTTCTCATACAACGAGTCACGATTTGAGAATACATCAATACCACGATCTTAATTGGGTTCAATCTAACTCTACCACTACTCTTCCAAAGTTTACAGCCTATGCTTATTCATTCTCAGGCTGTGATTTCACGCGCTTATTCGATATATGGTCCTCGTCGGCCCTCTTTCGCTTGGACGGCTGTCGGTTTTGGTCAATCAGTAAATCCCCATCACAATTAACACTTGTATCGAAGAATGGCGTTCTCTGGGTTACGTCGGTCTCAATCTGCGCAAAGGTTAGCCTTTTGATCATAAATAGGAGTCTGACTACTAACTGCTACCCCAATATTGCTCATCTGGCAACCTGGACAGCTTCTAAGGGCCTCTTCAGCGTGTGTGCGCCTCTCATTGGCGCTAACAACTTGTCTCTGCATCGATTGCAGGTTCAACGTTAGGGCTTGCGATGACTCTCTTTCAAGGGCCAGCAGTCTTTCGTAGTGATTGAGCTTGAGAAGAAGGTGGTGAGCTTTTGACCTAGTTACATTATGAGCTGCAACTTCCTCAGGTAGGTGCCAAGATGGATCTTGAGGGCTCGTTGGAGAGCGGAAGCCCCCTGGAAGCGAGCTATTCCCTGATTTTCTGTAAGGAAACAGCCCTGCGCGGTCTGGGATTTGTAGAGCCATATTAACAGATTCAATAGATGTTATGAATGAAGAGATAATGGACAGATATGGCGGTCTATATATACAGCGGATTTTTCAATCTTTGGTCGAGCTAGAAGAGCCTTGAATGGCCGGAGGTTGCTAATTATAGCGGATTTTTATCTAGTATGTTTTTTCGCAGGGCCAGAGGTTCCTAATTAGGATAGGGCGTCAGCATCTCATACAGGGAGCCACAGGATGTAACGGAGAATAGAATAGTACTATATGTGACAGGTTCTATTCAATTCTCTGCTTATTATAGATCCCATTCCGTTCTCCCTGCTTATGACCAATTGCTTGAAGTATGCTAGACTAGTGCGCTTAGGTGCGTTCCCATCCATATTCTGAAAGTATGTCACTGAAGCTCCTCGAGACCGTTTCTGCCAGTTTTGCCACAACCTCTACTTGCAAGCTCAATACTGTTTCCCCCTCCTTTCCTCGATCTAGCCTAGGAATTTTGGCTTTTCGCTTCGGTGCTAATGAAATTGGTGTTTGTTGTTTTAATGGAGGTCGATCCAAACAGTAGGAGGTGATTCGGCCTCGTTTTCCTACTTTTCGCAAGCCACACAAACTTCTTTTTTCGTTGTATAGTTTATTATAACGTCGCTGAATCTTTTTCCATGACATGCCATTGGCCTGCCACTCCCGAATTTGCCATTTTTGAGTGTCGGTATATTGGTTCATCGTGTTGCTAGTGGAGTGTATTGAACAGGGACAGAAGAGAGTACGTAGGGGGGATATTCATATGCACTCACGGGTTACATTTTCGGCATAGTTCACTATTTACCCCTCATGGCCAGAGTTTCCTATTGAAGCTTGGAGCTCCCCCCACTGCCAAGCGCAAGATCTCAGTCCCTACCGCTAAAGCGCGCTAGCTATAAATTTTGCCGCCACCAGTCATCGCAGCTCACTATTCCCTCATGGCCAGAGTTTCCTATTGAAGCTTAGAGCTCAAAATACTGTGTGTGCCTGGTGACGATGTATCACTAGCGCGCTTTAGCGCTAGGGACTGAGGCTTGGCAGTGGGGCAGTCGTCGTAGTATGAGTATACCCAGGGACCACTTGCCGGTGTCCTATCACATGAGTAGAAGCTGATGCGGGTTCTCGGAGGCTTCGGTCCAACAATTACCCAATACATGTAGGGCCCCACGCTCCCACCTACCACAACTTACCTTTAAGCGCCCAACACATTTACTAGCTATGTCCAGAGTGTACGTACCTCAACGTCGTCATCTCGCATATAGAAGACGATTGTATATGTGTGGGACGGTACATGGCATACGGGCTGGCTGTGACTTCCTTGGTCCCAGCAGTCTGGTTCTGCCAATAGGCGCAGCATCCCCAGGGCGAGACGGGGACGCCGAGAAAGACTCGTTATATCCGAAAAGGAGCCGTGGCGAACCAGCGTGGTCCCGCGGTCCCGCAAGTCTGGCTCTGCCGGTAGGCGCAGCATCCATGCAAATGTGATAAGAAGGTCTCGAGGGACTGCATATGAGTGGCTGGAACATGTGTCGTTCTAGATTCAAAGAACGGAAATGCGGATGCAAGTTTTTGTAAATCGTAATGTTGGTGGCGTCCTCAGTGTTATTTCTGCCATTTCCTTACAGTTTCCGGGAATGAAGCCTCTGGCGGATTAGCCGCCCATGACCTTTCCTGTAATTACCTCGAAGCATTGTAAGGGAGAATCGAGATAGAAAACATAGATAGATACGAGCTCGCCAGCTTCATTCTCCCCATCTCACAATTTTTACTTTTACTGATATGATCACTTTGCCCTCTATGGATTTCGGCCACTTTGATGTGGATGCTTATCTACAGCTCCCACCAGATAACCCGAATGTGCCGACGGCTCCTGTTGCTCCCATGGTATCCACATCACCTATAGCCGCCGTCCTTCCTGCGACGCCCCCATCGGTGGACAATTTATACGATGGCATCTACACCCCTGAAAATCCAGAGCTAGATTGGCTGCCCCACGATGCTTTCAAGACTACGGGGCTAAATCAGGGTGATTACCTCTGCCACCAAGACAATGACCTCTACGATTATTACAGAGAGACTGCCCCTGAGATTCCAGAGCTCGATTGGCTGCCCTACGATGCTATCGAGACTACGGGGTTAAATCAAGGTGATGAACACAATTGTTGCGGAGAAGCTGCCCCTGGAGTTCCAGAGCTCGATTGGCAGTCCCACGATGCTATAGAGCTAAACCACCCGTCAATCGCCGCTATAGATGCTTTTGTTCAAGCAAACCTAGATCACGTGGCTCCGGATGATCTGACTGAACAGAGTTTAAGCTCGACTGATTCTGAATATGGACATCCCGACCAGCTCACCAACGAAGAAAACGAGCCTCACACGTCTGATGACATACCTAGCCTCCCACTACTCTCTTGGTCCCCGCAAATCAAGGACTGCATGTCCCAAGAGAACATCTTCAGAACCAAAGAGGATAACCATTTGGAGAACCGTGCTGCAATCACAGACTTACAAAGGTATGGGCTTAGCTTGCTACACTACGTTCACAGAGAAACAAGTTAACACCACAGCAAGCCTTGTATCAGAAGAATTTGGGATACTACGTGCTGAGCGTGCTGCCACTGAGAATAGAATGAATAACATGATGGCCGCCATTGCTGAATTCAAGACCTTCGCGGATGAAACATCCGTAGTCATTCAGATGCTTCACGAGGAATTAGCTACAGTGATCCAAAGTCGCAAACAGGATAAATAGTTTGTTTAGATATAGTTGTACGTCTATATGGCGTTAAAGAGTCTGAGGGGGGAAGTTGGGGAAATCTGGAGAGGCACGATAGGATACCGTGGCATTCTGGCCCTAAAATAGCAGCTTTTCCTAATATTATTCTCCACTAAATCTCTTCGTCGTCGTCTTCGTCGTCATCCCCGTCATCCTCATACTCCTCTTCCTCGTCGTTATCCTCATACTCCTCTTCCTCTTCCTCGTCGTCATCCTCATACTCCTCTTCCTCGTCATCATCCTCATCCTCCTCTTCCGCCTCTTCCACGACTTCCTCATACAAGCGATCCGGGGTATTTAGGGGGCCACGAGGACTGCGCACAGGGTCGGCGTAGCTGGCGGCGGAGGCGCGGGTGATTCGGGGTGAAGAGGGCGTTCGTGGAGGCGCGCAGACCTGCCGACGACGGGCAGGAGGGCCAGCCTCAAGCGGGTAGGCGGCACGCTTGCGGCCCAGGGAAGCACCACTCGTAGGCGCTTTGGTGGAAGAGGAGACGGCCACGGCCGCAGAACGCCCTTTTACGGGTTCGTCAGTATTTCCCTTAGGATCCGTAATAGGCCCAGAGAGCGGAGCGGGGGACATGGGAGCAGTTGCTAGCCCATCCGTATTAGTATAAGAACAATAGAAAAAGTGAGAGTAGACTTACCCCGCAGAGAGCATTGGGTGCCTCCGCTGTTATAGTGGCAGTTTGTACAACTTCCGAGTAGAAATTCCTTCACCTGGATGCACTTCGGGAAAGGACCGCGGCCGAAAACGCAGCGGGTACATGGCTGCTGAACGATATCACCAACAATATAGGCTACAGCCGCCTCCAGATTGCCCCTGCTCGTAAGGTTTGGGAGGCGGCCGTCCCTTAAGGGGCGGAGATCTAGCTCGCGGAGTTTTTGAAGCTTGAGGAGAGAGTTGCATATGCCAGAGCGGTCACGGGGAGAAACCAAGCGGAGGAAACTCGAAGCTTGCAGCTGGGGCGAGCTGTTATCAAGGGAGCTACCTTCTAGTTGTTATTATCATTCGTAAAGATTACGGACAGATGCTGTTACTCACTTCTTTTGGCAGTAGCCAAGGTCGAAGACGACGCGGACGCAGAGGTCCTGCCTTCCACGTCCTGTTTGATCAGGGAAGCTTGTTGAGGTGAGTGACGAGGCTCGTCGGCAACTGCTAGTATGGCTGGTGCGGCCGAAGACGGAAGAGCCACCCCTTGTTGATCTATGCTGCGCAAAATCAACTGTTTGACATGCCTATTAAGATAGTCCTCCTTCTTTCTGGCATTTAGGCTGTTGTATTTTGATGATTTCTTCTGTGTGAGCCAGCATCTCATAGTTTCCCTTTGCTCGGCTTTGTCTAGCCGATAGAAGAATTTAATTTTATAATTCTTCTCGTCGGAAACTAGCATGTTAGTTTTCCTCGATGTATCATCCACAATGCTGCTAGAATCAGCATTCCGTCCAGGTTCTTTCCGAGCTCCTAGTGCCTCGTGGTCGCGTACAACTTGGCGCATCGTTTCGGCTGTCTCAGGGTCACCTTCTGTTGCTGTCTCATTCAGCAATTGTCGAATTGGTAGCATTCCGAAAGAGATCAAACGACAAGGCTATAATCTAGTTAGCAACTGATATAAGTTTCAAGAATTATCTGTTCATAAAAAGTACCTACTGCTCGTCTTTTGAAATGTATGTGTAGGATAGGTACTCGTGTGTGGGTAGAGCCCGAAAGTCTCATGTGGTGCGGCGAATGAGTATATATGTGTCTAGGCACGGACCACCAGTCAAGGTGGGATATTAGCTGGCCTGCGTACCTCCTGCAATTCCGCTGGTACCTTCCATTGATAATCTGCTACTATTTATAAAAAGCCTCGTGATTCGTTTCTCAGCGAATGCAAACGGAGATTTAGTTAAAATTGTTTGCTAGTATTATATCATTTCTCATCTGGTATTAACACCGTATGTTTGTCGTATGTGCATGCAGCAGCTGCCTGAGCCGTGGAAGATATACCAAAGTACCCTTTCGAGATTGTTCTGCACAGAAAAAGCATTTCTCTAGCATAATCTAACAACCTGAAACTATAAAATATAGTGATGAGAGCAACAGCTATAGTACGATGACGAATGTAGATGATTTATAAAATAGTGTCTTGTCAACTACTTAAGTCAAAGAGCTAACTGAAGTCATATGTCCAAATTAGAAAGCAATTTAGCCAATTCTTCGCTAAAAGGCCATTTCAGCTCATCGTCCTCATCATCCTCATCCTGATCCTCTTCCTCCTCCTCCTCATCTTCCAACCCCTCTTCCTCTTCCTCCTCATCCTCATCTTTGTCCCCCTCTCCCTCCTCTCCCTGTGCCTCCTCCTCCCTCGCAAGCGCGTCATCAACTTCCATCGTCCCGCTCCCCTCCCCGGTCCCCCTCGCCTTGCTCTCCTCAGTCTCGCTACCGCTGGCGCTTCCGCTCTCCCTCTCCGCAGCACCATCGTCGAAGTCCTCAGCCTTCTCTCCAACGAAAAACGTAGACCCCACACCCGCATACCCAAGCCACCCCGCCGCCAGCCCCGCAAGCTGCACACCAAGCCACAAAACTCGTTTCGGGCGGTGCTGCAAGCGTATACTCAGGGAATGCGTTTCCGGCTCGACATTTTCGTTCGCGAAGTAGTTGTCGGGGAAGTAGCCTATTGTGAAGCCGAGGCCTCGCATGGCTAACTCCTCGGGGAAGGGGCAGACGGAGCTCTTAGCGGGCGCCGCAGCGTCGTAGGTGCCTGCGGTCTCGAGTTGCGGCGGGTCTAGAGGAGTGGTACCGACGGGTTTGAGGATAGGGGACTCGATGGCGGTGGGGTTTGGGGGGAAGTGGGCCTTGAGGGCGTTAAGAGCGCGGACGAGAAAGTTCCAGGGGAAGTGGGGATAGATGAGGGAGGCGGCATAGGGGTGGCGGGAGAGGTGGCGGATGAAGACGAGAGTGACGTGGAGGAAGGAGAGAGTGTTTATGTTCCCGATGCGGAGGAGGTGGATTTTGGTGGTTTGAATGAATAAGCGGAGGGCGGCGGTGAATTTCGGTGGGAGGCCGGGGCTAGACACGGAGTTGGCGCCAGACATGATAAGGAGGAGGGCGAGGGGGTTGTCGTTTGCGCCGTAGCCGAGGAGGGCAATGCAGTTGCTAATGGCGATGCAGTACCCCTGTTCTAGGTATTTCTCGGTGATGCGTGGAGAGATTAGGAGATTACTCTCAATCTCCCCGAGCGTCTCGTCGAATGTATCGAGAGACTGGCCCGTGAAGATGATTGCGTGGGAGCGCACGATTGCCGTGATGACGGCGGGGAAGCGGCGCTTACCTGCAACTGGGTTCAGCGTCGGCTCGAATAGCGTCATGATTGACTCGCGGGCTTCAGTAAAGGGAACAGAAACTGCAAGCGACTTTCCGTAGTAGAGGAGTTGCAGAAGCGCGTCTGGACGGGCTAGGATTGCGAGGTGGTGGTATAGGCGTCCGGTTATGGGGGAGCGGTTGGCCGACTTCAGATACCACTGGCGTGCGACCTGGGCCCAAACCTCCCTGTCCCTGACGTTGTCGTCCTCTATTGCCATCCTGTACCTGCCTAGATCGCCAAGGCATTCTATCCACGTATCCTCGAATGCTGGGACTGTCTCGAGAAGGAGAGTCATCATCGAGTAGGCAAGGTAGATGAAGGCAAGCAGGTAGTCGAGAGACGCAGGGAGTCTGCTGCGGAGAAGCTCAAGAAAACTATGGATAGCGTGGCGCCATAGTCTAGCAGGCATAGCATACTTGAGTGGCAGGCGTCTAATCGCGTCTGTAGCGGATGGTTGTTGACATGCAAGGAGAAAATCGAAGTGTTCGTGAAGCAAAGTCCTATACAAGGCAATTAAGGCCTGATACTGCTCATTGTTCAGCTTGGATTGAGTCCCAGCTAAATCTGAAGCTACTTGGATGCACTTGCACTCGGCCAGTACTAGGCCGGCATATATGCCCTTGACCTCAGCTATGAGTTGCTCTTGGGTTAATGGACGTGTCTCTGGTTGGCTAACCATCTGAATGGCAGTTGCCTCGTTCTCGGTATCTCCATCGCTCGGTACTGGTGAGCTGGCATTTTTCCAATACAGGCATGGCAGTAGATACAGGAATGCCATTAGGGACATTTTTCTGTGCCAAAAACAACGTTGAGCAAACTTAAACACGGCGAGAAGTGTGAGGGTGGAAAATGGTGGTGCCAGTAAGAGTGATTCTCAATGACCAACGTTTCAGACAGTAGACAGAGACAGACCGGCAACAAAGGATGGCCCTAAACGTAAGATAATAATTTGAACAGTGACAGTATCAATGGAACAACACGAATAACCGGAGGTGGTCTCTTGAGATATATATGTGGTGTTGTGGTTCGCAATATTCCAAAGTACCTACATGTCAGGTAAGTGTTCGGTGAGCAAGGTGGGCATAGTGGCTGGCCAGAGTGCCCATCTACTGTAAGTCTCTCCCAAGTTTGAGTGAGAAGGGCTAATATTCGCCTGTGGGGCATCGAAAATCACAAGTAGTTTTGTGCAGTTTTGTGCAGTTTTGTGCAGTTTTGCGCAGTGTCCCGCAGTTTTTCTTCCATCGCGGGGCGGAAGGCAGCCTTCGTATTAATAGCGAGCCTTACTACGTACTATCCATTTCATACAGTTGTGCTCTTTCAGTCTTATTGTCAGACTTTGAAACAAAAACTTTGCTGTCAAATTTGCTGCGGAACTCTAGGCCAGATGTCGGTCTTGGTCGCCACCGTTGTCCTGCTTGCCTCAACTCAACTATAAATCTAAACCCTAAACAGTCATTTTGGCTTCCACCTCCTCATCCTCTTTGTCCTCGTCCTCCCATCATTTGTAAAGAAAGCTCTACCATTGACCCCCATACCATCTGCTTTCTATTCTCTCTTTAATATGTCTTTTGTCCCACGGCTCTTCTTCTTTCAGTTGATTACGCCGCTGCTCAAACGAGGCGCAACGACACGCCCCCTTCTTCTGGGTATTGTAGTTGTTGATGTCCGCCTCATTAGGATTTGAGCTCTTCAAAGTTAAAGATATCATATATTCAGCGTCTTGTATTATCTCTAATTGAAGTTTCCGGAGGCTTGGATTCTTATTCTTCAGCTTATAAGCTGCGAGTATTGATATGTTGAGTATAGGTCTGTTTTCTCCAAATTCGTCCCTTATCTCCTTATGTATGCGAAGATACTCGTCTGAAGAGAGCCATCGAAGGCATTCACCTGAATTTACCCACTATGTACTATGTTAGCAACTGTTCATTATTTTCTTTCCTTTGCCTTCTTACTTCAATAGCTTTCTCTCTACACTCACAAAACTCGCCCTCTATCACAAGGCATTTTATATCATAGAGGATAGCCTCTGGGCACTTAAGTATACTTTTGCTAGAACATACCATACAATCCTCAAATTTGCACATTTTCGCAGAATAGTAGTGGAACAGATGTATTAGACTATTGGGGGGGGGGGGGGGGGGGAGGGTTATATAAGATGGAGACGTAGAATCTCGACGGCCAATTGTTAATTGACAACTCGCCCTACGTACCCTATGTATGCACAGTCTCCCTTCTCGCTTCACGATATAACATCTGATAGGATATGTTTAAGTAGGCGCGGATATGACCCTCAAGCGGACGTATTATTGGTTTGAGACTCATGCGGCATTCCGGGAACATTCCGCGTCAACGATATAATGTACAATGGGATGATCAAGGCGTTCAATAGTGCAATTACGTCTGCAGGAGGAGGAAGAACAGGCAAATGCATATGAGCGAGAATTTGGGCAATAGCATTTGAGGCGTATTGTTCCCTGCACGGCACTTAAGAAAGCTGTATGGTATTGTGATAGTGGTAATAGTTCTGATTTCAACCTTTCCATTTTCTTTCCTGGATTCTAACCTATCCGATATGCTGCTGCATCTACTACCTAGAGAATTTCCCATGGTTGCAAGCGTGATGCATGGTCGCAGGATGTTCTGGCTATCCTCCTAGATCCAACTTGCCGCCAACTTTCCGGAGACCGTGCCTCTATCTTTGCTCCGGCTTCTGCATTACCCGACCGCTTCTCTGTCGGGTCTGGCAGGCAATACGTTGACTGCGGCGCACATCCTTTAAACCGGCCTTAGCTTTGGTTCCATTCAACCTCAACAGCAGTTTCCGAGATCTGTTTCGAATCCGATGTTTATCTCCTGGGATGACCCTGGCAATGTCTAGCAACTCTTTTACAACCATGTCAACCTTTGTTGCCAAGATATCATCGAGATTGAAGCTGACGAGTTCTTCCACTTTTGTGAGTCGAGTAGAGATGTCTTTTTGTTTGTCCTTGTCAAAAGAACCCCGACACTTTTTCAGCTCATACCTCAAACACCAAAATTGCTTCTAACTCTTAGCTTGAAAACGCTTGATCATGTTATATATGAAGCTTACGTTACTCTGGTACGTGCCACCATTAAAATATAATGGTCCCCTCGGGTCGTACTGACTCGCCATATCTGTCATTGATTCCGCGTCACTGAAGTGAGGGACATACGTCTCCATACTGAAATATCCTTACGTGTACTTTTGAAATGGGAAAAGGGGAGAAGAGGGGGATACACTACTTTATAGGCGGAGAGATCTGAGACCGGGCGACGACTTGTGCGGGCTGCAGAGCGTCTTGTTAGTGGCATGTCTGGAGTATTAGAGACACCATGAGAAATCTGCACAAACTCACCATCGACGTTTTGCCCAAAATTACGAATGAGGCAGCCCGAGCCTACGCAATCTCCGGAGTGCTACGTTGGATACAGTACGTTGATCAAAGCCAGGAAGTCGATCGGGGGAGTTGAGTTGAAGCATGATTCGAAGACATTTTGAGGGCAACAAAAGGTATGAATATAGGTGTGGGACACCTCGAGCACAGATGGGATAAGCTTGGTTTATATTGTTTTACCTAGGGCAGTGGAATTAGAATTGACCAGGGATTGTGCACCAGATTCAAATAGCCATGCGACGCGGCAAAGCAGTTGTGGTGTTCAGGGTCTTGCTATGAACAACTTTGAGAGCATCTTGCACATACTCATCTTCGCTCCCCCCGCATAGTCGTACACCCCACAACTTCTGTCAACAGTCAGAGGAGGCGCCTGTTGTGCGATCTGTCTCGTCGGATTCTGTCAGAACGTAATGTGCGATATAGCGAACACCATCAGCTACCACCACCTCTCTCGTCAACCTAACCCACAACCCCGGAAAAAGTCCCGTGGTTTTGCTATACTTCCAAAATATTTGTTCCCAGATTTTGTCTTGTTCCCAGATTTCGTCTTCTTCGTCCACGTCTGATAGACGTTCTTCGTCCTGGCACATCCAGTACCAATTTCCCTCTTTGTCGCTATACAATCCTTCTCCCCACACTAAGATGCCATCTACCTCAGTGGATTCTAGTGGGCAGTACAGATCCAAGCTAAGGATTTTAGCTTCTGGTATTAATAATTCATTCTTGACATAGTAACCTCCAGCAACTTTCACAGGCGATTTGCGAACTTTCCATGGGAAGTAGCCATCGTATATGTACTTGTTATCATCCTCTTCTCGACAGCGTAGTAGCATGAGCGAGTCGGTAAATCGAGGAATATCGTCTTCTCCTGTGCTGACTTGGTTTGGGGGCTGGTCATTGCTGTCCTTGGTAGGTAATTTGCCATCGACTGCCCATGACTTCTGCATATCAGAGGGCTCTTTATCAAAACTATCCGTCGGGTTTTGAGCTCTTGTAGAGATAGACTTTTTCCATATGAGTACCTTATTTATTACTTCCTATAGCACATTTTAGATTAGTATAGCGATAATTTGGATGTTGTATATCTTACCTGAGGTGAGAGACGTCTCTCTTCACGGTCCGCTTGTGTTCCAATTCGCCTTTCCAACATTCTTTTCTCTTGTATTTTCTCCTTAGCTTCGTCTATCTGTTCCATAATTTCCATTACTTTTGCGGAATCATCACCCTGCTCAACACTGATCTTATCTTGCTCTCTGTCATCACTTCGAAATCTGGAACGAGTAGTTTCGCCCGCCATTCCATCTTCTATTCTCCTGTCACCGTCTACCTCTTTAAATGTCGAGGTGGGAGCTTCTGCTGAGGAAAAGCTGACAGCAACGTCTGGGTTGATTTTCCCACCATCAAGCTCTGACTTGCGACGAACCTATTCGCATTAGAAACAAGCAAACTAGAATAATTCTCCTGGGAACAACATACTTGTATTGTAAGCTCGTCGAACCTAACTTTTTTGCTTGTACCTCCACACATATCTTCATGACTCTTACGTTTTGGTAAACCTGGATCAGGTTTCAACAAGGCCACCTCAGATGGTGAGTGTGAGGGTTCTGGTATATGAGAGCTGTCGGGGTCTGCGTGATGGTCGAAAGGAGAGCGTGAGGGTTCTGGTATATGAGAGCTGTCGGGGTCGGCGTGCTGGTCGAAAGCTGTAACAATAATGTTCTCACTGTCAACATGCCCACAACTGACGCGGAATGGCCCTTCCTCCAGACGTATCCCAACAAAGAACCTGCCAGGTTCACTAATGGTCAGATCAAAGCAAAAATTTATTAGGATAGGTGAGACAGAGACCCCAATCACGGTGGTGTTTCCGAAAAGTTTGCCCTCGGCGTTGGGACCAACTAGTGTTGCGACAGCGCGAACTTCTCGACGTTGGAAATATGTTCCATGCAGTTCAACAACAATTCGTAGAACGACACCTGCCTGGACTGTTTTTGGAGGCGGACAGAGAAGTGTCACATTGGAGACAGCGTCAGGGATAACGTCGGCAACGTCGGCAACGTCGGCGAAAGCGAGTGATGATAGGCCCTCAGGAGATTCATTGCAGCTAGGCGAGCCACGATGCAGCATAGGCTGGCGTTGTTTTTCTGGTGTCGAGTACGCCATAGTAGGGGGGAGTAATTAGGCAAGGCAAAGAAGGGCGTAAGCCAAGGGCAGTGGTAAAGCGTATCCGGTGAATGTGATCCGACGCAGTCGGCTGTGTGACCGGTGAAGATGAGGGCATGTAGGATACTTATAGCGGTGGAGGAAAATGTCACGCATCTCAATATTACAGGCAGCATCTTTGGCCAACCAATCTGGCCAATGCCAAGTGGACGCATTGGGAAAGTGACTACAACTTAATTCAAGGCTCGACACTTGGGATTACTTTGTTGGTCTGCCTATCAAACACGAATCATCTCCCCTGTAAAGTAAGAGACGAGAGCGCACGACTAGCGGTAGCTACGTGGGTTTTCAGCAGCCTTGGGCGGGGCTCATCCAACCTTTGACTTTCCTATTTGGCTGATTACTATCAAGCACAAACTCCCGTAAAGTGAGAACGATAGCGCATGACAATAAGTCCAATTGCCCATCTTGTTACGAGCATTTCCTCATACCTGCAAATCAGTGTGTAAGAAATATAGATTCCTAGCTGTACTAAAATATCCCTCTATTAAATAAAGATCCCTCAAGAAAATCCAGCTTCTCAGATATCCGATGCCTAGAGCCCCGCAAACGGGGATCCCAAACCAAGTGCTAGAACCCCTTGGTTTGTACTGGCGCCGCCCTCTTTCCCTCCAGCAAATAACCATTTACCGAGATGCCACTGAACGGAGGTCGACATGCTAAGTCTTTAAGACCCCTTCTTGTAGCCTCCTCGTTTTCGCGAAGACCAACATGCCGCCATGAACTGACTTCAATTAAATGACCATCCATCACCACCCGTCTTTGAGTCTCCATCAAAGCTCGTGCCGAACGGTAAGCCATGCCACTGCTGCTGCATTGGTCTGGACCAGGCGGAGCTGGCGGAGCTGGCGGAGCTGGCGGAGCTGGCGGAGCTGGCATAGGTGTTCATTTCCTGTTTGATCCAGGCGCAAGCAGGATAGGTGGGGTTTTGTTGGTTATGTGTTAGGGTGCTGTTGTAGTCGTCTCTGGCAGTAGTGTCGGGGGGAGTTGGGAGAGGGAGGAAATGGGGGTAGTAGTTTGCTGAGGTGGTGGTGCTTGTGATTGTATGCGATGGGGAGAGCGAGGATGGCGGGGTAGGGAGGAACGGTGAGATGGGTTGTGCATGGTAGAGCTGTGGCGAGATGTCGGAACGCTCACCCTCATTATCGGCGTCGTCGTCGTCCTCGTCGTCGGGTACTCCGGCGCCGTCGTCGTTGACGCACACGGTTGTGGAGCCGTCGAGCTCGCCCCGGCGATAGCGCTCTTCTTTGTAGAGAACGCGGAAGATCTGGGTGAGGAAGCCGCGCTTCTTGGCATTCTTGGGCTTTTCGGCGAACCAGGTCGCCATGGCTTCGCGGGTGACCTCTTCTAGCTTTGCAACGCCGACTTTGCGCTGCTGGGCTGGGCTGTTACGGTCTTGGCTTACGACGAGGCCGATGATGTGCATGAGGAGGATGATGCGCTCTGGAGTCACGTTAGCTGAAGGACGGATGGAGATGAGGGGAATAAAGTCACATACCGCGCTTGTGTAGGTGATCTGGCTCCTTATGCCTGACACTGTTCGGCCCCGTCCCCGCAGGCCACCATGGGGGCTTCTTCTGCGCGCCCTTGGTGTATGGGTACGTCGACTGCTTCTTGGGCTCGAGGAGCTTCACCCACGCCTTTCCAATGATTTTACATCCATTCTGCTGTATTTTCTTGAGGCACAGACGGTAGACTTTGTCACGGGCAGTGTCGTCTCCGATGGTGATCGTTTGGGCATTGTTGCAGGTCTGGCTTTGCACCCCCGTCCCCTCTGCACTGAATTCGCGATTGAGCATATTGTGATCTGGCGCGACGAGTTAGTGGTGACAGTGGTGTTTGAGTAGCTATGACGTACGCAATGACTGGCGGCCGGAAGCCATGAGGAGCTCATTCTGAAATTCAGGCGTGAAAAGGAGATTGGGGTCCGTCTTCAAGTCGTCGGAAAGGAAGGTAGAGATCTGGCCGTCTGGGCGGATTACGGCGAGGGCAAAGGCGGCGGATTCGATACCGCAGTATTTGTTTAGGGCGACGTTGATGCCCTGTAGACGTTAGGCTCAGTTCATTAAAGCTAGATTCCCGTGATGCTTACTATGTCCATCGGCGCCGGCTCGCTCATCGGCGTTGCGGGCATGGCGGCAGCCGCCGGTTTGGATTGGAGGGATAGGTAGGGATCATATAGTATGCCAACTGGTCTCTCGTCGAGGGAAATAAGGCCGAATAGGGTTGGTAGGATGATGAGAGCCAATCTGACGGAATGTTAGAGACATCATGCTACGATGTGAGAATGGGCGGCGAGTCTCAAACCTCAACGACTTACTGGCAAAAGCAAGGCTGCGAATAGCAGTGATGGCAGCGAGAATGACTCTCTTTTGCTCGACAAACCCCTTCACTGGTCTTTGTGTTTGTGTATATATCTGTCGTGACTACCTTGGTAGAAAGCGTCTGTATGTCTGTCTGTTGTCAAATGATAAAGGAGTAAACCCACTGTGGTGTAATGTAGTAAAGTATAAACCAAGCATTTCGCTGTCCGAGGCGGAAGGTGGATGCTCTCTATATAGAAGAAAACTGCACCCTCCAGGGACACCCCCCTCCCCTACTAGTCTTCGCAATCCCTCCCCAATCAGATCCCCCTGCGGCTTGACCGCCACGCAGCCGTGAGCGCGAATGGTGTAGAGAGATGTTGGAGAAAGGAACTGGTTAATGGGAACCTTTAAGATCGATTCTCACTCTGTTGGTCCAGTAATTAATCAGAATTTGTCCCTGTGAAGTAGAAACGATAGCGTACAACGAAGCAAAACAAAGGTATAACTGTACATCTTGTCACAGTCTCATCCTTTTACCTGCAAATCAGTGTGTAAGAAATATAGATTCCTAACTGTACGAAAGTATCCCCTTATGAAATGAAGTAGGTGCATTATCCCTCGAAAACCTCCAGCTTCTCAGATATCCCCAGGGGCGAATTCCAGACCAATCTCGTCTCTGACTTCCTCAATAATAGCCAGGCGTGCTTGGATATCAGATTCAAAAGGGCTCTTAAACGAGGTCCAGCCAGCACCACTAGTATGAATGAAATGTGTATCCGTCTCTACCTCAAGGTAATATGTCCCTTCGTATGCAGGTTCCGCTCTCCAGTTAGTTGAGCTGTTGCAATATGGCAAATATCCTAGATAAACCTTGACCTTTTTCTGGTGCGTAAGGGCATTTTTCCATCGCCATAGCTTTAGCAGATCACGCGCTACCTTCCCGCCATCAAACGGAGGTCGATCTGCCAACTCGTTGACATATCGTATGCCTTCTGTCAGGCCACTTGTTGTAGCCTTCACGATGTTTTGAAGAATTTTTGAATTCGCTTCATCATGGTCTATAAAGTCACTTAGCACAGTTTGGAAAACTAAAGAATTATGTACATACCATCCTTGCGTATCTGTTCTAGCGCCGCAACATGTAATTCCACTGCTTCCCAGTAGAAACCTTGATCGGTTCTACCTAGCATATCGTCACAGACGGCGGATCTCCTCGCGGACTGAGGGAGATATATCCATACTTCCTGGAATTCCTTGTCCAAGTAAAATTGTATGAGCTTTTCATTGCCGGGGCGTAGCTCATCACTTGGGCGTCGGCCGTTCCTTCGTTTCTTGTAACAGCGAAACTGAGCCGGTGGTGGTGGTGGTGGTGGTGAAGACATAGTTGAGTGATGGGGGACGAAAAAACAGGTTGATGGGATAATACAGGTATATATATAACAAGTGAGGGGATCGTTAGGAGCATCAGGGGAAAGCTAACTATTGGGTAATAAAGTGAGGCTGGAGAGGATAGAAGACGACAGCTCTACAAAATTCAAGAAAGACGATAAACCAACCATAACAAGAAGTGAGTCAGACAAGGCAGCGAGTAGGGCGACTCCGCAAGATATTTTCAGAGCACAAGGGGCACTAGCACCAATAAAATACAAGTAGGTTCGGTGTGAGAGCTTACTATCATGACTAAGTTCTAAAAGTACAATGTGCTTGGGCGTGAGAATTGCAAGCCACGTAACGTATGATCATGCGGAAAGGGCCTCATTGCTCCCTGTAACCGACGACACAGCAAACATTTCGTTTCTTTTTTGTGTACTCCATTTCAACTTGAGCCAGATCCGCTCGAGCGTGACGCAGATCGGCCTAAGCGTCCGCGTAAGGGTTGCCGGAAAAAGTATCTAGAAACAAAATTAATATAACAAACGTATTGATTGTCTCACATACCAATAAACATGTAGTTCGGTCAATGATGCAAAGGCAGTATAAAGCCAATGAGGTTGAAGCAGCGATAGTGATGATGAAACAGATAGTCGTATTCCAGACGAGGTTTGAGTTAGGGCGGAGCGGGTGTGGCCGTGTGTCGAGGTTTGGTACCCCAGTGTAGTAAATAATTAGATATATCAAAAGTATCAAGAAGTATTCGACTAGAAAAACCGAGAGAAGTACATAGTCAATAATTCGAGTCTTTAAGAAGCCAAGCGTGAGCTGGATAATAAAACAGATGGATGTAAGTCCAACTATCCACAACTTCGACCCCGGACGAAACAGCTCGCAGAGCACACTTAAATGTATACCCTAACAAGGTTAGCAGAGCTACTTTAAAAGTTGCGTTCATTATACCTGACTGATACCCCCTACAGCACAGAGGGAAACAAGCAGTATTGGTACAGCAGCCTGATTTTCTGCATAAAGCAACAGTAACGTAGCAAGGATGATGAGCACAGCTGACAGAACTGAATGAAACAGCAAGCGCAACCAGATGCCATGTTCAGTACGTCTGTTCCATACTTGGACGACAGATATGGCGAATTCAGCCGTAAAGCACAAGACAGCGATAGTGACCACAAAAAGCAGCAGGGTCGACATGTCGAGGACGAAATGATAGACGGAGGGCCGTGTCTGCCTGCAAAGGCTCACCGAAGTGAAAGCATGCAGAAAAGGGAGCGGTGGACAATGAAGGTGACACTGAGAGTAAAAAAACAGCGGTGAAGCTGAACCGGTGAAGGTGGGCTGGTTATGAGGCTGGTTATGAGATGAAGAAGGCAGAATCTCGCAGCCTCATCCTGCAGCTTATATGTTGAATAGGATCTCCGTGTTGGACGGCACGGCTTATTTGAGGCCAACATTGTATCCAACATTGTATCCAACATTGTATCCAACATTGTATCCAACATTGTATCCAACATTGTGTCGATTACCTTCCTATCAGGGGGATTAGGAAGCTTTCTCCGGTCTCCGACGCAAGTGAGTGTAAGAACTGAAATAGGTTGGCGCCCCAGTTGGTGATTACAGCCTTGTGGAGGATGTGGTCGATCTAAACTTACTTCGTCGAATGTACCCACTTTGACAATAACATGTTATTGTCAAAGTGGGTACAAATGTAGACTGTGGTTGATCTAACCTACTTTGTCGATTATCTGTAGCCCCATTTTCATGTGGGGCATTTCTGACCAATACATGGTGGCCTAGAGGCGCCCGAACCATCTTCACGTGGGGCATTTTACTGTAGCGATCGTACAAGCGAGCAACGGCATCAACATCAACTCCACAACTTACTTTCGTATTCGTCCTCAAACGACTACCGAAATCTTCCTCTTTTTTGAACTATTGATGATACGATTGAGTTTATACCGAATGGTCTTAAAAATTCCACTTAGACCTCCTAAATCAATGAATCTAAATGGGAAACAATGTCAGCCTTGCAGATATCGTGGATCAGCTTTATGCTTTCAAGCCTGATGAAAGATCGGAAGCTTTCGACGAATTGTGCAAAAAGGTAAGCATTAGAACCAAAAGTTTCCACCGTCGCTAAATCTGAGTAGCACAAATGTATCAAATCATACTTATTATCTAAATGGAAGCCAGAGCGGGAGAATAAACCACGGGTATTGACTGTTAAGAAAGTTGTCGACACAAGGGACAAATTGAACTCTAAGGACTGTACCAAGTGGAAACACAATCCATTGAGCTTTTGGTCGCCTTCTTATACTCTTATATCAAAGGAGGATGTTCACAGTCCGCTTGCTTTTGTTTTCGATGCGACGATTCTATCCGACGCTAAAGGCCATGAAGAGTGCACACGGCAACGGTTTATCAGCTTGTTCTGGTATGATTACTTCAGAGAGGAGTATGGTGAGGGGTCATATGACAAGGAATATACTGATGTCGGCCGAAACATTCAAAATGTTACGAAAAATGACATTGAAACCATCATCACTACCTTGCGACACCGGGTTAGAACAGGCCGGAAATTTGATAAGCTGGCAGCGAGGTTTGGTGATGGAATATTGTTGACCATCCCATCAAGTGTTTCCCGTTCTACGTAAGGTCCCTTCATGCTCTATTTCTATAGTTATTGACAGCTTTAAGGCTCGAACAATATTTACCACTTGAAGACAGTGCTTTCGAGGATTGGATAGAGCCACTCGTAGGGTCTCCTTGGGAGGCACAGGCAAATGAACCGGAGGTGGATAGTGCTGGACAACTCATCCGGCTGTGTCTTCTACAGAAAACCTCTACAAAACCACCCTCTACAAAACCACCCTCTACAAAGCCACCCTCTACAAAACCACCCTCTACAAAACGACCAAGGTCAAACGATCAGTCAGGCAGTCCAATACCAGAATCCCAGCAAGCATATGAACTGGGACCTAACTCAAAACGGCACAAGACAAACCGTAATACCAATGCGTCTGACAAAGGTAAAGTTCCGCCTCTCTGTGAATATTTCAAGATAGCTAATCAGCTGCAGCAACAAAACGCCATGGAACTACGCCTGAGACAGCTGTGCAGTCAAGAATGGCGGTACAGAACCTACTTTTGGATTACTCCTCGCCTGAAAGCTCGAACACGAGCGTAGTGAATCTTGGTTATTGTACAAATTCGTCGACGAATGGCTTCCACAATCAGACCATCGTCGCCAATACAGGTACGTTACCTTTTTGTATCTTAGCGGAGAGAGGTCATGAGGATCTGCGACTACCAATTATCTACCTGAAGCTAATTGCTTTGCGTATGAAGGAAGCCAGGGTACATACGACACATTAAATATCTCTCGAACTACCACTAATACAGGTTTTGGAACCGGATACAACGAACTACAGGTGGACCAAGGGCAACAGAATATGGGGCTTGGGATTCCCGAATCTGAGGAACTGCAGGACCAAGGGCAACAGAATATTGGGCTTGGAATTCCCGAGAACTTAGGAATTCTACTACCAGAGCAGCAGGAAATGCGTTGGGGAATCCAAGAGGATGTCATACGCGGGTGGCCGACGTCTGGGCAAGAGGAACCCACAGAAATGCTGCCACTACAGCAGCAGGAAATGCGTTGGGGAATCCAAGAGGAAGTCATACGCGGATGGCCGACGTCTGGGCAAGAGGAACCCACAGGAATCCAAGAGGAGGTCATACCCGGGTGGCCGACGTCTGGGCAAGAGGAACCCACAGGAATCCAAGAGGAGGTCATACCCGGGTGGCCGACGTCTGGGCAAGAGGAACCCACAGGAATGCTGCCACTAGAGCAGCAGGAAATGCGTTGGGGAATCCAAGAGGATGTCATACGCGGGTGGCCGACGTCTGGGCAAGAGGAACCCACAGGAATACTACCGCCAGAGCAGCAGGAAATGCGTTGGGGAATCCAAGAGGATGTCATACGCGGGTGGCCGACGTCTGGGCAAGAGGAACCCACAGAAATGCTGCCACTACAGCAGCAGGAAATGCGTTGGGGAATCCAAGAGGAAGTCATACGCGGATGGCCGACGTCTGGGCAAGAGGAACCCACAGGAATCCAAGAGGAGGTCATACCCGGGTGGCCGACGTCTGGGCAAGAGGAACCCACAGGAATGCTGCCACTAGAGCAGCAGGAAATGCGTTGGGGAATCCAAGAGGATGTCATACGCGGGTGGCCGACGTCTGGGCAAGAGGAACCCACAGGAATACTACTGCCAGAGCAGCAGGAAATGCGTTGGGGAGGAGTTCATACGCCCAACTTCTAGGCAACAGGAATTATGGGCAGAACCAATGCTTCTGCAGACATAATTTAACGAGCAGAAGTATATACCTCAATTTGTGTTTATAATCACTACTGCCGTATTTTGTAGCAACTGAAGAGACTCCTCCTCCTCCACTGTATGTCCTAATCCTTCACCATCGATTCTGTCCCCTCCAACTTCAAATGCGCCCGTGATAAGAAAAACGACGCACTTCGACGCTGTTAAACGAACTTGTCTAGTGTCTTCTTCGGTCCGCTCGGATGTCGCATATCCTGACACGCCGAGCTATAAGTGCATAATATTAGCACAGCTACTTCTAATACTCTGGCTACTACTTACCTGGAGTTTAACCGCAGCGAAAATAACATTTAATCCCTTTTGGTCAGGTTTCGTAGCCAGAATTTTCGAACGAAGCTCCGTTGATTCCTTAGGTGTGATAGGGGTTTTGCTGACAGGCATTTGATCTAGGTCTCGAGATCTGCTTGCAAATTGTATTGCGAAACTAATATGACTTAGCACTTGTATTTATGTGCACCTGGAGCTATGGTTTGTTTGAAGGCGGTGTTTGAAACTGTGGGTTTCCGGGTGTACGTCCGCAACTAGACACGATGCGCACCCACCTTCTGATGTTAATCTAACTACTCCGTCAGCTTTGATGAAAAATACATAAAATGTCAATATTACATACTGTAGCTCGAAGCTGATATTGTTGAGAGGTTGTTGGGTTGCCGTTTTGACAAATTTGGCTTCGACTTCGGCATCGAGGAGAACGTTTGAAACATAACCCCCCACTAGCTGCACGTGCGCTTGGGCAGAAACGTTCCATGGATCGCCTGACCGCCTGATCTTTCTGCCTAATCTACTTCCATCACGTGGGTACTGTATTTATCGCTTCCATGCTGCTCCGTATCGTGCGCGTCGGTCCCCACCTTCGGAACATTGTAAATTGCGAATGAACTTTTCTTATTGTAGTTGCACTGCGCAACTTGGATGGAGGTTGCATGTTGTTGCGAAATGGTTGGAAGCAGGCTAGGATCAGAAAACGGGCGTCGATCAAAGAAGGGTGTGGGCCAAACAAAGAAAGCAACACTTTCCGGTCATGTCAAGCCACCACTCTTCTTTCCGAATGAGCACTACAGGATCACAAAATAGCTCTCCGGTCATCGTCAAGCCGCCATTCCTCCTGCATTGCATTCGACTTTTCTTAATGTAGTTGCTGCGCAACGTGGTGTCACGATATAATGTTGCGAGGGAGATGGATGCACCAATGTGGGAGACGGCGTGCCTCGTCGAAGGGATGATAACCACATTAGTATGGCCATATTCCTGCAGACCAACTAGATGGTAGAACTATCCAACAGCACATTGACTGTTACCCACGCGAGGACGCTCCAGATTCTATAAAGCCCTCTGATAGCCTCCTCCTACATCCATTCGTGTTCCGTTCTCTTCAAATACCAAAGTCTATACCTGTCATCATAATTTTACTATCTTTCAATACTCATCTACTCATCCATTCAGCACGCCTCAATTGACGAAGAACCAATGGCTGATTGTGGGACTTGCAATGGCACTGGCTATGTGCCAGCTACATGCGCAGGTTGCTTTGGGCCAGGATGTAATTCTTGTGGAATGACGGGAACAACCATAACGGCATGTGGAAACTGCTCAGGATCAGGAAAAACCAAGTGAATTCCGAGTAATCCACACCTCCTTGCTCACCTAGGTTTCACAACTGACGTATCAATACCATAGGTATCGGGAGGAATGGGGCAGCTTAGTTGAAATGTTGGAAAGGGGGGGGGGGTGGAGGACGGGTGAGCCTTGGTGTGGTTTTTGCCTTCTAGGTTTTCCCACATCGTTTGTGCAAATGCAGAGGCTGTATGCGTTGAAGTTCTATTCATACAAACTCATTATATCTTACATTAATATTTGATTGACCCTTCCCGTGAGCCTACGTGCCATTTATAAGCCCGATTGTAATCTCGTACACGCCGAAAATTATTGCCGTTGCTGGGACTACGCGTAGTACGTGTGCTGTTAGCCCACCATACAGAGCTGCAAGCCCTTCTTCCTTCCACACGAGGCAGAAGCACTGGTATAAACCAGTATACTTCTGAGGTCCGTTATGTGTTGGCGCTGCTCGTAGCCTCGTTCTCACAACCTATTTTTAAATTAAAACTGATAATAATAAGCTCGAGAGGGATCATACCTCATGAGGATAAGCAGCTATGGCGGCAAAGAGCTTTGTTCCTCCTGCGGCGCTCGCCTGGTAGACCCATTTCAGTAGCCCATCCCAGTCAGAATTTTCTCCGTTCATGACGAGCCGCTCCTCACGCAGTCTAATCAGAATTTTGGCCTGTTCGTAGAGCACCCAATGAAGAGTGCTTTCTGCAACTCCTAAATAGCTTGCGGTCATTCCCCGATATAAGCCCTTGACCCCTTCATGTCGCATAATCTGCATGACGCAATCGATACTATTTCTATACCTCGGATGAGGGAGACCACCTGCTCCTTCCGCAGCCGATTTATCAAGTTGCAATCGAGTCTTAACCAGCCAGATGGGATTTGTGATCGTGCTCGTGGCTATGCCGGCACAAGCTGCGGCTACCATGTGAATCCATACCGCCTCACGATCTCCATTTAAGCGGGATAACATTTGCTTAGAACTTCCATATGTATAAAACTTGACAGCACTGGCGGGTACGACTCCAACAAGATTTGGGCCGAGGCCTTTGAATAAGCCACGCCAGCCTTCGTAGCGGCGAATGGAGAAGAGAATGTTGACAGTTTCGCGAAGATGAAGTGTCGAAGAGCGAAGGATGGGGAGAGAATCGGGTGATGGCGAGCCACTCGCAGCGCGTGATTGAGCTAATTGTGTCTTGTAGTAATCAGACTGTAGCCGCGTTTTTAAGACGTCGAGAGGTGCAGTGAATAGAGCAGCGGCCATTCCACCAGCTCTATAGTTAAGTTAGCCTAGATGCCATTAAACAGTTTGGAATCTTGTACCCCCCAGCGACCAAGGTTGCCCATGACTTTTGCACGTGTAGATTCGAAACGTGGACATCTGGTGGCTTGTCATTTCCGTTCATCATCTGGGCTCGATGGCCAAACATTTGTTCTGCCGAACCTCGGCGTATGGATCGCCTTGATTGTGGAAGACAGAACGAAAGGCAAACACACTGGAAATAAAAGATTCGAAGTCCAACTCCTTACATTTTCGGGAAAGGGCCGGAAGTATGATATTCCGGGAACCCTGGCGATATTGTGCCCACTTATTTTCGTGTGTCTGTAAGAAACTGTCTGGCATGGTAGATTAAGAATTGTTCTTGGCTTCAGCTAGTTTCCGTTATACTCAAATATGGAGATCGGCCATTTTACAGTGGCAATGCGCTCTGGATTTAGTACCACATTTGTGTGATGATAGGTGAGAGGTTTTGACGAGAGACGGCGGCAAAGGCGACGCCCCATGATTGTTAATAGCTGCGCTCTCGAAAGGTTGCATGAGTGAATTATAATAATGACTTCTAGCCTGTTTTCATTGCTTGTGCCGGACATGTTCTGGTCTATTTGAGAGATGTTTGTGTTCCGTTGGAAGCGCTTTCTAACTCCATCTGTCAGTCCGCACGTGATGACGTGTGCAGCCTTATCATATGCCACATGACACTTCGGTATACACGCGCTTGCCAAGCATACGCTGGACAGGCTGTTGTTCGCCAGACCAATAGCAATTTAAGCGGACCATGATCCTTACCAGGCGACAACACATGCCTCTCCTCATCATACAACACATCACAACAGCGTCTTATAGCCTTGAGGCATGCCGGCGCGACAGAAAGTTGACGATATCAACAGCGACGAATCCCGTAATGATATCAATTGCAGGATCGGCCTGCGCGACAATCGCAAGCGGAAATGCGAGTTTAGGCCGCCATTAGGCACTGTTGACAACGAATCCACATACACGCGCCGGCCGCCATCATCGAAACGCGTACGAGCGGCTACCGGCGATAGCTATCCCAGAACCACAGTCGCTCCTCGGCCAGATACCATTCTAAGGGCTCTGCGGTGTGATGCGCTCTCTTCGTACGTCTCCGACTTCCAGAATCAGTTCCGACTTGGAATTGCGCACTAATGAGGGAACGACAGCATACATCCGGCAGCATATGTACGCGACAACCGCATCATCATCCCCTCTGTATCTACACAAATATATGAGTGCGCTCGATTGCAAATTCCCGACATCACAGGCTCGAAACGCATCCGTCTAGAACATTCATCGTCGAGAGCATCCTCCAAAAAATGCGAGCTTATCATCACGATGCCAACGCAGATCCACGAAGTCATGAAGGCGTTTGCGTCGGTAATAAAAGACCAGATGTTTGCACCAGACTCTTCTGGTCAAGCATTTGTACCTCCCTCGTGGCAAAAGGATCGGGTTCTTGAGACGGGATCGTCAAGTCAGTCGTGCCATACTTACCTCTCTTGATAAATTGCTGACTGGTGGTTGCGAACACAGCTTTATCTTTAGCTCACAACGGGAGAACACTCAAATTCGAACCTGATTCATCGTTAGCATTCGAGCCGAATAATCCATTCCTCGTGCTTGAAGTAGCAGTCACGCAAGATCCGGAAGCTGTGAAAAAGAAGGCCCGGGATTATATCAGAGGCTCTCGTGGAAAGGTTGCTTTTGTGGTGGTGATCATAGTCAGGCGCCTGAGACGGCGCAGAGAAGAGCAGGCCGGAGACCAGACCAATGCAAATATTATGGATGAGCATAACGACATCACTGGCCAACCTACGAATGCGAGGCTCAAAGTCAGGCAACATGGGAACGACGAACAAAGCGAGCCTTCCGATCATAATCAAGCACGAGAATCAACGAGCCCACTCACGGATCCCCCATCCGATTTGTCCAAATGGAGTGTCTTTCCCGAAAGAAATATGCCAGCCAAGCAAGTCAGCCTTCCCAGCACCAGTTTACATAGCACAGAAAACTCAAGCGTCTCACTCCCGCCCCTCCTGTACAAATGTCTCGACACCAACGATATTTTAAACGCCAACGATACTGTGCATGTTAGCGTTTTCAAATCCGCCATTGCCCCGTCCGGCACACCAGCTACCACCCAGCAGACATTTTGCACAGTGCAGCCACTGATTGAAGAAGTCGAAGTCTATCCACACAACACAAACGCTTCATTTACTCTGCATGGGCTGATATCGCGAAGACTGCACCTACCGGGGGGAGGCCAAGTCTGCATATTAGCCTCAAACCCTTGAGCCGCCTGGCCCGCAGACTGTGTGGGGATGGCCGCGTTGAATGGGGTGATGACGGGTTCAGCCCACTGTCTAGCGGGGTAAATGAGTATCTTGTCACTAGCTCAAGCGTTGAGATTGATCATGAGAGAAGTGGTGGGACGGTGCCTTCTTCGGTGGAGAAGCGTCGGGACCCCGACTTCAGTCTATGAGGTATGGCCTTCTAGGCAAATCTAATAGTCCAACAATATACTAACTTACCTACAGCCATGTTGCGGGTTTGAAAGCTGGGGGTGTTGCAGGGCGATCCAACAGCCAGTAATGTTCTCGTTCACCAGCCAGGTATTATCTGGATTGATTTCGAACGAGCCGAGTTCATACCTCCACGAGAGGTACTAGGAAGTCTATCGCCAAATCGGAAACGGAACTGGTCTCACGAGGAAGGGAAGCATAGGAAGAGAACACCTTCATCAGAGATACGCCAAGCTAAGACTGAGCTGACGAGGTTGGTGGGCAAAGGGGATTGTATGATAAAGCATAAGCGACGAAGTCCGAATTTAGGACGTAGGGAATTCAAGGGATATCAGTAAATGGAGCAGTACGAAGTCGATATAGAGTACGATGGGAATAAGGGGATTATGGGGTCGTTGCATGGGATCTGAGAAGGATGACGCGTTTGAGTCAAGAGACTGTTTGAATGAAGGCGGCGGTAGAAGCGACGTCAGCCTTTTTTCAGCAAATTTTATAGTTCGTCTATCTAGGCCCTTAGGGAATATAGATTCACTTCCCATCCTGCCACGCCACCAGTCCTGCCGATGGGGGCTTTCTAGTCGTTCCGTAGCAATGTGTTCACATTAAAGGTCCGCGTCGTCCTCGCTCTCGTCCTCGCTCTCGTCCTTGCTCTCGTCATCACTCTCGTCCTCGCTCTCACCCTCGCTCTCGTCCTCGCTCTCGTCCAAATAATGCGGCCACTTATCACTGAACATACGTCGAACCCTTTTGAGTCGTTCTTTAGCAATATGTTTATAGTTCGGTAGCATACGCTCGAATTTTCGTATTGCTATCAAAGCTTCAACCCTGTCATTCCCCGAAATAAGATTGGTGCAGATCTCTTCAAGTGTACCGTATAAATCGTTGGCATATGCGGTATGGCGACATGTCGAGGGATCGCATATGCACTGCACCCCACCATGAAAATCGGCATGGCGGCCTCCTTCGTCCTCGAGGCGCAACAACCCTGCCACTGCTCTGCAGGCCATGGCCCACTGAGATTCCTGGACGAGAATAGGGAGTAACGCCTGAAGCACTTCAGCCAGGTTGTTGATGTGCTTCTTCTTCTTTTCAAGATGGTTCCATTCGAGATGCCTCTCCTTCTCACGCCTCAGGCGGCAGTTATGGTAGTCTTCTAACGTAAGTAATACGCAGATCGCGTTGTGCTCCTGCCCTTCTAACACGTCTTGGGCTATTATTTCTCGCTGTTTTAAAGCAAATTGATCTAGGATCCATCCTTCCATCCTTATGCAACTGATAGCAACATCTTTAGGGCCCTCCCCTATGCAATCGATTGCTGCAATCGCGCCTGCCCAGGCGGCCCATGATGTTTCTAGAACAACGTGGTCGTACATTGTGTTTAGTGACCAAAGCAATGTGTTATAGTCTTGAATATCCAATTTGTCGTAAAGGTCGCCCATAAAGGCATCTAGTTTCTGGACTGAACCTCCTAAAGAGCCATTCCAAGTAGCTTCAAAAAGTATTAGAGCTGCATTTGGATCTTTTATATGTTTGATGATAGCGTTAGCTGCATCTTCATACGGAATCTCTCCCCTTCTAAGTTCTTTAGCGTAGGCAGACAAATGAAACTCCTTCTTTCTCCCATTAAAGACAGTTGTAAACGCTTTAGTTACTTGGGAAAGATTTGAAAGCGTTTTTCGGTCCGAAATTTCGAAAAAAATTTGCGACTTTAATTCAGCAGGTAATAGGGACAAATTATCAGGGCTACTGATATGTGATTGCTCCTTTTCATCCTGGTTAGGGCTCTCTATGTACTATTAGCACAGCTATGCGAATTATGATACTATTACCTTCTAAGCTCTCGAGTTTCGCCACTACCTTGGGACCAGCCCGATCGTTAGCTTTAGTATCCAACATCTTGAGGTTTTTGTATGAGTTTAGCTTCAATAAGCATAGTAAAACCGCTGAAGTTGTTCAAAGCGCTCGAGTACTTTATACTTTTTTTGCTTTTCCAGGAGGTTACATAACCTCTAGCCACACGGCAGCCCCCATTTCTATAAAGCTTCTACCTGGATTAAAGACACAGGATGCGGTTTTTTGAGAGCAGATATCAGAATGGAGTCAGAGGATGCAGCGCTTTGACCAACTGCACCCCGTTACCATAAAGCCGCTGTCGTCATTGCGGACACAGGATGCAGGAACAGGGATGCGGAAGGCCGAGAGCAAGGGACGGTTTGGTGGTCGTCTTGGCGCGAGAGCGACGATCGCTCATAGAGAGCGGATTAGGTTATTCGGCAAGGGGCGTCTCGGGATAAAATGGACTGGTATCAAGAGGCTCAAAACTACCTGAGGCTAGAAAACAACGAGCACAGGGCACTATTTTCTAATTCATCTACATCATATAATATTATTAGGCTTTAAAAGACAGTGTTTCCATAAATCCATCTTATTTTTTCTGCCCTATACCACTGACTTCGAAGTCTATCTAGTGATTCCTCAGTAATGTTCTCATAGTCTAGTATGTTGTTGAGCTGTTTCCCATCTCCGGCTCCTTTTAGCGGCAACTCCTCCACTTCTCGAAATCACGACGTGTTTTGACTTTCGTTGAATGTTGCACTACAAAATCTCAACTAGATACCTGAGTATAGCTTGAGGGAAATGTAGCAGTCAGAACCGTCTGGAAGTTGGAGCCTTGCAACGTTGGAATCACCTATCGAGAAGACAGAGTATAGGAAATTTGAAATACTGAGAAGGATGACTCGTCTGGATCGAGAGACATCGGAAAATAAGAGACGAGGAAGCCAGAGTTCAGGACGTGAGTAAAAGAACACCTTCATCAGAGATACGCCAAGCTAAGACTGAGCTGACGAGAATGGTGGGCAAAGGGGATTGTATGATACAGCATAAGCGACGAAGTCCGAATTTAGGACGTAGGGAACTCAAGAGATATCAGTAAATAGAGTAGTACGAAGTCGATGTAGAGTACGATGGGGATGAGGGGATTATGGGGTCATTGCATGGGATCTGAGAAGGATGACGAGTTTGAGTCAAGAGACTGTTTGGATGAGTGATGGTGGTAGAAGCGACGTCAGCCTTTCAGCAATTTTATAATTCGTCTACCTAGGCCTTCAGGGAATACGGATTCACTTCGCATCCTGCCACGCCACCGGTCCTGCCGCTGGGGGCTTTCTAGTCGTTCCGTAGCAATGTGTTCACATTAAAGGTCCGCGTCGTCCTCGCTCTCGTCCTTGCTCTCGTCCTCGCTCTCGTCCTCGCTCTCGTCCTCGCTCTCGTCCTCGCTCTCGTCCTCGCTCTCGTCATCGCTCTCGTCATCGCTCTCGTCATCGCTCCCGTCAAATGAGTTCCCCCACCTATCAATGTACATACGTCGAACCCTTCTGTGTCGTTCTTCAGCAATGTGTTTATAGCACGGTAGCATATGCTCGAATTTAGATGTTGCTACCGAAGCTTTGCCACGGTCACCATCTGAAATAAGATCGGTGCAGATCTTTTCAAGTGTAGCGTATAAATCGTTGGCATATGCGGTATGGCGACATGTCGAGGGATCGCATATGCACTCCACCCCACCATGAAAATCGGCATGGCGGCCTCCTTCGCCCTCGAGCCTCAACAACTCTGCTACTGTTGTGTAGCCGGCGGCCCAGTAAGATCCCTGGACGTAAATAGGGAGTAAAGCCTGAAGCACTTCAGCCAGGTTGTTGATGTGCTTCTTCTTCCTTTCAAGATGGTTCCATTCGAGATGCCTCTCCTTCTCACGCCTATAGTGGCCGTGATGGTAGTATTTTAACGTAATTAATACGCAGATCGCGTTGTGCTCCTGGCCTTCCAACACGCCTTGGGCTATTATTTCTTGCTGTTTTGAAGCAAATTGATCTAGGATCCATCCTTCCATCCTTATGCAACTAATAGCAGCTTTTTCAGAGCCTTCCCCCATGTGTTCGATTGCTGCAATCGCACCTGCCCAGGCGGCCCATGATGTTTCCAGAACAACGTGGTCGTACATAGTATATAGTAACGAAAGCAATGTCTCATAGTCTTGAGTATCCAATCTGTTGTAAAGGTTTCCCATGAGGAAAGCTAGTTCCTGTTCTGAACCTCCCAAAAAGCCATTCCAAGTAGCTTCGAAAAGTATTAGAGCTGCATTTGGATCTTTTATATGTTTGATGATAGCGTCAGCTGCATCCTCATACGGAATCTCTCCCCTTCTGAGTTCTTTAACGTAGGCAGATAAAAGAAACTCCTTCTTTCTCCCATCGAAGACAGTCCCAAACGCCTTCGTTACTTGGGAAAGATTCAAAAGCGTTTTGCGGTCTGAAACTTCGAGAAAAATTTGTGACTTTAATTCAGCAGGTAATAGGGACAAATTATCCGGTAGGCATTGCTTCTTTGGTAGTAATTTGTCATCCCGGATAGGGCTCTCTGTGCATTCTATTAGCGTAGCTTAGTATGTAGTTAATAATACCATTACCTCCTAACCTCTTACGTTTCGCAGCTGCCTTGAGATCAGCCTGATCGTCAGCTTCAATATCTGCTACCGAGGTATACGGCATGTTGTTGTCACACATAGTTCGTCCTTTTGAGACGGTCTAAATTGTTTTTGTTGGGAGTGTATGATCTTAGCTACCTGCTGCTGTTCGGGATTCGGAAGGGTGGATTGTTGTAAGACGGCACATCAGTATTTAAGGAATCAGTGGTTGCTGGCTACTTGACTTCTGGCCATCCGAACAAGAAGGCAGTAGAAGCCAAACCACCGAAGCAGCCGACCATCTCCTGTTTCCACGAAGCCGCTGCATGATCGAAGACACAGAATGCAGGAACAGGGAAGCGGAAGTTCGAGAGCGGGGGACGGTTTTGGTGGTGGCCTTGGCGCGACAGCTACTATAGCTCTGGAAATAACTTCTACGGCCATCGGCAAGATGGGGCGTCTCGGGATAAAAATGGACCAATATCAAGAGGCTCAAAACTACCTGAGAAACAACGATATCGAGCACATGGCACTATGTTATAATTCATCCACACTATATAACACAGTCTTTCCATCCGCCCGCCCTATGCCACTGCCTTCGAAGTCTGTCTAGCGATTCCTTGGCAACATCTGTATAGCTCTTGAGTGAACGTATCATATCCATGGCATCCATCCACCGATGCTCCGAAATCGTCTGACTACAGACGTTTTCGAGTGTTTGAACGTAACTGTCGACGTCTCCATTTAGGCTCAATAGTGCATATGCCTGCTCGGAGGCTTCGACCCATTGACGTTCCTGAACAGAAAGACCGAGCGTTGCCTGCACAACTTCGATCAAGGCGTCGTTGATCTTGTTCCTGTTGTCAGAATCCTCCCAATCGAGATGCTTTTTCTTCCCACGATGCAACTCTAGATTGTAATATTGACATAAGCCCTTGAACACACAGAAGGCGTTGTCCTGCTGGCCTTGTAACACACTCTGGCATACTATTTCTCGTCGCCTAGAAGCGGCTTCATGCGGTATCCTTCGTACCATCTTCAAAGTGTCATCATTTCGATATTCCTCGTGTAAGAAATCTGCTGCTGTAAGCGCAGCTGCCCAGCTGTCCCATGACGTTTCTAGAACAACTGCATCATACATAGTTCTCAGTGACAGTAGCACTATGTCGAAATCCCCTTCATCCAGTCTCTGACCAAGGCGGTTTAGGAAAGCAACAGCACCTTTCAACTGCCCTTCGTGGATCATGCCTTTCCAAGTGACTTCAAAAATCATCAGAGCCGGCTCTCGATGTTCCTTTATGTGTTCGGTGATAGTGTCGATCGCATTATCGGATGTGTACTCTCCACGTCTAACTTCCTCGGTATAGGCAGAACGGAAAGAATCCATGTTGACGAAGCCCTTGAAAGCCTGATTCACTTGGCAAACCGTCAGAAGGGTTCTTCGGTCTGTAATTTCGGATATGATTTGCATGATTATTTCGGGAGGTAATCGGGGCGAAGAGCTACCGATATGTGAAAGGCGTTGCTTCTTTCGCGGCGATTTGTCAACTATGTACTGTTAGCACAGCTCAGTAAACAGATGTTGATATTCTTACCTTGAGAACCACAGTATGGCCTCTTGCGTTGTATAACTTCTATAAGATCGTCGCCTTTAGTACCCGATACGAAGATATATGGCATGTGTTGCCAAGATAGTCCAACGAATTCCGCCAGAAGGGCGTGGAAATTGCTGTATAACCGCAGGAAACCTGACGAAGTTGTTCAGGAACTTGGGAGAGACCATGCTGAGTCGATGGATGGCACGACAGTATTTAAGGAACCAGTCAACTGTTTTCGCGCGTATTGTTGGTTGCGACGGCCAGAGGTTACGTGACCTCTGGCCCTCGGGGTAGATTCCTGAGCGAGAAGAGGAGTGCAGGGAAAAGCACCGAAGCCAGCCAACCATCTCCCGTTTTGACGAAGCCGCTGTCGTGATCGCAGACACAGGATGCAGCCATTTGGAAGGCCCGAGGCAGATTTCAGAACTCGACCAACCGTTTCGCGTTTCCAGGAAGCCGCTGTCATGATCGCAGACACAGGATGCAGCCATTCGAGAGGCCCCAGGCAGATTTCTGTAAACAGCCAACCGTCCCCCGTTTCCAGGAAGCCGCCGTCGTGATCGCAAACACAGACTAACCTTTATATGTAAATTTATATGTAAATAGAAGTACCTTCGCAAATTCTCACTTCAATAATGGATTTTGCGCACAAAATCCATTCTCGCCATTCTCAACCCAGCCCGCCCATTCTACAGTACGATTCGTGGGGAGCGTCAGAGACCCCCAAAATTAAGCTCGGGCGGCAGATCTGGTGGCGGATTCACTTGGCCAACAGACCCCCTGGTTTGCTTGTATTTCCTACCCGAGTAGGCTAGAGATTTGGTTCTGCTTTGTAGGCCGTGCACGCATAAATCAGGGTACTAGCGACGCAAAGAGACAAAGATGGGGCTTCTACTTGATCAGGTTCGTATAAATACCAATCATAAGTGCTAATCACAAGTGGCGATCAGATGGATGCAGTATGCATCTTTCAAACACCAACACCAACATTAAATTACAGCACCGTGCTCCTTCCAAATGAGTATAGACAGTGGAGCCACCAGCTATCGCAACCTATAAGCTCATGTCGCTAATGTAGTCCTAGCGGGGTAGATACGTAACAGAGATAACTCAAGTGAATGCGGCACGGCGCGACCGGCCGTCCGGCTGTCGCGTCGTGCCGCATCCACTAGAGCACGCCAATAACTACAGTTCTTCCACGCTATTCTGTTAACCCCGGTGTTGGTTCCTACTTAAAGCAAAAGCAGGGACCCTGATCATTTCGATAAGGATCCCACTCCGAGACAAGGTTACACCATAAACTAATCGAATTGACCAATCGGACCAAACTAAAGGCTGTCCGGCTGTCGCGCCATGCCGCATCCACTAGAGCACGCCAATAACTACAGTTCTTCCACGCTATTCTGTTAACCCCGGTGTTGGTTCCTACTTAAAGCAAAAGCAGGGACCCTGATCATTTCGATAAGGATCCTACTCCGAGACAAGGTTACACCATAAACTAATCGAATTGACTAATCGGACCAAACTAAAGCCGTCGTTGATCAAGTTAGAGACACAGACACAGCCACAGCTGCATACGAAGATTTTTAGGTCGATGAGAAGCCTGAGGATACCCCTACCTCTGACATTAAATTAAGGAACATGAAGCCTTCTAAGCAAAATAGAGAGTATAGTTATTTCCGTTAATACTCTTTGCTGAGAGAGATTTCACACAAGCACTTACAGTGTATGGCCTGGCGAAGTTGGACATGCAAGGAGCGGCGTTGGACATGCAAGGAGCGAGAACGCCGCCGCTTTCACTAGTTAGGCTGTGATCTTAGTAGCGTCGGAGAAGGGTCTCATAAGCAGCCCTAGTTAAAGAAGCCACACGCAAGGGCTACAACATAGGAGCCTGCAATGAGGCGTTGCGTTTTCACTCCTAATTTGTATATAATGCTACATCTGATTTTAATGCAGTGTATAACTACAGCGCTATTATAGCTTGCTCCACTACTAACTCTACTTCTTTCCAGCACGGATTCCTGTGGTGCCCACTGTACCCCAGCGTGCACTGTACTCGTGTCTAGTTTCAAAACTTGTAAGTGGGGATCCCCGTGTTCAACTCTGCCCTGTGAGTAGCTACAGCGCGCCCTTGCGTAAAATCCCCCACTTACAAGTCTAGACCCTACAACCTAGGATACAATTGTTGGATATCTTCGAAGGATTATAATTCCAATAGTGACTTCAAGGGACCCTGACGTTACTTCAGCTATTTAGGACCGTTGCTGTCCTTATTTTTACGTTATAGAAAGGTTCTTCGCTGCTATGCCCCAATGCAGTGTCACGCAGTTAGCGCCGGGGCTTTGCATACAATTGTTGGATTTCTGCAAAGTATAGTAATTCCAACAGCGGCTTCGGAGGAGCTTGACGTTACCACAGCTAATCAGGAGCTTTTTAAACGGACGACCCCGACAACCCCCACTTTTGTTGCTGTTGGAAATACAAGGGCAGATTGTTTATTGATGGCATTGGACATCTAGCTAGGAAAAGAAATCATCAGTGGCATCCCTCTGAAAAGAGTGCATGGATGATCGTACCTATATAAAAGGGTCTCTTCACCCCGATGAGATCTCTCCACCCTCACCATCACCTTGTTTGTACGTTTCAAGCCCAATAAATCTCCTCGCTCTTACAACCGCTTAATCCAATCAAGCGTAAGCTTCGTTATTTACCTTGTGAAAACCTTAGCTTATAAACAGACAGAAACCATCCATCTTCACCACCATGCAGTTCAAACTCTCCGCCGTTGTGCTCGCCAACCTCTTGGCTGTGCTTGCCGCAGCTGCCCCCACAAACGAAATCCCCACCCCCGAGGACGGTCTCGCCTTGTCCAAAATAGTCGAAACCGCCGACGGCACACTCTCCTACTACGTCTCGGGCCCTGACACGGTAGCCATCACCAAACGCGCCACTTGTGGCACTAGTGTCATCTCCTGCTCCAACGCCAACTTAGCAGACGGTGTTGTCTGCTCCTCCCTCCTACGTGCAATCAGTACCTCTGGAAAAGTGCTGGGTTCGAGCACCCGCTCCGTGTGCCTTTCTTCTGGCGCCACTTGCTGCGTTAGCTGGGGCTCTAATGTTGCGAATCTCCATGAGTCTAACCTATATCCTGGCGCATCGACCCTCTTTAACAGGTGTAACGGTTATACTGAGGCGGGGTTGTCGTCAGGTGTGTCAAGAAGGTTCAATCTTCAGGGGGCATGTGTCGTGGGGTGCGTGTCGAACCGCGCGACGGGGTGCCCGAGCAGCTAGAGGCGTTGAGACCCGTGTTACCTCTGGATCTACAGTTAGGATTCAACACCCTGTAATGATCTATTGATAAGACTGGCGGTTTTCTTGAGGTAGAAGCTTCGTGCTTAACTTAAATACAGTATCTTTATACTAGGCGCAAGTCTTGCCTGCGTGAGACCTTTCACCTATTACATCTGGCGTATCTAGGTGAGCCAATCCTTCACTCTAGCCGTCAATTTACTAGGGCTTTGTCCTGGTCTAAGCCCACTCGCCCAAATATTATATGCCCAGAGAAATTGGGAGTGTCGATGTGTGCTCTACACCGAGTGCCTTTTCCATTCCTTGCACTGCTCGCTGTAACATCTTGTCTACCTTGTCTAGCTTTCCCTAGCTCTTGTAGAGGTTGCCTAAGTGGTTAACCGTTTGAAGTATCGATCTGTGCTTTACACTGAATGCCTTTTCCATTCCTTATAGTGCTACTTACCACTAGCTCACCCGGCTCACCCTGCTCACCCCTCGCCTCACCCTTTAGGCGGTAAGGGGCCGCGATTCCACGCTCTATTGAGAGACATTAAGCCACTAAGTTGGGTATCTTAAAATGTAATTGTCCATCATGGAAACTGTATGAGCTTATATCAGTGATCTTTCGTCTATTCTTAAATAAGTTTAAGCATCTCGCCCCATCAAGATTTTGAAGATGCTACCCCCTAACTAATAACACACACCACCTTACCTTTTGTCCCGTTCCCCTCTAGCAGCTCATGTGCTTTAACCACATCCTTCCAGTCAAACACCTTCTCGACCTTAACCTCCAAATCCCCCTTCGCAAACGCTTCCAGATATCCCTCCAACTTCCCCGTCAGATTCGCCTGGTACTTCTCATCGCGGCTCCTCAGACTGCTCCCCTCGTATCTAAGTCTCTTCGCCAGGAATAAGGCGATATTCGTCTCAGCTGGCAGGTTAACCCCGCCCATAAGACCCAGGTTCGCGATGCGCCCATCTTTCGCCGCCGCCTTCAGGTTATCCGCGAACGTCGAGGCGCCCATAAAGTCCACAATGACATCAATACCCTTCCCTCCCGTAGCCTTCTGGGCTTCTTCTCCCCAAGCCTTCTTCGTGGTGTCAAAGCCGCCCGCGACGCCAAATGTGTCAACGCACCACTTAACCTTCTCCGGCGTGCGGGAAGTGACGTAAACGGCGGAAGCGCCAGCGAGCTTAGACAGCTGGATACCGGCTATGGAGACGGAAGAGGCGCCGGCATGCCAGAGGACGCTGTCGCCGGGCTTGAAGGCGCCGATCAAGTGCAGGGCTTGCGTGGCGGTCATGAAGGTCTCGGGAATTGCAGCAGCCGTTTCCCAGGTTAGAGTGCTAGGTTTGTGGAGGAGGGTGGCGGGGGAGACGGCGATGAATTCAGCGTAGGCGCCTGGGAGGAGTGAGTAAATGTATGAACCTCGAGCCGGCAAAGGGAGACAAACCGCCATATGCGAGCCCAAACACCTCATCCCCAACCTTGAACTTCCCCTTCTGGGCATCAGCACCGAGCTCCTCTACGACACCGCTGAACTCGACGCCGAGGATCAAGCTGATGTTTGGTGGGAGCGGGTATTTACCCTCTCGCTGGAGGAGGTCCATCCGGTTCAGGCCGAAGGCCTTGACGCGCACGAGGGCTTCGGTGGACTTCGGAGAGGGCTTCGGGACGGAGGAGTTTAGGAAGAGGGCGGAGGCAGGGCCTTTGCCATTTTTGATATCTGGAGAAGGGGTTAGTGGGGTGAGATGAGGGGAGAAGATGCGGGGTACCAATTGCGCGCATTGTAGCCATGATGGGCGAGTTTGGGGTGTTTTTGGCTGGGGTTGGAGGTTTAGGAGTTTGTTGAGGAAAATTAGAGAGAGCGGCTAGTTTACAAGGCGGCTTAAATTATATATGTACTTCAAAAGTGAATTTGGAGATGGTTGGTATGCATTTCTAAGCAACGCGGGGCAGATTGGAGCTTGGGCCATGTGCAGGGGAATGACGTATCAACAACATCGCGGATGCCGGATGGGAAAGAGCAACCAAGGGAACAAGCGAACTACCGAAAGAGCGAAGAACGGATAGAGCAAACTAAGGACAGCGGAAGCTAAAGGGCATTAGCCACGGATAACCACGGAAACAGTGGCTCAGAATCGACTGAGACGGAATAAGTCCCGCTTTCCGGTAATTGGTTGATGGATCGGGTGCAGACAGCCACCGACGAATCTTAACAAGTTTTGCATCTATGACTACCCGTTAGCTATAACGCTCGCTTCATCCTGCTGGTGCATACCTTTCAGTGGCTGCAACGTTGAAGACGCAGCGGCGTGGTAGAATGTAAGGGTTGCGATATAGCCACGGAGAGTTTTCGTAATGCTTTCAACTTTGCTGTCCTGCGTTATGCTCCATAGCGCTTTTGTAATCTTCTTAGACCGAGAGTCTCCTGCCACTGGTAAGGTTTCGGCAAGCAGACCATCGAGCGCTTCAATCTGAACCCTGCAACCTTGAACGGCTGGCAGCAGCGCAGCCTTCGTTGAGTCTGCTACAGCACCATGGTCGATTTTGTCCTTGGTTTGTTTGAGCGCGTCTTGCAGCACTGGCAACTCGGCTTTTATGTGTCGAAATGCCTTTGGGATCTCCCCAAGGTTGGATTGGAAGTCGTCGAGACGCGCTAAGACTTTCGTGCTAAAGTCGACGAGCTGGATGATGTTGGCGATAATGCTGACTACTGTGAGAGGATCAGCCATGGGAGACGGATTGCCTATGAGTCGGTATTGTAAATGTAACCTGACAGGTACAGCGTAAGGTTGCTGTGTAGGGGATATGAGGTTGAAATTGCCAGAGCCTTGCGGGCGCTTGCCAACAAATGACGATACCCGGTTGGTTGCGAACGACCCAAGCTGAAAACCAGATCTAGAGTTGCTGACAGAGGATAGACATTGGGAAAGAGCACAACGTAAATATATAATCACGTGTTGATCATAGCAAAATTGAACAGCTATACCACAAAGATCTCATCGGCTGTTGAGAGATCATCGAGACCGCCCGGATGAAGGACGATCAGAACTATGGGGTGCAGGTGGGACAATATCGGGTGAATCAGTGGATGCGCGATATAGGTAAGGGGCGGCAACTCCTGATCAGGACGGGCCGAACAGCGCGTGTCACTTCGCCATGGATTGCGTCATCCCGCCTTCTTGGCGCCGTTGTTTTCCATGAATTTAAAACCTACCTGAACCTTGATGAGATAAGGGTCTATCGGTGCGATCTTGGAGCATTTTCAGAAAAGCATTCAAAGCCCCTTCTATGATAACATAGGTTCGTGGCAATTACAATACAGACTTCATACTCTGTAGCACCTTTACTTCCAACACAACACCACTTCACATGAGCGTATCGACTCTGTCTTGCCAGCTCAAGCTCGGCTGCTAAAAACACAATTATTTGAGATAAAATCAGTATTATTGTAATTTGGCACGTAAAGAAGCTATTCCAGAGTTTACGTCTTCTCACTATCGTGGTTACGCTGCGATCATGGCCGCAGCCTGTATGTATAGCTGAAGGCAGATTTCGGAATCGACCAACCGTTTCGCGTTTCCATGAAGCCGCTGTTGTGATCAAAGACACAGCCAAGGACGCATCTAAAAAAGGAAAATGTGGCTCCTGGACTTACATTCTAGGTTGAGGAAACCGTTCCGTGTATCTAGGAAAACGACAACGGTTTAAAGTGTATAAAGTCAAGAACCGGAAAATAGTATCTTGTTGCCCGGAAACAAAGTTAACGACGGAGAGCTTGATCTCGCCACGAACCTGGAGTGGCGGGTTGCTGTTATACTGCATCCACAATTGCACGGATGGATGCCTTTGGGCGGGTAGTAAAGTGCGGACATTGACTAATGCCCCTGCAACCACTGGGCAGGGACCTGGATGCTCCGAACCAATTATTAGGCTCGAATCACATATCCCCATGGGCGATATCCAACTTTTTTCTAGGCAACCGAGCGTCAAAATGTCGCTGCTTTTCCCAGACTTCAGAAAGGAGAAATCAGGAAATGGTAAACCGGCATTAGGGGGCCCAAAGTCGTCAGGGTTTAAGACATACGAGCAGACCATAGTCGACATCAGGGATCTCAAAAGACCACTCCTTTCGGTCTGATGACAGACAAGGAGGTGGGTTTTGGAAATTGACGGTGGCCATCTTAGTCTTCCGGTTAGGACTGAGAGCTATCGACTTGACTTGAACCGTGCCCCGAGCTGCATCAAAGTCCCAAGACTGATCGAAGCAATTCCTGGACCTGTCGCATCTTATATTCCAGTGGTATTCCTCGCACCCGATATGTAACCTGCGATATTTTTGCATTTGAGATAGCCGGCGGGTAAGCTATGGATGTCTTGATGTACTCATGGATTAGACTCAACATGAGTTTCTTGATATGGTGTCAGACTTACAGACTCAAAGCCGTTCAACTTCCGTTTTTTTGATTCATGGCTATACTGCGTTGCATAGCTAGCCATATTGTCAAATTATGAGAAGACCATAGAGCCAGTTTTGATCTGCGTTTCGAACTGTCTCCGAAGTTTCAAAACTGAATCGAGAGTAGTTCTTGTAAGGTAGTTTTTGGTGTGCTTAAGGCTGAGGCTACATACTCCATGGCGTGTCAAAGGGCTGGCGCTTCAGCCCCATCCCAAGATCTATTTATAGATACCACTAACAACTGACTTGACCGGATCTACCTTTATTACCAAGTGACTTCCTTGATCGCTTAATTTGGAGGTACCAAACCCATGCGGTGACGTCGTATGGCACAAAACTCCCTAGTCACCACAAGGCTGAAAATGATTTGTCAGCATCGTGGTGAGGCTCGGAAACCTAGATCAAAGTGTTCTATGAGTTAAAAGACGCAAAGAGCTTGTGGTGATGCTATAGGTCGAGGGGTTCTATTATACTTCGAATTGACGCCCTCCGCAATTAGGCGCGACGGCGACGACGTGATCGTAAATTTCAAAGTAGCCGGGGTTTGAACTATTCAAGAGTGGTCACACAACAGAAGTCAAAGTACCAATGGTTCGTCTCGTCACGGGCGACAATATTTAAGAACCAGTCAACTGTTTTCGCGTATTAGGTTTGCTGTTGGTTGCGAGGCCAGAGGTTACGTGACCTCTGGCCCAGGGCAGACTTCCGAACGAGAAGAGGGCAGCCAACCGTCTCCCGTTTCCATGAAGCCGCTGTCGTGATGGAAGATGCAGGATGCGGCCTTCCGAAAGGCCTAAGGCAGGTTTGGGAAATCGACCTACCATTCCCCGTTTCTAGGAAGCCGCTGCCGTGATCGAATACACAAGATGCGGCCTTTTGAGAGGCGCGACGCGGTTTTCGGAAATCAACCAACCGTTTCGCGTTTCCACAAAGTCGCGGTCGTAATTGCAGACATAGGCTGCGACCTTCCGCAGGGCCCGAGGCGGATTTCAGAAATCAACCAACCATCCCCCGTTTCACGAAGCTGATGTCGTGATCTCAGGCAAAGGATGCGACCTTTCAAGAGGCCCCAGGCAGAAATTGAGAGTCGACCAACCGTTATGCGCTATTTTATGGGCTCTTAGGCCGCAAAAAGTGGAGAAGTGCAAAGGCAGCCTCAGCTAGCCAATCGAATATGCTCTGTAAGCGCCCATAAATCCATCATTCCCGAGCGCAGGGGCTACGGCCACACAGAGGACGTGAAGCAAGAAACTGCGTTCAAGGGCTTGCAGGCCCCACCTCACAGAGGACGGGTAGCAGGAAGCCGTGTTTTGCATAATTCTAAAAACAGTCTTTTGTGCTAACAAAAAACAGGACTCGGGAATCGGAGAATGACAAAACCCGATTCTGGAGCCAGGCATCAACTTTTCGTTTACTAGCTCCGGAAAAACTATCGAAAAGCAGCACCAGTTCTTGTTTCCCGTTATCCCCTTTCCGTACAAAGTCTTTGATGGTCTAACGGTCATGATTTCCGCTTGTCATTCGACAAAGCGCGGGAGACCGGGGTTCGACTCCCCGTCAGAGAGTTCATTCCTCTCTGAGCTCATGGCTCAGAAATGTTTCTTTTTTACGATTTTTTTTTTTTTTTTTTTTTTTTTTTTTTACTATTTGATAACATTGGACGGGTTTATGGTTTGTTTCATTCAGCACTTCATTATGTTCTATATAGAGCATCGACTCCTCCTCTTGTAGTATCGCATCTTCTCTCTATCCATTTATATCCGGGTCTTGGTTTAATCTAAAAACCACTCTCCACCCCACCTTCTGCCAACCAAATAGTCTTACTAGCTCCTAAAGCTGTATGTAGCCGTGTTCATGCCAAGTAGATATGCGAACTAATGTCACACATCCCTTATTTGGTAGGGTTCAACCTTGCCAGATGCGCAGCTTGGCGTGGCTCAATGAACAGTGCAGTAGCATCTGCAAGCACAACGGGCGTCTCTCCTTCGCCAACCAAAGTCTCAATGTGGCCCTCCACCCATGCCTTCCTCCCTTCGACCTTAACCGTCTTAGCTCGCAGGCAAACGAAGGTATCCGCCCTCGCCGGGCTACGGTAGTTGATGTTCAAGTTCGCAGTCATGCCAACCTTGTTGGGGAGAGCTGCAAAGCAGCAGCGTGCCAGGCCCTCATCCAGCATGGTAGCAAGGAAGCCGCCGTGGATGATGCCAGGGTGGCCGCACAGATCACGGCCGAGGTATGATATTCCGACCATAGACTTTCCGCCCTCTTCATTCCAGGCAAACGGAGGGACAACGACGAGGTTTGGGCCCCTCAACGTACTGCCCGTGAGACTCTGTTCGCGCATCGCTTTGGGAAGCTTCAGATGTGGCCTCGACTCGCTGAATTCCGGCTTGCTCCTGAGCTCGCGCGCGACGTGGTGGTTGTTGATAAAGTCCTCGACTTCTTGGGCTTTCGCATCCTCAGGGGTGTATAACGTCAGGGACTCCTCGTCGGTGGGCGCATTGAGATATTCCTTCGCCGTGTTGATCGCTGGTAAGGCCGCCATCATAAAGCCAGCAGTGGTGAATACGACTGCAAGTCCGACAAAGTTAAATATCCGGAGCGGGAGTGATCGTTTTGGTGGGGTTGGTAAGGATTCTAGCAGCTGCAGTCAGTACGGCTTGTGCACATGAGGGCGGAGGTAACTACCTGCAGCAGTTCTGCTATGAGCTGTGTTTGTGAATGTACGAGAGCTTGGGCGAGGAAAGAAACTGGGTCTGGCGGCGGCGGGCTTTGCACTTAAGTGAGTCCTCGAGAGACTCAACAATATCTTGCTCCGCCCACCCGGCAACCGCATAATGACAGACATTGGGACAATTGCGCTAGACTGCGCCAACAGAACGGGAGGCGGTGACAAGAATTGTTCCTAGTGATAGGATTGGCGATCAAGGGTGGGTCACGCTGTTGAAGAATTCGATATAGAACGTTGAGGCAAGGTAACCCGAATTGCGTGGCCAATATGCAGGGACGCGTTGAAAGAGCCTCGGCTTGAATCGCTAGGCTGGTTAGTTTCGGTCGGTGTGGCGGCGACTAACAGGCCGAGGGTCGGCGGCAAATTCTCTGCCGCTCCGTGTTTTGCCCAGGCACATGTCTGAAAAGCACCAATTATACCACAAGTTACAACAGCATCACCTCTTCTTTTGAACTCCGTTGGGTTTCAACAGGCTCTAGCATTGGAAAACAGGCTCCAGCATTGGAAACGTAGTCGCGCTGCATTAAAGCCTAGAATAATACAAAATATTGTCTCAAGCGATAAAATAGTAAAAAAACCTACCCCAACGGAACATGGTAGGAGCATCTCCAACGGTTTTCAGAAAAACAAATAAAGTGCACCACAAGGCGCCTTGGACTATGCGACCTCCTGTACGGCTAGCTTCATGCATGCTGATGACGAGGGCCCTATTCCAGCGTCGTTGATTACTGCTGTCATTGATTCTTGCACCCCACCCCCTTCCCCCCACTAACGCTTTGAGATGGACGGCAAGAGTCTCCGTCAATAAACATAGTAACGCATCTGACATTGCTCTTTCTCAGCTACGACTTGTCTGCCACGCGTCAAACGAGTAACTCTCAAGGAAGAAGATGCAATTTCTAGGCATGTGCACCTCGAGGGCTTCCATCGCCAGTTCTTTGAGCTTTGGTTTCCGCCTCAAATCCGATCACTTCAAAATAAATAAATAGATAGCACATGTCATTTAATTGTACATGCTTCTATTGTATAGGTTCTATACTTTTAACAACGCTCTCCACCACTACTTAGCCCATATCCTCATCCTCATCTCCTCCCATCATATCAGCATAGTCGTCTACCGAAGCAAACATTGGCAGGCTCTTCATCTTCTTCTTCTTGGCCCTACCCGTCTCCGTACCGTCAACCTTCGCCTCGGGCTTCTGGTTGGTCTCTAGCTCCTTGTTGAACAGATCATCCTCGTCCTCATCCTCACCCTCATCCAGCTCATCTTCATCCAAGAATGGGCTTGGCTCCTCATCGCCTTCTGATCCTTGCTCTTCCTCGTCAGTGCCCTCGACATCCACTTCATCATCGTCCTCCCACATAGCCTCACTGCCCTCAGAGCCCTCATCTCCAGAATCGTCCAAGTCAAGCATCTCGAGATCACTCTCATCGTCGCTAGGACCTTCGACTTCAGGCCTAGAGTCAACCAGAGCCTGCCAGATCTCATCCTCATCCTCGTCTTCATCGCTTCCATCGCCAGCAGCCTTAGCAGCCTTGACCTTCTTGCTAGACACCTTACCCTTGCCAACTTGGTTGAAGTACTTGTGGAAGAATACCTCATCCACAGCAACATCCTCCGCCTTCTTGCGCCAGAAGGCCTCAGAGTTGACTGGCTGGTGAGCCTGCGCCGTGGCGCGGTTAGCAACCAGGACACCGCTGCTCTCGCCACCAGCGAGAGGCTGCATGATAGAGCTACCCCTGAGGCCGCCAGCGGATGCCTTGGCATTGCGGTAGACGAATCTGTCGAGGAAGGATATTAAGGAGTGGGAGGCAAGATCGGGCTTGGCGGGCATCACCGCTGATGTCAAAAGACGGTCGGCAAACATAGCCACCGAGGGATGGAAGTGGGTAATGAACGGCGTCAACTCCCAAAGACAGCTCTTATCGGCGTTGCTGTGCTCGGGGTCTCTCTTCCGTCCGTCATATAAGCCTTCCTTTGGCGCAGGTTTCTGGATTCTGTCTGGGTGCATAAGGTTCTCGTGAAGGGTTGCAGCCTCGGAGGCGGCTGTCTCGGTCTCAGGGACATCCCTGAAGACTTCTTCGTCCAGGTCATCAGATGCTTCTGGTTCGGTGATCATCGTGGTGAGGCCTGGGAAAGTAGCTTCAAGCTCTCTGAGAAGATACAGGACACCACAGATAAAGGGCGGTTGGTGAAGTGTGATGATTTGGAGGAGTCTCTTTGCGAAAGCTTTCACGCGCCTAACGTCCAAGTCCGACTTCAGGGCGCGGAACAAGAGGTTAAGATAGAGCGCATGCTTTGACGACATGATAAGTCGTGGATCCAGCAGTGATTCGTACAATGTTCGGTAAAAGCGTTCCACAGCAATAGTCTTGGAAGACGAGAGTTGCTGGATGAGCATCAAGGCCTGGATGCTCGTGTTGAAATTGGAGGAATGGGTAATCTTGAACAGCAAATCCATGTGCTTCTCCAGACTACAGTTACATGATTAGCTTTAGTTCCTCTTATTGTGTCAAATATTACTTACGTGACATCGTCTGATTTGGAGAATGGGAGGGCACGGTTGACTCCAGTCAAGACGGCAGAGATCATTTTCTCGGTCGTCTCCTCACTGCTTAACTTTGCTTGCTCCTCTTTGGTCACCTTCTCCAGTGCCTTCTTTCCCTTTTGCCCACCTCCACCTTGGACTTGACCCTTCTTGTTCATAACAGGGCCAGGGTTAGCAGCCGGTGGTAGTGGCTTTTTCAAGAGGGTAACAAAAAGGTCGAAGTAAATTTTCAGGAGCTTCTGCGCCACTCCCTCCTCTTTGCCACTAAGGATGGTCTGGTTCAGGGTATTGATGGCGTAGTACTTTGAATGGGTGCTTTGATGTGGGCGTAACAAAAGCTCGGTCTCAATAGCAGAGACAATGATTGGCTTCATGTTCGGATGTGTCGTCTGCAATTGTAGGATAAGATACGAAGTTCTCGATGCAAGCTTCTTGTCTGGGTCTCCAAGCTTGTTGACCAAGAGGCGGAGTAAGTTGGATTCTTGCTCGGGCTTCTCCTTCAAGAGCTCGTAGACATAGGTTATCGCACGTCCTCGAGCGAACTCGACCTCGTCAGCGCACCATCCTTCCAGAACTTGCAGAATTTCGAAGTAAATCTCTTTCAGCCAATCCTCATACGCCCATGAAATTAAATGGGCCTTGGTGATGCTGCCAGGGAGCGGATCTTGGCTTCTCCAGTTTGATACAAACTCAGTCTGAAGAGTGCCTAGAAGGCCCGGCTGGGTGGCAAAGGTCCTCAATCGACGATCGGCTGGCAGTACAACGCCTACGCCGAGCAAATCCTTCAATGCCCCTAATGCCGTAACGGCCTGGCCTCTGCTGCGCTTCTTCGCTAGGCCAAGAAGACTCTCAAAGGATTTCGTGGTATGTATAGGAGACTCTTGAATCACCAGCGTTAAAGCCGAAACCTTATCATCCAATGTTCCGGAAGCCATGATAGTGGCAAGAAAGCGGTGAGACGATGTTGCTGAGAGATTCTTAGAGGCGTAAAGGTTGGTGTCGGCTTCAAGTAAAGATTTTGCATATTTCTTGAGCTCTTCGATGATGCCTCTGTGTGCAGGTACGTCGGAAAGTTCAGGAGTTGGAAGGTCGCCCAATGGTGCCGAATGCCAGTCTGGCCGCGCCTCGAATATCTACGTCTTGTCAGCCAATCGGGTTTTTAATTGTCGCTATGGAAAGAACTGACTAGGCGGTTGACGTCTTTGGTCTTTTTCTCATGTTTATTATCTTGCGCCGGGACTAGCTGTGGGATTGGCTCTTCAGTCTTCTTGGGCGCTTTCTTGGGGGTATCAGGCTCCTCTTCCCATTCCTCAGAGTCTTCGTCCGCTTCGTCTGCCTCAGCCTCGGAGTCGCTGGCATCAACCTGAGCTTGGCCTTCAATTCCTAGCCCCGCAACGAACTTTGAGAACTCTTTTGCGAACTTTGGGTCTTCCACCTTGGGTTGAATGCCTTCCACATCTTCGTCGTCTGACTCCACGCCGTCGAGCAGATCCAGGTCCTCCTCGGTTCCTCCGAGAGCAAGGATTTCTTGTAGAAGTATATCCCTAGCCGAACCTTCTGCCGCTGCACCGCCCTCTGCCTGCTTTGGCTTGCGCTCTGTAGCCTTGTTCGACTTGTTCGGCGATTTCACATTGCCCTCAGCGTCGCGCTTCTTTCCTGGAGCGGTATCTTTCGACTGAGATGCTCCGTTAGGCTTGTTCTTGTCTTTCTTCGCAGATTTCTGTACTGCGTCGGAACTCGCTCCCTTGAATCCTTTCTCAATCTTCTCCGTCAGGGCACTCAATGCGCTTTCGTCAAACGACGGCAGGCTTTGCGCAGCGCTGTTCTTGCTTGGTGTGTTGGGCTTGACCTTTTTAGAGGCCTTGCCGGTGTTGCTACCATGTTTGCCCATGGTAATATCTCTGTTTCGTCAAGCTTCTCAGCTTGCGCTGTATAAAAATTTCCTTGGGCAAGCTTGGAGTTGATAAGGTAAAAAGTTCAAATCGGCGGAATTTTCCCGAGACCCCGGTAAAAGTTGCCCTGTCAAAATGTGGGGCCAGATGCGGCAACTAAACTCGATATCCAGCCTCGTCAAACATGTACCGTACATCAGTTGCTATAAAGCATTTAAAACACCACGAATCTCGGCCAATGGCTTATCTATTATGAGGAAGGGCATTTAAATCCGTAGAATCCAATTATTTGAGACTCTTTCGAGGCGAGTTACACTCTTTCAGCATGAACTCTCAATGCCGCCAATTATTAGCCCGCTGTGGTAGGCCCTCGAGTATCATCGAGCGTCGCTGTGCCAGTCTCCAACGCCCATATCCTTCAAGCCATTGGGGTGGAGTAAGATTAATATCAAGTGCTTCTCAGGTATGTCCTACTAGACCGTTCCGTTATATCCAACCCCCGCCACGTGACACAGAAGCTGAGCATCTTGCAGCTGGATGAGAGGTCGAGACTCTCTAAGGTATGGACACCTACAGGAGGAATTGCACCAGGTGCCAATGAAGGTTTAAATGCCAGTACCCTTTATTGAAGTTCCAATTTCTAACGTGTTACTTAGACGCCCACTCGAAGCTTGTGAGAGCTGGTTTTCTGCGGCAGGTGCGTATAATCTTTCTGATGAAAAGGGGTGTGGTGGCTCATTAGAGACAGGCTCATTCTGGAATCTTTCACATGCTACCCCTGGGTCTCCGCGTGCAGAATAAAGTTGAGAAGCTTCTCGACAAGCACATGTCCAGCATAGGTGAGGTCTTCAGAGATTCAGCATTCGCGGGGCCCCAACTGACGGACCACTGCAGGTGCTTCAAAACTTGACTTGTCAAGCATTTCATCCGAGGAGTTATGGACTACGAGCGGCCGTTTAAATGCTATCAATGCAGAAGTATGGCCTTCCCACCCCCTGTCGAAGTGAAACACTTACACTTTTGGCAGTTATTTCGATTTAAGGATAGGAAAGAGGCTGGATACCTTTTGGCTCCTACGCATGAAGAAGAAATCACGTCTCTTGTGGCAAATACTATAAAATCATATAAAGAGTTGCCTGTTCGGTTGTACCAAATATGTGAGGCGCCTATCTTCCATCCCTGATGCGTGCTGACAATCTAGCTCGTAAATATCGCGATGAGCTCCGTCCTCGGCATGGCCTTCTACGCTCCCGCGAATTCTCCATGAAAGACCTTTACACTTTCGACCTCAGCGCAAACCTAGCTTTGGTGACGTATAACCAAGTTCGAGCGGCCTATGTTCGTCTTTTTGATGAACTGAAGGTTCGTTACCTTGTTGCCGAGGCGGATTCCGGAGATATAGGGGGTGACCTTAGCCATGAGTACCACTTTCCTACTTCTATGGGGGAAGATCATATCATTAGTTGCCGAAGCTGCGATTATGTGGCCAACGAAGAGCTTGCCGAGTCCGCCCTACCTCCAGCTACTCATGACTCCGGGGCGACTTGGTCATTTGTCTCCTCAGGCCACGAATCCAGCACTGGTAAAAATACGTTTACTGTCTGGCGAGGGGTTTCGCGAGATAGAAACACATTGACCAACGTCTGGTATAGTCCAAGAGAAGGCTTTCAAGGCGGATTGGAGGTTAACACTCATGCTGTCAAAGGCATCGTCCCTGACCTTGACCCAGGGGTTGAGAATGCTGCACTATTATGGGCACAGGCCATAGAGAAAAACATTCTTGGAGGGCAGGAGGCTTCACCTCGAGGTGCCAAGATAGTCAATCTCGTGGATTATCGGCTACCGTCGTCCCTTACCACAACCATTCAATCAGGCGAGATCGACCCCTTATGGACAAATTCGCCGCTCCCTTCTTCCCTTGGGATTACGACCTCAACTTCCGCCAAAACTACTTCGGATGGACAGCCCCTTAATCTTTTACGAATAAGTGAAGGCGACGGATGCCCAAGGTGCCAGGATGGCTCATTGAAGATTGAGAAAGCTATTGAATTGGGGCATGCCTTTTATTTAGGCGCGAGATACAGCGACCCTATGAAAGCTGTTGTGACGCTCCCCGCTGGATACATTGAGCCAGAGTCACCAGCGGCAGAGAGCTCTGCGCAGGCCACTGTACCTCTAAAATCAGCTCAGCAAGTCCAAATGCAGATGGGTTGCTACGGCATTGGAGTCTCTCGACTGATAGGCGCTGTTGCAGAGACGCTTGCAGACGAAAAGGGGCTCAACTGGCCGCGTGTTATTGCACCATACGAAGCGGTCGTCATCCCTGCCAGAGGACAGGAAGAAGGGGCCGTGGATGTGTATGATGCACTAGCAGGAGGTCAACAAACATCGAGGGATGCTCTTGACGTCGTTCTAGATGACCGTACCAACTCTTTCCCTTGGAAGATGCAGGATGCTGATCTGGTCGGCTATCCGATCATTGTTGTTGTTGGCCGATCGTGGAAGAACAACAAGTCTTGTGAAGTCCAGTGCAGGAGGCTAGGCACAAAGGAGGAGGTTTCTTTGGATGGCTTAGCCACTTACATCGACAAGCTTCTTGTACAGTTGTAGGATATAATAATAAATGTAGAATATTTGTAAATTATATTTAAACTATAAAATAATAAACACACCCCCCACCAAAAATCATAACTGGAACGAACAAAAATACATATACAATGCAAACTAAACTATAATGACCTTTGTATATGCCTGTCAATTCCCGGCGCAAAAGAAATCTCCACCATTTAATACACCTACTCGTTTCTTGCACACACAAATAGATGATTTTTTTGATATGCGCGTGTAAACGTCAATTACCCCTCCAGAGGAAAGTTGGCGCTAACCCGCTTGGACCCCACAAGGCTACCACTAGTAGAAAGGCAGGGCTGAGCTATCAACTACATCGAAGCTCATAGCTCTACCAGACCACAAATCCATCCATCATGTCATCTCAAGGTGGTCAGACCGGTGCGTTGCTCCCTCTGAAATTTCTTCATGAGAAACCCACTGACATCATTGCCCGCCACAGTTGACCTCGGCGGCCTCTCAACCCAACAATTGAGCCAGGTCAAGAAACAGCTCGACGAAGAGCTGGAGCACCTCACCAGCTCCTTCACCCAGCTGCGCGCGGCCCAAGCGAAGTTCCGCGAGTGTCTGAATTCGATAGCCACCGGTGTATCTCCCAAAGTGGAGGGTGTGTAGCCCTGGGCGTGATCTACGAACATTGTCGCCTAATGTGTTTGAACAGGCAAAACTATTCTGGTGCCATTGACGAGCTCGCTTTACGTGCCTGGGACCCTGGCAGATACGGAAAATGTGATTGTCGATGTTGGGACCGGGTTTTATGTTGAGAAGGTAGGGTTATTGAGCAGACGTTGCGGAGTAGCTGCTAATTAACACGTTACAGTCAACTAAGGACGCCGCCAAGTTTTATACTGCCAAGGTCGACGAGCTCCAAACAAATCTCAAGGATCTGGAAAGCATAGTGCAAGGGAAATCAAACAACTTGAGGGTGGTCGAGGATGGTAAGTAGAGCCGCAATATCGAATCACAGCCGAGGCTAACATCTCCCCAGTTTTACGACAGAAGGTTCTCAGTGGCAACGCTGGTGCACCAGCCGCAGAATAAAATTACATGTTTATTGGTTGATCTTTGCTTCGGTAGCTCTATATCCTCCTGCATCCCACATTGTGAAAACGAGTCCTTGTCCTTGCCCTTGTCCTTGCCTTACTCCTATATACCGCCGTCGGATTGGATACATTCCCAAAAAACATCGCTTTCCCATGAGCTCACCCAATTATATCTCTTCCTCCACGTGCCAACTACTTCTCAGATACAGCTTCGCTCAGGAAAGTTTGAACCTTGTCAACAGCAGCAAGAAATGCACGGAACCCCTCATGCTTGTCGACCACTTGGCCACCAGTTGCAAATGAAGATTGCTTGGTTGACGGAGGTAGAGGAAACAGCACCCGAAGATCAGATCCAAGTTTCCAGCGTTCGCAGATTTCTCCTTCATTTGGTCCCATGTGGTCATCCCAATTCGTCGAATACATGGAGGCTCCGCAGTATCCAACGACATCTGAGTAAATCCCCCTGGATAGTAAAATTTGTACTACGTACGGAGTGCCTATGAGTTTGTATTGAAAAATGGTGTGGATATTGGCTGTGTCCTTGCCATTCAAAGGCCCCTTGGCGCCAACGGTTGGGTAAGGAAAGTCCATGACGTCCTGCTCAACTGTGGCAGATGAAAGAAGATCCTGGGCAGTGGCTTGGATGGCGATGCTGTTGGAGGAGAGCCTCTCTTGGGTCATGATCTCCAAAGCCCAATCGAATTTGCTGTTTCATTTAGCATTGCAACCTTTTTCGACGGCAGTATACGTACCTGTTAAAAGCGAGAAACTCAACATCAAGCCGCTTCTTCAGAGCACTGTCTTCTTTATAAAGGGAATTTTCTCCCAGTTGATATTCGCCGCCCCTAACCGTAATATCAATATCCGCCTCGAGGCGGAAGCTGACATTTCCACATTTTCTGTATATAAGTTTCTGCTTTGGCTTGATGTCGGATAGCTTTCCAGTCATGTTGTCCAAAGGACAAAACATATCGGGAGATTGGTGGATTTTGTGAATGAGTTTAAAACCCAGTTCAATCCCTCCGACCCTATGAGAGGCAGTGTTACTTATTGTGGCCATGGGGAATAGGGGTCGAACTCACATTTTTTCGAAATTGGCCCCTGTCCGAGACTGCCCCATCATATTGACAAATTTGTCGAATGCAAATCCTGGTTTCGCCATTTCAGTGCGGTAGCGTTTTAGTATGATGTTGCCAAATTGCACTCTCATCCTCATGCTGCTGTTTAGTGCACACAGATTGATAAAAGCACTGCCCAAGTGGTCTGCAAATACCTTCTCGTTTGAGGCCATCAGTTCCTTCCTCTTCTGCTCCCATTCCTCCTTCTCTTTTTGAGTTAGGCAAGGGCCAGCTAGTTTCACACGGCGGTCGAGTCTGTCCTTTGCAATCTCTGCTGATTCAACTTCTATACCGATAACTTCCTTGCGCATAGACGATGCCGGAGGCGGCTCAACAATATAACGAGCACGGCAAGTTCGCTCATTAGCTTCTGCATGAAACAGGGTGACTCTGATACGACCAAGAGCTGTGATGCAATCATCGTCTGTCTCGGCCTCAACGACAATTTCATTCTTTTCAGCATGAAGAGCTATGTAGACATGGCATGCAATGCGGATAGGATCCCATGCCTTGTCAACATTCTGACTTGCAATGAGTTGAGGGTCACAATGGCCGAAATACCCCTGGATATGTCAGTTTTAATCTAGTGCTAGTAATGATTACTATTACCGTGCAATTGAAGTCAGTATTCTCTGGAATAGGACCCAGATACTTATTGCTAGCTGCATCCAAGGCTATCTGGTTGCCCTTTCTTGTTGTGATGAGGCCTGGATGCTCTGCCCAACCTTGTTTAGACTTCTTGCTATCAGTGAATTTTGTGGTTGGCGCTGCGAAAGCCTTGCTTGCCACTGACTCTAAAGCCCTGGTAGCAAATCTGTTGTTAGCTGAGGATGATGGAGGTCCAGCGTAATTCACTGGAAGGTTATCCCTCTCCAAAGACCCAGGTGCCTTGAGAACATCATGGAACGGAAGTTCTTTATGCGGATGTTTGGTACTGGCAGGAAGCTGCAACTTAGTAGCTATGCGCTGCCGTGGCTTAGCATCCGTAGAAGCTGGGCCAGCCTTTGTCCCCAGGGGCTTTGTCTCCAGTGGCCTTATCTCCACGAGCGTTGCCAGCGCAGAGTTCCTCTCATAGTCTTCATCCCATTCTGTGATCGCTGTCAACTAACCATCCGTAGATCCAGGCTGAACTTTCGATTACCTTCTCGGCCTGTGTCAATCTCCAGAGTCTGGGTATTCATACTCTATGAGAGTAAGATAATAGCCCTTGAAGTTTATACAGGATGTCACGTGCACAGGGTGCTACAAGCTGTGTCGAAGCATGTAATGTCTGAGTGTTTTGATTGATTCTGACAAACCAGGAATTAAAACAGTTGCTAGATGGCCATCTATCAAGGTAGAACTCTGGTTCAAAAAGGGCGCTAGCCCGCTAATTCTTTTGGCAACACTTGAACAGAAATATTGACACTTTGAAATATAACGTTTTGAAAAGAAGAACTATCTACAACTAGATGAACCGTTCATCTAGTAAAACCTAGGCGACATAGGATAATAATTGCCAACGTATTTAAATACAAAGCCAATTTTGAAATGGACTTATTGGAGCGCCACAGGATTAACGCTGGAAAAAAAAATGCCATGGTAACTCATATGAGATGAGAGAGGGACAAAGCATACAAAAAAACCGCAGAGTTCCAATGGCCCTTCCCACCCATTTATTTTACTCAATACCTTTGAGACCTGTGACAGTAATGTCTTGGATATGAAAGTTTTTGTTGCTGTAGGACGACACTTGCTACGTAGGTATGTATTTGGCATCTCTTGTGAAATCAGTAGTCGTCGTCAGTCCAATTAGCATCACGTGCTAACGCAACTAAGTTTCAGGGGCAGCGAATGGCTTGTCGCGAAAATTCGCGTGGGGACGCGACAGGAACTTAGAGTACCAGTGGCGGAACAAGCCATGACGGGGTCAGCCTCTCCACACTTGATGTCCTCGTTCAGCAACACTTTTGTGAACAAGCAACCAAAATGCGTCCCAGGCCAGAATCTCAGCCCAATAAGCAGCAGCGGTCCAATGCTGCGAAGGTGGAGAGAGCGAAGCAATACCTTAGCGGCCTCGGCATTACGAGAGAGGACTCCGACGACGAGTTGGGGTTGGACGACTACCCTTGGGAATGGATATACGACAATGAGGGCAAGGTAGATGAGGGCAATGATGGGAACGATAATGAGGATAACATTGCGGATCTTCTGAACGCCGAGGCCACAACATCGCCAGCTCATGGTGGGCGCAAGAGAAAAGTGGCCAGGAAGGCAGAACAAGATGCGCAACGGAAGATAATCGGTGCAAGAATGGGAGACTTCAAGTGCAAAGTTGGAGACTGTGTGCTTCTTAAAGCCGAAGGAACCAATGAAGCATGGGTGGGCTTGATCTGCGAGTTTATCGAAGAGGATGACGGGGAGATGGCCGCAAATTTCATGTGGTTCGCAACAGAGAAGGAAATCCGCAATAAAGAGAAGAAGCGAACGGATTTCATGCAGGTACGAGTCGGATGACACGTCTCACTCGGCCGAATCTAACTTTTCTTAGAATGAACTCTACATATCTCCATCATGGGATGTTAATCCTATAGCGTCCATCAACGGCAAAGCCACAGTTTCGTCATCGAAGTCCTTTTTGGCAAAGTACCCCAGTGGCCGCATACCCAGGAACTCAAAAGAGCATGGGAAAAGTTTCTTCTGCCGACGCGGCTGCAATACCAGAACTGCAACTTATACAGAGGAGTTTATCTGGGAAGATATTTTCCATGGGACCGATGAAGATATTTTTAATCTTATTGAGAGGGTCAAGAACGAAACAAAGGCTACAAGAAAACGACGTGGGGAACTACAGGCGGAAAAGCGTCAGCAAGAAAAAGAGTTCTTGACTGTAGACGAGGGGGATGACCACGGGGATGACTTTGGAACTCCGAAAAAGAGGCGCAAGACTTCTGTAGCCTTAACTCCTAAGAAACCTCGAACACCTAACAAGCTGCTCACGCCGAGTCATAAAAGGTATGTGACTGTCCCAAAAGTTGTACCGCAAATCTAACGTTTTCTAGGATCATTGTGAAGAAACCTCTTGAATTTACACCATTGGGGACTCGAGTTATCTCGCCTGGCAAGATCTACGCCTCTCCCTTTCAATTGGCACGATCCAAACTTCATGTCGCAGCTGTTCCCACCACTCTTCCATGTAGAGAGAATGAGTTCTCTGAAGTGTATTCACATCTTGAGTCGGCGATTACAGATGGTTCAGGGGCATGTATTTATATCTCTGGCACACCTGGAACAGGGAAAACAGCAACAGTCCGCGAAGTTATTTCCCAGTTAAACGCCTCGGTTGAAGCTGAAGAACTGGATGATTTTATATTCGTTGAAATAAACGGGATGAAAGTGACCGACCCCCACCAATCTTACTCTCTCTTATGGGAAGCATTGAAGGGAGATAGAGTCAGCCCATCGCAGGCCCTGGACCTCCTGGAGAGAGAATTCAACCATCCAAGTCCGCGAAGAATTCCGTGTGTGGTATTGATGGATGAGCTCGATCAACTTGTCACCAAAAACCAGAGCGTGATGTACAATTTTTTCAACTGGCCAGGTTTGAGACATAGCAGACTTATCGTCCTGGCCGTGGCCAATACTATGGACTTACCTGAGAGGACTCTCAGTAACAAAATCAGCAGTAGACTTGGTAAGTTCTATCCGAGCAAATTTCGAACTCTCACTAATCCTCCACAGGTTTGACTAGAATCACTTTCCCGGGATACAACCATGAGCAATTGATGAAGATTATAGAGTCGAGATTAGAGGGTGTGCCAGGCGGCGTTGTGGAGTCAGATGCCGTTCAATTTGCCAGCAGAAAAGTGGCTGCTGTGAGCGGAGATGCACGTCGTGCGTTAGATATATGCAGACGAGCCGTGGAGCTTGCTGAAACGGAAGCCGGCGAAACCGTCCCACCGACACCTAGTAGGAAGGCCGCCGGCCCCAATGGGGTAGCTAAGAAAACCTCCCTGGGAAGGGTCACAATAGCTACGATAAAGCGGGCCATCAACGAAGCGACCACAAGCCCCTTGCAACAGCATCTACGCGGTTTACCATTAGCATCTAAACTTCTTCTCGCTTCCCTACTAGCAAGGATACGACGAACGGGCATAGGAGAGAGCTTTATAGGCGAAGTGATCGAGGAGGCAAAAAGGATCTCGAAAATGGCCGTTGATATCGAAACGCTAGAATTTCTGTTGACGGAAATTTCGCCCTCTGCAGCTGGTGGAAAGGCATACTTGGAACGAGAGAGTATACGCGATGTTCCGCGTGTCCATGCCATGGGCACAGCAGCGATAGAACTCATGGAAGCAGGCATCATAGGATTCGAGGCGCGAAAGGGAGACCGGGTGGCCAAAGTCCGCCTCTGTATCGGCGAGGGAGATGTCAAGCTCGCATTGAAGGATGATCCCGAGTCCCGAGGGCTCGGGTTTTGATATTAGATCTACAAGATACCCATAATTTCTAAAATAAAAAAAGAGCGAGCCTAATCTGCCGCCTTTCCAACGCCGTTTTCTGGGTGACATCGCTAGTCCAGATTCCCTCAACGCCCATCGTGATATGCTGATATACACATTCGCCCTGCCATGCCATTGCCCGTCCATGTTTACAACACCCTTTGGCTTCCCCGAGCCAATCTCGAAGCTTTGCCCATTCCGCAATCAGTACTTTTGGCGCCCTAGAGTTGGCTTCCAATCTAAGGGGTGAGATTCCGGTGTCGCTTGGTCATCCTGCTTCCATATTTTTACTGAAAATATCGTTAGCATTGGTACAAACATAATGTAGCGAGTTCAACTTACTAGTCTTGTCTGCCTCTCCACAAATCAATCTCAACCCTGTCTTGTCGAAAGTCGAGCTCATAATTCCAGCCTCAGCGTCCAAAGATCCCGGCTGAGCTGTCGTATCCAGCGACTGGTAGAGATGTCCCGTCTTCCAATCCCAAAAGCCCATCGATCCATTATCACCTCCCGAGAACAACACATTATCCTCGTTGACGCTCAATGTATTGATAATGGCATTCTGCCCCTCAAAATTCTGCATGAACGCTCCCTCAGGGCACTTCCACTGCTTGATGCTGCCAGTGCTTCCCGTCGCAAACGTGAACTCCTTTGGATGGATTGCTAGAGCCCTCACACCCTTCTTATGGTGCGTTAGAACCCCCATCGTCTTACCGGCGGCCAAATCCCACAAGCGGACGGTAGAATCGAGAGACCCCGTTATGACCTGCGGATCCGCCTCTTGACATTTAACGTCTGCAACCGTTCCCTTATGCCCAGCCAAAACGTGGATGTTGCTTCGTGTCCGCATATCCCACACTCGGGCAACACCATCGCGCCCACCCGTAACCAGGACGTCGAGTGTCGGGTGTAGGGCCAACGTGTAGACGCCACTCAAATGTCCGTGGTAGTGTCGAATGACCTTGTTGGTTTCCAGATCCCAGCACTTCACCATCTTATCCTCGCCACATGAGAACAGATACGGGTGCCTCGGAGAGACAGCCAGACCCCTGACCGTGGAAATATGCCCGGTCAGCGTGAGCTTGAGCCCTCCTGTCGCCAGATCCCAAATCTTGATTGTCCTGTCCCCCGCACCACTGGCAAACCATTGATTGTTCGGTTCAACGGCCAAGCTTCTTACCCAGCCCAGATGGCCAGATATAACACGCATCAACTTCCACGGCGCATGCCATTCTGGTTTCGCCTGTTGGGCGACCTGGATCTTCCTGGTACTGTCGGTGGAAAGCACTTGCGATAGCTGTGTCCCTGGTGTCGCCGGCCCCCCTGGAGCTGCCGCAGCTCTCTTCTGATCTGACCTCTTCACTTGCACGAGTTGTGTGCCGGTCGCATCGGCTTTGCGCTTCCTCTCAGGGATCGAGGTCTGAATTACAGGTGCATCTGGGACGACGCCGCCCGCGAACAGCGCTCGCGTCTTCTTGGAGTTTTGGAGGAGGAGTTGTCGCAGGTACGCAGAATCGCCATCGGTGGCTGCCGCCATTTTATGTACGTGGCTCTCACGAATTGTGAGGGTTAGCGTTCTTGAGTCGTTGAAAGTTTGGTGAGGCGGCTCATGGAACGAGGCTCGTGGAACCCTTCGCGTCGTGACGCCTAGCAACTTTTCGGCTTTCCGCCTTGTGGGGGAGGCGCGCTAAGCCTAATTAGTTGCAGCTATCGGAGGGCAGCTACGTGATGCGTAATCACGCACTTGCTTCTAAGACTTTCTCAGAAAGGCATCAGTGCATGACGATTCGTTTCTTTCACGGTTTATGAACTTGGATAGACTCAGTAATTACAGAGTTTTCAATAAAATCACCAGCACTATGACGGACAAAACCTCCAAATTTGAGATCCATGAAGCTGCTAGGAATGGGCGAAGTAGCTACCCCAACACCATTCTATATGAGAAATAGCTAACGACCCTCCAGCAAACGTGGTGGAAAGCCTCCTAAATGTAGGGGAAACACCAGGGCTCCTCTCCGTGAACGGTGAAGCTAAATAGTAAATTACAGGCAAATTCAAAACTGGCCACCCTGAAAGACGATGACGACCGCCTGCCCTTGCACTGGGCTGTTGCGGAAGGACACCTTGACGTGGTAACACTGCTGGCTCAAAGAAAGGATTTTGATCCAGATGCTCAGGTAACTCTACTTGACCCAAACTCTGCAGATGGTCCAGCATATCAGCTTTACCTCCACAGTCCCGTGACTGACCCCTCTCTAGGATGGTGCTGGTTGGACCCCTTTGATGATAGCAGTCAGCCTCAAAGAGGGCGAAGATATCGTCAAACTCCTGTTGAGCAAAGGAGCAGATGTGAGCGAGACAAGTAAGTTCAGCGGCCATGGAAAAAATCACACGCTAACAATTCTCTAGATAACAACGGCCAGGTCTGTCAACATGCAGCCCACGTGGTTTAAAAGTTAACACGGGATAGACTGCAATCTTCTTTGCCACCTCAAAGAATAACCTCGACGTCACTAAAACCCTATTGGCGAGCAAGCCACCAGCATCAGTGAGAGTGAAGGATAAGCGTGGCCAGTACCCCATCCACAGAGCCGCGTCCATTGGGAGCGTGCCATTGGTGGAGCTGCTATTGAAGAATAGGAGCCCATTGAACGCAACCGATTCAGCAGGCTACACGCCGTTACATCATGCAATTGCGGAGGGTCACGGTAGGTTACCAGGTACTCCCAAAGGCTTCACTATCTGACCTTTTAAAGGTGATACGGCGCTTGCCCTCCTCAGGGCCGGGGCAGAGACAGATAAGAAAGACGTTGACGGCTTCCTTGCCATCGACCTCGCTCCGGATGGAAAGGTATATCTCCCAACCACTCGCCTACCACATGATATGCAGTTCTGACAGATACAGGTCCGCAAGTTCATACTGGAGAGCATTGAGCGAGAGGGAATAGATCTCACAACCAGTAGCTAGCCTTGCAATCACTCACAGACACCTAGCAATTGACGCAGTTACGAACAGTACCGTAGCAGTATGTAGAACAATATTTGATCCTAGCTACACCTAGTTACTTGACAGTATTCTCCACCAACTCCCTATACATCGCCTTGACATCCTGTACATCCGCCTTAAGCTCCTCCACCATCTCGCTCTTCTCCCCCAGCATCTCCAGCGTAGTCTGATACCGCGCATTGATAGCTTCAACCTCCTTCTCCAGCTCCAAGACCCTGTTATGGTCCGCTCTCTTCGCCTCCACCTCCTGCATCAGCGAGACTATCTCCGCGCGCGCCTCGTCGCGCTGCGAGGCCAGCCTGACGAGCTCTTCTTTCGTGGAGATCTTCTCGTTCTCCAGGCGGCGCACTGCGGCGCTCATTCGCTCGACGAGCTGGACGGATGGGCCTGCCCCGGCTGTCGAGACGGACATGATGTCATTCATGGTGTGGTGGTGATCAACCGGCGAGGCTGTGTTCTCGAAGTACTCTTCAGGATCCATAGTGATGGAAGGCGCATCCGAAGCATCAGCGCCAGGGCTAAATAGGGTAGCTGAATCCTGGCGCTTTGGCGTGACATGTCCCGATGAGCGAGGGAGTCTCGATGAGGAGGGTCGGCTCATTCGTCGCTCCGGGCCGGGGAGATCATCCAGCATATCCCTCGACGAGCCAGCGCGCCTTGTCTGCAAATTCTGGAGTCCCAGGTATTCTGCTGTGAGACCCATTCTCGACGATGGCACTGGTGATACGGCTCGATCGAAGTTGTACGACGACCGCGGTGCCTCTTCCTTCCATTTATTGCGCTCTTCCTCGAGGCGCTGTTGTAATTCGGACGCCCATGTTTGCTTCTCAAGATCAAATGAACTATTAGCTTTTTGAAGAGCTGCCTCTGCCTCGTCTACTTTTTGCTGTAGTTGTAAAAGTTTTGTCTTCTGTGACGTTACTGTTTGCTGTAGATCGTTGATCTGCGTCTGCAAACTCTCGGCTTCATCCTCATTGGATTTCGCTCTTAGTGTCTGGACAAACGGTTAGCAATTAAATCAGTAATAGGGCACAGTGGAATGCTTACCATTTCCCGGGCCTTTTTCCTGATATCGCTCTCGCGACGGAAAGCTTCATCCCTCTCCTTCTGCAGATTCGTCACTTGCGAGGTCAGCGACGTCTGAATCCCCTGCCAATTCTCACTAGCAATAGAATATTGCGTCTGCAACGTCTCGATCTGCCTCAAGAATTTCGCCTGCGCATCCCCCGTGGCCCCCGATGAGATTTCTTCGGCTCTCGTGCGCATAACCTCCAGCCGGCTCTCCAGCAACTGGATCTCCCCCTTCTGTTCCAGCTTGGCGGCTCGCGCGCGCTCGATTTCCCGCTCTGCTTTTGACTGTAGCTCTTTAATCTGGGCTCTTAATTTGTCCTCTGCCAGTTCCTTCTCAATCTTAAGTGAGGACACTTCTTCGTCTAAATTGCTGGCTCGTTTCTTCTCTGCGTCAAGCTGACCCTGGATATTCTTAACTTCGTCTGCCTTGGCCTGAGAAGCAGATTCGGACAATTGGGCTTTTAGTTGCCCAATGAGCACGTCCTTGGCATCTCGCTCTGCCTTGACGGCCTCCATATCCTTCTGCATTTGTGATACCTGTTTATGTCTCTCGTTCAACTGTCTCTCGATTCCATCGGCTCGCTTTAGGCGCTCATTCAATGTGGCTTTTTCCTTCACCATCTTTTCCAGCGTCTTATTTACCTCACCGGCTGCCTTTTCGGATTCAAAGCCCTTGGCTCGTAACTTCTTGATGACAGTCATGTGCTTCAGCTCGGTGTTAGAGAGTTTCTGGCCCTCCTCCATAAGTAGTGCAATCTGCTGATCTTTATCCGCCAACTTCTTCTCGAAGCTATCTGACGGCGCAGCTGCGGCGGCTTTCCTCGCATTTTCAGAAGACTCCCTGGCGAGATATTGCAGCTTCGCCTGTAACGCATCGATTCGTTCAATGTAGCCATGTATTTCCTCTTCCCGGTCTGCATCAGCTCCAGGCCGCTTCTCGGTTGTAGTAGATTCCTCCGCAGCCGTATTTGTAGAAATATTTCCGTTCGTTTTAGGTTTCAGCTCCGTCGCTGCCTGGGACTCGGTACTCCGCCTGGCAGGAGCCGAGTCTGTAGACACTCGCACAATATCATCAGTGCTTTTGTTCCCCAGATCTCCACTTGGTCGCCCTTCTGCCTGGGCTTCCTTGTCTGCGGCCGCGTCCTTTGCGCTCTCGATCTTAACTCGAGGAACGGCTTTCTCATCGGTGTCTCCCTCCACTTGCGTTCCACTGCGTCCCTCTTCGCTTGCGCGTGCAGCTACGTCTAGACTCGGCCGAGGACTGTCCGACGCTGGGACTGGGCTTCCAACCCTCGAGGAAACATTCGATGTAGGTGTTTGCGCGCCACCATTCTGCGCCGCAATCTTCTTCGCTGCGACAGCTCTCGCGAGTCGTTCTTGCAGGCGATCATTCGACGCTGGGTTCGCAGATGAGCTTCGAGAGGAGGCTAGCGGGTCTTGTTAATAGCTGCTGCTGCAAATGGTATTGAGGGCTCGGCATACCATTCTCGACCTTCGGCGCAACGGGGGGTACTGCCGCGGCCGGTTTTGACTGGGGGACATCATCTCCAGAGAGAATGTTGTCTAGATTGGATTCAATCCCCGCGACGGCCTGCGACAAGAACGAGCCCCAGCGGGACGATTGCTTCCCAGGGGTCGCCATTATATTACTGTCGAGGGCTGTAGTTCACTACCGTCTGGATTCGGCCTGAGGTTCTTCGCATAGGGCGTCATAGGCAATGGATGGGGTCGCGGCTCAATGGCGTTCTGCTAGCTACGAGTCCATCACGGTATCTGACGCTGACGATGATGCTCGTATTCGAAGGCGTCAGGGTCCTGCGGTCCTGCAACTAAGGTAGTGGGCAACGAACGGCGGGCTATGGGAAGCCAATTATTAACGACGGTGAAAATAAATATAGATTGGCCAGATGTCAATTGTGGGGGATACAAGGTGTCCAGGTTAACAGAAAGGTCAAAGGCTAAGATTTGACCACTTGGAGATTACCGTCCTACAGCTGTGGAGTGCTGTCCAAAAGGTACCAAGTACTCGAACCGCGCGTAAGATTTGGCTGACGAGTTTCCGCCTCCGCGCTCCGCGCGCTGGTTCTTGGCAGGCGGGGGCCTAGCTCAATGCGCAGTTGACGGCAGCAACTGTTTCTCATTTCTACCCAATACATGTCTTCTGGAATTTAATTTTGTATGCGGTCTCAGGCCAACTGGCTTGGCAGCAGGAATTGATATCTACTTCTAGCGTAATTCTAATAGTCCTCAGTTTTTCAATCTTCCATGTCCAACAAACTCCTCAAAGTTCCTTTTTCGATTCCACTTTCGCGATGCCATGGCTCTCTTTCCACTTCTCTGGGTTGGAGCGAACTATTTCAGGTAAAGACGTGAAGGTCCTTGGCCAATACAACTCATACTCGTCTTGGCGCTCATTGAGGCAGTGACGAAGCCAGATGCCCCACACAAGCGACATATAGGCTCCAGTTCCTGTCATCAGATGCCTAGAGATATTGGTTAGCATCATCATTACGTACTCAGAAGTTCCATATATTGCTTACCACCAGCCATGGCCTTCTAATAATATACCCCAAGGCAAGCCAATATCGTGTCTCCAACGTCGAATAGTCGAACAATAATAATTATCCAGGTTCCATATACCAAAACCTCCAAGGAATATGGTAAGTCCCAGCCCAATCATCAGCCACATATCTCGAAGGATCTGTTTGTCTCTCTTGGCCTCTTCGGCGCTCAGTTTGCCATTTGGGGATGCTCGGCCATATTTGGCCCGGAGTGATGGCCGAATGTTGACCTCCATCACGTACATGCTCCGAAACACCACGATGGCCGTGAGGATCGCATACGCATTCTGATGAAAGGTAGGGTCTTGAAGGTAATGATAATAACCCTTGATATTGTTAGAAACTGATCTATATACAATAGGATATATCAACTTACCGTTATGAATATACAGAGAGCTGTCAGTCCAGCAGACAGGCTCTGGCAGAATCGGCGGCTTTGGTTGAATGAGAAGCATGCATAGCACATAAGGCATGTCGTGTATATCATGGAAAGCTCGTCAACTAGCTGCCATGGATCTATATGCCTGTTAGTATGCATCGAATTTAACCGCCTCATTGACTTACACTTCAGGGTGCTATGAAACATGAAGCTTCCAGTCCCCACAGCCAGGTATCCCAAGAAAGTCACCATGAAGACCGTGTCATGCCCATGTTTTATACAGCTCCGGACTCCCTTGATGCCAAGATACATGAAGAGAAGATTTGTCAACGTGTTGACGATTTCCGCAGCGTATATGGTGGCATAATAGTCCTACGAGTCAGGTCAGTGCCAATCCGACACATGTGGCAGAGATATAGCATTCCGTACCTCTTCGCACCAGTTTATCGTACTTGTCTGGGGATACCAAAAGCCCTGCTTCGCACTGGGATAGTCAATGGCCGGCAGCCATCGAACGCCCGTTTCTGAGTGAGTAGATCCCATCTTTGTCGACGAGTTGTGCGTCATAGCCTCGTACTATCCTGGCTTACCAGGTGGCCTCGTCGGACGACAAAGACTACAACGTATGAGAACGTATCCTACACATAAAAATACGGATAAGATGCAGATTGAGTGAGTTGGGACGACAATGATAAAACAATGATGATCAAAGAAGAAAGGCAAGAGGCGGAAAAAGGTTTTGGATCTTCACATGAGTAGTGTCCCCGCGTTCCTGCCTCGTTCGGCCTAGAAAATGGTACCAAGGAATACATACCAAGTGTAAGCGGCCGGCCCCGTGGCAAGGCCGCTCTTGCCAATGAATGCCCTCTAACTTTCGCTGACGGCGCTATCGAGGGGGGGGGATTTGTGCCTGGGAGCTTCGGAATGGAGTGGGATTGTGAGTACCTCTGGGTACCATTGATGGGCTGACGAGACGTCATAGCACGCCGGAACAACGGAAACGGTTTAAACATTGTGGATCATATAATAAGGTCAAGGCCGCTTGGGGCGAACAACTGATCTACTTTATTTCTTTTTCTACCGCCTCGATCTGTTCCGGGAAGGGTTTATAGAAGCAATGGATACCAGCGACTCGACGTGTGTAGCACAGGTAAGGGCTGAGCCACCGCATAGATATTCGAGACTTTACCAAAATAGCCTCGTGAGACAAATAACGATTCACAGCTGTGCTTTTGCCACGGATTTAATTGCCTGTGGGTGGTACTGGTTCGGCCACGGCAAAGGCACTGTCGTTAATGAAGCCTTCAAATATTCAGCATCTCATTATGCCTTTTGTTATGTTGTAACATGGTAGAAAGCTCGGTGTATAAGCATCAAAATATATCAGATATCACAAGCTTGGGCGCGGAATTATATTGTTACGGTTGACGAAAAGGACCCACTATGTACAACGCCGCGGTTGAGGACATGAGCTTCAACGAACCCTGCGTAGAACACAAGCTCAACCCCACCACGCAAGCACCAAACAGTTCAAGGCCACGTTATTGTCTACTACACAGCCCACAGATTCGTACGTTTGATAGTAGAACGTTGGTTTCACAATCCAGAGCGCATATCGAGACTTCGACGGCCAAAAACGCCCAACCTTGTTCTGTATATATTTCCACCCACGACCAAAATGTCTATCTCGAACGAAGCTCTCCAGAAGGTACGCTGCGAATCGATTGCCGCTCTTTTATGCAGAGAAAATAGAGCCCATGCTAATCTTTGTGACTGTAGCTGGTGCAGGAGATCGAGACGCAGGCTATCCAGGCCCAGCAGCAGATCAATATCGTCAAGTCACAAATATCAGTCAAGCAGCGCGACATGCGACTCCTGCAGCTGACCTCGAGCGAAGTATCTACGCTACCGGCAGATACAAATATATACGAGGGGGTTGGCAAGATGTAAGTCAAGTCTACAGAGAGGTCCCGTGGGCAATCCACAGACCCCTAAAACCATTACATGGATCACGAGACCGAACAGACATCACTTGCTAACACAACACGAATAGGTTCGTCTTTAGCCCCACGACCGAGGTTGATAAAAGATTAACATCGGAAACTGCCGGGCTCAAGACCGACGTTGAGTCTCTGAACAAAAAACTACACTATCTCGAGACAACATACAAGAATAGCCGTGACCATATGGAGCAGATCTTCAAGAGCGGAGGCCGCGCATAACAAGGACCAAACAAAACAGGAGAGCTCTCACAGTATGGAGAGACTCGGACGCACTGTGAGAAATGCAGCCAATATCCTCTTGTTAGTAAAATGAGGGGAGGGCGTGTTGTTGGAGTGTCGCCATTATTGCCATTTGCGAGTCAGTTGTGTGCCGGAAGATGCGCTCGCTGGGCGCGTAGTCTCTCCTAGCATGACATCCGACGGCTCAACTTCCCCAGGGGGGCAAAAGAGGAGGTTGAGGTCGCATATGAAGGGCCTCCTAGGCGCTTGTCGGGCGCTTCGCCAGGCGCGGACTTATGGCGCTTAATCCTGGGTGGGATACTTTGGCGGATACTTTGGTAGCCAAACTAAATGTTACTGGCCATGGCCGCATGGCATACCCGAAACACACTTTGTTTTATAGCGCAGTATTAGATCAGGTCCAGACACATTCTGTGGCCAGTTGTGGATTCAAATATTGTGGAGTTAAGACACAACCCTACAGTTTACAAAAACACCCTTCTTAACCTGTCCAGAATGGGAATCAACTCGAATCTGAATAATCCAAAGGAAAGGAAGCAAAGCTGTGCAAATCGTCTATACCACTGATTTTCTGCGCACTCGGAATCGGACGGGTATGCCCGAGAAGGCAAGTTTGTTTCACGATTAGCACGGCATTATAACGTCGTGGACCCCGCCACTGCTGACATGCATGATCCTACCACTACACACTCAGCTCCCAAGAGTGACATGCACACGCATGCCCTACATATATTACTCTATTGCGATTACAAATGCTGTCCGGTTCTCATTCACGATGTTGTATTTCCATATTCGCTCGATATGACAAGTTCGTTCGAGTTCCAGGCGATCATTGTCAAGACGCGCGCATATTCAGATGAAACCTGTCAAGACGCGCGCATCGTCCAGAACGTTTCAGCGCCGACCAAAATATCCCAAATGCTTGGTGTTGCGACCCCGCTCTGGACAAAATTACTGTGTTGATCATCCTTGCGAGTCGCTGTCGCTAAGCTCCACCTCCTTGTGTGTTTCTTGTGCCGCTGGCACCCCCCATGCATGTGCTGCAGCCTAGCACACCGAAGTGGTCTACTTTGTACTAATCTTGGGTATTTTCAGCCCCACGGATCCCATGGATTTGTCGTGTGCCCAATCATGACTCTGATGTCGCGATAACCCATGCGCTGCCCTTCCTCCGCCATGCACGCGCTGATACAATGGACTTGAGGCCACACACTTCCCGACCACCCCGCCCCGCCCCTCACCTTCAGCCCAATTCCCGCTCTTGATCGCACTTTCTTCGTCCTCTAGTTGGTTTTTTTCTCCTTCGTCCAACATCAAGAGTCAAGACACTAGTTGTTGTGGAAGGACATATAAGCCGCCCGCGAGCTTCAAAAACTTGCTGAGGGGTAAACACGAACGACGATAATCCAACCCCTCTCTTATCGCACCCGGTGTGTGCCTCTTGTCTCAGAGTGCGGAGTCGCCGGTCACCTGCCAAGTACAACTGCCCACCTGCTCAGCAGTCCAGAATTTCCGCAAACGATAATATCAAAAGACCGTATTGCGCGGCTTTTAGAGTCTCGCTGTTTCATCTCTATCAGTACCCACAAGAAGTTGCGTTTACCGCTATCTAATTCACGATGAGTTACGGACGCGGCTACGACGACCACCGGGACGATATCGATATCCGCTTCCACCACCGTGGTGGGCGGCCCGAGCCACGTTATGAGCAGCGCCCCCCGCCCCGACAAACTTACTACGTCGACGAACGCCTCGACGTCGCTGCCGGCGGCCGTTACGAAAGGCGCCCGTCCCCCAGGGCTCCTTCTCCGCAACCGCAACCTGTTATCATAAATAACCGCATCTACAACCATGAGGAGGACTACCCGCCCGAGCCGGCCCCCCGCCCAGTGATCCAAATGATGGTGCCACCGGTGCAGCGCGAGAGATCCAGATCCCGCCATGGCCGTCGCCGTCACTCTCGATCGTCGTCACGGTCACGATCGCGCTCTCGCTCTCGCTCTCGCCATAGACGCAAGTCTCCGGATACTAGTAAATATATGACCAAGGAACAGTATGAACTAGAGATGGCGCAGCGAGAGATTGAGGAGTTGCGGAGGGCCCAGTATGAGGCCTCTAGGAAACATAAGCATAAGGAGGAAGAGAAACCTAAGCAGGAGTATATGACCAAGGAAGACTACGAACTCGAGCGTGCTCGAAAGGAGCTCCACAAGTTCAAGCTCGAGCAGCAGCGCATAGAGGATGAGAAGTTGATGAAGAAGGAATTTGAACTCAAGCAGCTTCAGAAGCAGAAGAAGGAGGAAGAGGAGAAGGAAGCCGCCAAAAAGGCAGCTGAGGCGGCTGTAAAGGATTTCCAGCGCAAACAGGCTGAGAAAGCCCTGAAGGAAAAGAAGGAGAAGGAGGAACGAGACAAGGAGTACAAGGAACGCGTAGAAGAAGACATGAGGAAGTCGGGCATGACCGACCAGCAAATCGCCGCCGTGCTCAAGAAGGAGAAAGTCGACGTTGCCGCTGGGACTCGTCCCATGTACACTAAAATGGCACGGCGTTATCTTTCTTACGAGACGCTGAATGCCTTCCGCATAGACTATACCATTGACCAGGTACGCAAACCCAGATGGGCATAGATTTCTAGAGACTGATCCGTTTTTTTTTTCTTTCGCAGGACCCCGAGTACATTCTTATCAAGAGATGGGTGCCGGAGCACGAGCAAGATTTCTTGTGGGAGCACACCAGGGAACTCCGCGAGAGGCGCCGCGCTATCACCAGTACTACCAACACGACGGTGTTGCAGATTGAAGGGGGACACAACCACCACCACCACCCGCATGGCGAAGTGCAATACGAGTTTGTGAAGAAGAAGAAGAGGGACAAGTCCCCTGCCCCTGGCCTCATAACCTTCCTCGCCGGCGGCAAGAGATAAGAGATGGGGGCGGGATTATGATTGGATGATAGCATGACATTCTGTTTTGCGCAGGGTTTGGAATCTCTTTTTTCTACTTCTGATCTTTTCTGGTGGTTTCTGCACCTTCAAATACAGCAACAATAGCTTTTATACCAAATCATTTGAATCATATATGGACAGTGATGATGCACGTGAATAATGTCTCGAAAATGGTTCCTAAGTTCTGAGTAGTATAGAGTAAAATGTTGATACAACCGCTCGTATCATACACTGAGTTGAGTAATATTCTAACAAAGGGCCCTGCCCTTACGAGATGCTTTTCTCTTTCCATGGAAGCTCTGCTCTTCTAATGAGTTCTTCATACAGTGTCCAAGCCAGCGCCGAACTCATCGCTTTCCGCGCCATCCGTATCGCCAGTCCATCAAACAAGCTCCTGAACCCATCCTCCGCGACCATTTTCCTCGCCGCCTGCACCATATTCCGGTATTCCCTCGGCCGTAATTGAATCCGGGTCTTGATCGAGTCGAAGGGATTCGTGATCGCCGTCGCAAGCCCCGCAGCCACTACCCCAGATCCAAAGTTGATAAACGCCGACGTTCCCCCCGCCATGGCTATCTCTGGAGCGCCCGGAACACCAACAGTCTGCACCACCCGACTCATCCGCTTCTTAAATTGCTCATAAAATAATACATACAACCCCGCATACGGGGCGTCACGGACCGCAGTTGCGCCAAACCCAGCAAAAAACCCTCTTATGCCGTCCGTCTTCAAAATATCCTTGCTCGCGCCGATCATAGAGTTGTAGGCATACATATTCGATTCATAGCGCACCTTGATCACCGTAATAGGCATCAGCACCAAGCCCGCCGACGTCCTCGCTATCGCGCCCGTCGTAAGGTTCGCCAAGTTCGACAGCTTCGGAAGCGCGGACGACGTCGAGGGCTGCACCTTCGTGCCATCGACGACGCCGATATTCTGGAGCAGAGTCGAGCGCGCTACATGCTGTCGGAGCGCGTTGAGGCTGGTGAAGTACAGAGCTGATCCTAGACCGGTGCGCAGAGCGGACGGCGCGGTCCCGCGCCAGAAACCCCAGATGGCTTTTGGGCCACCTAAAATTTCGCGGAAGGAGGCGCTGAGAGAACTCGAGCCGGATTGTTGGACACGCGTCTTGAGTAGGTCGGCGGGTTGGAGAAGAACTGCGGATAGGACGCCGGAGCCTAACCCAGCAGTGAAATGAAAGACTGGTGGGATGGTTAGTGGGCTGCGTTGTGATTCCTGAAGGGTATCTCTCACCAGGCGACGACCGAGGTTGGCCGCCATTTGACATATCCAACGTGGGTCAGTTTACCATATCAATAAAGCTATACGATCCCCCGTTGCGTATGCATACTCGCGAAGAAAAGTTGAAAGGTGAGAGGTGGTTCTGGGTGAGGTTCCCAGAGTTCTTCCCGCTCCCGAGGTTTCCAGGCACTATTTCCCCAGATTTCGGTTCGGTATCAGACGTCATAATTGGCAGGTCAGGTACGTCCGAAGCACACCACGTTTTGTATGCGTGCCACGTGATATCGCGTCAAGTCGACTACTGTTGGAGCAGCGTGGACGACTCTTTAAAGACTCATAAAGATAAATTAAACATGGCAATTGTCGTAAGTGGTGTGTGGTTCAGTCAAGACTTTTTTGCTAAAATAATATAGGCGGTGGGACAGCTCTGTTCCAAAGCCTCTATGGCTCACAACCTTGGGTTAGTGAAAGAGCTCGTTGATCTGGCTTCGGCCGCGGGGGCAAAGGTCAGATATGAAGAGACATCTTATCAAAAACATATCTGAGCTCATTAGGCTTTGTTTCTTCCCGAGGCTAGTGATTATATTGCTTCCTCTGCCGAGGAGTCCCTTGCGTTGGCAAGGTCCGCCGATGATAGCATATTCGTCCAAGGCGTAAAAGCTGCCAGTAGGGCAGCAGATATTGCCATCAACGTTGGTATTCATGAGCTAGGTGAATCAGGGAAGAAATTGAAGAACACTTCTATCTGGATAGAACAGGGCCAGATTACGCAACGATACCAAAAAATCCACTTGTTCGACGTCGATATTGCAGGAGGTCCTCTGCTGAAAGAGAGTAATAGCGTCGAGAAGGGCATGAGTATTCTTCCTCCATTCGAGACCGCTATTGGCCGAGTGGGTTTGACAATCTGCTTTGATGTAGGTATTTTTAATGCTGTGATATGGTTATGTTACTAAGATTAATATTTGATAGCTGAGGTTCCCTGAAATTGGGATAGCGCTCCACCGTCAAAACGCACATATTATCACTTACCCTTCCGCATTTACAGTACCCACGGGAAAGGCGCACTGGGAGATACTCCTCCGGGCAAGAGCAATAGAGACACAATCCTATGTAATTGCTGCAGCACAAGTGGGAAAGCACAATGAGAAACGCACGAGCTACGGACATTCAATGATTGTTGACCCCTGGGGTAAAATCGTGGCAGAGCTCACTGGAGATGGTGATAAGCCGGAAATAGCGATTGCAGACATTGATTTAGACCTTGTTAACAAGGTCAGGAGAGAGGTGCCTCTTCTCAGAAGGACGTAAGTTTTGAAACTATCCAATCTGAGTAGGCCAATGTTTGCTGACCTGGTGCGGATAGTGATATATATTAAGTGGCTTATGGATAGGATAGGACCCCGAGCAATTATCATTCTAAATCTAGTGGAACATCCGCATGATAATACCAAAATTCGCGAGTAATTTAACTCGTAGATAGATTTGTAGAGAGATAGTTTGAACCTTTTTGCTATTTGCATAATCTACCCCTTTATACGGTGCCCGTCGTTTTCTCGTGCGGACAAGTGCCCCTATATTATACATACATAGACGCCAGGACTATTATTCGATGGCTGTGTCATAGTTCACAACGCCAGATCACAGTGAAAATTATCCCCAAAGCGGTGCCACGATCTCAACCGCCCGTTCAACAACTGCCCGAACTCTGTCCCCGAACACCCGGTTTGCACACTCAACCTCCAGATTCTCAAGCCAAACCTTTGCCACCATCTTATCGACCTTGATTTCCACGCCGGGAACAGGAATGCCTGCCTTATGCAGCCGCTCCAGTTCGATTTTCTCTGCTTCTCTTGATTCATCTTCTCCGTCCTTGACGTCGGCTCCAGCCTCTTCGGAATCAGCAGGAAGTAGTTTAGGTAGCTTTGGGGTTTCGATTGGGTTGAGGGCATCTGAACCGAACTGTGCCTCGAGAAACAAGAACAGTCGTTCCAGTCGCTCCGCCGGAGAAACGTCAGCGTGTGGGTTGCGATCAGGCAGGGAATGGCCGTGATCGTGACCATGGTTATGGGAATGTTTGCTTGAAGATTCTGTTCCAAGTTAGTAAACGTACGAAACTACGTGTTGTAGTGGCAAAATGGAGGCAGTCTGGGATGGGAGGGGGTTGCTTACGCTTGACGGCTGCTGGGCTGCTCTCGACCGAAAATAAGACAGCCATAACAGCATCGGCAATACCATCGTTCAGGATATTCCCTTCCCACTCAATGTCCACCTCGCCATTGCTCCTATACCTCACGGTTACGCATCCCATAACCAGATATGTTGTGGTGCTTGACCGCGTAACTTCCTCGTCTGCTTTCTCAATAGATCCGTTGCCGTTCATATGGGTATCGCCATTCTCATCCTTTTCAAGCTCCCCGTCCGTGGCCTGGGAAATGACTTCGATAGAACCAAATGTTCCATCTAATGCCCACCTAATTAGGTCAATCCCCGCTGCGCTTAATCGTATTCGCTGCTTGCACATAACCACCGTAGTAGTTAAGCCAGCATATTCACGGAGGTCTTCAGGCGCCATGAGGGATAGCTTGAAATCGTTCTCCACAAGGACGCCACTGATGATTTTACCTCCGTCATCAAATTCCAATTCACCGCCTTCCCCGCTGGTCAATAGTGTTGGAGGAGACAGATTTGCCAGCTTCCCGACAACTTTCGCAATTTTATCGGCTTTGAATGGAATACGTACTTCCTCGCAGTTACGTGGCGAGTAAACCTTCACCTTCTCGGAAACAGGGAGGTTGGCGTTAAGAGAAAGAAGCTTCGATTTCAAGCGCATCATATTATGTTGCTCGCCATGGACGAGGATCTGCACCAGTTAGAGACGTAACAAACATATTTGATTGGGGCTGGGGACATGGAGTACTTACAACGACAGGAGCGGCAACTTTTTCGATGAACTCTCTGTTCTCAACGCCGTCAACATGCGCAGCGAAACTGAACTCCTGAACACTGCAGCGCCTCGGGACCATGACTTTTTCTCCATCCTCTCCTCCCCTTCCTGCTCTTCTATTTGCCCCGTTTCGTGACATAATAGCTTGGATCTGATCTGGTTCTTGCATAATAGACTTTGCCATTGTCCCTTCGACGCTATAACCCGTAATAACCACGCCATTCTTATCACTTGGTGCCCAGCGCTCAAGTAACTCCCTGCTAACCCCGTTTTGCATCATACCTGGACTTGCAAGCATTACACAGCTTCCAACATCGTCGAATCGCTCCAAGCTTTTCAGACTGCGAATATATTTGAAGTCCCATGGCCCTCCGTTGGTACCTCCGGCTTCAGATTCAGCCATCCTCTCCCTGAACAACCGCTTGATATTTTCATTCATGGCCCCAACATATGTTTGGTAAACGAGCATACACTTTCGGGCTAAGTTCGATGCATAGTAGATCGGTATATTTTGTAGGTCCTTGTGCCGTGCCCAATACTCGTCTAGAATCAATAATAACTCTTGGGCTCTGCCCAACGCGAATACGGGCATCAAGACTCTCCCCCCACGGTTTAAGATCCCCGTAATAGACTTCATTAGCGCTTGCTCACGCTCCAGACGAGGAACATGCGACGCAACACCATATGTACTCTCTGTGATCAACACATCGACTTTGACATTTGCCGGAACGGACGCTGAAATTAAGTGGCGATCGGGCTCAATGCTGTAGTCGCCCGTGAAAAGTATGGTGAGCCCGGAAATCGAGATTAAGAACATGGCAGCGCCGAGGACATGTCCGGCTGGGAGAGGTGTGATGCGTATTGATGAGATAGTGTGTGTTGTGTGATAGTCAATGGCTTCAATCATAGGAAACGTGCTCGAGTGGTCTGCTTCGGTATATGGTGTCGATGATTGCTCACTTGAACTGGAATTGGACGAGACACGAACGGAATCTTGAATGAGCCACTTGTAGATGGCCTTCGTGGGATGGGTCATGAAAACCCTGCCCTTGAAATTTGTCTTTGCCAGAACATATGGTAGTGAAGCAGCATGGTCGATGTGGAAACTATGGACGTGTTAGCTACATGGACTACTGACATGTCAATGCGATGCGAAGTGGACAAATGCAGGGTCGAATAGGCACAAAGGTGTTCTTATATTGTCTTCCTCCTATGCACGAGTGCACAGGTTCATCTTCGTATGATCAAACAAGCATTTGGACAGGTAATGTATTGTATTGATCTCTGATATACATGCAGCATGTAGTATAGGAAATAATAACGATCGTTTGACAAGTAGCCACCACAAACGACAAAAGGAAACGGTCTCGCGCCATGAATAAATTGTATGTTTGAAAGTTGCTGTATAGGAAAAACGGGCTTACTGGCTGATCAGAAGCACGTCGACGGTGCTCAAATCGAAATCATCGTAGAACGGCAGCGCCGAAAGACCGTCGAAGGCGGGGTGCATTCCAGCGTCGAGCTGAGGCTGAAATTAGTAAATTGTCGTCTTTATCAACAGCCACAATGGGAGCACTTACCATGACAGTCTTGCCCTTGTATTGAATGATATGGCACGACCTCCCCACTTCGTTTCCACCTCCCAGGCACAAGAACATAAGCTCATCGTTCGGGTCCACAGGTTCTTCGACCGTTGGCGACATTGCGCCAGCTTTGCGTTTAGAAGCCATTTTGTGATCTCGCAGATATGGTTCGACGTATTATGAAGAGGCTCTCTAAGGCCAAATGAGCAATTCGCAGGTGAGAATCACAACAACCAGACCATGTCCTCAGTTGTACAAGTCGAGAACCCTTAGCTGTATTTGATCCAACTATTCTTCCGTCTTTGGATGAGAATAAATAAACACAAATGAACTTAGTTAGTGTCGCGATTAGGTTGTAACAATGAGACGACAGATAATAACAAGGTTGTCGTATGTCGTAGCTGAGGGCCAACGTTCTTGGGTATCGCGAAATAAAGATCGAGACTCTTTGACGTGAGTGGTCACATGACTAGCCTTGCATGAGTGGGTCATCGTCACGGAGGTTGTCCTGACGCGAACTTTCTTAGTACACCCTCATTGTCATCTCAGAGTATCTGCCAACAAGTTCATATTGTCCACAGTCATTGGTTTGCAGACCGCATACTTAGATTCGTTACAACGATTAACAATCCTGGATGACTGATTGCTACGAGCTCTGCGCAAACCTCTTGCGCGCGCCGGATTACTTGGGCGAGTGAAGGAGGTCGCCACGATCTTTGGAAACCTACTCACAATGGCGCAACAACAGCCACCCCAATACCAAATGCCCGCGCAGATGCCTGTGCAAATGCCGGGGTCTTTGGGGCCTTCTTCTCCCTCTCAGACAGCTCCCTCACAGGCAGCGCCGTCTCCTGGAGCCCAAGCATTCTCCCAGGCCGCGCCCTCTCCTGGAGCCCAGGCATTCTCCCAGACAGCGCCTTCTCCTGGAGCCCAGGCATTTTCCCAGGCAGCGCCTTCTCCTGGAGCCCAGGCATTCTCGCAGCCATCGTCGTCTCCTGGAGCCCAAGCATTCTATCAGCCAGCGGCGAAGCGACAACGTTTGTCTCCAGATCCACGGTCACAGCCCACCTCTCCTTATACACAGTCACCATATGGGCCAACCCCAGCTACAGCTGCACCTCCTTCTTCGTTGCCTCCAGCGCATTCGAGCCATTTCGCAAACGTATCTCAGCCACCGACATACCAAGGACCATACTCAAACGGACATACAACACCCGCTTTGAGCCACCCTTCGCCTTATAGCCAACCTCCCACTTATAACCCAAATGCTCCTCCAGTTGGCAACGTTCATGCCATGCCATCGCATAGCCCTCACCAGCCTCATCCGCCTCACCCAACAAACGTCCCTGCAAGCAACCAATTTCCGAATAACTACAACATACCACAACAACAACAGCAGCATGGAGCTGGAACCATGGGGCCTCCATCTAAACCAGCGGAGAGGGAGAATGTCAACGATGATCAGATGGATGTGCTGGCAAATGCCGGTGTCGATTTGCGTGCTGAGGAAAGCTTTGCTATGAGTTTTCACACTGGCTCGTTCAACTCTCAACCTGCATTCAACCAGGCGGGCCCAAATGCCACCGGTCATGGTTTCACCCAATTTGGCCCTGGGGATGCTGGTTCTTTTTATGGAAGTGGTCCTGCCAACCAACCTGGCGCTCCTGTCGATAAAGCGACCCAAGATCAGATTCAGAAGAAGACGGCAGATCAGGCCTGGGCCGATGCAGCATACAAATTGGCACTGTCGAGACAACATGAGCTTAATCACCCCCATGTTCATGTGGGGGCGCTATGGACTAAGATGGACAAAATCGCAAAAGAAAACGGATTAGTATTGAATACAGATAATGGCAAGATGCCGCAATTGAAGCTGCCGTCCGACTTTCCTTCGGAAATTAAACTTGAAACTAGAAGTGGCCCTGGTGGAGCGCTGGTTGTTGCGAACACCACGTTTCTTCCACAAGACACAGCTCTTGCGGATCAGTTGGCCTTAATGTCCCTCGCAACAAACCAGAGGATCAGAATTCTTCTCGAGGAAACAATTGCCATCGTTAAGAGCAGGAGGGTTGGCTCTCACGGGGTCATCCCATCTGAGTGGTCTGATGTTGCAGCATCGTCTACCAGCGCAACCGGTACCGTCGTTCCAGAGGGAGCTCCTCGCAATGGCTGGGAAAGTACAGTTAATGGTAAGTTGCCTCAAATCTCTTGGTTGAAAAGTGCTAATGTTTACAGACTCTTCATCTACAGCTGGTCGACTCCCTACCCCAGTTTCTGAAGGTACCAAGACTCCAACGGGTACTGTCACTATGACCAACGAGTTGATAAAATCTCTCCGTGAAGCCGCAAATGTGGAGCGCAACTTTGAGGAGAAACGCCTGGCCAAGCGTCAAGGGCGTCCTGCGGATGGTACAGCTGTTGCTCGCAGCGGTTCTGCTGCTCCAGGGACACCTGGAACCGTGGCCCCTGAGCCCTCCACGAAGCCACTTACCAAGAAAGAGAGAGAGAAGCAGGATAAGGGAAAACAGAACTTGGTTGATAGCCATGCTCAGGCAAATGCCACTACAGCGACGTTCCTCTTTGGCGGGAAGAAGAAGAATAAGTATAGCTGGATGGACTCGGGAGGTGGTAGCGGGGCCAGTACACCTGGGCGAGCAAGCATGGCGGCTCCTGGTACCCCTGGTGGCATTGGCGGAGGGGCCGTCGAGAAGCAGAGACTCACAGCGGATGGCAAGAACAGGATGGGCGGATTTCGCGAGGACAAAGATGGAGGTCGCCTGGTGCAGCTCCGAGACTTTCTTGCTGTATTAGAGAACGATGGGAGGGAAAAGAAGACATTGCAGCGCACTTACGCATGGTTAGAGGCACCGAAACCAAAACCTAGTGTGGCATAGCAGAGTGGCGAAAGGAGGTCTTGACATGGCGCTGCGGCGTCCTTCATTCCGATGATTCTAGGATTAACTCGAGGAATATTCTTATGTACACTAGCAATAGAACAGAGCGCGCGCAGGGTCACATCCTCGGATACATATCTGATGGCTTAATACGAGATCTCAAAAGTTCCTGTTACGCTTGCCCAAACTACGAAACGTGACACGCCATTTGATTTGCTCCCTGGGGTGATAGATGCATTTGAGCATACCCTGTTTGAGCGTGTCCGTTGATCATTGGTGGTGATTGGTACGTCATACCACACTCATGAATAATTACCTTGGTAGGTATTTAGACAATAACGCTCAAGAAACACAACTTAACTTCTGACAACTACCACACAAGATGCCCACTACGGACCCTGCAATTGCGAAGGCTCTATCGCTGGAAGAGCCATTGCCGGAAATGGAGGTTCATGGTGGCTCAGGCTTTTCATCCACCTACAAGATAACCAGCAAGGTCGATGGAGAGACGAAAATTTACTTTGTAAAGACGGGAGGCCCTGACTCAAAGACAATGTTTGCTGGTAAGTTTATTTGGCTATGGGAGACTCTTGCTGTTGAGGGAGGGGTCGCTTGAAGCTCTCATGTTTGAGAAAACTAGCGAATATCATGCCACGAATGATGTGTCTAGGGATCCCTTACCTTTATGCCAGATTTGCTCCGCCTAATATGAGAACTCACTAAACTCTATGTAGGTGAGCATGCCTCTCTAAACGCTATACATGACGCAGTCCCATCCTTCTGTCCTCGGAGTTATGGTCACGGTGCCCTTTCCACTGGAGGCTACTTTCTGGCCACCGACTTCCTCAATCTGGGCTCCCCAAAAACCAAGCCGTCCGGACTTTCATTTGCCCAGAAACTAGAAAAGCTCCACGGCACGGCAGCCCCAATTCCTGATGGCCATTCGAGCCCACAGTTTGGTTTCCCTGTGCCCACATGCTGTGGGAACACTGAGCAGCCCAATGACTTTACAACTTCTTGGAGCGACTTCTACGCAAACCATCGTCTGAGAGCCATCATCAAAGCAGGTGAGAAGGCCAATGGCAAGGATGAGGAACTGCACAAACTGGTCGAGCAGACTGCATCTGTCGTCGTGCCCCGCTTGCTCAGAGATGGACACCTTAAATCTCATTACGGGACTCCAATTGCGCCGGTTGTGGTGCACGGAGACCTATGGAGTGGGAACCACGGCATAGGGAGCATCGGCAATGGGCCTGTTGAGGAGGTTGTCTATGACCCCAGCTCGGCATACGCGCACAGTGAGTTCGAGATAGGCATTACGAAGATGTTCGGCGGGTTCAGTGGCGTGATGGAGGAATATCACGAGTTGAAGCCAAAGGATCTGCCGATGGAGGAATACGATGATAGAGTGGAGTTGTACGAGCTGTGAGTAGTTTCAACTTCTACTTTGTGCAGAAGGTATTAGAGCTGATGTGTAACAGATATCATCATCTCAATCACTTTGCTATTTTCGGTGGAGGATATAGATCTCGCGCAGTCGCTATAATGGAAAGATTGTGCAAGAAATATGGAAAATAAACCCGCACACCGAATCAAGACTCGCTCAGAGGGGAATATGAACGCGGACCAATTTAGAACAGGACATGGCTGCCATTCTGAATTGAGCGGCGTAGTTAAAATATGGAACGAGAACGGGAGACAGGGTTAGATGAAACTATGAAGAAGGATTCGGCATTGGTTCATTCATCAAAGTATGACTACAAATAGGGGACCCGCAGGTTCCACGCGCAGTTTTGCTCCCAGGTAGCAGTGCTACTAAAAGCACAATTATAATGATTCTCGAAAGCACATATACCACCACAAAATAAGTGTGGCCAAATTTGGTATTGATGCCACATCCCCATTCCCACCCATAACTCCTCGCTTTGAGCCAGCCATAACAGACCCATATATAATAAAGACACAAACACCAACTCCTAATGTCGGGGGACATTAGCTTTACTCCACCTCTTCGACCTCACACCCTTGGGAGAAGAAGATGCGTGCCGTCTTGTCGGAGTCATTTTCAATACTATATAAATTCCCTGGAAAACGAAGTCAGCAGCCGTCTCAAAATATACGCAGAAGTGATGTGAAGTCTCACCTCTCGGGACCTGCCACACCCCTCCTTTCCCAATGCGAAAAGGTTCATTATCGCCGACTGTGACGGCTACCCTCCCCTTATGTACAAAAAATACCATCTGCATCTTTCTGGCGTTCTTTGGTTTCTTAAGGGCGCCAGGCGGCAGGTCAACCATGCCGCACCCAAAGAAGGGCATTGTGAGGAGTTTGGCAAACTTGACAGTAGAACCAGAGATTTCCCTAGTTATAATAGCAGCGTTAGAGAACGCAATTTCTTCGTCAATATCAGCAGACTCTGACCCCGTCGGATCGTCAGGATTCCAGGCCCTAATAGCACCATATATCCGTCCCGGTTCGGATTCCCACGGTTCAGAGGCATCCTCCTCTTCGTCGTCGTCCCGCTTGTGGGCCTTTGGCCCCCTCTTTTTGCTCTTCTTCGATTTCTCCACTTCCACATCGTCATGACGGATGACCTCCTTAATTGTCGGGAGGAGAAAGCTTGCATCGGCATCTGCAGTGTCGTCTTCGCCATATCTGATTGTCTCATTCTTCCAATAGGCAACCGGCTTGATGGATGCCCTGCCAGATCGAGTTGTCGCAAAATTTCCAAGCTCAGGTGTTTCCCGTCGAAGGATAAACAGGCCTTGCTGTCTAGGTCTTGGTGGACCCCTTTGGATTTGCGCTGGCGAGGAATCGGTTACTTGTGATTTTTGTAATTTAGTTGCTTGCTTCGGTTTTGGCTTGGGCTGCGCCTTTTGGCTTGCCTGCTTTGGAGGGCGGCCACGCTGCTTCTTTGGAGGCCGCTCGTCTTGGTCTTCGTCAACATCCGCATTCCTTGATGGCTCAGGTTTGTTTTCTTTCGGGGGGCGTCCTCTCTTCCTTGGGATTTGAGGTATAGGCTCCGGCGGTGTCGCAGCTCTTTCTGGTTCCGGGGAGCCTACGTCTTGGTCGCCATTTATAGGCTGATAATCGTCTTCGACTTCACGCGGCGAACTGAGATCAAACAGGCGGCTCCCCTGCACCTCTTCGGACTCTTCCTGGGACTGAAAAGCGGCCTTCAGCCTTGACGCAGAGCCACCGCTGGGTCGTTTGGCCGGACTAGAGGATACTAGGTTCCGCTGAGAAGTCCTTTTCGGCGAAACATGGGCGAGCCTTTGCGGTGCATTTGCATCTAATTCCTCAGTTGAGAAGTCAAGCCGGCGCGCAACCTGAGGTTGGGTCCGTACTCGAGATGGCGATACGACTGAGCCGCGTGTTGGAGACGATACAGGACCAAGGGAAGGATGTCGCCTTGCCGGCGACTGCAGAAATGTTTTCACCGGAGATTTTGATCGCGGGGGCGGCATGCGCATGCTAACCCTCTTCCTTTCCGTGAGTACTTCGCCTGGCTCTGGGATTGTGCTTTGCCCAACATCCATATCCTCCTCGCTCGTCAAGGTCGCGTTTGGGTTTGGGTTTTTCTTAATCGCGGACTTCCTAGTTGAGCTAGATATAGGTTGTAGTTTCGCGGGCGACGAAAATAGCTCGTCCATTGGTTCAATTCCATACTCGTCGCGAATGCCACTATCTGGAACGGTCAATCCGGTCTTCCTATAAAACGTTAGTATACGTATTTCAAGGGCGCCTGATTGAACTTGCCTTCCACGAACACCTGGCTCAAAATACATGTTCTCCCGCGGTTTGTGTCGCGGCGCTGCCGCCGTTCGTTTTGGAGGCATGATGTCGGCGCGTCGTGATGCGCGCTGATTGAATACCGGTGGCGATGGTGCTGTGAAACGCGATCTGTGCCGATGCTTTTGTTGATGTATTAACCCTTATAGCTAATGGCCTCTATGAGCCGTTTAGTACTGGCCCGCGATGGCTAGCCAAAGTGTAATCGTGAATTGTAACTATTTGGCGGGGAGTGTTGTCGCATGTCATAAGTTCATAGCCAGTTAATAACAATGGACTCGGCAGGGTCCAAAACCTCACATACCAGGCACCATAAACAAACGGAAGCCAAACAGCATTAAAGAACTCAATTTAAACCTGCCACACAAAATAAAGCGGTGTAATAATGCGGATTAAGTAAATGTCTTTGAAGTAAACTAAATAGCTACCATACACTCCGTTTTTGATGTTGAGCCTCGCTGTCGCATTGTGATATGCTACTGAACACCAGCATGGGTCACGACGAGGCTGTCATGCAGCCTCACGCAAGCTTGTCGCGTCGTCCAAAAGCGCGTCACCCCAGTTTTATGTGGAGGGTTGCGATGAGAGACAAGTCAAGTTCTCAATAAGTATATCAAACGCCACCCAGGGCGTATTTTACCACAACATACAAACATGGCCAACGAATCGCAAAACGAGACCGATGTAGATATGGAAAACGAGATGCCCTCGCAATCGACAATGTTCACACCTCCCTCAGTCATTCATTCTACACTTTTCTCCGGCGAATCATACACGCACTTCTCTCCAGTCCCTCCATCCCTTCTCCCAATAGCACCGTCACCGCCTACCCCGTCGCCCTCGTCTCCTCTTCCAAAAGAACTCTCAGAGCCTGCCCCCTCGTCCTCAGCTCCCCTCCCAAAACCACCCGCGGGACCACCATGCGCTCTCGGCGTTGACGAAGCAGGGCGGGGTCCCGTCCTCGGCCCCATGGTCTACGGCGCATTCTACCTCCCTATTCCCCTCTCTACGCCCCTCCTCTCAAAAACCCACCACTTTGACGACTCCAAAGTCCTCACCGCCGGCTTCCGCGCACAGCTGATGGAGACCCTCTGCACACCAACCGTCCCGCCGGCCCCCGCAACATCCCCCGACCCAAGCAGCCTCTACGACAACTGCGGCTGGGCCGTCTCGGTCCTCTCAGCACGAGCAATATCCGCCAATATGATGCAGCCTGCGACATACAACTTGAACGAGCAAGCAATGGACGCAACGATCCACCTCATCAAGACGGTGTACGAGATGGGCGTCAACGTAAGGGAAATATATATCGATACGATTGGCCAGCCTGGCCCGTACCAGAAGAAGCTCGAGCGCATTTTTCCCACCGCGTCTATTACCGTGGCGAAGAAGGCGGATAGCTTATATCCATGTGTCAGTGCGGCGAGTGTGTGCGCGAAGGTCACGAGGGATAGGGCGCTAGAGGTGCTTTATGAGGCGTATGGCGGCTCCAACGAGGATGCGGCAGAAGATGTCGCAATGGGAGACTCTGAAGATGCGACAGAGGGGGAGGCTAAAGCTGTACCAGTTGTTGAGGCAGACTGGGGATCCGGGTACCCTTCAGATGCTCGCTGTTCAACCTGGCTGAAGCGCAATATCGACCCGGTTTTTGGCTGGGGCCCTGAATGCCGCTTTTCCTGGTCGACGACCAAGGATTTGTTGGAGGATAACAAGTCTATGGCGGTTAATGTAGATTGGCCGGTGGAAGAGGATGAGGAGACGCATCGGGTTACTGATTATTTCAGTGCCGATAGTGAAAAGGAGCAGAAGGCGGATGACGAACTTGGGAACTGGTTCGGCAGAAAGGCTGGTGTGGAAGCATTCTGAGAGTATTATAGCTGCCGAACTGGCATAAATCAAGTTCTCGGTGATAGACAGCTACTATTAGTGCCTATGGCGTTTGGTGGCAGTCAACGGGCTCCCAAGTTGGAGATGTATACGGCTAAATGACTGTCCTACTGGCATTGGACTAAGAGATCGGGCGGGGGCGTTTATGTTGGATACATATATACGGAATTTAGGACACATCTAGCCCCAGCCACGCTTACGATTGTGTGCGGGATCCGAGGTTGATCAGTAGAAGTCTGTAATAATTGTATAGACAAACATAAATATCAGTAATCCAATATGAACAAGATGGCTCTTCATCTATGTTAAAACATTTACTATATCATGCCCCTAATCTACCTTGCCTTCCCCACTACATACAAGTCCGCAGCTCCCCCCGGCCGCTCACCCCATCCCATCCATCATTACTTCGTACTCTCATACCCCTCCATCCAAATCTTTACAAGTCCCTCTCCTCCTCGCTATCCTCTCCCTTCCCCCTCGCCATCCTCGCTTTCCTCCTCCCCCGGCTATCCAAAGACTGCATACTGATATTATCACTATCCTCCTTGGCAGATGCCATATTCAGCGCCTGCCTTCCTGCGTCATTCGACTCCAGGAAATCGCGCAGGCGCTCCTTGCCAATGTCCAGCGCCTGCTGAGCCGCCGCATTCGACATCTTGATGATCGGGCCCCAGAGATTGAGCGTGTACGTCACGTATGCGCCAACGCCGGCGAGGATGAGGAAGATGAAGTAGATCGGATTGCGGATAACTGCGTGCGCATTAGCTTTGGAGAACACGGAGGGGGGGTACAGTGCACTTACCAGCCACAATCTCGTTCCACCCGAGAGCAACCATCAAGGCCCAGAAGTACAGCGGGACCTGTGTCACGCCGCCGATTGCACTGCGCTTTGCCTCGACGTAGACACCATCCGCCATCTTCTTGAACCGCACGACCAGGTCTTGCCGTTTCGCCTCGCTGAGCACGGTCATCTCCTCCTCCAAGCTCTTGCCCTCTTCCTCGTCCACGCCGCCTATAGGGGTCAAATCTTCTTCGTCATCCGGCACAACTGCATCCGGCGCATGCCCGATCCAGTCTGGTAGCGGCGGTGGCGCATAGCTCTCTGCAAGTCGGAATCTTGATAATAACGGGATGAGGGCTAGCGTGGATTCACGTGCCTTGGTGTAGATACCCTCGATATCGTCTGTTGGCCTCCATATTCTCGGCACGCCAGCGTCGTCGTAGCGGAACTTGTCCTCGAAATTTTCTCTCAGTTTAAGCAAAATATTACCTTCCATCACCTCTTCATCAATTCGTACTCTCAGCACTGCCCACGATTTCCTTCTCAGGCGCCATAAGCCGACCTCCTTCTCGGACTCGCTGGCATTGAAGCTTTGAGCGCGGTCGAGGAAACGAGTCTCGGCTTCTTTGACCGTCGAAGTGAAGAGGACCCATATCCGGTCCCAAAGATCCTTCTCGGTCGGCTTAGTTCCCTCTTCGGGTGCGCCAGAGCCACCACGGCCCGACCCGAGCTTGTTGAATTCCAAGCCCACGGATTCCCCGAGGCGAGACTTAACCCAGCGTTCTATCCGGGTTGCCAGTCGGCGCATTTCCTCTCGCCGTAAGCGCGCGCTAACCTCGTCAAGCTCCTTTCCGAAAAGCTTGTACTGTTGCTTGAAGTTGGCCCACGGCACGCCTGGGACGGCTAGGCTTTTCGCTTCGCCCTCAAAGGTCTCTAATGCCTTGGCCTTCTCCTTATCTACGATCTCAGCAAACTCATATGAGGCGCCCTTCTTCTGGCCGATTTTGACGGCATTTCCCACGGCGTCGCTGAAAGACTTGACGCCCGCCTTGTGCACGGCAGAGAGTTGGCCATGGTACAGGGCCTTCAGGCGGGTGTCTATCTTAGATTCGAGTTCCACTCGTTTGCGCGAGTAGACTCCCTTGTGGTAACGGCTTGCCTCGGCTTCGAATGCCTTAACGGCATCAGATCTTGCCTTAAGGCCACTTATCCCAAGCTCAGCAATAACGATCAGGTTACCAAGTCTGGTGCCCTCGGCCTGCTTCTCTTCCAAGGGAGAGATGGTCACGTCGAAGGCTACAAGAACTTCCCGTGCAATCTCGTCGCAACGGAACTGTGCGAGGAGTTCTTGCTGGGTTGGGAGATCCAGGTCTTTGTTATGCACGATCTGCTCCCATACGCCCGCAGCATATACCGAGAAGCCGTCCGCAGGGATGCGCCTGTGGTATTCAGGGAGGAAGACGCCGCCTTCAAGCTCCTGGTCTGTGTGCGAATCATCAGGCTTCGAGACCCGATGGCCTGCTCTAAATCTCGTCCCTAATTTGAGTACCTCCTCCTCAAATTTCTCTGGCTGTAGGATCTTGTGGGGTAGCGCCGCAAATGCGAAGTCAAAGTAGTCTTCTATACGGGATTTTTCAAGTCCTTTAGGCTTCGAGAGAGACGACCAGATTTTGGTGAGATCTTGAATAAGTGTTTGTTGTAAATTTGAGAGAGGGGTTGTCCCGATATGGTCACGAATAACGAAGAACAGGAGTGAGCGGGGATTGGCCCTGAATCGTCAGTTTCAAGTCATTAAAGGGGTATCGTTGAACTTACTGCTTATCCTTCAAAAACAGCTGCAGGTTGACTTCAAAGACCGTCTTCAGGAGCCCCATATTCGCGCCCTGGTATAGCCCAACCTGATGCTCCCAAATATTGATTATCAGGACTTCGCTAGTCGCCAGGGCGAATAATGCGCTCTTCCTCTCGAAATCCTGGTCCTCCCCTCTTTCTCGACCATCAGTGCCCTCCACATCCATGACCAGAATATTCTCGGCCATCTTGTGCGCTCCCCCATCGTCTGATTCGCGCTTGTTCTGGGACATCCATATTCCCTTCGTAGTCTGTCGGCGCTCACTCTCGGACATTACACCAAAGGCCGTTCCAAATAGATAGTTGAGAAGCGTCGACTTTCCCGTCGACTGGGAGCCAAAGACGGAGATAAGGTGGTAGTTGAAGCCAGCTTGCGCCGTGCCGGTCTGCTGGAGGAAAACATTGAGATTCGGGCTATCATGAGGTCAGTTCTGCAGGTCGCCAGAGTGCTTCGCGCGGCGCATACTTGTACTCCTTCTCATCATCTATAACCTGTATGCCATGCTCATACTGCTCCTTAGTCGGCGCATCGCCGACCGCAGCAAAGTGGCCGTTCATTGTCATAACCGAGGGCGCGGTGGCTCTTGAAGCAGCTGATGGGCGACGTGGGGAGTTGGTGACGCCGTTGCTGGGCGGGGACGTTGACATAGCTCGCAGGAGGAAACCTTCTATTGTGCCGGCAATAGAGAGGGCAAGGAGTGTGGGAGATAATTACTATTCTCAATGCCGACTCAAACAAAATAGAGCGAATAGTAGTACAGCTTAGCCAGGTGACGTTGAGGAACTTTGGGATGGCGCGGTATGGGTGCGTGCGCAACACGTTGCTTTCCCAAGGTACGTACTCCGAACTCGATATGCGATAGCCATCATAGTTTATAGACGCGAATAATGGCCATCACAACTCAACTTCATAGCTGGCCTACCTCCGCCAACACTCGAACACTTCACCACATGTACGACTGAATATCCGAATCATAGTCGCCCTCAAACATTAAACATTGGCACGATGGTGCCTCCTCCTGGTGAGTAGATTTCACTCCTTTGCTACGACCGCAACAAAGGGCTGGGCCTGGACATATCGCACGAGATAACCACGCCCCGTTTGCCTCTTCACCTTGACCAGACGCCGCATAGCTCTACGACATCACGATGTCTACAAAACGAATTCCCCAAGCTAATTCTCGACCAGCCAACGCCGCTGCCCCCCCTCCAACTCTCCCACCCTCCGTCGAAGAGGCCTATCGCCGAAAATGCATCCAGCTCCGTCACCGCATGAAGACCGTCGAGGAGGCCAACGACGCCTCTAGAATCCGCCTCCTTCGCATGCGCCGCGGAATCGAGAAGATGCGTCTCGAGCGAGCATTCCTCCTCGAACAACTCGCCAAGCGCACCTCTACAAACGTCGAGGACTCAGATGGCAGTCCCAGCCCGCCTCCTACGGTATGCAGCCTACTTACAATACGTGGAGAAGGGAGAAAACAGACTAACGTCAGTTACAGCCAAAAGAGAAACCTCTAAGAACGAAACGCGGCAGACGAGCACCCGATTTCCTCCAAGACCAACCCGATGCTGCGTCAGGGCTATCCCACGGCAATGGGTCGCGCCAGGCCTCTTTTGCCGGCTCTGCCAATGGCGGCCGCTCAACCTCCAACCCATCCAACGCCGCCGCGGCCGGCGCATCGACTACACGTTCTTCGCAAGCCAACGGCACCTCAGCCCCACGACAGCCGCGCAGCGGCTTCGACGTGTTTGTCCAGTCCATGCGGTCCGTTCTTCTCGTAGCGAACAGGCAGAAGATCAAAGAGGGGACGTACGATGTTGACCAGGATCTGGCAAGGAAATGGACAAACCTGGGAGCTGATAAGCAGAACGATTATTGCCGCAGGTTCGATGAGGGTGAATACGAGGGGTGGGAGGAGGCGGAGAGCAGGGATAAGCGGAAGTTGGCTGAGGGCGATGATACGGATGGGGAGGCTGAAGCTGCTGCGGAGGCGGAGGATGTTGAGATGGGCGAGGAGAGCGGGGAGGGAGAGCGGCATTAGACGCGGGAAGGGGAAGATGGGCATTGATTCGTCGTGGGAGATGAATGCTGCTCGTGTACTATAGGGTCTCCCGGCAACGCTATTTAGCTGTCGATTAGAAAAGCCGTATGCAGATTTGGGATCGGGAAATATCAAGACAATACTTAATGATTACAACAAAATCGCCGCTAACGGAGTGGCATGATCTGTGCTGTCACCATCGGGAGTAGCCATATTGTCCAGAAGGGAGAGGGATCAGCATCTTCTCTAAGTTGCCCAGTTTCCATCCCAGGGTTCATCTTCTGCCCTTTGTTACATGCCATATTTGAATAGGGGGGTGGGAACCTGGGATGTTGCTACTCGACGCGTTTGGCTGTCACCAGCCTGTGCCGTGCCATGGCCAAATCATTGAGTGCAGCTGATAGTTTAGTTATTCATTCTTCAGTTCCTCTTTCCACTGATCGCATTAAATCCATATGCCGGCAGGGAATAAGCGCTTCAGAGCATTGTGGCACTCTGGTTATACTCTTACGAACCACCTGGCTTTGGAACCGAACGGCTAGAAAACAACAGAGTGCAGCTTTGTCATGGTTCAGTTGGTATAAAGTTCAGTCGGCTCTCACAGACGCTGGCTTATCAAAGGACCACTCAGTAAATCTATATAGCTATGCTTCCCAATACATGCGAAGATGTTCCCACCACGTTACGGCCCGATAGGCCGCATGGGATTCGTATAGATCATCCCCTCAAACTCAGTGCTCACAGTTTGAGATGCCGAGTTATATTCATGATTGTTGGCGTCTTGGATATACTCGAGGAGCCCATACTGAAACTGCCTTGAGTAGTAATCTTCGCGTAAAAGATTCTGATAGTCACAGCAGTTCAGCATCCTTCGACTGTACATCTCAGATCTCCATCTCCTGATAAAGCAATGCCAATCTTCGCCCATCCGCTCAATCCATGATAACAACCGGGGCGGCTACGGCTTTGATATTCCCGTCAGGGCCGTGGGGGTTCGCGGGTAAATGATACCTCTGCTAGGTTAAGTCGCCCAGTAAATACCGATCACCGTCTAGCGTCTTAGCATTGGAGTCGGGGAAGAAAGACGGCGTGGCAACGGCGGCGTGGCCCCCTGCCTCGACATGGTGATTTCTGTGGATGATCTGGAGTAAAGGAACTTGAAGGCGCATACACATGCGGAGACGGCGTTGTTCAACACTCTGGGGAAAGGAACCCCTCCTTTTCAATCGTAAAGCCCTTTATTCCTTCAATTGAGTGAGTAACCAATCTCCAATGGCAAGAGTAAGATAGTGAGTGCGCTGAACAGTATATCGCCGACATGTAAGACGCCGCGTTTGATTTTCGCATCAATATACTCTCGGCACTTCCTACACACCAGCCAACCCTCCCCCCGAACCCGACCTTTGCGACGACACAGGCGCAGTTGTCTTGGCTCAAATCCTGGCGCCGGCGATGACGATGTTGGGGGATAAGGGAATTTCGATAGGCGCATGTGGGTTCTTAACTGGGCACTGGACAGGGAATAGACACCCCTGTCGACCTTGAAACCACGACCACTATACTCAAAGTAACGAGTTAGCATTTTAACAGGCCCGTTCCTCTGCCGTGCTTTGCATCCCACCATTCCCACAATGCCTACAGATGCAAATATCCTTCAATCAACGTCCAAAGACCCTGATTGTGGCTGCTCACTCCGAGATCTACGTGCGATCGGTTGGAGCATGGGGATGTTCGCAGTAAATGGGCGGCCAACCCCATTGAGGAGAGCGGCTACCACCCTGAAGACCCTCAAAATGCTGCCAACGACCGACCATAGCTGTCCCTTGCATGGTCCTTATATCACACAGTTTCGCAATGCGTTGTCCGCCTGTGACGCGCATTATTCATGCGGACAGCTTGACCTTACCTAGCCAGACTTCACCGTAGTGGATATACTGGACTGCCGCTTGCACCTTCCCTCCTGATGCCTGTATTTTTTGGTACTTTTTAAGAATTTAACCTCTAACAACCCCAAGCATCGCATATGGAGCCTCCTCCAATCTGCCTCTCCACAGCCTCGCCGATCTCCAATTCACCCACTCTCACCCACTTCCTCCACTCTTTTCATGCTGCAAGTATATAAAATAGTGTCATGCGTTGTCCCCTTCCCACCTAATCCCTGTTAAGGCTGTTGCTGGTCTTCAATTCGAATTCCTGGGCTTCTGCTTTCCTGGTCTCTTTCATTATAAACCTTCATTCCGCAACATTGCGATACACTCCTTTGGTTTAGCCACTCCTTTATCACTCATCTGTCTGTATTTCGAAGCAGACAAGATGCACACATTCATTAAGTTACTTTCGGCAGTTTTGCTGGTGCTGTCCCTCACAGCATGGGGTGTTGATGCATCCCCAAGACACAAGACCAAGTTCAACAAGCATTACCGTACCGGCCCGCTCGTTCTCGGCGGCTCAACCTTCAAAATTAACCAACATTTCAACCCAAACTACAAGCGCACCGCCAATTCCGGCCCCGTCGAGCTTGCAAAGACGTACAAGAAGTTCAACGTTCTTTTCCCGGATCAGGTTGCCAACGCCATTGCTGGCATTGTTGGCCGTCTTCAGGGCACAGATAACGTCACAGTTCCCTTTAACGCGTCGGACGTCAACTTTGGTTAGTATTCACTTTTATATCATCTGGAAGCTACAAAACTTACACTTCTTACAGGCACCGTTGAGACAATCCCAGAGGCTTATGACCGTGAATATTTGGTATGAATGGCTCTCCTTCTTGGAAATGCCTTTACTTACAATCCATGTCCAGTCCCCAGTTCAAATCGGGACACCACCCCAAACTGTCAACCTCAACTTTGATACCGGCTCCGCAGACCTCTGGGTGAACACCAACGAGACGCCTGAGAACCAGCAAAATGGCCAAGCCGAGTATAACCCAACCCTTAGTTCCACTTCGGCCAAGATGGAGGGGGCAACCTGGGACATCACCTACGGCGATGGAAGCGCATCGTCCGGCATCGTTTACACCGACGTCGTTTCCATTGGCGGCGTAACTGTCAAGACCCAGGCTGTTGAGTCTGCTCAGCAGGTTTCTTCCTCCTTCCAAACCGATGCTGCTTCCTCCGGTCTTCTCGGACTCGGCTTCGGCACTATCAACACCGTCCAGCCAGTGCAGCAGAAGACTTTCTTCGAGAACGCCATGAACGACCTTGCCAGCCCTCTGTTCACCGTCAACCTGATGAAGCAGGCTCCCGGAAGCTACGACTTCGGATACATCAACGAGTCCGAGCACACCGGAGAGATCAAGTATGCGCCCGTTGACAACTCCCGCGGCTTCTGGGGTTTCAACCCCTCTGGATTTCAAGTTGGCAACTCCAGCTTCAACGCCACCAGCTGGTTCGCCATCGCCGATACCGGAACTAGCCTGCTCCTCCTTCCCGGCGGCATGGTCGACACCTACTGGTCCGCTGTGAGCGGCGCCAAGTTCGATGCGCTCCAGGGAGGCTACACCTTCCCCTGCACGGCTTCCCTGCCGAGCTGGAGCTTCGGTGTTGAGGAGTACCGCGGGGTCGTCCCTGGCCACTTCATGAACTACGCCGCGATCTCGAATTCGACATGCTTTGGCGGGATTCAAAGCAGTGACGCTCTCGGATTCAGCATCTTTGGAGATGTGGTACTGAAGGCTCAGTTTGTTGTTTTCGACGGCGGAGACAACACCCTGGGGTGGGCTAATAAGGACCTGTCGACCTCGAAATAAAGAGGGGCTAGTTGGGGATGGTAGAAACTATAGACTCGAGAACTCGGCGTTTTACATGGGGGCGGTTTCGACTAGAAGTCAAGCTGCGGAAGAGAAGACTTGGATAGCCTTCAGGAATTTCCCATGGCTAGGACTTTAGTGGTGCTTGTTGCTCAGAGACGGAGGGAATCTTACGATAATCCGCTATTGAGGGCCTGCACAGATCGAGAGCAGTACATAATACTTAAATTCTCACTGCTAGAAGTGAACTTTGCAACAGTGAACTGGTGTGTGTCCGAATATGCAGCGTTAATGTCGCTATGCTTTACCATCCCTTCAGATGCAGGGGTAAAAGTGAGGCGGATGCAACAAGGCTAGCATTGGAACCCAATTCCTCCACGCAGCTTGGCAGGTCAAATGGATTCTCAACTTAAATCGAATACGTAACGCCTTTCCAAGTAGATTGATTATTATTAAACGGTTGCCAAATGCGGAGAAAGTATAGATATATACCCTGTACACATGCATTTCTAGAGGTGTGCCACGGTAGGGCATGTATGGGCCACGGAGGGACAATTCTGCAAAACATGGACTACTGGCTGGGTGTATCTGAGTTGCTGATAAGGCAGCCTGGACCGGTCTGGAGCGTTTCGATCATTTGATCTCTTTATCTTTATGCGTTGTCTTGATTGGGAGGCATGGGCAAAATAGGCAAGGCTGTGGCTAATTGAGATTGTGCCGGAGAGAAGGCATATATAAGCACCGTGCTTGTCGCTCTGATATCTAGAACCTTAATCTTCATCTTTTCCCCAAGAGCCATCCTATAGCCCACCGCAAGAATAGTTGATTGATCACTTAATCTCTAGTCGCTTGCCTATAAAACCTCAAGAGGTGACACCAACAAATTCGATCCGGTAAGTTTTGAGTCCGTTGAATACATGATTAAAGACCAAGTATATTTCCAGACCATGACAGCTATCCAAAAGACCGATATTCACAAAACAATGCACAGCATCGAAGCTGGTCCTGACGCTCGCGACCAAGCCAGCCCAGACCATTGGTACTGCTGCAAGTGTAACGATGAAAATGACGCTCGTAGTGGTGACGACTGTGAATGCGGTCATCAGCAGTGCATGGGGTGCCAAGTGGGTTAATGCTTTTAAAGGCCCCAGTTCTGTATAAAGCTCGAGGTGGGAGGAGGTATTGCTGGCTAAGAATGGCAATGAGAATGTTGACTCAATGAAAGGCGTTGATTATGTAGCGCTGGCTTGTTCTTCGATCTTGCTATGTGCAAATGGTTATAGCCATATTTTTATATCCCATTCAGTGAGCCCAAGAAAGCTCACTTCCTCAAGATTCTAGCATCGCCAGTGTTGCCGTGATCGCAGGGTATCAAGGAACCCAGTGCACAGAAAAAATACGGCGTTAGGCTTACTCCAGACCTAGCGACTTATAGAATGCTTCAGATGTCGGCATCCGGCCAAGAAACTGGTCAAGCGTCTCCATCTCATCTTGACTGCCCCCTTTCTCAAGCACCATGTGCCTATAGCGCCTTCCGGCCTTGTCATCTAGAGGATTCTTTTTAAAGACAGAATCAAAAATGTCCATAGCTAGAACTTTGGACCAGATATAGCTGTACATCCCTGCATCGTTACCAGCAAAGAGGTGCCTGTAGGTTACATAACCGTATCTATAGGCCATTCATTACTTTGCCGCGACTTATGAAGTGCATGGGTTACTTACTCGTCGCCAACACTCGTGATTCCACCAAGCTTATCACACTCTCTATATATCTTGGTCACGTTAATTTCTTCACCTGATGCGGGTGCAGAATGCACAGCCATGTCAAAGAGCGTCATTCTCAGCTGCGGCATAAGCTTCACAGCGGAAAGAACGACCCTAGTGCGCAACAGCGAGGTAATCATATCGTCCGGCAACGTCTCCCCAGTTTGAAGTGTCCCGACAACTTTTTAAGGGCGGAAGCATCCCAGCACCAATTCTCCAGCATCTGGGATGGGGCCTCAGAGAAGTCCATGGCCGTTTCCGCGCCATGGAAACGGGAATACTTACATCGGCCCGAGAGGTCATGTATCCCGTGTCCGAGTTCGTGGAATAGCAACACCACGTCGGAATGCAGTAGCAAGGACGGTTTCCCCGAGGCTGGTTTGGTAAAGTTTGTTAGCAACACTGTCGATGGGTAATGCCGCTGCCCGTCGATGCGCTCGAATCCTAGCTGCAGAGGGCGACACTGGGCACCACCGCATTTTCCGGTCCGTGGGTGTAGGTCAAGATATAGGTACCCCGCGAATTCGTCTCCCTCTTGATGGTCGTTCCAGACACTGTAAAGCATTACGTCCGGGTGCCATATAAGACCTTGATCCACCGGATTGGCGGCTGAGTTGTTTTCATTCTTGGTTAACTCAATGAACACAAAGCCAAGAAGCTTGCCGAACAAGGTCAGCATCTTGGAGACTGTCTCATAAAGGGGGAAGTATTCGGCTATTTTGGCCTGGTCCACCGAGTAGTTTTGTTCCTCGTAAAGGCGAGTGTAATAGGGGACGTCGGACCAGAGTATAACGCTGCCATTTGGCTGATCCTGCGCAGCAGGATCGCTTTTTTTGGGTTGCAGGAGTTTTTCAAGGTCCCCTCCTAAATTTCGGAGGACTAGATCGCGAACACCGTCTAAAAGATCTATCACAGTCGCAGGTGTTTTTGCCATCGTGATCTCTGCCTTGAATGCGGCATGACTTGGATAGCCCAGGAGCTGTGCGGATTGGTGACGCAGCCGGATGGCTTCATGGAACAGTGGAACGTTTTCTTTTGCCTATGAAAAGTTAGAGAGCGCTACAGAATCAAATAAAGTGAGAACGCTCATAGAGGGACTAGTTGGAAAAATAAACGAACCATCCTGACTTACCATCCGTCTAGTTTCCAGATAGATGTTTTGTCTCGTAGCCGGCGAACTCACCACGCTCAACATCCGTCTAGCTTGCATGCTATTCAAATCCAACCTTAATTTTCCGTCTAACTCTCCAGTCCCATTCTCAAGTCCAGAAATCTCATCTTCCGAGACTCCGGCGAGTTCGGCTCGAGTAAGCCAGATGCAATGCGGTCTTTCATCCAAATTCTCAACAAATTCTGACTGAATACTTTGTAACCGGCGCGCAATATCCCCAAACGTCGTGCTAGAACCAGCTAAACCGCTTCCAGTGGCGTCTCCAGCTAGGGGGACGTCTGCCACACTCATGCCTCTGCGGGTGTAACTCTGTCGCTCCTCCGCGAGGGCCTTGCGGCTCTCAGAGTTGAGTGTGTGGTCATCTTTCTGCCGCTGGTACACAGCGTCCAAGAGGCGGAACAATTCCATATTACTCGCTTTACAATCTATCGTGTACTGCGAAATCTTGTCCGAAGCCTCGGACGCGGCATTTCTAAGCGCCGTATCAGGTGCGACGAGAGCGATCATGGCGATGAGGTTGGAAGTAAGCTGCATCTCATTCTCGTGCTGCAGAAGTTCCCGGACGACATTGTCAAATGTCGCCTTTGCTGGGGTGACTGTAGATACCAGTTTGCCCAGGGATTGCTGTAAATTCTCACATAGCTTGTTGCTCGTCTGGAGAACCGACAATGGTTCTGCTAGTGTAGCAAAGTTGAGAGGAGGTTGCGGTAGATGTTTACCAGATGGTTGTGTGTAATTCATAATGATAAACGGCCAGTTTTTTTGCGTTAATTCGACGAAAGCAGGCCTGTTCTAAAGGATGCTGCTGTCGGGATAGAACTATAAGAAAGGCACCGAATGGGCCGTAGATGGTTTTATGAATAACGAAGCATCGAGCATTAAAACTCCAGAAGACCTCTGCAGAAATAGGATGTCTACAACTTGTGCAGATCATCCAGCAGAAACTGCAATTTATACAGCAGGAGCTGTCAGAACAAGCCCATGTTCAAGGTGGAGGTTTGTCCCAGAGCGGACAACCAACTCAGAAGATCCGCACAGCTAAACACGTAATCTTCATGTATGCGAAGCGGCGAATCCCCAAGATGGCGGTAGCGGGGAACTCGAAGCTTCATCGCCTTCTAATCTTGGGTCCAACACCGTTGTATGCATGCAGCATCCATTTCATCCGTGACAGGCCCCACTAATCACCAATGGGTGGTACCGGTGACAACCCAGTAGAAAGGATTGTGCAGAAATACAGCTATGGTCTACCGTCTAATAGCAGACTAACATTTTACTTAATAATCCAACAACAATACAGCAATGATATAGTAGCAGCAAGGGTCTGAATGTTCGTCACCTTCCAATATCGGGTCCAACAAAATTTCAGGTACTGTTTCAAGTGACACACAGCTGTTTATCGTGCTTGGCAGCTTACAACCATCAATACTATGATCCAGTCGCCTCAATCTCGATAACCTTCTCCACTGCCCCGTCCACATCCCATACATGCTTTACCCTCAACCCACCTACCGCATCCACCAAGGCTATCCACTCCCGCTCCCTCCGCTCCTGCGCTGAATGCACCTGCATCATTAGCATATCCACGCTAGTTTCGAACCACCCCGCCTTCTCGTCTGGGATCACGATTTCATTCAATAGGATCCTACTATACCCGGGCTTCAGAGCATGCTTTAGTTGTGAGAGGATCTGAATGCATTGTGGGTCCGGCCAGTCGTGCAGGCACATCTTAAGATAGTATGCTTTGGCACCGTGGATCGGCTGGGGCATGAAGAAGTCATGGCCTATGGCTTCGATGCCCTGCTGGGCCAGCGCGGCAGAGTCGAGGGATTGAATGATCGCGGGAAGGTCTTGGAGGATCAAGCGGCCTGGCATGGAGGGGTGCGCTCTATGAAAGCCGATTAAGTCGTGTCCACTATTACCTCCAACATCAATAAGCAAGGTGTCGTGGTTCCCAACCTCCGCATCCCCAAGCGCAGCCTCCATGATCTCTGGCACCTCATACCACTTTAGCCCAACGGTCTTGAATTCCATATGATTGCAGAACGCCTCTAGCTTCTTCTCCCGCCCAGGGCTGTTTACATACTCGAAAAAGTGCTGATCTGTGTTGTATGCATATTTCCACGCACTCTTATCCTTGTCCGCTGGGTTCACGTAGTTGGTTTCCCTCAGGAAATCGGGAAACGCGCTGACGACGCGGACCATCTGGAATGCATCCTCAATCGTGCCTTGGCCCCCAGGTGTTGCAATACACCGGGTAGTGTCATTCGCGACGTATGTATCTGGCCCAGCTTCGTCCACGAAGAACTCAATCGCAACGTGCTTAAGGAGACGCTCCACAAGGGCGCAGTCTGCACCACTATCTTGAGCCAGCTTAGATGCGGTTACTGGTTCGGCGGTCTTGGTGAGGATTTTGAAGATACCTAGGTCGATGAGGACCTTTGTTGCCATGAAGATTGCGCTATCGTGATAGCACATGCGCATGATGCGCTCGTGAGGCTTTTCGAGTGAGTTGACGAGGGCACGGGCAGACTGGAGAAGGCTTAATCGCTGCCTTTCATTACCGGGTTGCAGCTCCGAAACCTCTTGTTGGATTTTGCTAGAGAGATGAGGGAGGCTGGATGCCATGATGGTCGCTTTTTACTTGCTGGTTTTGGACTAAGGCCCTGTTGATGTGAGAGAGGCAAATGTCTAGATATGTAGAATGAGACTACAAGCAGAATATATCAACAAATACTATGCAACTTGATTCAGACATAAATAGGAATGAAGATTAACACAATACGTAAGCTGACTGTGTCGTACCTTAGCCAACCCAACCCTGGTTCCTACTTTCTTCATAATAGGTCAACTAAGCACGGCTAACTTTTGCGGATGCAACTTTGTCAACTTGCGACGCGTTACCCCGCGACATACATTAGAGGGCTATAGGCGAGCATTATGAAACAGTAAGCAGGGTGAACTATGAGCAAAATAGTATAAAGAGCCAGGCTCTCGATTTCACCTTCCTTATTACCCATTGTGGCCAATGCAACTGAGGAAACCCCTTTAAAGCCTCGTTGAGCGCTCCTATTAATCCATCTGCTAGTGCCATCCTTCCATCCCATAATTCTAACTGCAAGCGGGCAAAGGTTTTAGTAACAGTGGTCCTGTTCATGGTATTTACAGTGCCCTATAAGCATTCATAACGGTGGGTATTTTGGCTATTATTGGATTGAACAGGTTATCTGTCGGTGTCCATTTGTCGATGGGTAGCCAGATTTGGAGGTTTTCAGAGATCTATAGGTGTTGTTTATTAGCAACACGGTATGGGCTGGTGAGAGCGTGGCGGGGCTGCCAAGCACGGTATTGCTCGTACTTACGCTTCTAAGTGATATATTACCGCCCAAGATAGGTTCAAATGCGCTCTGAATATCATAGTGATGCGGGGTTGTTGCTGTAATGTCATGGATTCTGAGAAGCTCGCTCACAGTGCTATTGAGAAGATCGAGAAACTGTACACTTATATTAGGAACTAATCGTAATACCGGTGGCTGGGGTTTAACTACCGTTTTTGCCTCCGCTAGTATTCGGTCGGCATCACCTGCTGAAACTTCCGGGGGAACTTTACTTGGCTAGAGACACCCTGATGTTAACAAAACAACTAGAATTTGTATTCCCAATCCCGAGAGAGTTCAAATACTAACATCAGGGTCGATGCCTTCCTTGAGCTTCGCAACGCTAGCTTCAAAAGCATATTTCAAATGAATCAGACCTATAGAAGCTCTCTAGAATACGAAGCTTTTGGTTAGTTTGAGAGTTTTACAAAAAAGCTAGGATGAAATGCTCAAAATTGCCACTTACATAACCCTCCGAAAACCCTGTTTCGTCGTTAATCATCGAGAGCTGGTTATTATACTCTGTAGTTGCAGTCGCCAACTTTTGGAATTCGGCGACTCCTTCATCGCCGGTAATAGCAGTGGTACCTGCTGCGAAAATCGAAGCGGCCAGAGTAAGGATGGTTGAGACACGCATGGTCAGAATAGTTGATGATTACGAGAGTATGTGATAATAGTAGAACAGTTGATGCAACAGCAGTATCAAGGAAAGTGAAGGCACTATAGGGCCTTATATACGTAAATTTCGGTCTGTATCATGAAAGAAAGGAGTCCCGAGGCGGATGTTTCCCATTGCTATCGATTAGTGGAATAAGCAAATAGTGAGACATCAGCTCTATGTTACAATCAATAATGTTTATAAACGGCGTGGATCGTCAAATTGCTAGTTTAAGACAACAGGTGAGGTAGTCTCTCGATGGAAGGCAAAGCCCTCTGTACATGTGGAGTGGGATTCCTTCACTGCTATATTGCGATTCTGCATGGTATTAGTCCAAGCTGGTGATTAAGCAAGAGCTATGCCCGTACACCCCTAATAGCCATGACAAAGGCCTAATCCACATTCTTTCATACATACTCGGACCCTGCAGCTAGAACATTAGCTATGTCAGAGGGCTATGTTGACAGGTGGACTGGGAAGAGCCACCGAGGCCCTCGTCGACATGTAATCATAGTGTAACGGGGTGTGCGACCGTTACGGTATATATAGCGTGTTACGCGTATTCCGGGTGAGCTGGAATATTGTAGTCTTTTTTGGCTCAATGGGGTGTAGCGCGAGCGTAACCGTACATCATTACACTCACTCTGCTCACCTGTAGCCATCGAATGTCGCGGTGTAACGTGTCGTAAAGTTGAGACTACATCGCATAACAACACCGTTAATACCTAATTTCGTAATCTAATAGCTCCCTACAAGTTCCCCTTCGGACGACACCTGGCCGAGACATTTAGTTCCGCTAGATAATTGGTTTCAACGTTCCATAAAACACAACCAATTACCCACGACAACGCTAGCTATGTGTAATGATGTACAGTTACGCTCGCGCTACAACCCACTGAGCCAAAAAGGCTAGGCTCGCCCGGAATACGCGTAACACGCTATATATACCGTAACCGTCACACGTCGGCACCCCGTTACAATGAGCAGGGTGGGCGATGAGTGAAGAGTGTATCAAGAGCAAACTCTCACTTTCACACTCATCGGAAAACATGGTGCAAACTGATGTCAGGCTCAGCGACGTACAAGAGCGAACAATTTCTGTGAGAAGCTCGAACGTCGTCAAGACTTGACGTGAAGAGAGCAGTAGGAGAACTCAGGGAACAGATCTTAACAGGATTGGTCACGAAAACCGAGTGTCATTCCACCGAACTTGGGTGTGGTGAGGTGGCTGCAATTATACCGGGGAGGGGGGAAAATAGTTTGTTTGGATGGGGCGCGAGGCTTACAAGGCTTGGCAGGCAGATTTTGGATGCGGCAAGTGGGTCAGTTAGAAGGCTTAGCAGGCAGATTTTGGATATGGCAGGTGGAAGCTAGTGGACGTCAAATGCCATGCCAAGGTGGTGTTATTTGCTCCAGATCTGAACAACCTCCAACGCCGCAAGACTTGATAGAATATGGAGTTAGAAAGTACTCAGTTGATGTGCAAAGGAAAGACATAGTAAAGAATCAACGATGTACTCTTGTTTTTGATCGCACTTTTTATCGAGCTTCCGTTCTTCTTGGTTATCCTTAGCGTACGCGGGGAAGCAGAGAGTCGATTATGATTTCCCCCTAGAAATTTCCCAAGGAAATGACGGGACGAAACCCTCGTTGCCAAAAGGCCTGCCCATTTTTATCTGCACCAGCTACACCGCAAACTCACATGGCAATAAACCGATTCCGAGTTGAAGAGTTGCAGGGCCTGTAAGGCGGTGCAACTATTGCTCCAGTCTTATTTTAAGAACGCGACATACCAAGTACTCATACTCGAGGATCGCCATTACTAGCGGCGTATAGCTTCCGATTCACCGCATGTGTAGGCAGTTTGGGGTCGTTGCAGGGGTCTTTGGCTGCGAGGATACCAGTGGCAAGGCGGCCGAGGGCGAGGATGGCGGGAACAATAATTTTAATTGATGGGATGAGTGAAGATCGGGTAGGTTGGTTACGAGACTGAGGAGGCAAGCATTAGAACCCCCGCTGCAGGCCTTGCAATGAAGGTTCTATAAAGACTCCCAGGACCCGTGGAAACAAAAGCATTCTATAGAAACCACCAATCTACTGGGTCTTCACATATCCGATTCTTTAAGATGATTGTCCCTTCCTTCCTCACCCTTGGCTTTCTTGCCACTGCCGTCATTGCGGCCGCAGATCCTCGAACTTGCAACCGCAACGATGCCAAACTCCCCCTCCTTGAGGAAAAAAACTTCAAGCTCACCTACTCCGCCAACACCCACGTCACCAAGCTCTCCAAGCACCTCAAGACGGTATCCATGACCCAGGTCCTCACGAACGCAAACCGCAAACTCGTCAAAAAAGCCCCAAAAACTGGTAGCGGCAAGCCTGTTGAGAGCTGGGGCTGGAACGATGGCGACGACGACACGAAGAAATACTATCCCCAGGGAATCAGCAGTTCCGGTGACGCTCTTGGGAACGGGAAATGGGAAGGTCATTCCGTCTGGGCCGTGAGCTGGTACCAGAAGGAGGCCAAGAAAGGCGAGAAGAAGAAGGCACGGATCAGCTTTATAGATCGCGAGACGCATAAGTATCGCCATGTGTTACTCGTAGAGCCCAGTGCGGATGATAATTTCAAGGAGGTCTCGGTGCACGCGGGAGGAATTATGTGGTATGGCGATGCGCTGTATGTTGTGGATACGGATAATGGGCTCCGTGTGTTCAACGTGAGTAGTATGTTTGCTGTTGGAGCTGGGGACAGAGTGGGGAAGGACCCGAAGACGGGGAAGTACTCTGCCAACAATTACGCATACGTGCTGCCTCAGATGTGGTAAGTTATTGACTCCTCCCGATACCCCAGTTCATCGGCCCAGATTCTGATTCTGACTCTTCCCACAGGAAATTCGACTGGAAGTCCAAGCAACCCGACTCCCCCTTCCGCCACTCCTGGGTCTCCCTCGACCGCAGCACCACCCCTGACAGCCTCATTATCGGCGAATTCCAAGAAACTGACGTCAAAACGCCCATCCGCGTGGTCCGCTATCCCCTCGACTACACAACCCGCAAGCTCGCCACGACCGCCAATGTTGCCACCGCAACTTGGGCATCGTGCATCAACATCCTCAAAATGCAAGGCGGGATGTCGAGGAACGGGAAGTTTTATTTTGCCCGCACTGCGTCGGGTGCGGCGGATTTGTGGACTTGGATTCCAGGCAAGGCGGCGAAGTTGGTCAGGGGCTGGTTTCCTTCCGGGGCTGAGGACCTCAGTTATCATGAGGCGAGGGGGGAATGGTATACCTTGACGGAACATGCGGGGGATAGGAGGATTGTGGCATATAAGGGGATGACAAAATAGATGGGATGATCTCTAAGGTCTCGTTTTTTTAAGCCGATGGTGGTGACTGGGATTCTCAGTGACTGGTGTTGCTGCGGACGGTTGGTTCAGTTCTCCTTGTGGTAATATCCACCTTTCACAAACTTCGCGCACACCATTCAGGTATACATCTTGCGAATTGGTATTAAATATTTCAATCATTGTATTTTAGATATATGTAAAAATAAGTTACGATTATTACTTACTGGCTACAGTATAATTTTCTGAAAAGCCGTCAAGTAGCTCACTCAGGTGTGACTGAAGTCGGGGGTTGTATGTACGGCAGCGTCACCAGCCAAGCGGAGTCAACTAGGAAGCTGGATGTTTTCCACCACTTCTAGAACTAGGGCTCCAAAAGAAGTTCGTTTTCAAGTGCCTATAAATGTGTACTTGCAGCAATCAAAACACTCTTTTTAGGTGCCCTAGCAGACAATTAACACCCCCAAATCAAGGCCCTCTCTCGACGCGACCATCAGCGCACACTTAAAGCAAGACCTCTCTGCTTCGAGCTTCCATATTACAGCATTAGTACCTACATGACAGCACCATGCCCGCGCAAATACCTCACTCTCCGCACGGTGGCGTTCACGACCACGATAGCATCGCCCGTTCCAATGCCTTTTTTCGGGAGCCGCGCTATGTCTTCTGCACCTTGCTCGCTGAAGGTGTAGTTCTCTGCAGAGCGGTGATTCACGCGATGAGTGCCACGACATGGCGGTGCGGCTACGAATATGCTGTTAGTGTAGAGCGTGAGCGTTGTGAAAGTGCGACTCTTTGCCAGACCGTCGAGCCAGTAGCACTAATTCCTACCGAGTAGTTCTTTGTGGCTAAAACCTGCAACGCAACCTATACTCTGTAGCCTTGTGTAAACGAGTAAAGTTCGTGTTAGCATTTTGGCAGCACATTATAGGGGTCTATAAAGCCATAGGTAGCTAGGGTAAGGAAAATGCCCCTTGGAAAGGTACTTTTTAAGAAAGGCCGTCGTCTAGGGGAACATTTCCATAAAAATATCATCACGTGCGAACGCGTCAAATCGACCATCCGCTTCGCGTCACCGCTAATAAGCCTTCAACAACCTCAATGCACGACATCGTCACATCTTAGCCTTCAACACAAGATCAATTCCAGGAAACCTCGAATCTTCATCTTTTACCATGCCTCCCGATCGCTCCGCCTCAAAAACCAAACCCTTCAAGCCCCAACGCCCCTCCACCGGAAGCACCTCCAAACGCGCCAAACCCACCCCCGCCCCCTCCTCCTCTCGCACCACCACAACAAACACCGAAACCCCCTCCTCACGTCCCAGCTCCTATGGGGACGACGAGGACGTCACCGCGCCCGATGCGCCTACCGAAACCATACCACCGGCGCTTCTGACGACCCTGCTGACGGAGTTCTTCGCGGACGAACGCACAAGGATTAGTAAAGGCGCGGATAAGGCAGTGGGGAAGTATATGGAGACTTTTGTGAGGGAGGCGATTGCGAGAGCGGCGTTTGAGCGGGGAGGGGACGGGAGGGGGGATGGGTTTTTGGAGGTATGTTGCTTTCTAGGATTGTCGGGGGGTGAGGATGACAGGCTAATGCGGCTTTTGCAGGTTGAGGATTTGGAGAAGTTGGCGCCGCAGTTGGTGCTTGATTTTTGAAGGGATGGGATGTTTGAGTGTTGTGATGGAATATTTATCATAAGAGATTTCGTGGGGGGACTAACTGGAGGAACACTTCAGATGGCACACGGTTTCGGGCATGAGGTCTGTCGACAATGACAAAGTTAAGCACAGGAGTACCAGCATGAGCGGCTTCTTGATGCTCTGCAGTCGGCGAGGCTCAGTGCTTATAAAAAAGATCAGCCTTATGAAGCCAACGGTCGAGTAAAGACACTGGATTCGACAGCCGAGTCAAGCTACAGTGCCGGAGATACGGAAAGGTCGAACGAATCCGGTCACGAGCGCCATGGCTGAATACCCCAAACTCTACAAACGATATCATGAAGCAAAATATTACGTCCAGGTATCTCTCCGAGCTGGACTGGACAAATGGTGGCGCCCTCGAAATACATATGGTAATATGTCCGGTCACGTGATGGTCAGTTTAAGCGACCAAGATACTTGTTTCGTTCTGTCAATTTCGGCTATGCAGAAACGATAAGGTTATTCAATCTCTATTAAGATGCAAATTAAAAACCACCTTCTCATCAATTAAATGGTGCGTGCGTTGGGTTCCTTGGCTGGTGGCTTCGTCTGATGCCGGCCAGGCCTGAGCGGTTCAATGAAACTCGCTTAACCTCAGAGCAGCATTCCGCGACCACGACAAAACCCTTGCGTGCTTCAGATTTGACCCCGGCAACATCTGGGCGGGCACTTCAACATCCGGGCGGCCTGTGCTGTTCAAGAAGGCATATGGGACACTCGTACGTTACTTACGAATAATTTGAAGCATACGTACTTTATTCGTGTTCTGATCCAGATGTGTGATAATTGTTTAATGCTTCGTTCAGTCCTCGTTTAGTCTTTGTCGCGACGACGTAGGCTGGTGCGTACGTCGTTGACTTTGGAGGCTGAAGTGACACAACCCGTTGACAGAAATAACCTGGCTGCCGTGGTCGAGGCCAAGGCGCACAGCGCTACCTTCCCGTGGGCCAATGCACCCCCCTTCTAACCCTTCTAACCCCTTCAACGAGGTTGATGGGACGTCAATACATCTTGGCCACTGGGGCTGCCATCTCCGATGGCCTTCACGAAACAGTTTCAATACCATACTAGGTCCCTAAGCCACGCCAGCTTTTCCTCTTCTCCCGTCCCACCACTACCTCCCCCCTGAGGCCCTCAAACGCAGGGCCAGAGGTCCCAGACACCCAAGCAATTTCCTGCCTTTACTTATTTATGCTCTGCTCTTCCCTCTTGTTTCCAAACTTCTCTTTCTTCCTTATCCTTCTTCTGTCTGCTGTTGTTCTCTTCGCTTTCTATTGTCCATTTTCATCTTTCATTCTTCACTTCTACTTGATTAATAGTCCTGCCGGTCAGTTCAAACATAAAGCGCTAGTCGCCTTCAGAAAATACACATTCGTTCAATTCAACCCTCATCATCTTCAAACACTCCGATCGATTCTTACTCAAAACCGACTTCATCATGCAATTCTCAAAGATCACTCTTGCCGCTGCGGCGCTCTACTCCTCTACTGCCTTCGCCCAGGGAGAGGTCAAGGTCCATGTTGTTTGGGTTTCCGGCAAGACCAACACACTCACCTTCTCCCCGAACAACCTCGTCGCTGAGGTCGGCGACATGGTCCAGTTCCAGTTCGGCGTTGGAAACCACACCGTCACCCAGTCAACCTTCGATGCGCCGTGTCTACCGATGGGAGGCGCTGGCACAAACGTCACTGCTATCAGCAGTGGATTTATTCCCGTGGCAGCTGATGCAACCACCGCTCCGCTATACACTATTCCCATCGTCAACAAGACTCCCATCTGGCTATACTGCGCGCAGGGCAAGCATTGCCAGAACGGCATGGTGATGGTCATCAACGAGAAGTAAGTTCAGGATGTCGCTAACTGCACAAAATATAATCTAACCTCTCTTCAGCACCGCAAAGAACGCATCTCGCTCCCTCGACGCCTACATTGCTGGCTCTGCCGCTGCACCAGTCACCGTGGCGCCAGGTGGAAACACCAACGTTGGAACCGGCACAGGAAACTCTGGCTCTGGAAACGGATCGGACACCACCTCCGGCACTGACACTACCACTGGCACCGACACCGGCTCTGGTACCGGCTCTGGTACCGACACCGGTTCTGATACCACTGGGAGCGGCACCGGCGCTGGATCAGTTGGTGCTGGATCGGGCGTCAGCAACTCTACCACCATTCCAGGCGGCGGTGCCGGCGCTCTTAACGCACCATACTTGGCTGGTCTCCTCGCTCTCGGTGCTGCCATGTTACTGTAGGGTGGTGGGTCTGTGGGGATTTTGGTATGAGAAAGCAACTGTATGACAATTAGAGAGGGGGGATGGGAAAGGCCATGGGAAGAGGCGTGCAATAATTTTGAGTCTTTTTTCTACACTCGTATACCGCGGCTATCGCGACGGAGTATTTGATTTTGAGTTTGAAGAATTGAATGTGGACATTCTATATTTTTATTTTAAAAGTTTTAAAATAAATCATCTGTGAATTGAAAATTCCACCGAGCTCTCCACGTGGTTTAAATCCCTAGCACTTTACCATAAGATGGGTTTATAAATACGATATACGCGTAGTCCTTTAATTACCATCCCAAACCGCATGTTTCTGGGCAAATTTCATGCCGGTTTTACAGTTTGGTTTAAATTATGCCGAATAGGCACAATTACAGATCACGTGACACACCCGAGAAAGGCGCCGAAATGAGGTTAGTTGTGCTGACACAGCCATTGAGATGTGATCTGGAATTGAGATACAACATCAAATCCACATCTTGCCACCTTTACCCTCTAGTCATCGCTTGCACAGAAGAAAGGCATTATATAAATTGATAACGACTGGGCTAGAAAAGAGAGCTAAACACGTCGTCACGTGTAGTCGACGTCACACACGCGGCTGTGTGAACAATCGCCCTTCTCCGTCCCATTGTTAGAAGTCATCACCCGCAGTGATGGCGAACCCAATGGGAAATGGGCAAACAGCCCCGGGTGTTGGGCATGCGGCCCCAGGTATCGTGAGAGATCCGACGACGATTAGGGGTCCTGATATACCGCATGTTTTGCCGCACGAGAAGGTGTTTCCAATCCAGATTGGCAGCAAGCTGTTTAGGTTGAGCGGGGCGAGTATCAGTTCTGATGGTATGTAGTTCATTTCTGTCTGTCTTATGAAGTGCTGGCTCGTTTTTGGCATTGGGGAGTGCGCGAGATGATGGGGATGGATATCTTGACGCGTCAAAGATGACTTTCTCCATTGGCGACTATATTCATTTGAATATTGAGCCATTGAGCTATCATACTCCCTTTTCTCTGAAGTGCAAATATTATGTCTGCAAGCTATGCTTTGTTATCTCCCGGAATACATTTTCTTTGCCCGAGTTCCACGCGTTTAGAACGTCAGCTGAGAAACCTAGAGCACCCTCATATTTCTCGGAGTACTTTAAGTGCCAGCTAGTCCAGGCCGAGACCCGCAGGGCAAATGGCGAACACGACCAAGGCATTAAGACTCTATACATCGATCGAGATCCCACGATATTCTCCGACATATCGCGGCATCTACAGGGCTACCATATACAGCCCCGAGATGGATCCCACTTCGTCAAGCTATTTGCTGACGCCCAATTCTACCAACGTAAGTGAATAAGCTACTCAAACCATCGGCACATATTAACCCCAAGCCAGTACCAAGGCTAGTAAGCCAGCTCTTCGAAGACAACATCTACATCTCCATCGGCGGTCGCGAATTCCGCGTTCAAAAAGACCTGTTCACCGCCCCTGGCGACACCCCCAACTACTTCACCCTCGGCTTCGCCGTCATGTTCTCCTCCACCGACGCCATCTTCCCCGGCCTCGACCGCGCGGGCCTCCTCCGCCCCCCCTCCATCGTTCCCCCCGCCGTCCCCAGCCGCTCCGGCGAAGTCTTCGCCGAGCTAATCCACATGCTCAAAGGCTACCCGCTGCACATCCGCAACGAAGCCCACCGCGCCGAGCTGCTGCGCGACTGTCGCTACTTCCTCTTCAAGGGTCTGGAGCAGAAACTCATCCCGCATGCCATCTCGCACAACTTCCTGCGCGGGAAGGACGAGATCACCGTCCGGTTAGAGGATATTCGCCAGCCGGGCCTGAGTATCACCTTCGATGCGCCCTTCCAGAACTTCCCCTCCACCCCCAGTATGTCTGGTTGGGTCCACTACATGCGTCCCTTCGTGGACAGCACGCCGCGCGAGCTCGTCATCGAGATTAGCGGGGAGTGCACGCGTCTAGACGTCGACGCCATGCGCGCCGAGTTCTCGGGCGACGCGAAGAAAAAGATTGCCCGCCTCGTCGAGGTGCTGGCTGGTAAAATCAATGTCCCCAATGCGCGGCCGATGGGCCTGCTGATGGGGAGTGGAGCGGGGAGTCAGCCGGAGAGCCCGGCGAGTGGGACGTTGGCGGAGGGGAGCGTGAAGGTTGCGTTGGAGGGGAGTAGTTCGGTTGTTTTGGACGGGAGGGTGTGGAAGGAGGGGGGAGGGGAGGAGGATGGGCTGGGGATGGAGGAGAATGGGGGGCTGGGGTTTACGGGTGCGCCGCCGAGGAAGAGGAGGAGGGTGGAGGGGGGAGAAGGGGGGGAGGTTTGGACTGTTAGGACGGGGCAGTGGAGGGTGAGGGTGCAGGCGGCTTCGAATGATAAGAGCGCGGTGGAATGCGTGTTGATCGCGGTCAAGATTGATGCCTTTACTGCGGAGCTTGCGAGGAATCAGGAGAGGGCGTTTTTGAGTGGGTAGGCTGTTGGTTGGGGGGTTTTAAGGACCTTGTTGTACTGAATATTATCATTTCGTTGTGCTTTATTTTCCCAAAGTATTCGTGAATGGGAAGACTACCTTTAAAACAACTGCTCATATCAATATCAAACTGCCACACATTGTTATCTGGTCGAATCCGACGATCCGTCGCTCCAGAGACAGACAAAGCCATAATGTGGAAGTTAAATGGAGCCAAAGCCCACTTAAATACAACTATCAACCAAGGACCTGCAGTAGCATTATGTATCTTACTTGTACACGGAGGAGTTGCATAACACAGCGTCAATACTGCAGGGGGAGTCACGATAGATGTCATGATACATATGCACGGCGTTTTAAGTAAACCTCTCTATTTCATAATCAAGTCCCATAATCTATCGTCGCATGTGCGCGCAAAACAGCCAACGAAGAGAAATAATAAAAATCCAGTGGGGTTGTTTGATCGTTATCAAAAGTCAAGAGAAATACATCAGGAAAAAATTGCGTAGGCTATAAAGTACAGCAGCATCAAGGTCTACCCTTAACAACCGCAAGCTGCTCCAGAACCATGGCAATGGATGTCTGTAACAACTTATCCACCCGGCTCCCAACAACATCCACCACGGCGCACCATTATCAGAACCCCGTCACACTCCATTTTTATCCACTACTACCCATTACTGGTCGAGTAATCTATTTGAAGGCCTTTCCGAAAAGGATCAGCTGCATCTGATCGTAGATGGACAGGACACCGGCACCGGCAACACCACGAAGGATGTTGGCACCAGCACCCTTGAAGAGAGACTTGACACCCTCCTTGGCGATGATCTGGCGACCAGCATCGAAGGATCCCTTGTACTTGACGGCCTCACCAGAGGTCATCATCATGCGACGACGGATAGTGTCCAGAGGGTAAGAAGCGATACCAGCACCAGTGGTGACGGACCATCCGAGAGCGAAAGAAGCAAGGAAGTTACCCTCAAGAGGGCCGACGAGGAGAACAGGCTTGATGGAATCGTACATTCCGAAGTAAAGACCACGGTAGACGACGATACCGAAGACGGAGGGAGCGAAACCACGGTAAAGACCGGCAATACCATCGGAAGCGAGGGTCTTCTTGTAGACATCGACTAAGCCGTTGAACTGGCGGGCACCACCGCTCTTGGCGTTCTTGTTGTCGTTGGCAAGACGGGTACGGGCGTAATCAAGGGAGTAGACGAAGAGGAGGGAAGTGGCACCAGCAGCCTATATCAGTCAGTTAAAAGTCGTACGATCCAGATCTGAACAAAACTTACACCACCGGACGCGAGGTTACCGGCCATCCACTTGGCGTATCCATCACGCTCCTTCTTGAAGGCGAACATGGCCTTGTAGGTGTCGCGGAAAGCGAAGTTAAGGGCCTGGGTAGGGAAGTAACGGATGACGTTGGCGGTGTTTCCTCTCCAGAGGGATGCGACACCCTCCTGGTTGATGGTACGCTTGAAGCACTCGGTGATACCATCGTACTTGCGGTCGAGACGACCAGACTTCAACATCTCATCCTAAGGTGTATATTAGCAATTGATTCATCGCAAGTATCCCAAAAACAGCCCCAGAAAAGCATGTACCAAAACATCGCTGACGCGTTTGAGCTACCTATATCACCTGAACAGGTGACAAGCTAGACGCGATGTTTATAGCACTGCAGATTGGAGTGTTTTTAGAGTATAAGGGTTTTGTAACGTACCTGGTTCTGGATCAGGAGCTTGACACGCTCAATAGGAGCAGCGGCGGTCTTGGAGACGGCGGCGGAGACACCACCCACTGGGAACAATTGTCAGTATGGATCGTCGTTGGTAGAGGCTTCAGGGCGAGAAAAATTCGGTCTTGTGCTGACAGCAGCAAGTTCATCGAATTTATCGCTGGAAGGTGCCTGACGAGGTGTACATACTCAAGAAATCGACAACGAAGCCCTATTGAAACGATTGAGTTAGTTACTGGACTAAAGGAGCGAACGTGAAAATTTCAATCGACCACAACATCATCTCATGCAGCTTCGCGCCATCCAATTGAAGCACCCAGTCATCTAGAAAATGGCAGTATGATGCCCATTGAGATCTGGAGATGCCCCATGATGGCGTTGGAAGCGATTGTTGATGAGATGTGGTGGAAGTCGATGCTGCTGGCTGAGGTGATCGGACAGCCGGGGAGAGAAAAACTTACGGGCATGCCCATGAAGGACTTCTTCTCTTCGACGGAACCCATTTTTGCGGTTTATCAAAGAATAAACTTGACAATTTGCAGAAGAAGGAGTGAGGGGAGATGTGTTCTACGAGAATGAAGAAACTGGTGATGTAGAGAACGGCAATAGGATGGAAGTATTTAAAAGAAGGGGAGGAAGACAGAATTTTGAGTAGGCGAGCCGATGAGGAGCGTGCTAGCGACACGCGCTAAGAAAATTGTGTCGGGGCGATTCGGGACATGATCTTTTGCCGCAACGGAACAAATTTTAGCATGGGGGTGGGCGCAAGTTAGGGTGAATTTGGGGCGATTGGGGCCAGTTGGGAGCCAGTTGGGGCCACAGGGAACCCATACAGAACCCATAAGATACCATTCTGAACCACTAATGTTACAGCAAAATGTCTCAATTTACAGCCCAAGTAAGTACCAACGAGAGTACCAGCACTACCAAGGCCAATACGACAAAATTGGCCATACAAATCCAAATTGCAGCTGTCCATTTATAGTCTGATGTATGAAAAAAAAATTGCGGGTAGGCCGGGAGGTATTCTATATATTTCAAGAGGACTGCGTATAAAAAGGAACTATGCAAATGGACATCACAGAACCCCTATATGAAATATATATTTACAAAAGTACTGCGTATAAAAAGGCCGTTTTGATTGACGATTTTCTTTCTATTTTCCCAGCCCGAGTCATTAGCAACGTGTTCCCTGCTCTCTACTCCAGTACCAAGGTCACCAAGGAAAAACCGATCCGAGGTTGTATAACCAGTCACGTGCCATGCGGCAATTAAGGAGCCGTCAACAAGGTCTTTCCACGCTATAGTACTGTACTATGTTAAGTCCCCGTACGGAGAAACGGATCCCAATGGATCCAACGGATACAAATTTCTCGAGTGTACTCCGTACATGGTATAACTCTAGTTTTTGGTCCATTTTACTCCATAGTTGCTCCAGACCCCAATAAGGGGAAAATACTACCGCTAATCCCTCCCTATCTCGTTTTCGTCCCATAATTCTTCTGTTGGCTGTTATCGGCACGTGACCAATTTTGATTGTCCAGATCCAGCTAGTGCTGCCGTACAACCATAGCAACCGCGAAAGCCCGCTAGGCCTCATTTGGCGTCTGTGTTTACTGCACGGTTGAAGATTCTAGGATTGCGCGTAACCGAGTCAACGATACACGATCATCGATATCACAGTCCACATAATCGGGGTCTTCGGTGTAATTGACACTGTGCATACGTCCACAATCCTCACATTCACAGATCTTCGGATACCCATGGATCCAAACTACAAATTCCCGGCGTCGTCCGGGGCTCCGCTCAACCAGGTTTCTCCTGACAGAGTCAACCAGCAACGATACGACGTCGACACCTCAGCCAGAGTGCGCCTGTTCGACCAGGAGCAGAGCCACTCGAGGGAGAGCTCCGTGCACGAGAAAGCGGCAAAGTTCGAATCTTTGGCCTTCCAAGGGAAGGCGCTGGAACGGAGAACAAACGATGCGGCGCTCAAGCGCGCAATGTTGGGACGGGAGGAGGCGGAATCAGAGATGCGCCGGTATAGAGACGAGGCACGATCGCTAAGGAAGGAGGTGCAAGAAGGCAAAGACAGGGAGAGGAAAGTGGGAGTCAGGCTAGAAAATGTCATGGTAAGTTTCAATGCTACGAAGCTAAATATGGTGCTAATATTGTTTAGGAAAACTATGGCAGGGCGAAAGAGACACACGGGCACACGCAAGCATTGTGGGAAAAGGAAATCAGGAGGGCACGAAAGGACACCTTCAAATCACAATCTGTTATCGTCAAACTGCAAGAAGAACTCAAAGCTGTGCGCACACAACTGAGGAAATCACAATCAGATGTGGACGATGAGAAAGAGCGCAGCAATAAGAGAGAACAAGAGGCGTTCGAGGCGCGATATCAGCTGGTGGGGCTCCAAGAGGAGTTTGCTGGCATGGTGGAAAAAATGAAACTAGTGGAACAAGAACGTGATGCGCTGAGAACTATTGCAAAGAATGAGGAGATAGCGAGGATAGCTGCTGAGGGGCAGTTGCCCTTGCCAAAGCTGAGCGAAAACGACGAGTTTGCGTCTCCAAGAAAGGCTACTGCACCTCTGCGGAGAGTGTCTGTCATGTCTTCCCTTGCAAGCGAAGACGAAATCGAGAACCTCAAGCGGGCTTTGGAGTGGGAACAGCATAGGGCTGACCGAGCCTTTGACCAAGTGGAGTATATGGAAGTGGAGTGTCGTTTGAACTGCTGCTCATGCAAAGTCTCCGAGAGGACGGGCGTTCCACTGCCTGCCTTCTCTCCGAAGGCAATGCGAACAGTCGGACCAGACACGGCAAGAGATGAAGTTATCAAACCTGAGGAGGCAACGGAAGATCAACCCGAGGAGTCCGATGAAGGACGCGCAAATGAGGCGCTTCAACGCACATTATTTATCCCAGAAGAGGGGATTTTCCGCACTGTCTCACCTCCGCCACAAGAATCTCCCTGGATCTCCCCTCCGAAACAGTACCAGCCATCGAGAGGCGAGCCTCTGATCAACTTCTCCAACACCCCCAATCGCCCTTCATTCCACGCCAGGACCCCTTCATGCGAACCACCAAGCGCTGCACTCCTCCCAGAAGGCGCATCTCTCCTCTCCCTCCTCGACGCACCACCCAGCCCCACCGACAGCGAAGCAACTATCATTCACCGTCAGAGCCCACAGCGCATGAGTGAGGCACCGGAAAGCGTGCCATCTTACCGTCACCACGGAAGGAACGACTCGTTAGACCCATCGCACGCTGCAAGCCCAAGGTTCTCGCACAGCAGGCAACAATCCACGGACCGCGCCGCACTGAACAAGAAGTTTCCATCGCATCTTAACAACGCCATAAACCCAACCGTTGAATCATCGAGCCCAGCCCTAACCCCACCAACTCACATCTACGAAGAGCATTCCGAGCCAACCTTCCACACAATCTCAACCACAACTAGAGTCCCTCTAGCTCTACCATCCGATTCTGATTCCACACCAATTGAGCGCCCCTCTTCCACCCCCGTTGTCTCATCATCCCTCGACCCGGCGCTAAGCCCCACGATGTCCAGGGAAGAGGCGCTGGCTATGATCCGCGAGCGCAGAGGTCGCGCAAGGAGCATGCACCAGACACAAGTGAGCAAGCTGATGACTCCCAAGAAGGGACGTGAAGTCTCGGCGCCCTTGAGCTCTGGGATGGCGACGGCTCCCCGGAGCGCACGGAGTATGTCAAGAGGACGGATGAACAGGGCTTGAAGCAAGACGAAGCGGAAATATGACTCAATACGGGATAACGAATGCCATCGGCGTATGAATATCGACCGTCTAGAGTTTTCTGGGCAAAACGGCGATGAACGGGATGAACCGGAACGCGGGCGATGGGGTTTGGGGGCGAAAAGGAGCGAGGGCAAAGACAGGATTTTGAATTGAGTAACCTGTTTGTTATTTTCTATAAGCAGCGCCGCATAGCACTCGGTGTACGGTGTTATCAAAAACGGTCATATGGTGTTTGGTGCTTGCTTTTTTGTCGGAGTAGTTAACTTTTTATCATTTTTTAATCTTGAGCGCCTGTTTGGCGTCCGTTCTCGCTGAGAGAAGGCGCATAAAGGAGCTCTGTAGATACTAGATACTAGTTCACCTTAATACTATGATGTTTGTTTGGTATTTTTGGGTCATGGGGTCTAAGTGTACGGAATGGGAGAGTTGCGAGGGCCGGGATAGACGGAATGGCCGATTAGTTCCATATTAGTGCAACTCAAGGGAATTAAACCTGGTATAATATAAGACGGTCGTTTGTTAAAGTCCGAGTAAATTTATAAGAAATTCGGCCTAGACCGCCATCTTGGTAATAATACCTTCAAGTCATCGACGACGACGTCAGTAGATAGTGTAAATTTAAGAGGTATATCTATAACTGCCCCCCGACCTATCGCCCTCCATCTCCACAACCCCCATTAATCACAACCACACCACACTCCACATCACAATACCAACAATGTCAGACAACAAGCCCACCCTCCACCACCTCAATGTCCGTCCCCCCACCACCCTCCTCCCAACCCAGCTAACCCCGCCACAGAACTCTCAATCCCAACGCATCCTCTGGCTCCTCGAAGAGCTAGGCATAGAATACACCGTCGTCCTGCACACCCGCAACCCCCCCACCCACCCCACCCGGCCTTTCCAATCCCCCCCCTCCCTCCTCGCCATCGACCCCCACGGCACCGCCCCCCTCCTCATCACCGGCGCCGCCGACAACCACCGCCACATCCCCGAGACCCTCGCCATAGCCACCTACCTAATCCGCACCTTCGACAGCGCCGACAAGTTCGGGCTGCGCAATGGAGACTGGATCCGCGACGAGGTCGTGACATCTATGGCGTGCACGAACCTGCAGCGCGCGACGGGGTTCATGATGATGCTTGATTTCGGGTTTATTCGGACTGGGGAGGGCCCTGGGGGGGGCATGTTTGACGGCCCGGAGTTGCGGAGACAGTTGGGGGCTTTGGAGAGGGTGTTGGGGGAGGGGCCGGAGGGGGGGTTCTTTATGGGGGAGAGGCCGGGGAGGGCGGATGTGATTCTGGAGTTTCCGATGACGAGTGTGAGGCAGAGGGGGTATTTGGATTTGGCGGTGGAGTTTCCGAGGCTGGATGAGTGGCTGACGAGGTGTTGGGAGAGGCCGGCGTTTAGGAGGGCATTGGAGAAGGGAAATGGGTATGATATGAGTGCTTTCCCTAAGGTCCCGAGGTGAGGGGATGTGGAGTTGTTGTGGGGTGGTGGGATGGTTGGGACGAGCGCTTCTCACTCAATATATAAATATATATATATATATTGTAGATATTTTATAAATTGGTCGAAATGTATTTTAGTTTGTAAAATGTAAACCTTGCGATTTGTATCTTCTCAATATAGGGGCGGTAGCTCCTCGTGGTTGCTTCTGAAATATGAGTAGTCTTCGGTTTACGAAGTCTTAACTTTATAAGACTTTACTCCGCCTTTGGTTCTTTGGTTCCTTGGTGAGTGTCATAGGGGAACTCAAAACATTTCACAAGCAAGTAGAGCCAATATTGCCAGCAATGATAGGTGCTAAGTATGTTTGTTTCATGAGTGTAGCATTCAAATGAGCAATCTACGTGACATTCTGCATCCTTGCATAGCCCCATAAAGACAAAGCTCGAAAACATGCAAAACCCATCCGTTCCACTCCATCCATGCCCAGAAAAACGAGACACTATTTATCTGTTGGACTTGGCAACACGCTCCAACTCGTCCTTCTTCTTGATGGCGTACGAGTTGCTGCTTCCCTTGGCAGCGTTGATCAGCTCCTCAGCCAAGCACTCAGCGACGGACTTGACGTTGCGGAAAGAGGCCTCGCGGGCACCGATTGTGAGGAGAGCGATGGCCTGGTTGACACGGCGGAGAGGGGAGACATCGACGGCCTGGCGACGGACGGTACCGGCGGATCCGATACGGGTGGAGTCCTCACGAGGTCCGCAGTTGACGATGGCATCGACGGCGACTTGGATGGGGTTCTGGTCGGTCATGATGTGGACCTGGAAATTGTTAGTGGACGGTAGTTGGCAGCAGGTTGCAGTTGGGCACGTACGATCTCAAAGGCGTGGGCGACGATGCGGACAGCCATGAGCTTCTTTCCGTTGTTGCGGCCGTTCATCATGAGAGAGTTGGTGAGACGCTCGATGATCGGGCATTGTGCCTTCCTGAAGCGCTTTGCGGCATAGCGGCCAGCGGAGTGGGAGATGTAGACTGGGGCACGGATCTGGATGTAATCGCTGTGTTGTATGTTAGCCATTGTTCTCATGGTCCCTTCTTGTTCTGGCCCCAGAATGGCTCTTTCATATTGTGGCCGCGCCGCAGTCCAACTCTCCAACCAAGTCGCGGAATAGGGATTCTTACGTCAAAGAGATATCGCGGACCTCAACCTCATCGTAAGCCTGTAAAATAACCGTCAGCGCCCGTCCTTCCTTGCGCGTGGAATTCGACTCGATAAGTCGTCGGTTTACGCACCCACTTGTTGAACAGCTTGATGCTGCCAATCTCAGCGGTAACCTCCTTGGGCAGAACCTGGTAGCCCTGGATGGCCTCAACTTCGATTTCTCCGCTGTCAGACATGATTGCGATTGTCGATGTCGATGTCGGATGGATTGGTGAAGAAATTGAGCGGCGGCCTCGTCGTTAATTCTGTTGCTCAATTCGCGAAAATGCTTACCGAGTTGTGTGCGCTAACGGTTGGTGGAGCTAGTCAGGATTTAGTCTAGGGCCAGTTGGCCCACCCAGCAAACCCTAAGATTTTGCACACCTCAAACCACTCTGGATTGGGAGAATCCATCCGACATCACCACAAACGACAACAAAATGGTGAGTTTTGATTTCCTTCAAAAATATGTCGGCGATGCAATTATTTTCGACGTCTGGCTACGCATATTTGATACGAACGACCCTCTGGCGGCATTTTCTGGACACACCAACCCCACGCCACTCTCACATATCGTCAACGCCCGAGTTGACAAAGGTTCGCTCAAACAAACGACTGAGGCTCTTACTATGTGACCTCCGCCCTTGAAAGAGGGAAAAAAATCGCATGCATCGGATGGGTACGAGTTTCTCTCAGCATAGAGTTGGCAACAAGAAACCTCGAATGCCCAACCCGCCAATTCATATTAGCAACGCGATTCCAGAGACTGGCGCTTCAATATGCAACTCTTTCCCACGGAACGCACCAATACTGCTATAGACAACTACTCGGCTCGCCTTCGCCTCAAATATGCTAGCCAGCCGTCGAATAACCACATGCATCCATTACCATATGCTAACCTGTTACCTTAGGCTCCAGCAAACACCGGACCCAAGAAGGCTAAGAAGAAGTGGTCGAAGGGAAAGGGTGCGTAAACTTCCACTCTGCTCCTCTGCGCTGCGACAGAGTTCCAGCGCAGGAGCTGTTGTCGGAATAACCATCACTGACTGAATCGCATTATAGTCAAGGACAAGGCCCAACACGCCGTCCTCCTCGACAAGGCCACCTCTGACAAGCTTTACAAAGATGTCCAGACCTACCGCCTGATCACCGTCGCGGTCCTGGTCGACAGAATGAAGATCAACGGCTCCGTTGCTCGCAGATGTTTGGCCGACCTGGAGGAGAAGGGCATCATCAAGAAGGTTGTCTCGCACAGTGCGCTGAGCATTTACAGTACGTTTATTGAAGAATCCTTCGGGAATTACGAGGGCATCAAAGCAACAAGACTAACATCACACTAGCTCGTGCGATCACTGCCGACGAGTAGAGGATTCTTTTTGATATTTGGTATCGGGTGTTACACGATGTTATGAACCCTATCCTACAATATCGACTACGGTCAGAGTTAGTAGAAGGGCATGATAAGGGAAGGCATTTGCTGGGTCTTTCGGAACTCTCTTCGGTGTAGCATATCAAATGACATGGGATTCTGGACAATAGTCTCGTCTTGATTACCTGTGACCGCTACCTGTGCAATTTTTTTTAGGCCGAAAACGCCCCGAATCATGCAACTTTACTGTAATTGTAGAAACTGTGATCCTTCCAACGTACAGCTGCTCATTCGAGATTCTTTCATCAACCCGATTCTTTTTGAAACTGGAAGTGGCTGATTATGGCACCGATAAAGATTTGGTATCTCTTCGAAACTACCGGCGCCTCCTCGGATATAGAAAGGTACATGGACCACAACCATGCGTTTACTACCACACGTAATACAGACCAATGGCTTCAATCCATTTACGAATTGTCCTCTGAACTTATATTAATATCCAGAACGCAAACCATAGGCCAATTGGACCGTGTTATGGGTTCAGCCGGGCCGTGAAGGTTTAATAGTTAGAGATCTTCGATAGCTAAGACTATCTTATTATCTGTCCTTATTACGTTCCCCGTATATGTATCCTCTGACGAACGTCTTAAGTCTAAATCGACCTCAGGTTACCGCAAGCTCCGGCGACCATCTTCACCATGGCAGAAGTTCGGCAACGAAACACTAGGTCAAAGGCAAAGGACGCATCGCCCGCTCCAACTGCGGCCTCACTGGCGAAAGAAGAAGACCGGTCAAAGATCACCGTTCTTGAGGTTTTACGGACTATAACATTACTCCTCCTCCTCTCCGGCCTTGCCAGCTGGTTCGTAACCCGCGACAATGCTCTCTGGGGTCTCAAACGACCCCGCGCGACGCGTCTGTCTTACTGGCAGGCAATGCTAGTTAGTACCCCGGTTTCACAGGAGGGTATTGGTACTAAGACAGCTTTCTAGGCTACGCCGATCCAACTTACAGATGCCGAGCTTGGACAGTATGATGGCAGCGACCCCACCAAGCCCATTTACCTAGCCGTCAACGGCACAATCTACGATGTGACAGAAGGACGCCGCTTCTACGGCCCAGGGGGATCGTACCACCAGCTCGGCGGAGCCGACTGCTCGCGAGCCTTGGTGACTACCTGCTTCAACAGCGATATCAGTCCCGATCTGCGGGGCATTGAAAAGATGTACCTTCCAAAGAGCACACCTCAAGTGGACGAGCAGTATACTACGGAGGAAATGGCAGCCTTGCAAGAGGAGGAGCTCAAGATAGCAAAGGAAAAGGCATACAAGGCCCTGAAGCACTGGGTGGATTTCTTTGCAAACCACAAGAAGTACGTTAAAGTGGGAACTGTTAAGAGGGAGAAGGGCTGGGAGACGAAGGGAGAGGCGCCGGTGCTCTGCCAGAATGCGAATAACGCGAGGCCGTTCAGGAAGCCGCCCGTGAAGAAAACATGATAGGCGTAAATATATGTTTTATCACCCGTATAATAGTGTTACTGGTGTGGGTATGGGTGCAACAGGGTGTCATGAAAGTGGATGTTGATAAAGGGATATTGGCTGGTAGATGCTTCAGCACCCGACTCGTGTATTCAACTATATGCATGGTATCTTAGATATCTCTAGTGGTTTAGTTCATGTCCTTGTACCCCCTAGTCTCCTCCCCAAGCTTCTCCAAGGCCGCTTCATACTCTTGTTTCTGATCCTCCGAGAACACATCCTTGGCAGAAATAGTAATTCTCTCGACCTTCGTTTTCCTCTTGACTCCTCCGTTCCTAGCAATGTCATTCCAGAACCATCTCCCCTCCGTTGTCGAAAACAGTGTGGTTGCCGCTCCCTTCTTGCCTGCACGCGCAGTTCTTCCAACTCTGTGCACATAACTCGTGATACTCGTAGGCATGTCGTAGTTTACCACATGTGCCAAGTCGGGTAGATCCAGACCTCTGGCTACAAGGTCGGATGCTATAAGGACGGAAAGTGCGCCGCTGCGGAAGGAGCGTAGCGTGCGCTTTCGTGATGTAGTGGAGGTAATGGCTCCGATTTCAGAGGCGCGAGATGGCACGAGGAGAGCAAGAAGGCGGGAGAGACGGACAGCGCTTTCGTTGGATTTGGTGAAGATAAGAACGCCATGCGGCTTGACAGGATTGATGGTAGCTTCCTGCTTTTTCGCTGGGAGCTTCTTAGAAGGCAGTGAAGGAGTTGACGAGGCATCGCTGGACGATGAAGAGTCATCATCTGAAGAATCGTCACTCGAACTCGATTCGGAGTCCGAGGACCCAGAAGAAGAGGTGTCGTCATCGGAGTCATCTTCTGAAGTATCGCTGTCTGAACCAGAGCTGGATGTGGAATCGTCTGAATCGTCCTGAGGTAAACTCTTTGGCTCAAGTAAACCATTCCTTTTGAGAACCTCAAGCAAATAGAGCGGTTTCAACCCTTCTTGGTCAATCTTGATGGCAGATTCATGGAGCGTGTTGGGCAAGTTCAGAGCGTCCGCTTGCCCCTCTCCAGCTCCCATCTTCTCATTGCCCTCGAGGACGACGAATTTAGGCTTATTGAGCTTCAATTGTGACAAGAGACCAATGTCTCGCGTCATTGTAGCACTTAGCACGACCTTGGTTATTCTATCCTTAGACCTGAACTGGCTGGGGGCAGCAGTTTCATGAGAGGTAAGGCTAGCCATCACCGTCTCCAGCCATTGTTGGAAGCTTTGGTCAAGCAACTTGTCTGCCTCATCGATAACCAGCCACTTTAGATGCTCGAGTGTAAATCCAGGAGTAGATTTCAAATGCTCAACCAATCGACCAGGCGTGCAAATCATGATGTCCACCTTGGGGTTGTATTGGACTATATGATCGATTGGTGTCGATATATCCTCGTCCATGAGAAGATTTGCGACCTCATCATCATCGACCAACGACCCACTCCAGGCGGCGTTTATGCGTTCTCGACGCGCACTATATTCTTTGGGATTGTAAACAAATTCTTGCTTCATCAAAGATGCTTGCTCTTGCCTCAATGTCTGGTTGCCAACGGCTACACCGACATTGATATGTCTTCTGCTTCCAGTGCCATAAGCATTGGCACACATGTCGGATACCTCTCGAGCTTGAGTGACTAGCTCTCTTGTAGGCATAACTATCAGGCCTCTTAACTGAGTAACCATAGTCTGACTGATGTCTTCCACCATTGGCAAAACGTACGCAAGTGTCTTCCCTGACCCAGTTGCGGCAGATACGAGGACATCTCCTGCCTGCTTCTGGGCCCCGGGAAGAAGGAGTCCAAGTACAGCAGCCTGAACCGCAAATGCACTTGTAATCCCGGACTTTTTGAGCGACTCGATAACTGCACTGGGAAGGCCCAGGTCTTCGAATTGTGCTGTAGCGGTAGGCGCGACGGATATCGGACTTCCAAGCCAAGAAGGCAAGGCTGAGTATATTGAGATGGGCGGGGCTTCTGGCACGGGCTCTGGCTGTGGTAGAGGTTCTAGAGCATGAAGCTCGGTATCGGCCTCTTGCGGCTTTTCGGCATCCTCCATCTCAACATCCTCCCCTCTTTCGAGTGCTCTCTGCTTTTCCTTTCGTGCAATCTTCTCGGCCTTCTTCAGAGATTTTGCCCTTTTTGCTAGGACTGATTTATGCTTTCCATCCCCTTCTTCAGTTTCTCCGTCTAATTCATCTGTGTCTTCCTTTTCTGCCTTCTTTTTAGGCCTCTTTGGCGCCTTTTTCTCCTTGGGCTTGACTTCGACCGGTTTCTCATCTGTGACGTGAGCAGTTTGCAGCTGCGGTTTCTCGTCTACTTCCAGCCCTTGCTCCAATGCTCTTTGATGTGCTCTTCGCGCAATCTTAGCGGCCCTCTTCTCTTCTTTACTCTCATATTGGGCGGTATTGGATTGCGGCGGCGGCGGTGGCCTCTGCGCTTGTTTCAAATCTTTTGGAGCATCTAGTGACTTTTTGGCTTTCTTGAAACTTGCGGCAGGTTCTTTTCGCCCCCCCGTTGAATCTTCATGTTTTCTTTTTGGCGCAGTTTTTGGTTTCGGAGCGGGGGCAATGTTTGGATTCACCCTGGAAGGATGGATAAATGGTTGCGGCGGCGGGCCTGATTGCGATGGTTGGGGGGGAGGTGGCTGTGGTTGCGATACAACATTTGGAACTATAGTAGGCTCCGTAGTCACCTTCTTCTTCGGAGGCACATATCTGGCATATAGAGAAGAGGACATTGCAGCAATTGTTGTATCTTGTTTCAACTGCAGTCGCTCTTGTTCGCGCTCTGAAAGGAACTTTTCGAAATAGAGTCTTTATCGGCCCTATCGGCTTTATCGAGCGCCGGATGCTGATTCGCTGGGCGGTACCTTAATTCCACGATGCGACACAGCCGACAGGGTCACAGAATCTCTCAGGGATACAATCAACATCTTGCGACTTCTTTGGAGAAAACTCCTTAACGCCAACTATGCGGTATCACTAAACTCGAGGAGCCGCTTGGTTCACCAGCGGGCTTCTGGTCCCTTCAACCTTCACAATGGGGTACAACATTGCTATGGCCAGCGACTTCTTCTTTCCTCAACCAGGAGGAATTGAAAGCCATATTTACCAACTCTCGACAAAACTAATCGATCGGGGCCACAAGGTTATCATTATAACGCATGCCTATGAAGGTAGAACTGGCGTGCGCTACCTCACGAATGGGTTGAAAGTCTACCATGTGCCCTTTTTCGTTATATACCGCGCCACAACGTTTCCGACCGTCTTTTCGTTCTTCCCAACCTTCAGAAACATCATTATCAGGGAGCAGATTGAAATCGTTCATGGCCATGCGAGTTTGAGTAGTTTTTGCCACGAAGCAATCTTGCATGCGAGGACCATGGGACTTCGAACGGTGTTTACGGATCATTCACTTTTTGGGTTTGCGGATGCGGGGAGCATTCTTACAAACAAATTGCTGAAGTTCACCTTGAGTGATGTTGATCATGTCATTTGTGTTAGTCACACATGGTAGGTTTATACGAAACCCCTTCAAGCACATCGGCCGTACTGACTTTACGCAGTAAGGAGAATACAGTTTTAAGAGCATCGCTTGACCCTTTGATGGTCTCAGTTATACCCAACGCCGTTGTCGCCGAGAATTTTCGACCTTTGTCACATCCAGCATACTCGACTGGACCCGATAACCAGTTACAAAATTTTAACGCCCAGGCAGCTACTCCGCTGCCTCATTATCTGGGACCGCACGACACCATTACAATAGCTGTCATATCGAGGTTGTTTTATAACAAGGGAACTGATCTGCTTATTGCAGCTATCCCGCGAATACTCGCAGCCCACCCAAATGTACGGTTTATCATTGCAGGTTCAGGGCCGAAAGCCATTGACCTCGAGCAAATGTTGGAACGGAATGTCCTCCAGGACCGTGTCGAACTACTTGGACCAGTCCGGCACGAGGAGGTACGAGATGTTATGGTACGGGGGCATATTTACCTCCACCCAAGTTTAACGGAGGCATTCGGAACAGTAATTGTGGAAGCTGCAAGCTGTGGTCTCTACGTGGTCTGCACCCAAGTCGGTGGTATTCCAGAGGTCTTGCCAGCACATATGACCGTGTTCGCAAAGCCAGAAGAGGATGACTTGGTAGCTGCAACGGGCAAAGCCATCGCTGCCCTCCGTGCGAACAAGGTTCGAACGGAGCGCTTTCATGACCAAGTGAAGATGATGTACTCTTGGACGGACGTTGCGCGACGAACGGAAAGAGTCTACGATGGAATATCGGGTGTTCTCAGCGAGGCAGAATTTTATGGATATGATGCTGCCGATGCTGCTAGCTGGAGCGCCACAAGAGGTCGCGCGGGTGTGCAAAGCTTCGCTCTCATTGACCGACTAAAGAGATATTACGGCTGCGGCATCTGGGCAGGGAAGCTCTTTTGTTTATGTATGGTTATCGATTATTTGATCTTCCTTGTCCTTGAAATCTTGGCTCCGAGAGAAAATATCGATATCGCGAGGAATTGGCCAGAGAAGACAGTTAATAAGGCGGAGAGGGAACGAGAGAAGAAAGATAGCATCGGATGAACCATTTGGCCAGGAAGATCCATTTAGCATTCATACCGAGAGATGAAGATAAGGCCCCGACCTAGAACATCAATTGGGTGCGATGTTTGGGAAATGATACTCCAGATGGTACCACTACCTTCTGAGCCACTCCCTCAGATTCCGTTAGATACGCTGTGAAGCTGGAATGACGGCTGCGGAAATTCTAGAAATGTTTGTGGGCAGAACCGTGTGGAGTTAGATGTCCAAACGACGACAAAGACGCCTCTCCCGAGAATAGTCTTCAATGTGGGGCCAAGCCTATCATAGCATACAATGCACCAGTGAGGCTGTTTGGAAGATGGCTGATAGCCAGCTAGCTGTATCAACGAAGTCCATTTGGTTTAGAAAAGCTTGGGAATAGATGACTGCACATAGGCAAATCAATGTTAGCTTCGGTTTACTCCATTAACCACAAGAATTTCCACAAATGTGCATTCCTGCCCGTGAGCTGGTGGCTGAAAGCAAGCTTTCTAATTACTGACCAAGGAAATAAATAAATCACATTTAAGCACAAGTCGTCATCTACGGCCACCATTACGAACACATCATCAATTTCAATTCAGGCACTCATTAATCCCCGCTATTGGTCACATAACCATATGGCCGATGGAACACGGTTATTCTATGCATTTGCCAACAATGGATATTAGCTGGGTTGATCTCAAGAAATACGCAAAGCTGCCAACTTATACTGGGCTTGTTAATATAAGATCCCCTCTATCGGAAGGTAGGCGGTAAACCCGCGCCTCTCTGTCCTGTTTCAGATATATAAATAAGCTTCATGCGCATAACCCGCGTAGTCCCGAACCAGGTACTGAGCGAACCGCATTTAGCCTGGGCAACTGCCGACATTTGAGAGTTACACGCCTCGTCATTACGTTATTCATAATAGCTACTGGAGGCTCTGGTTGATATTCATCGGTAGTTCCTTATTGTGGCTTCAGCCAAAATCCAAGTGATCGGCACTAGGCTATTATATTCTATTGCGGGGAACAAAGGGCATGTGGGGTAGCCATTTTTACGAACGATCCTAACGATGCCAACTACTCATATGGACAAAACACAATATGGACGAAACACAGGAGCAGGGTCCGGCTATCCAACCTGATGGAAAACCGGATAAACAGAAAGTATATATGGGAGAGGATCTCGCAAAATATTGGCCCATATAGGACTTTCATCATCGTTGTTATCATATCTCAAAAACACCAGCCAAAATGCGTTACTCTCTCTCCGTTGCCGCCATCGCCCTCCTGGCACCCATTGCACTTGCTGCGCCGCGTGAGAATCTTCTCAGCCGCCAGGCCGCCACCAGTCTGAACGAGGTCTTCGTTGGCAAAGGAAAGAAGTACTTCGGTACTGCTACGGACCAGGGCCTCCTTAACAAGGAGCAAAATGCAGCTATCATCCAGGCCAACTTCGGGCAGGTGACCCCAGAGAACAGCGGAAAGTGGGATGCGATCGAGCGTATGCATTCCTTTCCAGAAGCTTATAAAATTGAATGCTGATAATAGCAGCATCTGAGGGCCAGTTCAACTTTGATGGATTGGACTTTCTGGTTGATTGGGCCACGACCAACAACAAGCTTGTTCGCGGACACACAACCGTGTGGCACAGCCAGCTTCCAGGTTGGGTTTCGGCCATCACTGACAAAGCGACCCTGACCGCAGTTATTGAGAACCATGTGACCACGCAGATTGGGCGGTATAAGGGCAAGGTCTACGCCTGGGACGTTGTCAATGAGATCTTCAACGAGGACGGAACTCTGAGATCGTCTGTCTTCTCTGACGTCCTCGGCGAGGACTTCGTCCGCATCGCTTTCGAGGCCGCACGTGCCGCCGACCCGGACGCAAAGCTCTACATCAACGACTACAAGTAGGTTTTCCCGTCTCATACGAGATGTATTCGTGATGCTAACGAGGAGCAGCCTTGACCAGGCGAGCTACGCCAAGACCCAGGGCATGATCACATACGTCGACAAGTGGATTGCCGCTGGTGTCCCCATTGACGGTATTGGATCCCAAGGGCATCTCGCTGAGGGGCTCGGCGCCTCCGATGCGGAAGGCGCTCTTACGGCTCTTGCTGGATCCAGCGTTTCTGAGATTGCTGTCACTGAGCTTGATATTGTTAACGCTGGAGAAGCAGACTACGTCGCTGTAAGTTCACTCTTGTATCTATGGTTCGCTGAGAGTGGCGGCTAACATAAACTAGGTCGCCAACGCTTGCCTGAGCATCGAGAAGTGTGTAGGAATCACTGTTTGGGGCATTAGCGACAAGGACTCGTGGAGGTCTAGCAATAACCCGCTGCTATTTGATGGTAGCTTCAACCCCAAGCCTGCTTACGATGCTATTGCAGCTTTGTAAAGCGCTGTGGATTCATGAGTTGCCTTGCAGGTCAGAAGGGCACTTGATGGGAGCTTGAATGGCGTGGCAATGTTGACATTGAACTGAACGAAAGAGTCGGCTTAGTTTGCACATATTTATCTATTCCAATGTATATTTTGATTCCCCATAACATCGAACATAGTTAAAATACAGTACACGTATTTTTAAGTTTCTATATAATATGATTACTGTAGATTGTAGGAACGAGAAGGCTCATTTGTACCAAAGTTGCTTTGTGTGGACAGTCACTTCTCGTACATACGCACTACTTGCGATCACGATCTATAGTAAGGTTTCAACTGGCTGATAGGCACATATACTCTCCAGGCTCACGAGCCGCATGGGTAGTTGTCCAGAATCCTTACAACAAATCAAAGCTGGTCTTAATTTGAACGTGAACCCCTGACCAATGAATGGTGGCCGACCTGTCGACATGGAAAAACAAGCTTGAAATCCACCGAGCGATTATCACCCCTTGATCCCTCCTCTGATCCACAAAATCACCAATGCTTAACCACCAGTAAATACTCATCCCAGGCTGCGATCTGCGCCCACACCTCCTTTCTCTGAACTCCCTCCAGTAATGCGATGCGCTCAATACTCGTCTTTCCATCAAAATACTTGGCCCATTTCAAAAAGCGCTTCTTATCCTTCTTAAAACCGCCGATACCACTACCATCAGCCCCAATGCCCCCAAACTTTGGTATTGTCCCCAAAGCACCAACGGACTGTGCTAAGCTCCCAATAGCTGCGGGCTTACCAACCGGTCCAGTTGCAGCTGTACCTGTGTTAGCTTTGCTGGCCCCAGCATCTTTAGATTCAGCCCCCGACTCTTCTCCATCCAGGCGCTTCGCAATAGCAGCTAGGTACATAGAGTCCACATGTTCGGCCCTCATAGGATCTAGGATAAGCTGTGGTTGTATCCTCACTAAATGCTGCGCCGTATTCAGACTTGGATTTTTCGTCGCCTCCGGTTTTGGTTTCGCATTGAAATCTGCAAGATCCTGCACTGCCTTGTCTTTCAGTCTCATTATGCGTGCCTTCTCTGCAGTTGCCTCGGAACTGTTTGGCGGGGTTGACGGTGCTGCCTGTGCCTGTGCATGCGGATAAGCAGGTAACGATGTAACTGGCGCCGGGGTTTTAGGGGTAGCGGCTATAGAATCATCTTTGGGGTCCTCCATTGCTTTCGCATAAGCATCCCGAATAGCGGCGCCGTCAAGGTCATGTTGCACTTCATATTTGATCTCCGGCCACGCGATAATCCAGGCGAACGTACGAAGTTGAGTTGCCCACCCGTGGCGAAGAAGGAAGGCAAGCATTGCGGTATATATTGGCCTATGTGTCTTGGTGGGTATGAAGGTTTTGTAGGGCCTCGGGGCATGGCTGAGGGCGCTTAAGAAGGTAGGTAAAGGCGGTGCTAGAGGAAATTTATGTGACCAGAGGGCACAGAATTGAGGGAGTGACGCCATGGGGCAGTTAGGAGACACGATATACGTATCTCGTGGATGGAGCGGAGGAACCGCAATGGCGCGACGGTGGTAGATGAGATGCTGGGCGAGGATGCGAATATCATTTAGAGAGATTGCATGCTGCTGTGCTGTTTGGTGGAATGAGAGAGTAGGCCTCACGATCTTGAGGTATTCAAGTAGCGGCCCGGTGAGCTCTCCGCCGTCACTTTGGATATCAGCAATAATTTTGTCCTCGTCATCGAGGAGTAGAAGTGCAAAGTGCTTGGACAGAAGCGTTGTCTCGTCCTCGTTCTCCTGGTCGCCAAAGAAGTTGGCAGTTGTGATCCACAAGCCCGGCATGGAAGGCTCGTCAAACTCAGGTAGCATTGACAAAAAGTATGGCTTCGGTATCTGAACAGATAGCCGTACAGGTGGATCGCTGAGCAGCTGAACGACAGCGATGTTATTGCTGGATATTGAAGTGTAGATGGTTTTCATCGTCTGCGCCAGAGAAGACTTCCGTAAAATAGTGTCCCAGAGAGTGCTCATGGGACGACGCTCTTCCCTTGCCTTCTCTTTCAAGTTCAATATGCGCTCTGATTCCTTCCAGACGTAATTACTGTAGTTCTGGGCATATCTCAGAGCCTTGTTGATATCCTTCGCCACATGTTCAAACATATCCGAAACCCTCATCGGCGCCTCTGTCGTTTTCGGATTCATAATAAACACCAAATTGAACATGGTCATTCCGCCATCATTAGTGTCGTCAGACGTGAAAGATGTCCCTTTCGGCAACCTGACCTTTCTCGCCTCATCCTCCAGTCCGGACGCATCAGCTGGGCTTTCAGATATCACCATATCCTCGGTAATTGACCCATTCTCCTGTATCTCCTCTTCTTCTTTCCGCCTACGACTCCTTTTCTCCCTCTTCTTCTTCTTCCATCGCCCATCCTCACGGATATGCATGGGATACGTCACAAACGTCAGCGGATCAAGCGTCAACTCAAAACACCTCTTGTGAAACGCCCTTGCCGGCGTCAAAATGCTCGCCAGATCCTTCGTATGGAAAGCATCCAGATATTCCCACGGCACCACATGCTGCCCATCCGGGAGCTCGAAATGGTCATCTCCCTCCCATGGGTTCACGTGACGTGATTTCTTTCCAAGCCCCAGCCCTTCGAGGCTGTTGTAGAGAGAGTAATCCCGATCATCGAGCTCATCATCTTCATCAGGTTCCAAGTCATCGGCATCTTCTGGTGCGGTGGGGTCCAGCTCCGTGCCGTAGGGAGGCCGGATGGTACGTTCATTGGGCTTTAGACGTGGAGGGTAGTGGAAGATGAAGCGGGGACCGTCTTTGGAGCGCACGATCAATGCGACGCCCAACAGGCTTGAGTCTACACTCATTGTTGAAGCTTGCTCCCGTCTATAACATCTTGGCTAGACTTGGGAGACTGGTTATCTCAATGGAGAGGAATGCAGGGAAGTGCAACTGTTGTAGGCGCGCTGGTGGTTGCGCTCCTCGCCTAATTGGCTGATAATGGCTCCAAAGCAAGTCATTTATCCTCAACACAGTGGCTCCAAACGGCACATTCAATAGTTCAAACGATCATGCGAACAATCTGCCTCAAAGCACCTCGAAACTCTGGAAGAAAGATGAAAGTGGAAAAGGCATGATATAATTATGCAATATACCTTACAGCAACTAGCCATACTTTCCGGTTGTTCCAACCAACGCCCGTTGCTATGCTTCTTCAACGCCCTTGATGCTAATATCATACATATCGTACAGCCTTCCTGATACATCTTATATACCCTCCGTCTTGCGCTACCTCGGCCGTATCTACCACAGTATCTCTGTCTTCTCGGCCTTCCCATCCCCCTTCTTGTCCTTCGACTCCTCTTCAGCGAACCCCAGATTCTTAAATTCGTCTCTTGCCATCAGGTTGCTATATCGCTATCAGCTCAATGTCCCAAGTCGTATATTCGGTAAAACATCATCGGGGGTACACACTTGTCCATGCGGCAGGTAAGGTATGCCTTTGCCAGATTCCGGCATTCGGGGTCGTTCATGCCCTTAACTTTCTTCATACACCCCAAGTACTTCTTCATGACGTCCTTGCATTCCCCTGAAAGGTAGCTGTCAGTATAATATCTTCCTCTCCAACTCGATGAGTTTATTGTAGACAGAGAGGTGACTTACCATCATGATCAAGAGGGAAGCTTCCACGTTCCGGACTACACGATCAGTCAGTCTTCAACCCCAACTTCAACTTGCCAATCCATTCCCGCACACATAAACTTACGGCGTAGGCCTCGTATTCATCTTCCCCCCACCAGGTGATCCGAAGGAACTCATTGTGTCGGTGGCTATTTCTCTCTCCCTCGTCGGCGATGCCCAGACCAAACTACCTATAGACTTCCGTATTTCAGCCGGATTTACATTGTTCCGCTCTAGGCGCAGAACACCGTCTTCTTGGCTGCTCTTCGGTGACGACGCGAATTACCAATTACATATTAGGCTTCGGCATTTAAGACGATGGTCTTCTCTATCAATAACAGGTTGAAAAGTGTCCTCAAGCCTCTGTTGTTGTACGATTTGTATGGGCATGTAATTTTGGCCGGCTCAACATCCACCCGCTCCGGGAACTGGCTCATCAATTATCAATGACGACGACAAGGTTCCCCGCGTTTTCATGGACGATGCTTCTTCAGCCAACGACAGCTCGAAAGGTGTCCTGAAGCATCTGCAGGCGTAATGAGTCTCTCTGCCCTCTTATTGGTATAGAACTGTGCGGGTTTATGCCGCCTTCGCATGATTCTGTTCTGGCCGCGGAACGGTAGCTTCATCTGACTTATCGATGACGACGCAGCTTAAAGACGGGACGCGGAGTATAGCTCTTCGTGAACTGACTGGTTTGCTTCCCGAACCAACAACAGATTAGACGTGAATATCGAGAATTATATATTTCCCATACTTCCCCGTTCAGAACTCCATTCGTAGCCATTCCCATCATCAATCATATATCAGCTTCACAAACACCATCTACGCTTAGGCCTCCGTCGTCAAATCTCAAAATGCCAATGTGAACCCCCCATGTCATAACGCGCCTTCACACTCCTAATAACCACAGGAAACTCGAAGGAAGCTGCCAGTGCGGCGGCGTCGAATTCTCGGTCGACAGCAACAGCCCCGTCCCCTTCCAGCTCTGTCCCTGCAGCATCTGTCGCAAAGTCGGCGGCTACAACGGCTCCGTCAACCTCGGCGGCATAAGCTCCTCCCTCGACATCAAGAAAGGGAAGGAGCTGATCAAGTACTCCCTCCCTCCCTCCCCTAGCAATTCTAGATTCAAGCAACTAACAAGATGTCAACAGGAAGTACACTGCGGTGATGGACCGGGGCACCAAGAAAGAGAGGAAGTGCACGTCTGAGCGCTCGTTCTGCTCGAATTGCAGCACTATGCTTTGGAATTATGATGCGGAGTGGCCAGAGCTGATTCATCCTTTTGCGTCGGCGATTGACACAGAGTTGCCGGTGCCGGAGGAGATGGTGTGTATTTTGGAGGAGAGCAAGCCGAAGTGGGTGCGTTGGCCAGAGGGGAACAAGGTGGTGGTTAAGGAGTATCATCTTACTCTTGAGGATTGGCATAAGCAGAAGGGGATGTGGGTTGAGTAGAGGCAGATTGAAACTGCCTCGGCCTCGGGTTGTTCTGTTTTTCAACAAAAGGAGGGGAATGTTCAATTGCGTGCCCAGAAGTACGTAATGGGTTGATGCGGTCTGCGGTCACTTTAATTTTTGATCACTCCAAATGCAAACAGCTTGATTAAATTTATACAACAGTACTTATTACGCACACGTTGATTTATATTTACTCTAACCAAAATTATTATTACACCAATAATCTATTACCGGGCGCCGAGCCATAACATAACCTCGAGCTTAATCCTTTTCCTCGACTACTCCATTCAGCGAACTGCACCGCTTACAGCACAAGCGCAAATCCAGCACCCAGGATACCAGCCACCATTGGAGCAGCGGTCCTCATGGCACCGGCTTCGCTGGTGCCAGTCTCGCCAGCGCCTCCGGTGGTGGTGGTTCCAGACTCGCCCGTGGTGGTTGCAGATTCGGTGGCGCTGGAGGTCGCGGAGTCGGTGGCGCTGGAGGAGGACTCGGAGGCGGACGACGACTCGGAAGCGGACGACTCGCTAGCTGAGGAGGATGCTTCGCTGGCTGTGGACGAGGCCTCGCTGGCGGCGGAGGAGCCGGTCTGCTGGGTTGCTCCGGAAGTCTCGCTGCCGCCGGTGATGCCGCCGATGGCGCTGCTGACTGCTCCGCCGGCTGCGGAGGTGATTCCACCGATGATGCTGAGGGATGTCAGGGAATTGTTTGTGCAAGGTTAATGGGGGGAGGGAGCTTACTCTTGACGCTTCTCTAGCTGCTCCAGGCCTGGGGTAGCGATGGCAAGGCCGCTCAGGAGGGCGATGGCGAAGTATTGGAATTGCATTTTGAGTGAGTGAAGATTAGAGTGAGTGAATATTACGAGTTTTTTTTCGGTGGTTGAAAATGAAGAGCAGGTGTGATAATATAGACAAGGCTTTCTGACTTTTAAAATTCTAATGGAAACTGGGACTGGAAAAGAGGACTCCTACCCTTATATTAAATCATTCTTACTAAGTGTTGACAGTATTTCTACCATTATGATGATATGACATATATCAAAGTTACAAAAGAGTATGATGCTGATTTGTCGTCATGAAGCCCCCATAGGGTAATAATTCCGTTAGTGAACGAAAATGGTCCGACAGACCAACGAGCAAAACCTGCCCCAGATACACTATGTGGGTCCGATCGTATGGCAAGCCTACTTTGTTGAAGCAGTGGAATCATCACGATCGTAGTCTGGGGTTCCATGATCGGCGTTTTTCGTTCGTTGCTCTGCCGTTGCCTGGGTGCTTAAGCATGTTATGCATAGCAAGGTTGTTAGCGCCGGTACATGGGCAAAAGTTGGAACTTGGATGTGTAACATCGGCAATTCACAAGCGCGCACATCACGTGAATTTATGAATCTGTGTCATTGTTTTCACATGTGTGGCTTGTAAATGTGGCGTCGGCGTAAGTTGTGGCTGTGTTTCTACTACCCAATGACGAAACCCCCACTGGGATGTTGCGGTCTGGATGGTCAAATCTGCCCTTTCGTCATTCTTGTTACGTTACCTGTATAATGTCCACTTATGGTGATGTTAAAATAGAACGCTGGCCGGTCTCCCAATATTCTAGTCCTCGTATTTTATTTTGTGGTAAATCACTCCGAGTTTGGCCGAGACAAGCGCCTAGGAGACGCTCCAGACAGACAAGCGGCCGGTGTTGGAGACTTGTAATCTTCTCAACTCGGAAGACACGGCACATGAAGACGAGAGCCTGCATATAAGGAAATATAGTTTGGATGCCACAGGCAAGGCCAGGTACTTGCAGCGGTAACTCCGGCTGGCTGCCTAGAGTGAACAACGATCGTGTTTGACAGGATGAAGGAAGATGTCTATTGGCGATGTCAGCGATAGTTAATGTGTATGGATATCTCCCCTGCTTCCAGAGCAGCCTTAACAGATCATTGCATGATGCATGCTATGGCGCTGCGCTGTGTGCGCTCCCAGCTGGTGGCTGTGTCTTAGAGAGATATGCATGCTCTTAACAACTCCTCGGATCCTGAGATGTTTGTGGTCGACTAGCGGAGTGTGAAGGGGTTGTCAGGCGCACTTTTGCTGCACACCACCCATCGTTTGGGATGTCACGCCAGAGCCAGCCAGAGACAGCCTCGTCGTCTGGTACAAATCATTTCACGAGGTATTTATTATCTAAAACCTAGACTCAGTCAGACGAGGCTTCTGCGCTATATAGTGCCTGGGAGGATGATATTTGATGCCTGCCTGACTGCTGGAAACCCATCTTTTGAGTATGGTATCCCGCATGACAGCGCCGTGAGCGTATGCTATAAGCATTTTTCGTACCTTGCGCCGTCGCATTCTGTCAACAAACCATCAGTAAAGCACGTAAAAGTATTGGCGGGTACCTCCAGCAGTGCCACAATTAGGGCGTGAAAGGGTGCTTTTCAGTGAAGGGCGTTGGTAGAAAAGTAGGGGTAGATAGGCGCAAAAAGGCGTAAAAGGCCCTTGAGCTCAGCCACTGGCTGGTCCTTATGTGCATGAATCCCATGATATATCAACGAGTAACAATTATATGGCGCTTTCTCTACTGCATAAGTAGTAATCGCAGCGTATAATTAATGTCCCTCGCTCCAACCCCTCCACTTTATTATTCGCTCAGCATCTCTCTGCCAAGCCAACTCACTGGCTGCCGACTTACCCCTCCAACCAACACCCCCGCCAGCCTTCTCAAGGATAACCTGAAACCCTTTCCACACAGTAGCAACTTCCGATCTTCATCTTCGTCATCATCGCCACCTTGAACTTCAACTTCATTGCCATCTTGGCTCTCTTGCTTACAGTCATTATCGCTGTTTGCTTCAACATACTCCACAGTGCAATATAGCCTTGCATCTATAGTGAGCTCTACAATCTTCATCGCACAGGGTTGGAAGCCTGGTTGCTACCAGAAGCTCGTCGCAAACTTGATCTGGCGTTGACACAAACGTTGTTCTGATTTAAAGATACCCGTCGACATAATGTCAACCTACGACTCCTACGAGGCCGAAGCTCCACGGCGGCACCGTTCCCACCGGCACCACCACCACCGGGACGAGCGGGACGACCCTCGTTACGAAACCACGGATACGTACGTCAGAGGCCCGGGTATAGTCGACCCACCATATGTCTCATCGCGACAAGATTTGACACTTCGCGGACGAGAAGATAGCGACCTATCTGTCGAAGAAGTCCCAAGAGCCTTTCCTCCGCCTGGCGCGGATCGCATGATTTTGCGCGATGATCGCTATGGCCCTCCTGCGCGATCCCGCTCCGTCGACCGACACCCCCAGTACGGCCAGTATCTCGGGGACACCAGACGCTCTGAACGAGACAATGACAGCCGACTGACGGTCGAGAAGGAGAAAAAGGGTGTGAGGAGACGCCGCTCGCTTTCGCGCAACCAGAAGATCATGGCAGCTGTCGGTGGCGCCGCGCTGGCTGTTGGTGGCAAGGAACTATGGGACTATCGCCAATCTAAGTCGCAAGGAGGAGAGCGCAAGGACCGAAACATACTAGCTACTGCTGCTGTTGGCGCCGCTGGCGCCTTTGCTGGCTTCGAGGGTGCTGATATCTATACGAAGAAGTTTGCCGACAAGAAGGAGAAAGAGATAAAGGAGAAGCACGCTATCGCCTACGATAGGGACGGACACGCAATCGAGTACTACTCGGAGGAGGAAGAAAAAGAAAAGCCCAAGAAGAGCCGCAGAAAGTCCATCGTCGAAGGCGCGATGAGTCTTGCTGGCCTGGGCGCAGCTGCAAAGGCGATGGGTGGTCATGACGATGACCGCAGCGACCGTGGCGACCGCCATGACCGCGATCGCGATGATCGTCGACGACGTCGCAGCAGCGAATCGAGCCGCGGAAGCCGTCGGACCAGGGGCGATGACGATCGCGGCCGAGGCAAGTCGCCCGAGGGTGTTGCTAAATTCCAGCAGGCTGCAAAGGCGGCTTTACTTGCTGGTGCCGCTGAGGCCTTCCGCGTTCGCAACGAGCCGGGAGGATGGGGCGGGGCTAAAGGCAAGCGGATCTTGACGGCTGCTATCGGAGCTGGTGGTGTTGGTGCAGCCGCAGCTGGCGACAACCCAGACCACAACAGCAAGCGCCATCTCTTGGAAGCTGTAGTTGGCGGCTTAGCGGGTAACAGGCTGATCAATGGAGCCCGAAGCGATGATGGCAAATCTTCGCACGGCGGAGGTGGCCGTCACCGCTCTCGTTCTAGATCGGCTATGCCAATCGCTGCCCTTGCTACTGCTGGCTTGGGAGCCCTTGCTGCTAAGAAGCACCATGACCGCTCGAGATCACGCTCTCGCGACGACCGACGAAGACGATCAGGCTCGGAGGACAGCCTAGATTCCCGCGACAGACGCCCCAAGCGCAGCAAGAGCGTCACCGACTACGCGAGGAAGGGCCTAGCTGCACTCGGACTGAACGATGCTGCTTCGGACGACCGCCACGGCAGCAGCAGAAAGGACAGAGACAGGGACGACGACTCTCGCAGCGACGTTCGCAGCCACCGGTCATCTCGACGCCACCGCGACGACAGGGATAGGGACCTCGATTCCTCGGACGACGACTACGACCGCAACCGCCGCGACGACCGGCACCGGGACAGGGACTACGACGACAGACGGAGCACGCGGGGATCTGAGGGCAGAAACAGGCGAGTAGCCGAAGGCAAACAAGCGATTAGCGATTCTGACAGTCTTGGCTCCTCTACAGATGATAACAAGAGGATCAAGAAGATGAAAGGTAAGCAATTTCTTACTGCTGGTCTTGCGACGGTGGCAACCATTCATGCTGCACACAATGTATATCAGAGCGTCGAGAGGCGCAAGGCGGGCCACAAGGCCGTGGCGGAGGGTGACATGACCCCCGAAGAAGCGCAGAAGGCGAAGGCGAAGGCGCGGATACGCACCGCGGCATCAGTTGGCATTGCCGGCCTCGGTATCAAAGGTGCTATCTCTGGTAAGTCTATTCTCCTGCAGCTACTATTCCTTTCTCCTTTGGCATATCGGCTAACTCCCAGCTCAGAATGGAAAGAAATGAGCGAGATGAGAGAGGAATATCGAAAGGCACAGGTCGAACGCACAGAGCGCCACGAGAAACGCTGCCATCGCGCCGCGACGCGCTCCAGCCAGGGGCGCAGCAGACGCGCTTCTCCAAACCACCGCATTGCGGACGCGCCGTACCAGTCGTCGTCGGATCTCTCTCCTCCAGATGCTAGGAATAGTCGTCAGCGCCTCTATATTGATGATGATCCCTACGCGCCGTACTCTCCGAAACTACCTCCTCCTCCTGGGTACGACGGTCGCGACTCTCGCGATTCTCGCAGGAGATGAAACATGTTTTTATCTTCTTGACACGACCGTTATGACGTTACGAAAACTACAATACACGCACTTTTTCACTTCGGAATAGAGTCCGCGACTCCAAACAATGATACCCAGGCACACACATAATATTTTCTCCTCGCGCCTCCTCAACCTCGCCCGCCTGCCACAGCGACTCCCTGCCTCCAACCTACCTACCAGCCTATCTATTTTATTTTCATTTGACCTCACGACCTCAACTTCATCATGCATACCATTTCCTTCATCTCGTGTATGGAGTTCGTTCGTTCTCACCTTTTCGTCTCAAAGAATGCAAAACTGATTTTGAACCCCTACTGTGAACAGCCCGACGCACTTGAGCACCAGAGCCAACTTAAGCCAGCAATCGCGAATATCTCTGTCTCTCTTGATGCATACTTCCTTCCTTCCTCTTCCTCCCTTCGATTCGATACACGGTGCGAGTACCCCTGCTGCTTTTCGACGCATCATACGTACTTTCGAGCGATGAAGCGCCCACTACTACGATTTTTTACGGCTTACAGGCGGCGGATACCCACGAGTTGCTATGGACGGGTGTGGTGGGATGTGCTGGATGCGATCTCTTCTTGTTTATTTTGAGGCTGGTGGGGGCGGGGGGAATATGCGGCTTCGGGGGGGTTTTCCTATATTAAATACGTTACATGTTATACTTTTCCTTACCTAGTCATGTCCTTTTTTTTTTTTTTTTGCAATGTTTTTATATTTCAGATCTTTTTTCAAGGGATAAAATGGACTCTACAGAGGGAAGGGGGTCCTGGAATGGAGGGGTATGTTGGGAGGGGATGGGATTGGGGATGAGGATGATGGTAATTTGATGTCTGATGACGATATACACTTTTTAACGAGAAATGGATTTCGTATATTTCACCCCGTCTGAAGCTATGTATAGGCGTGATATGTTCGGCAACCATTTCTTCCTACTTATCCGGGGATGGAGCAAAGATCTCGAGCTGTGTGGTTTAACTCCAAGTGTTCGCGATACAAAACTCTAGCATAACATCGAGGGCTATTATATTAAAATCACCCAATCACAAAACAAATCCTCAAATCCTCAAAAAATAAAACATAAACGTACACACGACAAATTATCAAAAAATTCTTAACATTCTCATTTCCCCCCTATCTGCCCCACCCCCCAATTCCCGGCCCAATTTTCACTTAAGTTTTCTATAATTACAAGTTTAACAAACAAAGCTCCCTCCAAACCCGAAGATTGATCATATCCATCCCCCCCCCCCACCTCCCTTGCTTCACTGCCTCCCCGCCCCCCCACCTTCCCTTCCCCCCATCCGCCCCCCTTATTCCCTTTCCTAAACCCGCGCGCGAAAAAAAAAAAAGAAAACCCAACGCTTTCCCCCACCCGCCGCCCATTCTATGCGTTTTTGAAAAAAAAAAAAAAAAAAGAAGAAAGATGATAAAACCCATTTAACGTAAACCGAAAAAACCGTGCAGATAGCTAGCAGGCAGGCGTGGTTGCTGTGGAAGGTTCTTTTTGGAGATCTTGCCGAGTTTTGCTTTGCGAGTTGAGTGAGTGTTGGATTGAGGCGAGAGATATTTTGCTGGGGAATGACGCCCCCTGTGATGGGTAGAGGACTGGTAGGAAAAGGAGGTGCACGGCGACTGGTTGACCTCGGTGTCGATGTTTGGAATACCGGACCCTTTTCATGCAGGGGCGAAGATCCAGAACGACGCGAGGAAGACCAAAATCGAGCCCCCACCCGCGAGTCTCATCCCACGCCTCAACCTTGATATCTCTCTCCATCACACACAAAAAAACAAAAAGATCCACAGCGCGGCAATGTATCACTGACAACAACACGAAACAAAAACAAGGACATCACAACCCCATTCATCCCCATTCCGCATCAAAGGCAAAAGGATGTCCAAATCGAAATCGAATAATTTTTTCTCACAAAAGCGCGCGCGCGCGGTGTATAACCCAACCCCGCCCCCTTTTCTTCCCCTTCCCCCTCATTCCAACGCCAGCAAAGTAGTAGAGTTGTGTTGTGTTGTGTGTGGAGGTGCTTGGTTGGTTTGCAAAGACAAAAAGGTGTTCAAATCTCGAGAAGAAACGATGACTTTGTCGTAAGATGCAAGGAATACCATTTTTCCATAGAAAGAAGAAAAAAACAAAAACAAACAAAGCTACGTTAAGCCGGGCCTTTCCTTTGCATAGTCCTGTGTGTGTGCGAAAGCAAGGCAGTGGTGTACACAAAATAAAAAACGAAGAGAAGCAAAATTCCGAAATCCCGATTTTTCCACACGGAAGGGGGGGAGAGTTTTTTTAATTACTTGAACAGAAAGTTGCGATGGTGTGGTGGTGTGTGTTGTGTGGTTTGTTTTAGAATTTTGAAGAAGAAAAATGAGAACTGTGGTGTTTTGCCCGTCCCGAGAAAAAGTGTGCGTGTGTGTGCGCGCGTCAAAATGAGGTTTTTTAATGCGACGAGAGCTCATTAAAGTAGGTATATCGGTGATAAAAAGGGTAAAGCGGGTACGCTTGATGGTGTGTGTGTAGTTGTGTAAACAGACATGTCGAGAATGAGAGGATATCTTTTATCATTCATAAGAGGGGTAGCCAAGGCCAAAATCAAAATTTTGCAGAACGGAGCGAGCGCGAGAGAGACAAGAGAGCGAAGAGTAGACAAGGACAAATAATTGCCATGTTACCTCTCCAGCTCCTCCCTGAGCGCCGGATCGACACAATTGTCAATCTTCTTCCTGCTCTTCATATCCAGCGCGCCATTCCTCCACGCCGCGCGCAGCTTCGCAAACGCCGGGCGATCCTTGGCCGCATCCTCCGCCTTGACAAGCTCAACGTAGTGTCTCGCAAAGACCTCTGGGATCGTGCGCTTCTTGCTGTTGAGCACCTCGTCGTAGTACGTGATGAGGTGGTTCATGCCGAACGGCGCCTGACGCGCGCTGTCCTCGAATGCGTACTTGCGGAACTCCTCGTACATCTGCGGGTTGAAATTGCGGATCAGGAAGTGCGCCCAGAACTGGTACATGATCTTCATGTCGTTGTCGACGTCGCCGGTGGGCGAGGCGTTGCGGTTCTGGAGGGCGCGCGAGCGGATCTCGTTGTATGGCTCGCTGGTCTTGGACTCGCTGGCTGGAGTGGGCTCCTGTTGGCTCTTGACCCACATCACGGGGGGAGCGTTGCCGAAGACCAGTCTGGTTGGGGACATGGTTGAGCCGGGGCTCAGGGAATTCCTCAAGCGTTCGGGAGAGCTGTAATGATTAGCAACTAGCACATAGCTGTGGCGACACAGGCATAACTTACATATCCGAACCCTCACTGTTGCCGTTCGTCAAAGGGCGACCCTGGCGCTTCTCAATCTCCTGGAGCTCCTCAGCGATGACGCGTGCATCAATCGAACCGTTCGAGAATGTCCTCGTATTGGAGTTATACGGAGCCCGTTGCGGTGCCTCCCCAGACGACTTCTGGCTGTACACGACAGTAAGGTTGCTAATCTCCTCATCCGAGAAGGTAGTAGGGACGTCGGCATAGTCCGACGCATTGAACGAAGGCGCGGGAGCGAACTCTGGCACCGCAGCCGAGAGCGGCGAATCGTGGGTAGGAGGAGGAACGAATCCGTTCTCGTTACCGTTCAGATTCGGCGATCCGGCAGCATAAGGAGTGAAGCTCTGGACACCATTCGGGGAGAATGGCGGCGGGGGTCCTCCCTGAGGCATCATGCGAGGAGGCATCTGCTGCTGCCCACGCTGAGGATGCGACTGGCGGTAGAACCTCTCCGGGCCCTTGTTCCTCGCAGCCTCATCTCTATCCTCCATGGGCAGAACCCACTTCTCCCAGCCGTCGTTTCTCCTCAGCCTATCGATGCCATCGTCTCCGACGACAATCTCGATAACCTCAGACTCCTGGCACGCGTAGCGCAGGAGCTCAAAGTCCTGGGTCAGGGACTGGATTCTCTTGAACCCTGCGATGAAGGACAGGAAGACGAATCCCTGCGAATCCATGTGCTTCCTCAGGAAAACATCCTTGCACAGGTTGTCGATGGAGAAGTAGTACTCCAGCTGCATCGTAACCATTCCCATCACAGAGTATGGCTCCACGTATGGGTTGTATGGCGCCGCGCTCATGCTCTGCATGCCTGGGTAGTCAAACATGGCACCGTTGGTAGAAATCGGCGACATCATCGGAGGCCCATTCGGGTTCCCTGGATACCTCGGGTAGATGGGTCCGGAGTTCGGGTTGGACTGGGATCGCGGGGGAGGACCGCCACTGCGTCCACGCTGAGCCGGCGGAGCGAAGCCACCTGGGAATGGCTGGGATGGGGGAGTAGGGCTGTATGGGCCATTTGGTCTCATTCCGTAGCCGTTGATTGGCTGCTGGACCTGGCCGTTGCTGTAGGCCTGCTGAGGATGTTGCTGTCCGTTGGGGAAGTTGTTGTGGTTGCCACGGCCGCCACGGTATCCTCCTCCGCGTCCGCGGTCAGAGCGGCCCTCGCCGCGCTCACGCCCTTGGTGTCCGTTGGCATCCTTGTGGAAGTCGCCGGCGCGGGCATTGAACTCGCTGCGCATGTCATAGCCGGCAGAGTGCGGGTGAGCATGCGAATCAGAGACACCGTTTGGCTGCTCATTCTTTTGAGATCTCGCGCCATCAACTGGGCCATTGGCGGTAGACTCTGTCTGTGTCGCGATGGACGATCGGCGACCATTGGAGGATGCGGCATCAGCCTTTGCTGCCGAGGACTCGGCCTTCTTCTCAGCAGTGGATGGCTTGCGCGCATCACGATACGAATCGCCTGCAGACCTCTTAGAGGCGTTAGGTGGGAGAGACGTAGCACGACCACCGTTAGCGCTATCTCTGCCACGCTCGCGGTTATCGGAGGTCGCAGTCGCGTCGGAAGTCTTGTCTCCACCGGGCCCATCATTTGATGACTGAGCTCCACGGCCACCACCATCACGACCAGCAGGACGGCCACCACGGCCTCTAGCTCCACGAGCTGGCAACGGGGTGTTGAAAGTCACGGATGGTGTATATGGAACGCTAACCCACTTCTCCTTCTGCCTCGGCTGCTTGCTCGCGCTGGACTCTGCGTCCTTCTCGTCCTTGTCAATCTTCTCCTGCGCCTTGCGCTTCTCCTCCTCTAGGGCAGTCTCGGGGGTAGGCCACGAAATGGCGTCTCCGACAGGTGGCGGCAGTTGGTTCGCAGCAGACTTCTCGTCCTTGTCGCCCACACGGCTTCCTCGCGGAGCAGATCTCTTGTTGTAGTCCTCCTTCCCCCTGGAAGAATCGGCGTTCTTCTTCTGGCCCTTGGTCTCTCGTACCGTTCCGTTCTGGCTCGGAACAGCGGACTTCTCGCCTTCATCGGCCTTGGGTTTCCTCTTTTCAGTGACCTTTGCTTCAGCCGCCGCCTCAGCCACTGTTGGCTCCTCAGAAGCTGGCTTCGAGGCCATGCGCTGCTGCCAGAAATTCACAGCAGGCGGTGGTGCTGCAACCAGGATCTCCACTGGCTTTGGCTCCTCCTTCTCCTTCTCGGCATCCTTGTCGGCGTTCTTGTCCTTCTTTCCCTTCCTCGACTTTCGTCGATCACCGTCTGGCTTCTCGCTGACGTTCTCTGACGCGGACGGACGATCCCATGGGGAGTCGGAAGACAGCTTCGGTGCAGCAGCAGCCTCCTCCTCGCGGGGAAGCGTTGATGTCGAAGCCGTGCCGTAGCTGGGCGATGTGGGGACCGAATTCTGGAAAGACGCAGTGGTCGAACTTGCCAAGGTTCCTGGGACCTTAGCATCGAGATCACCGTTGGTGCTCCGATCCGCGTCGGACGTGGCTGCAGTATTGCTGAAGTCCAGCGTGGACTCAACGGACAGGCTCATATCTTTCGATGGTGTGGTCGTGCCCGAGTTGTTCTGACTTGAGAGCAGCGAGGCGTTCGCCGCAGCACGGCCCTTCGCAGCCTGCGCGTATGAGAAAGCCGCAGCTGACTCTCTTGTTGTTGCTGTGGTAGTCATTGTGTAGGTGTGTGTGTGTGGGTGGGTGGTCGGGCAAAAAAAGACTTTTGGGAATGAAGCTGTTTCCGAGGGCGAAAAGCTTGGGTATCGGGTGTCTTCCGCTATTACGGCTGGAAGAGTTCAGCACCTCCAAAGGTGGATGAGCGGAGAGGTGTTGCTAGACCTCCCCGCACCGTTCGTACGATTGTCTATCAGGATTCGTGTTGTCGATTCACCGAAAAAAAGTTTATGCTTGCAACTTGTTCCGGTCAAAGTTCAAGCCAGTGTATTAAGGTCGGGTAATCGGAAGTAGGTGTAACCTGAGTGAGACCCCTTCAAGAATCGACCAGAGTCGACTGTATTGGTTGTGGAAGTCGGTCGTCGTTTGTAGACTCTCGTGGTTAGATCGCCACGAGTGTGAATATTCCGCCGCGAAACCCAGAGCGCGAGCGAAGAACTGTGGGGTGCGAAGTGCAAAGGTCCCAGCGCTGGAACTCCTGCTCGCGAGGGCGAAACGACAAGTGGGATCGATTGGTAAGGATGGACTCTGTAGGTGAAGGGTGGTTAGCATCAATTGTTGTGGGCTGGGATGGAGGTCGTCAAATAGTTTGTGGAGGGATCACGAGTGGCGCGAAAAAGAAGTTGGGCGCTTGGGGGCTGTGGGGTATGAGGCATGCGTACCTTTTGAGAGTATTCACCGTGGCAGCCAGAGGGTGAATGTGAACAGGTGATTCTGGCGGGCAGATCGGTTGTTGTTGGTGATCAAATGGGTAGAGTTGTTCCAAGGTGTGAGGTTGGAGGTTCGGCACGGTATGGAACTTGGGTGCTGTGTGCTCAGGTCTACCTTTCACAAGCGGAGACACGGGAGACGGAACACAAAAAGTCGAGAAGTGCGGATCGCTGGCGATGGAACCTTTTGTCTTCTTTCTCTCTTTTTTCGCTGTCAAAGAATGTCGACCCAAACAAACTCCCTTGTAAACCCAGCAGATGATTTGGAGGGGAAGGGGAAGTTAGGGAAAAGGTAAGGTCACACTTTAGAGGGAAGGGTGGAGGAAGGTTTGAGGTATGGTAGGGCTAAAGTTGATTCTTTGGGTTGTTGATCTGGAATAATGTGGTTCACAAAAAGTTAGCTCGGCCGTACTAAACAAATTTCGCAGGCAAAGGCAGCCTTTCTCTTTCATCCACACCCGTAGCTCGGCTAGGTCAGAAAAATCCATATAAACCAGAGTTAGCCAAGCCCCGAACTTTACTTGGGAGTAGAGTACGGTTGGCAATGACCAAAGAAAAAAGAGGGATTATTATTATTTCACGGGAGATAATTCTTAATTTTTTGTAATTGGTATTTCTTTTATTTTTCATTGGCCTTGGGGGGGGGGAAGAGAAGAGGAGGGGAAAGTAACAAGATGGTTATGGGCGTTGTTGTACTGTACAGTACAATTTAATGAATTTAAATAAAATTCCAGCGCCGTTTGGCATACAGTAATTAGTACTCCATCCGTCTCCCGTATATGTACACACTACACATACACATACAGCCAATGCTCGTCATAGTGCCAAAAGTCAAACGAACCGACCGCCGATGGATCAGACTCCCGATGGATGGATGGGTGGCCTGTGAGATGAGATCCACGGGGCGCTCCAGCGGCAGTCTGTGCACCCCGGTTCAGTGCTCTCCAGCAGTTAACCAGCACCAGCAGAGACAAAAACAAAAAGCAGCAGCCAACACACCACCCACACGCCGCCTATAATCCCTCACCCACCACCACCACCACCACCAACACCACCATCCATCCCCCCCCCTCCCCCCCCTCCACCCCCTCCCTACGAGTCCCGCGGCCGCGGCAAACCAGAGCGACGATGCCGGCCGCATATTAAGGATATTCTTTCCTTCCGCCGCTAAGGAAAGGGACGGACGGCACATCATTTCCCTTTTCCCATCTCCCATCTCTCCCCTCCAAAACAAAAACAAAATAAAATTCCCTAGATCCGGCACCAGACTAACCAAATAACCAACCAACCAAATCAACCAAACGCTCCGGCGAACTAGTAAGGAAGGAAGGAAGGGAGGGCTCGTGGTGGTCAGGGAACGAGAGAGGGTGTTGTTTATTTCTAGACACGGGATTTGGTGGAGGTTGGGATACAGGATACGATGTACATACCTGCAATGTACTGTATATAGCCAGACAGACAGACAGACAGACAGAACAGACCGTAATTCTTTATGCTTTATGGTTGCATTAATCCAGAACATGGATATCTGTACTCCCCCGCAACCTTCCATTCCCAATCGCAGTAAGCAATCGCATTTATTATGCCTCTATCCAGCGATGGAAGTAAGACAACACAACCCAACCAACCAACCCACCCGGCTGGCTCCCTCTTTCTTCAACGACAGCCAGCACCAACCAGTAAGCAAACCACCCGGCGGCGGCTTTCTTCAAGCACCGCTGGCTGGCAAGGCAGGGTCGAACGGAAACAGGCACACCATCCATCCATACACCTCCCTCCCCCACAGAAACGACCGAGCTGGCCGACCGAACAGGCCGAGCTTACTCATCCATCCGTCTTCCTATCCTATCCTATCCTATCCGCATTCCAGCCGTCATTCCATTCCGTATCCCTCCTCTACCGCCCCAGAGCTGTGTGGACGTACGTGCGTGGTATTCCGTGTAACGGAACAGTATCCATCTAGGCAGGTTGGCAGATTGGCAAGCAAGGTTGGCAGGTACGCAGAGCAGACGCTCTCACATACAAACAACCGCCCGCAAACCGCCCTACCTTACCATTCCCAACCCCCCATCGCTCGCTCCTCAGACCTGTACTCCCCAGCATCGTAAAAATAAACCAACCCCCTAACCCTCATTATAACTCATCCAACTCCCAATGAACAAAAAAACAACCGCACAACCCTTCCCTCCTCCCGCTTCGAGCAAAAATGGTGGCCTAGAACCATCCCGCTGTTGGCTGAGACATGTGCGTTTATTTTTGGCCCCAAGGTCGTATGAAGGAAGGCCATATATGCACTGCGAGTTTCGAGGGTAAAAGGTGGAAAATACAGCCGATGCATTCAGTTCGTCCTGCATTCCATTCCTCCCCTCCTTCCTTCCCTCATCCTTCCACAAAGATATATCATAGGTTTGGCTATACTACACCCATGATCCTGCAAGGTCTCGAGTGTCACCCCCTTTCCCGCTCACGCTAGAAATCAAAGCCTGGAAACAAGAGCGCCTCTAGAATAAATGGATAGAAGCCATTTTGAAAAGCTAGGGATTTAATTAGATGAATTACTTACACTAATTCTATGGGCCTGCGAAGGCTATTTGAACGGCGCGGGGCGAACCCCCAAAACCATCGACGAGCTGAGTTTCTTGAGGCTCAGATGTGACGAGATTGGTGGCTTGCCTGCCTGCCTCCAGCGCAAGCCACAGCCAACACATCTATTAGACTCGTACAACAGCACACACTTTCCTTCTGTTTCAGTTCCAGTTAAGCGCCGCGTAAATCTATTGTGATATTGCAGTAAGACTGTAACAATGAGGCAGGTCTCATCCTTCTTGCAAAACGTACGCTGGATAAGAAGCCGCCCCTGAGAAACACGATTTGCTAAGACATGGCGCCAGCCCTAATTACAGAGGATTATTACATGGCCCTTGGAGTAGAGCAAACGGCTTCGACCCAGCAAATCATCAAGTCCTACAGACAATTAGCGCGAAGGCTCCACCCGGACCATAATGCTAGCCATGATGCTACAGCAGCCTTTCAACGGGTACGTCGAACTTCCCAGTGAGATTTGAGTATGCTAAAAATCAAGCATTAAAGCTCGGCGAAGCCTATGAGGTATTGAAGGATGAAACGCCGAGCATACGATTTAATCTATCATACTATAGCACCAAGTCGCCCCTCCCCCCAAACTACACAAACACCTCGCCCGCCTCCTGCTTCGACCCCGCGACCGGAAGCCCCACGGCCAGGAACTCCACGGTCAGGGGCCCCGCGACCGGAAACCCCGCGACCAGGAACTCCACGGTCAGGGGCCCAGCGACAGGAGGCGCAGGAGAAATGGTGGCGGGAAGCAGCGCAGCGAGCAGCAGAACAGCGGGCAGCAGAACTGCGCGCAGCAGGACAGCGGGCAGCATACCAGCGAGCAGCAGAACAGCGCGCAGCAGAACAGCGGGCAGCAGAGCAGCAGCGGCAAGAGGAACAAGCCAGGATATATCAACAGAACCTCAATGCCGCAACTACAGCATTCCAGAGGGCCCTCTACACACACGCCCACCCCTCCCCATTCCCGCCGCTCGGCAGGAACTCCTTCTATCCCACCATGTATCTGCCGAATCTTAACATACATACATACGCCTCCTACCCCCCCTCGTTATTCTCGCTCGGCGGCGGGCTCGACTCTTATCAGCAGAATCTCGAGGCCGGAACTGGGGCATTCCCGTCCCCATTCTCGCTCGGCGGGGCCGTTTTCGGGGGAGCTTCGACGATGTATCAGCAGCAGGATCTTGGTGCTGGGTTTACACCGCAATCTAGTTACCCCCCAGTCTATTTCGGCGGAGGAAGCCCTCTCGAGGTTCTCGCATCATCAATGTGCGTCCACGACGGCCTGTGGCTGGTAGTCCCGGTCCCAGGACCAGATTTATGTCCGAGGTGCAGTCAGATCCAGTTTGATTTGCAACAATGCCAGCGCTGTGCGATGACGGCGTGCGAGATATGTCGAGATACGGTGGCGCCATATCGTTATTAGATAAAAACATCTGTTCTTCTCATTACGTATATATATATATAATAAAAAAGGTCTATATATGGACGGAAAATACGTGGTTGTAATGTACAGGTAGTGTTTGTATGGGGCCATCCACTCCATCGCTCAATACATGCTTTCGCTAACCCGGCGGCAAAATATTATCGTCATTCTCATTCTCACTCTCACTCTCATTCTCATCCTCATTCTAACTCTCTCCCCCTCACTCACCCTCAGCTCACCCAGACACCCACGCCGCAGCTCTCCTGGCCCCAAACGTAGTAGCCAGGCGCAGTCCGCTCGAGCCCATGGGGAAATAACTGATGAGGTACCAGAGCAAGCAAGCCAGCTGAATAATAGCGGAGAAGAGCGTCAAGAGCGTGCTTCTCAGCTACACAAGTAAAAAAAAACCAAAGGTCAGCTGATATCCTTCTCAAAAACACACACACACACACACACACACACACCACTCTCTCAAGCTTGGGGGGGGGGGGTTTCGCCACCCGAGAGAGCAGCAGACATGTATGAAGGCTATGACGACTTACCCCGAGCGAAAAGTACAGCGTGAGACCGATGGAGCCAAAGTACGCGGCGGTGAAGGGCAGCCGCTGCGCCGACACAAGGTGGCGCCCATATGTCAGCGGGCCCATCATGACGGCCCACGACGCTAGGAATAGCACAGACCCGAGTGACCATCTATAAATCGGGGCTTGACGTTAGCTTCTGTGCATACTGTAGGGGCTCGATTATCAAGAATGCATTGCGGCTTCGTGGTATCCCGCTCCACTCTGAGTCGTAAAGAGGTGCGCCACACCCATACCCATGTCCATGATGGGGGAGGTGGGTGTGTGGGAAGGCTAGCATGTGAAAATGGGCGGCTAGCTGGGCTGTTGGCGCGATCGAGCTTGGGGGCGTGCGCATAGTGTCTCAGAGAAGCCCCATAACGTGCCGGTGGAGGATGACAAGGGGGAGACCTGAGAAAACGGGGAAGATGGGATTTCAAGTACTCACAGTATGGCGAATTTGCGCGGCTTCAAGGCCATGACGGGGAAGAGCGCGAAACAGATGACGAAACATGCTAAGGCCCCGAGGTTACACCCGCTGAATATCAGGATGCGATCCCATCTGCTCACTGAGGTAACGTTAGACACGATCGTGGACCCATAACTCTTTCTTATTTTTTGCCTTTCTGTAGATGATGCGAGATAATGGGGAATGGGGGACCCGCCCATAGTCTCCAGCAGATCGGGACGGCGGGGCAGATCGATGTCCCGTCCCATCGCCCGCTGCTGGAAATACGAGAGGGGGGGCTTCACTCACGTGCAAAGAAGCCTTCTTCTTCCTCCCTCCTATTGGGTGCGGGCAATGGGGCGCCGGGCCCCTCGGTGGTTGGGAGCTGGACGTAGCCATCTCCCCCGAACGGGTTGAGCGACTTGATGGACGAGAGCAGGCCGCTCTGCTGGGAAGTGTCGATGGGCGCTTCCTCGCGCCGCGACCACCCCAGGGAGTTCATGGAGTCGCGGAACGATGACGACGCCATGGTATATGTGTATGTGTATGTGTATGTGTCTGAGTGCTACGCCACGCAGGAGGATCTTCAGGATTCGGGTTGACCGATCTCATGCAGATGCAGGAGTATATGCCGGTAGTTGACTCAGATAACCTCTTGGGATCAATGCCGTTGACTCGCACGGATGGGATTGTGAGGATGTGAGTGGGGGATGTCGTGCAGCAGAAGGGCGTGGACGCAGGTTCGTTTCGAGATGTGAGGTACGATTTGGGGGTTTCGATATGCGCGGCAGTGGAGGAGAGGTTTCGAGTGTGTCCAATGACCAGTGCCGTCAACCAGGATTAAGGAGGCCGATAGCAAGATGTGCCAGGATATGCCAGGATATGCGAGGTATATTCTGAACTATCAGGACTATTGGTTGGGGCGCGTGATCGTGTTTATGTGAATATGGGGTAGTTGCGAAGGGGGAGGCTGTCTTCGCAAGGACGAGATGGTGGTGGAGGCTGGATAGTGTCGAGCTCTGCTATTGGCTCGTTGGCGGGAACGGAGATCGGCTAGAGTGCGGCAGCAGACCAAAGCGCGCAGTAGTGTCGATGACAGGCGCTACTCTGGGCTACCTTGACTACCTGGACGACTACCTTTTAGTACTATAATACTATAAAATTGACGTCGTGTGTGTGCGAAAGTGTGTGCGAAGGGCACCTGTAGTGAGACAAAAGAGGTGGGATGTATATACTTTTTGTGAGTCTCAAAAAGACACTTTTTATTTTATTTTTATGAAGGGGTGGGGTGTGGTGTGGTGGTTGGAATGTGGTGCTCGTCGTATGCGTTGACGTGGATGGATGACGGAGGAGCTCTTGTGGAGGTGGTGGGAGGAGGTGGGAGGTGGTGGTGACCGCAGCCAATCAGAGCGACGGGATTTTAAGCGCCACACCCATAAGTGAGCGGGCAAGGAAAGAGGGAGTCGGCGCGGACCTTTGGGGGAGGAAGGAAGGAAGGCAGCGGGCACAAGGCGCAAGGCAAGCACGGCAAGGAAGGCAAGGAAGGGCAAGGCAGTCAGCAAAAGCCATGGATAGGCCGCCCGTCTGTGGCTTACACATGCCGCCAAATACCACAAGTACACGAGGCCGACACCAAGGAAACATAGCCTCGTAATGCTCCGGGCTTCCTTCGACACTTTCCACCACCGAGTATTCCCATGCAAGCTATGCGAACTCTATGCGAACTCCCGTATCCAAAGTGGGATGGATGCCTGGTAGATGGCGCCCCATAACCCCCCGCCGGAAATAGGAAATAGGAAAATACGGGGTTGGCGCATCGATATGCAGTATCCGCTTTACCAGCAGCAACGTTGGGTCGAAGCAAATCAGAGACAGTCTTCTCTCGCATCTCCCGCTTTTCCCGCCTCCTCTTCGAAGGCTGGGGAATGGATGGAATGGATATAATGGATGGACTGGGTGGACGGGATGGAATGAGTGGGAGGGAGGGAAGGGAGGCGGTGGGTGGGGAGGCGTGGGAGGGAGGGTGTGCCTGCCACAGTGAGACACACCGACGCCGAGATCGAAGCTAGTTGTGAGACCTGCTCCAGCGTGCAAGTCCTCGCCCATGCTATTTTGCCATGGATGATACACATTTCCCACCGGCAAGTCTGGGAAACGTGGGTTGGACGCCGCCCCCTCCACCATTTCCCACCACCTCCCACCACCTCCCACCACCATCCACCACCAAATGTGAGAAATGTAGAGCCTTTTTGGGGGGTCAAGAGGTCAAGAGGACCAGTCAGGAGCGAGAGGGGTGTCTGATGAGGAGGAGGAGGCCAAAAGTGTATCGCTCATCGCTCATCGTTCTCACAGCACCGCCCTCCTCTCCTCCTCCCTTCTCCACCCCGTTTGAAAATGCCATGTCTCGTAAAGATAGAAATAGAAGCACTGTGTCCCCAGAATAAAACGGTTTTCAGACTTTCCTACATATCACCCTGACAACTGTGTGCGAACTGCAAACGATATTCTCTCAGCCTTTTTTTTTCCCCCTACTCTATCATCGGTTGCCTTGGTGGTTGGTACTAACTGATACTGTTCTGTTCTGACTGTACTATTATACCTCGCGGCTCATTCCAACACTGAGGCGTGGTTGGTACTATTTTAATATTCTCCAGTCAACAAACCAGTTGTAGCCTTACACAGTCACAGTCACAGTCACTACTCATTCACATCTGTCGAGCCAACGTCCACCTTCACACATCATCTCATCTTCACCTGCTCTGACATCAACTCCATACAGCAAACGCTCTCTCACCACAACAAAACAAGTTCTCACCGTGCAAGCACTCTCTCATCGAGTACTGCAGCGGACAACGGCATCTTCCAATACAACAAACACACCAAACTACAACAAGCGCAGGCTGCAGCGGTGTGCCTTTTTAACCAAGACAGGCTGCGATTTACCAGTCATACAGAACGTTCCTGTACGACTTCTGCAGCATCCCCCGACCGAGCACCAACCGCCTGTCGATGCGAACTCCAGCTCAAAAAGTCAAGTCGCAAACACTACCACAACACTCTTCGGCCCTTCTTCGACGACTCGACCCACGTTCTTTTCGCATGAGAAAGACGAGATCCTGCACCTCCTGCACCTCCTGCACCTGGATCTGTCAGCGCGCCGTCGACCCGTACAACTCGTCATAGCACTTTCCCTCACAATCATCCGCGACCACCACGGACGGCACTTTCACATTCCAGTCCCGCCAACTTACCCGCTGGGGCCAAGAGATTCTTCGAGTCAAGACCCAGGTCAAGAACCAAGACGGAGCTACTGTGCCTCGACTTATATTATATATTATAACGACTTCGAAGCAAGCTATTCACACCTTGCCCGACGCTCGTTGAACCTATCATATCAGCCTCGGTATATTATCTAGCCGACCGACGGAGAGTTAGCCTCCAGGCGCAATAACTAGACTGGCGAAATTCGATATTGGAGGTCTTACCCATCATACCCATCATACCTCCTCGTACCAGTCGCATCCATCGCCATCGTCGAAAAGCCACGAGGGTTAAGTGGATTCTGGGTACTGGTACTGCAGATACAAACCATCCCTTGTCCACGTTGTGCTATATACTTCATATACACCATATACTCTTCGGGCTTCTTTCCTCTAAACACAGTTAGGAGCAACACTCTTGGCGACAAACCATCCCACCTATCTCACCCCTCACCCGTCTACCGGCCATACACGATCGTGAGATTTCCGGCCCGCCCTCAGCTCGGACGCACTTGCCTCCAACTGTACTCGAGTACATTTACCTTACTCCACACTTCTGATACTCTTTGAATGCACGAATGCACAGATAGCACAAAATTAATTCAAGACCCTACCCGCGATTACAGCGAAACACAACACAACCCCGCTGATTCGCTCCACTTAAACAAACACACCGATATTATATTGACACAACCACCACCACCCCTTTTCGCGCCTTCGCTCCGTCTCTGGGCACACACTTTCGCCGGCGCCAGACTCAAACAGTAAGCTGTTCACTTCGGCGATATAGTGGCCAGAGCCTTCAGCTTCCTTGTCTTCTCCGGGTCGCCAACCAAGCATTCCCGTCGTTCCGAACCACAAAGTGTTAATTACCCCATATTCTACACTACTACGCCTCAATATCGACCGGCATTCCTGGTTCCCAGCTTACCCACCAATATACCTGTCCTGCCTTACAGTGGCTACCACACACCGAGGGTAAACCGCTTGTGTACAGTACGGTACAAGTGAGCCATCTCACGACTCTGTTACAGCCTCGGTCAACAACTCTCCCTGCCCAGGCTTCAACAAACAAGTTGGACAGAAAGTGCGCCGATCCCTTCTACTTCATTATTGTATGAAGCTGGGCGATTTGATTGGAACTCGATCCAGGTCTTAAGGCGGCCACTTTTTTTACCTGTCATAAATATCTTGAGTGGGAATTCGTCCGCAATCTAGCGACTTGGCTAGCACCGCCGCCATTTTGTCTGGCTCATTCTACAAGCCCGACCCTACCACCTCGAACTCTCCCTTTATCCATGACAGGCAAAACACGCCACGCCTGCACTTTCACAATAAGCTGTCGTCGCTCCATTGTTCCCTTGTCAGACGGCAATTGACGGCTTGCGACACAGATCGTACATCAAGTACAGGATCCTTGTCATCCCACTAGAGTACCTTGCGGATCCGGATTGCGCAGTTTCGCCTCAACCTTCGAAGCGGTAAGAGCGGTAATTGATGCACCACCGCCACCGAGACGAACCCTTAATAGCCAAGAGACTATTGCAACCTCCAGGTAAGCTCCATTTTAATCTTCTCTCACTTTTTTCGCATTGTTTGCGACTGCATCAGTCCCGCCCATCATGGAGAGGCTACCGCGCCGTCGAACGTGGAGCGCCGATATGCTCAGAGGGCATAGACCAGTATGGCTTGTTTCTCACTGGACATGTCTCATGCTTTGACTCCCTGTTGTTGCCGTGAGGCGGCAGCCGTTCCTTTGTTGTCGCAGACTGTGATTTGGCCAGACACTAATGTTTGTCTTGCTCAATAGGAATTACTACATCTCAGACCCCCGCAATCACCAAATAGCAACCTTCGAAAAGACAAACTTCGGCCCACAACTTGGCTGCGCAAACCCTCGGATAACAGCCGGGGCCTCTTAAAAACAATGGCTGGCACGGGAGCCTCCAGCCCCTTTATCAAGGACGAGCCTGACGACCAGCTCTTCGGTGCCGGTCACAACCAAAGATTCATGGGCGGCAACACCCATCAGCAGTTCAACATGCCACAACAACAATTCAACAACTTCGGTTCCACACCTGGGACGAATGGCAGCATAAACCCCAATGACCTGTCCTTGCCAATGTCAGTTCAAGCGGGTAGTTACCTTGGCGGTGGCTTCCAAGGAAACTTTGCGTCGCAACCATCAAATCCCAACGGCAGTTACTCGAAGGGCATCTCCGCATTAGACGACGATGATCTACTTGAAAGCCTGGGTGGATTCCAAGAGCAGCAAAACATAAATCACAATGGGTTGCCGCAGAACCAGCAGAATTTCAACAACCTCGAGGAATTCGACTTCAACATTCAGACCATGTACCCTGGGCAGGCTGGCTCCATGCCCATGGAGCAGCACCCTCAGATGGTCAATGTCTACTCCAGCACGCCGGACGGAGACCCAATACAAAGCCCGTTCGTACACAACTTCAACCACCAACAAATCAGACAAATGCAGCAGCAGCACCAACAACAGTTTGGCAGCTCGTTGCAGTCGCCAAACTCCTTCACAAACTCCCCTCTAGCAGGTGAGCTGCATTCTGGGTCCGCAGACAACTATATGAGCCAAAAACAACGGGCACGGCCGTCACTGCCCATGCAGCGAAAGTCATCTGCCTCGAGGGGACCATTAACGCCAAAGACCCCTAGCATTGGTGTTGGTGTCGGATCTATGAACCTCAACGGACAAGAATCGGGATCCTACCCCTCACAACCTATCAGGACAAGCGCTCATCGCAAGACACCGTCAGCGCAATGGGAGCAAGGTGTTGGCAGCCTACAATCCTTCCCAGGGTCAGGGTTCTCCTCACCGATACAAGCGGGGATGCACCCCAACCCCCAAATAGCAGACATCCTCAAGTCCGGCTCGATGCCCACTAAGCTCAACGGCGCGCAATCCGGCAGCGCGCCGGCGATGCAAACCCAAGAGATGAAGCGACGCAGGCGGCGCGAATCACACAACCTCGTCGAGCGCCGCCGCCGCGACAACATCAACGAGCGCATCCAAGAACTCAGCCACCTCGTCCCCATGCACCGTCTCGAAGACGAAAAAGTCCGCAAAGCCCTCCAGAACAACTCCCCGCTCTCCCCCACCCTTGGCTCCACCAGCATCTCCCCGCCCCAAGCCACCTCCGGCCTCGCCGGCCCCGGCGCCCGCCGCGCCACAGCGGGGAATATCACCCAGGGCATCCCCGTCGAGGAGAAGGACAAGGGCCCCAACAAGGGAGACATCCTCAACGGCTCCGTCAGCTGGACCCGCGACCTGATGTGGATGCTCCACGTCAAGCTGCAGCAGCAAGAAGAGCTCGCCAACCTCGTCACGGACCTCGGCGGCACGTACCCCTTCGAGCCCACCGAGGACGAGCGCCGCATGCAGACCGAGCTCGTGGACGCCATGCACAAGAACGGCGTGTCGTCGTTCTCGTACTCGCGCGCCCCCGGGACCGGGCTGCGCGTGCCCAAGCACACGGATATCAAGGGGGATCCGGTCGGCGCGGCGCGGGATGCGGATAGTAGCGTTTCGCCCGCGGAGAATGGGGGGGAGGACGCGGTGGCGGTGGGCGTTGGGGGGCAGTATTGGAGTGGCCATAATAGTGGGGGGAGTGGCGCGGGGAGTGTGAGCTTCAAGGAGGAGGATGAGTATGGGATGGATCTCACGCAGTAGCGGCGTGTTCGTTCGCTTCCAGATTCTTGCTTATCTGACTTGTTTTGATCTCCCTTGACTTGGCTTGCGGGCCTGCGCACTTGGCTTCATTGCTCCGATTGCTCAGCATCTTTCCCTCGGATTCCACCGGTTCAGAGTGGTCCGGATGGGTTTCAAGTCATTTCTCATATTCCCTTTTATGATACCTGGCACAACGGCGTTTACGACTTGAAATGTGGCTTACGATGTCTCTTCCCTTTTTTACACCTTTTTATTCTATTTATCATCTTTTGAGTTTTCGAGTTTTTCATCCCGTGCTTTTACGCGCGAAGACGTTTGTTAGTTTGTTTTGTTTGTTGGTGTTTATTTTTTTGGCGGGTTCGGGGCGGGGGCTATGGGATTGGTGGGGGGGGAGAGGGAGGGTTGTATTACACTTGAGGTGGCCTTTTTATCGTTCATTGTAATTGTCTTCAGATGTGGGTTTGGTAGGGGTGGCTTTAATCCTACTGGTTTTTTTTCTGCTGCTGTGTAGGGGGAGAGCGCGAGCGGGATGTGATGTGGTAGAGTGGTGGAATTGCGCGGGAGAGAAGGATGTAGGTGGCTGGCAGTGCCGCTGCTGCTGGGTCGGGGGTCTGTCCCGATGGATGATGGGGAGGTGGTGGAGGAGGATAACTTACATCGTTTTGTGCGTTCGTTACGTACGTATGCGGTCTAGTTACCGGGGGGAGAGAATGCAGTGCTGTTATATAGACCTTTCTTGAGCCCCTGAATGTGCTGTGATGTGATGCTGTGAGGAAGCTGCGAGGATGTTGTGATGCTGTTGTGATGGCATTAAATTAGTCTAAGACGTTTTTATACAATACACCCACCCCCTCTACCCATCCATCCATTCCCCCCACTTCAAAATCCGAATCAAATCAACCCCTCATCGCGCAACACCCAACGCCATATCCTCCCCCCTCCCCGGCCTATACGCCTCATACCCCATCTCCCTCTCCTCGCCCCTCACCCTCCTCGGGCTCATCTGCACCGGCGACACCGGCCCATCCACAAGCTCATCCCTCGCCTCCTCCCTATCCCCATACCCCTGGTCCCCACGATGGAGGAGTTCGAATTCATCCTACACCCAAACTCAGCAACTGCCACAAAAAAAAAACGCACACACACAACAGCACAACAGTAGCAAAGCGTAAGCGCGCAAAAAAGACTACGCCGCCGACCCCACGGGAACACCCACAGTATCTCTATCGCGATTCCTCCCCCCCCCACCACCAAACCCTCGCTCCTCTTCATCCCTGTCGAAATCCCGCCCTCCATCAAGACCATGCACATGCCCGCCCGGCACGCCACTACTCCCGCTCCCCTCCCTCCCCAGATCCTCCATCATCACCGCCTCCCCCGCCTCCCTCCCCTCATGCTTTCCCCCCACATAACCCCCGACGCCGACACCAGCCCAGAACGCGCGCGTCCTGCTGCGCGGGCCCCAGCTCCACCCGGCGCCGCGCGAGAGGGGGAGGTGGTAGTACCTGAACGCTGCGAAGGCGGCGACGGTGCCGATGAAGGAGCCGGAGAGGATGTCGAAGCCGTGGTGGCGGAAATCAGAGTACCGCGTCGCGGCGATGTACATCGCGGCGCCTGTTGGGATGAAGGCTAGCGCGAGGAGGTAGAGCGGGGGGGAGGCGGCCTGGTTGCGCGCGGCGATCTGGCGGTGGTCGAGGTTTGTGGGGTGGTCGGAGTGGGAGGAGTGGGAGGAGTATTTGGAGTATTTGTCTGCGGCAGGGAGGCGGGAGGGGAAGGCGGAGTGGTAGGAGCTGTCGGACTGGGTGGGGGGTTTGGGGGAGAGGAAGGGGAGGGTTAGGGCGAGCTTTGAGGCCAGGAAGAGGGAGAGGTAGACGAGGCCTGCGGCGGAGAAGGAGGAGTGGCCGCTGGGCCAGGAGCGCCATCCGTCGTCGAGCAGCTTGGCGTCTTTTTGGGTGCAGATCCCCGCTGTGACGAGGGTGACGGTCGTGTCGCGCACGGCGGGGATGCCGGCTACGGCGTACTTGGAGATCTGGCTCAGGTCGGGGATGCAGCGCGCGATGACGTCCGGGCGCGGCTTGCCGACCAGGTTCTTGAGGCCGGATGTGATGAGCCAGGAGGAAGCGCACGACATGCCCAGGCCGAGCCAGCCGGTGAACCACTCCCAGAGCTTGCGGCGCCAGATGAGGGATTTGGGGACGGAGGCGGGGACGGAGGGGCCGGGGACGAGGATGAGGCTGACGAGGAAGATTATGGCTGCTGGGGCGCCGAGGCTGACGATGATGACGACGGCGATGGTGACGGTGTCGGGGTTGTCGGGGTAGGAGAGCTCGGGGTTGGAGAGGGAGATGGGGCGTTTGTTGGGGGAGATTTCGCCGAGGCCGACGCCGATGGCTGCTGCTCCTCTGGGGGGGGTGGGTGTTAGTGTTTGTGAGAGAGAGTTGGTGAAGCTGGGGAAGCTGGGGAGATGTGAAGCTAGAGTAGAACTTACATGATGATGATCCAGTCGAGAGCATAGCTCAGCATGAGCCGTATCGACACGCGCGAGGTCTCCCTTCGCGCCATGCTTACGACGCGCATATATGCTCCTCCTATCTGGTCATTCACTGTGTTTTGTGTCAAAGAAAGAAGAGTTTGTCAAGAAGAAAGATCTATTTGGTGTTACAAGCTGTGATAGCTAGCAGGGTGTCCGGTGACCCCTTGGAGGTGAAGTTGAAGCGAATTCGGCTGGGAAAGTCGCGGGTCGCGGAAGAGGTAAAAGAAAGAGGATCGTGGGTTTCAATCAGAAGATAAGACAATGACGGGTAACTCGAGCCAAGGAAATCCGGTGTGAGGGAGGGAAACCGGTAGAGTTAGTGAGAGGGCGGGACGGGTGGTGGTGATCTTGTTTTTTAGGGAGAGACGACGGTGAGATTGACTTTGGGGCTTCCCTATGGGGGCATACGAGCAGTTGCTAGTTTCATCGCGCCCCGGACGCCGAGCACAGCCATTCGCCGGGGTGTCGATCGGCAGTCCAGCCCCGGCTTGGAACGCCGTTGAATATCCCAATCAGAAGGGAAGTTGCACACGTGTAGGTGCAGTTTCTAGCAGTCTTACTGGATACTTACGGCGCCATTGCTGACTGTGATTGACTGTCTAGGACCTATCCACTGTTCTCTGTGTCGTCAATTGCTGTATTCTACTCTATTTTTTACCACTTTCCTACTACTGATGTGCTGTACAATGGGGCGCTGACGACAAGATTGTGGCTGCAGGGAGGAGGCAGTGCAGCAGCGAACCACGGCTACAAATTGGGGATGATCTGGTGGAGATCGATCCCTGGCGCTTACTGTTACATGCGTACGCGTCGTGTACAACCAGAACCCAACCACAAAGATTATATATGCACGCATTTTCGTATTCTCGGCAGTATAATCTACTTATATCCATACATTCTGAATAAGTAACTGTATAATAACTGAATAATAACTCAATAAGTGTAACCCACTTTCCCCTTCCTTTTCCCTCATACTGCCAAGCCGTCGGTCGTCGGTCGTCGCTCATCGCCGCGCTCGCGTGTCCCATCCAATGCGCGTTACACTTATTTAAAGATTATTGTAGATTTAGAGATTAGACAATTCTGATACGCCTTGGTAGTAGCAGCTTACTTAGTGTTGGTGATACTACCAAGTACCACCAACCACTAAACCAACTGCCCCTGGCCCCCGTCAGCCTCGCCCAAAATCTACCGTTGGTGGTGGTGGTGGACTGGTTAAGTGGTTCAGCCTCGTCCTGGTAAAATTCCCTTGTAGACGCAGCCCGCCCCTCGCTACCAGTATTCCGGACCGGCGTGTGAGGTAGCCAGAAGGTGGTGGTGGTGGTGGTCCTGGTGCTGGATAAAGTTAACCACCCCGCAGGAAACAAGATCCAAAGATCTCATTACAACATTACACCCACCCCACCACTACTCGTTCAATCTAGAATCTAAGACCTTATAAAGTGAAGACAGATACTCGTAAATCTATTTTTAATCCTCTTTCTCCTCTTTAAATCTGCTCTTATCCATCCACAACCAACCCCACTACAGCATACAAGCCTTCTCCGGCCTTTTGAAGCGGGGAACTTGCTCGCCGCACCGCGACGCAAACGCCTCATCTATATATATATTACCATCCCCCTCACCACCAGCTATACAGCACAGCCATGTCCTCACAAACGCCGCAAGGTCCGCCATCTCCCATTCCATCCCTTCCTCCCCTACCCTTCCCAGCCCGCGCAACCAATCCCAACTAACACCCCCCGCAGATCTAAACAAGACCCTCTCCTCCCTCTCCCTCGACACCTCCTCCACAACCACCACCTCCTCCTCAAACCCCCGAAAGCCCGCCCCTGCCCCCCTTGCCGACTCCTGGGAAGACGACGACGACTCAAACAATGGCTCCGGCGCAGAAGCAGCAACAGAAGCAGAAGAAGATGACGATGATGCCCTAGCCCGCCGCCCCTCCAACCCATCCGCCCCGCCACCAACCCCCATCTCCCCACCCCCCACCTCTCTACCAACCAGCCCCATATCCCCCACCAGCGCGCTGGCAGGGAGCAGCATCGCGGACCGCTTCGGCGGGTACTCCTCCCCCGCTCCCTCATCCTCACGCGAAGGGCGCGAGGGTCGACTAGGAGGCGCGGACAAGAGGCAGGAGAAGACGGATGCGGTGGCGCGGAGGATGATAGCGGGGGCGTTGGGGATTAGGGCGCCGAAGAAGACGGAGGAGGAGAGGGCGTATGAGAGGGCTGTGAGGGAGAAGGAGGTTAAGCGCCGGGAGAGGGAGAGGGAGGAGAAGGTTAGGGAGGAGGAGGAGAAGGAGAGGGCGAGGAGGAGTGTTTGGGAGGATTAGAGGGGGAGGAGATGTAGAGAATGTGTACATAGGATAATTTATCACGATGTTTCATCATTGTACCAAGACGTACATCTTTATCACGCATTAATTTGTCTCATCAAACACATCATAATCACCCAGTCACAGCAGCATACAATAGACCAGGGAACAAAAACCTAGATGAGAACAATCTGTATTCGCAAGCACAGCCATATCTCTCTAATGTAGCCCCAGGGCAGCACAAAAGGCAGACCAGAGAAAATCTATATCCCCAAGGCAACAGGCACATAGATCTCTCCATCCATCCACCACCACGCAACCACCGCTCAAAAATAAAATCAAAGATGGAAAAAACGCCGTGAATCCGCCCCGTGGTGTGTGTAAAAAAAGAGCGAATCCCACGCCCCCCCCCCGCCGCACCACCCCCCGTACCAATAAACCCATCCATCGTCATCTCGTCAACGGGCTCAAAGTCTCGTTTCTTGACGGAAACACCGCATGGCTCAGTCCCATATCTCATCTCGCAAATAAAAACTCAATTTCGTCTGCCTGTTCCGTTTCGCGCCATTTTTCTAGACCCCTGCGACTGCTGCGGTTGCCTTACTGTTTTTTTAATTTTTTATTTGGTTGCGGAACTTTTTGGTTTTGGGTACGACAGGACTAGGCAGAGCCGCCGATCTGCTCCTGGTGCACCTCGAGGGTGTCGCCGTCTTGCATGTCGAGCTGAGGGTGAGTCAGTTATAGATCCCATCGATCGATAGCGGGGTCATCGCGGGCGGTGGGGGAGGGCGTCATCACAGCCTCGCGCGCGCGCATCCAGGTGAACCCAAAAATGTAAAATGCCATGATGAGTCGGGGGGAAAGTACTCACGGTATCAGGCGAGTCGGTAGCCTGGACTCTGCTGCCGTCGAACAGGAAGCGGACGGAGCTGGGCGCCTTGCCCTGCCTCTCGCAGAAGGCATCCATCAGCTTCTTGAGCTGCGTGGTGCGCTTGATCTTGAAGAAGACCTCGTTGTTGTTGTCCGTCACCTTGATGTTGAGGTGCTCGGTCTGCTGCGCCTCTTCGGGCTTGCTTGGGGCGCCGGGGGAGCCGTTCTCGTCGGAGCCGGACATGGTGGTTTGGGAGGTTGTGTTGTGTTGGGGTGGTGGGTGCTGGGGGAGGTTGTTAGTTTGAGGGTTGTCGCTCGGGGTCTGGGGGTGTGAATGGGGGGAGGGGCGTACTGTTGGGGGGTTTGAAGGTGTGAAGCTGGGGGTTGCTGGAGAGAGGGCTTTTGTTGTGTTGTTGGATGGTGGTGTTGAGGTGGTTGCGATTTTGTTAGAGGGCGGGCTGTTGAAAGGGCCGTGGCGTGGCGCGAACTGCGGCTTTGGTCCGCGCTAATTGATACGCGATGGGCTGTATCCGATCCTGGCACCAGGCGAAGAAAGTAGTACTGTGGCAAGTGTGCTTTAGATAGAAGCGTTTGGAATTCACCTTCTGTTGACTTCTATACCTCCAATTAGAAGTTGTTGTTTTATTCGGAGCCTTGAGTTACAGAGCACTGCTTGTCTATTTTATTAAGCATTTCTTGTTTGGGAGCAGAGTTACGACGGTTCAAGGGTGTGGTTTCATACTCGGCTCTATCAAATTATGGTATGGATGCCGTCATCCCACACAAAGAAGCGGTTTTCGCTGACCATGGCGCAGGCACCAAAGGACGATATTACAACAGACCCTCCGTGTCACCCACGGGCAGTGAGTATTCCATTTGAGATTGGTTATATCATTATAACTTCACTTCAAGATCACCTCTAACAAGACCCTTATAGTGTGCCATTCAAAGTATGTCACGATCCCGGAATGGTGATTTCGCACTGACACATCCTCCAGACTGTATACAGAAGAACAATTATGACGAGTCAAAGTGTAAAGCCGAGATAGACGCCCTGTACGAGTGCTGCAACGCCTTCTATGAGAAGAACGGAGATGCTGCCAAGACAGTGAGCTGTCCGAAGGCTAATCTGCTCAGATTGAAGATGAGGCAGCTGGCGCAAGAGAAGGGATCAAAGTAAATAGACTTGGCAAGACTATTCGGCGCATATCTAGAAGCAACTATGTATAAATCACTCGAGATGATAAGAGAGGAAGAATAGCTCCCTCGCTTGTTCAACCGTCTCAAGCAAAATTGTGTATAAAATGAAATATATACCACTCCAATTTAACGTCCACCTTCACGCCCACGAGAGGTCAGGGTTCTGTTGTAAGGAAGCGGAGTCCTTCTTGGCGATCTTCAGCACGCAGTGAGATCCTCTTGGGACCTGATCAAGCATTGAGTGTTTGACCCGAGACTCTAAATAGATGGCCGAAAACATTGTAAAGAGAAAAGAAGAGGAGAGTGCGAGGAGGAAATTCTGAATTTATCTTGTCCGTTCGCCAAGCCCACGCTTACCGCAACGGGCGAGCTGCTGAACTAGACGCGCCTCAGGTACAACTTCAGAAAAACAATCCAAGAACAAGCACTTGGAGCTATATCCACAGCGACCTCCGACGTTCTGGGTTTGATTTTCGCATGAGCAGTTTCGTCTGTCTCTTCTAACCAACATCTAAGAGCTTGTAGTGATTATTTTTGTTATCTCCTCCAGCCATGGCGCCAATGACTAGACGGGGACGCCAGACAGCCCCAAATGATTTCTTGAATCCTCAAGCCATCGTGCCGCATGTCAGCCGTGAAGAGAGCTGGCAGCTTGAAGGCGTAAGCAGATCTAGTGTTACTATATTATCCCCATTCTGACGTTGCACAGGACGATTCGCGATCGGAAAGAGAGCTCTCTGAAAACCCTTCTGGTTCCTTCCAAGACTATGACGGCGAGTTTGAATACGATACTATAAGTAAGCCGCGAGACCGTCCTGCGCCATTGAGCTTCTACTAATAACTATTCTTTTACAGGATATCAGCCGGCACGAGACTTCGACGGTGGAGAGAGCCATGAGGATATCCTGCACCCTCTGCGCGAAGCCGCAAACAGGGTTGGCCGGGAGGTCGAGAAGTTCGCAGAGGTCCTGGACGGCTACAACCCCCTGAAGGCCGTCGATGATGCCGACAGGAAGGATATGACGTTTGATCTAATCGATTCATACCACGATATTGCGATTGAAGCTGTGAAGAGGCTCCGTGCGCAGCACAAGCGCCGACAGGTAGGCCATACAGGGAGGAAGAATATACTTGGGTTTACAGCAGACAATGATGAGGATGCAATGGATGAAGACGGATCTGATGACCAGGAACTGATCGAATCGAACCCCCAAACTACGCCTGAGGACCTCAAGCGCTGGGAGCAGGAAGCCCGTACCTGGGACCTGTTGCGCCGAATGACCACCTTGCAATATGGCCCGCCGCAGACTCAAGATACGCCTCCAATCCACCGCTACTCTTCGGAGCGTCATATTTGGAATTCATTTTTACAGAATGATACGCTTGGGTTGGAGCGACACACTGTGCTCGAGTGGCTCAAAAACACAGCTGATGAGTCGGGCGAGGATATTGATGTGCTAGTCCAAGAATTGCAGCAGAATGCCGACAGAGGCGATATCACTGCACATGGATGGCTACACACGAAATCCGCGATTAAGAATCAAAAGCGACTCCACGCGTGGCAATACACCCTCGATCCTACCAACTCAGAGGTCAAACACGCCCTACGCAATGCGTCTAAAACAGAGGCTCTAGTCACGCAACTGGATCCAGATGCGCCAATACGCCAGAATCTCAACCTGGAAGCGCCAGATCAATACTTTGAGAGGGCTATATGGCGCGGCTGCTACGAGCTTCTCCGTCGCGGAAAGAGCCGCGAGAATATCCGAGAATGGTGTCAAGACCGCCAGGAAATCTGGCGCGCTGTGAGCATGGGGGGCTTTCCAGATGACGACTCGCAAAACGATACCGCCGACCACGGCTCGAGGGCACTGTGGCGCCGCATGTGCCATGCCTTGGCTAAACGTGGAGGCTCCGATATATACGAGACTGCCGTGTATGGTGTTCTCGCCGGCGACTTCTGGAGTGTTGTGCCAGTCTGCCAATCTTGGGATGACCAGATGTTCGTTCATTACAACTCGCTGATCCGAAGCCAATACGAGGCGTTCGTTCTGAAGAACTTCCCAAACCGTGCGCCCCAGGACCAGGTCCTGTCAATGGAGGCTTTTGATGCGATCAGCTTCCACGGCGACCCAGCGACCGTGGGGTGGAAAACCGTGGAATTGCTGAATACCAAGCCTGAATTCATCAAGGAGGCACAACAGCCTTTGAAAATGCTCCAGGGGGTTCTTATCGGGAACACATTCCGCGATTTCATACGCGAACAGGGAATTGCTATCTCCAAAGCCGCAAATGCCCATGATACGTCGAAATTGATCGATGATCTCCAGGCCGATCCGAAAAATGAAGACCAGGTTGTGTATATCAAGACGGAAGACTTTGACAGTCTCCGGGTCTTGGCGCATATGGTCCTTGCCTTCAAGAGCCTAGGTATGACATTTGGCAACGAGAAGGATACCTACGCCATCGAAAGCGTGGTTGTGGCCTACATCTCTTTCCTACGCCTTGCCGGCAAAGAAGAACTCATCCCCCTCTACGCTGCCCAGCTTTCCGACGCCAGGACCTACTCGACCCTCTCGCGCGAGCTCCTCGACGTCACCGACCCCGACCAGCGCATTACCCAAATCAAGCTAATGAAAGAGCTCGGACTCGACGTGCAGCGCTTCGTGCGCCTCCAGACCGCCTTCCTCCTCGTCGACTACCCCGACACAACACCCGGCTACCCAGCCGCGCGCACCTTCTCCATCCTCGTCCCAGGCCAGCACTCGAACCAAGGCCTAAGCCAGAAGCTCCGCCCCAACTTCATCGGGAACACCGTCGCGCGCCCCGAAGCCCTACTAATCCGCGCCTTCGAATGGCACCTCCTCGTCGACGGGATGTGGAGCGAAACCTTCCGCACCGGCACTGCGCTATTCGTGCGCTTCTTCAAGCATGGTCACGTTGCCGCCGCACGTGAGCTAGCCGGCTGCATGCCCTCCCGTGACATCGCCGCGGCGAAAACCGCCGTCCTTCTCGGCGAAACACTTGAGCTATCACAGCTCGCCGAAGGCGGCGACGGAACCGACCTCGAGAGCCTCCTCCGCAAACACATGGCCGACGAGGCGCGCGCATACGTCGAACTCGAAGGACTCATCAACGCGCTCGACTACATCGAGGGCGTCGCGGGTATCATCGACTCACTGCAGTTGTCGCAGGTGTATGTCTCCACTCCTTCTTCTTTCCCCCACTTCCCCCGCCGCCCCAAGGCCAAGACGGCAGAGCAGCACCAGCAGTTGAAGCAGCAGCTGGAGCAGCATAGCCAGCGGAGCCTGTATCCCCCCTATGATCTCCTCCTAACGCACCGCAGTAAGCAAGACGAGCGATTGAGCAAGAAGCTCCGCCTCGAGTTTCACAATAGCTTTTCCAATATCCGGCTCAGCGTCGCACCGCTGCTGGATAATTGGCTCGTCAAGAGTCGCCAAGGTATGCCTTCTGTTCCTATTCCTTCGCGCCTATTTTCCCTGTTTATTAACCTCCCCCAGCAAACCCCTCCCTCATCCCCCTTCACGCAACCTACCTTCCCCCCACCCTCCTCGCATACGCTGCTCTCCTCAATAACGCCGGTCTCTACATCTCCCGCGACCATTTCCTCGAGAGCATGGAGCTCGCCAGCGTCATCGCCACGAACACCGAGCTCACGAATGTGTTCTTGGGTCCCGACGCCACGGCGAACAAAGACGGAGATAACGAGGGGGGAGAAGAGGGTAGGGGAAGAAATGCGATGGCGGATTTGGTACAAGGCGTTGCAGGCGATGCAGTGGCATTGCTGTTTAGTACCGGCCCAGATAAGAGTCGGATGCGTGGTGGGAGGAGGGCCAGGGAGGGGGGATGGAAGGGGGAAATTTGGGGCGTTGGGAAGTAAGGTGTGGATTTACAGATAGGATAGGGGTAGATTTAAGGGTGAAGCTCTCTGCCACTTCTTCCATGGGCTGGCAAGATACAGTTGTGATGGGGCATAAAGTATTGGAGTTTTCTGTATATTAACTATGTGATAATCGATTCTCATAGAATGGGAATCAATATGAAGGAAGGGTTGTCTGATTGAGTTTCATGCTGCCTCATATTCCATGCCCATTGACTATTTGATAATCAAATGTTATGAGAATCAGCAAAGCCTAGAATATGATACTCCTATCATTTGCCCATTGACTATGCGGTAATTAATGATAAATCATTTGTCCCTTGCGACCTGATGCTCTTGCAAAATATTCGGTCTCTTAGTTGGGAGGAAAGGTAACGCCGGCTTAGTTAACACAGTCTCTTCTTTCTTCCATGGTAGCTTCTCTCGGAGCCGTTTCTTAAAGCTCGGCATTGTCCGCGAGAATCTGAGAAATGCATGCCTGTATAAACGATAGATCAGAGTATTGTAGTTATTTTCGGGGAGAGGAAGGTTGAGATTACACGATACTAGCGTTTGGAGGTGCTACAGCATATAGCAGCCCCAGGGGTATCACTGGCATGTTCAAAGGGGCGACGTACACGTGATCTCTCACGCTCAGCTAGACATCACAATTTATATCTAATTCCATTGATGTGCCAAGTTCAGCCCATCCTCACATCTTCCCAGTGATCTCAAATAGCCCGCCGATCGAGGATCTCAGGTCAGTACTGCGGCATGTTACAGCTGGGGTAGCGGGAACTAGAATAGTACGGAGTGGGCCTTTCGTGCTCCAACAAAAAATGCGGGGTCATCCCCTCGCAATATATTTTCCCCATACCCCATGACAAAGGCTGTCATCAGTCAATACGTATAAATGTCTCGAGACTTCGTCTTCATTTGATATTAGACTAGCCCTATGCCTCGTACTATGTCGGATATTGAGGATCCCTGCGAGAATTGTAGAGGCAAGAGATTGACACCATTTCCCAATTGTATCGCAGTTGCTGATTGTTTTAGAGCGCCATCAAAAATGCACGAGTAAGCTCCTTTCCTTTCATCAGCAAATATCATGCATTCGCTTGCACCTTCCATAAAGATCAAATTTCCACGAGATCAGCTAGCTCTGTTCTTCTTTTACACTTTAACGAGCAGATTCGGCGCAATCCTAAGATTTCCGTGCAAAATGTACTGACTTGGAGCAGCTGATGACAATGATTCCACCTGCAAGCTGTGCCGTCGGTTGAACGCGCTTTGTGTTCGCAACAAAGATAAATTGAAATTCCGCCATGGATCGACGGCGAGATATGATGCTGCATTCAAGACTGACCAGCCATGGTTTAAGCAATCTAGCAACAGTACGTGCATTTTCTTCATTAGATTATGGCGGATGATAAGCGACAAGACGGAGAATGACATCCTCATTTCTTCGCGGGTCGTGACGGCATAGAGGAATATAAAAGGGTGGGGCTTCCTCTAGAGACACGTTTCTAAGTCCGCCATCCATTGTACTATCTTGGGTCATAACAAGAAGAGCATGCCATTTTTCAACCTAGGAGACAAGACTTTTATCACCAGCCCCGATGCTTTTCTTAGCCCATTTATCATACCTGTCTGATGTTCCTATATCAGATGTCCAACTTACCATCTTGGCTAATATAGCAATTTCGTTTTAGCTAAATTACAATTTGTGGATGAAAGGCCAGAGCTTGAAAACTATTATGGTCAGGAGAACACCCCAAGAGAAAGCAGTGTCGCAATAAGGGAATATGACAGAAATATCCGGAAAGCGTCAGCCTCAAACCCAATATCGAGCGGAATCCACAATACCATTCATAGTACTTCGCCAATCGACCAAGAATTTTCGAGGTCTTTCGCTTTCAGCCCACTTGAAACAGCCATCTGCTTTCAAGCGTCTACGAGTGGCACAATCAACGACGACGTCGACTCTTCAAACCTCCATCAGTCACAAGACTTCACCAAATACCAATCGTTAGAAGCTCCAACCTCTGCTTATGAGTCTCCTGGAAACGAAACTCCCTTCTTGCAGAGGTCGACTTCACTCCCACCAATTTCTTTTCCATCAACTTCTTTGCCATCCCTCCGTCCAAATTCGACCTTAGACATTGCAAAGCAACGTCTTGCAGACTCAGCTGCAGCTGCTGTACCAAGTGCTTCGTCAGGTCTTTTGAACCCAGAAATCTGGAAGAGGACTTTTTTCTGGCCTAACGATGTTTGTCTTTTCTTGAACATTTGACAATAAAAAATGCTAATCCATTTTAGTGGACCACAACCCAGTGTGCATGTCTAATGCGGCATTTTGTGGATTTCATTGCACCTTGGGCAAGTTACTCATTTATCAGTCTTTGGCTGCATCAGTGTGTCTAAAATATGCGTTAACTTATACCTAGTTTGACGTTTGTGATCCTTCTCGACATTTTGCTCTTGATGTACCTCAGCGAGCCAGACGGTGTCCGCCTTTATTGAACGCAATATTCACAGCATCCGCAAGGCATCTGGCTCAAGTCCCAAGATTCAAGAACAAAGATGGTGTAGTGGAGTATCACGGTATACCTCTATATAATCTCACCCCCGAGACAGCAATACAATATCACAACGCGGTTTTGGCGTATCTAATTGAGCTCTCCAAAGACGCCGAGCACGTTCGAGACAAGGATTTGCTTGCAGCAGCAGTAATCCTTCAATATTACGAAGAACATCAAACCTCAGTTACTTGCGAGGAGTCAGAGACCTTTTTGCATACATTTCAAATCTTCATGAACGGCCAAGTCGATGCCGTATCTTCACCAAGTCGGAAGAGTTTCTCACAAGAGACACAAACACCAACGCCCTTTCACATTGAAAGAGCGATCAATGGAAATACTGCAGACGTCACGCCGCTCCAACATGCTTCATTCAGGGTTGCACTTCGGCAAGAGATAACGTCAGCCTTCATGAAACAAAGACCAATTCGTCTTCAAACAGACGCGTGGTCTTGGCCCAGATCATTCGCCAAGGCTGATGATACTGTATGGGCAAACCGCCTTACTGTTTTTTGTGCCGACGTGTTGCAATTCTGTTTTGGAGGAGATCTATCCTCCAGCAACGGAAAGGTCCAAAGGTGGAATGGGCTGAAAGACTTTGAAAGCTCATGGGAGTCCCACAAACCCTTGTCATTCTCGTCCATCCACTACAAAGAACCCAACCACCACAACGGAGAGGTCTTTCCACAGATCTGGTACCTGGCAGACACCCATGTCTCCGGCCTGCTGTACCTAGATCTGGCTCGTATCCTACTAATCGCATATGACCCAACTGTCCCTCGGTTGGGACCAGGTGTGGCGGCGGCACTTCGTGGCATTTCGGCAAAAATTCGAGACATTGTCCTGCGAATATGTGGAATTGCGCTCTCAAATAACCCATCAGAATCTTCACTTCTTATCGCACAGATGGCTATTGCTGTCTGCGGTGAGCACGTCACCGACCGTGACCAACAAATAGGGATGCTAGACCTGCTACATAAGTTAGAGGTCGAGTATGCTCGCCCAACCGCGGCGATTGTGCGGGACTTGGAGCGTGCGTGGTCGTGCGATTCATGAGATACCATACGGCTGAGATTGAGTTGTTCGAATCATGGCTGGAATACACATCTACTGACGGTATACAGTGTCAGCTGTCATCAAGTGTAATAGCCCTGTTGTTCACAGGGGTGGTCAAGTCAAACAAGATCCAAATTTAGCACTTCCATTAAATTCGCATTGAATAGCGTTCGGGATTTCAGAATAGCCGTGGCGTTGGGATGCACACAAAGCAAGAAGGATTCAAGGCAAGGCGAGCACGATGGGTAATAAATAAATATCCCCATAAATCAGATTGCTTCTCAAAATGATATAATCTATATAAATTCAAACCGCTATATGCCACGCCGGGCGACGGAACCCAGCTATTAGTAAATCCAGACCCTACCAATTAATTATCTTCACCGGGAAGAACTCGTCGATGAGCTCCATATAGTATGGCTACGGGGTAATTAGCAAATGTTAATCGCAAACAAAAGAGGTGGGTCTTACCTTCAGCTCCTCTATGCTTGGAACATCATCACTCTTGCTGTATAAATCGTACGGGTTGAATGCCCTAACGGCCTCTAACATCTTCTCATCCTTCTCGTTCATGAACTCCATGTATGCACCTCCTGAATGCCACGGGTAGAAACTGTGATATCGAATCATCGCTAATGCCTCGTCTGGTAGCGTCGACTGATATTTGGCGATTTGGTAGAGATACTCATCATGGCCCCACGATAGCATGACGTTATCAAGTCCGCACCTAGGCCCGTAGATTCCATACTTCGTGCTGTACACCTCGTGGTTGTAATCGGGGTTATCAACAAAGGTATCTGGATAAATGATCTTCTCCGAGTATGCGCATCCCACAGGAAAGGTATCTCCAACCACATCCCACTGGCCCTGAGCTCCAAAGAAAAACAGGAGTTTGCCCAGGTCATGAACCAAGCCCGTGAGCTGCATCCAGCGGGGCTTTCCATCCTTCCTCATCGCCTCGGCCGTCTGCATCAGATGCTCGATCTGCGAGAGGGATGTGTCCGGGTCCGAGTTGTCGATTAGCGTGTTCAACATCTCCATCGCTTCCCAGATGGTCATCCTTGCGCGGGTCTTGGCCTTCATTTCTTCACGTGCGCGCTGATTATACTCAACGGTCTGCTTAAGGTGCTGCTCGCGGTAGAAGTTCTTCACACGGTCGCAGGCATCTTCGAATTTTCTGAACTGCGTCTTGTCTTTCTCGGCATCGAATTTCGATGCAGCTTTCATAGAGTTGACGGCGTCAATGTTGTCAGAGGTGTCTTCGAGTGCTTGGAACTTGCTGTTCCATGACTCCGAAGAGGTAGAATTTGGTGCATACATTGTGGCTGCCATTTTGGCCGCGATTTTGGCTGAGGAAATTAAATAGGAATGAATAGATGCTGTGATATGATATCAAGTTTCTGTGGAATAACGTCTGCTGTTGAATCCTTATCCTTTTATGAACCTACAAGATACTCAAACATCCCCGGATTTAAATCTGGGTCTCTGATACATTGATTCATGGCTTTGCAAACAAATGATGATGGGACCTCACGGCATCTGGACTTGCCTCCATTTCCCTCCTCATGCGATTGCGTTGCGCGGGAAATATTGCCTTCTCTGACCGTTGTGGAAAGCGCTAAGAACTGCAGTGACCCTTGTGCGACTAAAAATAATCAGATACCGCTGAGAATTTCCCGATTCAACTAGATTGGTTTACTGTGGGAACATTTTCTCCTCCCCGGAGAGACTTTCCCTCCCAACACCAAGTGGAACATTGTGGGTGGATTCTAAACCCACTGTGTCACATGGTCTCTGGTTGCCACCTTGTTGCACCCGGGGAAAGTTTCCCCTATGGAAGTTTAAGTTTTGGGGTAACCATCACCACTACGGCGACAACATACCTCGCAGCCTTTTGTCTTGTTCATCGCACTCAAGGGTTCTACCATGAAAGGTTTCCTGAGGACAAGGATATCGTGTTGTTCAACCTCAATAAGTGGAATCTGCTCATGACGTCTGCACGTTCTCCACACTGTAAATGGAAATGCTTTGTGGTCAGAATTCATGTCGTAGTGGAGAACACCGATGCAACATGGGCAACGACAACAAGTAATTTTAGATATGCGACCGCAAAGCCACGACATGATGCCCTACTTTGCTCAGAATTGCCGAAATCATTTATTTTCTAGATTGCAAGTGTTCCAGATGATGGATTCTATTTTTTATCATTTTGTGTCTATACAAATCTGGTAACAATTAAGATTTATCCGGGAATCCAAAGTCAACCCCGAACTCAGGATACACATATCTCTTTAATTTGCCATTAGCCTTTAATTCGTTCGAATATTTGTCGAGAATCGCCATATCAGTGGCGTCAAGCTGGATGACGTTCTTGTTATCTTCGATGCGCGAGGGCGTAACGGATTTGGCAAGCACGGAGCTTCCTCGAGCGACTTCAAGCTAATCAGCAGTGAACGATCAAAAAGTACAACAAAAACTTACTGTGATAACTCAATAGGACCGAGCCCACAGAGACGTTGCGTCTCTTGGCAACTTCAAGTACTGGCTCTGCGCTAAACATTGGGCCTCCGGTACTTCCAAATGGGCTGTACGCCGTGACGTGAATTCCCTTCGCTTTGCAGAAGTCAACAATTTCTTGTTGGGGCAGCGATGGGTGATTTTCTATTTGGTTGACAGCTGGAATAACGGAGACCTGTGGAAGCAGCTCTTCGAGATATTTGACACTGTAATTCGCAACGCCGATCGCCTTCACCTTGCCGGTTTTGAGAAGCTTTTCCATATCCTTGTATGTTTGAACATGCGACCATGATTTATCGAGGTCGCGAGACCCATCGGCGAGCTTGGGGAATTTGTCGTGATTTCCTGGTATCATGTTTAGCCACCAATTGTCAAGGAGCTCGACGAGTCAAAGTACCATTCGGGTTCATTGGGCAAGGCCAATGCATTAAGTAAAGGTCAACATAGTCCAGCCCCAAACTCTTCAAGCTCTTATCAAGGTTCTCCTCTGCGCGTGAGTGATATGTGCACCACAGCTTGGTTGTCACAAAGATATCTTCTCTCTTGACCGCGCCTGACTTGAACGCTTCAGCCAAGCCTTCACCGACCTCGTCCTCGTTCCCGTAACAATATGCGCAATCTATGTGCTTGTAGCCAACGCTCAGAGCGTGAGCGACGGATTTCTTGACATCGCCAGCAGCGGATTGCCACGTTCCTAGAAAGTTCAGATAACGAACAAACGAGGATTCAATGGGAAGCAATACCTAAACCTAAAGCCGGAATCGAGGCCCCGGTGTTGAGCTTGAGAAGTGTATCAGTCATCGTGATTGTTGTGTGTTAATAGACTTGTTCTGGGGCCGGATCGGAAGTAAAACTTTTCACAAAAGGTATAACTTAATGGGTTATATACACATATGGAAAGGAATCTGCATCATGTTTGGGTAAATATTACGGGTGAGTTCACACCGAAGATGGACCAATATTTTTCCAAACTACCCCGCTATACGTGTAACCCCGCTATACCTCGAACTGTGATCAGTTGTGACCCCCATGTTCAACATGGAATCACGGCGGAGACGATGGGCCGGGAAGACTGGGCAAGCTCACCTCCAGCCCACTCAGTGCCGTGCATGCGGGAGAGTATTACCGGTGATTAATATTAGTCATGTTTGTGTCCAAATGGAGTGCTGTCTTGCGGGGATGGAGAGCGTCCAGCCATTATTTGCGTTGGAGAGTCTGGGGAAATCCCAGGATCTGCCAAGGAATTAGCCCCTTTTTGGGAGCGTTTCCAAATCTCATCCAAATTGGCCTACTTAGCCGTGGTTTGGTGACCAACTGCCGTGGGGGTAGCTAAACTCAGGAATTTGGCTACTCCTTAGGAATCACTTATAAACGCCACGTAGAACGTTGCGTTTAGCTCATTCAATTGGCTTTTTCCTCTGCCCGATACTCCTGCCCGGTGATATATCTGTCCGCTTCTGCCAAGAGACTGATTACGGTGGCCGGAGAATCCCAAGATCCACGAATCATTCCATAGAGACATATATGGCATAACTCGGGAGAAGGACTAATCGTCGGAACCAACTTTTTGCTTCGGAAATGGTTGGTTCCGACGATTACCCCGAGTTATGCCATCTATTCTTGCCCAAATATTACGCCGTAGCTGTGTAAAATTATTACTAATTATGCCGCCAATTCTGATATACAGTAACTATTCCGAACACTATGTTAATCGCGTTGCAAGCTGCTAGATGATACTTGCTTTCTTTAATGATTAATGAAACTGGCTTGACTGCCCCCCAAATGCTCTCATAACTTTGCTCTTGGGAAGCCCGAATCTGTCTCACCAGCATATATGGGCGCCTCCAGCGCCCGCGCGTTGACCTGTACACATTATCAGTATCAATGACACTCTAAATACTGGGAGAAGAGTAAAAATACATGCTTGGAACTCAACTCTGCAATGCTATTTGACGCCGAGTAGTCTTAAAGCTGTTTCAGTTTCCTTTCGCAGTACTGGAAAGCAAAACGGTATCAACCTCTGTATACCCATTTTTTGTAGGAAAGGTCCAGTACTTGTCATAATTCTGGAAACTCTAGCAGCGCCGCTCACACTCAAACCATATAGTGGAGCTCTCCCTAATCCTACCACACGTGCCCCAAGGGCGAGTGCCTTCACGATGCCGGCTCCTCTCTGCACACCTCCGTCTACCCAAACTTCAATCTTCCCCAAAACTTTGGGACAATACTACCGGATCTCTAACAGAGTGTGAAGAGCTGGCGGAGCAGCGTCACACGCCATACCACCGTGATTCGACAATATAATTCCTCGTTCTTTGGGTGCGTAGCAAACGGCCATGCATGCGTCGTCATGAGTCTGGATGCCTCTGATAACAATAGGGAGACCGGTATGAGCGCTCAGCCACTCGAGAGTCTTCCCCCAAACTAGGTTCCAACCGGTTCCTGCGAATAGAGCCTTCCCCATATCTCCGGCGGGTGCAGTTGGCTTTGCGCTGCGACCTGACGGATAGTCTTTGTTTTCGTGCTCTCATCTTGCTCTCGTTATCCTGAGGTGGGTGCATCGACCGTCAAAACGATGAATCGGATCTTCTGTCTCACATTAAATCATATCCTCACTATTCCGTCTGTCGGTTTGCACGTACAGTTGAAATCCATAGACTTGTCCGGGGCCGAGTTCTCTACACTCTTCTCTAGTGAATAGGTGCATTGTTACTGAAGATTTGCAACACACCATGGGCGCCACAGGCTTCTGAGATGCCGCATTCACCCGAGTCGTCTGCCAGGCGGCCCATAGCTGCCAGGGCTATGCATATTGGGGGCTTGAAAGGAGTATTCTGTAACTTTACTTCAGTACAAACCGCCTCAACATCACGAAAAATTCTAGACGGCAACATAATAACCCCGTAGATCTCGGAGTTCCACCGATTCGAAATCTCATCGTCGGATGCTGAGTAGTAAGGACTATGTTTCTTATTTTTCAGTCGTTTAGAGGCCTCTTTCTCGAGATCTGCGATGCTTAATAATTGATCCTGGGGAACCATTTTACTGGCGCTGTCCAAGTAATTGCTCTCGGCTACAACCGTCGTTTCCTGGGCAATGAGGAGGTTCAAGAATACCGTTCCTAGATATGCTTCAGTGGGTGGATTCTGTTCCATCGTTCCTTTAGGATGAACGAGATCAAAGTCTTCTGTCGCACCTCCGTCTGCTAATCTCATCATGGATAGATGTTCATCAACAGAGTTTGTGACCTACTAGAGAACAGGTCACTCACGTCGTACTCTTCGCCATATAATGTTACCCAACAACTCTCCGATGTATTGTGCCCAAGCACTAGTATGCGTTTCAGTTCTCTATCCTGCCGAAGAACGCATGGAAAGGAAGCTTTGCAAGCTATAATTCTCACCTTCGGAAGCATTTATACCTCTATCCGTCATATTGTAAGGTGGTATTAAAATTCGAACTAGATGGGTTGATTTGCAGGTAATGTTGGGCTTTGTGAACGGGTGAAATAACCACTGATTGAGAAGTATTAATGCTTTCTAACATCTTTTTACTTTGTACCTCGTCGAATATCTCATACCACCTGGAAGAACCTCACGATACTACTCTTATATCCCTTCCAATAGCGACATACCGATTGATCCTTAGGTGATGATGCCACTCTTTTTTAGTTACTTCGCTATGGGCAGTTTTGCCCGCAGCATCAACTACGGTTTAGGACTGCACGTAATCATGATCGGCAAGCAAAGAACAGCATTACTCCCCGCCATATGAGGAACGTGTTTATTGGCAGTAATAGCCTTGATTGTCTGGTCAGCATGCACCGTCGTTCCTAATACAACCACTGTCGCTTCCAGACTTTCGTGCTTGAGCATCTAATTGTAGTCTTTGTAGATGGTCACACCGCAGGGCTCGAGGTTTTGATGCGCCCACTGGAACTTGGTGTTACGAGTGCTGGCAGCGACTAGTTCGCCGCGAGTTGTGAGGTCGAGGAAGTGACGAGCATGACACGTGCCCATACGTCTAATGCCTGCATGCAGGATGTACCATCTTATTTTAATTGTATTTTGATCGTGGCGGTGCTGTTGAAGGCGAGGAAGGGTAAAAGATAGCTATGAATAGTCGAGGTGGGATTGATTCAGAAAGTATACAGAGGTTTGATGGTATAATGTATTAGTAGATAACAGGAGGATAAGCTTGCCAGTGGGCCGGCCTAGGCCCACCGTTTACGGAAATTTACTGGCGTGGAATTTTGCCCCATTCAGAATATCTAGATGTACTGTGGAATGCAAGATGACGTTGCGAGGCTGATGAAGCAGGGTTACGGTGGTTTGCCCGAGGTGGAGGAGAGGTAGTGCGAGGAACAACATCACCAGCATCACTGGTGTCGGAAACATACTGTCAGCGCTTCGTGTCTTCCACGAATCTCCAATGGAAATTCTTTCCGCAGCTAGTGCTACAGCGTGCCATCGGAGAGATTTCCCCCTTCGTACCAGTCACCCATTTTTTGTGAGAGTAATATTCTGCCTTACCCCAACTAATATAAGATTCTCGTTTCTAAAGATGCTGACCAATTGGCGCTCCTCCATTTATACTACAATGCTGTGTCTCTCACGTTCTAAACACCACACCCGCTCTAGCCATTTCTGACAGGGTTTGCGGAGAAGCCTTTGGCCCCTGTTCCCCCGCACCGTTACCCCATCCTCGCTCCACATTTGAAGGGATCGAGCATGGGTTCTCCTCTTGTCGTGATACAGCAATTGCAAACCTTACCTCCTGCCGTTTTAACCCACCGTCGTTAGCTTCACCTTATCCCCGAAATGCTTCCATCAATTTGTACAAAGGGTCAAGTGTCCCCCATCTCCTCGACATGAAGATAGCAAGACAATTGCCATCATCAAATAGCCGCCAACACCTGTCTCCTGAACATGGGTATAATAAATACCACCAAAGGTGAAAACCTTGAAACCGACACACCTCTTCAAATCGAAGACGTCTCCCTCACTGGGATGGAAGAAGAAGGCTATGGGATCTCAGGTATGTTGTTGTATGTTTTGCTCTATGCATGCGCCTATGCTCACTGTATACTAGGTTTCCGAGGAATTTTTGCTTCCCGTTATGTCACCCTCTGCGCTGCCTTCGCCGCCATTGGAGGACTTCTCTTTGGCTACGAGTAAGGCATCCTGGGACAGATCAACAATTATATGTCCATTAACCATTTTGCAGCCAGGGAGTCGTCTCGATCATTCTCGTAATGCCCCAGTTCCTAGAGCGGTTCCCAGAAGTGTCAGAGACTGCAGCCGGCGCAGGGTTTTACAAAGGCCTCATGACAGGCATGATCGAGCTCGGTGCACTGATTGGTACCATTCTTACTGGATTACGTCGACCTCTGTGGTGACCATGGCTGACTTGTACAGGTGCGATAAATCAGGGTTGGATTGCCGATAAGATTTCCCGCAAATACTCAATAGCTGTGGCGAGCGTTATATTCATTATTGGATCTGTTCTCCAAACTGCATCTATGAATTACGAAATGCTAGTTGTTGCACGGTTTATTGGCGGAGTTGGCATTGGAATGTCAGTTTTCCCTCTGAATGAATATTCTGCAGAGCTAACAATCAGTTAGGATGAGCATGGTTGTTCCGCTCTACATTTCAGAAATATCACCCCCTGAAATCCGTGGAACCCTTCTCGTTTTTGAGGAACTCAGTATCGTTGTTGGCATCGTCGTTTCGTTCTGGATCACATACGGAACTAGAGAGATTCTATCAGAATGGTCGTGGAGATTGCCCTTTCTCATTCAAATTATTCCTGGCATTATTCTTGGAGCTGGAATATTCCTACTGCCATTCTCTCCTCGATGGCTTGCATCCAAAGGACAAGACGACGAGGCTCTAATTAGCCTGGCAAAGTTACGACAACTGCCCGTATCTGATAACAGAGTCCGAAAGGAGTGGATGGACATCATTACCGAGTCAAGGTTCCACAAGGAGATTATGGCAGAGCGCCACCCGAACCTTACAGAGAAGACCAAGATGAACAAGTTGAAGCTGGAGGTCGTCTCTTGGACCGATTGCTTAAAACCCGGGTGCTGGAGAAGAACCCACGTCGGTGCTGGCCTTATGTTTTTCCAGCAGGTATGTCGTGTCCTTTCAATATCAAACATGAGCCTGACAGACCATAGTTTGTTGGAATTAACGCTTTAATTTATTATTCACCGACGCTATTTGGGTAAGCCAATTTTTCTGCGGTATATTGGGCCACTACTGATAAAACCCCGACATAGCACAATGGGACTCGATTACGAAATGCAGCTGATCATGTCCGGAGTACTGAATGTTACACAGCTTCTCGGAGTTTTATCTAGTCTCTGGACCATGGATCGATTTGGCCGCCGCACAATTTTGCTTTGGGGAAGTGTGTGCATGTTCCTCTCGCATCTAACTATAGCCATTCTTGTAGGCAAATTTTCAGATGATTGGCCCTCCCATAAGCCTGAAGGCTGGACCAGCGTCGGTTTCCTGCTCGTCTACATGGTATCATTTGGAGCTAGTTGGGGACCAGTCCCCTGGGCTATGCCAGCTGAGATTTTCCCATCGTCTCTTCGGGCGAAGGGTGTTGCAATCTCAACCTGCTCAAGTCAGTTGAACTCCTGTGGCAAGCTTTTGGTAAAGATATACTAACAGTGTCAGATTGGTTGAACAACTTCATCATTGTACGTTTTTAAAGTGCACACTTAGAACTCCATCCAGCTAACACCGTTGTAGGGATTAGTCACTCCTCCACTGGTTCAGAACACTGGCTATGGAGCCTACGTTTTCTTCGCAGTTTTCTGCCTTCTGTCTTATTTTTGGACATTTTTCTTCGTCCCAGAGACTAATAAGAAAACTCTTGAGCAGATGGACGACGTTTTCCACGACAGAGGCAACGCTGACGATGTAGTAAGAAAAAACAGAGTCTATGCCGAGGTTGTGGGCAACAAATGCGAGACTGAGACCAAGCTATATTAGGGTTTGTCATCTGGCAGATGGGCGAATCTTATATCAATATGGAGTTATTTGTCGAGTGGGAAACTGCTGTTTAACAAGGAAAGCGATGAACTGCTGGCATTGTAGGCCCTGTTCATCTGAATGTAAAATCATAAAAATCTCAAGCTGTTAAAGTTGAAGCTGCAATGGGCCTCGTAGGTCCAATTTATAGATCACAACAAGGACGTAGACATATCCACATCCTGCTCAAATTAGATATATTAATAGGACGTGAAGAGTCGAGGTGACCTTCAGGCGGTCGCCGATATGTTTGGGAAATGCACGGGGGTTTGCTTCATTCCGGGTGAGAATATTATCTACGTGATGATTATATATCCGAAACATGGGAAATTGCATTATCGATTTGACGTGGGAAAGTCCAATATGGGACGTGGGAGATTGACTGAATGTTTAGCCACCTAGTAGCATTTTGAAAGGAAGGATTCGTATTCAGGGAGTATTAAACTTCTGCCTTAGCAGAAACGGTGAGTTGTTCATTTTAAATGGGCACAGGCTGTGGCGAGCTCAACTGGGATGTTATTTTAGGCGAGATTGCTGAACATTTAGAGCTGGTGGACACCTTTTTTTCAACATATTTAGAGAGATATCGGTTCATTTCGTCACATCAACCCTCTATTGAGTATAATAAACTTACCTAGCTATGTTTATCACAGGTGACAAAATATCTATAAGTTGGATTGTGGTTCGACTTGCTCAGATACCTGGGTCAAAAGCTTACCCTCGTTGATTGCCTTCTTCAGGTTTGCAAGCACTAGAAGCTCCATATTTGCCTGAGTTTCAAACGTAGATGTACCCATATGGGGCAGAATAACAACCTTGTCATTTTTCAACAATCCAGGATGGACCTTTGGCTCCTCTTCAAAGACATCAAGACCAGCTGAGAAAACCTTTCCAGACTTAAGTGCAGCCACCAAAGCAGCCTCGTCAATCAATGGGCCTCTTGCAGTATTGACAATGACAACTCCATCCTTCATTTTCTCGAATTCGTTTGGACCAATGATGTGCCTGGTTGATGCGTTTAGGGAGAGATTGAGGCTGATGACGTTTGATTGGGAGAGAAGCTCGTCGAATGAGACGTAGGTTGCGTCTCCAGCCAGTTCAGGGGAAAGCGGCTTTCGATTATGGTAGATGATCTTCATATTGAATGCACGAGCTCTGTGTGCCAGGGCCTACAACATTATCAGTGAATATCATAGGGACTGGAATTTATCTTGCTCACCCTTCCAATTCCACCCATTCCGAGGATGCCCAGGACCTTTTCTTGTGGATCATAGCCTAGGCCTGCCGCACCTCTCCATTGATCTAGAGAACAGTCACAAATTGGTATATGGGTCGTATGCGGCTAAGACTTACTGTTTTGAATTGCGAAATATGGAATTGATATTCTTCTTAAAGCTCCGATCATTAACCAGGTCGCGATATCTGCGGTAGCATTGTCGACGGCTTGCGGCGTACTCGATACAGAGATTCCTAGCTCTTCATTAGCAGGCCGAAGGTAGATTTGAAGGCTTTTGGATCGCACCTTTCTTTGTGCAGGCAGGGATATCGATGTTATCATATCCGGCTCCGTTGTGGCAGATATATTTTAGCGAAGGAGGAAGGGCGGCTACTAAATCTTCGTCAAAAGGCCCAGTGACCTAAATAACTTAATCAGACAAGCTGCAAATCGACAAATCCCGTGGGAGCACTCACTGATGTAGAAACATTGCTCCTGTAGATCGCCTTGACCGAATCGTATTTTCCGCTCTTGCAGTTCTCAAGAAATTGTTTTCGGCCGCCCTCTGTGTACTCCTACGATTGAAGTGTCAATGAGAAAGATCAAGCTTAAAAGAGGAATTCCAAGCCCGCATACCTTCAGATCGATCGCTGGCGCCAAAGATTCCCACTCGTTCTTAACATGGGTAATCTCTCCGATGAGCAATGCGCTGGGTGTCGCCATGATGGAAACTGGAAGTTCGGTGGGTATCTAGGAAGATTTTGGAGAGAACGAGGAAGAGAGAATACAAAGCGAAGCAAAACGTATTTGGGGAGAGAGATCCTCATAGACCCTTGTACGGAAATATGCCTCCGTTTTCCGTCCCCTTCTAAATTCACAAATCTCACGGTTTGAGGTCATGGTGGATACGCATGCTGGCGGCAATTGGAATATTGAGGGGTAATACCACCGGCTATTCAAGATTGTGCGGGGCTCATGCCGTCGGCTATTGTGAGTTTTCAACGTTAGCCGATGGGACCACCGATTGACCCCAAGGTAGCTCGGACTGATGGTGTTCTGCAATGCATACTAGCGTGGATACGGCGGTTTCAAACGCCAGCCATTTCGCATCTGACGATTGGAAACGCTGTTCTTCATGCGAAATATCACCTTATTATGGAGAAATTAAGAGGATACACTGCATATGTTTGTCTTCGGTGTACCGTAACGGCTCCATAACACCCTTTAAAAGTTCCAATGTCTACTCCAACCGACGGTGACGCTCGGTCCAGTAGTGTTCGTACGCTGCCGCAAAAACGCATTTCGAAGGCCTGCTTGAGATGTCGCCAACGAAAGTCCAAATGTAACCTGTAAGTGCTTTATCTCGTTCTAATTTGGCCTGTGGGCTGTGGTCATTTCGCAGTGGCGTCTTCAAACCTCGAAAGTATGCTGCCTGTAATACATTGAGTACATGATTGGCACGATTTGCACATGTTCGAACTTGACAAGACGACACCTGTGAGCCTCTGAATCGCTTAGACTAAGATGTGGCTATTCTAGAGATGGACAGGGAGCTGCCGGAACAGTTCCTTGCCAGCGATGCAAACGGGATGGAGCCGAATGCATACTCGGAGGCTCGAATCGAGGTGGACGACGAATACGAAGATCAAGAGTCATCCCAGATACCACTTCTCCAGCCCAAAGTGTCACGAACGACACCTCTGCCCATGCCCCAAACTCAGAAATATACGAACAGACATACTTGGGGCAGACTCCGTCTTCTTCGGGTTATAATGACACGCAGCAGCAGCAACAACAACAGCAACCACAGCATGGGGCAAATGAGATATTACCTTCGCCGAGCTCCAATATGGCAGCGGCGATAGAAGATACCTTTGCATCTACAAACCTCCATAACACCTCTGAGGCTCTCAACTTCTTAAGCCAGGCTGCAGAGAATGCGGCAGCAGCACAAATGTCCGAGAACTCTACTTCTCAGAACCACCAGGGAGTACCATATCAAGACTACAGCCTTCAGACCCACGGTGGCGATATAGGAGACCAATTGCCGGGAACTCAGTACGCGGCAAGCATGAATCTCATACCTTATCACTTAGTTGCCATGCAGCTGCTTAGCCAAGATCAAGTTATTGCGCTGGTCCAGAGGTAATTATTCCAGTGTACTGGTATTAATAAAATACCGCCAATATTTGAGGCTGATAGATAATTAGATTTGCAGCTTTATATCATCCATATCTCCCAATTACTCCCAAAAGATCGCTTAACACTGCTTTTCTAGCAGATACAGCACAGGACGAACCGCACCTGTTGACGGCAATGATCACTGTCGCTGCAAAGGATTTACCGGATGACACCAAGATCTTTGAGATTTGTTCGAAGTATATGAACCAGCTCGTATCAGAGCTTTCCGTGGGCAAAAGATGCGACGTCGAAGCGGTCGAAGCATTATTATTGCTGGCTGAATGGGAGCCTCAAAGCGCTCTATCTAATGTCAAGGAGGTTGGCTGTGGAGAAGAGGACTTGGCGGCTTGGATGCATGTTGGCTTAGCCCTTCGCATAGGTTACTATCTGAGGTTGGATAGGACATCTTTCAGGAATGACGACGAAGAGAGAATGGTTCATTATAATCGTCGCAGGTTGGCCTGGGCTGGTGAGTGCTGAGCAATTTTTGTAGCGAAATTTCTTCACTTCTTCTCCATGTTATAAAGGGGCTACATATGGTTTTGTTAGGTAAAATGGGTTCATAGCTGACTGCGCTCACAGCCTGCTACATTTCAGACCGACAAATTTCAGTACGAATTGGACGAGCCTTTTGGTCTCGAGGGCCTGGCCCCGTTTCTGGCCCAGGCAGACATCCAACTCTGCAGCCTGAATCGGCGACGGATGATGATCACGCCAGTATTTTTCAAGCTACGCTCGAGCTTACCCAACTTTTCGGCAATGTCCATGATATATTGTACTCAGGTATGGGCAGCAGCGTGAAGATGATGCTAGTGGGTAATTATGTGAAGTACATTGATGATTTCAGAGCTGCAATCAACAGCTGGAAAAGTGTTTGGGGAACGTTAACTTGTAAGTCCACACTCATAATAAAACTGAGAATGTTTTTGCATGTGGATGCAACTTTCATGTCATAATTTCTCTGCAAATTCTTGGCCTTCCCATCTAAATAACCTTAGCCGCTTGCTATCAGAGTAAACTAACCGTTCTGTGTACCAAGGCTCTCCGAACCTAAAGATAACATTGCAAATGACCTACGAGTACCTCCGCCTATACAACAGTGCCTATGCATTTCAAGCAACTGCATTTCGCACGGTGTCCCCCAAAAATAGGGAGACTTTAGGCCTTGAAGAGAGCGCTCTAGGTCATGTCGGCGCTCTGCCAGATGCGAGGTTTATATACGAATCTGTAGACGCCGCCAAATGCTTGCTCACAGTCGTAAACAACTTCAGCCATCCCGATACTAGCCTTCGCCATTTCCCCATGAGATTTTCACTGTAAGGTCCCCTTTCAATTGAATCCCATTCCACAACTCCGTATGTTTTTATTATTACAGACTTATGATTCGTCTCGTCCCTGTCTCCTAATATACGATAGATATTGTGTAAACGCGGCAGTCTTCCTGTACAAAGCTTGGTCTCTTGGTGTCTTAGGATCCCAAGAGAAGGCTGGCGTTCGACGGATGATCAAAGATTCCATTTCACGACTACGAGCTGGAAGTATACGGCCATGCGAATTTGGGTCACGATATGCTCAGCTGTTGGAACTATTATGGCGTCGAACAGATGAAGAAGTGGCCCAACAGGGTGGAACAACTATTCCTGTCACAGATACTCACCCAGCGTTGACAATGCAACGACCGCCCATTAGTGTACCAGACGAATTCTCATGGCTTGATCTGCAAGCAGTGGGCGAGTTTTTGACCAGAGAGCCAGATCCAATAGATTTCAACTTTAGCAACAATGGCGTACAGCAATTTGCTCAGGCATCTAGACGCGGAAGCATCACTTGGAACGACCTCAGTTGGCCAGATGACGATCTGAATCGATTCTTTTGAACGCATTCATCTTGAGGAGAGTCATGTGGATAATTTATCCTCGAGATTTCGATTTAGTGGCAAGGAAAGGACTCTATTGTGTATCACCAGGCTCTCAATCATGGCACATGGGGGCTAAAGAGCACTATCCTCGTCGACGACAATTGCTCTGTCGGAATGGGGTATTTAATCTTTTAATTAGGTAACTCCACATATCGTGGTCATTTCACGGAGTTGAAGTTCTTAACCGCACTTAGTGTTTCATGATAGCGAATTAGCATATTCCCTCCGGCAACAAACAGACCGGGATTTTTCTATGGTCGTTACTGTTAGGTTGGATGGCTCAAACGCTGTGGCAATGTGCGGCAATAGTTGGCATTTGCAATCTGGAAATATCCCACAATAACATGTAATTATTGAAGATGGGAATCATCGAAGAATGAAGCGCGGGCTCCGGGGGTGAGGGTGGCAGCTTCGGATATGAAAGAGCTGGCTAGAAGAAAATCGATGATCAATTGGGGTTTTCCCTTGGGTTTCTCTTGAGGCTGATTCCACCATATTTTTTATTTATTTACCTTCCCATCCAACCCCCGTCAACAGTCAGCACCTCTCCACTTACATACCCACTCGCTCTGCTTGCCAGAAACACCACAGCTCCCTCAAAATCCTCTGGCTTCCCCCACCTCCCTGCCGGAATTCTCGCCAAAATACTTGACGCTCGGTTCTCATCATCCATCAACGCACTGTTCATTTCGGTATCAATGTATCCCGGAGCAACTGCGTTCACAGCGATGCCCTTTGATGCCCATTCGTTCGAAAGAGCTTTCGTGAGTTGTGCAACTCCACCTTTGGAAGCTGCGTAGGCTGGCACTGTGAGCCCACCCTGAAAGGAGAGGAGCGATGCAATGTTGGTGATGGATCCGCGACGACCGGCAGAATCGGGCTCATTCGAGAGCATGTGCGCGCCCACATCGCGGCACATGGTGAAGACAGTTGTGAGGTTGACCTGCAGAACTTCATCCCAGTCCGCCGATGGGAATTTATCAGATGGGTGTCTGCGCTGTATGCCAGCGCAGTTGAGGAGAATGGTGATTTTGTGGTCGTCGGCGAGGATTTTTGGAAGAAGGCCTACTACCGACTCCTGCGATGCAAGATCTGCAGTGTATATCGTGCATTTACGTCCGAGTGCTGTAATTTGGTCGTGTGTACTTTTGTTGGTGGTGTCTCGCTGCGAAGAAGTCAGAAGCTGGTTTTGGTATGATCTATATCAATACGGACTTGAACGAGGAGGATGTCTGCTCCCGCTTGAGCGAGGGCGAGGGCCATATTTTGCCCAATTCCTCTTGTACCGCCCGTAATAAGAGCTACTTGGCCGTGCAGACCAAACAGGCCTTCTAAATATGACATTCTAATATCGTAAGGTTTGAATCAAATAGACTTGACCTGGGTTTGCTCCTGAGGCATAAACTCCTGATGCTCGGAGTTGGAGTGAGGCAGGCAAGAAGGCACAGAAGATATCAATACAACGGAGGGAGAAGTATAGAGCAGCAATTAAATTCTTCTCATTTGGTAACGTAAAACGTAAGAGCAGACTTTCGTCTCTTTAACAATCACATGTGGTGAGAACTTGACGATGCTAGGGTTGTACAGCAGTCAGTACCCGAGTAAATGATACTTCAATAACCGATGCTGGAACGAACCCCACCACCCTCGTCATCGCCCACATTTAGAAATGGTGGGCCTTCTTGCCAGAGATTCAAAAGCCGAATATTGAACATATTCAGAGGAATCCCAATAGTTAGTGATTTACAAGACAAACATTCGGAAAAGTCATACAAATTTTGCATATTCGTGGAATCACGTCCGGCGCTTTCTCAATTGATCTCTCATTTCTTATGCTCAACTCCCTGTTGTTCTGTGATAAGGTGACAAAATGGCCACAAGCATAGCGACGGTCCCTAACAAGATCCTCATGCTCCATGGAAGCAAGGATCTCCGACTGGTATTTACCGCGCATTCACAGTTAGCTCACAATTTCTAAGTAATGGTCCTCTAGGAAACATGCTCTATTGAGAGTCCTCTGCCCAACGAAGTTCAAGTCGCAGTCCACAGCACTGGGATTTGTGGATCAGATCTCCACTACTACGACGACTTTCGCAATGGAGCCTTTGCTGTTCTCGCACCCCTCTGCCTGGGCCACGAGTCGGCTGGAACTGTAACCGCTACAGGTTCCTCAGTTACAACATTGGCTGTGGGCGACAGAGTAGCCTTGGAAGTTGGAATGGCGTGTGGAACCTGCGAGTTATGTACAGAAGGAAGGTATAACATTTGCGAGGGGATGCTCTTCAAGAGTAGTGCAAAGACCTTCCCCCATGCCAATGGAACTTTGGCAGAGCTGGTCAATCACCCCGCGCATTTGTGCCACAGGTATGTTGCAGCCGCAACTTTAACAGGGTGGGGTAGGACCTGACATGAGTAGAATCCCAGAAAATATCACCTTCGACCAAGCTGCTCTAATTGAGCCGCTCTCAGTCTCCATACACGGCGTAAACCGCTCACAGGCACCCGTCGGTGGCAAAACACTCATCTTTGGTGCTGGTGCAATCGGACTGCTCACTGCTGCAGTTCTACAAGCACACGATATGAGCGAAGTAGTAGTCGCAGACATCGATTCGGCGCGTCTTAAAATCGCAAAGGACCTCGGCCTGGCTACAAAGACGTTCCTGATTCCGCTAGGACCAATGAAGACCGAAATCGATGAAGTCCTTAAAGATTCCCAGGACCTTGCGGCGAAGATTGCGGAGGCAGCTGGTGTGCGCGGATTCGACAGAGTCTATGAGTGTACTGGTGTGCCGAGCTGTGTGCAGACTGGAATATATGCGTCAAAGCCTGGTGCAAAACTCGTACTCATTGGCATGGGAAGGGCAGTACAGACTTTGCCGTTGGGTGCTGCGGCGCTTCGTGAAGTCGACATTATTGGCGTTTTTAGATATGCAAATACGTATCCGACAGCGATTAAGCTGATCTCGAGCGGGAAATTGCCAAGGATACACGAGCTGGTCACACACAAAAGGAGTTTAGATAAGGCGCAGGAGGCTTTTATTCTGGCAAAGAATGGGAGAGATGAGGATGGAAATGTAGTGGTGAAGGTCGTGATTGAAGCATAGCACAAACGGTGGAAGTGACCACAACGCAGAGCACTGTAAAAGTACAATATACAGCTCAGCATATAGGAATAAAAAAGCATTATAATCCCTAAATCTTCAAACTAACGACTTCTTCATTTGCATGGCAATTCTATCTAATGCGTCTGGCACTTAGTCGAGGGCATTTATGCCAATTTTGAGGAGGAGCACATGTAACAACACCACGGTGTATATAAATTTATGTAGTCACTCTATTGAATTCAATACTGAGTGAAGCTGGAGAGTAGCTCTCTCGTTACTAAGAACGGGTACCAGCGGGCAGATGATCACCTCTATTGACACTGCGTAAGACTCCCGATATGTTGACCCACGTCCGGTAATTGCTACCGAATTCGACAGGACTATAAAATCCATCGCTGAAGTTCACATGGCGAGTGAAGCCGACGTTGACCGAGCTGTGTAGGCCGCAAAGGTAGCTCTGAAGTCCCCCGAATGGAAGCTTATGCCTGGTACCGACTGAGGAATCCTCATTGCGAAGCTTGTCGATCTCATGGAGGAGAACAGGTAGCTTTTTGCAACGATTGTTGCTTGGGAAAATGGCAAGTGAGCCACATCCAGAAGCTTGGATGGTGCATCCAGCCCTATGGCATCTTCATCTCGTGCTAATCAAGCATCAGGTAAGCCATACATGGAGGCTCTCACAGGCGATCTGCCAGAAGGTATCAGCACAATCCGATATTACGGCGGATGGACCGACAAGACCTTTGGTCAAACAATCAGCACAACACACCAAAAGTTTGCCTACACGTTTCGACAACCGATTGGCGTTGTAGGCTAGATCATCCCTTGGAATTACCCTCTCTCCATGGCCTGTTGGAAGCTAGGACCGGGTCTTGCTTGCGGAAACACCATCGTGCTTAAAGCCGCCGAGCAAACGCCTCTGACTATCCTCGTCCTTGGAACGGTTATCAAGAAGACCGGATTCCCACCGGGAGTCGTCAACTTTATAAACGGCTATGGTATTGAGGCTGGCGCAGCCCTTGCCTAACATCCCCTAGTCGACAAGATTGCATTCACCAGTTCACAAAGCCGTCTGGCTTACGCTCGTCGGCCTCGTCATTATTGCCCTCAACTGTTTCCCTTTCAGGGTCTACGGCGAGACCGAGTTCTGGTTCGCTTCGCTCAAGGTCGTCAGCATTATGGGATTGCTTGTCATGGCCATTTGTCTTATCTTTGGAGGTGGACCCAAGAGCGATCGCCTGGGAGTCCGCTACTGGACCGAGCCCCAGCCCATAAACGAGTACCTGTTTACGGGCGGCATCGGTCGTCTCAGCGGATTCCTCTGAATGCTCATTTTCTCCTGTTTGCTTTCCCCTTCGCCCCAGAGCTTCTCGTTGTGACAGGAGGTGAAATGGAGTCTCCACGCCGCAACCTGTCAGTCGCAGGAAAGCGCTACTTCTACCGCTTTGTTATTTTTTACAGCTTAGGTCCTTTGGCCATTGGCATGATCCTCCCCAGTAACTCTCCCAGGCCCCTCAACGGTGCCAGCAGCTCCGCCTCATCCCTGTGGGCTATAGCCGCCGAATGTGCAGGAATCAAAGCCCTGCCCTTAACCATCAACGCTTTGATACTGGCTTCCGCTTGGTCTGCCGGTAGCTCGTATCTCTACCTCGCCAGTCGAACTCTGTACTCCATGGCCTTGGCCGGAAACGCTCTGAAGATCTTCACGATCTGCTCAAAAGACGGTGTTCCATACTACGCGCTCGCCGCTAGCGCCAGCTTCAGCCTTCACTCATACCTCAACCTCTCCTCACCGGTAGCACCGCGTTCAACTGGTTTGTTAACCTCATCAACACTGGTGGATTCCAGAGCTGGATCCTAGTCTGCATCATCTACTACTACTTCCGCAAGGCCACATTCGCTCAGGGAATCACTGATTTCCCATAACGCTCACGCTTCCAACCCTACATTAGCTACATTAGCGGTGCCATGTTCAGTTTCCTCTTGTTGTCCAACGGTTTCGCTGTCTTCACCTAGGGCAACTAGAATACCTCCATCTTGTTGACTTCGTATGCTGGTATTCCAACCTTTCTCCCTTTTTACTTTAGCCATAAGTTTACTGCTAGCAAAAATGATCTATGGATTATACCTTCAGAGGAAGTGGATCTGTACACAGGATTGGATGAAGTCCTCGCTAGTGAAACCCCTGCTCCACTACTAGAGAAGTGGCATATGAAATAGAAGGCAGTCTACTAGTAGAGATAGATTAGTGTATATAATTTGCATAGATTAGGCTGATAAGTTTTTGAATATGGAGTGAGGTATCGTGTGCATACCGGTGCTCTGGATTGGCAAATATTAAGGGCAACGGGTTGTAAAATAAGTCCCACCCATATATACTGTTAAGATGGTCACCACCATGTAAGTAAGAGGTTGTACAGTACAAAACATAATTTGCATTTTGCACAACTGTCACTAGCCGTGGCGTCAACAGTGAACATATAGCATAAGACGACAGGACTGCCTTATCTCCTTGCACTGCATGGCAGTGTAAATGCAAGGCTTGAATTCTGACCGCTCACTGGCCTGATTGACAACACAGTGAGGAAGACGCCCTATTGCATACACCTTGGAATATGAGATTCACAGCCCTAGATCAATAGTAGCATCTTGGCTCGCTTTATCTTCTCAACCGACCAGAGTTGAAACCAGACGCTTTTCGGGGCTCTTTCATGTACCCAGGAGCAAGGTGCGGCTGAGCAGAGCAGACGCAGACTGCGAAGGCCGTGCCAAAGTCTGGGTACTACAAGTTTGACCAATCATTTCAACGCAAGGAGGCCTATGGACCCCTTCACACTTTACATGCCACTAGAATACCCGTGCCCTATACTTCTTCACTCATATGGTATTAGATTGTTTTAGTTTATTATGCAAGCACTTTCTGCCTGTCTACATGAAGGCTAGGCTAGGCCTTGTCCCGTGGCTTAACTCTTAGTAGCAAAGAAGTAACATATAGAGATGGAACTTTTTTTAAAAAGTTCCATCCACTCCTCCATGTCCCACCTACGCGATTGGTGTTGCTGTGATTTGTGATCCGGAGGCTGGGTAGTCCCTACAACGTTTGCTCCCGCAATATTGGCATACTTGGCTCTTGGACATTGTCATCCCATATTCCTTTATCTGCCATGCCAGCGCCCTTGCCCACCAGCTCGGGCCCGTGCATCGCGAAATTAGGCACCCGTGAGACAGCCGAAAGTACCGGTTGCTAGTATCTCAACAAAATCACCATTATATGCCAATAACTTAGGATACACTTCGTTATCAAACTTGTAAAATATTGTTCTCCAGACGGAATCAATTTTGGGAGTTTCTGCGAGAGAGTTGGCGCCGATTCAAACCGACTTTTCAGGTCCCCTCGGTGTGAGGTCATTGTGACCATCCCTATACGTGATGGTCGCTATAGGTGATGGCCCTATAGGTGGTGGTTGCTATAGGTGTGGACCCGATGACCCCTTACCGGGTGGACCCGATGGTCCCTCGCCCGATAATGTCACTATGTAGTGTGGCACAATTTAGGAATGACTTGACTTGCAAGTTAGTTTGAGGGTATAGGACGACGATAATTAATTTTATATAAGGACAAACTGAGTATACATCTCATTCAACCGGGGTATTACGATCCAGACCATTACCAACCCAATCGTAACTAAGCTCAGCACACCGAGACAACTATGACTTGGAGTTTCTGAGTTACGACCATCTAGCCAAAATCCAGTTCCTATAAAACCTCGAACCTGGATATTTATACCGAGAGTTCTTGGTGGTTTTGTTGAGGTGTGGCTGGGTAGTATTGCTGCTGTTGTTGTGGTTGTTGTGGTTGTTGTGGTTGTTGTTGTTGTTGTGGTTGTCCCTGGAGCTCAACATCTTTCTGCTCCTGAGCAACGGGAGGAGTGTCCGGAGTGCCGGGCATACAGTGACCTCCAGCCTTGCGGTGGCGGTGGAGATGGATCGACGTGATAACAAGGGTGACAATGAACAGGATGCTATCAAGCCATTAGCGGTCAACCTCGAAGGTCCAAAGTTGTGGGTGGTCTTACAATTCAAGGCCTCCAAGACCAGCAGCGGCGGCCAACGCGTTTCGGTACGTATAAAAATCCGTGGTGGCTCGTTTGCCAATCATGCTGCTGACATCACGCTTCTTAGCGCAGTATGAGTATCCAAGGTAGTCGTAGCAAGAGCTGTCTCCTGAGTAACCGTAGTCGTATAAACCCCATCCGAAGACAGAGACCTCCCAGGCGAGGAGGGCGAATGAGATAAGCCAGAAGACGATCGCAAATATATCAAGACCAAGAATTGCCCAGTAGTTGTAGGCGGATGTGAGCGCTATGGTAGCAACGATATAGTAGACGACGATGATGATGGTTGCTAGGGTCTGGGGTTATGTTATAAAGAGTTATGACAACATGGATTGGGATGCGTACTGTGAATAACATCAAGCAATCACCATCAAAGGCGATGAATGTGACACCATAAGCCGCAAGGCCAAGGACGATAACGGCAATCACCAGTTGAGCAATCTTAAGGGCGAAGACAACCTTGGGTAGTGGTAGGACATGATCTGTAGACATGATGGCGGCTGTGTAGTCAAGCGTAAAGCAGATGAAAGAGACTTGATATAAAATATGAAGAGCAGGATGAAATGGGCGCTATGAAGAGTATATGTGTTCCGGCCCAACCATGAGCGGGCTCAGCTCACGGTTGGGTCGGAGCATATGCAACAGCAAGAACCGGGATGAGAGTGATGCGTAGCGCGAAGGCTGTTTCTTTCTCGAGCAGTTAGAGAGCTTTTATTATGCACCGATACATCTTAGCTGCATCTTCCAGAGCAAGGGAGCTCTGCCTCTGCTTGTGATTTCCAAAACAACAGGTAAGGCCACTGGACCCTCTTGCTTTCAGCCTCGTTCCATTTTTGGCTATTAGAAGCGATATGCCAAGCTCAGTCCGCCTTACATACAACACTTTCCGAGCGGTAACCCACAAATAACATGTACCTTTTGTCAGGTGGCAGTTGATGGGGAAATTAAGGATGTATCAACAGCCCGCTGGGGACATTATTTGGTACCTCAAATGCTTCAGCCCTCTTATCGGCTCGCGATTAGTGGACGAGAGCCTTTCGACAGAAATAAACTTGCGGTCCTAAAAGTAGCGCATGAGTAAATGGGACGTGCGTTGAAGACGGCAGTCTCCTTTGAGCTTAAGCTGAACCGCTCCACGCGCCGAGATGCTTGAACGAGAGGAAGCGAGCCTGTGAGATTGGGTGCTTTCAGCCTCATCAATATTCACATCCAAGGCAAGGTTCCGATGGCGGCGCCGCTCTGGACCATGCTTATGTGATCGAGAACACCCCAAGTAGAGCACATTAGGCACGAAATCCTCAATTTACCCGAGGAATATTTTGTAACGACAAATAGTACTCCCATCGAACGATCGGACTCATGTATCCTTCCTCCTGATCCGCAATTTCCTTGCCTTGACGTCCAGTCTCCACTGCTCCCTTTTGGTGCCTGCTTTTGGATGACATAGGGCTTGAGGCCTTCTCAATTCTCGAACGTGATGTTCAACTTGTTGCAGGTCTTCCGATGTGTTAAGTCTTCCAGCTTGCTCTGCTGTCTGAGCTGCGACCCGATATGACTCGACGAACCGGCAATTGAGCTGACGCCCATACCCTAAGGTGTATTGATCTTTCAAATCCCAGATATCCATGGCCCTTGGTATGCGACCAGGTCCGTTTTGTAAAAGAGTTGTGAGGCAGTCTGCTTCGCCAACTACTATGGCCCAATATCTCCTATCCTCCACGGACTCGTATGGCTGCTCATATTCCAATGGTCAAGACGACATTCTACCCAGACCCTGTCCAGAACCCAAGCCATCACACAGTCCCAAAGCACACTGGCCATAGCTTCCCATTCTCGAGTCCATCCCAGAGTGCTCCTTACCCCGAGCTCCCAGTTAGTGTTTATACAGCAGCTAGCTATCAATCGGTCATCAGGTCAGATAGATATTGCAACGAAATGCATTTAGATAAAAAGCCAGTCAAGATCAACTAGGTTCATCAGGGTATAATGGCTTCTAGCATCGGTACTCCAGGTTCATCTATTAGATTTGCAGATCTAAATGGAGATGGGAGAGCAGAATATCTATCCGTTGCCGAGGTTTGTGCCGTGACTGAATTTCTCAACGGTGGTTACAAGTTCCTAAAGGATGGCCAGGGACAGATGGCGTGGATTTCTCAGGACATCAGTGCATCAGGTATCGGAGGGGTAAGAAACCAAACCATCTTTGCAGACATCAATGGCGATGGTAGAGTAGGCTATCTGAAAATCGAACAGTCTGGAAGTGGAAGCATAAACTTGTGGAGAAATGCAGGTGGTCCTAACGATGGTAAGTGGTCTCAGGGCAGACCTGATTCAGTTTAGGTGCACAGAACGATTTTAACTCGGATTTTAGGCCCTAATGCCGCAAAGGTCGGATGGTGGAATCTGGGTCAGATTGTTAGAGCAGACGGGTCGTCTAGGAGCAATGTCTGGCTCGCGGATATCATATCACCGGAGATGGACGGGCAGATTATTTGACAGTTAACCCCGATACATCTCCTGTTTCAGCATATTGAATGCCCTGTACAATCAGTAGATTTTCCTTATGTTTCAATGTCATACGGCTTCGACGAAGAGACATCTTACTGTAAAAATGGTAATATTTACCCAGTCACAGAGCTGTCCAGGGAGGTCGACATTGGTAGCAGTCTTGCTTGTCTCAGCAAGCTGATTGAGGACACTGCAGGAATCCTCGAGCACTTACATGAGTTCACAGACGGCTTTAGGGTAGAGCTGATAGCTCCTTATCGACTCGCAGAGCGAGACGCTCTGCTCGGAGTAAGAGCGTGCCAGGGACGCGCGACAGTCCAAGATGAGAACAGGGGATTATAGTTTAATGAAGCAGCTCAGACCGCTTTCACCTCCTTTCTTTCCTCGAATAAACCATCGGGGAGAACTTACGAAGAAGTTGTTGATTAGATTACTATCACCCCTATTACTAGGTTGCCTGTCTGCTCTACTCCGTCCCATCATGAGGGCACGAACGCAATTACAGCAAAGCCAACACGCCAATAAAACTACCAAAGAGTACGCCAGCTGACGCAAAGAGCTTATTGGCATAATTAGTGGATGTAGTGGAATTCTGGTCACTATTGCCACCACTGGTGCTTCCGCTGCTGCCTGTCGAAGCTGGCGTTGGCGCCGCGGTAACCCTGCCCTCGGTGATACCGCCGCCTAACCCTCCGGTGCTCTCGGCGGCCTCGTTAGCCGCGGCTCTGCGGCTAGATGCAGCCCCAGATATGGGCCTGGTTCCTGCGCACGTAAAGCTGTTTACGACGCCACCTCCGTCGGCGCCGCCGTAACCCGGGCAGTATTCGTAGTAGCAGCTACACAACTCAGCATTGAAATAAGATAGCGGTAAGTTGGCAGAGAGACAAGGATAAGAGGGGACTCCGGGGAAGGCTTCTTACCCAACGAAAGCGTCCAACTCGCTGCAGGCACACTCCTTCTCGTAGCACCTTTGGGCCGCCCCCTTTGCGGACGACGTGCAAGCTGTAAGTTGTCTTTGGAAAGACGTTAGCTAGACATATGAATGGTAAACGGATGCAAGACGTACTCTGGGCTAGTGCAAATCATTGAATACGAAGCGCCGGTGATAGTGGTGGTACCTGTAGCTTGTGTAAGGCTCATCACAGTAGCGGCTATGAAGATAAAGGGGGCTATCCCGACCCTGACACCAGCTGGACGCATGACGCCAAAAAGAACTAAAATAATAGTTTTGCAATGCAATTCAAGGAAAAGCAGAGAATGGGAAATGTTGACTCACTTGGCGAAATGGGAAATGAGAGATATAAATGTAATCACGATTTAGGCTATATAGTTCCATCAACCGAGATTAGTAAAGTTCAATTTTGCGCACTCTCGTACATATTTAATAGGCAATTCCTTGGCATAGGTATGCAAATACAGTGAATTATAACTCCAGCTGCGATTTCTAATGGTGCCTGCCTGTCTGCCTCTTACCCGCTGCTAAATTCATTCTCAAGCATCGCTATCATCACTATATGAATACTTATTACCAGTCTAACTGCTACATACGGCCATAGACTCAAGAGAATTGGGCATCTCTGCCGGAGATGGTCGCTGAAAAAGACGACTTTTAGGTTCCTGTTAATGGAAACTTGATAACCAGTTGCTGCATCGCGTGAGCGGTTAGTTCTATGGCTAATGCTACTTTCATCTAACACTACACGAAACGGCCAAACGTACACGACTATTGCAAAACAAGCCTCAAAACATAATGCTTTGCACACAAGCATAGACCATTCCAAAGTGGAAGAGCAATACGTTAAGACTTCCCATCACATCACAGCTGAATATTATTACTTAACAGGCTTAAGTGCACTATATTCTCTCATCTGACTATAGTCGGCACACAGTAAATTTGGGGTTTAAGCATATTTTAACACTTGTCAGATACAACAAACTTCATCATGAGCTTCATTAGCTTTCTCCTTACCGTGTTGCTGTCGTTGAATCAATTTTATTTCCCATTATACTATGTGATACATGCTGTTTCTGTGTCCGATTTTCTACCCTTGTGAAGACGGTCCTAAATTGATATACCAGCCCACTGTATCTACACTGTAGTTGCATACCTGCACTCTTAATCTCTATGATTTTCAACATCATCCCTATTCACAGTCTCTGATTCTCTAGCCTTTACGATGAGCAATATTGGAATCACTACTTGCGCAAATGCAGCAGCCCAGAGAAATACTATCGAAGCAAGAGGTCTTGCACAATACAAACTTAAACCTAATATGCTTGAAAAAATGCTTCCGATTAGACAGACCCAGAACCAAAACTGGTAGCGTAGGCCAATCGACTGGCTGTGAATTGTTGTAGCAATAATCAAATAAATCGACAAATTGGATAGTATTGACTGAGAGAGGTTTCCAAGGAAGATAGGATCTAAGGCACCACACAATGCTGTAGGCTGCGATTTGGCGAGAGCAACAGATATGGCCATGAAGGATCCACTTCCAACAATAAAACAAATTGATACAACTATTGCTGTTTCTTTATGGAAGAAAAATTGCAATAGACCAATGGCCTTGTATCTTGCTCGAGACTTCTTGAGATGATTTATAGCAAACATAAATATCAATTGGAAGTATCGGGCACCAAGTGCGAATGATGTTGCTCTAAGAAAATTAATCCAAATCGATGGCAGCGCATCTGGGGCTACAGTTCTATTAGTAATAGCCTATAGTTATTACTGCAATTCTTACATCTCTCTGCAGTAATAGTGCCGCTCTCTATAGTATCAGTACGTGCCTCGATTCCCCTATGATTATTCCCAGAAATTGACGAAGCTGCGCGAGGTATTCGTCTTCTAATACCTGATAATAATATTAGTACTGCCATTCTAAACTTAAATGTCTAGGTCGAGTAACTAACCGGTTGATTCCACAGATCTGTGGCTGACGGTAGGAGGGGTGTCTAACACAATGTCCCCCTGTTTTCTTCTCTCTAAAGCTTTATGTAAAGCATTAAGAGAGGTTTTCAGTCTCCCTACTCTATCAAGAATTCCATCCTCAATGCCAGCTGATAGTGGGTCTACCCCATCTCCTTCCATTGTACTCCAAATGTTCGTCAGAATGCCTTTGCCGTCCTGTAATATGTTCTCTAACCTCACGAGACCCCTATCCAAGTCCATCATTCTCCCAGAGAGAGATACTAGATTCGATGACAGTGACTTGATTTCATTCTCTAGTTCTTCCAGCTCTGTTGTCCACCATCGTCTCATGTCCTTAGACAAGAGATACCTATATGCCCTCATTTCTTGCGGCATGTGCCACACTTTCACTGTAGCGAAAGCCTCAGTGTTAGTGCCACAGAGAGCTTCGTCCACAGCGTAGCAAGCTTCGAGAAATTTGAAAACTGCATAGCCAGCAATTGGATGGCTCCTTATTAGTACTCTAATGTCAACGTCTTCGCCATCTGCTGCCGCTTTGCCTTTCCAATCTTGCGACGTAGTCCTAGGGTATTTGACATCACACCATTTGTACCATTCAGTAATTAGATCAAGCCTCCTAATTGCTTCAGCAAGTTCTGGTCCCTCAAACATTTCCTCTTCATACCAAGATTCGATCGATTTAATATCATAAGTTTTCGATCCAATCCAGGTGTCTTCATTAGGAATGGGATCTTCCCCATCAGAGTGAGCGGAAATTGTATCTGGCATTAGAAGTCACGGTCCAAGGAACTTGCACTTTGAACAGGAGGGTTTAATGCTAAGAGGAGATGAATCAACACAAAGAGAACACACACCCTTATAGGCAAAACCTTGCGCTAAGTATAGGCATCTTCCTTGCTAGCTCGCTTCTTGCCGAACCCTTTACTAATTAAAACTATGTAGCATTGTCGCACAGCATCTTAGCGCAGCATGAAACTCAAGTCGTCTCGTAGGACGCTCAACGCAGATACAAGGTAAATCCGAAACTGGCCACCGTTTCTCGTTTTCACGAGATCGTGGCCGCAGACGCAGGATCTAGGTTTCATCCAAGGTGCGATCCGATGCCAAAATCTAAAGCTAGCTAACTATCTCTCGTTTTCACGACGTCGCAGGTGTGGTTGTAGACACAGGATGCAGCGTTATAAGAGGCCCTAGGTAGACTTTAGAATCGACCAACCGTTTCGCATTTCTAGGAAGCCGCTATCGTGATGGAAGACGTAGGATGCAGCCTTCCGAAAGGCCTAAGGCAGGTTTAGGAAATCGACCAACCATCCCCCATTTCTAGAAAGCCACTGTCGTGATCGAATACACAGGATGCGGCCTTTTGAGAGGCGCGATGCGGATTTCGGAATCGACTAACCGTTTCGCGTTTCCACAAAGTTGCAGTCGTAATTGCAGACATAGGATGCGACCTTCTGTAAGGCCTAAGGCGGATTTTAGAAATCGACCAACCGTTTTGCGTTTTTAAGCGCCCTTAGGTCGCTTTAGCGGTCGTTGAAGGTAGAGATGGACGTGCCTAGTGGTAGTAAAAGTAAAAGCAGCAATGGCCTAAGAGCGGGAACACGGAAGCAGAAGGCTAACAACAGGGGACGGTTTTGGTGGTGGTCTTAGTAGCAAAAGCGATAGGGGCTCATAGATAATTAGGCATCCCGTCCGCTCTGCCATACACAAGCTTGCGTATCCTCTGGCTAATAGTCTCAATCGTGCTAATAGGCTTAGTGTGGAATCGCGGCCCCTTGCCGCCTAAAGGGTGAGGCAAGGGGTGAGCAAGGTGAGCCGGGTAAGCCAGGGGGTGAGCAGGGTGAGTGGGGTGAGCGGGGTGAGTGAGGCGAAGCAACAATTTCGTGTCAGTTTGGCGTCAATTTCGCGTCAGTTTAGCGCTAACACCAAAGTTTGGCCGCCTTGGCTTACGTACATATTAAGAGCGCCTTTGCGCCTATTTATGGGATGATTCTAAGGTTGATGTATTATCAAGCACAATACGTTAGGTTTGAATTAGATGAATTGATAATTACATAGCCGTTCTTAAAGAGAGATGCTCTACACCTACGATGAAATTACTCGGGCTTGACAGTGGAAGACACTACGTGACCACAACGACCTAGCCTTTCTTAGATTCTTCAGCCTTACCGAGGTTCCTGCGAGCAAGTTCGAATTAGGGGCCGAATTGGCATACTTGGCGCGGCTTGATATCCTATATCATTGGCTAATAAAGGCAATAAATGCGGACTGAGGTGCAATGGAGTCACGCATCCCTATACCCCTGCCTCGAAAGTGTATCCCAAACGCAACATTCGTCGCAAAACTACTCGTTTAATACCCCCAATCATTCTACTCCCAAGTAGCACCTCATAATTTACCAGCCTGCGCTAATCCACGTCATAGCATTTAGTTCCACTAGATCCTTGCCCCGGAGCCTCAAAAGACGTTGAGCGAGCGAGGCAAGGCAAAAGTAACGTAGTTACATTCTCACTTCCTAATATCAACTACATCACAACCACACCACTTCCTAATAGCAACTACACCGCAACCACGTTACTTCCTAATTACAGGTCTACTGTACTTCCTAATTACAGGTCTACTGCTCCTATCTGCCCTCTACACCCTAACCTAAATTTAATATCACGACTAGAAGAGATGTCGACCCCTTTTAGTGCTTCTTCGAGCAGTAGAGACAAATCCACCTCGACTTCAAAACAGTCGCCTACTATTGAAACAAAAGCTACGATAATGTCGCCAACTCCGCAAGACGAGCCACAATGTATCGAGGCTCACAAATTTACCACCATCCCTCATGCTTGTAAATTAATTAACCAGCAAGCACTCCGCCTTCTCGAAGATACTTCACGTAAGCAATATCTCCTCTTCCACCCCGTTAGCGCCTCGCAATTCACCACCCTCGACGAAGGCCGCTTCGACGGGCGCCATATCATCCCTAAGAAAACACGGCTCTCGTACAACACAGCCACTAGCATCTTGGTTGTCAAGCTAATAGCGTCACCCAAGCACGAAACTGCTGCCCTTACCCTCTCGATGGAGATCAAGTCTAAGCTCGAAAGTTTCGGGGTACCCCTGTCGGCCTTCCTCCCCGTTGGCGCGGCGAAGCGCCAGGGTAAATACACAGCGAAGCAGCCAGACGCGTCATTCAAGCCTTCTTTCCGCGGCGAGAATGGGTGGCCGAGCTTGGTGATCGAGTTGGGCTTGTCGGAGTCGCTGGTGCAGCTGCGTCGGGATGCGGCGTGGTGGCTCACCAACTCAGATGAGCAGGTCCGAATCGCTCTCGTGACCTCCATTCAGAAGGATGATCGCAGCATTATGGTGGAGGTGTGGGAGATGAAGGAACAGCAGCCGGATGAAGCAAGGAGGACGACTAGGTCGAGTTCCCAGCCTACTCCGACCCAGTTGCAGGAGACTAGGATCGAGAAGAACGGGACGGTGACGGGAGGGCCGCTGGTGTTGGGGTTTGAGAGGATGTTGGTGAGGGAGCCGAAGGGGGGGGAGGGGGATGTGGTGTTTTCTGTAGCGGAGCTGAGGGCATGGGCGGGACTGGTTTGGTCGGCTTGAGAAGGGGGCCTGGGAGGGGGGGCCGTACTCTACAGTTTTACGCTCGTTCTCATTCTCATTCTAACAGACTTCACACATTTCACAAGTCACAAGTTATCAACATCAACACGCTTCACATCAGAAGTCAGGAACAAGTATAGCAGGTAAAAGTAGAATTCTAATTTCTAATTCCCCCTATTCCCACCAATTTACCCTAAGCATACATACATGCATTCATGCATACAAACAAGCCTGCGTACAAGCCTGCGTACAAACAAACAAGCATTCATTCCTGCATACCTGCAAACAAACGAACATGCGTGCATACTTGCTCATGTTTGTCTGTCCCTTGCCCAATAAATCGCTGTGTCCGCGTAAAACCCCAAAATAGTAAACGCCGCTGCCATCTTTTTCCCCTTCAAACCGGGGAAAAAAAGGATGATATATATATGAAAAAAAAGTGCACAAACACACAAAAAACAACGACAACAGCCATAAAACTAACCACCCAAACACCCCCAGCGGAGCGTGAGCTCAAAACCCGTTTTTAAAAACAATGATTCTTTTTGTGTCGGAAAAAACCACCCAACAAGAAAACGAAACAGCGTAAGAATGAATGAAAGGATTAAGGATTTTTTTAAAAAATAGGATAAGTGTGCCTGAAAGCGACACAACAAAAAAAAGGAAAACACCACCACCACCACCACCGAGCGACAGCCCCGGACCATCGCCCTTCCCTCCTCCCAAATACAACCAACCACCAGAAAACCAAAAAAGCCACCAGTCAGCCACCCAGCTCGCTCCCAAAGCACCAATAAAACAACATATTTAAAACGACAAAAGACACGAATGGATGAATTGAGTACAAGAGTTTCCATAAAACGGTAATAATTTCTCTCGAAAGAAGACGCACACAAAAAGTTTGAATTAAAAAGACAGTAGAAACCACCACCCACACACACCACCACCCATCCCAACACATCCCAACACATCCCAACAAAAAACAAGACACCGACCGCCCTTTTTCGCCCAAAAACACCATTTTATTTCATTCCCAGCCCAGAAACGAAAAAAGGAAATTGCGGCATAAAAGCCTCCGCCGACCCATCCGTGTATAAAAACGCCCCGTTTTTCATTTGTCGTCCCAGTTGTGCTGCTGTTGTTGTTTGATTGTTGATACACCAGATATATCCCCCCACCTAAGCCAACCCATCCCAATGCCACCGACCCGACCCGACCCGACCCCGACCTGACCCAAAAAAAAACACCATTGTTTATAATAAAAAAACCCCCCAAAAAACCAATCCCAGAAAACACCCAGTGTTAAAACAAAGTTGAGACCACCGAAAGGGTCAAAAATCCAATCCAATCCAATCCAATCCAGAAAAACACCAGGTTTAAAAACACAAGAATCCAATCCAACCAAGTCCAATCCCAAACGTCATTCCAATAAACCCATTTTTTTTGTATTGTTGTTGTTGTTGTATTGTTTTTGCTTTTTCGAAGAAAAAGTATGTATCAATCGCTAATTGGCCAGCCGCAACCCCAATGGGCTGCCGCCACCGCCGCTGTGGCGTCCACCCCATCGATCGTCGGTCGGTCTGTCGCGGGTGTTTGTCTCGTCTGGTGTTTGTGTGTGTTTTGTCCGACAAAGAAAAGTGCGGGGTTGAACTGATCTGGTGTGACAGATGGTGGGGTGACACCTCACGTCGCACCAAAAAAAATCCCAGCCAACCAACCAACTTAAGTTAATCTGAGTGTCGGTCGCACATAAAACCAAGCACACGAGTATAAATCAACGACCCACCAACTGATCGACCGAACGGACGTGATGGAGGAGTCCATAAAAAAAAAAGGGTGTCGTGTAATAAAAAAGTGTAAGGTGATGATAAGCCAGTTATTCGAAAGTAAAAAAAAAGGTTCAGAATAAAGTGATAAAGTGATGAAGAGCGTCGTCGTGGTTTAAACCACGCAACAACGTTGCGGCGGCGAGAAAAGTGCGCATCAATCAGTCGACTCTGGCAAGCGGCGAGGAGACGAAAAAAGTTGATCTAGGGGGGGCAAGGGACCAGACCGCTAAAAATCGCAGGGTAAAGCACAAAGAAAGATGCAGGTCTAAAAAGACCCTACACCCGCCCCGGCCCCGGCCCCGGCGTCCCCTCATCGCTCTCCTCATGCGCCGCCACCGCCGCCGCCAACGCATCCAAGCCCTCATTATCCCTCCCCCCCCCAACGCTATCCCCCCTCACGCCGCGCCCCTGCGACCACCTCCCGACCTCCTGATCCTGCCTCGCCTGCAACCTGACCATATCGCGAGTCAAGCCGCGGCCCTCGCGCCTCATCGCCACAGCGGTCGCGCTCGCATTCTTCCTGAGAGCGCGGCGATTCGGCCCCGCGGCGCTCGAGGACGGCGACGGGCGCGGGCGGCGCGAGTCCTTGAAGTGCGTCTCGAGGTGCTGCTTCATGTTGTCTGCGCGCGTGAACTTCTTCGGGCAGCCCGCAAAGGCGCACTGGATGCCCTTCTCGCACGTGTGGATCTTGGAGTGGCGCGACGCGTGGCCAGACGTCGTGAACGTCTTCTCGCAGCCCACGGCGTCGGCGTAGCGGCAGTGATACCTCTTCGTGCCCGACGCCGTCACCGTGGTCGCGGGGGGCGGCGCGAATGCTGGGATCTGCGGGAGCATGTGCCCCTGCGACGCAGCGTACGCGTCGTGGTAGTGCTGCTCGTGGTAGTGGTGCGCGTGCATCTGCACCCCATGGGGCGCTGGCAGGGTGCCGGGGAAGCGCGGCATGGGTGCCTGCGGGGGCTTCGCGTAGCCGTCAAAGGGCCGGGCGACGGGCTGCTCGAACTGCGTGGGGTCGGGGTACATGGAGCCCGCGCCCGCGTGGCCGCCCATGGAGCTGAAGGATGCGTTGCGCGTGGCTGGGTATCCGTATTCGGGGAGGGCGTCGCGCGGGGTCGACGGCGAGGCCGGGTCGACGGTGTTGATGCTGTCTCTGGAGCCGCAGCGGAAGAGCTGCGGGGTAGGCGGGGAGGCCTGGCGGGCGTGGCGGCGGTGCATGCCGTCGTGGTACGAGTGCCTCCTGTCCTCGCCCATCTGGTGGTAGTACTCCCTCGCCGTCGCCCCGAGCGACGACGAGCTCAGCGGCCCGCGGTTGTCAGGCGCGGAGAACGGGTCGTGCGCGTACTCGACCACTGTGGTGCTCTCGTCGCGCGTGCTGCTCAGCTCCCAGTGCGACTTGCGGCGACCCATCTCGGGGGCGGAGGAGCGGTGGTTGTCGATGCCGAGGGGGGGGAGCTGGATGGGGGAGCGGTGGTGCTGCGGGGCGGGCGAGCGCTGGCGGAGGGGGAGGCTAAGGTCGATGGGCTGGTAGGGCGCGAAGGGGCCGGGGCGGCGGCGCTCGGGGAGGCGGATGGCGACGGGGCTGGGGAGGGTGCGCGGGGAGACGGGGGAGGAGGAAAGGCAATTGCTGGTGGTGGTGGCGGTGATGCTGCTGCTAGGGCCGCCGGTGCAGAGTATGTCGATGTCCCGGCCGGACTTGTTGCGGATCCGGAGAGGATTAGAGACGGCAGCCATGTTGGCGGTTTGTGTGTGGTTGTGATGTGATGCTCAGAGCTGGTGAGAGAGTGTAACTGAACTGCTGGTGGGAGTGAGTGGAGTGAGATGTGGTGGTGGGTATAAGCAGCGTCCTATGAGACCGGCTGACGGGGTGGCTGCGTTCTTATAGAATGTGAAGTCGGCGGGAGAGGGTAAAGTGGGTGTCAAAGTGAAGTGGGCAGATAGTCGGACGGACAGGGCTGGTGGGGAAGGAGGAAGGAAGGTAGTGGTAGCGGTAGTGGCAGTGTGGTAGTGGCAGAGATGGTGGTGGTAAGGGAAGGGAAATGTATGTAAGTATAGATTAGTATAAGTAGCTATAGAGTAGTTTCTGGGTAAGAGGTACGGTGGAGTACATGGGAGATACAAAACGGACGAACAAGCCACTAGTTAAGGTGCAAAGCAAAAAGCGTAAATGTATGGGTATTACATGGGTATATTGAGGTAGAGCAGGGGTGGAGGGTGGGCCCAGTCGAGGTACAGGGTGGGTACAGTAAAGTAGATCGCAAGTACATATGGCACGATGTGCGGATGTGCGATTTGCGATTTACGATGCGCGATGGGGGATTTATTATGGGTATGGGGAGAGATGGGCGAGAGGGGGGTGTGGGCTAGGAGGCTAGGGAGGCTAGAGAGACTAAAGAGACTAGGAGGGAAAGAGGGGCCTTCAAAGTGGCGTGTGAGATCTAGTAGTGCGCCTGTCTTTTACGTTAGTTAACTAATAGTAGAGTATAGCAGAGTGGTCTAGTAGAGTGTTCCTAACTGTTCCTAGGCAAAGCAAGATCGCGCGGGTGCACTAAGTAACCACTTGGTGTATGGTAATGTATGGTAAGAGTTGGATTTACTTGAATTTACTCGCATTACTCTGTTCTAGTCAAAGCTGTCTGGAGCGTGGTATGATGATATAGTACGATGTATGTGAAATGGGGATCTCTCGATCAGGGCATCCTGAGGAACAGGTAGTTGCCTCTCTCCCTGTGCCTCTCCCTGTGCCTTTCTCCCTGTGCCTCCTCCGTGCCTGCCTGCCTCCCTGTTCCTGCCTGCTTGCCTTTCATCCTGCACCCTCAACAAAATCGGGGTTTCGTCACAATCATCCTCATCATCCTCATCATCCTCATCACCATCACCATCACATCGTCAGCAGCCACAGCAGCCACAGCAGCAAGCCCTCCCCGATCCCCTCACCACTGCATACCCCTCCTCCGTTGGCACATCACCATTTCGGAGCCTCTCTCCATATGCAGGCTATGATTGTCAATATGCCATCGTCTCCGCCCTCACATCATATCACATAGGGCAGGCCCCTTATAGCAGATTGCGTTTTCTGCAGGACAAAAAGGGGGGATAGGGCGGGGAGGGGGAGTGATAGATGATAGATCATACGGGAGTCGAACGGCGTCTGCTATTGTGGTTGTCTGCGGTCTGTGTTGTATGGTGTTGCGGCGTTGTTGGTGGTGGTAGACTAAGTGGTCTTCGGCGTCTGCTGCAGATTGTCCCTCCTTCCCCCCCTGGTTACCGGTCGGTCCCTACCTGGTGGTGTTTGTATGTGTGGGTGTGCAGATGTGTGGATGTGGATGTGGAAGTGCAGAAGTGTGGATGTGAGGGTGTGAGGATGTGCGGATGTCACTCCTCGTACAATCCCAGTACCTCTCTCTCTGCATGTATGTACGATGGAAATGGAATAGAGAAATATCGAGGTTGGCAGGGACGGACGGGCGCAAACGTTAAAAATGGACTTACATGCATACAAGATCTTCCAGTAGTGGGTGGGTGGGTGCGAGGGTGCGAGGGTACTTTGGAGTGGTACACCCGCTTCACGCGGGCCATGTACGTAGAGCGGGCGTACCATAGTTCTCTAGCATCCGTACTACTGTCCGTACCTAGAGAAGAGTAGAGTAGTCCAGCCAAGCCTTTCGAGGGAAAGGGCCCATCTCGGTCCAGACGGGCTGGCTCTTTGTGTGTAAGTCAGTCTGTCGAACGTTTATCTTGTCCGACCTTCTGCACGTGCTGACTAACTCACCCGGATAGCTTCAGCGCCGGCGTTTAGTGAGGGCTGTCAAAGTTGTCAAATGCTGTCGACGGCGGCGGTGAGGGAGTCACAGGTTATTGTTATTGATGGGTTATTGATGGGTTATCGATGGGGTTACCATGGCACTGTCGACTATGGTTGGGAGTTGAGAGTGTTAGGAGTCAATATTGAGTGTTATGTCAGGTCATGGTGGTGGAGTTTGGGATTAGTGACTTCTTGCAGCTGTGTCAATGGTCGTCGGCGGCGACAGTAGTGGACAGTGGCAGTGTTGGTGGTGTTGGTGGTGTTGGTGGTGGTTGTGGTGGTGGTGCGGGGAAGCGACGACGGCAACAAGACAGGCCGATCATCTGTGTCCTGTCTTGCATGGCGAGTCGTGGGCAGGACGTCGATCGCCGATCATCGACAGTACAGTAAAGGTGCAGTGCAGTGCGGTACTGTCGATTGCTGTCGATTGCTGTTGATTCCACAAGTACCACCCCTGTTTCCCACCTTCCCACCTTCCCCACCACTCCCAGACCTCCCATGCAGAGCTGACCTGGGTCTTGGCTCATGTCTTGGTTTGGGTTCTTGGCTCTGACGGCTGTGAGGAAGCGGATACTCTTGTAATCTACGCTACGGACGAGTACTACTGTCGAGATGGAAATGATTTGAGTAGTAATCTATGTACTGTAAAGAAAATGGCACCACTTTTTTATGTGTGTGTTTGTGTGTGTGTGTGTGTGTATTTTATGTATGCATAGATTCGACAGATATTTGGGTGAGTGGTGAGTGGTGAGTGGTGTGTATGCGGCGTATGTTATGTGTTGGCCGTGTGTACATAACATATATTAAAGTGTGTATGCATTGTAGCGTGTATGCACAAGACAGAGACAAGTGATCTCAGGTCTATCTGTTAGATTACTTACTGCAGCCAACGGATGATGCTCCAAATGCAACTGCGACAATGGAGTCAATACTTGAGAATGCACACGCAGACACACACAGACATACACACAGACCACACACCACTTTCTCCAAGCCTACACGCACACACAACCATACACAGCTATACACACATACGCACACACGCCTCAACTCCGAGTGCGACAATACATTCATGCATCCTTCACTTTCAATCCACCATACACACACACACTCATTAACTACACATCTCGAATATGATAGAAAACTCGGTCACAATCCTGTCAGGTCCCCTCTTGCGCTCCCTTCCCCTGTGCCACACACCCTGTACCTGATCGCACGACGACACTATGAGTAATCACCCAATGGCCAACATCCTCACCCTCCCTCACGCTCCCTCACGCTCCCTCACCCTACCTACCCTCCCCCCCTCGCACCATCCCTCAACCCATCCCCTCTAACCCTCCCCCCCTCGCACCACCCACTACCCTCTAACCACCCTGACGTCACCTCCACTCCCCGGGGAACCACCCACCACTCCCCAAAAACCACACATCATGCCATTCCCCCCTTTCCCATAGGCCAGCCCCATCCAAATCCCCATCCCCATCCCGCCGCCTAACCAACCCGTCCGTACCAAACCAAATCCCCATCCCAACCATCCCCCAATTCCCCATTCCATTGCAAAATACCACCCAATCCAGCTCCCACCGGACCCATCTCCATCGCCCCCATCGCCACACCTACCCCCCCACATCCCCACCCAGCCATCCAATCCCCTGCCCACCTGCCCTCTAAAGCCCCACTCCCCACTCCAGCACACACGGCACTCTCCTGCCCCCTCCCCCCCCCACCAGCACCCAACCAATAATGCAGCTCCACCACCACCGCACTGCACTGGGTCCCGCCAGACCTGGCAGCGCGGCAGCAGTCGGTGCGCCGCTGTGCCTGCTAGCAAGACCCTACAACCCGCGCCCACCCGTGCCAGATCGGCGTTAGTTGTTGGGTTGGCGAGTGTCCGTTGGACGCCACGGATGGGCTTTAGGGGTTCTGGGTCTGGTGGGAGGGGAGGGGAGGGGAGGATAGAGGGGGGAGATGTCCCGTTTGTGGAAGCCGTGATGGGGGGGGGGGTGGCGGTTGGGGCGGCTGGGTTATATCCACCGCGACCATAACCAGAATTACAGCTACGACTTATCTATAGCTGCCACAACCATCAGACTGCACATACTCGCACACACGCTCACTCACACAAACTCACACAGTCATTCCTTCCATCTCCTCCCCAGAAACACAACAGCGCAAGACACTCACCATCCCCCCTCCCCTCCCTCCCTTCCACCCACCACTCACGCCCTCCCACCACTGCTTCTGGAGCCATCTCCGGGGTCTCACTCATCTCCGCCCCCCCATCCCATCCATCTCCACCCCATCTCTCCCTCCCAGTCACTCCCTCCCTCTAAAGAACAATTAATCCCCCGTCTCCAAGGCAATTTTCCCATACCCCCATTTCCCAGTTTCCCATAATCCATAATACCCATTTCCCATCTCCCCGTGTCTATATGTGTGCGGGCGTGCGTACGTGCGTGCGCTGTTGGGCGCGGAACTCGGAGGGGCCGTGGCTGGGGACTGGGTTGGTACTGGACCCGCTGGGTGGGCGATCGGGGGAGGTGGGTAGTGTGCTGGTAACTCGATGTCTGCCAGTCGTTGGTGCTCCAATGGCAGTGGTGGCAGTGGTAGAAGTGTTAGAAGTGGTCGAAGTGGTACGACTACGGCACGCTGGGGTGCGGTACGTACAATGCCAGCGCTCTGTGTGGCTAGGCTGGGAGGGATAGCTGCACTGGTATGGCATAGCTGTACTGATATGGCTGTATGGCTGTACGTGTATAGCAAAGATGTGCACACCTCCAGATGGACAGGGATAACTCGACAAGGATAACTCGACAGGGATGGCAGGGATCACACACAGCCCGGATGCCTGTCCTCCCATGCTGGGACAGCGAGAAGGGGTGACTGACTGGCTGCGCGCTCCACCAGGCGACAAGCGAACCCACCGACTCCACTCCCCGGCGAAAGTCTAGATCCGGCCATCGCTGCATGAGCGCGCTAGAGGGGATGGGGGATAGGCTGGAGGTGGGAGAGACCCTGTTGACGTCACGGGCTGGTGTGTGCCTGACAGGAGGGAGAGATGGGGGATTGGGGGGGATTGAAGAGGGGGGGGGGGGGGAGAGGCTGAGTGGTGGGTGGATGGGGGAGTGGAAGTGTGTGTGTGTGAGAGAGTGTGTGAGTTTTGGCTGGGTGAGAGTGTGTGAGGTTTGTTTGTGTGAGTGAGTGAGTTTGTGTGAGTGAGGTTTGTTGTGAGTGAGTGAGTTTGTGTGAGAGCTTCTGTGTGAGGGTTGCACGTGTTCCCGCTGTTCGAAGAAAGAAGAAGGGGAGTTTGTAGTTACACAGGTGCCTACTGTGTCAGGAGCGTTAATACCAACGTCTGTTGACTCAACTCAATTCAACTCGATTCGTCGTCGCGACGACAACAACAACGACATCGACGATAGCGACGAGTAACTACCGCGCCGCTTGTGCACCCTGTACGTTGGGCTGTCCCCAAAAACGCCACATATCCCCTACTCCGCCCTCGGGCGTCGCAAACATATTGGCTCTCAGTCACTCAGCTTCCCCCGATCCCACAGTACACAGTACCCAGTACCCATAATCCGGGACGACGGAATGAGAGGATACGAGACGATAAACGCCACAAAAACAAAAGCGAGGGTGCTGATATGCTGGGCGTCGGGTTTGTTTGTTGGGTGCTGGGTTGCGGATACCAATACCAATACCAGTTCCAGTACCCATCCCAATACCCTTGTCCATACTAATACCCATGCCATCCATCAATACCATTGTTTGTTCGTGCCACAAAACCCGTGTCGTCACCACTCCTTGTTGTGGTTATCGCAGCAAGCGCGGCCGCGGAGTAGAGCACCCTTACTCCGAACCGTCCCCTCTCTCACCCCTTCCCTCCTCCCGTCCGTCCGCTCGCCTTGCCGGTGTGTTGCCGAATTCGCCGCCTCGGGTGCTCCTTCCCTCGCCCATTGTTAGTTCACGTCTAGCCCTCGGCCGTGCCGTGGCGCCGTTTTACGTTCCGTCTTTGCCTCTTTCTTCTTTCCGCACTTACTTACAACTCGTTCTGTCCGTTCCGTCCTAACCCTCAATCCGCTACCACCTCCATCGTTCTTGCCCTCACGCTCCCACCACACACATTCACACACACCAACACACACACACCACCCCCCTACCTTACCCCCCCTGACCGTCTCACTTCCCCACACTCCACCCATCTGCACGTCCACCCCAAACCATCCACGCCACCAGCCACCAGCCCCCTCCCCTTCCTAAGACACCACCATACTCACCACATTCCCCCCCAAGACAAATCATATTCTCACCACAACCATCCCCTAAGACACCCTCCCCCCAGCTAAGACACCGCCGAGATCACCACCCCGATCCAGCGCCCCCTGCACAAAGCATCTCCCCGATCCACCCATCGCCGCCAACACCAGCGACACTCCCGCCGCCGTGACCCATCGCACGGGGCTCTGGATGTCCCACCTCCCCCCCTTCCTGGCGCTGTCGATTTCCCCCTCCGCCGTTATACACTGTAACTTACCGCATACCCAGGAACAACACCTCACCTACATCACCTCGCGCGCCCTGAGACAAAAGGCGGCCCCACACCCCACAACGGCCTTCTCTGCATCGCCGATGCGCATCTCGGCCTCCTCGTCCTTGTTATCCGTCGCTGCCTACCTCTCTACCACCCCCTGCCTACCTGCAAAAGCAGGGCACATCGTACGAGCAAACCTTACTCCCTGCTCCCTGCTCCCTGCTCCCTACCCCCCCACCTCATCGCCGAAAGCACGTCCTCGGCGATCAAGGCGATCAAGGCGGCCAGCCCATCGGTGAGTGTGCAGGGGTAGGGGGGGTGATCGCCGGATACACAGCTCCGGCGGGTGAGAAGTGATGCCCGGATCGGGCGGCTGCAGGAGCGGGGCGGCTGGGGCGGCATTTGGGGGGGAGGGGGGAAGGTGGTATGGCTGGAGGGGGGTGTGTCCTGCACCCCCGATGGTATGCAGCATGGAGGGAGGTATGTCGTGGGCATCCTTGGGGAGTTTTGGGGGGGGGTGGTCGGCCGTTTGGGGGTGTGGTCAGCCGTTTGGAGGGGTGGTACGGTCGTGGCTGCGGCCGTGGCTGCGGCCGTTTAGGGGCGTGGTTGAGGGTGCTAGGAGGGTGCTTGGGGAGCTAGGGCGCTACTACTGCTGCTACTGCTGCGGCTGGTCACGGCGAGGAGGGGGTGTGATGGGGGTGCTGGGGGTGGTCAGGAGGGAGGGCTAGGTTAAGGGAGCGAGGGACGGGGGAGTTGGGGATCGTGATGGGGATCGTGACGACCTGCCTCGGGGATTGGGCTAGCTGAGGGGGGATGGATTGGGGATTGGAGAGGGGATTGGTGAGAGGGACTACCTACACTACACTTTCAACCCTCTCTCGCCACAACGTTACTACACCTCACCACCACCACCAGCTGACCAGGCACCCTCCCCCCCTCCATCCTTCCCTCACTCAACACCATCACATCATCGGACTCTAGCTCTTCCCCCTAGCTCGACCAGCTCAGCTCGCTCGACCTGCTCCCCCCCCGTCCTCTGCAGCACAGGCCGAGCTAGACCGATCGATCGGCCGGCGGGCGGCGGTGTTGGTGTGCGGCGGTGCTGGTGTGCCAGGGGCGGAGGGCGGGTAGGAGATGTGTGTGGGGATGGTATGGGATGGTGAAGGTAGGGGGGGTAATGGGATTGTCAGCTGGGCAGGTGGGGGGGGGATGGGGGAGTAGGAGGGAGAGGGTAAGTAGCGTCGATAGTGGTGCAGGTAAGGTTAGTAGTGTTGGTAGCGTTGATGGTAGCGTTGATAGTGGCAGTAGTGGCAATAGTGCTGCCGGTAGTGGTCTGGTAGTGTGCTGATCCCTTTGCAAGCGTTAGGGATTAAGGATGGCTAACTCACAGACACCAGCTCCATCGATATCACTTCATCATGCCCGCGCCGGATTGGGATGTGTGAGTTGGCCTTGTTTTATTGAGGAACGAGATACATTGTCTGTCTACTCTTTGCTTATCTGTCGCAGGTCTATTGAGAGATGATTTACATCTTACAGCCTCCAAAGTCGGGGTTTGCTATTTTTCCTACTACTACTACTACTATGGGGCGGGGAGGGGATCGAGAGATATCGGCGTCTGGGATTAGTGGTAAGCAAAATCGCCGGATGGGGATGGGTGAAAGCCCGTTGAGTGAGAATCGCCATTATAGTTTCTCTCCGCCCGTTTTGATTTACATTTTTCCAAGACGCAGAATCTTTATTCAACTTGATTCCGAGCGAGCAATAACGCCGGATTTGGCGTCTTAAGCCCGTTGGTTTACCCTCTCTCCCAAGGGCGGCAATAAGGGGATTTCAGGTACGGAACGCCGCCGGATTCGGTCATGTGAGTGAGGCTCGTTGATTTACCCCTCGATAGACGTTTAGGAGGGGATTTCAGGTACGAGCGTTTTATTTTATTTTATAAACGCCGGATTAGGATGGGTGAAGCAGTAGCAGCCGTTGGAAGTGAGATTTCTCCGTTATAGTTAATCGGGTATCGGTTTTTGATTTACATATTTTTCTCAGGATGGAAAGATTTCAACCTCCTCCTTACATTCCGATGGCGAGTTAGAAACGCCGGATTAGGCCATGTGAAGCCCGTTGGGTGAGATCCCCCGTTTACAGTTTCATCCGTTTTGTCTTCCCCATCTGCCATCGTTTTCGAAGGGGACTTTCCTCACGTACAGTTGATTGACTTCAGGGGGGCAAGGAAAAAGCAGGGAATGCCGGAATTGGATGGGGGTGAGGGAGAGAGGGTGGTTTACCCCCCATTTCTTCTTTGGCGTGTTTTGCTAGAGGGGGGACTTTTGGGTACGGGTATTTGACTTGAGGGTGAGAAGGGGCGCCGGATGGGGATTGGTGAGGTTGGTTGATTGAGATTGGGATGCAGACATGTATGTATGTATGTATGCTTTGCATTCAGGGCCTTCTGGTATGCGAGTCCGAGGGGACTGTTCAGGTACGGGGTGAAAGAGGCGCCGGAAGGGGAGGTGAGGCCGGTTGATTGAGACTGAGATGCAGACATGTATGTATGCATGCTTTGCATCCAGGGCCTTGTGGTATGCGAGTCCGAGGGGACTTTTCAGGTACGGAGCTCTGGTTAATGGCTAGAGAGGCACCGGATTAGGCAGGGTGAGCCGTTTGGTTTACCCTTTGATTCTTCGATGGCGGGATTTCGAGGGGACTTTTCAGGTACGGAGCTCTGGTTAATGGCTAGAGAGGCACCGGATTAGGCAGGGTAAGCCGTTTGATTTACCCTTTGATTCTTCGATGGCGGGATTTCGAGGGGACTTTCAGGTACGGGATGCCGGATTGGGATGAGTGAGGTAGGTTGATTTACCACCCTTTGATGGCGTCTTTGAGGGGACTTTTCAGGTACGGACGTCAACTTGGGGGCGAGGCAGGCAGGGAAGGCCGGATTGGGATGGGTGAGATGGGTTGATTTACTACCCCTTCCATAGCGGTTTTGAAGGGGACTTTTGGGTACGGCTTATCAGAGTAATGGGGAGGAAGGGCGCCGGATTGGGGGTGGTGAGGGAGGTTGATTGAGACCCCCGTTCCAGATGCTGATATCCATTCTTCAATATTCGAGGGCAGTTAGGTGATGCCCGTTTTATCTTGAATGGCAGGGGAAATCGCCGGATTGGGGGGGAGGAGGGGGGCGATGATTAGGATTTATTGCTTAGCTCGTGCATTTAACTGATTCTCGTCCAAGGCTCTCGCATTAGATTGACTCTCGTCCAAGGACTCCGCATATGCAGCTGTAGCTATAGCTGCAGTTGTACCCTTAGAAGGGGGGTTGAGATACGGGTCGTTTTGGTTAATGGCAAAGGAAAGCGCCGGATTAGGGCAGGTGAAGCCGTTTGATTTACCATTTCAATGGGGGTTTTTAGGGGGGAACTTCAGGTACGGGAGTTTGATTAATGGTAAGCAAGATGCCGAATTGGGGTGGTCGATCAGGATTCCATCACTTACTCACAAAGCTAGCTGTCGTTCATGCATGGCTTACGTCCAGGGGCTCTCCCTCTACCTCGAGAGAAGGTAAGGGATCGAGATAGGGAGTTTGATTAATGGCAAGCACGACGCCGGATTGGGGTGTTTAATTAAGATTCCAATATCAGCATGCAGCTCCATGCATGATATTCGTCCAGGGACTCACCCTCTACTTCGAGGGGAGATTAGGAAACGGGCATCACATAATCGCAAGCTAGATGCCGGATTAGGCCGTCTGATTAAGATTCATCATAGTCCATGCACACCACGATTTTCCTCCGGGGTTCTTAAATTTCTCCACATCTTCGAGAGCGAGCGACCGAGCTATACGGTGCGACAAGCCAATCACCGCATCGGGCCTGGTAACGCCGTTGATTAAGATTTTCCAATAACACCTAGCTTAGCTCTTTATGCATGATTTACATCCAAGCTCGCTCCCCTGCACCGTTGCTCGTCATCAGAGTTACATCCATCGTAGCTTAACCTAGCTTCCGGCACCAAAGTACCGCCGCCCATCCCCGGACGCCCGTGCGTCCCGCCGCCGCCGATCGCTGGAAAACGCGGCGCCTTGGCCTGCCGAAGCCTAGCAGTCTTGGCGAACGGCAGTCGTGAGACAGCTCTGCAGTAGTAAGTACATCCATAATCTCCCCCTCTGTCTCTCCCCCAAACAGGACAGAGCACGCCGCATCCGGTAAGGGGCATGTCTCTAAGATCTCAAATACCCCCCGGCCTCACTCATCTCGCAACAGCGTGCTAGCACGACCCCGCTCGTTCGCCGCCGCCCTGGCCTTGCCCTGGCCGCCGCCGAGCGCCACGCAAGGGTAAGGGGGGAAAAGGGAGGAGGCCGACAGGGACACCCCCGGTTGCCAGGACGGACGTGCTATCTGTCGCCCGCTGTTCTCGCTGAGGCTCAGCTTATTCCCGCGCGCCCTGCTCCTTTGAGCGAGCTACTCTTACGCCCGTCGGCGAGCTCGCCGATCCGGCACACCCCGCCCCCTGCGCTCGCACCACCCTCCCGCAAGGACTCGTGCGATCGCCGTGCGCGACGGACGCGCGCTGTGCCGGGCGTCCGTGATCCCCGCTTGCTGCCCGCGCAATGGGCCGCTGACAGTGTGGTGGAGGCGGCTTGGTGTGGGGGGGAAGGGGGGAGGGACGTCATATCTTCTGATTAGGGTGGGGAGTGGGATGCTGCGGCGACGGAGGGAGCTGAGGAGTTGGAGCAGGGCGGCGAGATGGCGGCGGCACTTTGATGCATGCCGGCGCCATCACGGCACTTCACTGCACGATAAGGCCGCCGCGGCGGCACTTGGATGCACGAACGGGAGGGGTGGAGGGGGTGGGGATGCGAAGGGGATGTGAACGGGTGGGGAATGAGACGTTGTAGCAGGACTGCAGGATACGAAGGTGGTACGATGATGATGATGATGTACGTTCGGCGTCTGCTCCAACGGCGTCGTATACATGTTTGCGAGCGAGACAATGCTGTCTTCTGTGCTGGGATGGTTGGCTGTCTGGCTGTTGCGACCGATAGATGGGTGTGAGGTTCGAGACAACAGTCTTCAGAAGGGGATGGGGGGGAGGAAACAAGATACAAGATACGAGGTGCGAGATGCGACACCGTTGGTGGCGAGATATGTAGGGGGGTGTCACGCACCCTGCTTGGTCCTGTTAGGCAGGTGATGCATCGCATTGCATTTCGGCAGGCAGGGCAACACGTAAGGTACGCTGCGCCGCTGACTGCCCTGCTGCTCGCTCTGCAGCGGGAGTAACGGCGATGCGTCGGGGTCGCGGCGGCTGATGAGCTGGAGATGCAACGATCGAGCGCGGGTCATGGCTCTGATGCTACCCTACTTTCCCAGCTAGATCGTGACGATGGTGGCGCGGCGATGCGACCATCGATTACTGACAAGGCTGGAACGAGGGATTGGGCGGATGCGTGGGTGGCTGTGCCTCTCTCCCGTTCCGTTTGTTTACCTCTCTCCCCCTCCCGCTAAATTAACCTCTACTTCCCTGTCCATGCTGCCGTTCCCCGCCATTTACTTCCCTGTTATCCTCCCGTCTGCCTCCCTGTCCAGCTGCTGGCGGCGCCCTAAACATCCCTCCCCCTTTCCCCATAACGGTAACATCCCCGCCATCGACGGGCCGGTGTACTAGGAGGGCACGGCCTGGCGCGGCTGGGAGGGTTACATCAGGGCGCTAGGAGGGGGGGTTACATTTCCTTGGGGGTGGGTTACATCACTACGCAGAGCGAAGGATCGCAATCGAGCGGTTTCCGAGGTGACGATGGTACTGGGGGTTTCGTATTGGGGGGTGAGGGGGGCAGAGGCGCAGAGGCGCGTGGTGTGTAGGTGTGCCGCGCGGTGCTGCGACTTGTGCACGAGGGGCGGGTCGGTATGCGGTGCGAGGGAGTGAGCGTGCGTGTGACGCTGTGGTGCAGTGGGGAGGTGGATTGGGGTGGGAGAGGGGAGAAGGGGTGCTGTGTGTGCTTGTTTGGGGGAGTATGGGGCTTTTTTTCTAGGGTATGGTGGGCGTGGTGGGCGCTATAGGGGGCTGGTGGATGGGGAAGGTGGTTTGGTGGCGTTCGCGGGTGGATGAAGGTGGATTGGGGAATTAGGGGCTGGTTTCGGTGATTTGTTAGGGAATCTAGTTGTATCTCTGATATTATACAGAAAATCAGAGATAGGTTAGTATCTATAATTATTAATTATACAGTATATATAGATGAATAATGTTAATTATATACAGATTGCATATTTGTATTTGCCTCTATTTTAATAACTTATAAAGAATTATTAAATATAGTATTAATAATATTAGAATAGAAAATACCAATAGGATTTATAGTACATATCATCTTAGAGTAAACGAGAATTCTATGACGAGGTTTAATAATTCCTTATTTATTCTAGTTCTATAAGCTTTAATTGCTATCATTTCTATTGTCCCTTTAGCTCCCTCTTTAAGTAATTTAAAGGAGCTCTACTCGACCTGCAACTCCGGCAAGCCCCTGAGCCTAGAATCAAGCTCTCTGGCTTAGTGCTCCATTCCGAGCCCAGCTCTGGCTCCGAGCTCGAGCCTGGCTTAGAGCAAGAGTTCGATTATGGGATCTAAGCCCAGCCTAGAGCTCGAGCCAGATCTAGAGCGGGAGACCAGCTCCAGCGAGCCCCTAAGCCCAATTCTAGGCTCAAGGGCTTAGGGGTCAATTCCGAGGGCAACCTGGAGCCCGAGCCAGAGCTGGAGCCCGAGCTGGAGCTAGAGCCAAGCTCTAGCGAGCCCCTGAGCCCATGATCGAGCTTTCTAGCTTAGGGTTCAATTCTGAGCTAAAGCAAGAGCTCGATTCCGAGCTTAGTCGTCTAGTTCCTACTCGAGATCAGGCTCGAGTAATGGCTCAAATCCAGGCTGAGCTAGAGTTCCGTCTTGAGCTCGAGAACTCCAGACCCAAGACCAGAGCCCAGCTCAGGGCCTAATTTTAAGCCCAGCTCGATTCTAGGCTCTAAGCCCAGCCCGAAAATTGACCCGGAGCTGGAGCTAGAGCTCAGCTCCGGCGAGTCCCCAAGCCTGGAATCGAGCTCTGTAGCTCAGGGCTCGGGATTTGAGCCAGAGCTGGCACCGGAGCCCGGCTCCGGCTTGGACCAGAGCTCGATTCCGGGCCCAGGCTCGAGCCAGAACTCGAGTCAGAGCTCGGAGTTCGAGCAAGAGCTTGATTCTAAGTCCCATCGTGGGACCCGGGCTCGAGTGCCAACTTAGCTAAAACTGAGCTTTACGAAACGCCTAATCCTATAATTAAGAGAGCTATAGCAGCTGCCTAGCTACTTATATAGGAACAGCTTTAGTTAAGAGGCCTTGTTAGAGATGAGCATAGGCAGACACAGTGAATAACACTATAGATTAATTATTATTTCTATTTCTAATTACTCGTGGTCAGGCCGGCTAGCTCACGAGCGGGCATAACTCGTAGTTAGGCCGGAGCATATACAACAAACTCTCTATTACGTGTGTACCTTACATACAATAGATAGAAAGATTGCAGTCTATTGATTATGGTCCTAACGCACAATGTACCTTGCTGTCTATTGCTACCTTAGGAAGTTACGTCTAGTTATAAGGTTCAGCTTATTAGGAATGATTTGCGGAAACTGGGATGTGTACGGTAAAACGAATAGGAGTATCTGGTTACTGTAACCAGTCTCTTAGTAGCAGCCGATAAATGGATACCACAAAGTAGAATACAGTATATAGACATATAATGAGGTTACTTGAATCATCTAAATATTTCAACATTCTACGTAGCTTATATAGGTGATTCCTAGGGAGTAGCCAAAACCCTGATTAATGGCTACCCCACGGTGTTGGCCATGAAGCCAACGCACGGCCACGTAGGCCAATAAGATACTCATGGGAAACGCACCCAAAACAGGGCTAATTCCTTGGTAGATCCGAGGAAATCCCCGGAATCTCCAATACAGCTGTAGCGCCCTTCGCGCAATTCGGTTATCGCTATTGTCCTCCGACGTTCCGCTAGCTTCTCTCGGGGTTTCTTTTCGGGGAATACGTGTCAGACTAGAAACTGCTAAATGCTCCTAGAGGTATGTGAGGGCGGTGAGGCCAAGAACAGGATTTAGTTACAGGGTATAATCTGACATGCATGTACTGTTATAATCGGTCCGGGAGGTGTTCGTACTGCCTACGTGTAGATCCATGGCATATAGTGTGTTGTAACTATGTTTTCAGTGTAGATAAATGTGTTGGGCATATCGCTGTATACTGCAAATAATTCGGAATTGGCGCGGGAAAATGTATCGAACGATATATTGATTTCGCTACCAGGGTTTGACTCTAGGCCTAGAGTATGCCCATGTAGAAGGTGTCTGACGGGATCAATTGTAGAGTAGTCCTGTCCTGTTAGATTACAGTCATATTCATACACACCTACATTACATGGCCTCGATCTGGCTGTTGGGGTCATTTGACTAAAAATAATGTATACTACAACCTTAAATAAGACCAGTCTCTAGACTAACGAGGGTCACCTTGATTTGTCTGGAATACGGAGTTCGAAAGCCACATACTTTTCCTATAATCACCATTATTCTACGACTTGTAGTGAGCGGACAGCAGCAATAACAATGGAAACAATAGCCTTCTTCCTCGACCAGGTTCAAGAATGGTATAAGCCCTACAATCTTGGCAGCAAATTATCTATTCCGACGGCGCTTCTGGCAATAGCTGTCTTGCGGCTGCTATTCTACTCCTCTAACCCAAAGCACAATGCAGATATCAAAAATATCCCAATTGTTGGTAAAGAGTATGGAACGTGGGAACAGAGGAGCCGTGCGTTTGCCAGCCGGGGCAAGGAATTTTTGAATGAAGGATACCGAAAGGTAGTACGAGCCGACAGACAGTTTCTTGCTACATATTGATTGGTCGTTTAGTACAAGGGCGGAGTATTTCAAGTGGCAACAACTGAAGGCAAGTCAAAAGAGACGGTCCCAATTTTGATAATTTTGTTCATGTCTGCACATGGTGTCGTTCCGCGAGCTGACAATTTTGGCAGGGCCTAATCTGTTTGTCACAGGCCGGTTCATCAACGAACTCAGAAATCAGCCAGATGAGATTGTTAGCTTCAACGCAAGGGCAGAGGAGGTAGGTTGGTTTCATGTTGAAGTATACTCGTTTAGGGGCGTTTTCTAATATGACATCAGCGAATGCTTCCACAGTATTCACTGATTTCTCAGAAGAATCTTCTAGGTGTACATTCTGTCAAGGGAGATTTAACGCCAAACCTTGGTGTGTAGATTCGCCTAGAGTTGCATTCATCTGTCATCTAACAATTTATCAGCACGCTTGCTGCCCCACGTGGTAGATGAAATTGAAACAGCAGTGGCTGAGGATATTGGAGATTGTAAAGGTGTGTTTGTATTGATATAGATGGAGTTTGTACTTGTGGTGTTTTCCGTCATGAGTATACCTGCGGTTGCCATTCTTCTTTCCTGCACCCATCGCTTTCTTAATTCCAAGAATCCAGGCTTATGCTGATACTTTTTAAAGAATGGACACCGCTCGAAATATACGGTCAGGTAGCACGGGTGGTATCCAAGGCAGGATTCCGTATGTTCGTTGGCCCCGATTTATGCCGCAATGAAACATGGATCAAACTTTCCATCGGCTACACTGCAACTACATTTGCTGGCGCTGAGGCAATAAGAAAATGGCATCCCTGGCTCCGACCCATAGTCTACCGATGGGTGCCTCAACTGCAGGCGGTCCGCAAAATGAAAGCAAATGCGCTCGCTCTTCTCACTCCCATCATCAATGCGCGAAAAGCTGCAAATTACCAAGCGGACGAAGAGAAGCCGGAAGATATGCTCCAGTGGATGTACGACAAGTGCAGCGATGCGGAAAAAAATGACTATCCATATCAGCTGGATCTCCAACTTGTTCTCGGGCTCGCCACAATCCATTCGACGACGATGCTTACGACGAATGTGTTATATGATGTGGTAAGTAGACCTGAATATATTGAGCCCCTTCGGGAAGAGATTCAGGAGATACTAGCACAAAATGGGGGAGTCTTCACAAAACACGCCTTGGAACACCTGAAGAAGATGGACAGCTTTATGCGTGAATCCCAGCGCTGGAACCCAATGAATTTCTGTACGTGTCTATAATAATCCCTGATTACAATTGGAAACTAACATTGTTGCCCTCCTAGCTGGTTTTGTTCGCAAGATCCTAGTCCCATTCACACTCTCCGACGGAACATATATTCCAGCCGGCACCAATTTTGAAGTACCTGTGTACGCAATGTCCAGGGACCCTCAGATCTGTCCTGGGCCCAACCCCGATATATTCGATGGCTATCGCTTCTACAACGCGAGGAACCAAAACAAAGATGAGGCAAATGGTCATCAACTGGTTACTGTCACCTCGTATACGATGTGGTTTGGATATGGGCATCATGCCTGTCCTGGCCGGTTCTTTGCGAGTTATAAGATGAAGCTTATGCTGGCAAATATACTGCTCAACTATGATGTCAAGTTTCCGGATGGAGAGGTGGAGAGGTACAAAAATATGGAGTTTGAGACAAATAACTTTCCAGATCCGAGCAAAGTCTTGATGTTTAAGAGGAGGAGGGGGTAGGGTGTATAATGTTCGTACAATGTTAGTACAAGATCCTGCACTATCTCTGAGAGCGTTACCTCGGTATCTATAGCGTAACTATTTTCGCCAAGACTAGTTTCTAGAATATTGTGCCTCATTAGTTAAAGTCAATCGAAAATAGTACACACGTCGTCAGTTTTTTTTTGCATCGATGAGGCACGTAGGTAATCCAAGTGTTCAAGTGGGTAGTTACACCCTCTTTCTGAGCTGTGTTAGATCAGTTCTGTATGAATATCATGTATTTGGAGTAGTAGTACAGTACTTGAGCACTACTCGGCCTGGGACTAATGCTCGGGCATTTTGAGTATTCTTACAAAACTGCGCCTCCTCAACGCTTGGAACTGCCACTAATTTATCGGGTACACATATTCACAAAAGCGATAACGGCTCGCGGAGAGAAACGCGGTTGATCGTTTCAGCTCAAATTTATTCCAGTCTAATCATATTCTCCGCCTCCATCTCATTCGCGTTTAATATAAAGCAATCCCTCTCCCACATCAACCCCACCGCCACTCCACTTGGCCCGCCAACCAACGTATACCCCACCAATCTTCCCACGATTCCTATAATCTCCTTCCATTCCACCTTCGAGCCCTGGTTGCATCTGGCCCTGCGATGCAGAGCCAGCGCCCACACTCCCATTATGAGCGAAACCAGCGCGTTCTCCCAGCGGATAATCCAGACGGCGCCTTGGATTAGATCCACAGACTGCCGCCCGGAGAAGGGATTTGGCGGAATGAGTATATTAGCGAGGGTGAGAGACGAGGCGACACTAGGGGCAAAGATGGAAGGCCACATGGAAGCTGTGCAAGAGATCGTCATAGTGGTTAGATAGGGGACGCTGCCCATTACGAAGACGAAAATGTATGCGGTGTGGAGAAGTCGCAAATATTTAGTGGATGCTTCTTTATGAATCGACCTTGGGCTGAGATTCCCGGCAGAATCGCGTTGAGAACTGGAGAGGAGCCGGCGGAGAGTAAAGGCTAGCATAAAGTGGGTGAGGCCGATGTAGAGGTTCCACTGCTGATACCACGCCATGATGTTTTGTTTGAATACCATGCCAAAGGCGGAAGGGGGGACAGAGAGCAGCGTAATTGGCATGGCATAGGCAATAACAAAACTCAGAGGGAGAGCGAGGAGGTCGGTTGAGTCTATGACAATGTTGCTCCGGGTTGGGAGCGATGCTGTTGGGGAGGTTAAGAGGTGGAGAGATAAATAGATCGGCATGATGACCGGATGGGCCCAGTTGAAGACCAAGACGCCGAGAATTGAATCACTGTTTGAAACCATTCGCGTTAGCAGAATACTGTCAATGGATATGCCAAGAGAATGCTCGTACAAAGCGATTAATTTGTGTTTGTTGCCGCTCCTCAGTGTCTCCATTACCACCAGGAACCAGCTCACACCCCAGTTTCCAAGATAGAAAAACCCAGTCAACGAAGCTTCTGGATTTGAGCCATTGCCAGCAAAAGCCCAACCGAAAATTAAGACTGCGCGCAATTGAGAGTCGATGCGAGGATAGGTGCCATTGGTGTTGAGGATTTGGAAGGGAGTGGAGTCCAGAAGTGTTAGAGAATCTAGGGCGGCTCCGAATTGGCCAAAGAAGCCGTTGATGGCGGAGAAATAGTATAGAGCAATGACGGCCCAGAGGGTCACAAGGAGGAGGAGGAAAACCGGGGTAGCGTTGAGAGGCAGAGCCATGTTTGTGTTGAACTGGAATTATTTGCTCCGGCAATTTTGCATCCAACTTAAGATTCAAAGAGAATTGGACATACACTGAATTGAATTAGCAAAGAGAGCTTGGAATACGTCGTCATACGTCGTAAACCAGCTTCTTTGAATCTTAATCCGTGCTTGCTTGTATCCTGGAGAATCTACAAAGGGCCCCTTGTATATTCTCCGGGATACAAGCAAGCACAGATTACCCCTCATCAGCGTCAGCACTAAGTTCATCAACGAGATTGGACGGCAAAGAAGACCCCAGCACTCGAATTCGGTCTGTTTGCAAAGGATTTTTGTGGATCAGATACAAATCCTTTGTACATACCCTGTTGTTCGTCACATTCGGCGTTAAGGTTACAGATGAACGGGCCCGCGCTTAATTTTCTTGGTTGGCAGTTGGGCCGGAACATGTATAATAGTGGCTTGTTCAAAATGTAATATTACTAATATGATACAGGGCCTCTGATATCCTCGCACCGATGTGGGAGGAGCGGGCTCGGTGATATTGGTGATGCCGGTGCCAAGCCCGGAGAGCTCATTCCAACATGGCTTGCACAGGCTACGATGGCGGACAAGGTTAACAGCACACGAATATGCAGGGCGTTCGGTCTTTCTGAGGTCTAGTATGCGGGATTTATTGTTTGTCGTATCCAAGGATTAGAAGGGATCGAAAACATACGCAGGAACCTTGCTCCCCAAACGACTGAAACCCCCACCGTTTGTCCTGGAGATAGAAATGTGGGACAGTAGGATTTGGGCTAAATCACTAGCTAGTCAAAGGCTCTTTGGAATGAAAGCGCAAATCTACCAATGGCACGGTAGGTATAACTTACCGGATTATGACTCGTGACTAGACTAAACGTGGAGGGCATAAAATTGCGGATTTCAATATGTGAAACTACAATAGTGCTAAATTATTGCAAAGTTTGCCATTTATGCTCCAGAACAGCAACTGAGTCTTAAGGAACCAATTTTTACGATGAGAGTGCTATGTCTCCACGGCCGCGGCTCGAATAACGAGGTTCGTTCTCATAATTACCTATTTTCGTCTCCGTCCTACTCTAACAAAGACCAGATCTTTCAGATGCAAACAGGTGAGAATTGAATATTCCCAACTTCAGTAAAAGGTAATAAATACATACTTATACTTTGAATAGCATCATTTAGAGCAGATCTAGATGACTTCCAATGGGAATTCGTTGGAGGCACGACTCTACATACCGAAGGTAGCCCAAAGTCCGAGCATTGTGACAAATCCAAGTGCTGAAACATTTCTTTTATTATCTCAGGGAACTGGTCTTTACACACAGCTGCTTTTTCCAATCTTCCCCTATACAGCTACTACAACCCCCTGTCGCCATCTTCTATCATTGAAGCCGAAAATGACATCCTCCGCATCACGGAAGAAGAAGGGCCGTTTGACGGCGTCCTAGGCTACTCCGGCGGTGCCGCTCTTGCTTCCCAGATTATAATTCGCGACGCCATTGCCCATCCTTTCAAGTCTCCCAATGAATTTCCCTTCCGCTTCGCCATTTTTATTAACGGTGCTTCGCCATTGCGAGCTTTCCGCCTCTCAGGTCCGGCTGATTGTCTCGGCAATGGCACAACCAACCCTGAAGATTTGATAAAGGAGGCAGAGGGTATGTTCCTGCGTGCATCAGCAACACGAAAGAAAAATGGCGTAAATGACGAGGATCAACCTGATAGGGAGGCAATGTTGCGTGCGCTAGCTTCCTTCAAGGGGCATGTGCTGGACGATGGCACGCCGTTTCTGACAGATGGGGAGTATGGGCTGACGAGGTGGAACGCCAGAACAGAAATTGTGAAAGATAAAGGAGAAATCTTAATTTCGATCCCGACGCTCCATATAAGAAATTCGGCGGAGGAGGACATGCACCATGGAGAGCATTTGTTGACCATGTGTGAGCCGGGCCTGAGGAGAGAGTACCACCATGGCTACGGACATGACTTTCCTAGAGGAAGACGAGAAATGAAGAAGATTGCCGAGTTAATTAGAGAGACGGCAGAGAGAGCTTAGTTGAGCGGGAAAACCATGGTTGCTTTATTAGAATAGAAGATGAATACAGAGTGGTGCATCTATGCTGTGGCATCTAGATACGTGTGTTCCCTGCCTCGCCGTCAATTGAGGGGATAATAATTTCATTTTTTTTCCAACGCTGTTTACTCGCAAGTACACCGTTTGGCTTGAAATATAATAAAATTGAAGGGATATGTATTCATTTATAGTATCGCTACTTCAGCCACGGTCGCACCGGTACTCTTATCATCGCCTTGCGTCCCTTCGATACTCAATCTGACAAATCTTGCCTGATGAATTTCTCCAAACAGATACGTCGTACTATTTCCTGGTCTGATCCTGACAATCTTTGCTTCTTCCGGTCCCAGATATGGTTCCGAGATTGCAATGTCCTCAGTCATATAAATATCTGCAAACTCGCTTTCTGAATTGTTACGCCCTGAAATAGTAAAGGCCGTAGGAGGTGTAGGGCCCCAGTTAATTGATACTCCGCTGACACGGTAGATATTGCCTAGATCGATGGTAAGAGAAGCGTGTTGGGGAGTCAACGGCTGCCAGGTAGTGGCGTTTGAACCATCGACAGCGGCCTGGGGTATACTTCCTGGCACCCACTTGTGTTCGGATGATATCGGTCGACATTGAGCAAGGTTTCCAGCAATGACGGTCCCGTTTAAGTCCGGTCGACGAGTCCGAAGGGTCAGAGACTCTCCAACGGCTAAAGGATAGTCGCCTCGCTTGTATGCCTTACCTCCTATCCGCACAATGACTGGGCTCATAGTTCCCGACCCTGACACACCAGAGCCGCGTTTTCTTGTAATGGTCGAGTTTTCTAATCCGATCTCTACGTCAAACACGCTCCCTTGGTATTTTAGTCCGCTAATTTTGATGCCTTCGGGTATCTGCGGCACCATCATTGGATCCATAAATAATGCATCTTCCTGGGCCCGGAATCCAGTAAAGCCATGAGTAAGTACTTGCAGGTATCCACCATATCCTGTGAGAAAGGGAAACGCGGGATGTGTTCCCTGATTTGTATGCCAATCATCGGAAACTTGTTCGCTTAACTGGAAGAATGGTGCCCGGATATATGGATATGATCCTCGCTGAAGGTAGGTATATGCCGCACAGCCTTGCTCTTGGAGTTGTGCTTCGTTGATGGCGAACATCGACCAGGTCATTGCTGGACCGTCGGGCGAGTTTTTCGCTGAATACTAGGTAACACAATGTTAGCATAGGACATCAAATATTCACTTGGGGCCACTTACGTATGTCATATCGTTTTGCGCCTGTCTTTCGTTCATACTCCATCCCAGTGGGTAAGTAATCAATGTTACACTTGCCTGTTTGACCGTCCATGTTCCATCCATTCCATCAAACCCGATGATCATCTGCTCTTTCTCATTGAAAGGAATTTTTATGTTTTCGGCTATTTTGGACCAGTTACTGGGTGTTGAGATGCCGAGAACTCTCGCTGCAGAAGGAGCCCATTCTCCTAAGAGCATTTTGATCCCGGCATTTGTATAGGCGCCGTTATCTATGTTGTATGCGAATTCATCCTTTTCAATCGCTTAGATAATGAACTCCCAAGGAAGGAAATCAGAATACTTACGGGCTCCCCTAGGAGCTTTGTCTCATACTTTTTGCTCCTTGTATTCCACACGACATAGTTTGCAAACATATCTGCAACATTTCCAATGATAGGCCATCCCTTTTCTCTAAGCCACTCCCTGTCTTTGGTATGAAGGTAATAGTGCCAATGAGCCAGCGCGATATCTGTATCCAAGTGAATTTGATAATTAACACATAATCCAGTAGCTGTGCAATTACCAAACCTTCCACTCGTCCAAGGAAATGTCGCACCAGAGTAGTTATATGACTGCGCGTTTTCAATCGCCTGTCCAAGAAGTCGCGTTCTATAGTTGTTAATTGACATGGCGTGATCTGGGAAAAGAGAAAGGAGTGCCGGGTACATCCACACATCGGAGTCCCAGAAAACCAACCCAGCGTAAGAGTCGCTGGACAGGCCACTGACCATAATGGAATTATCCCCGAGGCCATGTGGCTCTGTCCCAGGCCGAGAATTCGCCATGAGATGGAATAGAGATCCTCGGGTCATGATTTGGAGCTCTTCGTCTCCTGGAATTTGCACATCAGCATCCTCCCAAGTAGCATCCCAAACATCAGTATGCTCCTTCACGAGCAGCTCCCAAGGGCTTTTTTTTGCTTGCAAGGCAGCATTAAATGCTGTTGACAGCGTATTTTTGGGAAATGCATCACTAGAGGATATTCCAACATATTTAAAAACACTAAGTATCTGCTGGCTAGACGCGGAGCATTCCCAGCTTTGCGCAATGGTGCTCAAATTTCGCGAAACCCATGGGTGGTCAGACCCGTCCTGCCGGGTCTCGGAGAGTTTGCTGAGATTACCTTCGCTTAACCCCCCAAAATTGACTGTTGAAGCAAGATAAGCTGTGGTATTTTCTATACCCCACGGCTTCACACTCGTCCACATCAGATCATCAGTGGCCCTGATCTCTTTGTCTCCAAAATGGGCCCTGGTTGCCCCAGCCCCATCAATTATATCGGTTATGATGAACTTTGCGGCTTTGCTAACTGCTAGGTCGAGGCGAACGAGACCTAGATTAACACGCGTCCGATGTGCAATAACTGTAAAATTCAGCTGAAAGATGGTTTCCTCGCCATCGGGCTTCCACGTTACATTCGTGTGGATTATTCCATTTTGCAGAGACGTGCTCTGGCTATACGTCAAGACCGTGGATTTGTCGACGCCAGGTTTGTAACTGTGTCCCTCCTGGGTTGTGATGACCAGGCCTGTCCAATCGGGAATACCACTGATGACAGATTCTCCTCCCCTCAAACTGTTTTCTGGGAGACTAGGATAGGTGACTTTTTCTTGAAGATTCCAAAACCCGGCAATGGTGCCAAATGTTGCACGTGGTTGATCCAAAGGCCAGCCTGAGATTGATTAGTCCGAGTTCCTCATAGAGTCAAAGTATACAATCAATGTGAGATTCTCACCATTAAGTTCCCAACTACCTTGTGGCGCTGAGAAATTTCTCTCGATCCAATACCCCACACCCTCTGAGGGAAGGGTTTGCCCAAAGTATCCATTGGACACATATGGAGCAGTTTGATAATGATTCGGGTTGAAAGAATTAGTGGTGAGAGTCCACGTGATATTATTAAAATTTGTCCCTTTGGGGGAGTCATTCTCGTCTTGCTTCGGAAAATATAAATATTGACCAGGCGATTGCCTAGTCAATCCGTCATCTGAAACATTATTCGTGATTAACCCCAAAAATTGCAGGCTGGGGAGATTCAGCAGTGCGGACCCAATTCCGTTGAGAAACTGGGTGTTACCTACTCCGCAGAAGAGCGCTAAGCAAATAATCTGATCAAATATATTCATGATGGCAATAGTAATTGAGTACCAGCGACGTAGAGAAGTCTGGGAGCTTTAATCTTCTGAGATGGTTAGCGTTCTCAAAATTTGGGCTATGTACTAGGTACGAGGCACAATCTTGGCGCCAAACTTAAAGCTGACCGCATGCATTTGTGTGGTCAGCATTTCGTTAGGCATGCGCTGCCAAAGTAGGACTGAAAGTGGGACTGAAATTGGGGCTTTCGGTCCTTTACAAACCGGGCGGAATAAAACCCAGCTGGATGAAAACATCATTCTACAATACCAGCAACCCCGCACTCCAACACCTAAAGTAGCGGTGAATGTGATTGTAGGAAGTAGAGGGACCGGAGAAAGCTGAGATACGTAGTGACTTGTCTTCGGTGCTAGAACGTGAATTGGTAATATATGTTACACGTACGATGACGAGAATGAGGGAGGATTTGATAGCGTAAAGTACTATCAATCAATCAATTTATAGTAATCATGAACAGTTATTTTTCTTGCCATCATTGTTCATTCCATAACTATTTATTGGACTTTCCTTTGACTATCTCTTCTCCGCATCCTGATCCTCGGCTCACTCTTTGGACTCATGATACCTAGAGTCCGGTGATTCAACTTGAAGTTTTCATGGCCATTCTCAAACTGAATATCAAAGAGCAGCAACAGGGTACACACTGCAGTCAAGACCTCCTGCTCTGCCACGAATCTCCCAGAGCACAAGCCAGTTCCGCCACCAAAGGTCCTAAAACTCGAGTTCTGCTTCCTAGCCCTATCTGCGGCTAGCTGCTTCTCGTCCTCTGGTGCACTTTCTGGGAGGCTGGTGTGCCATCGCTCAGGTTTGAACGCTGAGGGTGATGGAAATATGATCGGATCAAAATGCATCAATGCAACGGGAAGGAGAACAACACTTCCCTTTCTGATAAAGTACCCTTCGATCTCCGCGTCATCAACGACAACTCTGGCTGCCGCAGTGGCCGAGCCTAGTCTCAACGCTTCTTTCCATATCCCTTGGATGTATATATTAGCCTTCAGCTTAGGAATATCAAAACGAAGATCATTTGTGTCCGCAGCCGGGCCAGGAGGAAGTAGAATAGTCTGAGCTTCTTGCTGGAAGCGGGCTAACCGCCCAGAATCTTGTATAATGCAAAGCAATAGCCAAGTTGTCATCGGCGCTGCATTTGTAATAATCCTAGAAGGATGTTGTTAGATACTGGGGATCTGTGACCTGGGCGACCTACACAAATAAAAAACCAGCTTGCAAGCAAGCTCGCCCTCGATGTGTAAAACCAAACTGCCGGGCCATCTTCTCCCGCTCCCAGTTCATTCTGATTCCCCATTTTTCGCTCCAGATGCCGCTGTCTTCCTCCCAGTCTTCAACTTCGCAATCCACCCATTTCTCAAATGCCTTCAGCATTCTCTCGCGAGCTAGATATGCTCTGGGCTGGAGAACAAAAGCCATATTCGAGCGCACTCCTGCATATGCAGCATCATTAAAGAGTTTAAAATCACGCCACATATCAGGCCAAAGCTGCTGTAGACGTGTGCCAAAAAATGTGACAGCTGAGGTGTCGAATATTATCTTTTGCAGTGTCGCATTTAGCGGGACAGTCTTCCAATCTTCTCTAATGCTGTTGTAGATTGGATTTGTCGCCAATACAGCCGCAAAATGTTTGAAGTAGACTTTCATGATATTGTCCAACCGCTTTCCAGATAGATACTTAATGTACACGCCGTGATTCAAAGAAACAAATTCTCCTGTCTCATCCTCTTTTCCGGAATGGGACCCAGGGGAGCGCTTGTGGACTGTGAACTTCGCAAGGTCTTGTGGTGGCAGATTAACGCCGTTTCTATTATTTCATTAGCTTCCCTTCTATACCCTCCTTGTTGAACAAAACGTACTGCATCATGCTGGCAATTACAGGCTCAAAGGCATACTCTCGAGATTTGCCGAATATCTTTGCCGCAGTGACTGGGGAGCTGAATACGTGGAACTTGGTATTCATCATTGTGAGAGTAAAGGGTGATTCGGGATATTTTTCCCTTATTAGAGCATCTCTTTAGCTTACTGTAAATCAGAAGAGAATGGAGGTTGATGTACCTTAGAGATTGAAGAAGCCCATATGGATCTAATAAAAACGATATCATGTGTTGAAGATACGGGATACTATATGGCGCGACGGGCGGTTCCCTTCCTAAGCCTGGTTTCGAGGGCCATGATCTTATCAAAGTTCCAAGCCATGTCACGAGAAATACCATCGACACCAAGCAAATCGCCATCAGGACCACAGTAAGTGCAGTACTCTGTGGAGTAACACTTTCAAAAACGCCATCAAGTCTTGTGGAGGCCTCCATTTTCAATGACTGTGACATTGAAGATTCAACTATGTTAAGGCTAAGAATAGCGATCTTGGAGAAGCGGCCAGAAATTTTGAGCTTCGCAGCTTTTAACAGTTCGAAAGACTCGGCGCATAAATTCGGTTACATTGAACAAGCCTGCGGGGGTATTTCGGTGAAAACGTCGTCCACTAATTCCTATACAATTTCCCTTCGGGTAATTGTCGATGTATAATGGCATGGGGTTGCGGAGTGGCTGGTGTTGTGATAACAATACACTGTATTGCGGGGGCGAGCGTAAGGTTGTAGGGCCGTGCGGATAGCGTTATTATCCACACCCCTGCATGTCGTAAACGTGGTTTTCAGTTCCATTAAAAAGGAGGGGGGAAGGGTCGCACCACTAGCAACTCGCAAATCGGTAGAGTCGCGCCCTAGCGGACATCGGAACATTAATAGCGACAAGCGAGCTGACCCTTTCTGAGAAACTCACGAGAAGAAATATCAACCATGAAGGCTGGCTCGCGTCGTGTGGGGCTTCGTATAGAGCCTACCCCGCCATTCCCCGCCCCCACCGATCCTACTTAGCTAGCAATCGCCGAGAAAGTACAGCCGCTATAATACCTTTTTGGAATGGTTAGGCCACGTAGTTCGGAGACCATGGAGCGATAAGCGACCGAGTCTGACCGAGAACTATTTGATTGGAGGGTTTGATTAGAGGATAGTAAGCGCACGTCCTAAGCTAATCACGGACCATCCCGCGGACGTTATATTATATTCTATTCTATTACGCATGCAAAAGCCAAATTCCTAGCCAAAACCTCAATGTCGCGTTTAATTCAAGGATGGACCGCTTCTTTGATAATTTCTAGTGGTAAGGAGCCCACGCACCAACTCGAAATGCTAGTATGGTCATTTCCCCAAATCCTTCGCTTTGGCCGTCTCACCCCAACCCCTGCCTCCGATGACACTATTAACTGCGATAGATCCTTCTGACCTTGGCTGCCAATACCAAGTTTCTTTAGAAGGCATACGACCGTTTTCTGGTCGGTATTTATCTACTCAGCATACAAAAGCCTCGGTTCCCTGTCAGAAATAAGCACTAAGAGACTTTCTGGCCGATGCCTTGTAGGTTGTACGTGATACTTTTCACTATCCAGGTGCTCATAATGTGCACACTCCGGGGTGTATTCCTACATGCAAATCCTTGCGGTATGATTAGGCAGGAATTTTTGACTGCGCCTTATAGCAAGGTGAATATCAGAATGGCGTTTGTATTTCTGGGTTGCGTACTCGAAAGTGAGTTGCTGATGGGACTATCGTCGCCTAGCCTCGTTCGTGGCAGCAGATAGTAAAATTCCCGCATAATGGCTTGGAGATAGTGGGTCATAGAATGATATTTAACCCTGCTGATTTTTGTCTCTGGAGGCATAAGGGCTCGTTGTGCATTTCTTGATTCTATCTCGCGGTAATTTCCTGCACCGCTACTGATTGAAACTTGCATCTTATTACTCCTTACACCCTTTTCCATTATTTACCACTTCCCTCACTGCCACTGCCTTTTATCCTCGTGGAGTGCAATGGCTTCAGTGCCAAATGGTAACGGCCATCCGGCCAGCATGTCCGATAAACAGGAACCGATGGCCATAATCGGAATGGCAACCCGTTTCCCCCAAGAAGCTACCAACACGGAGACGTTGTGGGGGTTTTTGTTGAAAGGAAGGTCAGCTCATACTGCGTTTCCAAAAGACAGAATCAACCCGGATGGACACTATCACCCCGACCCTGAGCATGGAGGCACAGTAAGTCTCCTTCGTTTGTAAAAGAGGGTTTGAACGAGAAGATCCTCACCTGTACTCTAGTTTGCCGTCAAGGGGGGCCATTTTCTTTTAGAAGACCCCGCATATTTCGATGCCCCGTTCTTTGGCATCACAAAGACGGAGGTCCTCTCTCTAGATCCTCAACAGAGAGTGATAATGGAGAATGTATACCAAGCGCTTGAGAATGGTGATATTCCCAGAGTCGAAGGTGTTCTCAAGGCCCATTTTCCGTAATTAACTTTTAAAAGCTGGTCTTCCAATTGCCAAAGTGACCGGAACCAACACGTCAGTCTATGTTTCAGGATTGTGAGTTGACCCCTACCCTCAACAATGCCGGCATAATCTGAGAGTGTTAGCAACCACGATCACCTCGCAACACTCAATTCTGATCCTGAAACGACTCTGAAGTACAAACCCACGGGCACGACGAATTCCCTTTTGAGCAACCGCGTTTCGTGGTTTTTTGACTTCAAGGCACCAAGTTTAACCTTAGATACAGCATGTTCCAGCAGTATGGTAGCTCTGCACTTGGCTTGTCAAAGTTTAAGATGCGGTGAGAGTGAGATGGTGTGTATTATTCTCTAAAAACTAAAATCGGACAGGAGCTGATGCTGAGTTTAGTCCGTGGTAAGTGGCGTAACAATGATCTCATTTCCGACAGATATCACAAGCATGGGGCATCACGGATTCCTCTCGCAGGAAGGACGCTGCTTCAGCTTTGATCATCGTGCGGACGGCTATGCCCGCGGCGAAGGGGTAGGCACTGTCATAGTGAAACGGCTCTCAGATGCGCTCAGGGACGGAAACACTATTCGAGCGGTAATACGAGGGACTGGTGTCAACCAAGACGGAAGAACAGCCGGAATTTCTCTTCCCAGCAGTGCTGCCCAAGAAAGCCTCATGAGAACCGTCTATACAAGTGCAGGACTAGATTTTAATGACACTATGATGGTGGAGGCACATGGGACGGGCACAGCCGCCGGAGATCCTATTGAAGCGAGTGCTATTGCTCGGACATTTGCGTCAAGGAGCAAAGATATTCCACTGTTTGTTGGAGCCATCAAATCTGGAATCGGACATTTGGAAGGCGGTGCGGGCATTGCTGGGTAAGTCTGCAGTTCTGTCACTAGGTCTCGGATATGCTAAAAAAGATCCAGAATAATAAAGAGCGTCCTGGTCCTAGAGAGTGGGATAATCCCCCCGAATGTGAATTTCGAGAAGGCCAACCCTAAAATCCCAATCGAAGCATGGAATCTCCAATTTCCTTTAGTAAACACGCCATGGCCGACTCCAGGCCTGAGACGGATATCTGTAAATTCGTTCGGAGTCGGCGGCACAAATGGACACACCGTGCTCGATGACGCATATAATTATCTTACTTCCCGAAATCTAACGGGTGCTCATAATACCAACCATCATACTCCAACGACCGAGGAAATAAAAGTTACTGTGGCGGAGATTGATGGCTCTGTAGCCCTAGACGCCGAAATGGACGCCCCAGCGAACGGCCACGCCAATGGTACGTCTAACGGGGCAACTACCAATGACAATCATGATACCACAGAAATAGCTAACGGCAATGGTGCTCAAAACGGCAACGGAGTCAACAATAATGGCCACTTTGCCCCTCGTGTCCCTCGCCTCTTCATCTTCTCTTCTTTCGATGAGAAAGGGGTCAAGCGAAACGCAACCACATACGCCAAGTACCTGAAGAATATCCAGCCCCCCAATGAAGATGAATACATGAAAGATCTGGCCTACACCTTGTCTGAAAAACGCTCAGTGTTCCCATGGAGAAGCTACGCAGTGTCTAACTCCTTGTCGGAACTGATTGAGAACCTGTCAAGTGGCCAGGGAATGCCAAGCGCTGTGCGGATAGGGACACCACCTAGGATTGGCTTTGTTTTCACCGGACAAGGCGCACAATGGTACGCTATGGGTAGAGAGCTGTTGATATATACCGTTTTTAGGAAGAGCCTCGAGGACGCTGAATCATATATGAAGTCAATCGGCGCGGAATGGTCGCTGCTAGAAGAGCTTTCCCGGAGCAAAGAGGAGACAAGATTAAATGAGCCGCATCTGGCTCATCCGTCGTGCACAGCCGTACAGATTGCTCTCGTTGATCTACTTACCAGTTGGAATATCCGACCTACGCGAGTGGTCGGCCACTCCTCTGGAGAGATTGCCGCCGCCTACTGTGCAGGTAAGCTTAGTAAGGAAGCCGCATGGAAGGTTGCATATTTCCGCGGATATGTCTCAGCGAAGCAGCGTGGAGAAAAAGGGGCTATGATTGCCGTTGCGCTGTCCGAAACTGATCTTCAGCCGTATTTGAAAACCATCAACGAGCTGCATGAGGGGGAGGTATGTGCTGCAAAATCCCTTACACCAGATTTCTGGTCATCGTGGCTGACTTAATTTTCTATTAGATGATTATCGCTTGTTACAATGCTCCCAAGAATCACACCATCTCCGGAGATGAACACAAGATCGATGCCCTCAAAACTCTCTTGGATAATAAAAAGGTCTTCGCTAGAAAGCTTAATGTGCTCAACGCTTACCACTCCGGGCATATGAAGGCCCTTGCAGACGAGTACCTAGAACGCATGGGCGATATCTCTTTCGGCGATCGCCTGTCTGTGGCAGATATTCACTTGTTCTCTAGTGTCAATGGCCACAAAGTCGAGAAAGACACTCTGGATGCGCAGTACTGGGTCGACAATATGGTGTCTCCTGTCCGATTTACCGATGCGCTGTTGGCAATGAGCTTTACTCGGCTATCGAAGGGACAGGCGTCGTTGCGTTTGAATGCCGGCACTGAGAACATCTTCGTTGATGCTATTGTCGAGATCGGACCTCATGCTGCATTGCAGAGCGCTATCAAAGATACACTGGCAACAAAAGTCAGCAGCTCCTCGTTCTCATACTTGTCAGTCCTAAACAGAACGACTCCTGGCGCTCAGGTTATACTCAATAGTGCGGGAGTTTTGTGCTCTCGCGGTTCGCCCGTAAATATCCAGGCGGTGAATGACTCGGCCAAGCCAGGGGCCACCGTTCCACGATTGATCGTCCAACTCCCACCCTACAGCTTCAATCACTCTGACAAAGTCTGGTATGAGAGCAGACTAAGCAAGAACTACCGCCTCCGCAAATATCCGCGGCATGACCTCTTCGGGGCTCCCGTCTCTGACTGGAACAGTGAGAGACCCCACTGGCGCCATATTATCAGACTCTACGAACAGCCGTGGCTCAGAGATCATATGGTTACTGATGCCTATGTTTATCCTGGAGTCGGGTATATTATTGCTGTTATCGAAGCCTCTAGGCAGATAGCAGATCCCGAGATGACAATCGCGGAATTCCGCCTCCGTGACGTCTCTCTGAAACGAGCTCTCATTGTCCCTGACAACAAGGAAGGTATTGAGATTAACCTTTCGCTTGCTAGAATGGACGAATCCAGCTTGTGGGGTTCGTCTGTGTGGAAGAAATTCGTGATCTCTAGCTGGAATCCCACTGGAAACGATTGGATAGAGCATTGTACTGGTTATGTTAGTGTTGATTATGAGACTTCTCCCAATCTTGTCGATGCTGGACGGGAATCAGTGGCCGAGGCCCTCAGGTGGAAAGATACACTGGAGGGTGTCAAACAACGATGCGTTATACCTTTCGACATTGACACCACCTACGACAACCTCATTACTAGTGGTTTGACCTTTGGCCCTCTCTTCAAAAACCTATCTGACGTACGAGGAACGGCCGATGCACGTGGAGAAGTTTCCGGCTTGGTCACTGTGCCAGATATTGCCGCAGCAATGCCGAAAGGCTTCACTCACCCTCACCTCATCCATCCAGCAACAATGGACAGCATGATGCACTTTTTCATCGCCTCAGTCATGGACCACACCGGTAAGAACACCCTACGGACGGCAATGGTCCCTACGTTCATAAAAGACGTGTGGATCTCTGCCAAGGTGGACAATAACCCTTCTCATACCTTCCGTGGACACGGAAAGTCTACTTTCCTCGCATATGACAAATACCAGAGCGATATCATGGTATGGGATGGCGCCACAGACGAGGCTCGTATCTCAATCAAAGGAATTCGCGCCGCTCCTCTCGAATCGATAGATAGTGGATCAGGCGAGTCCCGAAAACTCTGTCATAACATCGAATGGGGGCTCGATGCCGACCTCCTCAACCCCGCATCATTCCCAGCCGTTGTCCACGCCACTCATGAAGATAATCTTGATTACAAGTACTGGATCAACAGGTTCCAGCTTGCAACCTTGTTGCGGGTCACTGACGCTCTCTCTGCTCTGGGAGACTTCAATGCCGATGTACTAGAAGGCCATTTCCTAAAGTACTGGAACTGGTTGAAGCAACTAGAAGAGTGGCTCCACGCTGATCAGATCAGCGGTATGAAATTGAGCGACTGGACAGAGTACAACAATGACCCGTCGCTCAAGGCACAGTTATTTGAAGAAGTCGCTGGCCACAACGCGGATGGTGCGCTCGCCATGCGAATGGGATCTAACATTACGGCAGTTCTTCGCAAAGAAGTCGACCCGTTGCATCTCATGTTTGGTCAAGACGATCTTCTTAACCACGTGTATGAGCAAGTCGTCAAGTTAGGCGACCTGCCAAAACTTCAAAAGGCATATCTCGAGATCGTAGCGCATAACTCCACCAACCTTCGAATTTTGGAAGTCGGTGCTGGGACTGGAAGCTCAACAGCTGCAATGCTTGACGGGCTCTCGCAGAGTACTGACGGCGGGAAGAATATGACTTCAAGAATCGAAACGTATACCTTTACAGATGTGTCGTCTGGATTCTTTGAGAAAGCTCAGGAGAAATTCAAGGCATACAAAAATATTCTAGAGTACAGAATATTAAACGTCGAGAAAGATTTCTCTAGTCAAGGATTCGATGTAAAAAGTTATGACTTCATCGTGGCCGGAAATGTCATTCATGCTACTGCCGACATCAAGAAATCTCTCACGAATTTGCAACAGCTTTTGAAGCCCGGCGGGAAATTGATTCTGCATGAGGGCATCAGACAAGATTATCTATGGTCGGGCATCTCTTTTGGCCAGTTACCGGGCTGGTGGCTAGGTGTTGAACCTATCCGTCAGTGGAATCCTTGGATTACGGCGGTTCAGTGGGATGTAATCCTGAAGGAAGCGGGTTTTTCAGGGGTTGATCTTGACCTGCCAGATCGAAAGGACCCGAACCTTCATACGCAAAGTCTCTTGATCGCAACAGCCGTTGAGCCCTCTGGTGCAATGCCCCAGACCGTCATCGTGACAACCACCCCTTCTTGCGATTCCGAACTGATCACAGCTCTAAAATTGCATCTTGAGTTCACCCTCAAAATACCAAATGTCTGCACTGTGCACTACCTCGATCTTGCTAACACCGACCTCAGCAAAGCAGTCTGCATCTCCGTCATGGAACTCGAGCGCTCCGTCCTCTCAACCCTCGCTATGACAGAGTATAACAACATCCGCCACCTCCTTGTCACATGTGTCGGCATGGTTTGGATTACTGGCGACATACTCACCAACCCATCTTTCAACATGATCACCGGACTGACGCGCACTGTGCGCTGGGAACGAGACATTGACGAGGTAAATCTCGTCACTCTCTCAGTGTGCGAACCCAGGCCCGCTGTTAGTGACCTTGTATCATCCATTGGGAGACTATACAGCCAGCAATTTATCGCAATGTTACCGGCCGACAAGATCAACGGCGAGTACATGCTGCGCCACGCATCATTCTTGTCAGCGCGGCTCGTGGACTCGGACACTGGTAATGATTATCTGTCTTCAAAAACTGTGCGGCCCACACCCGTGCTCCAAGAGCTTAGCAAAGCTGGAAGACCGCTGAAGCTGGCTACTGCATCGCCTGGACAGCTAGACAAGCTGGAGTGGGTGACAGATTCTATTTATGCTGAGCCGCTTAGTGAGACACAGGTGGAGATTGAGATCAAGGCTGTGGGATTGAATTTTAGGGATTTGATGATTGCGATGGGTGAGCATATGGCGTATAGTCTTGGAAACGAAGCAGCGGGTAAGTTTCAAATATATGTTTCTTGGAGAATGGCCTTCGTAAACCTTGGGTTAGTTGTGCATGGCTGACACGATTATTCTGAAATAGGTATCATTTCCCGCGTCGGCTTGGGCGTTACAGCCTTTAAGCGGGGTGACCGTGTCGTTTACATGTGTGGCCTAGAGAGCACAGGTTGCTTCCAGACATATGGCCGCGTCGATCAGAACGTGGTGGTTCTAATCCCAGACAGTCTCAGCTACGAGATTGCGTGCAGTTTGCCTTGCGTATACTCCACTGTCATTTATGGGTTAATGGATGCGGCAAGATTGCTAAAGGGAGAAAAAATACTGATCCATGCGGCTGCTGGAGGTGTCGGGCAGGCGGCTATTAACCTCTCGAAAATGATCGGGGCGGAGATCTTCGCAACGGTGTCGACACCGGAAAAAAGAGCGGTATGTTCAATTATCCTAAGGATATGGGCAACGTACTGTGAGCTGACTGGAATTAGCTCCTTGTAAAAGAGTATGGTATCAATGAAGAGCACATCTTCTCGAGCCGAGATCTCACGTTTGTCCAAGGCATTATGCGAGTCACCAATGGCAAGGGCGTAGACGTAGTTTTGAACTCGCTTTCTGGAGAGGTGAGAGGACATCACCCACTTTATTCCCAATGACTCGAATACTAAATACATAGGCTCTTCGTCGCTCTTGGGATCTTATCGCTCCCTTCGGCCGCTTCGTCGAGATTGGTAAGAAGGACGCCCAAGCTAATGGCAAGATTGAACTCCACCCGTTCTTGCGTAATGTCACCATGACAAGTGTCGAACTACCCACAATGATGCGCCATCGACCTCATCTTATTCAACGACTGACGGCCGACACCATCAAACTATATGACGAAGGTAAGATTAAGGAGGCTATACCAACGAATGTCATGGGTTATGATAGAATTGAAGAAGGGTTGAGGATGTTGCAGTCGGGTAAGGGCATGGGGAAGATGGTATTCCGACCGTCGCCTAGTGATATCGTGCCCATTGTCCCCGAACAAACGACTCCTTACCGAGTCGAAGCGGATGCAACTTACGTGCTTGCTGGTGGACTCGGTGGCATCGGTCGTAGTATGGCGAAGTGGTTGGTAGAACGTGGAGCGAAGAGCCTGGTGTTTCTTTCGCGGTCTGGGAGGGTCACAGATGCTGTGGGCAAGATGATGTTGGATTTAAAGACGGCGGGATGTAATGTAAAAGTCTTCACTTGTGATGTGACTGACAAGATGAGGCTTGCGGAGGTGATGGATGAGTGCAAGGCTACCCTGCCACCGATCAAGGGTTGCATTCAAGGGTCCATGGTTTTGAAGGTATGTCATCGATGCAATCGAATATCATCACTGCATTCGACTTTAGTGATCGACAGCTAATTTATGTTTGCTTAGGACGTTATGTTTGAGAATATGTCGTACGATACATTCGAGGCAGCTGTGAAGCCCAAAGTCCAAGGCTCCTGGAACCTTCACGAGCTCCTACCTGCAAACATAGATTTCTTTGTCCTCCTCTCCTCGGCTACTGGAATTCTAGGAAACCGCAGCCAAGCCAACTACGCCGCCGGCAACACCTACCAAGATGCTCTAGCAAGGCACCGCATCTCCAAAGGTCTTCCTGCAGCTGTCATTGATCTTGGTACCGTCATGTCCGTCGGGTATGTTGCTGAAAATAAAGAAAGGGCCAGTATGGCCAAGCATCTCGGAACGGTGCTCGAAGTACTCCGCGAAGACGAGATACATACTCTCATTGAGTACCTCATGGACCCGCGCTCAAAACTGTCCGAGTTATCATGCCAACTCGTCTCTGGCTTGACTACCGCGGCCATCTACCGCGAACGTGGAATCCCAACACCGACGTATCTGAGCTACCCCCTCTTCACCCATCTCCGTACGGCATCAAGTTCGCGAAGGGAAGGCTCTGAAGAAGATCCCTCCTTTTTGGTACAGACCCAGCTGCGTGCCGCGACGTCTCTTGAGGAGGCTACTGCCGTCGCTGCCAATGGCGTGCGAGCGAAGCTGTCATCTCTACTTGCCGTTCCGCAGGACAATATCGACCCGACAAAGTCTATCAGCTCCAACGGTGTGGACAGTTTGGTCGCTATGGAGTTCCGGACCTATCTAACGAAGGATTTGGGCGCCGATGTGCCGTTGTTGGATATCATGGGCACTAGCAGTATTATGGTGCTAAGTCAGAAGATTGCGAGTGTGAGTAAGTTGGTGTTGATTTCGGATGAGAAGGAGAATTGAGGTTGGCAATTATTGCTTAGTTCGTAGTTCGTGGAAGTCTAGCGTATAGATGGATTAAATATGGTCGATGAAATAGGGAAGTCTGCGCAACATACCTGGATGTTGGAATACTTGGGTCTTGAGAATCGATTGTCGAGTCCAGAATTACATCAGGTTTTCCTCGTACTAGGAAGGAAAAATTCTAGCTATCAGTTGAAGTTTAACATATTGATGGTTCTTTGGGTTGAAGTTTAACATATTGATTGGTCTTTGGATGTGTTTTTATGTTAGACACTATCTAAAAATTAATTTTCTATGCCTACCATATAACTAAACCCTTTTTATATATAATATATAGCTTGGGATAACTCAACCGCTATTAGTGTATCCACCAGCGAGCAGCTTCTTCACGCTCAATGCCGTAACAACGTACGGGATCTGCGGCCCACTAGCAACATCGTCAAACGTTGCGCCGCTGAAAATGTAAAGGCGGTCTGGGTTCTTGCGAGAAATGTGTAAAGTGCGACTGTACGCCGACTTGCCCGGCTGCGGACGCTTCACCCACTTGTCTGGGCGACCGACCTCCTGGTTGGTCCAGACGTCCTGCGTATCTGCGTCGGAGACTATGAGTGTCCCGTTGCCGCCGCCGACGGAGCTCCAGACGACGTATGGGGAGCCATTGCCGGTACTGTCGCTGGCAATGAGGGGGAAGCCGTCGGCATAGCGGAAGTCAAGGGGGTTATTGGCAATCTTATAGTAGATGGGGTATTGGTTGCCAAACCAGTTGATGCCGCCAGCGTGTTCCGGGAATTCGTAAGTGAAGATCCTAGCGCAGCAAATTAGTTACACAAAATGAGAGCAGTTTGGATCAGGAACGTACCACTTATCTACAGTTGGTATGTGGGCAATAGATGTCATGCCTGGACGATCGGTATAATTTAGGTATGCAACATCATTAATCACTGGGCCCCAGTCCATAAGATCCTTTGACTCCTGATGAGCTAGCTTTTGGCCATGAAGTGGATCGCGCTGATCAGAGTAGAAGAGTCCCATGGTGTGTTCATACGGCCTAGATTCTCCACGTTAGTAATGATATCCCTCACAGCGCATATTTGCCATCTGGATACACCACTTACAAGATGAACGGCTCCCATATGGGAGTTGCTCCGTTAGTGGTGTTTGGTCGGCCACCTCGTGCCACGTTGCTGACAAACTCCCACTTCTTGCCCTTGTTATGGCTTGCATACAGGTCAATGTTTGTCGACGTGTTACCGGCACTGTTGCCGCTGGCAAGAACTGTGCCTTTGGGGAATTTTCCCATCTTGTCTAACGGCCAAATCTTGTTAGAAGAGTGTCTCCATTGGCGGATGTTAGATGACTTACAAGGAAGCTCAGCAAGAGCTGGCTGAGAGCCAAAACCAAGCCCGTTAACATCGTCAGTTAAGTTGCTGATGTGCTTCCATGTCCAGCCGTCGTCCTTGGACTGGAATATGGGGAAATAAGGGAGGTCTCCATCGGGATTCCTCCAAGCTATAGTTGCTAGTATTGTTCCATCGGACAACTCGACAATGCGGGGGTAGGAAGCTTTGGTTCCTTGTGGTGGGGTGAAGATAGCACGGTTTTTGAAGAACTCAGGATGATGTGGATGAGAAGGCGTGGTGTATGCCACTCCGGCAAACAAAGCGACGCCGAGCCACCTAAGTGAATGCATCTTAGCAAGCAGAAAACACCGTGATAGATGAATGTTGTCTATTTGGATATTTGATGTAATTGATTTGACAATCTCAAGTTGGGGATTTGGGATTCTTGGTAGCTTTATACACTCACTGTTATAGTACAAGCGATCACCATAGATACCTCACTGTCACCGAACTCCGTATAACTTGCCGCACAAGCTCCAGATGAACTCTGCAGATTAACTAGGGTTCGGGATAAAATAGGGAAAAAAACGTAATTAGAGAACTAATTATGAGGACCGTGGCTTCTTTCCATGGTTGAGCAGCTGCTATTGAAGCCTTTCCGTGGCGTAATTTGGACGCCCCAATGGGATGGATTCCTGTATGAGAGTGAAGCAACATAGCTTCTCGATAGCTTAGCCTGTTGAGTAGTTATCCCCGCAACAACCTACAGACTTAACTTGTATTTATAATCCGGTTTAAACCCGAAGCCGAACTGGATAATATGGGTGACGACCACTGGTTGAACGTCATCGGTATGTGACTGAACAAGATTCATTTAGGCGGAGAACCAGATTGCCGGGTAAAGTCAGCCTTGACAGATGGCGGGGAAATCCACATGTAGGGCGCTAAACGTTCAAGCATTTTCCTGACAAAGCATTCGGCAACGTCAAATTAATCCCATCCAGTTTATGATTAGAACGGACATTCCGCCATTTATAACTTTTACCAACCTGTTATATATGAGAAATTTGTTGACGATGGTATTATCCTCAGCACTGGCAGTGCTTAATATCTTCCCTTTCTGCGTCGAATCTAGAATCACGGCAGTCTTATTTCCACTGGGCCTATTTCGACGCATGCTGGTTACGAAGATCATAATATTTTAGCTTACTTCAACACCATACTATTTATTCGCGGTGTTCTCTTAGTGCTTCCCCCTCTCTGCGATTTGCCTAAATGCACGACACCAAAGGCGAAAGGATCTTCGCAGGCGGCGTTCATACCCCGCCTTCCTACTAAAGCATTGGTGATGCTTTTCTTGTCTTTTTTGAGGGGTAGGAGAGCTTTGTCGTCGCCAAGCTCGGCAGCTTCTGCAGCTTTGGGAGCTTTGGGAGCTTTGCAGCGGATTCGATCCACTCTTTCTGCTACCCGTAGCAAGGCTATCCACAAGCTCGATATTCCGGCTTTTGACTAGCCATTCACACCATTCCCTAAGCTCCAGCACCCCTCCACGAGTACAAGGCTGAGAATTCTGCCGAGGAGACGCGCTGCCTTGACGACACTGAGCATACCATCACCTCCTACAACAACCCTGTCGCAGCTGTGACAGTTGAGCCAATCTAACCTAAGGGTGGTGATAATCATGCCTCCCCTTCATTCTTCCAGGGCCTTCGTAACATTACTATCAAGCACAACGTCATTCTCATCGTTAACGAGGTCTAGACTGGTGTTAGTGCTACCGGGAAATTCTGGGTACACGAGCACTAGAACTTGACCACCCCACCGGACATGGTAGCCTCTCCAAGAAAGCCCAAGCCCCTGGTCATTACTTCCGCGACAACCTCCTGCGTCCGGACATGCCATACAGGCAATTTAACACTTGGACGCGTGACCAATCCCGCTCTTTAATCTTCCGTGCCATATACGAGGCATCAACTGGTTGGGAATACCGCCAAGGTCCGCAAGTGCCTCTGTAGCGGCATTGAAAGGGTCAGTGCCCGATACCCTGGCGAAATCTTCAACCTTCGTGGTAAGAGCCGCGGGGCATTCCTTGCCTTTGACAGCCCAAGGCGTGTTGCGGTCGTCAAGGAGGCTAAGCAGAAAGGTGTCAATACTGGTGGAAGTGGTGAACGTGCTGATCGCCTCAGGTCCGTGCTAATATTCGAGGAGAAGCATGCGGATGTCCTTCTTTAGACTTTAGAGAGCATTACGCAAAATAAGTGTGTATAATGGGATTTTATTTCCGTTTTAATTGTTGGTTTAATATTTGCGCGTGTAAAAAGTGCAGATTATATAGAACATATAGAGATTGCTTAGCTGGGGTTTAACAGTTAAAAAACCACACCTTGAGATTCCATTACCGGAAAGGATTTTTTTTCTCGAAATTTAACATTAAGATTTGAGATGATATTTCGAACCTCGTTTGAAGCGACTTGTGACTATAAGTCCTGTCAATGTAGAATTGATTCCTTGTGTCGCCATTTATCCTACGGCCAAATTATTAATGCTCAAACTAAGTCATTAGACGAACTACAGCGTTGGTTTAAAGGATTGCAGATCATGCAACTACCATGGTCCCTGCAAATGGGCTAAGGCTTTACGTCGGAATCATGCTCACTAGTAGGATACCTGTGGGCAATGTTATTCTAGTCATATATTAGTTTCAAACGTCAAATACTGCGTGTGTGGCCTTAGGCTACAATGTAGGCCGCGTATTCTCGTGACATGGGTCAATGCTAATGTGGTAGCCTTGTGAGATAGGGATCATATCTATAGTCTCATGTTCCACTTCTTAGTGCTAAAGGCCCTCCCTTTCTTTCGGTTGGTGCCCCTCCCGCATTTGGCGGCCTCTAAGTATGTATTGCCCACAGTCATCCTGAAAAATCTAGATTGAGTATGTCATCTCGATTGCGGATCTATATAGAAGAAACTATTCAGCGTCAAAAGTTTTCATCATGTCCAAACGAGCAAGAAAAGCACGATTACCAGTGAAGTCCCATCTTGATATCATACATACCTGACGGACCGATTGTAAAGATGGATTCAAATACTGTATCCAACGCTCTAGATATGTCACTGTTTTTTGGAACACCGGACCAACAAGTCGAATTTTGTACTGCGCTTCTCGACATCCTGAAGAAGGGAGGAGTTGCGAAGCTCAAGAACCATGGAATTCCACAAGAAACTATTTGCTCCCTCTTTGATTGGGTAGCCCATTTTTTACCGGAAGGCAAGGAGACTCGATTAATAAATTCTCGCCTAGTCTCGAAAGTTCATCAGCCTGTCCTACGAAGAGAAGATGGTAGCAAAACATCCGCCTAAGTCAAACCCGAACAGGGGCTACAGCTATGTCGGTCAAGAGAACACTGACATCCTTAGCGGATATGAAAGGGGACTTGGTCCTGGCAAGACTCGGGATATCAAGGTGAGTCAAAGTGACAGTGGGGGGAGCGAGAAATGTTCATGACCATTGCAGAGAAATCATTCGACATGGGAGCAGACAACGTTGAACTCGTCTCTAATCTCTGGATTGAGGGGTAAAGCCTTCCTGGATTCCGTAAGTTCATGGAGAAATTTACAAAGAAGCCTTTAAAACCGAGCTCAATATCTTGTCGGCACTTGTCAGGGCTCTAGTAATTCCCGATATTTACCTCACGTCTCTTCATTCACGGGCAGAGAATGAGTTCAGACTACTTCACTATCCAACCGTACCCCTCGCATAGTTTAAGAATGGGACAGCAACTCGCATTGCGGAGCATACCGATGTTGGTACAATCACTATGCCATTCCAGGATTTCACAGGCGGACTGCAGGTTGAAGACCAAGCGGAGCTAGGAACCTTCCGCAACTTCGAGGCCTCGTCTCCAACGGATATCATTCTAAATATTGGGGGACTCTCTCTAGCGGCTAACAGATGATACCTTCCGAGCCGCCTGTCACCGCGTCACCTTTCTACCAACCATCAAGGGTGAGAACGATGATGAGATGCTTCCTGAAAGGTACTCCGTTGCATACTTTGCTAAGCAAAGTCGAACTAAAATGGCTCTCCGCTCCTATTAAAGGAGTTTATTACTGAGGCAACTCCATGCCGTTACAAGGAGGACACAACAGCCTGAGAATGGAACAACCTCTGTATTGGAAACCTGTACGGATAATTTTACCCGAAACTAAGAATCACTACCTCAACATAGAATTTATATATAGCAAAAATCGCACGTAACGTGCGACTCCTTGTTATGTATCCTCCACCAGTGTTGGTCGTGGCGTCGTCTGAATTTGCGGTGGTTGAAGTTAGCTAAGACGGTTAGCTTTCAGAGATCAGAAATCAGAGCTATCGACAGTCATTCCACCAATACACTACTCGTAATCACCTGGTACTTGAGAGTTATCACACTATTTGCAGCGTGCATTGCAGTCTGTAATCACATGCCCTTTTGATGAGGCTAAAAAGTGTTTCTCGGGCTATGTCCATGACGATGTATCCCACTAATAAGTATAAATACAACCAGAGCCCATCTCGAGCACTACTAGACCACCATCCTACATCAACCCAATGGTAACATCTCCTTTTACCCTTGCATATAAGTCCACTTCGACCTCCAAATCGAGCTCGATCTTAATCTTGAGCGCACTATCGGACGCTTTCTTATTCACAGGCCTGTCCTTGATCCTCGACTCCCTGATCGCCGCTGCCCTATACCCCATCTTTTCTCTAGCTTCGTCACGCGATAACTGTGCCGCGTTGCCGTTCGGAGCTGCCTGCTGAAGTTGACGCTGGGCTCGGGCTTGATAGAGTGATTTTGAGTTTTGGTCCTGGTTATTGGCTTTGCCCCTCGCGACAGCATTGTCATCGTTGCCGTTGTCAGACTCGCTTTCAGATTTGTATGCGGCTTCGTTGTTTTTATACCCCTGTGGGGCGTCTGCTTTGTCTTCTTGTCTGTGAGGGAGATCATCCCAAAGTAAACACTTGAAATTTACAAGATAGGCGAGGGGGTTGACAGTTTAAGAAGTTGGGGTTATTTTACCCGTCTGACATTGTAAGGTAACGCCTTCGTCGTCTTTGAGAAGAAAGGAATGCGAGTGTAGAGGTGGACGTTGTTGAGTTAGAGCGAAAGATACTGTAGAATAATTCCCATTAATTGATTATGAGTTTATTGAGAAAGGATTGACCGTAATTGAAGTGTTGGTTTACTTATAGGGTTGATATATTTAGAATTCTAGATAATGACGACGATAATAGAGGTTATAGCCACGCAGGGCAAGGGTATATAATCTTTTGGTAGCTTGTATAGATCTTTTTTAAAAATAGTTCACTGAATCCTGTTGATTTAATAGTAAATCCTTGTTGCTTGTTGCGAATCTTGTTTACTTGCTCGTTAAAACCTGCCTCCCGCTCCAAACTATGACGGCTATTTAGCGCATGCCAACCGCTAAGAAAAATAAGCGGCGAATAGCCCAGTTCTTATGCCGTGCTAATGCTAGTTAGTCGATGTGCTTGACCCTGGCTAGCAAGTATAGGTCCCGTCATGACGTGCAAATTGGCTTCGCTTTAATTGTTTCTTGGATATTCTTTCCTCCTGCCAGTCTGCCGTATACACTATTCGTATCACATTGTATTTGAGACCTTTCACACAATGTGCAGCATGTATTACAGCGTGTCCTCATGTGCCTATTGGTGCGTCCTTCAGTTACTTAGCTATGATCAATGACCATTGCCATACTCCCTAGACCGGCGCGACAGCCGCTCGAGCGAAGCAGGTGAAGGATCGTAAGGTATAGTACGCCTTTGGTAACGAATATGCTTCTTGATATCCTCTCCGCTCTGTGCTAGTGATCTGCAATTGTATCCCTCTTCACCATAGCCAAGCGGCGACTCCACGCGTCCGAAGAAGAAGACTGGGAACCATACTCGTAACGCCCGGGGCAGCGGCTCGGTCAAACTATCGAAGAATAGCTCGGTGACAGGCGCCGCGGCGCTGGTGCAGTGGTCGAAAATGGACCTGAACGTTCCCGAAACAAGGTGTACGTTTATTAGACGCACTTTGGTGACTCCTGTTCGTTTGATGAACGCAAGCAAATCCGTCTCCCTAGCACAGACACCCCGAAGCGAGCAATGCGTCAGGGCAGGCAGCGTGTCTAGCTTGACAACATGTTGTAGCAGTCGTTCAGGGCCCCATTCCAAACCATGCGGAACCAGATGCTGGAGTTCTCCGCGCAGTTTAAAGTAGTGCCAGTCGATACTTTTGAGCTGGGGTAGGAGTTGAAGTAAACTCGCGAGACCTGTAAAGTTGCTTTCGTCTTGAGCTATGAGCATGTCTTGGTGTCGATGGCCTTCGTCTAAGTCAACTCCGCGTCTGTCCTCGTCTCCAAACCCGTCAGTCTTGAAGACTCGGTTCGATAGGCTGATGGAGAGGGCTCGCACGGACGAGAGGGATTCGCGCAGACCTGGAGCGTCCCAGTCCAACTTGGCGAGGACATCGCAAGGAAGACTACAGCGCTGTTGTTCAGGACCATTGAAGATGGTGAGACTCTCGATTTGTATTCGACTCCCCGCCAGAGATGGGACAGCCGTGAGGAAAGTTTCCACCGCAGCCATCCAAACATGCCTCCAGTCAAAGCTATCAAGGGCGTTTGTTGGCTGGTGTCGGTGCTGGAGATCAGGCGAGACCGTTACCTCGAGAGAGAGCGACGCGAGCTTCCCTGTCGGACCATTCTCGACCAGGGCACCAAGTGCATGACTGAGCAGTGAACTGTTTCTCTGTCTTGATGACAGCATTTTATCCTTCCATGTCTGTGTCCGTCGGGGTTTGTCACCACTGGCAAAACCACTCAGGGTCAGATTCTGGATCAGGCAGCGAAGGCCGCCCGCCTGTATCTCTTGGGTAAAAGGGCAGAGCGCCTGTTCTTTCAGTTCGACGTGCTTCGACTTGAATAACGCCTGGAAATGGTGTGATGAGGAGGTCTTGGCTGCCAAAGCCCTACATGCCAGGCGGAGATTGCAAATGGCGATATCATGCTGGTCCATTGATTCCACAATCGCGTTGATCACCTCTACGGGGCACCTTTCAAGGCATGAACCCATGTTGTCAGTGTTGCTTTTGTTGCTTTTTGGGAGCCTCGAGATAAGATAGATGAATATGATGGATATGCACCATCGCCCTGGTTTGGTTTTGGTTTTATTTACTGTTTTCAATCCGAGAGCGAGTTATGTGGTATGAGGCTGGCTAAGGGCTTGGCGGGTGCAGGGAGGATTGCAATGGATTTGAATATATCACAAATCAATGGTTGGTGAAGTCTACACATTCTCACTCATATCCTGACTGCACTCAACCCTACCTGGGAATGAACAAATAGAAAGGGTAATAACAGCTCAGATCAAACGTGTTCAATTTGTATTTCTTGGATGTGAATTCCACGATCCAGTGCTAAATCTTCGATCACCCGCTAATCTATCTCTTCAAGTCTCCTCCCACTGTCGTGCCTCGCAACGGCATAAGATCCGCGCGGATATCCCTCTTATCTACATTCCCCCATTCGCCAAAACAGCCAAACGCCCCTATAATACACAAACATACATTCTTTCTCCACCCTTCCACCCGTTTAACCACCCCCAGGTACATCTGGGGGGCCCATACCACTCTTCGCCCTCTTCGCATCCGGCACCTTGAACCCCCCATTCCCTCCACCAACTTGCGTAAACGTTCCCCCCTTAAACCACCCCTCCTCCTCCGCCTTTCTCTTCCTCGCGACCTCATTTCTAATCTTCGGATCCACCAACTCCAGGCCCTGCACCGGTGTAAAAACAACACTACTCGCCGTCCCCGCTGCCCCAACTCCACTCCCCCTAAGTCCCTTCCCTCTAAGATCCATCGCCCCAACACCGCCTCCAAAGCCGCGCAGACTCGACGCAGTCCCGCTACCAGGCGCAGGAGTCGCAGCGCCCCACCCGGGATTTTTCTTCCCCAGCTTCGCGCGCGTGCGCGGATCAATCTGTAACCTCCTAACTCTCCCCTCCTCCACGCCCTGCTTATCACCTCCCCCCTCCACCTCCTCCTTCCCAAACACCATCCTGTTCTGCGCCTTCCGCAGATCCGTCATGGCAGTCGCCTCCTTGGCCTTTCTCGCGCGCCTTCCACCACGCTTGCGCGATGGCTTGTCGTCTGGAGCCGGCAGCGCGCGCGCACCCTTGTTTGGGGGCGGGATGGTGAGTTTCTCTAGCCGCTCGAGACAGGCTGCTTTTAGCTCCTCGCCGGTGGCACCGGAGGGGGAGGAGTGCACGCGGTCGACGCGAGCGGCTAGGACGAGTTTCGCGGCCACGATCCGCTGAGCCTGTCTGCGGAGGTCGGGGGGGACCCCGGCGATGATGGGGGAGTGGTAGAGGAATCCCTGTTGGCGCGCGCCAACGTTTGTGGCAAAGCCGGTTCCGGCTGTCTTTTTGGAGCCGAGGGAAGCGAGGTTGCAGGCGGGGGTTTTGGCGAGGCCAGTAAGGCCGCCAGCGAAGTTGAGGAGTTGCGCCGCGGTGAGGGAGCCGATTAGGGCGGTGAGGTTTGGCGCGAAGAGCGTCATCCGCGATTGGACGTAGTCGGTTAGGGTACGCTTGGCGCGGTCGAGAGAGAGGGTCATTTCACAGGCGCGGAGGACGCGCGAGAGTTCGGCGGGGGTGAGGGCGCGGCCTTTGGTGGTGGTTGCTTCGACGGTGACGATCATGAGGGAGGGACCGTCGAGGACGGCGCGCAGGGTCATGCCGAGGATGTTGTCGGTGGAGGTTTGGAGGCGCTTGATGTTCTCGCCGTCCATGGGACCGTTGCCGATAATGGCTACGACTTTCGCGTAGTCGAGGGGGTTCTGCACCATAGTCTCTAGCTCGGGGAAGCGAGTGGAGTAGTGGTCCCGGATAAACTTGTGCACGAGGATGATTTCGTTGTCGATGGACGTTGATAGCGTATTCGACTGGGTCAAGAGGTGGTACTCGGGGTTGTCCTCAATCGAGCCTACGTGCGTCGTCTGCTGGTCCGGCGGTAGGTTCTGGAAATATGATATCTTCTGTAGGCGCGCGGAAGATGTCAGGACTAGTACAAATAGAAGATGTAAACCTCTGTTCAGAGAAAGGTGATGGGAATGAGAAGGTACTGACCTCTAATACTGGCTCGAGGGTCTTCATCAGGCCTGCGACACTGCGCACATCGTCGACGCCTCCGAGCTGCATCTTCTCGACCTTGGCCTTCGTCGCCTCTTCATCATCCAGCGCATCTATCGCATTGCCTGCGCCCGTCATGTCTTCGTCCTCTGACACATCCTCCTCGTCCCCATCGAGCTCCATGCTCTCGCCATTCCCGTTGGTGCTCGGAGCATGCCCGTCCGCCTCAGGAAAGAGGCCGCCATTCTCGGTCTCGGGCTCTCCCTCTGAGCCCGAGTCCTCGAAGTCATTCAAGAGTTCATCGGCAAGAGTCGACATCTTGACGTATAAGTCTTGAAAGTGAACGGGATTGTTGTGTTGCGTTAGTATATTTAGAAGGCTGTGGTCGATGACAATAATTGTCGCCTCGCGCTAGGGTGATTTGGTTTAGCGCGTTTTGGACAAGGCTGAGAAGTTTAAGTTATGGTAGCCTTGTGATGGGATGATGGTGTACGATGACGTTGACAGCCAACGAAGCAACAAGATATGATTTCATTGGAGCATTTCACCAAAGCTAGGTGTTCAAACAAACCATATCGCAACGTGACCTCTATTGACCCTGTCCTCAGGGCCTCGCTTGCCCGAGGTAATGTCAATAGCTGTGATGGAATCCATGGTTATGGTACCCTGTTGACCCTCTTGACCCTCCTCACCCATGGGCAGGGTAGGTACTTATTGTGTACAATGGGAGTAGTAAAATAAAGGACATCTAAATTTTAGAAGTGTCATTTTGATACCAATTGAACACGTGTAATGGCACCGAAAACCCTTTGTAGAGCGGGAAGAGGGTGCAAGGGGTCCTGACACCTACGTCATTGTGTCTCCTCTATCAACAAACGACTGAGGCTGGGCTGACCTGTTCTGATCTGATCTGATATTTTGTATATTACTACTCAATTAAAGCCTACTTTTTGCATTGTATACGTTCTAAAACGCCATGACGAAGCCGCTAATCCTCGCAGTCAATGCGGGATCCTCGTCTGTTAAAGTCAGTGTCTATACGCTCTCCTCCACGGAGCCAAACCAGATCGCTGAAGCACAGCTCGATGGCCTGACGGCCCCGCCAGCAAAGCTATCATACACTCGCGGCTCCACTACAGTAGCCAAAGGAAAGGAGGAGCAACAGGACGTCAAGGACCAGGGCGCGGCGTTCTCGATCCTTCTGGAGGAGCTGGTAAATGACTCGAAATTGACCCAGCTAGCGAAAAAGGAGGATATCACGCATATCTGCCACCGGGTTGTGCAAGGTGGAGACTACTCCAAGCAACAGGCCATCACGAAGGAGACTCTTGAGACGCTGGAAGAACTAAGCGGGTTGGCACCACTTCACAATGCCCCCGCCCTATCAATAGTGCGCAGCTGTCTTGACAAACTACCGGGCACGCGCAACATCGCATGCTTCGATACCCAGTTTCATAGGGACTTACCGGAGCACGTCCGCACGTACCCAATCAATCAAGAGGTGGCGCGCAAGAATGGGTTGCGGAAGTATGGGTTCCATGGGTTGTCGTATTCGTTTATCACACGTGCTGTGGCAGGATTCTTGGGCAAGAAGACGGAGGATACGAGCTTAATTGCCCTGCATCTCGGGTCTGGAGCGAGTGCATGTGCAATCAAGGGTGGTAAGAGCTGGGATACGAGTATGGGCCTCACGCCCCTGGCGGGGCTGCCAGGGGCGACACGGAGTGGGAGCGTAGATCCCAGGTAAGTGCTTTGGCCCTGAAGGTTTTACACCATCTAACAGCTATAGCCTCGTCTTCCATTATGCCTCAGACGTGGGCAAGCTGTCGCCCGGATCAACAAAGGAACTCCACGTCTCAATAGCCGAGGACATACTAAACAAGCAGTCCGGTTGGAAAGCGCTGACAGGCACGACGGACTTTGGTGCCATCAGCGCGGGGTATGACAAAGACCCCGCGAAGAAGCTGGCATTTGACATGTTTGTCGACAGGATCTGTGGATTTATCGGCGCGTACTACGTTAGCCTTCATGGCGAGGTAGATGCTCTCGTCTTTGCTGGTGGTATTGGCGAGAAGAGTGCTCAGCTGAGAAAGAGTGTTGTTGAGCGGTGCGCTTGTTTAGGATTTGGGATAGGGGAGGAGGCGAATAGCAAAGGTGGGGGGGATGCCGCAGTGCGGGATATTAGTGGGAACGGAAAGCATAAGGTGCTCATTTGCAAGACGGATGAACAGCTTGAGATGGCGAGGGAAGTGATGGAGACTGAGAGCTTTGAGCGGGTAAGTTTCTAGTGGTGCCCTTAATGACTTATGACGATGACTTTAGGACTTTAGATACTGAGGTAACATTGCTTGGGTTTAAAAAAATAGTGAGCTTGATACGATTTTCCTGATTGTGAAGTGAATGCATGGATCATGAGAGTGATATTTATTTACCGTTATGATGGCATGGGTAAGGTGGGTTTCAACAACCTTACGACTGTTGTAGGGCTGTCAGGGAGGAGGAAAGACTGGGCCACTTGTGCGGCCTTTTTAGCATTAATAGACCAAACATTTGCAGTCACATAATTCTTCAATGTAATAATATTACCCAACACTAGTATCGTAAACCCAACATACTCACTCAGCCTATCATAAAGCTATAAGATGAGCTCCAATCCCACAAACGCCACATAAATCGTTTCCACATAGCCAGATCGTCCCAAGCGCCACCTCATACAAAACTCCTAACCCAACAACCCCTCACGGAACTCCATACCCCCCATCCTCAACTTCTGTCCCCTTTCCCTGCGTCCACCGCGCAAACGCATCGTCATACACATCCTCCCCACAGCACGTCGCCCTAACCGCCTCGCACCCCTCCACAGCAGTAACCCACCTCTCCCAGCGGCTCCCCGGCTCCGGATCCGGCCAACCGCGGAACTTCTTGAGCATGCGGCTACACCTTAGCATCCACGGTGCGAACACGACATCGACGTGTCCGAGCGTCGCGCCGAGGAAGAACGGGCCCTCGACGTCTGCAGCCTCAACCATCTTGTTGATTTCGTCCTGTAGAGTCGCGACCGCTTCGAGCGTCTTGTCAGGTGGACTGAACTGTAGCAACGTGTAGAACGCTGGCACAACAGCGCGGTTTACGTGGTCTGCCCAGAGCCGGGCTGTGGCTCGCATGCATGGGTCGCTTGGTAGTAGGGGGGTGCCGAGGCCGAGATCATCGAGATATTCCAGGAGCACGGTGGAGTCGCTGCAGCCCCAGTTGCCGTGGCGGAGGGTGGGGACAGGACCGGCGGGGTTGATTTCAAGATGAGCGGCAGGTTTCCTCAATGGGTCGACTTCGATATATTGGTATGGGATGTCCTTGGCTTCTAGGGCGATCCAGACACGCTGCACATAGGGGCTGGTGCATGTTCCGAAGAGTTTAAGGTCTTGATCCTTCGATCGCTTGCGAGTTGTCGTGGGGGCTCCACTGCTGGCCTTCCGGGTGGTTGATTTCTGATTATGTTAGAGGGTCTGACTAGGAGTGTAGAATATGAAAAAGGTGTCACTAACCATGGACTTTCTCTCTTCTTTATCTCTCTTCATAAGAAATCGTTGGACGCTGTTCTTCTTGACCCTGTCACTTTCCTCTAGCGTGTGTTTATGGGGCCCAGCAATCCCATCTCCTTTACCATTGCCGCCATTACCGTTAACCCGTTGTATTGTGTAGAACCGTTCGCCATTGCTTCCCGGGTGACCTTGTTCACCAGAACTAGAGCCACCATAAGACCGCCGGGAATCTTGGACGCCTAACCCTGCTGCAGTATTGGGTGAGTAGAACTCTCCATTATTATGACCATCAATGCTCTGGCCTCCGTCAGGGACAAAGTCTGGGCGCAACATGGCTCCCGGGAAGTATTCCGTTATCTTGATTTTGACATCGCATAGATCACGCTCGCGTGCCACACGCTTGCGCTTCTTCTTATTCGGATCTTCGGACTTCGGTGTGCCTGGCGGGCGCCCTTTCAACCTACAATCCCAATAATGAGACACGAAAGGCTTGCGTTTATATCGTTGTGTCGATCGATGCGAGTAGACATTGTCGACATGCGCGAAGTATGTTTCGAATCTGTAGCTCTGTTAACAAATGTAACCACAGCGAGTATCTATATTACATACTGGTCTTGACTCAATGTTATCATTTCGTCCACGTCGAATAGCTTCTTGCGCCATTCATCAATGTTCGGAGGGTCCGTAACGACCCGGGTGCTTAAATGGCCATTGCTCTTCTGGTCCGAACCGCCAGGAGATCCAAAAATATCTTCGTCTTCCTGCAATTTCGCAATGGCATTGTGTTGCAGATGTGTTGGTGTCAGGATCGGGAAGGGATGGTGCGGTTGGTGTTGCTGGGGGGTATGCGGGCTCCCAGAAGGCTGGTGGTGCATATGTCGATGACCATGATTGCCATCAAACGTGTTTGGCGAATGAAAGACCTGGGCGTGCGAGGCACTCTGCAAGCTCTGTAAGCCTTGCTGAAACACGGCGTCGTTATCATCAAGCCCGCTCAGATCGATCCCATTCTGTGGCCCTAGACTCTGGTGGGACATGTGAGGCTGGCCGTGCTGGAGACCATGAGACACCTGGGGTTGCAGATTGCGATACCCCGAGGGCATTTGCTGGTGAAGAACTGCCTCAGCCTCCATCATTGCTGGAGATTCATCTGTTTATCTCTCTGTATAGTGGGTGGCGCTTCCTCAACGATTGCATTGCCACTTGTTGCTTCGCGGCAATGCGGTATTGTTGAAGGTCCAAGATCCAAGGTCTAAGCAAGGACGGACGGGTAGGAGGTGGACCGGATGGTCACCGTCACCGTCACCCAAATAACCACAGCAGTAACGTAAAATTACTGGATAGCCACCGCGACCAGCGTAGAGCAATCACAAGGAGTAAAAAGAAGGCAAAAGTAAAATAAAATTGAACAAAAATGAAGCAAAATGATATGAACGATGCAGGGATCGAACCTGCGACCTTTTCCGCGTCTGATGACTTTGTAAAGGAAACGTGATAACCACTACACTAATCGTCCAATGTTGTGATATGGGCTCGGTTAAGCTGATTAATACCATGCGCAAGATGAAATAGATGCCATAATGCTTGTTTTTAATAGCTATTAAGAGACGTCAGCTTGGCGGAGAATTGGCAACAAGAGGCGTTTAGAATCACTCCTGTCCTATAGTCCAGTTATAGCAGGCATCTATAGGAGTGTGTGATAATTACCGCCTATAGCAGCCCACTTTCAACTGCAACATTATGGACTTTCAGAATAAACTTAGCCTGGATTATAAGGCGGTGACTGGCTATCACCACTGTACAAGCGGCCGCTAGTTTAAAGTATGCTTTCTTGGCGTGTCGACCTCGCGACCCATAAGTATATCAAATATCTAACGAAACCAATCCAAGCCCACAGCCCAACAACCTCACCCCGTTGCGCTCTCCTCCTCCACCGCCATCATGGAGTCCTCTCGTGGCCCTCCCCGGGTCAAGAACAAGGCTCCCGCGCCTCAGCAAATATCCGCCGAACAGCTTCTGCGCGAGGCCGTCGACCGACAGGAGCCTGGCCTTCAAGCACCTACGCAGCGCTTTGCAGATCTAGAGGAGCTTCATGAGTTCCAAGGTCGGAAGAGGAAGGAGTTTGAGGACTATGTGCAACGGAACCGGATTAATATGAACAATTGGATGCGCTATGCACAATGGGAACTAGAGCAGAAAGAGTTCAAGCGCGCGAGGAGTATCTTCGAGAGGGCGCTGGATGTGGACTCGACGAGCGTCACGCTATGGATACGATATATTGAGGCGGAGATGAAGACGAGGAATATCAACCATGCGAGGAATTTGCTGGACCGAGCAGTGACGATTCTACCCCGCGTGGATAAGCTGTGGTACAAATACGCCTACATGGAGGAGATGCTGGGAAATATCCCTGGAACAAGACAAGTGTTTGAGCGCTGGATGAGCTGGGAGCCAGATGAGGCGGCGTGGAGCAGTTACATTAAGCTTGAGAAGCGCTACGGGGAATACCAGCGTGCCCGAGATATCTTCACACGCTTCACAACAGTACACCCGGAGCCAAGAAACTGGATTAAGTGGACACGCTTTGAGGAGGAATACGGAACGAGTGATTTGGTGCGCGAGGTGTTCGGTATGGCCGTTGAAGCTCTGGGAGAGGACTTTATGGATGAGCGACTCTTCATCGCATACGCTCGCTACGAAGCCAAGCTCAAGGAATACGAGCGCGCCCGCGCCATCTACAAATACTCCTTAGATCGTCTTCCAAGATCGAAATCTTTAGCTCTACACAAGTCATACACGACTTTCGAGAAACAATTTGGTGACCGCGAGGGTGTGGAGGACGTCATATTATCGAAACGCCGGGTGCAGTACGAAGAGCAACTCAAAGAGAACTCGAAGAACTACGATACGTGGATCGATTATGCGCGCTTAGAAGAGACATCAGGCGATCTAGACAGGGTGCGCGACGTATATGAACGGGCTATTGCGCAACTACCACCGAGTCAGGAAAAGAGGCATTGGAGGCGGTACATTTATCTGTGGATCTTCTACGCCATCTGGGAAGAAATGGATGCCGGTGATATCTCCCGGGCACGGCAGGTGTACGCCGAATGCATGCGCCTAATTCCACATAAGAAGTTCACCTTCGCCAAGGTCTGGCTCCTTGCGGCGATGTTTGAAGTCCGCCAAAAGGATCTGGGGAAGGCGAGGAAGATGCTGGGCCAGGCAATTGGGATGTGCCCAAAAGATAAACTGTTCACTGGATATATTGCTCTAGAACTCAAGTTATTCGAGTTTGCGCGCTGCAGGACGCTGTATGAGAAAGCGGTTATGTTCAACCCCGCAAACTCATCGGCCTGGATAAAGTTTGCAGAATTGGAGCGCGGACTTGACGATTTAGAGAGAGCGCGAGCGGTGTACGAGCTGGCAGTTAATCAACAGATGCTTGATATGCCTGAGCTGGTCTGGAAAAGCTATATCGACTTTGAGGAGGAGGAGGGAGAGTATGAGCGCACAAGACTCCTGTACGAAAGGTTATTAGAGAAGACGGGACACGTGAAGGTCTGGATTTCGTATGCGCACTTTGAGATCAACATTCCCGACGAGGAGGAGGGAGAGGAGGAAGAAGAGAGGCCGATTAGCGAGGCTGCGAAGGCAAGAGCGAGGGGAGTGTTTGAGCGTGCACACAAGAGTATGAAAGACAGGGATTTGAAGGAAGAGAGGGCGGCTCTGCTGGCGGCACACCTGAGCTTTGAGATGACTCATGGCGATGAGGCAAGCCAGGAGGAGCTGACGAAGAAGCAGCCGAGGAAGACGAAGAGGAGGAGGAAGACGGACGATGATACCTATGAGGAGTATGTGGACTATGTGTTCCCGGACAAGGAGGAAGAAGAGGGGAAGAAGAGGCTTGGTGGGCTTTTGGAAGCTGCAAGGCTGTGGAAGGAAAAGGGTGGTGGAGTGTAAGAAATTGGTTGCTGGTATCTACAAAGATCGTACTAATGAAATCGAAATTTGAGAATAAGGATTTGTGGCCATTGTTGAATGTAAATGCACCAGCAAGTGTATTCAGATATACATATACTATATACTTAAATTGTTTCTAAACCGCCTATTCTATGTTGACCTCTGGAATGGCCCCCTTTTATATCAATAAATCTTGCATCACGTTGGCATCAGGTCTAATGGTCGCCCGAGGAGACCGGCCATTCGACATAAAACGCTACTCACGAGACTAAGAACCTGAAGTCAACAATAAAAAGCTCTTGATTCTGATATAATTATTCGCACAAGTGACGAAAGCCCCCGCGCCTTCCCCCACACCCCCTCTCTTCCCATAAATAAAGCAAGGAGAATAGCATCGTACAAAACCACTGATCGTATCGCCAGAACCCAGCAAAGAGCCAACCCGCCTTGTGAGATTGCGAGCGTCTTGCAACTACAGCATAAACCGCCTCCGCCACGGATAGCTCCGGAATTGTATACCATAAGGGATAAAAAATCATACATCGACATAGGGCCAAAGGAAGAAAGGCTCGCCTCGCAAAGCTAATTTTCAACAACAATATTCACATATTTACGACGAGACCGATGCGACTGGTCTGGTCGTTCCGAAAGTGCTAGTCATCTCCTTGGAATATCTTTCGCGGTCTGCAACAGACTGAGTCTCATATTGCTGCAAAAAAGTGTCAGTTTTTGTTTTCCTCATGGATTAACTCATATAATGTACCTTCTTCTCTGAATCCGATAAGGCCTTGTACTCCTGTGTCAGAATCTTCGCCGCCTCGACGGAAGAGATTCCCTTGAAGTCGCCGCTGGTGTACCTCTCCTTGACGAAAAGGATGTATGAGGACAAAGGTCTCTTGGGAATTCTAGGGTCATCAATCTTCAGGTGCTTTCCTGGTTTTATCAAGCCAAGTTGCTTTAAGCGTTGCTGGGCATGGTTTGAGTCGTAGATCTGTTGAGGGGATAGGGATGCGAGCCAGGCCTCGTAGCTTGCATCGTTTGTGGCCTTATTTGCGTTGGCTATTTGGTTATAGTGCTACGAATGTTAGCATAGTCCATGTAGTGCCGTTGGCAGCAGTATTAGATGGACCAACCTCTCGTGTAGATGCATCCAGAGTCTTGTATCTGGCGGACGCGTCTTTGACCAATTCTGCGAGCGGAACCCCCGGGCTCTGCAACATGGACTCTACGTGCAATACTGTCCAAGCCGTAGCAGGGAGGCGCTTTGGTGGAGTCAAGACCTTGGCCTTCAGCTCGCGAATTTTGGTCTTCCCATCTTCCACGATCTTCTTCTCCTTCTTTCTCTGATTCTGTAGCTTCAGCCTAACAGCAGCTTCCTCCTTCTTTTCCTTCTGCTTCTCGGTCAATCCCTTCGCTTTCTTCGCAGCTGCCCGTTTCTTCGCAGCAGCCTCCGATTCCTTCGCTGTCGCCGGTTTCTTCGCGGCGCGCTTCTTAGCTGGCTCGGTGGCAGAGGCGCTGTAAAGTCGACTGCTGGGAAGGATGACAAGGGCGCGTCCTTGAAAATCCGATTGTAGCTCATTCCTTCCGCTCTGGGTGACCTGAACGCGCTGGATCTGTCGCGGGACGCGTGCTGCTGATCTACCTCCACCGATCCTCCCAATTGCTGCTCTACCGATTGTGGAAAACATGGCGATGCTGCGATTCAAGTTCTGTGTTCTTCTATGGAGATGTATTCCGTATATTGGCGACGAACAAAGTCTCGATCTCTGAAAGGACTTCGTTGACGTCTCACTTGTCCCTGAAACAACGAGGAGGCTGGAGTACTGCCGACGATGTACCCTATCACGCGAGCTCAAGTGGACCATGGAGCTTTTGGCCCTTTACTGAAACGGGACACACGGCGACCGACTCGAACCAATCATGCAATTTAAGCATTTGCCTTGTGAATTCAAGTTGATGTTGCGACAGTCAAATCAATTACTTATGCCTGGGAGTAATAACCCAGCCACCAGTCTGATTTTATACAGCAGTCGCACGGCAACTTTGCTACGACGGTAGCAATATAGTTGAGAATTGCGAGAAGCTTATCAGAGTACTTCTCACTTAAGTCATAACGGCGCAGCCATGGCGCGTCGAAGGGATTCTCGCTCACCATCGGCTACAGGATCTCACCACTCTTCCAAAAGAAGCAGAAGAGACGATGATATTCGACACGACAGAGACCGTCGGGATGACCCACGAGGGGCGCCACGACGGAGGAGCCGTTCTCGGAGCATCGATGTAAGAAGTCGTGATGTGTATCAGAAGAGTTCTTTTACTAACGACTATTTGAAGCGACGCCACCGTGATTCACGCGATTTACCCCGCCAACGAGATCGCTCAATAGGTCGAAGAGATGATGGCTACAGACGACGAGATAGGTCCCGAGACCGCAGACCCTCTAGAGAGAGGCACTTAGATAGAGAACGCTCTCCGGACCGAAGGCGACGCCGAAGTCGTGATCGAGATTACAGGGACAGGCGAGATGACTCCCGTGACAGGCTTCATAGACGCCACGAGGATCAAACTAACTCATACTCACGTTCTAGACCAGATGATGGTCGTGATATCAGGACAAACCGGGAACCTGACGGAAAGCGGAATGTCGTATGTTCTACAATCCTTTGTCATTTTGAGGATCAATCTAACAAACTTCACCAGGCCGAACAACCTCCAACTCCCAGTGGACCGACCGATGAACAAAAGAAGGCAGAGAGGCTGGCAAAGTTAGAGGCATGGAAGAAAAAGGTTGCTGAACAGAAGGAACAGAAGGAGAAACTTGAAGCAGGTGGCACACGCAAACTACTGGACCAAATCGACGTGAAGGCCAATGGCTCGCCGAGTGCAACCCCTGGTTCGCCGGCGCTGTTGGCTGACACGGCATCCCCAGGATCGCCTGCGCCATATGCTGGAAAGTTTGACCCCAAAGCAATTGCAAGGAGAGCCTCTGAAAAACTGAATGCGGCTGCTGCTCTTAACAAGAACACTCCAGGCATTGACATAGCTCAAACGTCTGCTACTTCACTATCTGCGACGAACGGTGCTCAAGCTGACAAACCCCTCCCAGCATTTTCCAGTTCTTCAAAAGGTAAGCAACACCTACCTACTATATCTACAGCGTTACTAATCGAGATAATAGCATCTGCGTTGCCCAAAGCTCGTGGCAATCTGAGCGCATTTGGCCTGGGAGCGAAATCTTCCCATGACCAAGAGAAACCTTCGACAAAGAGGGGCTTGGTGTTTGGAGATGATGAAGGAATGAGGAAGAAACTTGAAAAGCTACCGTCCCTTCCCGTGGCAAACAATGAAGACGACGATACTGCACAGGCTAACGGTGATGATAAGAGCGATGATGACGACGATGTCGACATGGAAGCTGGGACCGAAGAAGAGGCGGCAGCAGCAGCCCGTGCTGCAGCCGAACGACGAGAAGAGCGTTTGCAGGCTGAGAACAGCACTCTGGCTGACGGTGCGGCTGCCGATGTCCCAATGATTGAGGCCCCCGAAGCTGCACCAGAGCAACCTGCGGCAGAAGAAGAAGAGGACGAGGTTGATCCTTTGGATGCTTTCATGGAGGAAATGGGAGACCCCTTTGCGGCGCCAAAGACTACAACCAATTTCAATAAGAGCAAGAGCAAGAGCCAACAAGAACCGGAACCGATCTTTGGGGACGAAGAGGACCAGGTTGGAACGTTGGACTCGGAGCCTGAAGATATTCTTGCTATGGCCAGCAAGGTGCGAAAGAAGAAGGATCTGCCAGTGATCAACTACGCCAAGCTGGACCTGGCGCCGTTCCGCAAGAACTTCTATACTGAGCCAGCTGAGCTTGCTGGGATGACGGAAGCTGCACTGGCGGACCTACGTCTCGAGCTCGACGGTATTAAGGTGTCGGGAAAGAATGTACCGATACCAGTGCAAAAATGGTCACAGTGCGGCCTCAACATTCAGTCACTGGATGTTATCAAGAGGCTTGGCTACGAAAGGCCTACTGCTATCCAGATGCAAGCTCTCCCAGCTATCATGTCAGGTCGAGATGTTATCGGTGTGGCCAAGACTGGATCAGGAAAGACCATGGCTTTCATGCTACCTATGTTTCGGCACATTCGCGATCAACCGCCTCTTGAAGGCTCAGATGGGCCTATCGGGCTTATCATGACACCAACAAGAGAACTCGCGACCCAGATCCACAAGGAGGCCAAGCCATTTCTTAAGTCCATGAATCTTCGTGCAGTTTGTGCCTACGGTGGTGCCCCTATCAAAGATCAAATCGCTGAGCTGAAGCGCGGTGCTGAGATCATTGTCTGTACTCCTGGCCGCATGATCGACCTCCTCGCCGCCAATTCCGGTCGGGTAACTAACTTGAGGCGCGTTACTTACGTTGTTCTCGACGAAGCAGACCGCATGTTCGATATGGGCTTTGAACCGCAAGTCATGAAAATCTTTGCCAATATCCGCCCCAATAGACAGACCATCATGTTTTCTGCGACCATGCCAAGGATTATGGATGCCCTCGCCAAGAAGACTCTGAATGACCCCGTGGAAATCACTGTCGGTGGACGAAGTGTAGTTGCACCGGAAATCACTCAGATAGTAGAGGTCCGTGAGGAGGATGATAAGTTTATCCGTCTACTGGAGCTTTTGGGCGAACTCTACGACAAGGATGAAGATGCGCGCACCCTCGTGTTTGTTGACCGCCAGGAGAAGGCCGACGATTTACTCAAAGATCTCATGCGGAAAGGTTACCCTTGCATGTCTATTCACGGTGGCAAAGACCAAATTGACAGAGATTCCACCATTGACGACTTCAAGGCTGGTGTTACACCGATCATGATTGCGACATCTGTCGCAGCACGAGGATTGGATGTAAAGCAGCTGAAACTCGTTGTCAACTACGATGCGCCCAATCATCTGGAGGATTATGTCCACAGAGCCGGCCGAACTGGTAGGGCGGGTAATACGGGCACTGCAGTTACATTCATCACGGAAGACCAAGAGCAATATTCAGTCGGCATATCCAAGGCCCTAGAGCAAAGCGGGCAGCCCGTCCCAGACCGCCTCAATGAAATGAGGAAGGCCTTCAGAGCCAAGGTCAAGACTGGCAAGTCGCAAGACAGCTCAGGATTTGGTGGCAAGGGTCTCGAGCGCCTCGACCAAGAGCGTGAAGCTGCACGGATGCGCGAGCGTAAGACGCATAAGACCGAAGGAGACGAGGAAGAAGAAAAGGAAGAGAAGGGCGACGACGAGATCCTCCTCAAGGCCGCCTCCACGGTGCAGTCAGCGACGACCGCTGCACCTGCAGCACCCGTGCAGCTCGTGGGGGTCCCCAAGGGCATTGATCTGGATGGTAAGATTACGGTCCATCGCACCGAGACCGCAGCCGCGGGCTCCGGGTCCAAAAACCCACTCGACAAGGTCGCATCTGCCATCGACGCCATCAACTCGCGCCTCAACAAGACGGGGCAGCTGCGCTCGGGGGTGCCGATCGATAACAAGGGTCCTGACGCGGGCGCCTTCCACGCGACACTGGAGATTAACGACTTCCCGCAGAAGGCGCGTTGGGCTGTCACGAATCGGACTAATGTCGCTAAGATCCTCGAGGCGACAGGGACCAGTATCACCACCAAGGGCAGCTTCTACCCTGCGGGCAAGGAGGTGCAGGCGGGCGGGGACCCGAAATTGTATATCCTGGTGGAGGGCGACACGGAGCTCGTGGTCACGAACGCCATGAGGGAGCTAATGAGGTTGTTGAAGGAGGGGACCATGGCGGCGGCGGAGGTGGATAGTAGGGCGCCTGTCGGGGGGAGATACACGGTTACTTAGGAGTTGTAGCTATAATTGAGATACCAAAATGGCGCGTGGCATGGTGGTCACGAGGTGTTTGATTCATCTCTGAGACTATCTCTGAATATCAAACAAAAAAGAATACCAAGCATAAGCACAAACCCAAGCCCAAGCCAAGATGTAACGTAGTGAACACTCAGCCAGCCTCGACCCATCCATCATTCCACGACGATCGATCTCAGGAAAACATAATTCACCCGTCGTAATTCGTACCCGCCGGAAAATCCCACCAGCAGAAACCATCCCATCAACCAACCACCAGACACGCATCAGGGTCCGTCCTGTCTATTCTGTTCACAGACAGCACACCAACACGCCCGTCTTGGCGCACCCTGCACGCGGCGACGAGACGGAACAAGGGCCAAGGGCCACCCACCGCCCGCCCACTTTCGTTCTGGACGGGCGGGTGGGACTGTGGGGTGCATGGACCAAGTATTCACCATCGTACCCGGCAATCACGTCAGGAAAAAGGAAATGCCCTCGGCGGCATCGCGGATGGTAAATGCGAGGGTGCGGTCCCGACTCCGGTAGAGAGGAGACGTCGTTTGCTTACTTCGAGGCTAATGTACGGTTCTGTCTACCTTGCGAACAGGGCGCCCATGACCATGCGCGCGCGGTCCGAGTACCGTGTCGTCCGTATATGGGCGTGCTGATATACTACATGTACTCTCCTCACCCACGACCATGTTGGCGTCCATAGTAACAGTACAGTACCATCCCATCCCACAGTAGTGACACCACGTACCCTGCACAAAATCAGAGTAATCCCGCCTTCACGCCGGAGGATCGCAATACCCGCGATAACATTGGCTCTCCTGCGAGACAGCACTGTACTGAACTGGGATGCTGATTCAAATCATCATCTTCACCCAAACACCCAACCAGTCATGCACCGCGCTAAATCGTCATCCCGACCGCTTGGACAGCCTTGGCCACTCGCCTTCGCCTCGCTAAGCAATGCCTCGCTCGCAAACAAGCACAAAAAAACGGGTGTTCGATCCCCGATCCGTGTGGCACCGATCAAATCAGCGTGAGCGAGTGGCAGGGCACCCGGCTTGGGAGACGTCAACGGTCACGACATCCCGTGTGTGTCCGTCCCTTCGCCGCCGCCGACTGATAGACGCCACAGACGACGACGATTTCTGCGGAAAAGTTTCGTCTTTTTCGGGTTTTGTGCGCTTTTTGTCGCCTGCGTACACCCAATTCCGGACCTCGCCTTGTCGATTGTTATGGAGTACACGAACCCACTTTGACAGCCGCTATGATGGGGCGGATGGAGACTGGGGGGCGCTTGGCGACACATGGTGGTGTTGGACGGCCAATTGAGGGTTGGGGAGATGCGTTACTGACGTAGTGGAGTGGGTGTGTGGGGGGCGCGCGAGATGGGGGGGGGGGGACCGGGCAGGTGAGTTAAATGGGTGTTCTGTTGTTCTGGAGGAGAGGTATAGGTGTGTGGGTGTTTTTATGTTGGGTTTTTGTGTATTTCCCGGTTTGTCAGAGGGTTTACAAGGAGATGGGAGTGGCCTGTTGGGTAAAGTTGAGTGGCTGGCTGTGCTGCTGCTGTGGGTTATGGATCAGTTCTGGATCTCTGGATTCTGCATCGGACTAACTGCCACTATACGGCACTGGCGACTGTTCGTTCTGGCCTGTGGCGTTTCCAGGGTGCCATCGCATCCACTGTCTACGTAAACTCCACGCGACAGCCTGTCCTTGTCGGCGAGATATGAGGTATCCTCGCCATATTCCGACCTATCCTCGATCTACTGCATGTATCATCTTACTAACTCGTCTCTTCCTTAGTCCCTTAGTCCTGAGAACAGAACTCTTCTTAAGTCGGGGACGCCGTGTCGGCCAATGGCTTGGGCATGTTGGAAGGCGCCATGGCGTGCATTGGATCGACCTTCCCTGGACGTTCTTGGTACCGCTTTAGGAATCCTGCAACCCATGTACTCAAGTACCATTTCCCTCTAGGATTTTACTTTAATAATTCTACTTATCTTACTTATTAAACCTGCTTAGCTCGCCTTCTTTCTCTCTCCTCTTCTCTATCCCTCTCGAACTTTTTTTCTTGGAATATATTTTCCGGCTTCCGAGTTTCTAAGCTCATCGTCAATCAGGGTCCAGGCTGATCAGTCGTTGTTGAACAACACCCCCCCCAAATATCCTCCAGCTCAAGAAAGAAATACCCTTTTAAAAAACGAACCCTCAGCCAGCGCGCCCCCCATCGCAGTTCTTTTACGGCGGTAAATGCAGATCGTTTTCGTCGTCCTATCCGACCCCCAAGCCCACTTCGAGCCAATCGTGCATTGGCCCAGTCGAAAATGGCGCTGAATCCGAGTCTCGAAAACTCCGAATCTTCTCTACCAGATTACACCTTCTCCCAGACGGCCCCGGATGTCAAGGAGAAGCGCATTGAGGGCGGCATCCTCACCAACGATGACCCCAACAGGACTCGCAAGGGCGGCCTCAAGGTCGGCGCTAGAATCGCACCTGTCTTGCCCCATTTGAGGGGCGCCGACTTCTCGGACTCGGACTCGGTCAATGGACGGGATGTGCTGGAGAAGCAGCTCGAGCTTGAGAGCGGGAATTCGTTGCAGTATCGTACTTGCAGCTGGCAAAAAGTAAGCGTTCAATGGAATCTGCGTATTTTGGGGGGCTGGATACTGACTTTCTCACCTAGACTGCCTTCCTGCTCTTCTCAGAGTACATTTGCCTGGCCATCATGTCATTTCCCTGGTCGTACTCCGTCCTCGGACTCGTTCCCGGGCTCATCCTGACCATCGTCGTGGCCGCGTGCGTGTTATACACGTCCCTCGTGCTCTGGGAGTTCTGTCTCCGCCACCCCGAGATCAGGGACGTATGTGACATCGGCCAAATGCTGTTCTGGGGTAAAACCTGGGCCTGGTATGCCACGGCCGTCATGTTCATCCTGAACAACACGTTCATCCAGGGCCTTCACGTCCTGGTGACCGCCAAGTACTTCAACACCATGACGCACCACAGCCAGTGCACCGTCGTCTTCGCGGTCATCTCCACCATCATCTGCTGGTTCTGCTCGCTCCCGCGCACCTTCGACGCGCTCTCCAAGATCGCCTGCGCAACCGCATTCTTCACTTTCATCTCCGTCCTCCTGGCCACCATCTTCTCTGCCATAGAAGACAAGCCACTTGGCTTCACAGAGGAGCTCGGCGCGCCAATCTACACCGCCTTCCCCCTACCCGGCACCACCTTCGTCGCTGCCATGAGCGCTTTCCTCAACATCTCCTACACCTTCATCGGCCAAATCACCCTTCCCAGCTTCATCGCCGAGATGCGCGAGCCAAAGGACTTCCCCAAGGCGCTGTGGGCCGTCACCATCGCCGAGATCATCGTCTTCTCCATCGTCGGAGCTGTAACTTACGTCTACACGGGTAACCAGTACATGACTTCCCCCGCCTTCGGGTCCCTGGGCAACGAGATCTTCAAGAAGGTGTCCTTCTCCTTCATGATCCCCACCCTCATCTTCCTCGGTGTCCTCTACGCCACCGTCTCCGCCCGCTTCGTCTTCTTCCGCATCTTCGAGGGCACCATCCACAAGTCCTCGCACACTGTCGTCGGCTGGAGCGCTTGGGCCGGGATCCTCGCCCTGACCTGGCTCGGCGCCTTCATCATCGCCGAGGTCATCCCGTTCTTCACCGACTTGCTGAGTCTGATGTCCTCGCTCTTCGACTCGTTCTTCGGATTCATCTTCTGGGGCATGGCGTATATCCGTATGCGTCGCGTTGACGGGGGTGTGAGGTGGCTGCACGAGCAGAGTGTCTGGGGATACTTTGTGTTGGGAGTCAATCTCTTCATTATTGGTGTCGGATTCTTCTTTCTCACTGTCGGCACGTACGTCTCGGTGCAGAGTATCATGGACAGCTATGCGGCGGGTACCGTTAGCGGCGTTTTCACGTGCGATGATAATGGGATTTAGAACATGACCTATTAGGGATGTGAGATTGGGATTATGAGAAACATAAATACACTTGTGGGGCTTTCGTGGGAAGGCGCGGGTGCTTTTGGAGGGGGGCAATGGGTTTGTTTGGATGGACATTTTTTTATGGATGGCTATTTGGATAACGTTGGGGTTGCAGTAGAATTTTGATAATGGGATTAATATATACTTCAACAAAAAGCTGCTCCGTCCCCCTTTTTGCGCAGGTGCTGTGTTTTTTTCGTATTACCTTATTAATATTATCCCTCCCTTCTCACCTTTTTGTACAACCCCTCCTTGCCGTGGCGTACAAAACCATCAACACAACAGCATAACAACAGAACTCCTCCCCCAATACACCAACAACCTACTCAAAAGGTTCCATCAACTTATTCCCCAGCACTCCCTCCTCAAACTCCTTCTCCCCCAAATGAGTCGTATGCGCCCACGGCTTAAGCTCCAACTCCTGCCTAATCGTATGCGCGAAGCACTGCGACCACTTGAGGCGCGGATACGCATTCGTAATATTCACAATCGTCTGTGGGTGTACCAGCTCCGCGTTTTTGCCTACGTTATCTATATTGCACCTCGTTAGCCTCTTGGTCCCTTCCCCCACCAGGGCGCGCTTCCCCACCGACTCGCCCTTCCCCGCCACCCCCACGTCCTTCCCCACCAGCCCGCCCTGGCCGCCCTGACCACCACACACACCGCCGCAACCCCCACCTGCGGGACCACCAAAACCAACACCTGGGGGTATACGATGGGGGAAAGAAACAGGCGACTCACCGAAAATAGTAGCCAGCAATATCACAGCCGTGATGCTCGTCACGCTCCCCGTCTCACCCAGATCCTGATGCCTAATCACCGCCTCCGCCACGCTCTCCGCCTGCGCCTTCGGCGCCCCTTCTTTCTGCAGGAGATCGAGAACGAGGAGTCCGCCGGCGAACTCGAAGCTCAGCAGCGTGGAGCTGATGTTTGTGGGTGTCGTGCCGATGTCGTGCAGGAGGGCGGTGAGGAGGTAGGTGCTTATCCAGGAGGGGGTGAGGAGGTCGGGGAAGGAGAATTTGGCGATGGCGATGCCTGGGGGGGGGGAGGTTAGCCATTGTCGTGTAGGGGAAAGGCGGGTGGGGAAGAGGAGGGGAGAAAATGGGGCTTACCGTAGTAGAACACCCTCATGCTATGATTAAACGTCTCTACCGGCAATTCCTTCTTCGCATACTCGACGACCTTCCCAACGAGCGCCGAGTCCGGGAGCGGTATGTCATCCACCCCAAGCGCGTGGGGTTCCTTGGGCTCGACTCGGGAAGAGAGGAGACAGGCGGTGGAGCGGGGGTAGGCGGTTAGGCCGTAGGCTTTTATGTCGTCGGTGCGGGACATGGTGAAGCTGGGGGGGTGGTGGTGGGAGAGCGGGTTTGGGATTATCGGGCGTTGTAGTGGTTGTGATGGTTGTTGGGCCATGGTGGTTTTTATATTGGGATTTTTTGGTGATGCAGGGGAGATGCAGGAGATGCAGGAGATACAGGAGATGCAGGGTCGAGGGGTTATATTTGCTAATTGGATTGTCAGCTCTGGGGTTGGATTACTCATTACATCGTTGAGGGCAATAGTTTGGTGCGAGTGCGGGGTGGGAGGGGTGCCGAAATGACGTCGGTGGTATTGTAAAGGGCGGTATGGGTGAGAATTGAGGTCTTTGTCAGCAATTTTTTTTGGGAGTCACACCGGCGTCTGTTCTGCTATACGAGATTGAGCTTGAAAGGGAAGGAGGTAAATAAATAATATTTATTGGTGTTATAATTTAAATTATATAAAACTTCCCCTTTCCCATCTTATTCCTATACTATACTATACTAAGCAATTTATCATTCTATATTCGTTATTCGTCTACTAAAATCTACCGACCCGCATTATCTTTTATATTATGGGCACCAGGGGAAGGGAAACACCGCCGTGTTATCATAATCAATTTTGCCCTCCAAGCACTCGACACGCTCGTTGCAGGTGCCAAAAATACGGTCCCATAAGCGCGTTTGCTTGCCGTAGTTGTGGCTGCTCTTCCAGCCCTTGCGGTGGTGGAGATCGTGGTCTTCAAGAATCAAGTTGGCATCGAACAGCCGCAGCAGCCAGGTCAGCGTCGATGGCGGCGAGGCAAGCATGCGAAGGCCGCTATGGCCCATGATCTCAGTGAAGACAATGTACTGATGGCAGACCCAGGAATCGTAGAAGCCCATAGGTAGGCCCATGAACTTGAGGGTTATATACGTCAACAAGGGGATCCCAACAATGTCGAAAAACTCTTGCTCGGCATCGGCGTAGAGACTGAGGAGCGGACTAGGGTGCTTGGTGAGATGGTGTGTGCGGTGGTATTTCCAGAGGCTGCCGACGTCGTGCATGAGGCGGTGGTAGATGTAGAACCAAAAGTCAAGCACAATGCCGTAAAGGCCAATTTCAAGGGGTAGCCAGGTCCAGGATATAGACGCGGGTACCTCGCTTGTCTGGTAGCTGAGGAAGATGGCCAACAATGGGCGGAAGGTGCCCGTTGAGACGAGCGAGTAAAAAACTTTGGTAACGCTGACATCGGGGATGCCGTCACGCTCGTGCTTGTCGCCGTCAAAAAAGCCGATTTGGTGGCCGATCTGGCGGACCGCCTGTATCTGGTGGATGGCAATCGCTTTGAATGCAACGGTGTAGAAGACGAATGCAGCAACAGGGCTTAGGTTGTGGCCTGTGTAGGAGACATAGGCATGGTGAATAGCGAGCGGGATGGCGGCGTGGATGACTATCCAGCGGTGCATTTGCCACTCAGGCATGTACGGCACTAGGTCTGACTTGGGGTGTACCGGCACCTCCTTGCCAGCAATACTCGGGTGGATATTGAGCAACTCGTAGAACCAGTGGTGGATGGTCCACTCGTTGCGGTCACCATACCGCCAAGTAGACTTCATTGAGTCTTTCGGGTTGGGTTTGATATCCATCTGGGAAAATAGCTGGTTTCTAGGTTTCTAAAATTGCTCCCCAAATAACGACCTTTCGTTGGCTTTATATATTTGTGTGTGTGTATGCAACTGTACGGAATATCTAGGTAGCGGTAACACGTGAATTAGAATCAGTGTGCCTGCAGCCGCGGCTTAACAAATGCACTGTGAAAAGGAAGACTTGTGATACAAGCGGGGTATATCCTGTGACACGTCATAAACGAAGATCACTTAGCTAACGGCTGACGTGGATTGGGGCTAGTTTATGAGGATTACCTATTTGCCCTGCTAAGATCTGGGCTTTACGAGGCTATATCGGGGAGCTATAATGAAATACGTTGGGACTAGAGACCCTTTGTTGAGGGTGGATAAATACAAAGATATATAGCGGGTACATAAATAAGATACCATTCTAAAATAATTGCCTTTTGTTGGATGGATGAGGCATTATGCTACTTCTCTTGAAAAAAGAGGAAGTGTTTAGCCCTGACCCTGAAAGTGAAGGCGAACTCTTAATTCCCCTTAGAGAATCGACTATAACTGACAGTAGTGAAATCTGTGCGGTCAAAGTAAGCTTGCTCAAAATCTTCTCGTAATAATCGATGTGCTGACTGTTGTAAATTGTCGTGTTTCCAGATGCAGAAATTGAAAGGTTGCCTTTTCTCAGGGCTCCTTTTTCAGAAGCTATAATTTGACGCAGGTGCCTAATGGCCATTTTCAGGTCAAGTACACATCGAGCAGGAACTATGTTACTGCCAGGGTTTAGAATAACATTCTGGATATTGGCCTTGCCGAGATTAACACCTCCGATTATTAAGTTCCATGTCATATTTCCCTAATATCCAGTTAACCTCCGGACGAATGTTGTCGAAATTTCAAGGCTACTTACAAGATCAATTTTTAAAACGGATGCATTTGGTAGGGACAGATTCGCCACGAGATTTGTTCCGTCGGATTCAGGAGGGAGAACAAGACGAGCATCAGGAATAGCAAATCCTGCCAGGCTGTTGAGACCTAGTAGTATACTTTAGTAAATATTCATAGTAGGAAATAATTTCCACATTTATGACTTGAAAATGCTAACCCGTCAGTTTAAAGTCCTTCTGTAAATGTATGGGGGCTTTCAATTTTCCGACATAAGCGTTTGTGCGGCCTGTTGCGGAAAGTGTAAATTCTTCCGAAAAAACAACACTGTGAACAAACTGTGAGAATAAATCTCTGTCCAAGATTTCCGCATGTTGGTCTGTAAAGGATAAAGTCGTATTGCCATGCAAATTGTTTTCGGGTAGGACCACATTAGTGTAAGGAACAATGTTTTTGGTACCGTCGTTCACAAACAGGCTGAGAGGAATCGGGTTGATGTGAATAGACAGCGGCGTCGGAAGCTTAATGCTTGCTTGTAGAGATATGTCGGTGCTATGCGGTGTTGGATTTGAAAGCCCAATTGAGGATATAGGGAGAGTTGCATCGTTAACCATCTTTTGAGCGATTGCTGGGAATATGACCAGAAAGCTGTAACATATGTTAACCTCAATTAACAATCCAGCGGCTCCTCTGAATCTAAGTATTGGCAAGGAGAAGATAGAGAAAGGGGCCATATCGTTTCGCAAGCAACCTCGCCAACACACACAGTACTTACAATACTGGAAGCAGAATTGCAAGAAGGATAATAAGCCCAATTGTATAGAAAATCCACCGACGCTTCGCGTGCTCCCATAACCTCAACAACCGACCCTTTCTTCCCGTAACTAGAACAGGCTTTTGATCTTCTGTGGTGGTATTGTCGACCTGATTATCGCTCGTATTATTCAGTTTCTCTTCGCCAGCTGATAAAGGCCCAGGAGAGTCTGGCCTGTTCGCACCAGTAACGTGCTTAGGCTCTCCAGCAACAGCCATTATAGGAATTTGAACCGCAAAAGTGCTTTAGAGGCACTTTTTATAGACACTAAACTGGGATTGAGAGCAGCAGTACAAAACCTAACCGCTACGTGGCAGTGAAAATTATATACGACGTAAAAGAAGAGAGAGTGATAGGAGGAGGAGAAGGCCAGGAAGAAGAGCAACTGTATAGGATGAAGCAATTTCCCCACAACTCCAATTGTGCTTTCGATCGTTCCCCTCTCGATAGGCTGGAGGGGAGATTCTGGGTTACCTGTACCCTAGAATCTCCCCTATCCCCCACATCCAGCCAACCCCCACCAGCCTGCCACAAACTTTTGACTATCAACAAATACTCCCGCCCCGCCTTGAACAATGCCGACGTAGCTCATGCAAGTGCGGGGGCTCGGTAATGTACGGGGCACATGAAAATAAGCTCTATTTGCGGGGTCTCGTTACGCTAGGAGTGCGGGGTAACAACCGCCATTCCTAAAAGCAAAAGCAGAGGCAGGGGCGTGCTGATTACCGTCACATATCTCCTATTTTGTAGGGTACTCCAGGTTTGATGCCGATCAACCAACATAGCTATTCCCATTTGAGTTATTTGCGCGAGACTTTTCTTTTCAGCTGCTCTTTATGTACAATGACTAATTACTAAGAAGGCGAAATGTACTTCATTGCGATCGTGTGACAGGAACTAGTTTAGTAACCTCGCAAGGTACGCCTATGGTAGTTAGATGTGGGATTCTGGCCGAGCCTGTGGCAAACCTGCCGGAAGATTAAAATGGCTGGCTCTTAGATACTTTTCCGATCTAGCTCACCAAATTACTCAACATCCTCACCTTCTTGGCCTCCTCTTTGAGCCTAACGCTATTTTGTACACCAACTTGGAATATGCTGACACTATCCTCTCCGGGAACTTAGCTAAGGGCATAATTAGATATCTACCTAGCTGGTTGGGAGAGCGAGGGCCACAAAGACCGAGCTGTGATAATCGCCCTGGCGAAGATCATTTTTGCGCCAAGTGAAGAATACCAGGCAAGTCCGTCTCGTCCAACCACACGCCAACTATCCGGCAGGCATTATGCGACAACGACCGGATGTTACCAGCGCGGGGAAACGCAATCGATGTCTACTTATTAAGGCCCGACGATATCAAAATGCACATGATGAGTGGGAATATCCTGCAAGAGATGAACGTGAACCTCGTGCAGTTGCTGTGTAGTAGAAGCCTCGGCATATGATAATTGCGTTTCTTTCGAATAGATGCGGGGAACATCATTTTGATCGACATAAAAATTTGGTGCAATGCCTGGCATGTAGGATGCAAACCCGTAAAACAAAGTTCGTGGGGTATAGATGTAATATTTCCTCTTACAGTAACAGCGTGGCAATCGATTCCTGTCCATCCTCCGCAGAATCAGATAATACCGTCCGCTCATCAGCAGTCCCCTTCTGATCAATATCAACAGCATCCCCCCTCTCCAGAAGCACCCAGACGGCATCATCGTGCCCACGAACTGCAGCTATTTAATTTCCAATCAAAGAAGAGCAGCGCCCAAACCTCTGAAATCCACCATGGCTACCGACGAAAAAGGCTCCGGATTTGTTGGCCACCTCTCTCCCAACCAAGAAGTAAAGTTGCAGCAACTATGGATGATAATATTAAAGGCTAGCGATACTCAGGAATTATCAGTAGCCTCCTCTGCAACTGTTACCGATTCTCAGAATCTAACACACCAGGATCGAAGAGACTCCTCGCTCAGTAGCATTAAGAGTGATCCCTCTGGCAAAACAAGCAACCCCTCTAGCAAAACAAGCATTTTGTCATCTTCTACCAACTGTTCACATCTGACGGAAGCTTTTCAAAAGATGGATATAAGCGCCTCAGACATGAAGTCCACCGAAGAGGTTTTGTCTGGTATGGCACCGGGCCAGCTGCGCATGGGGTTCCTGAGCGCAATTCAGAACGAGAACCCTGACACCTTTCTGCTTCGCTTCCTGCGAGCACGCAAATGGGATGTCATTAAGGCGTTTACCATGATGGCGGATGCGATTGAGTGGCGGATGAAGGAGATGAATGTGGATCAGTTGATGGCTGAAGGCGAGCTACAGGCGCTGAAACTCTCCCAGAATGCGTCCAATGCCAGCGACAAAAAGACTGGCCACGATTTCCTTGCACAGATGCGAATGGGTAAAAGTTTTATTCACGGCGTCGACACGACTGGCCGGCCGATATGCGTAGTGAGAGTTCGTCTCCACCGACCTGGGGAGCAAAGTGAAGAGACACTGGAACGGTACATCGTTCATTTTATTGAATCTGTGCGGCTCATGCTGGTTGCCCCAGCAGAAACGGCGGTACGTATTACACTCAGCTTTTACGCATCACCCTCGCGAGATCCTTTGCACACGTACTCCGGGAGACAGAGCCACTGACTTACCTGAGGAACCTACAGACAGTTATTTTCGATTTGACGGGGTTTTCGCTTTCGAACATGGTAAGTTCTTGCTCACTTTAATATTTGTGACACACGGATAAATACTAATCACCTTCCTCCTCCCCTCCCGTTTCTTTTGAGACGGAGGGGTGGCTACAGGAATACGCTCCTGTCAAATTTATCATTAAATGTTTTGAGGCAAACTACCCCGAGTGCTTAGGCGTACTGCTCATCCACAAGGCTCCGTGGGTCTTCTCTGGTATGCATTTCACCCCGTCGCCATGAACCCGGAGACCTCATTCTAGTATTTACAAATTCTAACCCATATTTCAATATACAGGGATATGGAGGCTCATTAAAGGATGGTTGGACCCTGTTATCGCCTCCAAAATCTACTTCACGAACAACGCTGCGGACCTTGAGAAGTTTATTTCCCGTGAGAGAATCGTCAAGGAGCTAGGCGGTAATGATGAATGGACATACAAGTATTCCGAGCCTAGTCTGGATGAAAACGATATAATGAAAGATACCGCGACTCGAGATGTTCTCTTGGCCGAGCGACAGAAGCTCGCTGACGACTTACTTCTCGCCACCTCGGCTTGGATCGCAGCGACTACCGCCAAAGACGATGCAGAGATCGCCATATATAAGGAGCAGAGGGCTGTCAATATTAAGCGGCTGCATACCAATTACTGGCAGCTGGATCCCTATCTGCGTGCCCGCACTGTACTAGACCGCACCGGAGCATTCAAAGATCATCGTTGCCATTCTAGTGAAGAATCTCTTGCTAAGATTAGAGAAGCCTAGACTGGGGAAATAGCTAGGGTAGAAATCCACATATATCTACCCTGAGAACATACCGAACAGGAGCTCTTTGTACGATGTTTAGTTTGGTGATTTTATGGTAAAATTACATTAGGAAGTCATTCTGTTTGTTCTGTTAGCAATAGTTTTAGGCCATACATTGTACAGCATTGCAGCAGATTAGACGCTGTTAAATTAATGTTGTTTAAGTGCTTGAATAGCTTGGAAAGGTATATCTTCTTTAGTAGAGGTTATCGCTAGATGTAGGGATGGCATATTGATCTGTTAGTGAGTAGACGCGTTTTCGGTGTTTTCGTGCGTAACTCGCTTGTGAAATACGTCAAGTATAATCCTTAAATAAGCACTTTAAGGCCCAAGGAAGCTCCTTCATAAGAATCTAGGAGCTTTTTAATGCGATTGGAATAAAGGGTTCTTGTTGCCTTAACCCTGAACTTCGTAGAGCCCATTTTCAAAGTAGGAGTGCTAGCGTAGCACACAATATTTCGCATTTGCGATGCCGAGGCTCCGACGGCTACTCCCCACACAAAGCTCCAGTGGGTTTCACGTTCACTTATTCCCTCTGCGGTGAATCCCTAGATCTACAAGTATATTAAGATGGCTCTCTTCCAGGTTTATGCTTTTCTCGTATCCTCCGCCATATCCTTCAATATTTCATCTTAATCTAGTATGGCTCTTGGGAAGTATGTGGTGGCTCTGCTCACCTTGCCAATTCGGCTCGCAGCAACCGACATTCGAGTTCAAATCCCTCTTCTACTTGCAATTATTTACTACCCCGAGAGAATAAAGTCTCTCCTATCTGAGAAAGTTTCTTGTTGGATCATAGCTCCAAGATTCCTTCAAGGATTAAAGGCTCTCATCGGCTTCAACATCATCCGAGGAACTAACAACAAACTCTCGCAATATGTCATCAACAACTGGAAGAGGGATGCCAAATTTATCAATGCCGAAGAGATAGTTTTGATAACTGGAGGCTCGAGCGGGCTTGGGGCGTTGATGGCCCAGGATTTCGCCCAGAGAGGCGTGAAGGTCATCACTATGGATGTCAACCCACCCCAAAAGACCCAAGGTCAGTTCACTGCGTCCTATTCAGTGAGTTCAAGACTATTGACATTATTTAAAGATGGCATTCACTTCTACAAAGTCGACGTCACCTCTTCTGAGGGCCTCGCAGCTGCAGGAGCAGAGATCCGCAAAACCCACGGCGACCCCACCGTCCTGATCAATAATGCTGCCGTCGGCTATGCCATGACTCTCCTCGACGAGCCCGAGGAGTCCATTCGCAGATCCTTTGAAGTGAACACTTTCTCTCACTTTCTGACGGCCAAGGAGTTCCTGCCCGCCATGATTAAGAAGAACCACGGCCACGTCGTCACGGTCGCTAGTATGGCATCTTATGTGACAGTCGCCTCGATCATTGACTATAACTGCACCAAGGCAAGCTCGGTTGCTTTCCACGAAGGTGTGGCATCTGAGCTGAAGCATAGATACAATGCACCAAACGTGCGAACTTCGTAAGCATTCCTCTTCTCCCTATGAGACCATTTATGAACAATTCGCAGACTCATCACACCCACCTGGATCCGCACACCTCTAATCGACGCCCTCACCTCTGATCCGAGCTTCAATGACATTATTCTGGAACCCACAGACGTCAGCTCCGAGATTGTGAAGCAGGTTATCTCCGGACGCAGCGGCCATGTCGTCCTTCCCAAGTTTTATGCACCGATCACCGGAATCCGCGCATGGCCCTCTTGGCTGCAGGAGAGCGTGAGGAACCACTTGGGCCCTCTGTTTGACTTGAAAGTCCGCTGGGGTGGCAAGCACAAGATTGATCCTAGGCTTACAGGAGGGACCATTGCTGATCTCAAGTAAGGTGCGGAGGATCAGAGAAATTAGATATATCATAGCGTTCAAATGTAATCAAGATAAGAGTTATTTAACGCAATAGAGGTACTCCTAGGCACACCCTTTTGATAGGTGGCAACCCCATGAATGTAATCCCAAGGCCCACTGGCTGGCAAGTATAATAAGATTCAAGAGCAAGCATACTTTGACGCAATAGAGGTATTCCTAGGCATACCCTTGTCGGGAGTCAGTGGATCTCGCAGCCCGCACCTAGTTAGGAAAGATGTGTTACCCCGCAGGTTGCGGGAGTCCGTGAGCTCGCAGCCCGCACCCAGTTAGGAATAATGGGTTACCCCGCAGGCTCATTGGAGGTGAAATCGTGAGCACAAGCCAGGGTCATGTGGGGTGTCCGTCACATCTGTCCTAATAAGGCTAGTGGAATCACTCCAGGGCACCTTAATATTTGTATCCCAGGCAACGCCTTTCCAACTCCAACCCCTCTGTTCTTCCTAACTGGGCGGTGTGAAGTGATGTATGATGACGATGATTTTGCGAGGATGTACGAGGAATTCGCGACCATACAAGGAAACAAAGTGGGGTTAGGGATTGCGACCGAGGCTACACACGATTTCATTTTGGCAGGATATATTTTGAGATTTTATAAGGAAGAGGCATTGGAAGTAGAACGCGCAGGATAATTCTGGAAAGCACATGGAGAGATGGTAGTATAGCTACTTGGTAGACATAGATATATGATAACGTAAGATCTAATCAAATGCCCCCGACTTGAAATATGGCTTCTTACAGAACTGTCTTCTTGCTATGATAATTTTAAGCTAAAGGAAAGTACTCATCGGAAATAAGGCGATAATCATAATATCTTCAATATAAAGCAGAACCGAACGGATCGGCCTACTCCATCTCTTTGAGCAAGAGAACGTCCATGCGGCCGGGTTGGCCCCGATAATGACCACAGCGAAATACCTTCCTGAAGATCTAATGGGAGCACAGAACGCTTTCAGTCACTACCCATAGTCACATAATAGAAGGATGTTGGAATGCTACTTACTCCGTAGGGATAAAAAGAGCGGTGGTTTCTAAACCCCATTAGGGGAGGCTCCCCGAGACTCAGGATACACTAGATGAGTCTTCACATGTCAGGCCTGGCGCGTGTAGCCGGATCGTTCTAGCGTCCTGTCTTTCATCGCGGAACGCGGGGTGTTCTTATTTTGATATGTGGTTTAGAGGTCCGCCCTCGGCAACTTGTGATGGGCGTTATGGCGTAGTATATCGTACAGACGATCTTCACTAAATATGGCCACGTAAATAAAGATAAACCCCGCTCATTTGGATTAATTGATTTTGGGAGATACTCTTGCGTCTGCTTAATAGCCTTTATGAGAGAACCACACCGGCGTCAACCACAACCATTTTTTTCGGGTTTCTCGCCGCAAAACAAAGGGAACAAGTGAGCGAAAGAAACGCGTCTACTGAGAGAAAAAAAACAATATGCGTCTCTCCATAGTAGTATCAGCGGCGCCGCTCCTGGCCACAGCCGTAGCCACCGTCAATTCTACGGAGGCAACTCCTACCCTGCTATCGGCCACAGCATCTGTTTCGCTTTCAAGCCAGGCGTCAAATTCCCAGCCTACTCACCAAGGCCTGGAGGACTCTGGCTATTCTTCCCTTCCGTTCGAAGTTACGGCTACAAACTCACCAGTCGCATCGTCCTTGCCACCAACAGAGATTCATAACAAATCTTCGGCAACTACACCCTCGACGGCATCTTCCAGCAGTGGGACTGACGGTTCAAACGAAATTTTCGGCTCCACGGATAATTCTGGAGGTCCGCTAAGGGAATTGCTTTCTGGCATCGGCGGTCTTTTGAACCCTTCTCTGCTCAGCAATCTGGAGAATACCTTTGAATATCTTTCAACTGCTCTTGCCCCTCCGGTTGACAACCAGCTGAGAACGCTAGTAGGCAATGCCAACACGCTGTTGACACCACAGAATACAAAGATTATCTCGTCGCTCTTGACAAACGCTGACGTTCTCTTAACTCCGGACTTTGTTAAGACCGCAAGTAACTTGGTCAATAATGCGGGACCTCTTGTCTTGCAAGCCAAAGGATTGCTTAGCGTTGATAATGTCGAAGACATTGAAGCGCTTTTGGCAAATGCAAATAGCCTCTTGACTCCTGGCTTTGTCAAGAACGCCGGTGGCTTGATCAATAATGCAGGCCCTCTTATTACTGAAGTCAGAGGATTACTCAGCTCCGCCAATATCAAAGAGATTGAGGCCCTTTTGGGAAATGCCAACGACCTCTTGACTCCTGGATTTGTCAAGAACGCCAGTGGCTTGGTCAATAGTGCGGGTCCTCTTATTACGGAAGTCAGAGGATTACTCAGCTCTGCCACTATCAAAGACATTGAAGCCCTTCTGGAAAATGCCAACAACCTCTTGACTCCTGGCTTTGTCAAGAACGCAGGTGGCTTGGTGAATAATGCTGGTCCTCTTATTACGGAAGTCAGAGGATTACTCAGCTCTGCCACTATCAAAGACATTGAAGCCCTTCTGGAAAATGCCAACAACCTCTTGACTCCTGGCTTTGTCAAGAACGCAGGTGGCTTGGTCAATAGTGCGGGTCCTCTTATTACAGAAGTCAGAGGATTACTCAGCTCTTCCAATATCAAAGATATTGAGGCACTTTTGGAAAATGCCAACAACCTCTTGACTCCTAGCTTTGTCAAGGATATTCAGGGCCTTATTGTGCAGGCTGTGCCACTTATCAATAACGCAGGACCTGTTCTTGTAGCCGCGAAGGGCCTCCTCACACAAGGAAATGTACAGGAGATCACTGCAATTTTGGGCAACGCCAATTCTCTGTTAACACCGGACTTCGTCAACAATACCAAATCGCTAATTGTTGACGCCACCCCTCTTATCAAGGAGTTGGCCACGTTGTTGACCCCCGCGGTCCTCCAGGATATCCCCGGGCTGCTTACCAACGCTGTCGACCTGTTGTCTCCCGCTTTCGTTAATGAGACCTCCCAACTTATTAGCAACGCAGTGACGCTTCTGTCACCCAAGTTGATTACCCAGATTGATCATCTGCTACCCAATGCAGTTAACTTGTTGACTGCGGATTTTGCTTCTAAGACTGGTGGTCTCATCCGGAATGCGTATAAGCTGCTCTCACCTCAATTCGTCAACAACACTTCTAACATTATTACGGATGTTTCACCCCTTATCACTCCTGATACTGTAGGGGACATCGGCGGTCTCTTGCTTAATGCCAAGAACTTGCTTACTCCTGGCTTTGTTAAGAACACAACAGCTATTATTACTGATGTGGCTGGCTTGCTATCCAGTCTGTCGGATTTGCTATAGGTCTGGTTAATTAGACTTTAATGAAATTGGCTGTTTAATGCAAAATCTAGCGCTATTTAATCAACAGCAAATGACCAAATATATATCAGTCTTCACAATTCCTATAAAAATATATACAGTGCTGTAATATAAATAATCCACGGGAAATTCTAATAAAAAGATTGTTATGACGTTTTCAAACAAGTGACTTTACAATGGAGACCTATGTATACCGTCCATTTAAGTTAAAGTTATTCTCGTCTTAGTATTCCTGCACTTATCAAATCAGGCTAGACGAGCTTGGTGAGAGGAGGCCTCGGTATCTTTCTTCATTCATTCATGTGCTAGTGGAGATGGAGGAAAAGACGGACTTCCTATAAAGTACGATCTCTCCTCCACTCATCTCCAATCTCCTATACCAATCCATAGGGGTCATATTTGGAAATTATCTCTCGCTGCTTGAGAATAATTGCCTCGATCTTATTAGTATCAAGCTACAACCACCGTGGAGCCCCAGTCCCGCGAGTACCATGGACTCCAGCTCTCACTTCGACGTGCTCATTGTCGGTGCCGGCATCTCCGGTATTAATGCCGCATATCGCATCCAGTCCGAATTGCCCCACTATAGATATTCTATCATTGAGTCTCGCGGTGCCATTGGGGGGACGTGGGATTTCTTCCGCTACCCAGGTCTCAGGTACATATCCTTGACACCTTCGTACAAACCAAGTAGTTCCGTAGCTAACTTGATGGTGAAGATCAGACTCAGACCTCCATACCTTTGGGTTTCCATGGCGTCCATGGGCTAGCCCGGAATCCATAGCCGACGGGCCCTCGATCCGCAAATACTTGGAAGACTCGGCCAAGCAGTACGGCATTGATCGCAACATCCAGTTTCAACACCGGCTCGTTGCAGCAAACTGGTCATCGGCCGACCAGCAGTGGAGCTTAGACGTTGATACAGATTATGGCACAAATAATATGACGGCGCGATTCCTGATCCTGAGTACGGGCTACTATGACTATAACGAACCTCTCGAAACCAGCATTCCTGGCCTTCACCATTTCAAGGGCCAGCTCGTCCACCCTCAGGCCTGGCCCGAAGATCTCAATTACACTGACAAGAAGATGGTAATCATTGGTAGCGGCGCTACTGCTATAACCCTCTTGCCTGTCCTCGCCGAAAAGGCCGCTCGGGTCACCATGCTCCAACGCAGTCCCACATACCTGCTGTCTCTGCCCAGTGTCGACCCGATTGGTAGGTTGCTGCACATGGTACTTCCAAAGTGGCTTGCCTTCAAACTTGTGCGCTGGAAGTTCCTCATAATACCTTTCCTGTTCTACCAATTCTGTCGGGCCTACCCGAGCGCAGCTCGTTTCCTACTTCGAAAACGTGCTGAAGGCGAACTCCCAAAAAACGTCCCTCACGATCCAAATTTCAGCCCATCCTATAATCCCTGGGAGCAGCGATTGTGCGTCTGTCCTGATGGGGATTTCTACAAAGCGCTACGCGCGGGGACTGCCGATGTTGTGACGGATAAGATCAAGACCGTCACGGAGACCGGCATCACGACAGAATCAGGAAAGACGCTGGATGCAGATATCATCGTCACGGCTACTGGCTTAAAATTGCAACTTGCGGGTGGCGCAAAAATCACCGTCGACTCGAAGCCTATTATTCCGTCAGAGAAATATATTTGGAACGGCCAGATGATCCAAGACGTCCCTAATGCTGTCCTCGTCATAGGTTACACCAACGCCTCCTGGACGCTGGGCTCCGATTCCACCGCTATAAACGTTTGCCGCTTATTGAAGCACATGGATAAGAATGGAATGGCATATGCGGTGCCCCGGGTTCCAGAAGGGCCAAATATGGGGTCAAGAAAGATCATGGATTTGAACTCGACGTATATTTCAAAGGCACAGTCCACATTGCCACTCGCCGGAAATAAGGGCCCGTGGAAACCGCGAGTTAATTACATTATGGATCGTTGGTCCGCAAACTATGGGTCTGTGACGACGGATATGGAGTTTACAAAGGCTACCAAAGTTGAATAATTAGTGCGTTTGCCTAGAATAATGATAGACTTACTAGCGGCTTTGATTTGTAGAGATGAGCTCTTGTACTGGTCCCAATGTGTATCTCGCTCTTCTTGATATCTTCCTAATGTAACGCCTATTCCTAAGAGACACGGAGGTTATTTGGATAGGGGTTAACTTATCGAAGGAGGCAGGGAATCACGCACAAATAACAGCTCTGACACCATGATCTGCACAATGTTATGATTTATATTTAACTTTATAGAATTTTATTCTTTTGGACGTTCCACGCCAAATTGCTACCTTTATCACTACCGTCGCCATACATATGGCCCTCAACCCAAACCTTTTATTTATGGAGAAATAGACCTTGGGATTAATTTCAAGGAGGTTTGAAAGGAGCACTCAAACCTCGCAGATGCTGAACTCAACGGGAGAGAAACTCGAATCGCGATATCGACGGCAAGGCACCTAGCTATATTACGAAGGGAACCAATGGGATTTGAACATCTTCAGGTAGTGATAGATGAATGAAGTTCGCGGGATATTGGAAGAATTAAGAGATAGACTTACACCCGATGACATTATGGGCATGTGATATTTTGGGAATTGTGTCAGGGTGGCATAAACCGGCGTCGAAAGCTGCTGGATTCGACAGCCTGTACACCATCACTTGGACTGAACTTCGTAAATTGAGTAGCATAGTTCGATCACGAGGATAAATAATAATAAAATGTCTTATAATCTCAGTCGTCGGGCATGCCACGCTGAGTTTGGTGTGTCTCACCCAACCAGGGAACGCACCTGCCAACTTGCAGCCGCTTTCGAGGTGCATGAAGAGCACAGTCTTCCCGTAGCGAGCCACCTTCTACCCTTCGCTTTCCGTTCCCCTCCTTGCAGTTACTCTAACACTACGCCTCTCCTTAGCCATAAGGAAGCAGAAAACCTCTCGGGATATACATAGAAATACATAATACGGCTAGAATTACCCATTGCCTATACTCCTATTTTCAGCGGCGAAGAACTCAACATGGCCTCTTCAAAGCCGAAGTGTCTGATGTATTTGACTGGGTACGATAAAATTCCCATCTAACCACTGCACTTCCAAGTTGATTACATTTAGACAGCATAACATCGTGCCCGACGCATCTCTCGTATCAGAGATAACGCATGTAGCGCTAGCCTTCATGACTCCCGCCGTCTTCAACCATCCCGACCCCGCCACAGCCTCGTTCCCGTTCTTCACTTCGATAGCTGCCATCCGCTCCAAGTTTGCCGCGGGCACCAAAGTAATGGTTGCTATTGGGGGGTGGGGTGACACGAAGGGCTTTAGTACTGGTGCGGCGACACAAGAAAGCCGCAGGTTGTTTGCGCAAAACATCAAGCAGATGGTTACGAGCACTGGCGCGGATGGTAGGACCACATTCTTTCTTCTCTAAGCTGACTGACCTTTCTGATAACGTTGTAGGCGTTGATATCGATTGGGAATATCCGGGGTGAGTTATGAACGGATCCTAGGCATCACAGAGCTGAATTCTAGCAAAGTGGCAATGGTGAAGACTGGAAGCAGGTTCCTAACACCGAGAAGGCCTGGGAAATCGATGCTTATCCCCAGCTGCTGGCAGATATCCGCTCGGCCCTTGGGCCGGACAAGCTCATCTCTGCTGCTGTTCCTGGTCTTAAACGAGACATGCTTGCCTTTTCCAAGGACAATCTGTCTAAAGTCAATGAGTCTTTGGACTTCTTTAACATTATGACTTATGATCTAATGAACCGACGAGACACTGTCACGAAACACCATACTGGCCTAGAGATATCCCTTGAGTCCATAAATACTTATCTAACTAATGGACTTCCCCCCAACAAAGCTCTGCTCGGCTTTGCCTTCTACATCAAGTGGTTCAAAGTTGTTCCCGGACAGAATTCCAAGGACAGTCCGGTTGGGTTGAAGACTGTTCTGATGGAAGATCCCGTCACAGGCGCCGATCTCGGGCAAGCCGGTGCCTTTTCGTGGCACGATGAGGTTCCCGCCTCGCTCGTCCCATCGTTCAATAGAGCCATGGAGCAGGGTCGCTATGATGACCAGCATGGGGGACATTATTTTCTCGACGAGACGGAGAATAGATTCTGGTCTTGGGATACGCCGGAGGCCCTGAGGAAGAAGTTCCCGGCTATTGTGAAGAAGTTGGAACTAGGGGGTGTGTTTGCGTGGGGGCTGGGTGAGGATGCGCCGGAGTGGAAACACCTGAAGGCCTTGACGGCTGGCTTTGGGGAGACGCGAGGGGAGGCGCAAGGTGGAGATGGGGGGATGTGAGCGGCCCTGGGAGAAGATGAATTGCCTGCGTCGACTGAAAAGTCAGTCCTGATATGTGCGTTTGCATTCGACTAAAGAACCGGGAACTAGAAATGAAAGGTCATCAAGAGTCTCATCGGCCCAAAGAGCAGCCCTGAGTTGGCAATAGTTCATGTGCTTTCGGATCCAGTGAGGAGGCAGGCCGCGTAAAGCAGCAAATACAACCTACTGAATTAACCAGCTGCAGCCCTAGTAACTTTTTATATTACATAAATCTTCGATTCAATTGCACATATTAACGTGATTATCGCCCAAACGCTCAGGACGAAATCCCCGTTCCTGCCCCGCCAATCCCGCCATCAACGCCAAGACCGCAGCCTTGCCGGTTGACGCTAGCGGACCCCAAGCTTGACGTCGTCAGGCCGCGAATACGGTTCCTTCCAATCCACCTTGCTCGCTCAACCGCACAGCATCGCGACTTCCATCTTCATGTCACTACCCCAATCGGTATAAACCCACCTCTCTATCTATTGTTCGCGCCGCTCTCACCATATCGGTCGCTGCAATATCCTCACGGTGAGCCTACTATACACCAAACCCGCCGTAATGGCGTACTTCTTCAGCACGCCTGTCGATATCGACATCGTGCTCGAGGACACGAGTGACCGGCAGATGGTGGATGTGAAGCTCGATAAGAATCGCCGGGAGAAGGCGCCGCTGTATAAGGATGAGGAGAGCGTGAGGGGCGCAGTTACGGTGAGGCCGAAGGATGGGAAGAGGTTGGAGCATACGGGTATCAAGGTGCAGTTTATAGGGACGATTGGTAGGTTCTTGCTTTCTTTCTCTTCTTCAGTTATCTATAGGTGTGCTCGGATGTACCGGCCACGTTCAAGATGCAGCCAGTATATGAGGAATGAACATATTGAACACATAACTAACCCGCCTCCCCGCAGAGATGTTCTTCGACCGCGGCAACCACTACGAATTCCTCTCCCTGGGCCAAGAGCTCGCCGCCCCCGGCGACCTGCAACACCCCCAAACCTTCCCCTTTAACTTCAAGAACGTCGAGAAGCAATACGAGTCCTACAACGGGATCAACGTCAAGCTCCGCTACTTCGTGCGCGTCACCGTCTCGCGCCGCATGGCCGACGTGATCCGCGAAAAGGACATCTGGGTGTACTCTTATAAGGTACCCCCGGAGACGCAGAGCAGCATCAAGATGGATGTCGGCATTGAGGATTGTCTGCACATCGAGTTTGAGTACAGCAAGAGCAAGTACCATCTCAAGGATGTGATTGTGGGGCGGATTTACTTCTTGCTCGTCAGATTGAAGATTAAGCATATGGAGTTGAGTATTATAAGGAGGGAGACGACGGGGACGGCGCCGAATCAGTATAATGAGAGCGAGACGCTGGTGAGGTTTGAGATTATGGATGGGAGTCCGTCGAGAGGTATGTTTTATCACCTTTTTTCTGACTTCTGTCTTTCATCCGATTCGTATAATCCGAGCACCGACTAACAGACACAGGCGAAACAATCCCCATCCGCCTCTTCCTTGGCGGCTTCGACCTAACCCCCACCTTCCGCGAAGTCAACAAGAAATACTCCACCCGCTACTACCTCAGTCTCGTCCTCATCGACGAAGGTACTTCCTCCCCTCCCCTCCCCTCCCCTACTTCCCCCCAAACCAAAAGAAACTCCCAACTAACAAACCCCGCCAGACGCCCGCCGCTACTTCAAACAATCCGAAATCGTCCTCTACCGCCAAAACCCAGAGATCGCAGATGCCCAGCCGCAGAATACACAGATTATCGGGGCGCCGCCGCCGGAGAGGGTGCAGCAATAGATGGATGGCTTAAATTAGATGGAGAGGAGGGAAGGCTAGGAGTTGGCGAGGGGTGCGGGGGGCGCAAGAGATGGGTGGGGAGGTATATTTTGATGATGGCAAGGTGGGGAGGGGGAGGTGTATATAGTATCGCGAGAGTATGTAGCGGGGAGTTAATGCACTGTTGAACAACACACCCACGTTCCCGCACGCCCTTTAGGGCTGTCCAAAAGCCCGATGGAGGGTTTATGCGTTGCTGAGAATCGGCACCTACTATTGTAGCTGATGAAATTCCTCTTTGTTCTGTTCCTGTGTAACCGCCTCATCGAACGGCATATGGCGTGATGGCTAAAAGAGCAGCTATCTCCAGTAATTTTTGCCATAAAACCGCAGCAGATGTCACAAATCACAAAAAGCAATCACAATCACAAGCACACCCAGCCATTTATAGATTTAACTTTTCCTTTCATTTCATTCCCCTCTTTCCTCGTTGCCTACTAAGATCATCATCGGCCAAAGGCCAAGATAAAACTTCTGAATCTGGTATCCCCTCCTCCCCTCACCCTCCTGAACGCATATATTTTTTTCAAGACAAACTTCAGCCTTCGTATAAAATCCTCTCTCTCTCTTCGTTTCCGTTTCCGTTTCCGTTTCGTCGACAGGCGTGGATTACGTGATCATTACCCTCCATTTTCCTTTTCCATATCCTTCCATGCCGTCCATCCATTTTCCATTTTCCATATCCTATCCCTTTTTAAAATTCTCCTATCCATCCCACTGTAGAACACCCAAATGGGCGCTGTCTAAGATACTAACAACATCTCGAAAAAAAAAGATCCCTTTAACAAAAAAAGAGTCGTTCATTATTTGCTTTTTCTGTCCAACCAAACCAACGAACTGGTACCAACGCAAGAAATAAAAAATCGCACACGTGGGGAAACATCGATAGATAGATGGGCTGGCAATTATGGTCGTGAATAGTGCAGTGCAGTGCAGGGCGTCTTTCGCTAACTTTTAGGCTGGGTTGAGTGGCTATGCTTGCAATATGCTCGCTGAATCGTTGCGGTGAAGATGTTTTGTGATGGTGGTGGCGGTGGTGTTTGAGATCAGAAGTGAACAGGTCAGGTCATGGCCCAGTTAGATTGGGCGTTGAGTGATTGCTGAGAAGCCTAGTATAGTTAGCACACTACTTCATTGACATTAAGGAGAGAGGTAACGGGTAACATACCATCATCGACCCCCCATCAAGGTCCATATCCATCCCCATGGCCATCTGTCTCTCCTCCTCATTAAACTCTATCTCCGCCCCTGCCCCCGGCGGCACACTCGGACTCGGACTGAGCAACTGACTCCCCGTCTCACTAACCTCATCCCCTCTCTTTCCCCCCAACGCTTTCCTGGCCCCCACCTCACTCAGCCCATCCTTCCTAACATGAATCTTTAGATGCCGTCTCAGCTGATCACGCCGCCGGAAACTCTTCCCGCACACCCCGCAGCGACACTCCTCCTCGGGCTCGTGGATCTTCTTGTGCTTGCTAAGATTACTGCTCTCCGCAAAGCGGCGCCCGCAGCCGGGGAAGTCGCAGAGGAGCGGCTTCTCGCGCGTGTGCTTGGTGCGCGTGTGCATCGTTAGTTGGCTAGCTTGCGCGGCTTCGTAGTCGCACCCGGGCTCCTTGCACTTGAACGGCTTGTCGCCAGTGTGGGTACGCATGTGGCTCTCGAGCGTCTGGGAGGTGCTGAACTCGTGGTGGCATTCAGGGCACTTGCACGCCTTGTGGCCCGTGTGTGACTGCATATGTCTATCGAGCTTTGAGCGCTGCGCGAAGCCCGCACGGTCGACAGGGAGGGAGAGACGACTGCATCCGGACCAGCGGCAGACGAAGCCGAGGGACTTGGAGAGCGGTGCGGTGTGAACGGACTGGATGTGCGATTGCAAGGCGGCTTTTGTGGCGAAGGTTTTGCTGCAGGGCGCCGAGGTGGGGGTGTCATGCCATTGGCAGACGGGGACTGGGAAGTTGGGGTCGGGTTGGGAGGCGGGGGTTAGGAGGGCGGCATCGGAGGGGGGGTGAGGTGACGAGTAGGTGGAGGCGGAGGAAGGGGTTGGTTCGGTGGAGAAGGCGAAAGGGTCTTGTGAGGAAGAGGAGCGGGAGGAGAGGTCGCGCAGGGACATGGCGTATTGGAGGGTTGAGTTTTGGAATGAGGGAGGACCCATATTATGGTAGGTCTCGTGACTTTGGCAGAAATTGCTGTTGTTGTTGATATATTGGCACATACCGCTGTCCTGCGCCGCTCCCATCATTCCCCCATTGTTGTAGGAGGGCATGTAGGCGTTGGTGAACATGCACGCGCCAAAGTGGGGTGGGTGAGTAGCACTTGTGTACCCGTTGGCGAGCGCAGCGCAAAAGTCGTAGTTTTGCCCGCCGTTGTAAAATTGCCCACTCGACATTGGTGGGGGCTTCATGGCCGCCAGACTCGCAGCCGCGGACACGATGTCCATCTCGAGGCTCCCAGCGCATTTTGTGCTCCCGCTATGGCAGATATCTGGGTCGGGGCAGGCGTCAATGGGCAAGCAGTAAGGGTCGGTGCACTCGACGAGATCTTCCGCGCAGTCGGGCTCGTGGCACTCCTGGACGTGGCACTCTGGACTCTCGCATTTCTCCTCGTAGATAATTGTGGACTTGCTGCTGTGGCCGCTGAAGTAGTGATCGTGCTGCTCGGTCGTGGGATGAGGGGACGGCGCTGCGGTGTTCGTGGCTTGGGTATATGCATTCGACGAGCTATCCCATGGCAACGCGTTCGCCCAGACGTCTGCTGCGTCGATCGAGCCATCCTGCGAGAACATCATATCCATATTTCCGCCCGACGACGAATTGTAGGCGCGGTTGTCGTTCATTATCTCGAGCTGCCTGCAGAGTCGTTAGCGATCTGTAACCCCGACGGGCGGCACAGCACGCGACGGAGCGGCTGGCGACCAATATGAAAAATGAAGAGGACGAGTGCTTACCCAAGCAGCGCCTGGAACGGAGTTGCTCCCATTCGCAGCTCGCAACGTAGCTGGGACGAGCTTTGAGGTCGAAAGCAGAGGTCGAGGCCAAACCCATCAAGGTTACTATCGGAAGCGGTGGGATAACGCAGATAGCGCGCACGGCGTCGAGGGTGCAGAGTGTCAAATGAGAAATATATCAAAGGACGAGAAGGGCGAGATGTTCTTTCGACGTGGATCTGAATAAATCTAGAGATCTTCAAGGTGCAGGGAAAGGACAAAGCAACAAGAATCGCTAGAGAGGTGTGGTGGTGAGAAGTTTCGCGCGGGGGACCATCGAGAAAGGTCTTCATTCACGATTTTTCCCAGTGGCCCCAACCCACAAGGTTACTTAGTGCAGCACAGTACAAATCAGAGCCGGTGATGACGAAAGAGGAAGTGGAAGCGAGCAGCGGCGATACCGGATGGGGTGTAGCGGATTGGAAAATTACCTTGGAGGTTGACGCTGGCGGGGGGTTGAAGAGGGAGAGTAGCCAATCAGAGAATACTAAATAAAAAATCGGGCGTGATTAGATAATAGATAGAGGGAAAGTAGAGCGAAAGCGTGAGAAGTACTGGGAAGTACTAGGAAGAGCCCTTCAAAAACCCCAAGGTGCCCGGAATTTACGGTACGTACCCGACCATACAATTACCGAGCGTGAAGGGTGCAGGTGCGTGTACTTGTACTTTAGCAGAGGGTACGTATAGAGGGGTCTGTAGGGTAGAAGAAAGAAGACACGGAAGACGAAGAAAACACTATGGCAGCTGTCAACATTGCAATTTGTAATCACTGGTGTTACTACTAACTATGTAGTATAATATCTAGTAGAAAGACCCTACCTAGGGTATAGGTATAGGTATAGGTATAGCAGCTGCCACCATAGTAACCACTGTTGTTGCTAGTATTGCTAGTATAATATCTAGATTAGCTGTCTGTTGGTTGTTGCCGGTTGTTGGTTGCTGGTTGCCGGTTGCTCGTCCCGTAGTGACTAGATTAGTCAGCACCAATATCAACACTGTCAACGAGTTATGTCAAAACCCGGACGTATTGGGCATGTCGAAGCCAATCCAAGAGCCAAGTCTTCCTCTCGCTGCTTGCGGGGCTTCTATTTTGACGGATCTCTATTTCTCTGCGGATTCCCTGAATCAAAAAAGCAGAACGAAACAGCAGCCATGGCCAGGCAGATGGCAGCTATAGCAAATCTTAGCAAAATATTCACCGTATCGTATCGTCAGTAACCTCATATGCCGGGACGTACCCAAAGTTATATTCATGTAATAATATCCGATCGCTTCCGACAGAAACGTCGAAAACAATGGTCCAAACATCAGCCCGACGTTGAACCCGACCGAGTTCATCGCAAAAGCCCTAGAGCGTCCACCATGGGTGCCAAAAATATTGGGCTCTTTCGACTCGATGTCTTGCAAAACGACTAGGTTCAAAACTCGGTGAGCGCTCGAACGGGACGCAAATTGAACGATGGTCTAACTCACTGATCGTGTGCACAAACCCTGCCCCCAGAATCAGCGGCATAGCCATGCCAATGCCGGCCGTACTCAAGATAAATATTGTTTTCCCATGGCCCTTGGCATCAGCCCCGGGATAATTCAGGTTGCCCGGAATTCCCAGGAGCCATATCAAAGGGGCTACGAGAACCCAGCCAGCCATGGTGGGATATCGTATTCCAAATCGATCACGGAGCCAGCCTGAGACGGGCCCAAAGAAGATCGCAGGAACCTGGAGGGTGAAGAAGATCAGCCCCACAGATGAAGGGCCCCAGTTGAAGACCTGACGAAGATGAACTGGGAAGGTAGTTTCAAATCCTGCGATTATCGCGGAGTGAACAATCGTGTTTGCAACACTGGCCAGAATACGGGCATCGCCGAGCATTCTGCAATAGAAACCACCAGCTGGTGCCGCTGAACGAGTGTCACCGTCCTGAGAACAAGTCTCCGAATTTCTAACTTGATGTGACAGGAGCGGAGAGGTCTCTGAGTTCTCGATAGCCGCCGGCGCACCATTGTGGGTTATTGCGGACGACCCGTTTTCCAGACAGGAATCGACAGTAGGAGGTGATGGCTCGATCATAATCAACCGCGCGATAATATCGACGACGAGAATCGTAAGTGGTACGGACCAGGCCGACCAATATCCTTGCCATTCCAGGAGGACTCCAGCCACCACTGGCCCTCCTACTGTGCCTAGCATTACAAAGGACATGCTTAGTCCCATCATCTTCCCTACATTCCCCTCACTTGCCTTCTTAGTTAATATGGCCAGACAGACGATCCATGCCGCAGACCCCGCGATTGCTTGCAGAAGTCGGCCAAGGTAAAGTGCCCAAACTAGATAGTTCATCGTTAGCAGAAGGTCTTGGGGGCAAGGAAGAGCTAGGTTCAAGCATACAAGTTGGAGTCAAGGCTACCAAAAGGGTTCCCGCCACGCAGACGGTGAGAGAGAGAAGAAGCGGAATCTTTTGATTTGCCGTCTTATCAATCAAGGCGGCTATAAAAGGCGCCGATATAATAGTGACAAACCCATGTATGCTGAGCAACGTGGAGGTTAGGCTCTGCGTCTGCGCTGGGTCAGCGTGCAGACGAACCTCCAGCATGTAAGGCAAGATCGGGACCACGAAACCATAGAGAAGGGTTTCTAGATGAGATTGTCAGCACAACCATCGAATCACACCACTTCACTAGGGTTTAGAGGAATACCAGTGAACATGGCGACGCAGGCCGTGGCGATGAGCAAGCGCTTGGATGAGCGCCATCCATAACCATACGGACGCCGTAGAGAAACCATCGCGTTATGTCAAGAAACGGGGATGGGAATCGTCTTTGAGAGGTAAGGTTGAGCAGACAGTTAAATCGTTAAGGCTATAGGCATCAGTGGCTTCGCCATTCTCAGTCTGGCCAGGTAAGAAATGATGTGGGAGTCGACTCGAGAGGTAAGATAGATCAGATGGTTGAATCGTAAATTATGGGCATCAGAGGCTTCGGCATTCCCAGTCCAGCCAGGCAAAATGACGATTTTCTTTGTAAAAAGATAGGCCATCCATGGCCGGATGCAGATATTGGTGGCGTTACACGGTGGCGCTTCTTTTCACACCAGCTTGGGCTGAAAGTGAGACCACGATAACATAGTTGCCAATGAAGCACATCACAGTAGTGCAATACTGTTTCTACTGATTCTACTGACTGTAGGTGTGATGCGAGGTGAAGAGGTAAGCTCACCAATGCGGAGGTTTTAACACTGCAACGGGAATACGTGAAGCACCTAACTGGTTATATATCTACTGCGTGCGCATTTAACCGTGGAAACATTTATTGAACATCTCCTGTTTAAGCGCCTTTGTGTTTCATAGTTGAATTACAACCCATAGAGTGCCCGGACATTTTACTGGGAAAAATGAACATGTTATGTAGCTGCATGCAGTGAATCGTCAGAACCAACCGCTTGAGTGGAGCAAAACGTTGGTTCCAACGGTGAATCTTGTTGTCCCTGCAGCAACCGGTCGATTAGGAGCTAATTATTGCAGACACAGTTGTAGCTTGCCAATCCTTACACAATAGCCTAAAGGTCTCAAACTGTAGCTAGATTCTCTTCTCTCTTGGTATGCTCTATGCAGATCTTCGATTCAGCTAATACAGACCCTCCATTGTCTCATGCTCATGCTCAACTAGGTGCGGCTCATCACATGAGCTATCGGAGCTACCCTACAGGGTCTGCTTCCTTGACCCTAGGCACCCTGTATGTTTTATCTGCAGTGTCTAGAAGCCTAACTGTCACTGTATGCAACTTGATTAGATCTGTTCTGGCCGGCCCAACCATGATGTATACGGTTCACAGGTGCGCCAGTTGTACGCTCGCGCTACACCTCACAGAGCCAAAAAGACTACAATATTCTAGCTCGCCCGGAATACGCGTAACACGCTATATATACTATAACGGTCGGTTATCACTAGCGCGTTACACCAGCTAGGCCCTAAACTTAGATAAATTTATAGTATAATGTAAATATAAAAGATACTTATATTATAATACATACTCTATAGACTTGTTACCACCTAAGTAACTAGATAAAATATAATGGATATAAGTACTAATACTTATATTCATTATATTTTAACAATTCTAAACCATTAGCGTTACTATAACTATTATATTTTGAAATTGTAGTAGTATACAGTTGTTACTAATAGAAGTTAAGAGAAAGAATATTATTAACTGTTTTTTAAACTAATAAACATTTGAAAGTAAGTACCTTTACACACATAAATGATACTGTAAAGCTACCTTAACTTTATTGTTAGACCGGCCCATGCGTAAACTAATACATTCATGGTAGACGGTCAGTTTATGAACCAGTATAGTTCGCGGTTGGGCCGGAAGCAGATCCCATGTCGGTGTTCAATTCAAGCTAACCATACAGAATCCCGAGACATGAAGATGATGTAGCAAAATTGATGAATGAAACACGTCTGGAGACCCGCGGTTCACGAGTTGAGCCAAGTTCAGCCTCTGATACCGAAAATATTGTCCGGAGACGGATCTGGCCGAAGAACCCATGTAGGAATTGAATTTAACAGAGCTAAGCAATTTTCTCCTTGGTAAATCTCAGCTGACTTTTACAGCTTCACTGTCTCAGTGCAATTCGTGAATGTTGATGTATCTACGAAAACAGCTTCCCACTGGTGCTGCGTCGAACTTCCTAGGCGGCCAATATCAATGCCTCATTGTCTGTGCCATGTTTTACTTTCTTCGGCTCACTTTGTGACTGAGACTTACATGGCTCATTAAATGGTGTTTGTCGTCGTATATTTGTTTGTTAGCAAACTTTGCATTATGCAGGCCCATCACGCCGCTGGGGGTTCTTTGAGCCATAGCGGTGTATCATCGTCGGATTAGGAACTTCAGCCCGTTGAAATCTCGGATACATACATCTCTTAATATAAATGAAGTCCCTCGATTCCCTATAAGGTGGCCATTTGTAGGTGTTTTGATAGATGAACGGGCCTTGTAGTGCTGATACTTTCCCTTCAGGCTGGTTTAGTTACAGGCCAACTGCTCAGAGGCCAATCTTTTAGCAATTCTCCTGGAGTTTTACTGAATATCCGGGGATCTAATAGAGACTATAACATAATTCGCCATCTGTGGTCTTCGATCACCTATCGTACTCGTTTGCAGAGAAAGAGCAACTACAACAGAAACCATATGTGCCACTAGGAGTCGACTGGCAAAAATGGACTCGATGAGCTTAGTGATATTCGGCGATGGGGCCAGTGATATATCAGCTTTACTACAGAAGCTTCTGCTCCTGGTGCCGCATAGTGCCTCTCAGAGCGAGTTTATTCGGCATACTGGAATAGCTTTGAGGGCACAGGTACAGCTCATTTGTCCTGGACAGCGACAGTCCCTCACACCTTTCACAAGCATCCATGACCTACTCAGGATCTACCAGGAGAGTAACGGGATATGCCACCCAACCATCAGCAGTGTTCTGATTTGTATCGCCCAGCTCCTACAGGTCTTCAAGTACGCAGCTCTTTCCCCTTTTCCATCCTCGGGCTACCCCTTCAATATATCCCGTAAGGTCGCTAACTCGAGGATTGCAATTCTAGCTATTACGAAAAACATGCTCATAAGAAAGAAAACAACGCAAATATCGGAGTGGTGGGACTGAGCACTGGATCTTTGGCGGCGGCTGCGTTTTCAGCATCGTCGTCGTTAGATGACATGAAGCTGCTAGCGGTGCCGACAGTCTCAATCGCTTTCCAGATGGGTCTCCAAGCAGCCAAATCCAGCAGTATTTTACATGAGCAACGCGACCAGCTACAGAGCTGGTCCCTACTAATTCCTGATATGACAGAGAATGAGGCCCTCTCCGTGTTACAGGATGACGATGCCTCAGACTATACGCATCTTAGTCAACAATGCTTTGTGGGAGCTGTCTGGCTCTCGGGAGTCACAATCAGTGGCCCTCCGCCTGCACTGAACCACTTCACAGAGAAACTCCGTGGGCTACAGCCGTTGAGAAAATTGATCTGTCTTCCCATCTTCGCTGGCTACCACGCCTCGCATATCCACAAGATGCTAGACTTTGACAGCTTCTTGTCCAAGTGTATCATTGGTGACAACATTTTAACTAGCTTCAACCCATCGAAGAAGTTGTTGTCCCATCTGACGGGAGATCCTGCAGAATTGGCAAGTGCCCTGGATCTCTTCAAAGCTGCTGTACTCCACACGTTGCAGGCACCGCTGCGGTTGGATCGGATTGTTGACTACTGCGTGAGATTGATTAACGAGCATGAGTGTCCCATTTCTACCGTAAAAATCGAGATGATTGAGCCGAGTCCCATTGCGGAAGGTCTAGCCACCGCGCTCCGGAGTCGCCTCTCTGCCTCTATTTCCATTCGCGACCTAGTTGAAGTCAATTCCAAAGTCGACAACCCTCACCCGCTCATCCCATCTAATCAGGAGCCGTTAGCTATTGTGGGTATTGCAGGTCGCTTTCCGGGGGCGGATAGTGTTGAGGCTCTTTGGGGGATACTGGAGGCCGGCCTTGATTTGCATAGGGAGGTACGTGAAAATAGACTCTCTTTTCTTACGGAAGCTTCATTCTCACCGCCGGCAGATTCCCAAGGATCGGTTTAATGTCGACACGCATGTTGATCCCACTGGGAAAGCAAAGAATACCAGCTGGACTCCGTATGGCTGCTTCATTGATCGCCCTGGAGAGTTTGATCCTCGGTTCTTTAACATGTCGCCGCGGGAAGCGCTCCAGACTGATCCTATGCAACGCCTGGCACTTGTGACTGCCTATGAGGCGTTGGAAATGTCTGGATTCGTCCCGGGTCGCACACAATCAACGACCCCTAGCCAAGTGGGCACGTTCTACGGTCAAACCAGTGATGACTATAGGGATATCAATTCCGCGCAAGAGATCGGAACGTACTTTATCACGGGAGGGATTCGAGCATTTGGGCCGGTAAGTACAACATCTCTGCTTGGTTAATAAAGAACTGTGCTAATATGGGTTGATTCTCAGGGACGCATTAACTATTTCTTCAAATTTGGCGGACCTAGTTTTAACATCGACACCGCCTGCTCTTCCGGTCTGGCGGCCATTCAGACTACCTGTACCTTCCTCTGGAGCGGCGAGTGCGACACGGCTGTGGCAGGCGGTCTAAGCGTGCTGACCTCTCCGGATCTGTACTCGGGTCTTAGTCGGGGCCAATTTCTCTCCCGTACTGGCTCTTGCAAAACGTTCGACGACAGCGCAGATGGGTATTGTCGTGCAGATGGCATCGGGAGTATCGTCATCAAACGACTTAGTGATGCGATAGCAGACCGGGACAATATCATGGGAGTTATACGAGCGACAGCGACGAACCACTCTGCTACTGCAATCAGCCTCACACATCCCCATGCAGAGACTCAGTCCGCCCTTTATCGTGATGTGTTGCATCGCGCTGGAGTTGACCCACAAGACGTGGAATATATCGAAATGCATGGAACAGGGACGCAGGCGGGTGACGGTATAGAGATGCGGTCGGTTTTGGATGTTTTCTCTCCAGAGAATAATGCTCGAGGAAATGACAATCCATTATATGTGGGTGGACTTAAGGTATATTTAGCAACTTGCCCTTTTCCCTCTCCTCTCTTCTCCTCAAATAAGGCATGAACATTTATAATTGACAGTATTTAGGCAAATATAGGCCATGGCGAAGCTGTAGGTGTATCTAACCCATGTCCTAATGCTCTAGACCTCTGACATGTTAAATCAATTAGTCGGCCGGTGTGGCTTCCTTAATTAAAGCACTTTTGGTCCTACAGAAGGAATCCATTCCGCCTCATGTGGGCATTAAAACCAAGATCAATCAAGGTTTTCCTAATTTAAAGGCTAGAAAGTAAGTCATCTGGTCTATGCAAACAAGAAATCCTGTATCTTAACTTCCCTTAGCGTTCGCATCCCTCTTGAAAACACACCATTCCCGACAAAAGACAAGAAACGCACCATCCTCGTAAATAACTTTGGAGCCGCGGTAGGTCCCCTTTTATTGACCTAGAATATTATCAAACTAAGCTGATTCAATGCGTTCTAGGGAGGTAACACGGCCCTATTGCTTGAAGAGGCTCCCGCGTTACCCATCCGAAAAGACATACCACTGCGTCCGGTGCATCCAGTAACAATTTCCGGGCACACCCAATCAGCCTTAAGGAACAATCTAGAGCGTCTAATTGCCTATCTAGTGGCCAATCCGCAGACATCTCCTACAGACCTTTCCTACACAACGACGGCCCGACGCAGACATCATTCCTTTCGGGTCACTGTTGTCGAGAGTTCCACCCAGGGTACTCGCGCCGCTCTAGAGCAGAAGGTTCAGACAGTCACTGTAGATCCTAATCCACAAGCCCCTGTGTTTGTCTTCACCGGGCAAGGCGCAGCGTACCCTGCCCTAGCCGGCGAGTTGTACGTGACATCGACCCAGTTCCGTGAGGACATCAACCATTTCAACGGGATTGCGACGCAGCATGGATTCCCTCCGATCTTGTCTCTTGTCGACGGAAGCGCACAAGATCTAGTCCAGCTTTCTCCAACCCAGATACAGATCGGCCTGGTTTGTGTCCAGGTCGCGTTGGCACGACTCTGGGGTTCCTGGGGCATCAAACCTGCCGCGGTGGTCGGCCACAGCCTAGGTGAATATGCCGCCTTGCAGGTGAGTGGCGTGCTGTCAGTCAGTGATATGATCTATCTGGTAGGATCCCGGGCTCAACAACTGGAGAGTCGCTGCAGTATGCATTCCCATGCCATGCTCGCCGTCAGAGATTCAACCAGCTTTCTCCATGCCATGCCGCAGGATCTCGCTACACGGGTGGAGATTGCTTGTGTGAACAGTCCGCAAGATACAGTCATGACCGGGCCAATTGAGGCAATTGATGGGCTAGCGGGATTTTTAGAATCGAGCAAGATCCGGTCTAAAAAGCTGATTGTTCCATTTGCCTTCCATTCAGCGCAGGTAGATCCCATCCTGGATGGTTTTGAGAGACTCGCACGCAAGGTTGATATGCAGAAGCCACGCATCCCCATTATAAGTCCACTGAGGGGCAGGGTCCTTGGCACTGCTGATCCGATAGACGCGCGATATCTGCGAGATCACTGTCGACAGCCAGTGCAGTTTGCCGATGCACTGCGGGATGGCCAACAAGCACACATTGTCCAGGCGTCCACTGTCTTCCTAGAGATCGGACCTCATCCTATCTGCTCGGCGATGATACGACGAGTTCTTGGTAATCAAACGCAGACACTGCCAACATTAAGACAAAATGAAAGTCCGTGGTCCGTCATGGCCAGTAGTCTTTCCTCGTTACATGACCTGGGTATCGATGTCAATTGGGCCGAATATAATCGCGACCTAGAAGGAGGATGCTGCCTTCTGACTCTCCCGGCATATGTCTTTGACAACAAAAACTATTGGATCGACTATAAGAATGACTGGACCTTGCGTAAAGGCGATCCAGCTCTGGCAGTAAGCAATGAAAAACCGGTGTCGGCTGCCAGGATTTCTGCTTCAGTGCATCGTGTAGTAGAAGAGCAATACAACGGACCAAACCAAATGGCCGTCTTTGAGACGGACCTTGGAGCCCCAGAAGTTCATGCGGCAATTTGCGGCCATCGCGTAAACAATTCGGGTTTATGTCCTGCGGTAAGTGGCTGCATACTCTTTGTCCCTGGTTATGCCTTTTGCTCACTCTTTTGCTAATATATTTGACATGCAGTCTCTCTACGCCGACATAGCCCTGACAATTGCTCGCTATATGCAACAGCTTCCGGAATCTGCGTTTTCTTTGTCTGGACACAATGTTGCCGACATGACGGTGCATCAGGGCCTCATCGTCAACAGTGTGTTGGAGGAGGAAACCCGGGTATTGCGCGTTTACGCCCATCTAGACCAATCCTCAAAGACTATTAAGCTGGAGTACGCCTCGATCAGTCCCGGCCAGACGACCTCAGTCAATCACGCCACCTGTGTTGTAAGGTTTGAGGATTTAGAGAAGTGGATTCGAGGATGGGGACGCGATTTACACCTAGTTCAAGACCGTATCACCTCACTACAGGATATGGCCGACTCCGGAACGATTAGCAAGATCACAACTGGACTGGCCTATCGACTCTTCAGTGCCTTAGTAGATTACGTACCAGAGTACCAGCGCATGGACCGGATCCTTTTTGATGCCCCTCGCCTCGAAGCCGCTGCTACTGTGAGTCTGGATGTCCGCGGCACCGACTCGGCCTTCCTCTACAGTCCATACTGGCTTGACTCGCTGATGCATATCACCGGGTTTGTTATGAACTCCAATGACAGTCTAGATTACCACGAGGCGGTTTACATCGCCCATGGATGGGAGTCGTTACGGATTGCAGGGCCTCTGAGTTCGGACCGTAACTATCAGTCGTACGTTAGAATGTGTCCCGAAGGGAAGAATTTGGCTGTGGGAAATGTTTGGATCCTCTGCGACGGGGAGGTTGTGGGTATAGTTGAGAGCGTCCAATTCCAGCGTGTTTCGAGGACTGTTCTTGATCTGCTCCTCCCCCCCACCGGTGGAGATCCTAGGAAGGCCCGAAAATCTGTGGCTCAAACGCCTCCAAGTTTGCAGAAGGCTATCACTAAGCCGGATCAGAATTCACAGCAGGGGAACAAATCTAGAGCCGATTTATCCAGACGGGCAGTGGTCCTCGACACCATCGCGTCTGAACTCGGCGTTGAGGCATCAGACATTTCCTTGAGTGACCGGCTGGCGAACCTAGGCGTTGATTCATTAATGTCCCTGGTATTGACAGGCAAGCTTCTCGATAACTTTGACATAGAGATACCCCACACCCAGATAACAGAATGTGCCACAGTTGGACAACTTCTAGACCTTCTAGACCAGCAGCTAGGCGGCTCCGGGGACCATTTTGAATCCCAGATTCCTGCGGACTATGATACCTCGTGCTCGTCGCAATCAGCTGGAGCTAATATTTTGATTACGCCTAGTACCGACGATGACATAATAGAGATGGTGAAATCCATCATTATCGAGGAAACCGGCATTGCGCCACAAGACCTCTTGCTCTCTGCAGACCTAGGCCATTTCGGCGTTGATTCTCTGATGAGTCTCGTGATCGTTGGAAGGCTTCGCGACGAGGGAGTAGAATTACCCTCCACCCTCTTTCGCGACCATCGCACGATGAATGAAGTGGCTAAAGCGATAGCTGGCGATCGACCCCAGCCCATTCATCAGCTAGTGAGTGAGGCGCCGAAAATTGCTTCCCCACTCCGTCAGGAAACCTTTGCGAACCTGCTGGTCCAAATACAGAGGCGTACTAATCCATCTGGCAACTCTACCCTCTTTCTCTTCCCCGTTGGCTCTGGATCGCCTGGTTTATATTCAAAGTTAGCCTCGATTAGCCCCAAGTTTGACGTCTATGGGTTAGTCGGGCCCTTCGTAAACTCGCCAGACAAGTATACGCATGGTTTTGAAGAGTTGGTTCAGCTCTATCTGACCGCAGTTCGAAAGCATCAGCCGCGCGGCCCATACCATTTCGGCGGAATCTCAATGGGCGGAATGTTCGCGTACGAGGCGGCCAAACAGATGGTCGATGCTGGCGAGGAAGTGGCATCACTGCTGTTAATCGATTCACCCTGTCCGGCTATCCTCCCCTCTATGAGCCCCCCTCTAATCGACTACTGCGTGAGTCTAGGGCTATTCGGGGATGAATCGAAGAAAACTCCAGAACAGCGACAAAAATCCATGAAGAATTACTACACAAGCGTCGAGAATCTGGATGCATACACGCCCTTGCGCATCTCATCTACTGCACAGGGGCTCCAGATTTTGATCATCTGGGCGGAAGATGGGGCTCGAGATTCCGAGAAGGATCCCGAACCGGACTTTAGCTATAATAAAGGCGATCGAAAGAGTATTGAACAGTGGATTCTCAATGATCGGACTGAGTTCGGCCCACATGGATGGGACTTGCTGCTTCCCGTCGACAAAATGGAGTTCCAGAGGACTCCTGGGAATCATTTTAACTTCGAGTACCCCTCTCAGGTATGTTCGTCCCAGTGCCACGATAAAAGAGTCATCATCGTGATAACTAACAATTCTCTGCAGGGACCCATCCTATGTGAACATATAGCGAAATTCATGTCTCGCTTTGAATCCTGCTCATAAATGGCGTCTACTCTACTGCATGTTGGACACCGTCGTCAGCAGTCTCCAAGTACCCGCTTAGAACGAGCGAATTTGGCACGGTGATTGGCTCATGGCATTCCTCCTTGGCGTGATTTCCGCCAAGAGTGCAATATTACGTAGGGACAGGGTCTATTCAGTAGATTCCCATAGATCAACTTATCAGGGTTTCTTTAGTAAAGGCAATATTAGTGTTCTCATAAAATACAAGCAGTGTTCAAATTATGAGAATTGACTGAATTACCACCCAGATTCATCCTACATGCATTCTAACTGTGGCATTTCCGCACACGTCGCTCATGTTGGGATATTTGGCCAAGATCTGGATAAAATTGCCCATAGCTCCTCTCTTTGCCCGGGCCGGAAAAACCGCCTGGAGCTCCGTGCGACCTCCCCCCCGCCCCCCAAGCCTCACTCAGCCCCACTACACACGACTACACACCACTGCGATTGCGATTGCGACCCATCACCACTCCAGCAAACATCACGCAGATAAACACCGTATCGAGAGTCACTCAATTGCTCTCTCTCCTTTGCTAAAATCCCAAATCCCCAACCAAATCCCCAACCAAACCCCCCAACAAATCCCCAACCAAACCCCCCACCAAATCCCCCCCAACCCCCCGGGCCACGCCACATTCCCCAATCATCCCGTCCTCATCAACCCTTCCTCATACTCCCTCTCGCCACCTCTCACCACCACCAACAAAATGGGCAACCTCTGCGGCTCCGAATCCAAATCCCCCGACGCCTTCTCAACACCCGGGCGTACCCTCGACTCCGCGCCCCCGCAAAACACAACTTCCAAACCCCCCTCGAACGCCAAGATCGCTGCCGGTCCGCCGAGGCGACTGGGTGGGAGCGCGGCGGGTGGCGGGGAGGGAGGGGATCCGAGAAGGGATGCTGCTGCTGCTGCTGAGGTATGAGATATCTCTTTTGCACCGGTTAAGATGGGGTTTTCGTTGGAGCGCGGGAGTATGGGAGTATGAGGGAGAATACAAGCTAACAATACTAGGCCCGCGCAAAGGCGGCAGCGAAACCGACGGGGAAGTTGGGGCAGCAGTTGAATGCGCAGAAGATGCAGAGGAGGACGGATACGTTGCAGGAGGTTAGTAGGGAGGAGGTTGCGCGGAGGGATGCCGATGCTGCGGCGGCGGTGAGGAGTTATAACTAGATGGTGTGGGGGGAGGCGGAAGTGATGGTGATATGAAGGAGAGTGTGGTGGAGATGAGGTGGGTGACGAGACGCGATGGGGTTTTTGGCAGCCGCAGAGATAAGCTGGGACGATGCGACGACGGCGGCGATGATTGATGATGAGGGGTTGGAGTATGGCGTCAGCATTTTCATTTCCAGCGTTTATTTTGCTCGAACATAGGGATATAAGATGGCTTACAGGGTATCGTGCAGCTGCACCAGATGCCGAGTAGGCGGAACCGATACAATACATCTTTTTCTTCTTTCTTTTGGCTCACGCTGGATTGAATAGATGGGGTCGAAATAAGGGCATGTCCAAACATGAACATTGATACGGTTATACTGTGGTCCGGCCACTGTAATACATCAAACTGAACTAACACACTTCCTTATTCGTTATACATAAATAACACATGCCCAGTTCCCAATAGCAAAGACAAAATCCGTCCGCAATTATACCCAAGAGTCCCCATCAACCTTCATCCCAAAAAGTCCCAAACTCCAAACTCCTCACCAGATTAAATCCCCACAGCCCACGACTCTCCATCTACTCCCTCCCAGCCTTCTTCCCACCCGCCTCCCTCCTCCCTGGCCCCCTACAAACCCTCTCCACCCTTTCCGCAATAATCGGAAACACATCCCTCGCCGCCCTCGTCCCCATCCAACAATCCAAATGCCCATACCCCTCAATAACAACCCTCTCATAATCCTCACCGCCAAACATATCCCTCAGCGTCTCATACGTCGTCAGCGTGCTCTCTGGCTGAAGCACATGGTTATCCGCGCCGCTGAACAGGAAGATGGGAAGGCCCTTCAGACGCCGCAGGTTCGTGGGCGTGGTCAGCTTCTGCGCGAGAGGGAAGTTGGTTGTCACGTGGCCGTGCTCGCCCATCGACATCAAAAGGTGCTCGAGGGACATGTTGACGCCGCCAAAGAAGCGGTGGGTCTGCGCGTGCGTGGCGACGTTAAGGTTGGCGTGGTTCCAGCATCTGAGGAGGGGGTTAGCTCGGGTCCGACGGGATACAATGGGGATAGCGGCGGGGAGACTCACCTCCCAAACACAAAAGATGTCCGATGACACGCAACATTATTGCACATCTCCCTGGGCTCCACCGGATAAAACCTCAACAATTGATCAATCGCCCTCTGCACCAGTGTATCATCCTCGCTACTCGCGCAACTAAACCAGTTCCCGCCCAGCAACCGATACGCCCTTGTCAGATCAAACGGCATCATCACCTTAGCCATATTAATCCTCGCCCACTGCGGATTCATAAACACCTGCGAGCACGCCAGCCCCTTAATCCACTCCACCGGGATCGTCCCATCCAGCATCCCCGACGCCAGCGCCACAGAGCCCATACAATGCGCAATAGTATAGATCTTGCGATTGCCGCGTACGCTGCGGATATACGCGAGCGCGGCGCGGATGTCGAGTCGCGCGTCGAACGTCGTCCATTTGTCGGTTGGCTTCATGTTCATCCCGATGCGGTGCGTGAGGACCCACACGCGATAGCCGCGTTCAGTGAAGTACTGGACCGCGTTCTTGGGGATGGTTTGGAGACTGAAGATTTGGTGGTCCACGCTGGCGCCGGGGATCATGAAGAGGTCGTGCACGGGGTAGGCGGGGTCGGGGTGTGTGGATTCCCATTTATTCATGTAGGTTTTTACGCCGTCGGAGGCGATCACAGCGATGGCTTCGTCGGAGGTGCAGGTGTTGATGAAGCCGCGGGGGGTGTGGGAGGGGTATTGGAGTGTGCTGAAGGGGGTGAAGAAGATGGAGGCGGCTTGCTTGGCGAAGTAGGAGAGGAAGGATACGGTGGAGGTGGCCTTTGCGATTAAACCATCGCCGGATGGCTTGAGGGTTGTTGCTTCGGCTAGGAAATCCTTGGGCTTGATGTGAAGTATCCCTCGCCCGATGACTGTGCCGTTAAGTCGCTTGATTGTGACATAGAGAGTCGACGTTGCCCTCCACAGTGCGATAGGGTTGAGGACTATTCCGGCGTTAACCGTCTTAAACCCTTCAAATTGGTACTTCTCGCGATCGGTTCCTATCATCTGAAAGCTGTAGGTTAAATTCTTGGTCCCAGATATCGACTGATTGGCCGAGAAGAGACCGAAATCGCCTCGCTTGATCATAAATGGGCTTCCTGGTAGACCGGAACAGACGAGGGTGCCAGTCAGCATTGCCGAGTGGTCAGGACGGCGGACAATCGTATGGGTATTCCACGCTTTCACACTCAGGAAGAATCTCGCGCCCTCGCATAGTCCCCGCCCGGTGCGAGCTGCAACTTCATAGTCGTCTGTCCGGTCTCCTTCCATGTTTTCGCCAAAGTGGATGAATCCAGACATGACTTCTGAGAATTCAAAGCCGCTCACTTTTCCTGCCGCGGTCTCTTCAATGAGGCTTTCGGCATTGACGATGCTGTCGTCTCCAGTAATTACGTGTTTTGGGAAGCCGAAGAGATCCAGAAGGCCTAGAAATGTTAGCTTTTATGAGTCCCGTGCAGGTTCGGTTTCAGATGAACGTACCATTCTTGGTATCATAGTCAATTGTTACACCCATCCTATCCGCCGTGTACTTTACTGAGCGCTCAGCAAGGGCGGTGATAGTGGCGAGGGGATTGACACCCAGAGCCGTTGGAACAATTGCTCCATCAGTAACAACAAGCCCTTCATAGGTCTCTTTACCATTCCCTTTGAACACTTGCCCAAAATGGTTCGTTGTGCCGGCTCTCCCTGTGCCACAGCTACTCATACAGGCTCCCCTGTTTCCTGTTAGCAACCGCTCAACTAACTTGGGTGAGAGTCTCTTACCCTATAGGGTGTACAGTAATCTCCTGCTTTCCAAGAGCAGCGTAAAATGGGCTGTTCACAAATGTGCCTCCCACAGCAGAGGTAGCTTGAGCCAATATGTCGTTTAGGTACTCGACGTGGTCTGACCTTCCCACGCCTAGGAACTTCAAGAGAGGCTTATCATTCTTCAGAGAAAGAATGGCCTGGTTTGAATCATGCGACATAACGAGATAAACCATAGTCTTCTCAACACTGCCTTTCTGGTAATATGGACCAAGTATGTGACTCCCTATACTCGCAAGCTTGCTCCTCACGTTTCCAATCAGACTTTCATCGTTATGGGCGGTACCTGGCATTAGCTCAAGCATTACTTGAAACAATGGAGCCAGAGCCTTTGGGATTGCCCCTTCTTCAATGACAAAGCCATCGAGGGGGTTTTCGTGGCCTTCGCGGCAATCAATTATGCCAGCAATCGTAGGTCCGATTGGATGGTACGGAGACGGAAACTCTCTACCAATCGCATTCACATTCTCATTGCAGTTGTATCCAAATCCCAGGATGTCGCCATTTCCACTCATCCCCGTCCCTAGCGTTGAGCTCGTCGACAATCCCATGGCTTTGCTCCGGAGCAGAATCTCTGTTGTCCCGAGGGATCCGGCTCCTAGGAAGACACACTTTTTGGCGTGAACCCACATGAGATCTTCATGCAGGTGCTCTGTGAAAGCTCCGCGGCCGCTGCCATGCCATGCAAAGTAAACGATATATCCCTCATCGGGATGCTCTTTAATATACCGCACTTCGCATTCGCAGAACATCTCAGCACCCCAGTTCCATGCGTCACTAAGGTAGTTGACGAGCGTGCTGGACTTGCTGCCGTCATTGAGACCGGTAGTATCTTGACCCGTCAGCGCAGAAGCATTCATCTCCACGCCAGTACTGTTCGTTCCAGCATGGAACCGGGTAGTCTGAGGGACGCGTCGGAACTTGTCTCCCCACCCAAGGTGGTTGGCTTGTGTCTCGAGCATGTTCAACTTCGGCAGGTCAGGCCACTCGTCAGGATACTTTTGGGGTTCGAGCATATTCTCGGCCAACTCGTAGTAGTCGTTAAGTGCCCCCTGTTTCCGGAGCTCTGGTGGCCAGTAGTGAAGGCCCATGGTCCCGTCGTCTGTCCGAAGGAAGACATTTGCATTCAAGAGGCTCGTTCCGCCAAGTCCGTTCCCGACGAAGGCATTCTGGCCCTCACCCATAATCAAGTGATATAATCCCGCGGGATCACCCTTGTCAATCATTTTCGGTTTTGATATAACGCGGGGCACTTCTCCCGAAATGTGGAGCTCCTTCGTAGCTTCGAGAAGCGTGCTAGGGTATTCTCCCGGCCACCTCTCCTTTCCTCGTTCCAGCAAACAGACAGTCTGTCCCGCCCTCGCCATACGGCAAGCAGCCACGCCACCCCCGTATCCCGATCCGATCACTAGCACATCATAACTCGTTCTCAGGAGCTCAACGGGGCGTGATATCCTCGGGAAGCACTTAGGATCTTCATTCTGTCCATAAGACCGAACCTTGGCCTGGGACCTTGCGGTCGGGCCGCCAGGAGTTGCCGTGTGTGGCGGAAGAGGGAAGGAGTTCACACGCTCCCAAGTGGTGTCAATGGGAGGGCCTCTGCTATTCGTGCGCGCAAAGTCAACGCGCTGTGGCTTAACGAGAGGAGGAGTTTCGTGTTTTCCATTAGCACCATTAGCACCGTTAGCACCGTTGACACCGTTGACACCGTTGACACGATGGACACAGTTGGTCCCGTTGGTTCCATTAGTATTAGACATTTTGCCTTGATGACTGGCCGTGTTTGATTCTTGCTTCGTATCAGAAAATACCATGCGCCTGATCACGAAAGAGCTCGATCACAGTCTCAATGGTGACTCCAGGGAATCGAAGCTGTGCAATAGAAAATGTTCGCATACAAGAGCTTAAGATATGAAGTAATTTGCAGGTAAAGATGTATTAAAGAAATAAATGACAACGGGAGAGAGAGAGAGAGAGAGAGAGAGGATATCTACCATCTTTGAGGCAGCCGCGACCTGACATACTTGAGAACGACCCCTCCATCAGTTCTACATCGGCCCCACAAGGCTGGATCCCAATTCCACTGCTGCACACACTAGCAATGAGCCATTCTCCATGTGTGCAAGTACTACAGCAGCCTTGGGGCTGAAAGGGTTGGTGGCTTCAGCTTTTCGGGGCGCAAGCCAACCCGCGGGGCCGACCGAGGCAGTGCGTTTGTGAGGAATCGGGAATGGTGTCCGGAACAGGCAATATCTTGCTGCACACCTTTTCAGGGATGCGGGGCGGAAGAACACTGAGGGCGTGGTTGTGTGGGACAATATCGCACGTAACTCCGGTCCCTGACATCAGCGCTCACACGCGACGTATAACTCCAGCGTATTGGAGGATCGCTCCGTATGCTAAGCTGCTTACCCGGCTGTCATCATCTAAGATTATATCGTGAAAAGGCTCAAGCCGCCTGGGGCATTCTTGACCGAAAGGATCGATTAAGTTCGGCGAAGCCGCAAACTGTAGATTATGGATTTTCGACAAGGCTAAAAATGGGTCTGGCTGATAGAACTGGCGGGAGAGCTTGCGGGATTGGTCCGTTATCCCTGAGACAGGTACCAGGTACTGCAGAATTGGGCAAGGATTAGTCGTGGAACTTTGTCACTGCCACTTTTACTTTGTCAGTCCAACGCCGAATTCTTCAGCCGTGCCATCCCGTCATCAGCCCATGGCACCAATAGATTTCCTATCGTGGCTCGCCAAGAATAACTCGCTCCTTCTCATCCTTCACATGTGCAACATTGTCTCATCCTTTTGCGTCTTCTATAAATATTAGAGTCCAACATGATCCCACCAACACTCACACTAACGATACCAATATTCCAATGATATAGCATTGCATATAGTTTGTTGGTTGAGGACAAACAGATAGCGGGATCTGCGGCTATATCCAGGCAATCCACCTCTCGTCCCCAGTGCTGCCCCCACTGTAAATATACGCGCAGTTGATAACACATGGCAGCATCCTCTTGGCAACTGCCTGCATTCATTCATATTTCCTCCACCTGACCCCGTGGGGGTTGTTGCTCATCGCTCGGCCCCCATTCCAAGACTTGCAAGCTGCAGCGTCTACTATACAACTCCTCCTCAGCCTAGCCATTAGATCCGAGCCTCTCCCTCTCCCACCATCCGTACTTCAGCAAGCCTAGCCTTACACTGCTATGATGCCTCAGAGGCTATACATGATCCTCTAAGGCATCATAGCAACAGCATCCCAGTCCCAACAGCCACAGCCCCCATCGCAAACGCCCACAAGGTTAGTGTCGGCAGACTGCTCTGCAACTTCCCAGACCCCCCGACAGAACCAGGGCCACCACCGATGCCAAAACCAATGCCAGGACCGCCATTACCGTTGTCCCCGTCGTCCCCGCTAGACCCTGTCGCCGAGGGCAAGACCTCGCCAGTCGCGCTAGCCAGCGTACTAGGCGCACTAGCCAGCGCAGTTGCGGCCGCCGGTGTAGGAAATCCTGAGCGGAAACGGATGGAAGAGAGGCTGCTGAGCTCAGCACTGGCAGCTGAGCTGTTACTCTCGTAGGCGGAGATGATGGTTGTCGTGGTCACGTATGTCTTGGTCAGTGTCGATTCCTGGACCGCATACACGTAGGTATAGTAGTAGGAGTAGTAGTACCTGGCGACCGTTAGTGTAGGAGCGCGGGCTTGCGCGGGAACGGGACAGTGTACCATGTCATCGTCCAATAATAGTACCGGTATTGCACGTCGTAGACAACCGAGCTGGTGACCCGCGGAGGTGCAGTCGTCTTCGGAGCCGCAGTCGTCTTTGAAGCCGTAGGCGTCAATGCAATGGTGCTGCCGCTCTCAACATACGCCGTGCAGCTCAGATCGGTACAGCAGCCGTATCGCCCAGTCCGTTTATTGATGACGCAGATATTCCCCGTATCGCAGATCTGCCCGTTGGAGCAGCACTCTCCCCCGTTCGGCGCGCAGCCACTTGTGCAGCACTTGTTGCCTTTGGCACAGTATCGCCCATTGGAGCAACAGGTCCCTCCGGACTCGACGCAGCTACAGCGGGAGCTGCAGGTGTAGCCGGCGGGACAGGTGCCACTGGACCCGCAGCAGACGCCGTTCGATTGGGCTTTGCAGTAACGAGAGCCGGGGCAGCATTGTCCTGTAGAGGGGCAACATCCGCTGGCTTGTGGGAAAGAAGTGTCAGCTTCGGATCTCATATGCCTGGGCCTTGATGTCGGGCCAGCATCATCCACAATGTTTAGAAACGTTGTTAAACTCACCAGAGCACGGTACATATCCCGCGTCCACACAAGCGCGCTTGGAGAGACCACCAGTATTGGTCCATTCGGAAATCAGCTCGCGGCCACTGAGTGGCATAGAGCCGACTTCAGGCGTGTACTCAATATCCGCTATTGGCGCCACCTCTCCCGGAACAAGAGGCTGCTCGCGCGACACAAGGGGATTGTCGCATCTTGCAACTTGCAGGAGCAAGAAGGCTACGACGCCCAGAAGACGGAGGCATGTCATCGCTGTGTTTCTGTCTTTGTTGCTGTCTAGAAACTAATGGGGTGAGGTGTTATGGCTGGACGTTGAAGCGTTCAATCGTTACCTCGGAAAAGGAGATCCGTGCAAGCAAGGCTCCTAGGAGATAACACTTTGATATAAGTAAACTCCGACGCCCACAAAACTCCACTCCCCATCACCTGCAGGTGCGGGTACTTACATAGCATTTCATTATCTCAGGGCACACTGGCAAACCCGGGTTCAAGTGGGTTAATAGGTGGCTTGGAGGCCCTACCTTTCTCCGTCTCCATGCTCGGCTCGAGTAGATACGAAAAAGACCTTGTAAGGTTTGACTTGGCCTTTTATTGAGCGTGCCCATGAGTGGCCGAGTGAAGGAGGATGCAAATGGCGTAAAATAGCTTCGTCTGGTAATGCAGATCTCTGCTCCAACCGTTCAACTAGGAAATGCCAAGTTCTGGGCTTCTGGGCTGTCATATATTATACTTTGTTAATTGGTGTCGGAGAAGGGCGGTCAAGGGAAGCTGCTTGGCATTTAAGCAGAACCTTGTAGAGTATTTCTTGGATGATGTTGAAGGCCTTCTTTTATTGAAATTCAAAGTCGAAACACGAGGTTTGTGTCGTTGTTGTTGGTTTTGATATGACCCTTGCAGTGATCCCCTCTTAAACTGTCTGACAGGTCATCGGCGCATTGTTGGCCCGTCCAACCCCACTACCTGTTAAGGTTTTCGATTCGGAACAAAAAGCTGTACGTTTGAAGATATACTAGTAGGGTTCTTAAATGGGCTTACTACAGTATTAATATTCCTTGCATCTGGCAAATATCAGTGCAGATAGGGAGCTGGCTCTCTGGCCGTTACGACACATTCTTACAAGCCAGATACATCCATATTGAACAGAACGGAAGGTGCGATTAAGGTTTTGCATGGTAATCGTTCTTTCCTATCTCTAGCCCTGAATTTCCCAGGAAGCTGCGACGGAGGGTTGCTTTATAATCGTTCTTTCCATAACTAGATCTTGGAAAGCTCCTGAGGAAGCTGCGAGTAAGGCCTTGCTTGATAATCATTCCGTCCATATTTAGAGCTTGAAAATTCTGAGGAAACTACGATTGAGGATCTGCCTGGTAATCGTTCTTTCCACATATAGAAATATCCAAGGAAGCTGCGATTGAGGATCTGCTAAGCGTTCTTTCCATATATAGGGATATAAATCTCCAAGGAAGCTGCGACTGAGTTTGCTTGATAATCATTCCTTCCATATAGATAACTTGGAAGATTCCCTGGAGAATATCCATACCGTCAACGTAGATTCATTTGGAACCGAGGTTCGGGTTTGTAAACTGTTAGACACTGGAGTCCAGGTGTCATTTCAACAGTTAGAGTATTCGGGATGGATATTGTTATGGTCTGGCAGCCATCGCAGTATGGCAATATACTCAAACATCCAGCCTAAAAAAGAGAGAGAGGTAGTAGCAAAACGCCAGCTGGTTCCGTTAAGAAGCCATTGACTTCATGTCCCTGTCAGGCAACTGGTCTTCTATTAGTCTCTAGAATTGCCTCATAAGGAATAAATATAGTAAGGAAGCTGCCGTTCTATATCCTAGCCTTCGGCCTCCACTTCGCATACGGATGCCCCTCGCCACCAGGCACCAGGTGGTCAACAGCGAGCGTGTTGAGCAGACCAGGGTGGACCTGGCTCAGATCAGTAATCCCACAAAGCTTCATCGTAGTCTCCAGCTCATCCCTCAGGATATCAATGAGTTTCTCCACGCCCTCCTCTCCGTAGTTAAGCGCCCAAAGAAAGCCCCGTCCAATGCCAACTGCCTTTGCTCCGAGACACAATGCTTTGAAGATATCTGTTCCTCTCTTGATTCCTCCGTCGACAAACACCTCTACCTTATCGAAGACCTCCGGGCTGTTCTTCTGAATCTCTAACAGCACCAACATCGGGGGAGGGCTTGTATCGAGATTCCTGCCACCATGGTTGCTGAGCACGATCCCATCGATGCCATGCTCCATTGCCAGCACAGCATCCTGGGCTGTCATGATACCCTTCAAAATAATCGGCAACTTCGTACTCTTCCTTAGCCACGCAACATCCTTCCAACTCAGCGTCGGGTCGATATACGAGCCCATAAATCGGGAAATACTACTCCCCTTGTCATCATTCTTCGCCCTCGTCCCACTCATTGGCGACACCAAATTCGTATCCGCCTTGACCCTCTCATCCGCCTCCCTCTTCCCCTGCACCGGCCCATCCACCGTTACAAACACCGCCTTCGCCCCCAGCTTCTCCGCCGTCCTCAACAGCTCCTCCGACTTCCTCCGGTTCTTATCCACATACAGCTGGAAAAAGAAGGTCATCGGCACTGGCGGTGGCGTATCTAGCACTGGCGGCTGCGAAATCGATGCGAAGATGTCTTCTACACGGAAGGACGCGCTGGTGCTCACACATTGCGGGATCCCGGATTTGTGGCACGCGCGCGCGAGGGCGCGTTCGCCGTCGGGGTGCACCATGGCGGACAGGGCGGCGGGGGCGCAGAAGAGCGGCATAGTTGAGGGCCGGCCGAGGATGGAGGTGGATGTGTCCGCGGTAGAGACATCGACCATTGTGCGGGGGCGGAAGAGGATCTGGTTGTATATGCTGCTATTCAGCTTGTGGGTTACCAAATCCGTGGCGGCGGCCGAGTAGAAGGACCATGTTTTGGGAGCTAGCGAGGTCGAAGCTGCTTCCTCGAAGTCGTGATAGTTGATTATTTTTTGCAATGAAGGCTTTTGCTGCGGTTGTGGAGGAAGTTTGGGAGACATGGCTGGTTCAATGGACTGGGAAGCTGGGCAAAATTGTCACAAAAGTGTTGGCGGCAGAGATATATGTTGCATATGACAAATGGGGACTTTTCCCATATTACCCTTTTATATCGCCGTTCGTGTGGGGTAACCTGGATGAATCCCGCATATTTACTCCGCATTACCAAAGACCCCTGGCACCCACGGAGTTGCAGGTGGGGAAAATGCCGAATGCGGAACTCCACCGCGAACGCGAATGCGGGCCGGCGAGTCTCTTGCCGGGGCTATTTACACCGAGTAGCGGGGTATAAAATGAAGCGGATTTTCGATAAGAATGAGCCCCATACAAATCTAACGTAAAATATGGAGAAGCCGATAGTCTACTTTGGCGGCGACGTGTATTACTTGGCCAACAAATGCTAGAGATTAGTTCGACAGCATCTCATTCTGCGAGTTAGGTCCACGGATATCCCTTAGCTATAAGTAAGAATAATTTTTTAAACATTTATTCCAAACAAATAAATTTTGGTATTTTCTCAAACATATATATTCCAGATAAATAGAAATGTACTAGCGTGGAGTTTTCATGGCTTCCTCTACCACCGATATCTATATACGCACCTTAGACCGTGTTAGGAAGAGCTGCCTCTCCCGAAGGGCCCGAAGGGTTGAAATGAGAATATTTATGCAGATACTCCCACCGCTTAAATATCTGAACAAGGACTCCTTAACTGTCAGTATTTCCATCAACAGTAATAGGAATGAAAATACGTATCTACTCGAAGCTGTACTTGCCATATGATAGACTGATGTATCATATGGTTTCGATAAACCAGTTCCTCAGAAACAAAGCCCGAAGAAACAAATTATATCAGCTTAAATTGTTGGCAGTATATCTCACTTAGTGGGTGGCCCTCTTCTAGCTCTTAGATACCCCGAATATGTCAAAACTTTGGAGAATGCAGATATGTTTCCATCGGGGCTGACTATAAAAGACTAATCCCACAAGACCTGCGCTGCGACTGGAGCCCCACATATTTCTTTACACCTTGCCCCTATTGCTCTTCCACTGCAGCTATGTACTCTAGTCCCGGGAATAATGAAGTTTCCAGTAAAGCCGGGGGGGGGGGTGCCTGATAGACTTAATGAAATAGAGCCATCAGGCGGATGAGCCACTGCAACCAAGCCAGTGCATCAACATAAGCTTCACCGAGGTCTTGGCAAGCCTGTAGTCAAGAGAGCGACAGAGAGCAAACTGGGTCCTGACGGCCTTCAACACCGGCAGTAAATGGCATACGCCCTCTCTCCTATCTATCACCCAGGACAGACGGCGGAGGCAATTTACTGACATCCGCCGCATTGTGCTCTGCTAATAATACCATGGTAGCCTGGCTGCCAAAGGGGGCTGTCCGGGCGTCCAAGTAGAAGATGCTCGTTGCATGTGCCGCCAAGGCTTTCCCTCAGATTTGCGCCTTGCTGAAGACAAGCCGGACCAGACGGAGTCATAGACGCTTGAGCAACAAGTAAGCAGCTCAAGTTAAACCAGGCTGCCGTGTATGGGATTCGCCACATCCACCGAACCCCCTTGCAACGCGACAGATCTTCATGTATGTAGCTTATGACTCAAGTAGGCGGACCGTGTATAGATACCGAGAGCATCAAGAGAGGTCTGACAGCGACCGCGACGTATGAAATAACCTACAGAGGCAAACACGAGGATCCCCAACCTTGAATTCGGCCCGTGATGTTTCGTTCCCAGGAAGTGAGCAACAATTCTGGTCAGGAGGTTATCGCCACTGCAGCGCCCATCTCCTATCGCCTCCTCTTCCACTGCTATCCCTTGAAAATAGTGGCAAGCTGGGAGGTAATATATATGAGACCATCCACGTGACTCAGGTGTCACTTGACCTTCAATTGCCACGTTTGATTTGTAGTCGTGATTTTACCTTTAACCAGTGACCAACTTGCTCGTTGCCACCGCATTCGTAAGCTCTTATTTATTTGGCCAATTGTACACCGCTGTAAGGGGTGGCGCCTCACCATCGACAGCAAACAACCAATGTTGGATGTGGTGACTTTGGGAACCGCGCCGTCTGAGCAATGCCATAATGAGTCAAAAAAACCCTGGCTATGAAACAGTTTCGGGGAATATCCCAAAGTTGTTGCCTAGATTCCCATTAGGCGCTGGCGACCGCGTGCAAATATGTCTGGGCGTATTTTTGTTCCTTTTGAAGTTCCACAACATTGTTGTGTGATCGATCGGAGAGCCTCAGTGACATCGGTTGCGATCGTCTCGTTATTGGCTGGCTGTAAATAGCGAAGCGCGTCGGACGGTCTGGGTAAGTGATTGGACGCGCGTAGCTGTCACATCCCATATATCACAAAATGGCTTTTGTGATATGCGCGAAAAAAGGAATAGGGTGTTGGCGGACAGTAGTTAGCGGCCGCCTCTGCGTGGCACAGAATGTAACACATATCTCGGCACAGTGGAGTGCTAATGTAGTTCTGGCGGTGTCTCATCCTGAGCCGCCGCCGGCCGGCCGGCGGGACAGTTGATCGTCGATGCAAACAACAAGTGCGAACGGTAGGGCTTGCTGCACATGAAGCTCGAGGGCTCGAGCTTCAACGCACAGTTTAAAGAACTGTGCAGGACGACGTCATTACAAGTGCAAAGCCCTACAAGGACACGTGTATCAGACTTCACTGCCTTCAGAGCAAGCATGGCTGCCCAAGAGGTTTGATCTCTTGGCTGTTAATGCTGGATCGCGTCCCTATTATCGGCCGCTATCTGGCTGCATGCGCAAGCGCAACGGAACGGCTGCAGCGACTGGCTGGCGTTTGGATGTTGGCTGCTTCCTTGCAGTGGCCCGGGGTTCGACGTGCATTTCACAACCAACAGTCGAGCGGGCACACACACAAGGGGAGCCGATACCAACGAATCAGAGCAAGGGGTCTCGAAGAGCCCAATGCTACTATTGGTAGCCGGGCCTCTCGGCCAACACAAGAGTCTCTCAATTCCCAGAGACCAGCTGTAGTACCTGTTGTTGTCAAATCGCTTTGCGCAGCCTCCTATTTTAATCCTATGCCCAACAATATCTGTGAACAGATACCAGTGAAAATTTCTTCCCTGCTCGTCTCACTTGAGATGAGCAAGGCAATTTACCAAGAGGTAAGAAAGCGAGATTTGTACCCACTCTCTGAATCGGGAACTAGGGTCCGAAGCCCATGCGACGCTGGAGGAGGCAGGGGTCTTACCACACCCACGGAAATAAGTACAAGTCGCCGAAAGGAACAACAAATTATTGCCCCGTCGCAAGTGCCACAAAAATAGGGGCGAGGCTTGTGTATGTTTGCTTCTTGCTGTGTGTGGTTTCACGTAGTTATACATCGTCTTCTTTTCTCGCAACATGCGATGTAAAATGCAGTGTTGTGAAAGACGCTGTATGATGTTACTATTTGACTTCCCTCGGGAAAGGTTTGTGGAGTCGGTGTAGGATCGTCGGCACGGGTACTTTCAAATACGTGGTACGGAGACCTGCAGAACGGACCGTAGTGTCCATAGCGGGGCTGCCCAAAAAGCAGACCTGGGTGAGTCGGAAGCGCCCCAAGAAACCCTTCTGCATGATGGCTAACCCAGTCGCCCGTAATAGAGTCTTTGTGGGAAAAGAAGCCCTTCTCCACCACCCACATACGTATTAGCCACCTAAATTTGAGGACTATTTGTGCCTAGCAGCTTCTCAGTAGTGTCCTGTATCACCCACTCAGGTGAAAGGGAAACGATAACGCTTGTAAGCCGATCGAGGCGGTGACTGTGTCTCAGCCTGACTGGGTAACAATGAAGCCATCTCAAAGAACGGTGAGAGGTTTCGCATGAAATCGACGAGGGTAAGATTTTGAAAATTTCAACGACGTGTATCTGTGCGTGCAAGGGGTGGTTGGATCGCTGAGCGCACTGTGGCTTAGCTTGGATAAAGAGGGAGGATAAAATATGCCCAACCCATACGGAGTAATCTAGAACCCTCCTCAGAGTGCGACAACGAGGGTTTGCAAGAAGCCGTAATTGCAATATGCGAAAAGAGCTGAGTATGAGTGAAGCAGTCAACCCATGACAGCTGTCCAAAAGCTGCGCCATCTATTCTATGGCTCATAATGCCCAACATATCTCGGGCTTTTTAGTTCGTCAAACAGGTTCAGCTGAATGTAGTAAACAAATAGGAGTACCAGGCAGCCACCGTTCTTAAAGGTGTCCCTAGGTGTGTGCCCTACTGGATCACTAGGAGTCACCGAGTCACCGTCAGCCCCTCTAGGCTACGATCGGATTGGCTTGGGTTGGATCCAGTAAGTTGGGAGAATCGCCTCCGCGTCTATTCGCGAAACAAGGTTTGGATCTGGGCTGCCTGTGACTTGAAAAGGAGTAGCAGAATGAATAGCCGCAGCGCGTTCACTTGACTGCATCGTGAGCGACCTGGATGCAATTAGTGGTTTAGCATCACAAGTTATGTGCACCAGTGGCACATAACTAAGTATGCTGGAACGCCGCGTACCTGCCCTTGGCAGCTTTCTTCGCCGACATTCCATTTGGCCCATGCTCCTTCTACTACAAGACGAATGAGACGTCATTTCCGTCCATATAGGGAAGCATAATATGATGCTCGGAAAGTGCCAGTGCAAAAATCTTCTCCGGTCTCCTCATCGCAATCAAACATTCCCAGTCATATTCCCTGTCATTTGTCGAAAAAGCCTCTTGGTTTCCCCCTTGCCGCAACGCCGCTGTCTCATAAAGGGGCACGGACAACAACGCGCTGTGCCGCCGGATACATAACACAAGAGTCACCAAATTATCTGACTCGGTCTGAGGGGCCGCCCGGGTCACAGATGTACCCGAAGGCGCAGGCACTCCCATTCTCTGCCATGGTACGAGTGCAGTGTTTGGTATGTGACTTTGCAATGAGGCATTTGTTGACTGTGCCAAATGTACTCCCTCCTACTTTCGACCTGTAGGGGGTCGCCCCCAACTCTTATTGCCAAAGTAATGCATGGCCCATGGCGACAAGCGTGCAGAGACTCGGATCAGTAACTCAGTCGGATCTCACTCCGTATGAGCGCGTATATGTGCCAGTTCGACGGCTAGAGTTGCTTCGAGTAGGTATTTGGAAATCAGCGATTCATCCAGCGCTCTACTCTTCCCCGTCAGCCCCTCTCTTTGATCCCGGGAAGTTCGTGTACCCATACCTTTTCTCTCGGGAAGTTGGTAACTCATCTCAGAAGAGTTACTTTCGTACATTGGCATTTATGCAGCGAGTACCCGTGTGGCGTAAGGTATCGTTCTGGGTGGAGTCATCAATAAGTCGTGGGAAATCCTCCGTACTCGCGACCCATACAACCGTACTGTACATGGGCAAGCCCCCCTTGTCGTAAAATTCACACTAGAACTCGTTGGCAGTACAAAAATTAGTGGGAAGGAAGTGGGCGCTATTCCCTGTCATTCCACACTTGCCCACACCCCCCTCAAGCCCACAACCCGCCCGCACACACGAATGTGTACTCGTTTACCTACTTATATCGGCCCTGTTGCCCACACCCACCAACCTCTCTGATTTTGACTTCCCTTGCCACCAGCAAACAAAAACTGTATCGACTACGTATAGTCACCGTTAACTTAACAAAACGACTAAAGAAACGAAATAGTTGGATCACCTCCGGTCCAGCATTCCAGAAGATTCTCGAAAATACGAAGTATCGCGATATCAACGACCTCTGCTATGTTCCAAGTCAGCGATCTGTCCCTCTCCATCCCTCTACCCGACAAGATACCACGGTGACGGATTATAACACAACAAACCCATATATTTACGTTTCTGGATAGAGCGCCTCATAGGGAGCTCTCTCGTTTTCTTTTTTCTTTCGGTTTTTCGGTCGGGGTCTGCAGCATATTGAATGGATTAAACAAAAGATGGCATACGCTTCGCCACCATACCACGGATACCCGGAAGGGACTCCCTCTCCCCTAGGACGACACGGCGGCTTTTATCAACAGGCCGCTCCTTCACCTCGTCACTATTCGCACTCTCGACACGCCAGTCACGACTATGGTCACGGCCACAGCTCCCCGGGCGCTTCATACCCATCTCCAAGATACTCAAGTTCTGGACGCTATTCTACCAGGACCGGTGTCGCGTCGCCCTTTGGGGAAGCCGAATATGTGAGTGACAAAACGCGGAAGCCGCATCATACCCACCACAAGCATGGCCAGAGCCAGACTTGGTCGTTTCCAAACCCGCGGTTCACTCAGTCGTATCGAGCCTCTTATGGGGATTCCGACGAAGACGAGTTGATAAACATCGACGGTGATATCTACATTATTCCCGGTGGTCGACGCACGAAGGCAGCCTATTATCGTCGTAGTCGCGAAACTAATCACTACTATGCGCAGGGCTTCACTTATGACAGAGACGGTACTCCTGTCATCATTGCGGAGCCGACTCCACGACACACCGAAACCACGCCTCGACGTTCTCGCCGAGCATCAGCATCTACGCCACAACGACCATCGACGGCAAACCGCCCTTCGAGCTCATCCAAGAAGCAGCCCCCACCCATTGCCAAAGCCACGGAGGCAGATGCTAGGGCGCATCACATCCCCGCAGGATATTCCTTGAAGAACTGGGACCCCACTGAGGAGCCCATTATGCTCCTTGGCAGCGTCTTTGACGCAAACTCCTTGGGAAAATGGATATACGACTGGACTGTATACCGCCATGGACCCGCAACTCCCATCTCCGATGTGGCCGGTGAATTATGGCTTCTCCTCATCCAGTTGGCCGGGAAGGTTAAGCGTTCGGAAGAGTGCATGCCCCGCATTCGATCAGAGGACAACCGTCTCATGATCAACGACTTCATCGAATCCGGAGAACGCCTCATGGATAAACTCAAGAAGCTCCTCAAGACATGTGAGGGACCCATGCTTAAGGTCGGCAAGAGGCTCGGGAGCAAGGAGCCACCGCTCCTCGGCAAGAATTCGGGCGTCGAGTTCGTCGATTCGATCTTCGGTCGTGATCGCCAGCTTGATCATACCGAGAAGTTCATGGCTAGCATCAGACTATGGAATCTCCGCTTCGACGCCAACTGTGAGGACATTTTGCTTTACCCTACTGCTTAGGTTCACCACCTCGCCTTTTTAGGCCCACCAGACACATCAACATACACTGCACATTACCTCACTACCATCATACATCTACATACCATTCGTTGTTTATGACGATGGAACAACAGCTACATCGCACGCGCTACAGCGGGCCGGTTATAGTCAACAACGCATTATACCCATATACCCGAGATCACTTCATTGTGGTCTCCCAAAAATATTTTCCAGCTATCAGTCATCCAAGTAAAGTAATGGGGCAACCCTGGAATTGGCGTTTCTCTTATGCATGTTTTTCAGGTTTGATACCGCGGCATACGATCTAGACACGCACGGGCTTTTCAAGGGAATTCGGACGACGGATTGATACCAGGACACAGAATTAAGAAACTAAGAAGAAAGAGAACAGAAAAGGGAGGAGAAATTAGAATGGAACGGAACGGGACGGGACGGGACGGGGGGAGGATCGGAAAAGTTTTATCGGGGATGGGAAGGCGCTGCGTTTATTGGGAACGCTTTTCTCCTTCGTTAATGCGCGGGGCTTTCGTCAGGAAGGCGAAACTCGGCGATTTTGTTTTAAGACTCGGGATTTTTATGTCGGGAGATTTGACATTTGGAACGGAAAGGCACAGGAGGTAGCAATTGGATTCTTGGGATGGACGGATGGTGCATTATGGCATGGATCTGCCATTGTAATCGTATTTTCACTGGGACGCGCTGGTCGGAGACCTATTTGGCGGTGGATATACCCCTTCTTATTTTATCAATCGTAGCTAGAATCGAGCGTATTGAAGACTTCTCGAGCAAAACATTTCCAGTCCCGTTTTTGCAGTGACATTCAGTAGTCCAAAATGATAATCCATCCCACACTTAGTCGCATAGCCATCATGGATGTGATGGCGGGAAAAGACGATGGCGGGGATGGAGGGGTCACCTGTGCAAAGTTGGCATTGGGCGGCCCGCGCACCCTCCACCCAACCCCTCCACACCCCATCAACCAGGCCCTACGAGCGATGTATTATCGAAAAAGGAAAGTTGGACAGCAACCCCCAAGCCATCCCATCCATTAAACCGAGGGAAGGTGCCACTTCGCCGACGGCTATCATCGCAAATCGCAAAAAAGCAAAAGAAATAATACCAGGTTTGATCATATATAGGTTTTATGATGAGGTTTTGAACCACACCCGATTTGAACGGATAACCTTTCGCTCTGGAGGCGAACGCGCTACCGTTGCGCCAGCGGTCCTGGATTGTTATCTGCGGAGTCCTATCCCATCTCATAACTGCGACGGCGACCCACATCTGAGGATAAATGAGTCTCTCCTCTGCATCACCCAGCAACAAGGACACCCCTCTAATTTGTTGGACAAAGCGCAGGCACGGTGCGCATGGAAAAGCAGGAGCCACACGGCGACCTCGCGGAGGGGTAACCACCCCCGCCGATCGGATCAGCCGGTGGAAGCGCTGCTGCTGCGAACACCTCCTCGTTTCCGCGCAGATCGAGGCTTGCCGCTGTGGCTTATGACTGCGGGCTGTTATTAATACCGTGCATTCCGTGGCAGTGTGCATGCTGTAGGACGATTACGCAGAACACGTTGTAAGCACATTGGCGCCATGCTGCCAGCGCATGGGGGCCCTGGTGGCTGACTGTGGCTGACCTTCGCCTGCCTCGGGTTTGTTGTGGTTGGTTGGATGCGCGGAGTCGATCGCGGGGTTCGGAGTGTGCATGGGCGCGGATAGAGTGCGGTGCGTTGCGTACGCCATGGGCTTCAGCGGGTGTGCCACCAACGTAATATGTTGCCTGTCGGGGGCAACTTTTGGGGTTACATGTTTGCGTCAGCTTCTATTTCTCCGAGGGCTGGAGGGCTGGAGGGCTGGGATATCGTCAGCTCGTACTTGTGCTTGGTTTGCGGTCGTTGGGCGGGTCGAGTGTGCGCGTAACTTCCAACACCGCGTCACGTCTCTGAAGGCATCAACCAACTCGACGATGCACCATACCCCGCAGTTGTCTGGACATGCATATGGGTGGCAGGCGGGGTCGAGAATACCGCTTGCTCGATGTGACCCAATTTGTCTCTCGAAGGGAAACAAAGCGGATGGCTGGGATAAGACGGACGTGCGATTGGCCGACTCGGCGATGATGCGCCAGTGATTCTGCACGATAGTAAGCGCCCATGTTCAGCCAGAATTGAAGATGGGGGGGTGGTTGAGTGGCAGGGTACACGCGAACTTGGTTGCCTTTCCGGGCTATAGTGTTTGTTGGTGGTGGGATGACGCGCAGGGACTGGGATGCGGATCGGATATGTAGAGGTACTGGTACTTGGAATATTGAAGAGAGACATCTCAACGACGCTGGATAAGAAAGGTTCGAGGGTTGCACATCTCACCACTGCCCTGTAAGTATATTACGACGTAGAAATTGTACCTTCGTTTCGTGTACTGTTATACGCCCCTTGGAGATATTTCCCGTAGGTGAGAATGTTGTCTTACGCAAACTTCAAAGATGCAGAGATTCAGCTGAGCATTCGGATTCTGGAAAAGTGTCGATAATTACATGATGTAGATACGGTAATTTGTCACTGTAGCACCTTCCCCGAGTAGAACTTCTGTAGGCAGAGATGCTACACCTGCAATTACGCGTCTTATATTCTAATGTAGTAAACAACATCTTTGCGCTTTCACCTTCCCGTAAATTCCATATCCGGATGATGATACTTCAGTGGCTGGTGTTATCAGATCCACACCGTGTTTTAGTTTCAATGGACAAAAGTTAACTGAAGCAATAGCAATAAAATGCCAGAGTCTTATTTCATTGGTATCATGCAGCGTCATCTGATCTAGGTCTATCAATCAACTGTAACGGGTATCCGTTTATCACTCATGCGCGTCTCATCCGTGAAAAGTCAGACAACAACACCCAAACAAATGACGTCTTGATTTAAGCCAAGTCAGACGCGTGTTTTAAGACCTTCGCCGCCTCAGCACCCTTAAACAAATAAATATCGACGGATTCGTCTTCGTCGCCCAAGTTCCCCACTCTTTCACTGTGCTTGCCAACCTGAACAATCCCGTGATCCTCCATGATATCGAAGAATACCGCCTCGCTGGCATGGCGCACTTTCATGGCCAGGCATATCAACACCGATAGAGATTTGTCGATCAATGTGCCTAGCGTTGCGACGAGATAGGGGACCACGTCTGGGTTGTAGGTACAGTCTGCCACCAGGATCAAGTCAAACGTCTCGGACATAACTTTCGATGGTATTGGCTCTGACCAATCGAGGTTCAGATAAGACGCATTGCTGGCTTGCTCGAGATTTTCAGATGCAACTTCAGCAGCTTCCGCGAGGTCGGTGGCAATGACGCGAGAAGCGGGGACAGAGAGTGCAAATGTTATGCCAACAATTCCACAGCCAGTTCCCAATTCAAGGACCGTGGGGGATGGCACATTTTGGATTAGGTCGCCTAGTAATTGGAGGGCCGGTGGGGGTTTGCTGGAAGGCAGGCTTAGCTCCTCAATGAGGGCCGAGAGAATGACGCCAGCGTCCCTGCATATTGTTAGAAAATACATAACTAACTCATTACAACTAGCCAAATAAAAAGTAATGCTATAAATAAAGGCGCAGCAGTTCGAGCCAAATTTAGGAAATTCAATAGATGGAAAGTAATATGACGGACGGAAATAGATATGGAGGTTGAGTGTCGAGGCAGGGAACTCCCAAAACCTACAGACGGTGGCTGAGGTAAGGAATGCTCATATGAAAACTCTCTTTGCCTGAACGTTGTCATGAAAACCTGACAATCCCGTGGTTCCCCGTATATTGCGGGTGACATGATAGGACAAAGCAACAAAACGTACCATATATGCCTCGCAATACTTTCCCCAGTAGCCTCCTCAATACTCATGGTGATCCCGCCATCCAGTCTGAAGTGCCTGCAAATCACAGGTCGAATGGGTTCCGCCATGGTCCTGAATTTCGCGCCCAACCCGCGCAAAACGGCACCGTCCGCTGGTCGATTAGTTTGCCCTCTGTTTATGGTGAGCACCTCTGCCAAATTGTAAGGCGTGAAGTCTCCTGTGGAAGGCCACACGCTGAGTTGATAAGGATGCGAATATCTTTGCTTTCTTTTCTCCTTTGCGCTCATGACTAGCTTTACTTCGAGCTGTCTCCTCTCGCACTTCCAGAGAAGGCTTTGTGTGGCGACGGTCACGCCATTGCAGTCCCGAATGGTAGCCTCGATGGGTATATCACACCACAGAAAGCTTTCTCCCAGGTCGTTGACAACGGTTATCTTGGCATAAAGTATGAGGTGGTCAGGATTGGTATCCTGAGTTACTTGAGGAGGCTTGAGGAAACGAATGTAGTGCATTTTTCGGTTGAGCTCCTTCGCTCCAAGATATTTGGAGGTGCTTTAGGACGCTTCCTAAGTGGGCCAGTGCGCTCTTTTCTACTCTGCCAGGCCTTTGAAATGCACGTTTCAGAGCAAGCAATTTGCTGTTGAGTCAGAGCAAGCAATTTTCTCTGATTGAATAGTACCTTGCCGGTGGGCAGTCTGGCAATCGCCACCAAAATGTTTCAAAACTCACGCAAAAATAGAGCCATTTGCTTCCATAATTGAGGTCTCCATCTCTGAATATGGGGTTCGTTATTTTGATTGTTTCTCCAACAACAATAATAGGTAACAATTAAGGTTTTTTAGTAGCTGAATTCTAACCAATCATGATCCAGGGGTCACGTTACCGCCCACAAGTGACGTATGCGGGGAGATTGGGTGCCAATATCGCGGAGGAATTCCGAGCGGGGTTATGCCGCATTATTTGTTGTCCCTTCGATACCCGCCTGATTTATTGAACAAATGGAAGCTCTCCTGCATATTCTCTTCTCGTAATTTCTCCAAATAAACTTCATTGTCCATTACCTTCTCCCTCTACAGGCAATCGTGGCTACGAAAGGTTTCAAAAATATCTTCAAAATGGTTGCATCAAAGAGCTGGTTGGAGATCCCTGCGGATTCTCACTTCTCCATCGCAAATATCCCTTTCGGAATTATCAGCACAGAGGCACAAGAACAGAAGAGGCCAGCAGTTGCAATTGGTGACTATGCGCTAGATTTGCAGTGTTTCGCAAAGAATGACGGGTTCTCTGGCCTTCCTTCCATCCAAGACAAGCTTTCCGTCTTTGGAGAGCCAACCTTGAACGCATTCGCAGCGCTGGGCCGTCCAGTACACAAACAAGTTCGCGAATACCTCCAAGATGTGTTCTCGGAAGGCAGCTCCTCATCAAAGGTACTCAAAGATAACGAGGAGCTCAAGAAGGAGGCTTTGGTTCCTAGGAGCAAAGCCAAGCTTCACTTGCCAATGCAAATTGGCGACTATACCGACTTCTTTGCTGGCATCAACCATGCTTTCAACGTAAGAATGTTCTAAATATGCAGGTTTACAGCCCTCTAACTAAATTTCAGGTTGGAACTATGTTCCGCGGTCCAGCCAACGCCCTGCAAAAGAATTATACTCATCTCCCAGTTGGATACCACGGACGTGCATCGTCTGTCGTGGTTTCCGGAACGCCTATTCGCAGGCCAAACGGCCAAGTTATCCTTGATCCATCCAAGCCTGACGAACCAACCTATACCGCATGCAAGAGATTGGATATAGAGCTAGAGCTTGCTGCGTTTGTGTGCACACCAAATAAACAGGGCGAGCCGATTCCAGTTGGCACGGCAGAGGATAACCTCTTCGGTCTTGTCCTCATGAACGATTGGTCTGCAAGAGATATCCAAACATGGGAGTACGTCCCACTTGGCCCATTCAATGCTAAGAACTTCGGCACATCAATCTCTCCTTGGGTCGTCCTTATGGATGCCCTGGAGCCTTTCAGAACGAAGGCTCTGGAGAACTCTACTGAGTTGACGGCATACCTGAAAGAGTCGCGAGAGGATCGTGCGTACGATATTAAGCTCGAAATTGACTTAACCAGTAAGCATAGCCGCCCAGTTTCTACATTCATGGCCATGGCTAACATTTTCAAGCATCGGACGGAACGAACACCACGATCTCCAAGACTACGGCAGCAAACCTTCTCTGGTCATTTCCTCAAATGCTTGCCCATCACACTGTCGGTGGCTGCCCGATGAACACAGGTGATCTCCTTGGGTCTGGTACCATTTCCGGCACAGAACGCGATACCCTGGGATCTCTGCTTGAGATCAACCGTGCAGGCAAGGATGAGGTCAAGCTTTCCAACGGAGAAGTTCGCAAATTCCTTGTTGATGGTGACACTATTACTATCCGTGGGGCGTGCGGGGTTGAGAAGGGCCAACTTGTAGGATTTGGGGATTGTGTGGGTACTATCCTGCCTGCCCCACCTCTCCAACAATAAGTCGACGAATAGATATATTGTACCTCGTATAGTTCAGGGTTAAAAATCAAATAAATTCCATTACTAAAGCCCCAAATGCCTTTCGTGGACTTGTATGCCGTGAATTCCGAAAGTCATGTCCCCACATCCACCCCGCATGTTTTGAGGTAGGGGTTCTCGTAGGAGTGTTGTACCCCGCATTCTGGAATGAAGCGCACGTATTCCGTGCCCCGTCATCCAAACGCGGAACCTGGTCGTAAATGCACGTTTGAAGCCTCGACAACTCACCAACGTGGCATATAAATGCCGGAGATCTCTCGGTAATGCGAGATTCATGTTCTTTGAAGTTTCAAGAGAGTGAGCATCTAGTGAGTTTGGTTTAAGCTCGGTCATAGGATCGCCCGCGGAACACGCCCGCCTACGTCTCCAGAAGCCAATTTAGCACCGGTTACTTCAGTCTGCCGTGAATAAATATATACGGTTACTATCCACTCGTATTGATATATAAGAAGGTGATAGCTGCCCTGGAGCTTATACTTGCATCTGTTTTTGAATGTACCACCTGCGACAAGCTCCTCCAAAATGGGTTACCAAATTGTCGGCGTTGCGATTGCCGCAGCGATATATTTATTCATCAAATACCTAAACCACACGGATACTCCTAAAATCAAGAATCTACCTGAGGTTCCTGGACTTCCTCTGTTTGGTTCCCTCCTTAAATTTGGCAGCGATCATGCTACAGCGGCATATAACTATTCAAAGACGTATGGGCCGGTATTCCAAGTCCGCCTAGGCAATCGAGTACGTCTAGTGCCCCCCCGTCGAACTCTCAATTGCCAGTCGTGATATCTGACCTATTTTAGCGAATTGTCTTTGCCAATACCTTCGATTCTGTGCGCCACCTGTGGATCACGAACCAGTCGGCTCTCATCTCCCGTCCTACCCTCCACACCTTTCACACTGTCGTCTCCTCTTCCCAGGGTTTCACCATTGGAACATCCCCGTGGGACGAGTCATGCAAAAACCGCCGCAAGGCTGCTGCCACTGCTCTAAACCGCCCTGCCGTGCAGTCATATATGCCAATTCTTGACCTTGAAAGCAATGTTTCCATCAAGGAAATCTTTCAAGATTCCAAGGACGGATCGGTTGACATTGATCCTATTGCATACTTCCAGAGATTTGCACTCAACACAAGCTTGACGCTCAACTATGGCTCTAGAATCGACGGGAATATTGACGATGAACTGTTGCAAGAGATCTGCCACGTCGAGAGAGTTGTGAGCAACTTCAGAAGTACTAGCAACAACTGGCAGGACTATATTCCGCTTATGAGGCTATGGCCGAGCAGCAGCAAGGGCCCGAAAGAGTACAGAGCGCGCAGAGACAAGTACCTAACCTTTTTACTGTCCAGGCTAAAGGATGAAATTGCAAGAGGAGTAGATAAGCCTTGCATTACTGGCAACGTAAGTTTAAAATGTCAGCGCAGTATTTGGAAGGTTGCTAACGTTATCTTCATAGATTCTCAAAGACCCAGAAGCGAAGCTCAGCACGGACGAGATCAAGTCAATCTGCCTTACCATGGTCTCTGCAGGTCTCGATACCGTGCCAGGGAACCTGATTATGGGAATCGCGTACCTCTCATCACCTCACGGCCAAGAAATTCAAAAACGTGCCTACGACGAAATTATGAAAGTATATCCCGATGGAGACGCCTGGGAGAAGTGCATTTTGGAGGAGAAGGTTCCTTATATCACCGCCTTCGTCCGTGAAGTACTTCGCTTCTTCATCGTCATCCCGATCTGCCTGCCACGAACAAGCATAAAGGACATCAAGTACGAAAATGCAGTCATCCCCGCTGGAACTACCTTTTACATGAATGCATGGGCAGCAGACTATGATGAGACTCACTTCAAGAGCCCACAGGAATTCTCTGTTGAGCGCTATCTCGATAATCTCGAAGGTTCTGGTGGCACTCCACATTTTGCCTACGGTGCTGGTTCTCGCATGTGCGCTGGCTCACACCTTGCCAACCGCGAATTATTCGTCGCATTTGCCCGCCTGATATCGGCTTTCCATATTGATCCGGCTAAGAAGCCAGAGGATCTTCCTATTTTGGATGCGTTAGGATGTAACGACATACCAACGTCTCTGACGACTGAACCGAAGAAATTTAAATGCGGTTTCCGAGCTAGGGACACAGAGTCACTGAAACAGTGGATTCAAGGGAGTGAAGATAAGACAAGACACTTGTCTACCTGAGTGATTTAGGGATATGATAAAGGAGTTGGGCGAGGGTTCCAGACTGTCCCTTTGGTGGCAATGCTACTGGAATATTTGTAGTGCTGACTGGAATATTTGTAGTGCTGGTGTGTAGCGAATTCACGGTTATTCGCCATTTCATAGTGGGCTTAAATATCTATACCCTGGGGTGTGCAGTTAAATTTCATAGACAGTTATTACTATGGATTAAACAATAAGCAAACCTTATCTTAAACCCCGGACCTCTATATTGCCTTCGCATACTCTGTACAAAACTATTCATCCATTTAGTCTTTGAAGTAATTCGAGAGGCCAAGAAATTTAACCTGGTTGTTAATGCGCATTTCATAATTGCTTTTGCGCTAGCTACCCCAGAATTTTAGTCCCACCCCCGGGGTAGATCCAGACTCTCCGCCTTTCCTCGGGCCAAAAGTCCCGCTCGGGCTCCCGTCCCCAAACAAACACCATTTGTCTATCCGACGCCTCAATACCCATAATGCGACTGTGAGCATGCAAAATATCCTCGAGACCCAAGTCAGCGACCTGTCGAGCCTAGTCGACTCTCCTCTCCCGCTCCCTCTCGTCGCTGGTTACGCGATGGCAGATCGACGGGGTACTGACAGTGCGGAAAGCCCAGCGCGGGACCAAGGAAAGCGGAAAAGCGACGACCTGGGGCCCCAGAATGGTGGGCAACCTAGAGCCAAACGGAATCGCTATATTTCAATCGCATGGTAAGACCACACCTTATCGCACGCTTATTCCATGGCGCAAGCGATCTATTCTTGATTACTATTCGAAATGCTGTGGAATGTAAGAGCGGAATGCGGAATGCGCCACTGACAGATCTGACAGTAACGAATGCAAGCGACGGAAGATCAAATGCAATGGAAACTCACCCTGCCAACGGTGTGGGAACCTCAATCTCGAATGCCAGTACGCGCCCAACTGCTGCGCAAATGGGTTCAAGGACTCGGAGGAGTTCAAGCAGATGAATGCGCATCTCTCGAGTCTGCAGGAACAGATCGATAACCTATACGCGAACCTCAATGCGCTGCGCAGCGGAGACGTCGGCCCCAATAAGGGGTCGATGACTGGGTCGATTAGCCAGAGGAGCATACAGAGTACGAGTCCGGCGTTAACATATCGCGCGCCTCCTAAATACCCCCGATTTCAAGGTCCAACAAGCTCGGCTTTCAGTTTTGATGTTGCGAAGAACACTTTACAAAACATGGGATACCCGGGCCTAGAAACCGGAGAAGATGGGAATGGGATGCAGGACGATACACCTGCTGGCTCGCCACCGGTGAGACAGGCTGTTTTGCCATCGCATCCGTTTAAAGATCCACTGTGGTCGATAACAAAAGAGGAGGCACTACGTTTAATCGTGGTATACGAAGATGAGATACACACCATGTATCCATTTCTGGACATGAATTTGGTTTCGCAGATCGCCAATGCGCAGTATCGGTTCATGGACGAGGGCTCTCCGAAGAATGCCGAGTCGCCCGGTCCTGTCGCAGACCAAGATTTGAATATCTTAAAGATGGTAATGGCTATAGCATCTGCTGTAGAAGGCTCAGGCCAGAGTGAGTTTGCCAATCGGTTGTATGAGAACACAAAACGGGCTGCAGATAATATTCTGCATGCAGAGGGGGTTTCAATCAAGGATATACCCTTGGTAGTGCTTGTGGCAACTTTTCACTTCCACTGTGATGAAGAGTAGGTTAGCTCCGCCGCTTCTATTGTCCATATTACTGACTTATGACTAGGGCTCTCGCTTGGCGGGTAATTGGACAGGCCTCCAGAATGTGTGTTGAGCTTGGGTTGCATCGTCGAGACTCGTTGTTTAAAAATTTCCCTGACGAAGAAGACCGTGCAAATGCCGTCCGACTGTTTTGGTCAATCTACTGCCTTGATCGGCGATGGAGTTTTGGTACAGGCATGCCATTCGCCATGCAAGATGCAGATATTGACCCAAGCATACCTGGGCCCGTGAGTTTTTCTCCTCTCACTCACAGTGTCACCCTCCTAACAACTTAGCAGGAAGTCAAGATCCCTTATCTCAGTGTCATGATCTCGTATTCGCGTATTGGATCACGGGTGTGGCGGTCGGTGGCAGGCTTTGACAACCTCGCCCCGACAGATATCAAGAAGGAAGACATCGGCTACCTCGACTACCAGATTTTACAGTGGCAGAAGGCCATCCCTCCCGAGCTGCAACTCCCCACAAATGGCTCGCCGCCATCTGGAAGCCGAGCAATGCATCGCCTACAGGTACTCCTATACCTGCGTTGCAACCAGATGCGTATCCTGATCTACCGCCCCGTCCTCCACTCGGCAAACTCGATAATGGAAAACCTGTCCTATGCCCAGACAGTTGTTGAGCTGGCAAAAGATAGCATCCGCGCCCTTACCCACCTAAACCAGACGACTGATATTTATCGCGCACAACAACAGTGCTTTAACTACTTCCTAATATCTGCGCTAGCCGTGATCTTCCTCGCCTCCTGCCACGCACCCGTGCAGTTCAGCGCTCTCTGCAAGGATGAATTCTACATGTCGCTTGAACTCGTCCGCGGCTTCAGCTCAAAATCGTACGTCTCTAAGCGCTTATGGCGCACCATCAAGGGTCTCAAAGAAGTGGGCCCAAAACTAGGACTGGAGCTAGAACACACGCCCGCCCCCAGAGCAGGGTCGCTAGATGACCCCCATTCCAGCGCCGCGCTTGCGATGGCCGGTTTAGCAGGACATGAGATATCTGGTATGCATGGGTTCATGGGCCAAGATGGCCGAGGTGGGAATAATGGAGGGAATGGGCACTCGATGTCGGCGGTGGGGAATAGTCCTATCAATGGGTTTCAGATGAGCCATGAAATGACGAATCTTTTTGAAGCAGCGCTGGGGGCGGGGACGGGCCTTAATGGCGGATATACCGGATCGGGGCAGATGGACGATGGCGGGGTTAGTAGTGGAGAGAATATGGTTGGGATGGCCGGAGGCGCGAATGCCTTCGGGGGCGAGGATGAGTTGTACAGACAGCTGAGGGATCTATTTTAATTTGCAAAGGATGGGAGGGCAAATTGGATGGTGTTTTTTTACATAGCATATACCAGCTATGGAAGGCGGTTGAGCAATAATCTCAGTACATAAAGGAAATAATTCATGGATATGTATTGTGTGAATGTTGGGACGTTCTTTTGAAAACGGCGAGGGGCGAATTTGCTATTTTAGAAGCCGCTGTAGTAGAGACTCTAAAGCCGTAAATGTACAAGAAACCATGCGTCGATTCTATAAAATTGTACTGAATTTTCTAACCTAAAAATACTACTATTTCCGTACAAAGGAAACGATAGGATATACAACCCACAACCGCGTACCGTTTGACCCACTGATACCATATCCCTTCATCTAATCTAGCCTCGACCAGGCTGGCGCTTCAGCCAAGACGGCCTGGGATGCGATGCAAATAGAGGTCGGAAAATTAAATCTTCGCAGCTGCGGGCGCGCGATGATTAAGACGGCATCCAGGAATTCGTAGTGAGACAGGTCGAGGGGTAGCAACACGAGGCTTCGCGGGAGGGGAGCCACGGCACGACCTCTCCGACTCCAACCTAGCCGCCAGTCGCGCAGCCTCTGCCTCAGCCTTCGACCTCACCTCCACAACCCGGAAGATATGCTTCGTCGTAAATAGTTTCCAACCATTCACTCCCCACCCTGGGAGTCTCACGTGGTATTTCACACTGGTTATGATCTCGGGCGGGAAGTCAGAGGTGGCGTCAGCCTCGACTGGGGTGACGGGCAGGGAGGGAGCGCTGTTTGGGATCCAGTGGCTGATAGCGTCGTTGGGATGATCAGTGGTGGAGCCTGCGTTATTGTTGTTGTCGGCTTGGAGTGCGCCGTGAAGGCGGAGAGATACTGATGTGCGCTTGGGGCTGGTCTTGGGGCTGGTCGATTTGCGGATACCGGCGGAGTTGCGCGCGGGTTTATTAGATGCCTTCCGGGCTGGCATGGTGATGATAAGGATTTCGCCTTTTTGGATAAGGGATATCTGGGATGAGAACTCAGAGAAGTTCAAATTTCTTTGAGCTATTGGCGTTCTTTGTTTTGCCGTTAGACGCTCCCTGGAAACTGACCCGGATGGAGGGATAAAGACACTAACCTTATAAAATATTGGCTGAAGACGACAATATGAAGAAAAGGATACGAATACCAGTTGTAGTGCTCTGAGAGCTTCGTATATAGACTGGTTGAAAAGAGAATTTTTAGTTATAACCAAAATAAGCTTTCGAAGTGATGTGTGAGAAGGGAGGAGGAAATGCGGAGAGGAGGTTGGTCCATATGCCGGGGCATTTTCAAAATGACTGAAAAACGTATGGTTAATGGCTAGCCTTACCACGGTTACACCTGCTTAATCAATTAAGCTTTCGTCTAAAGAATAACAGGAGATGGTCTTCATTAGTGCCATGTCTCCCCTGCCACCTGTTTCCAATTTCCAAAGTTGGAAGGAAGCTTCAACTAACCGTCATCTGTGTTTAGACTCTCCGACTATTGCACGGTTGAGCAACAATGAAGTCGAGGTTGCATCGTGATGAAGAAGACCCAAAGGATAAAGTGAATATGGTAGAATGACCTCGACCAAAGAAATATATAGACCTACAACAATGGCTCTATGGTGATAGCCTCTCTTTGACTGTAATGTAGTATATAAGAACGGCAGGTACGGCTCGGTCGTGCCTTCCTGTTAAATCATATTGGATACAGCGAGCTGGCCACTAGCCAAACTCTAAGTGAGCCAAGAAGAACCATGCACCAAGAGCATCCTCTGAAAAAGAAGTATGATCCAAAATGCGTACCAGTCCGCAGAGTGTCAGCCTGGGAGCAAGAGCAAATTGAGAAGCGGCAGAGGCATCTGAAGGTATTCAAGGGTCAGAAGTGGCAGAAATTACACCGTGAGAATGAGTTGCGTAAAGCAAAGGCAGCGGCAGCTGGCGTAAGGTATGTGAGGCTGTCCTCGGTTCGTTCCTCATCGATTGCACCGAACAAGGTGGCGAGGGTATCAGCGGCAAAGAGAACTCCAGTAGTGAGATTCACAGCCAGAAAGGTACAGAAAACCCAGTGGCCGAGTGACGTTGAGGTGAATTAACATCAACCGACAGAAGAACTCCTATAAGCCGCGCGAACATTTGACACCCCAGTCTACGAAGAAAACCTCCACGAAGAACAAGATACCCCTTTCCACTTATCACCCTCGGCCGAAAAAGTACCGGTATAAAAGAGGGCCACCACCACCAACACCGTTAACGTTACAAAACATCAAGAAATTCAGGATGGAAGAGAGAAGAAAACGAAAAGGGCGTAGGGGTGACTATGACGACTTCGAGATTGACGCAGCCGCAGATGCCGTATCACGCCTGCACAAATTGATCTCAGAAGACGCCAACAGTGTGGCTCTGATCCGCGGAGTTCGGCTTATTCGGATGCTGCGCGACAATGCACCACCCCGGGAAATAAATCCTACTCTCGAGCACGCTGAGAACGTGTTGTTCCAGATCATAAACCAGGGCTACGACATCTCTGATATCAGGCTGCAGTCTGACAAGGTCCAGAGGCTCAGCGGGGGCACCCGACCGAGTAAGCCCCTCCCTCGCATTGTCGCGGCCCGGTGCACTAACTTGCCCTTCAGCAGCTCCCCGACTAGCCGAAGAGGACTTGTCCGAACGCAGGAAGCCGGCCGAAACAGAACTCGGGCAGGAAGCCACCACTGGACCCTCTGAAGCCCCCCTTGCAGCCACCAAAGGAGCCCCCGAACAACACAACAAACCTAGCAAACCCAAACATGGCAACGGACGGGTACCCGCGGATTCTTTAACGGTCCCCGTCATAGCTGAAGAAGACATCCGCGAACGCGGCAAGTCGAGAAAACCCGAACACGGCAGTGGTCGGGAAGCCACGGGTTCTCCTCCAGCCCCCGCTCCAGCCGCGAGAGACACCCCCGAACGCACCAGGCCGACCCAAGCCGACCATGGGAGCCGACAGGAGAACCGGCAGGCAGAAGCACCACTGGATGCCGGTAGCCGCCACAGGCAACCCCCAAAGGCTCAGGCGCCCGCATCCTCCGTTGGCGACAATTTGGATCCACCTTCGCCTGTACTCCACGATAGACAGCCTGCTCCAGCACCAAAACCAGTCCACACCCAGAGTCACGAGAAAAAGCGACCTGAGGCATCATTGGACACCACCACATTCCACAAGCAACGCCACAGCTCTCAAGCGTCTGTGTTCTCCGCTGGTGACGATTTGGATCCACCTCCACCACCACGCCCCGCCGGACAGCCTCTTCCAGAACCCAAACCCGCTCCCATCCAGAGGCAGCAAGACAAGCGCGCGGAGAAAACACCCGAAGCCAGCACGCGCGCTAATCGACTTACAAAATCGAACGCATCTGCGTCTTCTCTTGGGGGCCCCTTAGACGACCCCTCATCACCACAGCGCGTGAGCCTTGCTGCCCCATTATCCAGACCCTCCCCCCTCCACCGACAGCAAACGGTGCGAACCAGCACAGCTCCGGAAGCTAGCGGCCGATCCCCCCAGCGGCCCCAATCCAATGCATCCACCTCGTCCCTAGCCTCCCGCTTCGATCGCCCCTCATCACCCCAGCGCGGGAGACAACCTGCACCATTACTCAGACCTTCCCAACTCCAACAACAACAGCAAAATGAACGACCCAGCACAGCGACAGGACCAAGCACCCGGCCCCCTCAACGCCCCCAATCCAGGGCCTCCGTCTCCTCACGCACCTCAAGCTTCGCCATCCCCCGCTCTCCCCCTCGCGGAAGACAACCTCCCCCCCTCCCATCCCAGCCCCACCGACAACAACACCCCGCTCGCCCCGGCACAGCCCCCGCATCAAGCGCCCCGTCCAACAAGCGCCCCCGATCCAGCGCCTCCTTCTCTACACGCACCTCTACCCTCGCAGCCCCCCGCTCGCCACCCCGCGGCAGACAACGCGCAACCTCCGCCGCCACTCCACCACCCCCTAAACGCCGCCGCCCTCGCACAACCACAAGCCCAGACCGCTACCCCGCCTCCGACTCGCCCTCCCCCCCACCCCCGCGCGCCCCCGGCATCCCCCCCCGCCCGCGCTTCAAAGCCAAGTCCTCGATAACAGACCGCGAGGACAAGGCGTCGCGGTCCATCATGCACCCCGCGTCTGAGCCGCTCGCGAAGCTCACGGATTTTGAGAAGGCGATGACGAGGCGGGACTTTAACGGGGTCGGGAGGCGGCAGATGGTGGAGCATCCGAGTTTTAGGAAGGCGAGGGAGATGGGGAATGTTAATTTTAAGCATGTTAGGCTTGTTAATCGGGCTGGGGGGAGGAGGGAGGAGAGGGTCGTGGAGAGGAGTGTGTTTGAGAGGATTGGGATGCCGCCGGGGTTGGGGAGGGGGGTGCAGGCGGGGGCGGGACTGGCGGGACAGGCGCAGGCGGCGCAGGCGGCACAGGAGAGGGCTGGATCTGCTGTCCCCTCGGCGGTGGCGGCGAGAGCGAGGTCGCACTCGCTAGGTACGAGCGTGGGAACTGCGAATGAGCAGACGATTGAAGATCTCATCGCTGCGCAGTACGGACGTAGCGAGGCGGGCGGGGATGAGGAGGAGGGTGTTGTGAAGTGATACTTTTTATTTGTATCCACGCTGGTTTGTATGGGGTTGTGTTTTGTTGATACTCCTACCTCTTCAAGATTGGTGGAGGGGGGGGGGAATTGCTTCGCTGGGAGCTTTTGAGGGGTTGGAGGGGTAGAGTGTTGGCGGTACCTCTTTGAAAGACAGAGGGGGGTGAGGCTGTGGGGGGTAGTGGGTAGAGTGGGAGAGAAGAATGTTTGTTTACCTGGTCTGGCTTCTTTGCATCTCGCATCTCGCATCTTGCATCCGCGCTGGAGGAGTGGATGGGTGGATTGGACTGGTGCATGCATACATACATACATACACACAGACGTAACCCCTTTATATCTCAGCTACCACCTTACATGGCATCCAGCAAAAATGCAAGAAACCCATCTCGTAATCATCCCATCATCATCAAAATCACCCCACCTGAGATTCCTACCAACCGCCCTTTCGTGTTTGTGTTTGTGTTTGTGTTTGTTGTAGGGTTTTCAAATCCCAATCACAACGCCCACTCTGGTCGAGCGCAAAACCCCCTTTTTTATTTGGTACATTTTTATAAGGAATCCTTGGGGGTGGGGGTTTATGTTGTGTGTATATGTAGGTGGCATTTGAAATTTAACCAACGTAGATGGGATGGATGGAAGTTTGTGCGTTACAGTGGTGTTTGTTTGGACGACGTCCAAAATAAGAACCACCCACACACGAATTCTTAGCGCGAGAATAGGTCCAACTAGGTCACGTGTACACCTTCAATCCACCCCACCCCCCGTTTATGCGTTATACCTTCTTTTAGGGACTGAAGGGTTACAGATGCGCTAAACATACTATTTATACGTGTATCCCAAAAACCGTATCCCAAAAATCGAAAGAAACCTCTTAAACACGATCCCATATCTCCACCGTGGGGAAGCTATGGGCAGGGAGGGTGGGGGCCGTTACAGGGATACTGATGCAGAACCCACAAGAGTCGCTAGAGATGCAGAGGTGGATCCTGTGGGTTTCTGTGCTCACGACGACGACGACGGTCACTCACAATCACCAACTCCAAAAAACCCCAAATTCTCAAAAAGAACAAAGAGCAGAAAGACTTTCAATTAATCAAATCTCGACTGACCCGTCCTAGCTAGTACAAGTTTTGTTACAAAAAGGTTTGTAACAAAAAAAATAGAGAACGGTAAAAAGAGTAGAGTAGAGTAAGTGGTGTCTGTGTGTGTTTGTGTGTTGTAATAGTCCCAGCTAAAAAACAGGCCAGTCAAGAGCCTTTCATCACTCTTTCCATTCCCACTCCCCCCATTCCGTTCCATAATCATCAAAACCCAGCACAGCACAGCAAAGCAAAAAGGCCAGCTCAGCCAGCCTGGCCTGCGTGTATTCCCATCGTATCATCAATAACCCCCCTACCCCCATTCTCACGAACAGAAATAGAGGGTCTTCGAGATGTATCGCCCCCGCAGCCGGGGGGGGGATAGAGAGCTCGGAATTAGAAGAAACGGAAGTTTACTCCTCTCCTTCCTCCTTGGCCTTCTTCTTGGACTTCTTGGTCACGGGTGCGGCGCCCTCCTTTTTGCAGTGCACGACTAACCGGGTCCAGGACTCTTCCTTGTCCCACTCGAAGCCGGCGAGGACGGGGGATTCGAGTTCGTCATCAGCCTTTGGGGGAGGGGGAGCGGGGTTAGTCTTGTTTTATTTTGAAATGATGATGGAGACCCCGGATATCCGGATGAGTGACAGGAACATACCTTCTTCCTGAACTGCTTGTAGATTGCATCTAATGCATCCTTGATGGTTACGCCCTTCAGGTTCCGTGCTGTTACCTCAAGTCCGAGGGGGAAGTGTAGGTCGATCTTCTTGACCGGGGGGGTGGTGAGGAATTTCTTCAGGTACTCCTTGTCCTCCACAGTCGTGGGCGACTTGTTGATTCTCCTGTGATGGAAGCCATGGTCAGTCTATGTTCAGATGGTCGATGGTATGTGTGGGCAAGGACAGTGTATGTGTATGATGAAATGCATGTAGTGCGGGGTAATGAGCGAGGCGTATCTTACCAGTTGAGCTTCTGGGTCTCCTTTGCAATGAGGAGGTCCGTTCCTTCTTTTTCTGTTCGTCGTTCATTGTCAGTAAAGTTCATTTACGATGTCAGATGCAATGGATGGCGTGTTGGGGCTGGAGGGGTTGATGATTGATGATTGATGATGTGACGTACCTAAGTCGTTGATGTTGAACACGCCTGCAGCTGTTGAGCTCATGCGGCGATGGCCCTTCTCCTTTGGTGGCGACGACGAGAGACCCTGGACGGCGGAGTCGACCTTGGTGAGGGGTACATTATCGATGTCGGCCATGATGAAGGTGGGTTGATGGAACTGGCTCTGATGTGAGGCAGTTGCGTGGTTGATGGATGGTGAAGACTCGCTGGGGAGTCAATCGGTATCAGTGTGTGGAGGAGGTGAGGTTGTATTTATAAGTGAAGACAAACAAGTGGAAGCTTGCTTGAGGTTTGGCTTTGGGGGTTTGAAGTTTGAAGTTTGGAGTGTGAAGTTGAAGATGAAGATGAAATGAGGGGGACAATGGAAGTGACGTTTATAGGATGGCAGTTAGGACGACGATTCAGGTACCTGACGTTGTGTGAATTGATTTGACTGATTGAAGGTGTGTGATGTGATGGAGTACGGTTCTGGTTGGGAGTGAAGAAGTGGGAGGATGGAGTTAGATAGGTAGGAGGAAGTGGGAGGAAGTGGGAGATAGGTGGGAGGAAGTACGTGATAGGAGGACCAGAAGAGGGGAAGGGAGGAGGGGGTGTGATCTCCGGGATGGGAGGGGATTGGGGGGGAGGAGGGAGGGAAGGAGGGGGGATTGGGATGGATTGGGAGGGATGGGGCGTATGAGAGGGTTTGGGTGGTTTTGGGTGTCTCAGGGTGCCTGCCTTTGCTTGTATTTGCCCGTCTTTGGCTGGTATATACAGATACTGCCATATTGATTGATTGCATACAATACAATACAATACCATACATTACCATACCACCGTGGCTGTGACTGAGGCAAAGTATCAAGCAAGTAGCACGTAGCACGTAGCAAGCACACGACGCATACGCATCGCCCATACGTACAGTTACATATCCTTACCATACTTTCTCATACCGTACGTAGTGTACAAGTACATTGATTGGCGATTGATTGGCGAGCGATTGGCATCCATAGCGGGGGTTGCGTCCAAGTCGCGTGAGCAAGGGCAGGCAGGAGGGGCGGAGCTTGCCGCATGTAGCTAGGCCGCTACCTGAAATCCGGGGGAAGATGTGGAGTCGCAGAGCTGAGCTGCCGTCACTGCCAGAGCTACTGGTCGCTACTGGTCGCTACTGTATCGCTAACTTTGTACCCACGTAAGGAACCCAGGGTAGAGAGAGATGGAGACCCACAGCAGCAACGACAGGTGCTCTGGGGACGGATGAGGGATGAGTTGGGAATGAGGAGTTGGGATCGGATATGGGGATAGTTACTGCCATATTAATACCGACGATGGTAGTATTCGCTCTATCGACCTCTAAAGTGCGAAAAGACGACATCCTCATACCTGGTGCGCTGTACAGTAGAGTACAGTACGGTCGAGTACAGTAACACCGTCCATCCATCCATCCATCACCCCTCCCCTCCCCTCCCCTCCCCAGCGATCCCGAGGGCCTAGACCACTTGATTGGCTGGCTGTTTGCTCATCGCCGTCATTCCCGTATCACGCGTTATCAACCAGCCAGTGTGATTGATGATGGCCTGCTCCCCCGAAACAAAACCCCTCCTTTGTCACAGTACCTGCGTCCATTGAGCACGTAACGGATGGAAGTGTAGAGATGGATGGTGTGTACAGTACCTCGGTCGGGGTGGTGGTGTGGTGGTGGTGGTGGATGGGAAGGGGCAGGAGGGGCAGGAGGGGCTTGACGTATACAGTACGGCTTCAGGTGAATGAATGCATTGGCAATCACGGGGTCTAGTAGTGTGAGCAAAACGGCTTCGGCGGCTCTGGAGCAACTTCCTGATCTGGAGCGTTGTGGATAGCTTCAACGCAAGCAAGGGCGTGGAGTACCACTTCACCAAGTATCATCACATCATACCTTCCGACTCGTACTACTACTCTACCTCTTACCCCGCAGGTATTCACAAGACCGTCTTGCTTACCTGCATTCCAGTCTCTGGGAATGGGATCTTGGATGCATGAAACTGAGGGGGGGATCTAGACTCCAGAATGAGGCCTTTGATATATGCAACTGAACTGACAGTAGATCCCTCACAACAGACTCCAGGATGAGGTCTTTGATATCAGGTTCAGAGGCACCTCTTAAACGGGCTCGAGAATGGATGGGTTTACTCCACGAGCATCCGGCAATGGAACTGATGGTGGATCTATTACAACAGGCCCAAGAATGGATGAGCATACCCCACGAGCATGCAATAATGAAACTGACAGTCGATCTCAATAGACTCGAGAATGAACGAGCATGCTGGATGCCGATACAGGACAAGGATGAAGAGGCATACTGCACTGCTATACAGAACTGACTCCGAAGACACATACACGGCCATATAAAACAACTGACTCGGTGAAGAAACACACAGCACAACCATACAGAACAACAGAGTCAAGACTGAAGACACATACTGCACAGCCTTATAGAACAACCATACAGAACAGCAGACTCAAGACTGAATAACACAACACAACCGCACATAACAACAGACTCAAGAACCAAGCACATAATGAACAACCATATGAACAACTATACAGAACAGACCCAAGAGTAAAAAGCATACATGACCACACGTAACAACAGGATCAAGAACCAAGCACATACTGAACAACCGTATGACAACCATACAGAACAGACTTAAGAGTAAAAAGCATACATGACCACACATAACAACAGGCTCAAGAACCAAGCACATACTGATCAACCACACAGAACAAACACAGCTTTTATTTCTATTCCCTCCATCATACCCACGACGAGCACAACCACTACGAATGCCCAACAATCTTCTTCGGCTGATACAGCTCCTCCAAATACTTCTCCTCCTCCTCCGTCAACACCTTCCCCCTAACCCCCAACGCCTCGTCAATCCTCGCCACACTACTAAACCCCACAATCGGACTCGTCACCCTCTTCCCCACCCACGCCAACGCAACCTCACTCGGCGTCCACCCCCTCTTATCCGCCACCTCCCCCACCCTCTCCACAATCCCCCTCTCCACATCATCCAACTCATTCCCCTTACTCCTCACCGTCGTCCCATGCTCCTCCGCCCTCCTCGCCAACTTCCCCCCCGCCAACGGCGCCCACGGAATCAATCCCACGCCCGTCTCATTACAGAACCGGATCATCTCCCGCTCCTCCTCGCGGTACAGCAGGTTATAGTGATTCTGCATACTCACAAACTTCGTCCACCCATTCTTCTCCGCCACAAACTGCAGCGTCGCAAACTGCGTCGCCCACATGCTGCTCGCCCCGATATACCGCACCTTCCCGCTCTTGACGAGGTCGTGCAGCGCCTCCATCGTCTCCTCGGGCGGCACCGTCGCGTCGAACCGGTGGATCTGGAGGAGATCCACGTAATCCGTCCCGAGGCGGCGCAGGCTCTCATCGAGCGCCTTGAAGATGGCCGACCGCGACAGCCCAAAGTTGTTGACGTAGTCCTTGTTGGCGGCCAGCAGCTTGCCGTCGAGCAGCGCGCCGCGGTCGCTGAGATTCTCCATCACGCACCCGTTGAGCTTGGTCAGGATCACGAGCTTGGAGCGCGGGAGCGAGTAGTGCCGGATTGCTTCGCCGATTATGGATTCGCTGACCCCGTTGGAGTAGACGTTGGCGGTGTCCCAGGTGTTGAGGCCGCGGTCGTAGGCGGCTTTGAGGAGGGGGAGGGCCTGGGAGGGGGGTGTTAGTTTGGCTTCTTCATCGGCGTACTGGGACTTGCTTGTCTGATGTGAGGGGATGGTGTGAGGGGAATGCGAGATTGCGTGATCAAACGCAGTTACAATGTAAAAATCGAAGTGCAAGTAAGAGAGAAGAATAAAAACAAACCTCATCCCTCTCAATAATCCACGGCAGCGTCTCCCGGCTCCCAAAACTCATCGCCCCCAAAATCGGCACGGACACCCTCAACCCGCTCTTCCCCAACCTCACATACTCGGCCTTGCTATTCTCCAGCCCCGCCGCGAACTGCTCTGACGGTGTCGCCATCGTTATCTATCTCCGGTTTAAAATCGTCTCGACTTTTCTAATGGGGTACGCCTTTGGATTACTTCAGGTCGGCGGTCTTTGCTGGTAGAACAAACTCGAGAGAGAGAGAGAATAAATGTGTTGTGTTGTGATGCGGTGGTGGTTATATATACTAAGGCCACTATACATCTTTACCCCCCGGGTACCACAACCCCCACCCCCCACTTACTCACTCCCAACCCCTCCATCACCAGCGCCGTCCCACCGTGATAAACCCCACCAATCACCCCATCCCGCCATCAACGGACAATAAGAAGCCGTAACTCCGACACCTCTTCAACAACCCCCTTCCCCCCGTGGTGGTGGTATAAGTGGATCCCATGCTTTGTCATCTCAGCCCACGCACCGGGATTAACACACCCCGCCGTCCTCTTTTGCATACGGAATCACGACATACATCGCCAAGTTGGCTGCTGTGTCGGATCGCCCTGTCTTATTAAGCAGCAGACGGACTAATGCAGAATAGGTTGCGGCGTGGGTGGGCCAGGATTTTTTGTCGGATTTAAGAATGCCTTGTTCCCGTTTCTGTGGAGAGGGGGATGGATAGATAGGTAGGTGGGTGTGAGTCAATGGAGGGCGGAGAATTGGAGTTCCTGGCCGGATTGTGGCTTGATGCGGTTTGTTTGGTGGTGAGGTGTAAGTTTATGGGTTATGCGGGATGGGTGGGGTGGGATGGGGATGTGCGGGCTTATATTCGGGGTGGTGTTGGGTTTTGGTATATTTTTGCGTCGCCATTGTCATCAAATCGTCTCTCATCTAATGCTATCCCCATGCTGCCGCCTGCTCATGAAAATGCAATCTCGCATGCCCATCCATCAATATAATCTTTGATCAAATGCACCCTCCTCGCCCACAAAAAACACAATCATCCCAACCAACCTACCCCCTCACACCACCCCCCTTCCTCCTCCTCCCCACCATCCCCAGCACCACCTCCTGCGCCCCCTCCTCCCCCTCAAACCTCTCATTCCCAACCATAACAACCTTAACCATATTCCCAAACCCAACCGCCACGCTCCTCCTCCCCACCCTCGCCACCGTCTCACACCCCGTAACAAACAACTGCTGTCCGCGCCCCCCACCATCGTTCTCCCCGCCCAGATCAACACTATGCCTCTCCCCCTTCGCAGACAGCGTCCAGGCTTCCCAGCCATCCGACTCTTCAGCGCGCTGTGCACGCGACGCACCCGCGCGACGACGACGGAGGCCCGCCACGCTGACGTTGTCGTCGGGCGAAGAATGCCTAGAAGCGCGACGCTTCGCGACGCCCACGATAGCGCCGCAGGGTAGGGCCTGCCAGGGCCCGTCGTGCGGGACTTTATGGATAGTCAGGTCCGCGGACGTCCAGGTGTTGCAGGGTGGGTCTGTGGCGGGCTGCGAGGGCGCGGTGCAGATGAGGTCGCTTTCTTGGGAGGGGGAGTAGGTGCGGAGGATTGGGGAGCCGGAGGTGCGGCTGTTGTAGGCTAGGGAGAAGGAGGTGAGGCCGGCGTGGCCGCAGAAGGCGCGGCGTTGGGAGGTGTGGAAGCATTGGAGGGATGAGGGGCGGGCGTCGAGGTCGGTGAAGGTGTGGAGGGTTTGTTGGGAGGAGATGTGGATTAGAGTCGCGGTGGTGTCGGTGATGGCTAGGAGGAGGCCTAGTTTGGGTAGTGGGAGTATGGCCTTGACTTTCTTGGGGTTGTCAGGGGTGAATATTGGGATATTGACGGACTCCCACTTGTCACCAAGCTGCGACGCGAGATGGATAGAGCCTTTCGTAGTGAGTGCGACGATGTGCAAGGTAGGCTCTGCATCTGCGATAGTAGCTAGTATGTGTCAGCAATATTCTCACAGAAGATAATGCCTGCTTTATTCTCTCAATATGAGAAGGCGATAAAACTTACGTTTGACCGCAAACTGCTTGGCGGAGGAAATCACGCCCTCCCATGGGTGTAGTTCAACTATCTGATTTGCAGATTCAAGATGAAAGTTGACCTCTATTAACGACCCGCTCGTCCAGACAAGTAGCAACGAAGCAATCGCTCCAGGTTTGGGAGGTCTGAACGAGAACAATGGAGGCGCCCGGGATTCGGTTCCTATAATACCAGATGGCCCCCACTGCTTCTCGTTGATATTCCACAACATCAGTCTCCCAGTCACAGAGAGAAGCGCGACCCACTCCGCTTGCTCGTCGATTGCAATAGAAAGGATCGGAAATGGGTTCAGTTCGTTGGTCGTAGGCGATATATAGTGACTCCGATCATTTTGACGTAGATCCCAGACTCTAATGCGACGATCCAGGCCAACAGAAACAACCACGCCGTCTGGCGACGCAGAAAGCATGACAACGTCAAGACCGTGCCCTGGAGTCAGTGTGGTAACCGTCATTAATGGATCCTCCTCATGAATTGTGCCGTCGTCATCCTGACCCGTGTCCTCCTCGTTCCAGAGGAGGTAATTCATGAGCAATGAAACGGCAGCAACAACGATAAGAACGCTCACAACAAATATAGTTGACTGATTTCTGGCAAAGTCATACGCGGCGGGCAGAAACCTTCTGACGCCTGCATTAGTTGGTGTTCGGTCCGACGATTCAAGCACAAATACTAAGGGGTCATAGACGCGAGCAACGTAGCCATGCGTGTCTGGCTTGATAACGTGGATGACTTCCCGCGCGGTCTCATGGTCCTGCATCCGGAGCCAGGCCGTTGGAGACCTCGCTTGGTTGATGTCGACGGATAGACGCGTGGCTGGGGTAGGTGATCGCAGTGCATGGTCTGGGCGAACGAGTTTAAATGCTCGTGATAGCGTCCGAAGAAGAGACTCATTGTCGAAGAAGTGTCCTTGTAAAACCAAGACGGAGCAGACCATTACAATGGTTCCAGCGATACGTGTGGAGATTGGAGTTTTTCCACTGAGCACGGCGTTCACCCACGCATTTCGGCTCTTGGGTTTTGCAGCACCGAGCTTTTTGCGTTGGGATTTCACCGTTTCTAAAGAGTCACTCAGCTCAGTTCTTCGGACATCGACGCTCAGGACGGCCACGAAGAAGGTAAGCAGTAGGACAAAATCGAATATCAAGGCAACTGCTGCAAAAATGCAAAAGGCAGCAACACCAGGCGCGACGACTTTAGACAGGAGGTAGAGGATCAGCAGATCCTGGCCGACGCCAGCCAGCGCAACAGGACCTATATGGCCAAGGGCCTCGGCAATTCTTCTCGATGTCTTGCTTTGGGACGGAGTTATAATGACAGCGTTTACGAGGCGGAACATGTTCTCCAGCCCTACTGCCATGACGACGAGGGGATATACCTCTCGGGGGATTCTTGAGAGATCAATCTTTAGGATGGCACAAATTGTGAAGCTCCCTACGATAGAAATAACCGTTTGCGCAACAACCGTCAGCATCAAACCGAAACGAGACTTGAGCGCTCGCAGCTTCGTCAAGCTCAGCATAAAGTATATCAATGTAGTGCTGTACGCAATCGCAAGGAATATATCATCTTGTAGCGAGAGTGGTTGGAATTTGAACTCGTAGACCTGGCTATTGTTTACTCGGCCATCGCGTGGGTACATGCGCCACGGCTTTGATGATGAGTGTGCCAATGCTTGGGCCTGCCTCTCCCATTGGCGGCCAACAGGAGAGTCTAGCTTATGAACCAAGGTTATGACCAGAGCATCGGCAGCTACGAGACGTTGGTCTTCAAAGCGTTTGCCACTGAACACAATCGAGTGTCTGAGAGTCACATTGACCGATGTGGAGCGTCGTGAACTTTCATTGATGGTGGAAACAATGTCATCATCTTCGGCGATGGCGTCCGGGGAGCAGGACCAGTAAAGAAGCGGCGAATGAAAGAACCACGACTGTTCACTGAGACCATTGATAGCATGAAAGGAGTCTCGCATTTCTAAGCTGAGGGGCGAATCATGGTCCACAGCTTTTCCGAGTCCCGCGGATAGCTTAGGGTCGAAGTTGGTCGTTGGCCCCAACAATGCATCCTGGATCTCCAATCCAGCCAGTAGAACATCCCGCTCCAGGGCTTTCATATAGCTGCCGTGGACCCATATAGATCTCATGACAACGTCTGGCTCAGTGGCGATATTTTCTTGTACTGGTTGCGCAGCGGTCCAGACGTGGTGGGGCAAATTCGACGAGCCATTTGTGAAGTTGTTCGTGTAAAGAAACGGAAATGGGTATAATAAACATGTCGCTAATGCTACTGATATCAGAATCGTAATGACTGGGTGTCGAGAAGTTTCTCGTCCATATTTTGTAAAGCCACGCCGAAGGGGATGCGCGGGGCTTAGACTCGGAGGCTCAGTGGTCCTGATAGAAGTGTTAGATGCCAAACAATACCCCTAAATTTGCTGGAGGTATGGTACTCACCCCCTAAACGGATATAGGAGATACCAGATCATCGCAGCTGGCGCGCAAAGTCCTCTGGTGGCTTATATATTTACAACTGGCCATACAGGCGTCGGTCGAATCTCGGGGGTATGAGCGAGGATATGCAATCAGCATTGGGTCAAAAACTAAAGACAAGGGGCTCAGATGGTCGTAAACACAGTCGCAATGTTATAGTACTGCTGATAATGTAGAGAGACTGCGTTCAGCAAGTCCGCCAGCAAAGAGGTAGATGCTCGATTTCATGGAGGGGCAAGTCTCTGTCCTCGAAGACTTTCACGCGATAGGCAAAAGTAACAAGTGGGTATTCGTCCCAGATACCATCGGGAAATTTGGGCTCCTGTCACTGTAAAATTACTTCGAGGGCAGCGGTCATTCAATGGTTTGATGTAGTGCGTTGTCTTGACATGTTGTCTTGCCTTGTAAGACATGTCGTCTGGATAAATCGTCTCGCTTATCTTATCGTGCCTTCCGCGACAGATAACGCCGGTTCTGGCCACCAGAACAGAACATTCCAGTAGGAATAATATACAGTATCACAGAGGCACCTTATCCATGAGGAATGTGTTGTTCAGCTTACCGATGTACTGGCCATTCTTATCACGGTGGCATACCACTTGCCAGACGCCGAATAGGCCGTCAGTGGTCGCTGTAAACCACACTGGTCCGCAGTTACCAATAGGACCTGATTCTGTGGTTGTTAAAAGGATGATGCGTAAGGAATAGAACATAAAACTATGAATTGTTTATTTACCAGCAGGGTATGGCTACCTGGCGGGGTCAGTTGTGCGCACCTTGAAGTGATCCTACCTGTTAGAATCGTTGACCTCTCTCGTTTTGCGTCTTGATAACAGGTGCAACGGCAAAAAATTATATTTAGAGATTTTTTGGGAGTCTCTCCACACAGTATCTTCGATATAGATGTCGCCGAAGAGCACCAGAGTCCTGGTTTAGGGCCTGTCGTTAATCCGTGGTGCACGGCTCAACTTCCATATTGATAAGATCCGTGCCTTAATCTATCGACGGCAGGGCTTCAGGCACGAGCCTCCTTTGCAAGGCTACAGAAGAATGATTTTCAACAGGCATCCAAAAATTGTACCCGAGATTATAAATGCATGGTGAGTCCGTGGTCTCCAGAAAAGCCACGGACATTCTCGGACCCAATCCGTCCCGCACACCCCGAATGAACCCTCCACAGCGCTGGAACAGTTTATGTATGGTCGACGGACCAATTCTTCCGCGAGCCCGACAATTCTCCGTATAAGGGCCTCAGAGCGAAGTGCTTTGATCCCACCGCCCCAGTACGCTATTGTCTACCGAATGCTGCCCTCAATTCGATATCCAGCAAAAATACTCGCATAAAACTCGGCACGGGTAAATGCCCAAAGCTACGGCATCCCAGCAATACGAGCACCAACAACCCTATCCCCCGCGTCCCTGCGACCCGAAGCCGCGCCATCATTAAACCCACGTTTAGCCAATTTACCCCCGTCGCCGTCCAGTCCCTAAACGGGTCCAGGGCAATCTTAACATTCACCTAAATCAGGAAGCAATTGCGACGCACGTGATGGCAAGCGGATACCCGGACACTCCCTACGTCGATCGCTGGAAACCAGGGTCTCTTCGTTGAAGACAAAACATATTGCCCGATGTCAGAGCTTCTTATCCTTGACCCCTGCGGAGCTGTGATGACCACGCAAGCTTCTGGTGAAATGACCACGCAGGCTTCTTCTGAAGGGAGTGGATTACGACCAACAGCAGCGTCGGCGCGGTCCGTGCGAGTCGTCACACCTCCATCCAATCGCTAGCCTTGAGTTGAAGAGTGGGTTTCGGCATGCGGGGGATGCGACGGGCTAGAGAGGGGCTACTGTCCGTGTCGTTCTGGAACATGTGCCATTAGGAATAGTCACTGGAATGGAGCGGTAGTGGCGAAAAGAATTTCTCCGATAGGGTCGCTGGTGATGATCAGGCCCTGAAGGATTTTGTGGAGGCTGGGGGGGAGGGATTGGAAACGGTGCGCGTGCGGTAGGTACAGAAGTTGCGGTTGTGCGCTGCTAGTTGGGGACATGCTTGTACATCTGTATTTCAAGGAAGGGGTGATCGAGTGTAAAAGTAAAGCGTAAGTGACCAAGTAATTGAACGAACATATCTAGCTCACAGTTCAGAGGCGGGATAAAGGGTTCGTAAATAGGGTTCATAAGTAATTATATAGTTAGATTGACATTCTAGACACGCTCAACATTAACAATTTCGCCGTTCGCCGCTAATGCCACCTTCTTCTTCTCTATCGACGTCTTGACCGGCGTCGGTGAGCTAAAGATCTCGTCCAGCTCCTCGAGCGTCCTGTTTTTTGTTTCCGGAATGAAAAAGTAGACGCACGTAGCCTGCACGGCACACCATATGCAAAACACAATGTACGTCTTCCAGCCAATATCTTCCAGGGCGATAGGCCAGGCAAATTGGTTGAGCAAGTTGGCCATGTTGACTGCCAGGCCCGAGAATGCCATGCCCTTTGCTCGCATCTCGAAGGACAGGACTTCGACGGGGAACAAAGCCTGGAGAGGCGTGAAGCCTATCGAGTATATTGAGCCGAAGAGGAAGATAAAGAAGAGCATGACGTCGGCAGCAGCCTTGTTAGCCTTTCCTGAATCTTGGTAGATGCCGGAAGCAATGCACATTCCCGCCCAGACAAGACAGCATCCCACATTGCCGAATATAAGGAGCGGGCGGCGGCCAACGCGGTCGACGAGGACGGCTCCTACAACGGCAAAGAAGAACTGCTGAAAGTTGTTGGCGAGGTTGAGGTTCGCCTTTCGGATGGTGCCCACGACTCCAGCGGTGTCAAGTACGGCAGAAAGAAAGTATGATAACACGGAATTGCCAGCCCACTGGCCAAATATACTGATCATGACGTTGCAGAAAAGTCGATAACGAGAAGCGCGAGTTCGGAACAGGGCGCTGTAATCCCACCAGCGCTTATCAGAACCGTTCATCTCGAGATACTCTTCGTACTCGCGCAGTTGAAGGGTGACCCATATACTATCCGGATTGCCTTCGCCGTGATATTTGGTCAGCATTCTTTTGGCTGCGTCGAACTTTCGATTGACGTAGAGCCACCTGGGAGACTCTGGGAGGAGGAACACCATAATGACAATTATTCCAGAGAACAGGAGTTGTAGCCACACAGGTATAGCCCATGAAATAGTCCCTGTGAGATTGTCTGCACCGCGAGCAGCTGAGCTGGCCACAATGGCGCCGGTAAACCTGAGAATTATTAGATTTCACCCATACCAATTGGTCCAAAAGACTTACCAAAACGTGTTATACAAGGCCGTCACAACACCACGGTGCGCCGGATGAGAAACTTCGACAACATACATGGGCCCTGCCGCAGACGCAATGTTGACACCGAAACCAAGCAATACACGACCAGCCATAAATTGACCAGTACTTGCATTCCCCGTCGTCAATCCCTGAATGATCGTGCCGAAAACGACAATTATAGCACCGATGAACATGCCAACCCTACGCCCATAGGTATCCAGCGCCGGACCAACAAATGGTAGCGACGCCACACCACCAATCTGATACATGGCAGACACAAGCGCTTGCCACGGACCTGTTGCTTTTCCATTGAAATAGTCGAGGAATTGATGATTGATGGTGAGTGCGTTGAATAGTGAAGCGTCATATCCATTCATCGTTGAGCAGAGAAATCCTAGTAAACAGCATAGGTAGAGCACGACCGAGACCCGCGAAAACGCACGAGGCGGCTCGAGGATGACGGCTTGGTTGAAGGCTTCATTTCCATCGATGACCTTTTCCTCCACAACATTCTTTGGATTTTCCTGTAAAGTTAGTATTGGTTCTTGAAAATTGCGAGGTCCCCGGCTCACCTGGTCTTCGGTGGTTGTAGATCGGGTGATTGGGTCGCCTCGGCTCTTGTCGTAGTAGTCAGTCATCTCCATGTTGAGGTTGATGCCGCTGGACGAGGAGCCCCGTCGCCTCGTAAACATGCAGTTTCCCCCCTAGAACAGGACCGCTCTGTTGGCACTATCCGGGGATCCAAGAGAGGCTTGGGACGAGTATCTCGATATTTTTCGAGGCGGCATGACAAGCAAGCAGAATGGAAAGATTATCCCGGGGGAGGGAGGGGAACATGTACATTCATATCTGCAAGCCAACACTCACTAATGGCTTGTAAACAGCTTCAAGGATGGCGGCCCGTGTGTCGCTCACCACACTTCCACCACGCGAAGAGAGCTGTCTTGCCCCAAGTTTCACCCCTCGCCCACATCAAGCGCATTTTAATGCATGTATATGTACGTACCCCAAGATATTACAACGCCGTCGGTCTAGGCGGAGAGGCAATTCCGCTGGGGTTGGAAGGGCTGGAAGGGTGTCTCTGAAGTAAGCTGCAGTGGGATTGGCTTGTGGTTGGCTCGGGGCATCCACACGAGTCTTATTGTGTCCAATATACGGCCCAAAGCAGCACGCTTCTGGCAGATGAGACAGACCAACAGCGTTGGTCAGCGACTGAAGCCTGGTATCACAGTTATGCAATCGCACTGGTCCCATGGCGGTAACAATTTCAATGGTTGGCACTTAGTGGTATGTGCCTACCATGCTCATTGGGCGAGTGGCATCTGTGCGCCAGTCGAAGGGCCTGTATATATTGTGTGAAGGGATTGATCTGCACTTTGATCTGCGCTGTTGGGAGGTCGGCTGCCAAATTCTGGGGCGAATTTTGCGAAGAAAGCCAACGCCATCCGTGTGCTGAAGGTGGTGGCCGCTTCATTTCGAAGGAAAGGCGCGGGGGCATGCTGGGAAACTGTCAATGTTGGCGTCCAAGACGCTCCAAGGAGAAGAAGGACGCTGGACTTGACCCTGTAGTTTGCACTGTAAATGTACATCCTGGTACTTCCGCTCGGCACGGCACCCCAGATTTTCATTTGGGGATAATGGCCATGCGATGCCAAGGGCCAAAGATGGGTCGCCGAATTGCTGTATGAGGTCTAGCATCATGGAGCTGAACCCTCCGGATAAATGCTTCGGCCACTCGGGGTAAAGATGCAGCAGAGTCTGTGATCAAGTCCTTGCCCCCCTTGCCACCATGGGTATATGTGAAGAGTACGTGATAGACACAGGGAATCTTAGATTATAGAGTATGTCGGTATGTATAAATATACTCTCGACATGGCCAATTTGAAAATCCCAGTGTCTCTATTGATATGTTTCCACTTCACCGCTTCACCACAAGGAAAAAGAAAGTACAGAACAGAAGCAAGGGAGTGAAACAGTGTCTCGCGCGGCGCGGGATACTGCCACGAGGAGTCGCTCCAGACCGCCCCTGGCTCCCCTGGCTTCTCGGGTACATCGTCGGCCCGACCAAAAGAAAAGGCTGGCAGAGGCAGCTATTGGTGCTCTGGAAGGTGTGGGCAGGTGTCAACTTCTCCGCACGAGCCGCCTCCATACACTATTGCTCCGCCACAGCGCGCTACTCGTACAGCGCTCGTATCCTGGCGTCTCCGGGGTTTGCTTCCGTGGAGCCACTTGGTCCCAAAGCGATTGCCGGCATGAATGGCACTTATACTGCATCTGACATTCGGAGAATAAATTTCTTACGAGTACTGACATATCATTCGAGGGCTGCCCTGTAAGGCTTTGATACCATTACAAAGTAGAGGCATCTATCTCAATTATGGTTTCACAGGGCAAGAAAAAGATCCCTTGGCGATGGTTTGTATGACAATTCATTATGTATGGTCCCTTCTCTTTGGTATTATCGCAATGGTACACAGGGCCTGTATCCGCACCTGATATCAAGTCGTATCAAGTGTCACAAACCCTCAGCGTGGATCCCCCCCTGTCAAACAGAACGTGGACGTAAAAAAGTGTCTCGGAGAGTTTCATGGAAAAGATTCAGCCCGTAATGAGCCCAACTGCCTTCTTTCCCTTCCTCTTCTTCCTCGCCCTCCTGATCTTACGGCAAAGGTTCCTAACCTTCGCACGGCAGAACTTGAAAGGCTTCACCGCTGCCTCACGGAGCCGGAGTTTTCTCACTTCGCATTTGATGGACTTGAGGAGGCGGTAGTAGCGGTCTTGACGGGAGATAGTAGCCTCTCCGTGGGCTGCAACAAGCTGGCGGAGCGATAGAGCCTCGTTGTCATTAAGCATGCTAATGAGCGGAAAGGCGTGATTTTGGATCTCCAGTGAGACTTCAAGGTAGCTCTCCAGTGTGGAGATGGCTGTCTCCACCTCCCTCACTGTGGCACCCTTCATGTTTCTGAGACGCTTTTCAGCAGCTTCGAGGTTCTTGCGTCGCAATCCGATAAGGTCCCAGAGTTCGGCGTATTCGCAGTACGCATGAAACTTTGCGCCTTGAAGCTTCATGACCTCCTTACGCATCGTATTGCCGGGTTCGACTGTGATCATGTCAGTGATAGAGATTCAGGGGGTTCATCATCAATACATACGGGTTGGGCGCTGATCGCCAAGATTGAGCATAAGCTTTCTTAAGTCCTTCTGTTCCATCATGAGGACCTCTGTGGTTGATGTCAGTGTGGTCTCAGTTGGCAGCAACGGGGCTAGGCTTACTAGAGAATGGGGCATTAGAACAGAGATCGATGGATTCCTGGATCTCCCGCTGGCGATTCTTTATATAAGCCTCAAGCTCTGGGGTCATGACGGAGCCCGCGGGTGCAGCCATGTCCATGGCTGCGGCGTTGGTGTTTGGGGGGTATTTTGGGGGTGTTGTTGTCAAATAACGACAACACTTAAACGCCAAAGTCAAAGTTTGGGTTTTGCTGTGGTCCCCGCGGCAGCTGGGGGCTCATGGCAATGTGACGCCCGCAACCACTGGTGTCTCGGCCTTGTGGATTTGGGACTGGTCGATCGGAGGCGGCAAGCATTTGGCGGCTTGCCGCTCACTCAGCGTGAGTCCCATCACCACAAGAGACCCATTGTGTTATTTACCACAAGTAAAAGCACCACTGTAGTATAAACTACACTGTTGAAGGAGTCTCCTTCTGACTGCTGGAGTCTTCTCTTGCCTACGGCCGTTGTAGCCCCTTTCTCACAGCTGTAACCTCGTTGCCGTTAGAGTCTTTGTGGCCAGTGTTCTTGTTCTTGTCTTCTGGCCATTATCCAAACACAGTTCTTTATGTCCGATGCATTGATGATCATAACATTATGGAAATAAAGGGGCATAGGAGAAAGCGTTGCATGCTTAGTGAGAGATTTCTTGTTGTAGTGGCATATCACTGTTCTGATGGTGCCGGTGTCCTTGTCCTTGATCTTGTCTTCTCCTCATTACTCAATCACAGTCCCCCATGTTCTTTGCATTAATAAGGATATCATTGTAGAAATAGAGGGGTGTGGAAGAAATCGTTACATGCTCGGTGAGGGATTTTGTGGTGGCGGCATATCAATGTTTGATGGCGCCCATGTCCTTATCTATCTTGTGCTTATTATCCAAACACGGTCCTTTATGTTGAATGAATTGATGAAGATACCATTATATAAATAAAGGGTTATGGAGGGACATGCATACTCGGCGAGAGATTCGGCGTAGCGGCATATCACTGTGTTGATGCCGCCAGTGTTGTATTACAAAGGAAAGTTCGGGCCTCAATTTATTTAGGGCACGCTTAGACCAGTACTATTACTCGCTATGGTGACGCTGGCCTGAGGCCGTCGAGTCCGCCCAGTCCGCTGAGACTATCTACGCTTTTCTATACAAAATCTATGGAAGGCTGGAGACAACATATTTCCTCCCTCTGACAGTCAATCTCCTTCCAAGCAACTCATGAGCTTTACCCAGTATCCACTATCCAATTGGAATCATCTCACTGTTAATTTGGCAATGCCATTTCTGGTATAGAGCTGGTAGAAAGTGGTAGAGGCAAGCCCTGCTCTGATAACATGCCACAATACCTCTTATACCAAGCCCTTCGTGATTGGAATATTAAGTGTATGTCAAACCAGTGACCGATATCCTCTTCTAATCGGTTTCCCACGTCCCAAATATTGCTTATGGGAAACTTGCTCCTTTGTTTTGGGTCCATGAGCTGATTCATCGCTTTCATGGCCGCGTGGATCATCCTCGTTAAAATACCAGTTTCAGCAAATTCATCAAACAGCCCAATAAGGCGCATCGCAGAGTGCTTCCCTACCTCCACTGACGCTTCGCTTTTAAAAATGGTTTTAAAGAATCTGGTGTAGAGCCTGTTCCCCGCGTTCCATAAGCAGCGGTATCTCTCAAGCGGTTCACATGTCCTATTGCCAGGAGTGAATTTCCATAATGGAGGTACATATGCGCCTTCACCTAGACATAGTCAGCGCAACCATGCGTGTACATACCAGATGGGGTTTCATACGGAATATGAACGTATATGATTGAAGATCAACCGCTCCGAACCAGCCTCCGTTTGGCAGGTCCTCATGCCATGTCCCGCCGAGGTGCTCTGGGCATGCTCTTGGAAATGTTCGCGGGAAGGGTTCTTCTTCTTGTCGTGTTCTTTTGCGGGCAGCTTTTTGGGGGGCAGCATTGCTTAGTTGACCAGATGTCTGATTGCCAGGTACTGATGCAGCTTCCTAAGTTAATAAAATCCAACCACACAGGCGAATTATCATACCTTGCATTGGCTCATATCCTTCGGGAGCTTTGCCTTTACCTTTGTCATCTTGTGGTCCTGGTTGGAAGGCTGCATTGCCTATCCCTATATTATCTAGCGGCCCTGATGGTTCAGCAGCATTGCCTTTGCTTTTGTCGCCCAATATTTGAGCTGCATTGCCTTTCATTATGTTTTCCGTCAGCCCCAGCGGTTGAGCAGATTTGCCTTTGCCTTTGCCTTCGTTATGCGGCAACTCCAGTAGTTCGGCTGATTTGTCTTTGCTTTCACTATCTGACGTTCGAACTGCTTTGTCTTTGTATTCGCTACCTGATGTTTGAACTGCTTTGTCTTTGTATTCGCTACCTGACGTTTGAACTGCTTTGTCTTTGCTTTTGCTCTCTAGCGGACATGGTGGTGTGACTGCCTTTCCTTTGCCTTTGGCATCTGGAGGCTCTGATTGTGCAATTGCTTTTCCTTTGCCTGTTGTATCTGGCGATTCTGTTGTTGTGACTGCCTTCCCTTTGCCTTTGGCATCCGGCGGCTCGGGTTGTAGAACTGCCTTCCCTTCGCATGTGGCATCCAACAGTCCTGATAGCTCAGCTTCTTTCCCTTTTCCTTTGATACGCGCTGGTTGCTTCACCGGTTTAACGATTCTTCCCAGCCCTTTGGTAAATTTCGGCAATCGTATAACGGATGTGCCAATGGCTTTCGGATACTTCTCTTTGCCCCTGTCTTCGTTTTCAAGGGCAACCCTAACGACTTCAGTGCGTCCAGTATCAGTATTGCACTCTAGTAACGCTGCATTACTCACGTTTAATGTGCGGGACATGTTCCTCCCACCCATCGTCTGTCTGCGTGCCCTGTGATATAAATGGCGGCCGGCTCAAAATAATAAGGTTTGAGATTTGAAAGTCAGCAAGCTTCGCAGAGTCGGCTTTGATCTTTTCAGCCGACTCCAATTTTCCGCAATATAGTAAACGGGGACGAGGACGGGAAGCCATAACTTTGTGGATAATAATAGCTATGATGCCCAATAATCGGGGCATTACAGAGGAGAAATACAGATAGGCTGGAACAAGTAGGTTGGCCTGATTCCTTCGAATGTGAACAAAGGAAGGAGCGACTGAATCGTGTACCTTCCTGTCATCAGTTTTGCGCCCTTCGCAGCTTCCGCATTGAACTTTCTTCCCAGGAAGCATCGTATGACTTTTTAATAGTGCCCATACATCCTTTGCAGCTTCCGTGGGATCCTTTGTCAGGCAGCCTACAGGAAGGAACAACGGCATCATGTGCCTTCCTGAAATCTAACCCATGCTCTCATAAGGAAGCAGCAAGAAGGAAGGAGCGATGGCATCACACTTCGTAACGTCCGAGCCTCGTTCTCACGTCCTTTATAGTGTATCAACTTCTCTCATATAAAAGTATTAGAAATTGGATTTGACGTAGAATGATACAAACCTATCTTTCGAAAGCAACACGGAAATATATAATACCTGCATTAATAATATTTGAAATAAATGAAGGGGTCGTTAAAGTGCAATTTCAACAACATCAAGATCAGAGTATGAAGATATAACGAAGTTGAGAGATTTGAAAATATAATATAAAATAATAAATAATAATTTTCGAGATGGTGAGGTTTCATCATGACATATCTAACGAGTTCTAATAATGTTTAAGTCTATGATGTTGTATCATGACATATCCAACTCTCTATGCGAGAGGACTGATAGCTTCTGCAAATAGGAGGAGCCTCATACAGCCTCAAGTATGTTCCGCGGTATTCGTCGCACCTGACCTCGACGGGCTCAGCTTTACTGTCTCGCCATTTGTCTCAGCTTCTTGACGTGCCGCCTCCTCCAACTCTGCCATCTCATCAACAGTCAGGGAACTTGCGGCCTTCTTCACGCGCACGAACAGCACCAAAATAACCAGCGCAGTTGACGCACAGGCGACTTCGAACCAGAAGACTGCCTGGTAGCTCTTCTTTTGCCCCAGTTTAGACAGTGTGCCAATATTCACAATGTCCGCCAACCCGAGACAAACCGAGATACCGAGGTGCAAAACTAGCATAATCAGAGCACCGGCCAGACCTTGCTCTTTCTTGGGTAAACTAGTGGTGATGAAGATGTTCGCTACATTGAAGGTGATGTCGATGCCGAGGGTAGCACAGATCATGCTGGGGAACACGTAGGCCCAGTAATTGGCACCATCAGGCGCGATGGCAAATAGTAGCGGCGCAATAATCCAGGCGACGCCGGCCACATAGATGAGCACCGTCCCAGATAAGAGGTGTAGGATGAGGCCTCCAAAGGTGGAGATGCAAATACCGCCAAGAGCCATTGGAGTGTACCAGGCGACGACGAGAAGAGGAGAGGCGCCCATGATAGATTGCATGTAGAATGTTGCGAAAAGTAGAAGTATACCGAGGGAGCCATAAGTAAAGAATAGAGCGCAGATGAGAGGTGTCATGCAGCGCACTTTGAATATGGATGCTGGAAGTAGAGGTTCAGCAGCAACGTACCCTTCGACATAGACTGCAGCAAGAAGTAGGAGACAGCCGACGACGAAGAGAGCATAGATGTAAGGCGTTTTCCACCCTTGGGGGGCATGTGAGGAATCTATTATGGCGAAGGTAAACAGGGTCAGGCCGGTAACTATCAAAATAGCACCCAGCCAGTCCATTTTAATACCTAACGCCCGCCGCTCTTTGATGTCGGAGGGAATATAAAAATATGAGGTCGCTGTAGTGATGAGCGAGAGAAACATGCCAATCCAGAAGAACCAGCCCCATGTGGTATACTGTCCAGTAACACCTGCAAAAAAGATGCCAACACTAGGGTTGTTAATACCAATGTCACAATGTGAGAGTGACTGATGACTTACAAGAATCCAATTGGTGCGCAAGCTCCGTAAATGGAAAATACAATATTTTTCCTCGGCCCCGGTCTGTAAATGCTTCCTATCAACATCATACTAGCTGGTAAAAATGCTGCCGATCCCAAGCCTTGTAAGGCACGGCAAATGTCTAGCATTATCGCATTCTTGGCGAACCCGCAGACCAAGCTCCAGAGCGCCAGCCACGCGAAGCCGCCAACATATAATGGATAGCCGCCATACATGTCGCCGAGGCGTCCAAACACCAACAGGAATGCCGCGATTGCAAGGGAAAAGGCTGACGCGGGCCAGATGCTGGATGCTGCCGGGATGTTTAGCTCAACAGCAACAGTCGGGAGAACGACGGTGAAGCCCGAGACCATGTATTCCTGCAACTATTAACTTCCAAACCGACAACTTTTTGGGACCCTGACTTACACTAAGCACTTGAGACATGGAAATTGAGAAAACAAAAACGATTTCATGCCAGAGCGACTTGAATTGTTCGGGTCGCTGACGGCCGAGCCGCTCGATTCTGGCTTCCAACGACTCCTCTTCTCTAGCCTCGTCGACCAAGTCGCCTTCCTTGTCGTCCTGGACATCAGCACCCCGTGACTGCTCTCGCCCAGTCCCATCATCATCGACCCTCTCACTGGCGGAGACCATGTTATAATTGAGGTGTAGTGGTCCAGGATTGGCATCCGTCAGGCTTTTCTTCTCTGTGCCGTCTATGTCGGTCGAATTTGCAACTGGAGAAGACTCTCTTGGCTCTGGAGCAGGGATACTCCCTGGTTTTACCAAAATCTGGTCTCCTGTTGGCGGAGATTGTGTAGCCATGCCACGTACTGCCGCAGACTGCAGCATGTATGTATGTATTTGGCGTGAATTTGTTTCCCGATGTGGCGATTATATGCGGCGACAAGCTAAAGCCATCATAAAACTCATAAACTGAACCGAGGACTTAGAAAATACGACGAACAATACTAGATATTATATATCTATATAAATTAGCGAAGGGGCAATTTTTTATTAGTAAGGTCGCTCTCAAGGGCGTCGAAGACAAAAACCCGGGGTGAGTGGCTAGGGCGCGCCATGGCGCATGGCGGCAAATCCGCTATTGACGACTTGGGAACGGATAGAGCGCGGAATAGTTGCGTAAGGATTAGATAACCTAGCCATAAAGGACGACAAACAACCGCGTATAAATCCGCGTTAAAGTCGTGAAAGCCAGAAAGCCGTGAAGTTGCATCTTCATTAGGAGTCATAGTAGGGAGACTGACTTACAATATCCCATGTGGCACCCCCCCAGGAGCGATTGCGGCGGGCCTCAAATATGGCATCACGTGATCTCGTATTTGACAAGGGGTCCATAATGCGTTATAAGGGATACGATGAGACCCAGTTCTGTCAGTTCTGACCTGCAAATGCCTTCAAATAGAGCATATTATCATAAAGTAAGGCTTGTCGTTGGAAATGTCTCACACGGATTCCAGAAAAGCAGATCATGCACTTAGCGAGAGTACCACAATGCAGCATGGCGGGGAAGTACACTACTTTCAGTTCTCCCTCCATAAACGTCAATCAGTTCAACCTTCACATTAACGCCTTGATATTTAAGACTCGATCTTTGAAGGTTTACCTGAAGCCCCAACAAAAGCCGCCATCATGTCGGACGGATTTTCCACTTTGGTTCCTGCGTTCACTCTGAAGGTATGGTATCTATCCCATTCCTTTGATCTGCGGGGTATCTCTTCAACAGCAATGGTTCGGTATAGGATACCACGCCTTGCGTCTCTACTCGTCGCCCAAAATCATGAATTGAAGTATCCTACAATATTTCTGTCATTTCTATACCTGTCGCCTATCAACTGTCACTTCTAATTTTTACTTTACCGCGTCCCTTGCCATCCTGTCTGCCAAGCTCCTTCCTTACTCCTCTCAATCCGATACGTCAAATCTCAGCTGGATGCTCTTTCTCATATGCCCATCACTAACATCCCGTAGGCCAATATCAAGGGACACCCTGCTACAGGTGCTACGAGCCGTCACCCGGAAGGCATATCAGTTGTCGATATCACATCTGGCAGCCTCATCTCTGCCGACAACTACTCAATAAAACTCAATGCCGTTTTCCTTAGTGGCAGTGATTACATTAAGCCTGATACATCCGGAGCCTTCCTGCGCCTCGACGTTAAATCTCTTCTCAAAGACGAATCCGGCGCCTTGATTACCCTCTACTACACAGGTCACGTCGAGACCACCGAGGCTATAATGAAGGCTCTGAGCGGGGCTCCTGATGCCAAGACAGTCGAGTTTGGGAATATTTGTGAGTACCACACCTTCTTATATATATATTTTTTCCCGAATAGATCTTCCAACAATTCCACCTCCACTTTGATCTATCCAATCCACTTCCCCTCGCGCCTCTTATGGCCTCCCCAGCAGTCGTCTGATAAAATTTCCAGCAACCCACGTGACCTTTGAGACCGGCGCTCCAGAACTCCGTCTTCTCGAGCAGAGGATATATGTCGGCAATGGCCGCTTCATCGTTGAGGACGGAAACCTAGTTGTCGAATACAAGATCAGCCAGGTGCAGGCATAATCACATTTTAGTAGTTAGCAAGCGCCAACAATCACACGGAAAATTCAAGCAAATGGAACAATGTTGAATCAAAATATGAAGTTCATTTCCGTCGTTGATGTTTTTATCCATTCTTAAATGCGCTCATGAACTGCTGGCTTGATTGAACAGGTTGATGTTGTGATGAAGTACGCATGCATGTAAACAACTAGGCCAATGGGTGAGACGCACGCATCTCATCCCCATCCGATCTCTTTCTTTCATTTCTCATTCCGAGTGCGATGTATATCCCTCGATCATGTCATTGCCCATGGTAGTCACGCTCTGTTATGCTGAGACACTACCCAACTTTCGGCACAACAATCGCGGAGGTCCCTGGTCTAACTATGAACCTAGGCAGCCCCGCTGATCTCCAACAATCTCTTTCCCGCCTCGACGTTGGCGCAAGCATATGCGCGGCTCTCGGGGGGGAATGTGCCGTTTGCGGCCCAGAGATCAACTAGCGGCTGCATTGGGTCCAGCTCATGCGGCTTCAGCATCTCTAGTGCCATGGCAGTGAGGATAAAGTGCGAGAAGCAGCTGTTAAGTTGTTTCTCCAAGCTCAGGTCATAGAAGGGCTCGCTGAAGTGGGCCCAGTACAGGTGAGCGTAGACGCGGAACATCTGGCGAAAGATGGCCTGGCAAACTTCGACGAACTCGGGAGGGAATCCGGATGACTTGCCGACCCAGTCAGAGCCAGACAGGGCGGAGATGGGTAGGGTCGAGGAGGTTGGTGGGGCGGGAATCGGAGTTCCAGCACTGGAGGAACCCGAACCCGATGGGTAGGTACTGGCAGTGGCGGTGCCGGGAGCGGCAGTGTTATACGCGAAGGACACCGAGGCAGGGTCTGTGGGAAAGATATCGGTGTTTTCGACTTTGCCGGAGATCCAGCGTTGCATCAGGGAGATATACTCGTGCGCAGGGACCTCGACGGGTTCACGGCGGGAATTCAGCCAGGTGAAGGAGTGGTTTCTTGTGTGTGTCAGAATATTGAGGTAAGGATTCGGAAAATGGGATGAGGTGTCCTTACGCTCCAGCTGACATGCGGGGGCAGGTCTTTGGGTTGCAGATGGTGGTACCATCTTCATCTTTCTCGTGGATGACACGGACAAACAGCCAAAGGTTGCGATAGTGCTCAACCACTATAATGTTTAGCCCCAAAACAATTAGGAGGAGAATCGCGTAGCTCACCTTGATGTGCCACCCATTCCCCCTGCTCCAATGTCTTTGGTTTGGCCGACAAGGTCATAAAGTTACCCTTGACAATATGCTTGGCATGCATTGCGTTCAGCCATAATGGCTTTGGCCTGGGCAGGTTGTACCCAGACAGCGGGTCGGAGCTGTTCGTGGCCGGTGGAGCAGCCGAATCACCTAGTGAGATAGATGATGAAAGGGACGGCGAAGCTGGGAGGGGGGGCATGCGCGGTGCAAGATTTGGCGGGGGGTTGCTGTTCTGAAGGTTGGGGACTGGAGGTGGTCCTTGACCATCGTTAGATCCCACTGGAGTCTTAGATTGACCAGTCTTACTCTGGGCTCCGCGAAAGCGGCCGCTGCTATAGTAGCAGGAATGTCAGCATAGATCCTCGAGTTCGACGATCGTGATAATAAGACAAGGGCAAGACTGCCCTGCCTGTTCCGTTTGCTCGTATTGACCACCCTCGACAATATTCAAAGATCTTCTAATCAAGAATTGGGAAAAGACTGTACTTCTGGAACGTGGAACGTGATCATAAATCTGCGTCAACATCCGTACCAGCAAGCACCTGCTTGCTCATGAAAATGAAGATGGCAGTCCCGCCACTGTCAACGTCGTAAACTGTATGCTGCTGACAATTCCTCACTTGAGGGTAGCATATCTCAATATATGATTCGTGAGCGGTTGGTTGGCTTAGCTCCCATGGAGGGGGGCGAAGGATAAAAGCGGCACCAACGTAAACACAGGATCTTGCTGCCATAGAAGCCCAATAGTCACCACCCACAGCACATAGCCAACTCCCTTCTCCAATCTCTCTTGAAGAAAAGAAACAGTTGAGAACTTACATGCCACTGAATAGGTTGGACATCTTGAGCGCTGTCACGAGTCTGAAACTCGGTCAAACAATCGTGGGTGGTTGTTGTTGTGCCACAGCAAGGGCTCTGAAAGAGCAGAATAGTATTGAATAAAGTCTGCCCTTAAAAGATAAATGGTGCTTTAACCCTCAATCCTCTTTATAAACGTGAATATGGACAAGTCACTTTGGTACTGATGGTTCAATCGGCGCCCAATATAGGAGTTCCAAAGGCTGAGACAGCGATACGTCCAAGTTACGCGCTCGCTTATTGGCCAATCATTGCCGTGGGTGCACAGTACTGGGAACAGGCCTCCAGTGTACCCTTGTACCCCGTCGCAGCCGCCCATATCAGCCTCGCTGAAATGCAAGGTGAGCACAGGTCCGAAACGAAACATCAAGTAACAAATTCCGACGCCGCGGTCTTTCAACATATTCACTTGTCTAGACCGTGTCAATTCTTACAAGAGCCTCCCTCAATTTCAAAGCGCAAATACTTCTGTGACACACTATCACCCACAAGGAAAACTGCAAGGCTCTGAGCAATCAACACGCTGGAGACATTGGAGCCATGTCTTCCGAGCCCGAAGATCTCATTGATGAAGATAACTTGTTTGGTGATGATGATGAGGCTGCTGGATCACCCGCTGCTCGTGATCTGAGTGACAGGGAACTGGACTCGGGTGACGATGAAGGACGCGACGACAGAGTCGATCAAGATGAGCCGGTACTACCAGAACAGCGAGAGGCGCGCCTCATGGACGTTTATGCGGTGCCGCATCCAGTCCCAACTCCCACGGACGGTGAAGTGAGTTTCAATCTTCCTCGACGCAATAGTTTACTGACCTTGTTAAAGCTTCATACCATGCGCATTCCCGAATTTGTGAAAATACAAGCGGACGCCTTCAACCCAGATAACTTCGTTGCGCCAATCCCAGACTCGCAATCCCAATCGGCATATGCAACAGCTACTTCTACTATCCGATACCGAAAGAATCCATCAAGTGGCGCCCTTGAAAGTAACACTCTTTTCAACAAATGGAGCGATGGATCAGTCACCATTAGCATCGGAGACGTTACATACGAATTGACCTCCAAACCTCTCGCACCGACAGATTCCAAAGACTACAACGATGTTCTGGATTCTCACACCTATCTTGCGACCCCGTACATAGCGTCACAAGTGATGCAGGTTGTTGGCCATGTCACTAATCAGTACACTGTTGCGCTCAATGACAACCTCCAAGACACGGCAATCATGAAACTTAGGGCTGCGATGGAGAAGTCCGGCCGCCACAATGACCATAAGGACGGCACTGCACTTATCACTGTCACTCACGATCCAGACTTGCAGAAGAGGCAAGCTGAGCAGGCTGAACGCGAGCGTCTCAAGTCCCAGAAGCGCCGCGAGGCGGCCAATGCACGCGCCGACCAGCAAGTGGGACGCGTTCGCGGAGCTATTGGTAGTGGGCTGTCTCTTGATGATCTTGAAGGCCGAGCACGTGGCGTATCGAAGAAGAAGAGGCCTGCGCCGAAAGGAGGACGTAAATCACGCAGAGCAGATTACGATTCCGATGATGATTTGCCAAGAGGTGGTAGGGAGGACGAATATGATCTGGAAGATGACTTTTTGGCGCCGAGCGATGAGGAGCAGGAGCCGGAGACTGGAGACGAAAGCGAAGAGGAGGATTATGAGGGAGAGAGCCACAAAACGAAGAAGCAAAAAACCGATGCAGGATCAGAAGAGGATGCGGAGGGAGAGGATGACGATGTTGGTGTACCAAGCAATCCAGCTCACGCTGGCGGTGAAGGCGGTGGACGGAGGAAAAGACAGGTTATTCAGGACGATGAGGACGATGAGTAGTGGGTTTGCATATCCAGGAGTTAATATAGCGATGTATAGGCCGTATTGGCCACTTGCGAGTGAGAAACCCGTGGCTAGTATCTGCAATGCAGGCCAGTGAGTTTAACCTTGTATTTGTACTATTTTACTACATCCTTTAATGTCCTCCAATATAAATGCGAACTGAACGCCAAGTCAGTATGGTGATATTTGATATTTTAGTCTCGGCATATTTTTGTTTCCGCCAAATTCTGCCACCGCCTACGGCTTAACCCACCAATCCCGATTAGATAGCAGTGAGACGTGGAATATTCCAGAGAGGTTGAGCGAGCTTCAATACAGAATCTCTTTCAACACATATTGAGGATATACAAACGTCTCTAAAGTTGGAACCCATTAGACAAAAACAATGGCTCAAAAATGTGTTCACCAGGGCTGTGGGCTGATGTACACTGACCCGGAGGCGATTTGCACATATCACCCTGGACCACCTGTATTCCATGAAGGGCAGAAAGGTACGTCAACGAGTGAATGTCGATTAGAGCCCAACAAGACAGCTCTCTGGCCTTTGCAGAGTTTATGAACCCATATAGCTTGCCGAAATACTCCATTGCCATTGCCCTGGCGAATATAAGTCCTGGAATGTCCGTACTGACGATCCCCTACCAGGCTGGAAGTGTTGCAAGCCTCGCGTGCTCACCTTCGACGAATTCATGACAATCTCACCCTGCACAACTGGCAAGCACAGCGCCACCGATATCCCACCTGCGATTGAGAAGAAAGAGGCTCCCGAAGACGCCCCGCAACCTTCTGCATCCCTCGATGTGAACAACAGCTCTACGCGTAAGCCAGTCGTTACCCCGCAAAATGCACCTACCCCGCCACCACCGGAGCCGCCGTCCGAGTCCGACGACCAGAGCCTCGAGATCCCCGAAGGGAGGACCTGCCGCCGAAAGGCTTGCGGCGCGACATATAAAAAGGGACAGGGCAGAGAGGGCGAGAAGTGCACTCACCATCCCGGCGCACCCATCTTCCACGAGGGCAGCAAGGGTTACAGCTGCTGTAAGCGACGGGTTCTTGAGTTTGACGAGTTCATGAAAATTGAGGGGTGCAAGACAAAGGATAGACATCTTTTTATTGGCAGTGGAAAGAAGGATAAAAAAGACGAACTTAGCGGGGGAGAGGAGAAGGTCGAGACCGTGAGGCATGATTACTACCAAACGGGGACCACCGTCATTGCAAGCTTCTTCCTCAAGAAAATAATAAAGGAGGAATCCACTGTTAAGTTCACGCCCCAGGCTGTAGAACTGAACCTCAAAACCTCAGACGCTCTGCCAAAGAGGTACGAGAAGACAGTGGAGCTTTTCGGGCCCATTGACCCTGAGGCGAGCAGCTTCAAGATCATGGGCACCAAGCTGGAACTTACGCTAGTGAAGGGCGATGGGCAGGCGTGGCCAGTGCTTAGGGCCGATGAGAAGAGGACAGGAGAGATTTTCCAGGTTGGGCGGGCAGGTATGGCGTAGTTCCAACCTGATTATACAAACGAATAGAACGATAGAAGTCTAGATATGAAATAACTGCTTCATATTTTAATACTTATCTATATACGTGGGTATCGTCCCTCATGTGTCGTCTTTCATATATCATATATGGCATGTGTATATACACCAGTATATCCTGTCTTAAACCCTCAGGCTCTCTAAAGTGCCTACCACCCATTCCATAAGTTGGTGGCACTCAATCCCGCTCATATCTTCCTTGGCGTCCAAGCATCTCTCTACCACCTGTCTATACACAGATCCAGTCTTACTTCCCAGCCCTGGGACCAGCAACCCCACCACCACCCGGTCTCTAAACCGTTGTGCTGAGTAATGCGGCTTATAATACGCTTGCAGTATCTTCCACAGTCCGATCTCAAGCATCACGAGACCGAGACTGTATATGTCGAATCCCTTGCAATAAGGCTTCCTGTCGATCCCCTCCAAACTGCTCGGGTGCCGATGGAGGTCCAACGATGACGGATTCCGACTGGCCACGCTCATCTCGACCACTTGGTCGGGGCGGGAGGAGTCGAATCCAAGAAGGAATGGCGACGATATGTCCGGCACCAGAGCAGAATTTACCGTCGGTTTGCTCGCCGAATCAGAGATGGCAGAAGGAAAGAAGAGGATATTATGGCTGCAAACTGACTTGTGCAGCCAGTCGAGGGAGTGGAAGGACCACAGACCAACCGCAAGGCTATGGGCAAGTTTGAAACGGTCTCCTAGATCAGGGGTGCGGAAGTCGTTCGAGGAGATGATAGAATACAGCGTTGAGAAGGACGACGCAGGAGAGTCATACACGACACCAAAACGCGACTGGGTAGTGTCATCGGTATACCCCAAACAGTCGATTGTATGGAGATCTGGATGCCGCGCTGACGCCGAGTGCACCATACGCGCTAAGTCGTCGATGCGTCGGATATGTTGGAAGCGACCTTCGAGATCCTCTTTATCATAATCAACCCATTCAATGACAACATTCTTTCCTCTCTCGCCCGAAGGGCTGTTGTAACCTGCCAGGCTGCGCCGAGGTTCCTTGTCCGTAACCTCGAGCAGTGGCCGCTGGATCTTCAAGGCGAATGTTGGCTTGAAGTTCGCAGTAGACTTCGAGTCCAGGTTTATACGCAGCTGTTTCAGATTGGCAGAGGTAGTTAGACGCGGGTAGACGCCGTTGCTGGCGCTCTCAAGCAGGCCCAACTTCGCGAGATCCCGCTGTGCTCCTTGAAGGAGTTCGTTCTGCCATGTGCGGTGGAGCGTCGCCAGGCGGGAAGACGGAAATAGCTGTTCAAGCCCATCGTTGTAATCTTTCAAATCTCCAAGGAAGAACTGGAATTTATCTTTGTCGGCGATGACCCATTTGGCTCGCAAGTGCAGTTCCGACTTAAAACGCTCTGCGAATGATTTATCCTTGAAGTTCTCTTTCCAAGCTTCGCCCGGCGCGGGCCCGTCCTTCTTGTTGTTGCCGTTCCCGTTCCCGGTGCCGCCCTTCCCCTCCAGTGCCCCTTTTTCTTGTTGTGGTGTAACATTGTCGGCATCCCGCAGCCCATAACGCCCCCTTAGCTTATCGAGGTCCGTGATCGTTTTATACAGCTCGCTCAGCACCTGTATCGCCAGTCCTCGCAAGCGCTCATTTCCAGCTTTGCTCTCCTCCCCTAGATATTTTTCCAGCTTTCCCTCTTCAACTCCCCACTCTCTCCCCCACACCAGCAGGCGCATCTCTTCTATCCTGATCTTGCATACCAGTCGCTCCGAGTCACGGCCCAAATTCGATGCCGTTGTGAATATTTGATAAGCGTTAATGCAGCCTTGAAAGATCTGGCCGAGCACTCCAACGGAGCCCATCATGGAGAGTGCAAGCTCGGCCATCTTGAGCGAACGTGAATCGAACTCAGTATATGCGACAGAACTTCCTGCGGATCAATCGCGGGGAAATTGCGGGGTGACGGATATCGCGCGCCGCCGAAGAGAGCGCCTAAGAAAAGCTTGAATGGTAGGAAGAAAGTGCGTCAAATGCCGAGAGTAAAGGATACAATACCCTGAGCTTATCGGAAATAGAAGAGGGGGGGAGGTGGATACTTTGCGGCGCGAAATTTGAAATGGATTATGGTATGGCGCTTGTAGGCCATGCTTACAAGGGTGCGTTCATGCAGCTTATTTCGGATACCGATCGCTGGGTAAATCCTTGATTTGACATCAAGAAGCTTCATTACAGGATGAAGCTATTTCTAGTGGAAATAAAGGAAAAAAATCGCTCGTGGGGAGTGCACATGAGTGAAATTATTGTGAAGAGGTTTCTTAAAACGTATTTACATTTGTATTTGTCGCATATCGCCTTTTACTATTGGGCCATTTCATCTTGTCGAATCCAAGTAATGAGCTGAGAAAAAATCTATAATGACGGCACATAGCTAATACTCCTGCCTTAAACTTAACCCGCGTACGAGGTATTCCGAAATCACGTACCGCTCATGAGCCCTGGCATTTCGGTGCTTTAATCCGAAGCCAGTGCCAAAGCAAACATAGATACTGTGGAACACACAACACATGCGCGCGGTTCACTGTGGCAACTTCCCCTTCCTGCCAACCTATGTATAAGCTGCCGTCTCAGCCGTAAATAAGCTCAGATGTTTCTCGCCAAGATAACTCCTCATAATGCAGACACTCGCCGGTCTTTTTTCCAATCGTGGCTTCGAGATTCAGGTACTTTGCGCCTCCATATAATGAACCTAGTAGACCTTTTTCTTCTCGTCGATGCTGTACTTTCCGGGTCCACTGTTCACCAACAGGAGGAGACCGCCAACAATCGAGAGAATTTGGAAGAAGTCGTACTTCGCGAAGTCCTTGTGGGGGTGCGCCTCGTGGAGCTGTTGCTAGTTAGTCGCTGTGTGAGTATGGCAAGGGTAGCTCTGCTTACAGTCCAAAAGTTGTTGACCAAAAGGTTGAAGATGCTCAGGATAACCACGAGCATGGTCGCGCTGAACTTCGCCTTGAAACCCACCACAACCATGACGCATGCTACAAAGCCGAGGGCTGCCACAAGCACGCGCCAGAAGTTCCAAGTGCCACTGAAGACAAAGCCAACGAACAAGAAGATCAGGAGAACTCTCCCAGCAAGCTGGAAGTACATCTTTCGGTCCTTCTCGTCGATTTCTGGTAGCCCAGCGAACGCCTTTGTCTTGCGAACCCACGAATCAGAAAGGACCATGAGAAGGCCTCCCATGACAGACAGGTTGCGAAGGAAGAAGTTGATATCAAAGATGAGACCGTAGCCGAGAGCTTGAGTGACAACAACGCCAATGAGACCGCCAACAGCGTAGTCCGAGTGTTTCCGGGCAATGACCAGCACAGAGCATGTGGTCATGGCAATAACGTTGACTATGAGGAAGATGTGGTTGAGACCGGTAGGAACTAGAATCGTACATATCAGCAAGAGGGCCCAGAGCTCAGAAATATAAATACTCACTATGGCGATAATCGCGGAGGTAGGACAGCTGGTCACTCCATTGTGTGATAATCCTCAACGCGTCCTCAAGGAAAGTAACGACGATTAAGAATCGGCCAATAGCTGGAAGATATCTGCCAAACGCTGAGGTTAGCAAAGACTATCCACTTCATCCTTGGACCACGACGCGTACGGCTTCAACGGCTCACTCAAAGTGTCCAGGGCATCCTCAATCTTGCTGGTTTGCTCTCTGATCGCGTCCAATGGGCTCGGGTCGCTGGCCTCAGTCCTGCTTGGTCCCCCAAACTGCTGGCCGCCGCCCAGGTTGTACCCTGCTGTTCCACGTATCTGTGCCATAGTTCTGGAGCGCGTTTGTTGAGATCGCAAAACAGCCGTGTCGCGACGAAGCTCCTCGGACTGACGGGGGGTTGGTAACAATGAAGTACTACGGCGCCGAGCAGTTGGTCACCCACGAGATATGGGTATAATTGCAAAGATGAAGCTGAGGACAATAACCTGGTTCAAGTTGCCGGTGTTTTGTGTGCCTGGAGAGCAGAAGTTGAAATACTAGTGGCTGTCTTTAAACTTTGGTCAACCGTGGCCTTTACAGGCTTGTCAGACCATTGTACTGCGACACGATGGGTCTTGGCAGTATCTAGCCTGATTTGCTCGGTACAAGTGAAACATCGTCATATTTGAACCTCCTGCATAAACGACAGTATCGCCACTGTTGACAGATCTCAGTCGATAGCATGGGTATCAAAATAAGAAGATCAAAAAAGGGCCTTACTGCGCATATATCATTCTACAGCTTTACGCTATTTCACGGCGTACTGGAGCAGATGCGACATATTCAACTACTACAATTGACTCCCCATTATTGTGACATAGCCCAGATACCGATCCCTATCTTGGCACCAAGCACGGATCTACCCCGCGCCTCGCTACACCATTCCTCCCGTTGTGAAAACTCCCATGCTCCCCAATCCTCGGCTGACTCAGCCTATCCATTATAAGGAGTAACCAGTAGTTATGTCAAACAAGCTTACAACCGTAACCCGAGCAGCCATTTAGTAGCTGGCGGATTTATTCGAAAGATCTCAAATCTAACGGGACACTGCTTCCTCTTCCAGCTCGGTAGCGCTTTTGCGTCCCCGTGTATTCCCGAGGCTTCGGAAGCATGCTTTCGTCTTGGAACCTCCACCTAATATCTTGTATGTTAACTCTCCCTCCTGACTCTTGCGATAGTGGTGATCGTTGAGCACCTCCTGGTCTTGGCGTTGAGCCATTAGGAGCCAGTGTATACGCACTCGCGTCCAGCATTGTACTCATAGGTTGGTTACTACGTTGTCTGGACACTGGAGGAGGCGGTGCTGATGGTAATTGTGGAGGGGATTCGATATGCGGTGGCTGTGGCGCAGGTCGTGAAAACGACGGTGCTGAAGGAGGACTGCTTGGAGGTGGCGGAGGGGGTGCAGATGATGGAGAGGCCTGTCCGGCTGCGCGTATGGCGGCTTGAACAGCAAGAGAAGGGTTCACTCCATTTGATGGAGGGGCAGCCGGAGGAGCTGGTGGATGCGGCGGCTGTGGAGCTTCTGAACGCGGCCTTCCGTTGGTAGGTGGTCGTGGCGCGGATACGGACGGCGGGGGAGGAGGGGGCGGGGCTGGGGATGAGGGCACTGAAGGGGCTGCCGAAGGGGGAAGAGGAGGTGGCCCCGAAGTGACGTTTGAGGAAGGTTTTCGTGATCCAGGCGGGGGCGGTGGCTTCTTGCCTATTGGTGGAGGCGGTCCACGAAGTGATGCAGAAGAAGCAGGTCTGGGGCCAGCATGGCCAAGAGTCTTGCGGAGATTCGCTACTGAAGGAACAACTCCAGGTGCAGACCCCGTGCTCGGAGCTGGGGGTCGATTATTTGGCAGTGGTGGAGCCGCCCCAGTAGGTATTTTCGGCGCTGCTGCTGCAGGAGGCTTCGGTGCGGATGTCCGCGAGGATTCTGGATCTGATGCGTACGAGGAATCTTTATTTGCTGTAACATCATTAGCATAGTTCAGTGGTCGCATTTCTTTCTCCGAGACTCACCTCCTGTATCAACCCCGCCCCCTCTCTTCTTCAGTTTCGGCATCCCACCGGCGAAGAGGCCTCCTAGTTGTGGCGGAGCCTCTACTCCCGAGCTTCCACTATCACGCCCTTGATCGCTGTTGCTTCGCATACGGTTTCCCGGAACAGGCGGTGCCAATCCACTAGGTCTTCCCATTCCCGGGATTGCTGGAGCTCCACCTGCTGGTGGTCCCGACGAATCGCCAGCGGCCTTTGCTACTATAGGTGCAGAACGGTCATTCGTAACAGCCTTTCTCAACTGCTTTCCTTTCCCAATATCGCTTAAAAGGGCGCCCTGAAACAAGACATCAGCATTTTCCTAGGAAGAAGCTCCGAAAGCGCTTGTGATAGCTGCGGATGGTAGCCTTACCCTGTTCTTGGCCGCGCCAGCGGGAGGTCGCGCAGGGAGAGCTCCCCCGGGTGGAGGAGGAGGAGGAGGAGGTGGGCCGCCCATCATTGGCGGCGGCGGAGGAGGAGGTGGTGGAGGAGGCATGATGGGTGCTGTGGTATACGAGAGGTTTGCTTGCGAGGGACCGTGCAATTAGGATTCTCTCACGGATGTTGAGAGCATGGGGATATTGTTGTGCTGCGTTAGTGTGTGCACAGAGACGTGTGGAAGAGTCCAACTGCTCGCATGGGAGATGAGTGTTGAAAGATTGATGACCGCCTGGGATGTTTCGTGGACGTCACTGGGGTGGTGCGGCTAGGTGTGGCGCGGTGTCAGCCACGCGTTTAGACTGGGCCAAGGGACCGACCAGGGTCGGCGATTTTATCGGTTCCCATCCGCGACGATTCTCTTCCAGCCCATTGAGCCTCTCAGGAATTAAAGGGCCCAGAAATAAATCCGCGACAATGCGATCTCGAATTTTAAGAACTGAGGCCCCAATCTGTCAACTATGCTCATTTATTTCGACAGGGCCGTCCATTCGAGCACAGTCTTTACGACTTTCGTCTCAGAAGCTCCGACGGTTCTCTTCTAGCCAGAAAACATTCGCAACTACACAACGAACCCCCACCAATCGAGATTTAAAAACTCGTCCGGCTTCGACCAGAGCTACCATACCAGCTCAATATGATGGTGCGAGGCTGTCTGGGGCCATCGATGCTAGAGTGGTTGAAAGCGACTTGGACAAAGCCGCATCACTCCGAGACGATCTCATAACGAAGGATGGCATTCCTTCCGACAAAGAGACGGAGGCGGTACTTGACGCATATCAGCAAATAGCCAATAATCTAATGAACCCTTCTGATCCTGCGGCATTGCCAAAAGATGCATCGGCGACGTCTGCACTACTTTCGATCAAAACAGCTGCGAAGCCACGCCCGGCTGTCCATGCAAACTCTCCAATTGTGGACGGAGCTTCGAGAAAGCTGTCGGAACTTGCCTTGTCGGTGTTACAGCATCCGCCAATCTTTATTACCCCCAGCATACTTCGCCGCTACGTGAACTTGCAGTCGACACTGAGGCGGCCGGAAACGCTTCCAACGGCGTTCCATCTATATTCTACGAAGCCGGCCCCTGTGGACGGCTCGTCACCCGTGAAGTACAAGAAGGTCAATCCGAATAAGAGCGCCAACTCGATTGAAGCAAAAATGGCGGACCTTGCTCTACAAACCGCTATCGAAGCCAAGAACCTAGTCACGGCGATGGATATTGTGGACACAACGTATAACACGACAGCGTTTCGCCGTACCAAATTCATTCGCAGAGCGCTTTTACCAGTGACGGGTTTCGCGTTGGCACCAGCGGCTGCCTATGCTGTTGCTACCAAGCTCTCGCTCTATCAGACGACTATGGACCCCACTGTTGCTACCAACGTTGCTTTCATCGGCATCTTAGGATACCTTGGGTTTACAACGGTCATTGGGATCGTGGCCGTGACTACGGCGAACGACCAAATGGAACGCGTCACCTGGGCCACGGGTATGCCGCTGAGAGAAAGATGGATCAGGGAAGACGAGCGTGCTGCCATAGACAAAATAGCGGGCGCATGGGGCTTCCGCCAGATCTGGCGTAGGGGCGAAGAAGAAGGCGAAGAGTGGGAAGCGCTGAGGGAGTGGGTTGCCAGGAGGGGAATGGTCCTTGATAGGAGTGAGTTGATGGAAGGCATGGAATGAAGCAACGCCTCTTGCCGTCGTCCAGATCTCAATCAAGCCTCACGAGCAGACCCGGGTTTCGACTTGCAATATGTATAAGTACGACTGTCTCAATACCCTCAGACCCAATATAAGGGCGACACCATTTGGCGCAAGGGGTTACCAGCGCATCTGTATTTTGTAAACAACTGTATATAGAAGGCTCCACAATTTCACGCATGCGTGGCCAAGGAACTCCCTATCATTGAGGAGACAATAATTTTGTATTTTAAAATAAACGGGTGATATCAACCATGCTGAATGTATATTCTCATTGCTGTGTTCAAAGTTTCAGAAAAATAGTAAAAAACCTGTTGGTCGGTGATTAGAGCTGGCCGCGGGTTGGGAATCCTGCTGAATTAATTAATTGGAGCAGTCTCGCCTCTTTATCTTCATATTTTATTTTATATCATCTTGAGCATGAATATTCATGGGCATTTGCTTGGTTGTGACCAGTGACTTATCGACTTATCCTAAACCGGCTAGTAGAAATTTTGCGCCAAGATTTCTGATAACGATAGAGCATTGGAATTGCAAAATAAATTTCACAGCCTTGAAGAAAACACGGCAAGAGGCATATCTCACCATGGCTCCCTGTACAAACTCAAGAAAACGGAAGTCTGTGAAAGAGGCGGAAATAATCACTTCTGACGTGGAGAGTGATAGCGATTTTGGAGATGGCATCCTTGATGGAGTCCTGTCGCAAAGCGAGACTGGCTCGGATGAGAGTGAGGGCGAAGAGGACGATGATAGCGACCTCGAGGATGGGGAATTAGAGGCGCTAGACAGCGACGAAATCCCGTCCGAAAGTGAGGCCACTAAGTCGAATGGAGCGACACTGGTTAAAAGGCCAATCAATACAAATATTGTCGCCAGACAGACTGCGAACCGCAGGGTTTTAGGTCTTCCTCATCACGTCGAGGAGGACGACACGCCAAACTATACCGTAACCACCGATGCCAATGGCAATGAGAGATACGAATATGAGGAGATTGAGCCTGGCTACGACTCTGACGACTCGGATGCCGCAGACCACGAGAATACTATCGGAGATATTCCTCTCTCGTTTTACGATTCGTACCCTCACATCGGTTACAACATCAATGGCAAGAGGATAATGCGCCCTGCGAAGGGCGAAGCGTTGGATGCTCTTTTGGACAGCATAGACGTGCCTAAGGGATGGACAGGCCTCACTGACCCAGCAACTGGAAAGCCTTTGAACCTCAGCCAGGAAGAATTGGAGGTCTTGAAGAGGATCCAAATGAATGAGATGCCAGAGGATGGCTACGACCCTTACCCGGTATGTTACCCTTTTGTCTAATATTCTGAACGAGTCTAACATACACAGGATACTGTTGAGTATTTCACGAGCATTCAAGAAGTTATGCCTCTGAGTGCCGCGCCTGAGCCCAAACGCCGATTCCTGCCTTCCAAGCACGAAGCAAAGCGAGTCATGAAAATTGTTCGTGCTATTCGTGAGGGACGTATTCTGCCTCACAAGCCAGAGGAGGAAGAGAAGGAGGAAGATGAGGAAGTGCACTACGATATCTGGCAAGATGAACAGCCTAGACCAGACCACATTATGAATATCCCAGCACCGAAGGCTGCACCTCCAGGATACGATATGAGCTACAACCCACCGCCGGAGTACCTGCCAACAAAAGCTGAGAGACAAGCATACGAGGCAACAGAACCGGAAGACAGAGACAAGGAGTACTTGCCAACAGCACACGATGCACTACGCAAGGTTCCTGCTTACGAAAAACTCATCAATGAGCGCTTTGAGAGGTCCTTGGATCTTTACCTTGCGCCCAGAGTTCGCAAGAATAGGCTTAACATCGACCCTGCCTCGCTTCTTCCGAAGCTGCCACGTCCAGAGGAACTCAGGCCTTTCCCAACGGTTTGCGCCACTCTATTTAGAGGTCACGAGGGCCGCGTTAGAAGCTTAGCAGTCGACCCATCCGGAATCTGGCTTGCAAGTGGAGGTGACGACGGAACCGTTCGTGTTTGGGAGCTTCTGAGCGGTAGACAGATATGGAGTGCTAAGATTGGAGAAGACGAGGCTGTTAATGTTGTAAGGTGGCGACCAGCAAGAGACGGAGTTATCCTTTCTGCCGCAGCAGGCGAGGATATCTACCTTCTTGTTCCCCCGATACTGAGCCCTGAAGTCGAGCTGGCAAGCAGAGCCATTCTCGATGCCGGGTTCGGTTATGCCACTGGCCAGTCCCAAACACTGACGGCAAATGGTTTGAAGAAGGAGCCTCCAGCAAGATGGACCCGTCCGGGAGCCAAGCTTGAAGACGAAGGTGTTCTCATCAAAATTACTGTCCGCGCCAACGTCAAGGTTATCAGCTGGCATAGACGTGGAGATTTCTTCTCGACAGTCTCCCCAACCGCCCAAAAGAGTGCTGTTGCCATCCACACCCTCTCCAAGCACCTTACTCAAATTCCATTCCGCCGTCTTCCCGGACTCCCGCAATTTGTGCAGTTCCACCCATCTCGCCCTCTTTTCTTCGTCGCTACTCAACGCACAATCCGCAGTTATGATCTCCAAAAGCAGGAGCTTGTTAAGATCATCCAGCCCGGAGCCCGCTGGATCTCGTCCTTCGATATCCACCCAGGTGGAGACAATCTTATCGTCGGTTCATATGATCGTCGCCTCCTCTGGCACGATCTTGACCTCTCTAGCCGCCCTTACAAGACCCTGCGATTCCACGACAAGGCTATCCGCGCTGTCAAATACCACAAGGGTGGCTACCCTCTCTTTGCTGACGCAAGTGACGACGGCTCTCTTCAAATCTTCCACGGCAAGGTTGTCAGCGACCTTATGGAGAATGCAACAATTGTCCCTGTTAAGGTCCTGAAGGGCCACAAGGTCAAGAGTGCGCTGGGTGTCATGGATATCGACTGGCATCCAAAGGAGCCTTGGTGTGTTAGTGCTGGTGCGGACGGCACTTGTCGTCTCTGGATGTAAATCCACTTGTTGTGTGACCTTATCTGTTGTGCAATCCATAGCATGGGCGTTTTGGCTTGGTTATGTCTTGTAGGAATCAATAAAATATACTTCACTGTTACTTGTTTTTTTGTTACGTCTTGTCGTAAATGTGCATTAGATGTGTTTGACCTGTTCCAACGAGCGTTTAGTCGCTCCAAGAGAGAAACTGGACATTCAGGCATCTCCATCCCCATTTCATATAAACTTGGTCTATCAATAATTTGATTCCAGTATATGTTATTATTCCGACTTGGCCTATACTAGACATGATGCCTTGCAACTGTACACATAAGTTTAATTTTCGATATATAAACCCTATCTTACAATAATCCGCCAGCCTATATACCCCGCCTCATAGCTACCAGTTGTTACAGCAACTATTTCCATCTTCTAAGCTAAACGCAGCTAAAACCGTCCGCAGTTGCTGGGTCGCTAACTCCGTCATACGTTGCCACTGAAGGATAGGGGCACAGGATCCTCTCAATGGCCGTCCCATCGATGTCGGTCGGGCTGACAGGTAGCGATTCCGGAGCGATTCCATCCTCCACCCAGGCAATTAAGGCATCAAAGACTGCAGTAGGCTGCCCCCCCGTTTAAATTTGCACAGTGTTGTAGGCCCGGAACCTCAAAGTAGCGATAGAAGCTGTGGACGTTGGGGTCCAGTTTTGTGACCTCGTTGTAGTAATCTTCCGTGCCACTTGCGGGAATTATCTGGTTGCTCTGAGAGAGAGAAGTGTTAGTTAACTTATAAACCTTGCTGGGGAGAAAGTGGTCCCTTACTAAACCATGGTATGTCATAACCTTCCCCCCTGCCGCCTTGAAATGTGAGAGATCTGCGTCATCTGTGTCGATAATACTGTGGTATTGCTGCCATCCGGCATGCAAAATCTCGTCAAACTGATCATGTGTCATACTGGCAAGATCGAAATTGGGATTCTTCTCGATGAACAGACCACTGGGTGCCGAGAGGATTAGGAGAACCCTCGCAGGTGCCGTTAGCGATGCAGGTCGTCGAACCAAGAGCCTGGCTGGTAGAGTGCCAGAGAGATCAGCGCCGATGTTGGGGCCATACCACAGGAAACGGCCGTCAGCAGTCCGCGGGCCCATCTAGGTGGAAATGGCAACCTCTGCTGCAATCTTGCTGATTTTGGTATTCGTTCCCATGGTGGAGCAGTTGAATTCGGTGACGATGAGGGTGAGGGGGTCAATATCACACGCCTTAATATTTGAGACTAGACCATCGACAACGCCATCCAAGCCATCGCATGCGGAGATCGCGGCTGCCGTGAGTTTATCCAGCTCGCATCTCTGTGGGTATTCCCTAGCTAGGTTCATGACGAGCTGCGGCCAGAAGATAGCAGCGAAGAAGGGGTTCCAGCTGATTGTGGCAGCAGCAGCGGCAATACTATCGTAGACGTTGGGATATCGTTGTGCTAACATTAGCCCCTGGCGACCTTCTTGAGAACATCCACTCAATAGGAGTATTTCAGTGGCTTGCCATAAAAGTCATTGACAAGACTCTTGCCGATAATAACCTCGTCATGAATGAAACGGACGCCAGGTTCTGGAGATTGTAGAGATTCACGTTGCCAGGGCTCAGAAGCGCCCAGGGGCTGGCGTCATTTGCGGCCCCGAGACCTGCATCCGTGGTGATTGTCGTATATCCCGATCTGATGGCGCCGGCCATGGATGACGCGGACAGAAAGAAGTTCGTTACTCCCGCAACCCATCCTCCTCCACCAACAGCTTTCAGGCGCTCGTTTCATGTATCGACGGGCAGCCATGCTGCGACATTTATGCTGTCCTCTTGACCTGGATGCGTATATGAGAACGTAACGTTGCAAAATTTAGCATTTTCAACTTTGATAGAAGGGTGGTTAAAATAGTAGAGACTCTTGACAGATCCGGTGAAGTTGGTGACTAAATTGGCACTGAGTGAAAGAAACTGAGCACCAAAAAGATCCGGAAATGTGAAAGTTGATGGTGCGCACAGAGAGGCTGCCGCATTTAGATAGGACGCCATAGTTATAACTTTGGGAATAATAGGGGCCTGTGAAAGACCTGTTAGTTTTAGTCTTGAGTAATTAAACGTCTAGAATTAAGTTCTAATTGCTGTAATGGCTGTTGTCATCGACAGCCACTGTTTTGCGTAGGGATGGCGGGGGGCCTATACCCATATACACAAGGTTCCGAGGCGGGAGATGAATAGGCACATTTAAAACAGAGTATAGCAACTTATTATAGTTAGACTGTATGATTGCATTGCTATGACTCGACTGTATGTTTATTACATTTTACTGCATATGTTGATACCACAACTACATACAGGCTCACAAGTATTTGAGAAACATGACATCGCCACCAAGAGAAATTACCGAAAGCCACCGCGCAAATAACCAAAGCACTAAAAAAATTGCTCCAAACGCAGACGGCAAACAATAAAACATAAAAACAATCTCGGCGAAAAACAAAACAAGAGTAAAGCAATATCGACACAAACCTGGCGCCAAATGAAACTATCCTCGCATCGTATACCTCATAACGTCGTACAATCATTCAGCATCCGCCTAATAATACACTCAATGCTCTCATATTCCTGTCCATATTCGACTTGGCTGGTACCAGATCAAAATGGAATCCCGGGAGTGAAAAGAGATATCCATCCAAGATGTTGTTAGCTTTTCCAAAGTCTTCGTATGGTTGTCTCATTCGTCAGCGTCGTCATAATCGTATCCGGCGTACTCGTACTGAGCACCGATGTGGTCAAAAAAAAGTTCACCTCTGTTCCAAAGCCCGGAGCCGCCGCCACTGCCGCTTCCCGGGCCGCTGACGACGCTGCTCTCGCCTCTGGTCGATGAATATCCCCTCGTAACTCTCACGGAATCCGATGGTGGAATTATGTGGGTTGGGCCCAGTGGAATGAAGGTCCCACGGTTTGTGTCGAAGCTCACTGGGACTAGATCACCAGATTCATACTCATGGCAATCATCAAAGATAGGGCGGCATTCCTGTTCCATATCGGATATCATCCGTTGGATGGCGATGGGATATCTAAGCACCTCCTGGGCTTGTGAGGCCCGAAACAGGTTCGGTGCCTCGTTGAGTCCACCCTGTGGCACCATCTGCAGGTATGTGTTGTTTGGGCCGTTGTCACGGTAGTTAATATCGTGACAGCCCTCGTCGACGTTGATTGCAGTTGCTTCGGTGCCAGCTGAAGCCCACGAGAGGGGGTACTGGTTGGTGTTGCCATGCGTTGCTAGCATTGTCTGTTCGAGATGCTGCAAGCTATGGGCACACAAGGGTACAGCGGGTGCACGTATATGACCATTTGCGAAAGAAGTTCCGGTTTGAGCACACGAGCAGTTGGTTTCATTATAGGCAGGAGCCCTTTCTGCTGTCAATGGGCCGGTGTGCACTCCATATGGGCATGTGTTGTCTCCATGGGAGATAATCCGGGTGTTGCATCCACACGCCATTATGAGAGGTTGCAAATGTGAATGAGCCGGGGCAGTAACTGGACACAAAACAAATAACTGTTCGAGATATTGCAGGACCTAGGAGGCGTTAGAAGCCGTGGTTAAGCTCAATCACACCGTGAACTAACCTTAATTGAATATAACTTTGACGACTCAGAGGCCTTTCAGGTATATAAGCACAATGGCAAGAAGAGAGCTAAAAACGTTGCAGCAATTACGTCTCGCAACAACAGAGGGGCTGAAGAAGAAACAAGAAGATAATTGAAATTCCTTCGGGGGTCTCAAAAGTTCCAACTTAAGGCGAACGAGCGGCAACTACTTTATCTTTGAACGGAAGGCAATCTGAGCGCGGCTGTTGACACCTCTTATACTTTCAGCAAAATGATGAACGGGTGCTGCCTCCCTTTCAGCCGTAGCAAGAGTCGTCCCACGAATATTTTAGCTTTGCACATATCCATCCAGACGGAAAGGTCATGTGTGCTTATCTTGACGTAGGGACCGGTATGCCATAGGTTACCCGACACGTTGATGAGCTTTAAAACAGCACCGGTGGGTTGGGGGGCCAGGGGGTTAATGTGAAGTGGCCCCGACATTTATCATATCAGTTACGCCATGTATTAGCACGGATCGATTCCCGGGCATATATTTTCCAGAAATCGGCCGGTCGCCGATAACGCTTACTGCCGCCTCACTTATTTGGAAATAAACTATCAGAGATTCTGGCATGGATGTGGCGTTCCGTGCATATGTGGAAGCCGTATGGGCCCCGCATGACCACACGGCCCCAGGCCGGCGGATAGCTAGTCGGTGTTGGGCGTATTGCGTCCCCAGATCTCCACAGCGTCAACGCTGCAACTCCTCATTTCAAGGGGGGTTCGGGGAACCGGCATATCGAATGCAAGGTCAGGGATTATACGTTGAGACGTCATGAATAACAACTCAATCCAACTGGACATATCTTTCTTAGCCAACCGCCAAGAATCTCGTACTTCATCAAAGTCAGTAGCGGGGTAGCGGCTGCAAAAGAGTTGACGCCCACCTAAAGGCTCCACGACCTTATTTCCCGTTTAGATGTGTAAGTCGGGGAGTTCTCTCTAGAACCATTGGCAATCGGGTTATGTTCCGTTCCCCCCGGCCAACAGCTGTTGAGCATCGATGGTGCATGTCGGCTCAACCACCGCAGGTAGCCGGCAAGGCTCTCATATTCTAAAGATTCACCCACGTCCCAGGCAGCCATCATATCTCCAAAGCAAAGCCATCGAGCGAGCCGTCTAAATGTGCAAATTCTTGCTAGGATTGTAGCATCGACCTGCATGCTTAGGTCGTGCATAGAAGCGCGCCCAAGACACAAACTCTTAACTGTCGCCGCCGTAAGAATGCAATGCATGAGTGACGTCTATGATCCCTGTTGAGTCGGTATTTTCATGGGTTGAATATGGGATTCGCAATCCAACGGAGCAGGAGCCTTGTAGAACGGAGAGCGTTAGTGCCACCAGTGCTTCCTTTTCGAGCACGGATCGCCCGCCGCCAACGGCAACTTCGCTATGTTCAGTGCAGTAGCGAGGTACGAGGCCTGCAAGGAAGCCAAGCACCCCAAACGATGTCACCGTGCATGAACCCAGCTAACCGCCAACATCCTCCTCTAATATTGGGAGCACATTTTGGATCTTCGGTCGCGCAGTCACCACAAAAGATATCTTCAGGGTCGAAATGTGATGTCATGTACCGTACCACGTGTACAGCCCCTAATCCTCAAATTTCCGAACGAAAAGTGAACCCTTGCGGGGGTATGTAAATCGTGGCTGCATAGTAGTGCGCAAGCGCCCAAGTTAGCCTTGCGGCTTCCAATACCGTCATCATGGGAATTCATGCACAGTTGCCAGGACTGCAGCCTTGAGTACTCCCATACTGCGAATGCGGAGACAGGGGCTTGAGATCTGGCAAGGGGGGTAGGAATGGGGGATTGAAGAGAGTGTGCAGCCGCATATTAGCGTCTAGTGGCGCTGAGGTGGACGGATGACCGATCTGGGATGATGTAGTTGACGATTGTAAACATCCCAGTGTGGCAATGTATTCTCATTACTTAGATTGAATATCCATCGAAGATTTTCGCTATGCTTCCGCTTTTGCTCACCTTGTTTCCTACAGGCATGCCAAAACACTAACTCTAGCTTTGCGTATCCTCCGTGCTTCTTCCATCAGATTTCAATTCCCACTGGAACTACTCGTCCGTTCTCTCATCGTCTCATGGGTCGCGTGGTTCGTATCTAACGTACTCGCTCTCCTCCTCAGTTCCCCGGCCTTTCTCCTCCTAACGAACTGGTACCCTCGGTCCAACTCACTTTCCACAGCACACCGAATTTTCAACGCCGAAACTGCGGGCCACACGCTTTTCTCACCACATAGGATCCAATGATCAAGACTCCCGCGCGTGGGGGTCTCCAGGAGGCGAAGGAAATCACCAGTGCTTAGTTCCGGGACCAGTGTCACACTTGCGCCGGGAACTGTTTCGTCAATGAGGAAGCGTCTGATGCTCGCCGGAAGAACGCCAAGAGAGTCAAGCTGCGAGAGGCGATGGTGTATTTCCATTGTAATTAGCCTCAATAGGAGGCTAGTAAAGCTCGTCCGACCCCGTCGTGCATAGCTGCCTGACGGGCCGTGCATATCGCTCTGCAGGAACGGTACGAGAAATGGGCGCGCCTGTGAGATGATAAAGTGGTTTACGTTGAATAACTCAGCAACTCGTGTTAGAGGCGAATCCCGGTCGGTATAGGTGGCATGCGTCCAGGGACGGAAAGTGGCGGATTCGGAAGGGAACCAAGGCACAATGGTGCCATCGAGAGACTTCGATAAGAGGTTGACAGAGCGGCCATAGAGAGTCGGGTTCGACACGTTTGATGCAAGAGCGGCAGACCAAATTAGAACATTAGGTGCGGTGAGGTAGTTCAAAAGTGTAGGTACACTGCCATGGCCTGCCGTAGCAACTGTGATATTTAAGACTCGTTTCGTGCGATTGTAGGCCTCCTCGAATGTTAAATCTCCAACATTGGCCCTCACGCAGTCTTCTAAGACGGAGATATCCAGGAAATATCCCTCCCGGTAGAACCTCTTTGTTCTCCTTCCCAGCGTCGCCCACCACCCGCCATCTTTCGGTGGCCTCTTCTTTAAATCTCCATCATTTCCACTTCCAAAGGCAGTCAGGTCAATTCCATCACCGGTTAGGAACTCCAAGAGCTCGTCCTCAGTGTGTATCCCTACCAACGCTGCAATTAGCGCCCCGGTGGCAGTTCCTGTAATGATCCTAGGTAGGAGTCCCCTCAGATACAGCGCCTTTACAACGCCCAGGTGACACATGCCAAATATATCTCCTCCTTGCAGCACTAAAGTGCTCCTTCCAAATGCTTGTCTTGTATCATGAAGTAGGTCTAGTTTTCCTTGGTTGCTAAGCCCCGTCGCCGTAACATTTCCATCTGTGCCTGGTGTGGCCGGCAAAGCCGCGACGAAAGAGGTCGCAAAGGCGACTTGCGTAATGTAATCCTCGATAAGTAATTTTGTGCCAGCAAAGGCGCGGTTGAAGAGCCGTGGTGCAGTAATGTTGCCGAGGTTCCGCACGAGACCAGAGCGAAGTAGACTGACGAGGGTGATGACATCGTTTTCTTCGCGAGCAACGATTATGGATTGTAGTCGCTCGTGAATGAGGCGGTAATCATAGTATTTTGAGATTGGGTTCTGGCGCCTTTATAATTGTCAGTTTCCATGAAGCATGTAGCACCGCCAGGGAGATCGTTCCGTACCACAAGTCATTCCCAAGTAACACATCTAGTTGAAAGGCCGCTTCTTCCCACTCTTCGTATGATTGTGCATTCTGGAGAATGTTGACCCAGACATCTGTTGGCTTTTTCCATGTCAACCAACTCCAAAATCTCTAGAGGTCAAGTCAGCAACACTCATGGTATAATCGACCTGGTCTTGCTTACGCTCTTCCAGAACAAGGCGACCTTCACGATCATTCCCCATATGGCGGCGATAACGGTAGCCATTTGTCCTTGGACGCACCCGTCATCGTTCAATCAGAAAGCGAGTAGATAATTTGGTCCACATAGCAAGTTGGCAGCCATGCGGGATGTTATGTCAAGTCAGACTCAAAAGAGAGAGCAAGCTATGATCGTTGTGGTTGGCATGTGGTGGTATACCCCGGATAATTATTACGTAGCTCCGAGAGGTATCCACGATAAGCACATGCTTCCTCAGCCTAGCTATAAACTTCACATTTCCGCCATTCAGATCGCTCGCCTTGTTCACTCGAGATGCGTGCTGCTACACGGCTTTTCCAAGCCTGCCGTATAACTTTCTTCACGCGAGACGGCTGTAAGCTCTGCACCGATGCGAAACAGACCCTCTCGGACGTATGGGATGTGCGGCCATTTGTTTACCGGGAGATAAATGTGATGAAGCCAGATCAGACTGTCTGGAGGAATTTATATGAATTTGACACCCCAGTGGTTAGTATCTCGAGCTTAATCAAGACAATGGCTGATTTTAGTCAGATTCACGTTTCCAACGCGTCCTCCCCGGAGGAGGACCCTGAGCTATCTGGCAAAGCAAAAAAGCTCATGCATCGATTCAGCGCCGAAGAAGTCCAAAAGAAGATGAACGACGCAGAGGCCATGTCTTGAGGCATACATATTCTACTCGTCTACTCGACTATATAATTTATTTTCCATATGGTCCCGTCATCTTCTCAGTCGACTGCCCACCTTTAGCCTTCGCTACTTCTGATCCCAAAAACACCGCCAGTGCAATCGCGTCTGCCGTGACATTGACCATGTCAAAGCCTAGCCCGGCCATCTTATTCGCTTGGTCACCAGCCGGGGTGTAGATCCCCGATTTTTTACCCGCCTTTTGCGCAGCAGCAAGAACCTTTGCAATTGCAGCCTCCAGCTCCGGGTGCATTGTTGGCCCCGTAATCGGATGGCCCAGTGCATTTCCAAGGTCGAATGGGCCTACGAAGAGGACGTCCACTCCCTCAACTGCCGCGATCCCATCAACGTTCTTCAGGGCCTCGGCAGTCTCGATTTGGACAATTGTGAGGAGAGAAGAATTGGCCTGAACGAGGTATTCTCCAGCCGTCATCGATGCAGAAAAGGCTCCCTGGGAGAACGGAGAGCCAAAGCCTCGTATACCTTGAGGCGGGAACTTGGCGGATTGGACGAGTCTCTCAGCATCTTCAACAGTGTTCAGGAGAGGGACAAGTACTCCGTGGGCTCCACAGTCCAGCGCACCTAGATATTTTAATATTTGCTATCAAAAAGAGACTCAATCCCACTCACGCTTTACGAGCCAGCCCTGGTTGTCAGGTATCCTAACAATCGGACTCACCCCAGTTGCTGCAATGGCTCCTACAGACTCGTGCATAGCAGCATCTACAGATATGATTGTTTAGCCTTGCAAATGAGGTATAGATGAAGAGAATTGTGCCTTACCAGCGATATTCCCATGCTCACAGTCAACAAGGACCCAGTCCACTCCGCTATTCGCCAAAGCCCTCGAGACATTGGTTCCCGGGATTGTCTGCCATATGCCCCAAGCCTTATCTCCGTTGTCCAGGACCTTCTTCAGTCTGTTTGCCTGTATCATCGCCATGTTTTCAGTTTGGTCACTATTGATATTGATAGATTTGTTCGCGGTAATCACCAGCTGTCAATAATGTCAGCAAGCCAAAGGGTTGCACCTCTTTATACCCATGATACCCCGCCATAACCCCCACTTTGTCATACGTGCCGCTAAGGAATGAGTTACCTCCGCACCAAACCCCGCTCCATATGGAGCATATACTGAAAATCGCCAGAGATTGTGGAGATTCGGGACAGTTTGGGGCCCTAATTATAAATTCTTGGCCAGGTGCAATATAGCCTATTTAAGGCGTGAAGTGCAAGGGACGGTAACTTGGTCGCGGTGCTGTGTTCGGCACTTGTGGCTGAAGCTTGTTGATACCGAACCGACCGACGGAGCTTGCTCTAGAACGCAGCGACCCAACCCCAAACCATCCAGAGTAAACAATTATCAATCTCGTACAACTCCTGCACCACAGACCTTCATACGACCAACCCACACATACCATCGCCCATTTAATGACCTATAGGGTCAAATCTTATCTTGCGTCTACCAATAATACCTACTCTACTCGTCTCACCATGTCCTCCGACGCACTTCCCATCGCCACCGCAGCATTTGCGGAGGCTCTTGAACCTCTTCCACTCTCAACTCTCCACCTCAAGGCAGCAGAGTTACGCAACTCTATCGCCCACCTCGAATACTCAAACGCACAGCTGGAGCCCTATGCACGCCCACCACCAGGTCAGGAGCCGGATGCAGTATGCGTCGAATCAATCGCGGAGAATGTTGTCGTGATAGGGCGCATGAGGGAGCGGTTGGCGCTGCTACGGCAGGAAGCAGAGAAAAGAGGCGTTGGCTGGGGAGAATTTGTGGGAGAAGATGAGATAGACCTGCTAGGTGGAGAGACTAGGGAATCTGGAAATGGAAGGGCGACGGAGGAAAGGGAAGATTCGAGGACCACACAAGAGTCAGGTGCGGGACCTGGGACCGGTTCCACGGACCGGCCTACTACAACACACTCGGCGTGGACGGATGGTACATTTCAAACAGGTCGCATCACCAACGGGGTTATAGCAATGGACGACGACATTACCAGCGTCCAAGGGGCTATGCAAAGCGCAGGAAACAATACAACCGGCACAGCTACGAATGGAGCTAATGGCACAAATACAGCTCGAGGAGGCACACTATCAGATGAGGAGCTCCGGAGGAGATTGGAGGAGAGGCTTACCACCGAAGATGACGGAAGCTTGCACCTCTGATGCACCCAGAATATGGTTCAACGCAATCGATGTCGTTGATGATATGAATTACAGAGCAGATAGCACTTGGCCCTGAAAAAATGGGCAATAGCATCGGAGTCAGTTGGGTCAAAGATTAAGGTCAACGGTCAATGAAAGGGCTAGGCCTGCCAAACTGTCCGGCAATAGAGCATATTCAACACCACATTGGACCCATGTCCGACCTCTGCACGATGAGTTCCTTCATCACCAGGCAAACACCATTAGGACCACTTCTCTAGAAGAACATTAGTGTCTATCAATAACATTGGCTTCATATGCACTCTTTAAACCCCGACTATCCCTTCGAATGCTTTTACTCCTGCTCGAAACCCGTGCTCCCACTCCCATACCGATTCCCCTTCCTTCCCACTTTCCGCGAGACGTTTTCGGACCCATATCTCTAGACACCCAATTTTCTCTGCGCCACCAGAGTTACTCGCAATCTCTCCCATTTTACCAGCAATTCTCGCCAACCAGAAGCTCTTTGCATCCTCCCACCCCACGTCCCACCCCTCGCCATACCAGCGATGCTCAAACTTCTTACCAGGCGCCGTTTGACTCCAATACTCAACATGACCCCCCAATTCTCGACTAAAGGTAGATTCTTTGGACTTCGCCGCCTCTTGCGCACTATGATGTACGTCGTTCGGATTCAATAACAGCCACGGCGGTGCTACAATCGCTCTCTTTTTAACCTGCTCGAAAAAACCCCATTCGCCACCATCCATCCACTCCATCTTTGCAGTCCAGAAATACGTACCTCCACTTTTCTCCCGCCATCTTTCACTCTGAGCCTCTCCAAATTGACGGACGAGGTCGAGTTTCTGAGATGGGTCAGATCGAGACCAGGTCTTGTCGTCTAGTACACAACTGTATTCCCCGATGACTATTTGTGCTGTCCCTCGATCATGGACGCTACCGACATACTTATCAATTTCTCCCAGCTCTTGGGGCACTTGCGAGATAATATGCTCCGGTGCTTTTGCTCGATCAGCCTCACTGAAGGTGTAGTACTTGTGGGTGTCCACGACTACTGGGTTTCCATTCCGGTGACTCCTGCTCTCAACCCATCTCAGAGTGCCGCTCAGGTCCCACGCATCACTCACATAAATTGGCATAGAAGAATCAACGTCCTGTATCTCCGTCAATACATCGTCATACCATTCATGCAGTTTATGTGCGCCTGAAGCGGCCTCGTTCACAATCTGCACTCCTACAATACCTTCCAGGCTTTCAGCTTCGCTAACGACTTGCAATACCACCTTCTTGGCCATCTCTCGGTTCTTCCTCCCTGTGTGCCAATGATCCCAGAGGTCAGCTTTCCCACTATCAGTCCCTGAGTGCATGTCTTTATTTGCGCCCCCCGGGAGAGCATGAAGGTCAAGGAGTACCCCGATCCCGGCGTTGTTCACTCGTCGTACGAGATTGCGCACAGCCATCCATGCGGTGGTATAGACATCCGAGGCGGCCTCAAATGGCGTCCCCTTGCAAAATGCAGGACCGAGAGTGAAATAACCAATGGGGAGGCGGATGCTGGTACATTTCGCCTCGTGGACAAGGAATTGGATGTCATCGTCTGACAATGCAGAGTCCCAATGATCTTGCCAGTGTTCTTTGGTTTTATCAAGCCCAATTGCGGATAAAGAGGATGTTACAGCAGCAAGCTCAGAGTCTCCTGGACCGAAGAACAGGGATGGGAATAGCCAGCGCTCTAGGACGAATATGGAGCCAAGATTTGTGCCGTGGTGGTGTCGGTAGCGGAAAATATCCTGACGAGTTACGGGTTGAATAGATGAAGCATGGGAAGAACTGGTGATCGTAGCTTCGGGAGATTGGGAGCGAGAGTTGGAGTCCTTCAAGTCTGAGATGCGACTTTTCGCGCGGTTGATGAGGGACTTCATCGCTGGGAAACGAGAATGTTAAGAGATAACTAAGGCAACCACGTAATATTACAGGTGAAGAAACACTGAGAAGCACAGAGAGAGTGGTTTTATCTCTGGTTCTGAACATGAAGAATCGGCTGTTTATGATCCAACACCGTCCAGAATTATGACAAGGCTGACGATCACCGACAGCATACGTCATAGGTTTTCGTCAGCCTTGTCCCCCCACCCCATCGCCACTATGTGACTCTTGAGAGCAGTTAATGCTGTGATATAAGAAAGTCAGCAACAATAATGCGTGGGATTTACGATGTCAAATGCACATGTGAACTTATAGGTCATTAAATATTCAATTAATTACAGTAGATATCTTGGAGAGTGTCTATTACTTCCTCGCCCCGGCCGTTTCGCTCTGTTCTGATAGATGACACATTTAAGCTCCCCCTTCTCTTTTCTCGTATTCCAGCTCCATCCTCTCCAAGTACTCTTTCGACGCCTTCTCCTCTGCAGCTTTCTCTGCCTCGGTCTTGTTTAACTCAGTCCCAGGCTGTCCTTGGTTCGTTGCGGTGCTGCCTCCCTGACTGGGTTGCTGTGCCTTCGCCCCCGAGGAGGATCTGTTGTCTGCAATTGGCATTTTGGCTGATTTCGTTCTTTAATTTAAATTGTATGTTTGAGGGAAAGTGATATTGAGGAGAAATTGGCTTATGGTTTGGTTGGAAGGTTCATAAAGAACTATGTAAGGGACAGGAATAAGCCACATTATATAGTCATATCGGGCGCTAGCGGCTAAAAGGGTGGGTCCCTCAGCCACACTTCACAGCTTCGCCACCAAAACTCTCCGTGTCACATGATTTTATGCTCTTTCGATTATGAATTATGAATTATGAATCGACTGAAAGTCCACGGATAAATGATTACATATAGCAAGTAGTCAACCTCAACATGGCTGTCTACTATGTCAATTTCAGGGAGTTAAAAATTCAGTTAGTGGAAATGGGCAGCTAAAGTCAAGTCAAGATAAATGAAACAAATCATGATCGTCGGGTATCCTTAATAACTCCATACATTGTTCTATAATTTGTTCACAGCATGGATAACAGCATCCTCGATCCAGCATTCCCAACTGCCTTCTCGGTGGGTGCAGCCTTCTTCTTTCCCTTCTTTGCTTTGGCATCACCATTTTCTTTGCCAGCTCCTGCAATATCTGCTGCCTTCGCCTTCTGTTCTGCCGTCTCCTCGGTAGCTGCCTTTTGGAGGGCCCTCTTCCCCTTCTTCAGCATCTCCAACACCTCCGCTTTCGAGGAGAAGTTTTCGGTTTCTAACAGAGAAAGAACAACGAAAGAACTCGAGCCAGTTGCCCAGTCAATGATGTGGTCCTCAATCACTGGGTAAAGGATGTCTGCGAAGTTAAGAGGCGGCGAGACTGGGATAATCTTCTTTAGCTTGTTGTCAAAGCGGCCACCAGCGATGAGAGAGCGTAGCATCTTGCCGCCAAATGCCGTGTTTGCAATGTGCAACCTTGGGCCACCTGAGTGATCGTTGAACGCAACATCAACATCCATTGCGTCTTCAGCCGGGGCAGCAGCGTCAACATCCATGGCATCTGCCTCAACAACGACAGCCGTTGGGTCTCCTGCGGCTACCGATGCGACAGCCTCTAAGGCAGCAGTTTTATCGCCCACAGATGCGAAGAGAACCTCGGTGATGAACTGGCAGCCGAAGGAAGTGGTGGCTAATTCGCCAGCGGCAGAGGCAATGGCACTGAGAAGGAGAGGAGAGAGTGCCTTGGCAAGCTCGGCACGCCTAATTTCGGGGTCTTTCTTGGAAGTGGTTGCGCGAGCGACGTCAACCTCGTTGAGGACCTCGATATCGGCGGAGAGGCTGGCTGGGAAGAGAGAGCTTGAACGGCCTTGGAAAAGGTAGAGTAAGGTCGTGCGGGCATTTAAGTCGTTGGCGGCGATAACAGCATTCTCGGCTTGCTTGTCAGCATCCTTGGTGAGAAGTTCTGGGAATATCGATTTGGCGGTGAGAACAGTATCATCGACAGTCTCATAAGCTGCGAGGATAATCTTGTGACCGTTCGGGTCGCCTGCCATAAGATGAATGGTATCTTTGTAGGCCTTCAAGATGTGCTTCCTATCCTTAGCGACACCATGCGCAAACGCAAGGCAGACTACCCGAGCTCCAGAAGCTGTGAATGCCAAGTTCTTCAGAAGATCACTCTCCTCATCGCTCTTTAGTAGCTCCATAAACTCGGTTTCTTCTTCAGTGCCAGTCTTAACGTTCAAGTAGTACTGAAGCATCGCATCGTGTAATAACGTGAAACCGGTCATCTTCTTTTGGACGAGATGGTTGATCAACTCCTTCAGCTCGCGCATGATAGGAGCACGCTTTCCAGGCTCCTTCTCCAGCACGTCTGCGAGGTCGCCAGAAACCTTTTCGCCGTCGCGGAACAGCGAGAACTCGGCACCATACCACTCCCTGATAATGGTAGCCTTCTGTTGCCTGTTGGCAACCCCACGGTAAACATCGTCCAAAATCCACGAAGCTTCGGCATGCTTGATCATCTTGCGCACATGGCCGAAGAATTCCGGGACAATCAGGTCTCTGATCTCGTCGTCTCCTTGAATAAGCAGCTTTCCGATGAGAAACTTGGCATATTTTGACTCTGCCAATTGGCGGTATGTTCCCTTCAGCTCCCTGGCGATCATTCTCTTCTGCTCGGGCGTAGAGTATTTGATGGCAGTCTGGATCACACGCACAGAGTCATGCTTCAGGACGAAGTCCTTGACCTTGCCGGTTATGATCTGGAACAGTTCCTCGACAAGCTGCTTTCTCTCCTCCTTTGGAACATGAGACTTTCTTCGAAGTCTCTCCCAAATCTTCTTCGTTCGTACAAGAGGGTCGGCGAGTGGCTTCGCTGCCTTTCTCTCTGCAATTGTTGCCTTCTGCTTTGCGTGCGCCTCTCTTGAGGAAGTGCCTATAAACGAATTAGATGAGAAATGCTGATCATAACGTTATACATACCATTTGGGCCCTGGCCAGCAGCAAACTGCCTTCTCTCAGGATGTATTCCGTCGGCCGCATCTTCCATTGGAGTATCTTTTGCTTCAGGTTCGTTCAATGGCACACCGCCATCGACATCCATGTCATCAGAGTCCTCATCGTTGGACTCAGCCATCTTTGGCTTCTTAGACTTCTTCTCTGGCTTATCTTCCTTTGACTTCTTCTCTGGTTTCTCCTCCTTTTTGGAGGACTTCTTCTTCTCAGGTTTCGTAGATTCTGCCTCTACCTTTGATTTTTTGGTGCCCTTAACGTGTGCTTCTTTCGACGGCTCAGCCTTCCGCTTGATGCCCGAAGTACTGCTTTTCTTTGTTGTTGCCGGGGCGGCCATGGCGAACAGAGATAAAATCCCGGTAGCAATATGCTATGCTTGTCGCCGCTGTGGAATTAAGCGTCCAAATTAAGAATGCAAACAACCCGGTCGAGTCGCAGCGTTCACGTTGTAACTGTTCTGCCACAATCTTATCAAGAACTTTTTCTTGCCTTCAATCGCGAGGCTTTTTTTGCAGGGGTATTGCTCCCACTAGTCTTCTATAGTACTCGCGTTGTCCTGGCGAGGCTGTGGAAGTTTTCCACGTGATTCGTCCATTGTCAACCCCCCACTATCACCAATGATTCTCATACTTCTACGTCAATAAGCCTGTCTCACAAGGCGAAATCCTCTTACAATGGGTCGCGAAGATCAAGTAGAGGAGCGGGAAGTCCTGGACTCTATTTTTCCAGACGAAATAACGGGTATGCATCTTCTCATCCTATGTGTCGTCGTCCCCGAACACACAATTTCACAAGGGAGGAGTGAGAACACATTGCTAATGTACCATTACAGACATTTCAGAAACATCTTACACGATCTCAATTCTTCTCGATGTTACTAACGAAGCCGGCAATGAGTCCGAGCCCCCAACCGTCGTCCTGAAGATCGAATACCCGGAAAACTACCCAGATGAAGCCCCGCTTGTCGAGCTTTGCGCACCCGACGACGCCGTTGCACACGAACTTTTCGACATCGAGGAGGACAGGGAGCGGTTGATCGATGCTCTGAATGATTCCATCGAGGAGAACATGGGCATGGCAATGGTTTTTACCCTCGTTTCGACAGTCAAGGATGCTGCCGAGCAGATAATACAAGAGCGCCAAGAAGTGTTAAAGCAAGAGCACGTCAAGCGCGTGATGGCTATTGAGGCTGAGGAGAACAAGAAGTTCCATGGAACGCCGGTGAATCTCAAGACTTTTGCAGAGTGGAGGAACGCCTTCAGGAAAGAGATGGACGAAATTGAGCAAGCAGAGCGTGAAGCTGAGGAGGCTGCTGAGAAGAAGAGAAACAGAGGAAAGGAGACGGAAGTTAAGCTTACAGGAAGACAGCTTTGGGAGAGTGGCATGGCTGGCAAGGTGGATGAGGATGACGACTTCGAGGATGCGGCTGTGGCGGCTATTGAGAAGGTCAAGGTTTGACAAGGTACCTTCGACTTTCCTATTACTTAGGTCGGAACAACCGGTCTCCATATGATATATGAGGCGTTGCATTGGGGGCGTTTTGGGTAGAGATGGAAAATATGCGGGCCATCAGGGCTTTAAGCTCTGTTAGGTATCTATAGTTGCAATCATGAGCGCAAAACGCAGCTGAAGGTTCCCTTTCTGGCCAACGAATAAGCAAGTATGTGAAGCCCGAACTCAATAAATCTCCGGGTCCGAGATTTTACAGGTTATTGACTATATAATTTTCTGAATTCTTTTGGCGATGCACTTGGCATTATACCCCGAAACACTCATTTCATAATCCTAGTGGAGCACGCGTAGATCTAAACTTTTGTAGCTTTCTAGAGAGCTCCATATACTACTATGCGATCTAGCAGGCCAGGGTTCAATTCTATACACGCCGACCACAGTATCAATCCTGATAAACTGATCAAACGCCACCCATCTCCTCATCCTCTCCGTCTTCATCGCCACTATCGGACTCGTCATCCTCCTCTTCACCCTCCGCCAATACTCCAAGCTCTTTCTCCAGATTGGAGATAAGTTCTTTTGCGTGTTCTCCCAGACGCGCATCCTCATAATCCTGCTGCTGGAACAGTAGTATGCTGTGGTTCAGCCATTGTCGACTCGAGATCCAGTAAACCTTGTGTCCTTCTATACCAACATTCTTCTCCTTCTCCTTCTCGCCCAAGATATAAAGTCCCCAGCCACCGAGGTACCATACCTCAACACTGCTGTCATCCTCCCCCACCAGTCTCTCCAGCACCTCAATTGCTTCCTCTTCCATCCCACTTTCCATCAACAATCTTGCCAAGCTCACTCTCGTTGGGAAGTCAGGCACCAGTTCACTCTCTGGATCCTCATCCTTCCAAACTTCAATGCTGCGCTTTAATGCAGCTTGAGCGTCCTCCAGTCTCTGTTGTGAAATGCGCACACTGGCCAAAGTCTGCCACGGCTCTGCAAAACCTGGCCCGACAAGCGTGGCTTCGGTGACAAGTGCCTCACACCTCTGTTCTGCGTCCTCCTCCCAACTCAAATCCGTCATATAAACTTCCACGACTCCGCATAGCGCAGTTGCTAGCTTCCTCCTCTTCTCCGCGACCAGAGCCTCCACCTCTGCTGCTTTCTTTGCATCCGCTGTCTCCACAAGCTTCTGTATTTGAGCCCGTAACACCTTGGCGCCTTGCTCGAACCACTCAACACTATCCCGGCCTCCCTCTTCACTCAGTTGCGCCAGCCAGAGGAACTTCTCAGCCCCGCCTCCAAGCTCCTCATCAATCTCGCCCTCCTCGTCGATTTCGACAGCTTGGGTAAAATAGGCCCTCGCGGCCTCGATATCGCCGAGCTCAATGTGGATTTCGCCCAGTAAATTCAATGACGGAAGCGCATCGGCAGAGTCTACATCAACAAGACCCAAGGCGCGTTGTGCAAATGGAACCGCGCCCTCAATATCGCCTTCCAGAAGCTTAGAAGTGGCCTGGTCGCGGAGAGATGACGGAGTTGCGGGCGGTGAAGAGGCCGTGTTGGGAGTAGCTATTGTGCGATTCAAAATATTTTTGGGATCCCGGCTGGGCTTCGACTGTGGGGGCTTGGTTTTCGCCATTGTTGCAATGTAGGATGTATTTGGAATGAAAGGGCGATCTTTGTTGACTGAAATAATTAATTCCTGGCCACGAAAGAACTTCGCGGGGCGGCAGAATTATTTTTCGAGGCGGGGCTTGGACCATCGATGACGGCAAGCGCTTACCGCTTTGGGACAGTACTCCCAGGTATGAATATAATCCAGTATACGTAAAACGTAGTTGATTCATTTAGTATATGGCTATTTTGGCTATGCTCGATGTTTTAATTATTGAAATGGAGTACCATAGTCAACTAGTATTCGTAAATACGGACAAATTGGTAGAGTCATTTTGTATGGATCGTTTTGGTACTGTTTTATTCGGGTTTATTCTTGAAATATGGTATCATAATAAACTATCTTCCTAAAAAACTGGCCAATAGTACACAAACATGGGACAATTATTTGAGATCTTTAACTAGTACTTTATTTACTATTTCTGTTTACTATCAAAAGCGAACATGAAATCTCATTGTCCGTGGTCACATATCATGCCTAACGAAGGATATCTTTATCGGAACAGGCAACCATCGCATCCCCCTCTGCGACATGAATTTCCATCCAGTCACCGCCTCATCTATCAGAATAAATCATTATCCAAACGTTTCGAAACGTCGTATCAACTCCCCAAAGTGTCAATATAAAGTACAATCCCCCCCGGACAACACCTCGCACTGGTATCTACCGCACCTGAGTTACTTCCTGAGAATTAGCCGTTGCTGGCCGCTCCATGTTGCCTAGCTCTGCACCCTGTCCGCTAAGACCCCTCTTTCTATTTGTGAAGTGGAATCTGGAACTTAGAGGCGTTGTCAAGGCGGGGTCATCGGAGCCCTGGTCGCCCAGTCTCGAGAAAAAACCCTTTTTCTTCGGCGCGGGTTTGTCCTTCATCGGGTTGTCATTCAGGCCCACATCTTCAAATCCTTCGCCTTCTTCTTCTTCTGTTGGCGGTTCCCCTTGAAATCGCCGTTCGTGAAACGATGAGCGGGGTAAGCGGGGTAGACGCGCATCGAGAGATTGACGCCCATTCACAGATGATGAACTCTCCATTACCGGAGACCTAGCAGAAATATCCTGTTAAAATATTAGTCAATGTTCCGTTCAATCAATGGGCCGTGCCGAGACTGACAAATGAGCGTCTGTACGAATCAAACGATTCCCTTGAGATGGAGAAGGGCTCAATTTCCGCGAAACTTCTGTTCGTACTAGAAGATGTGTTGGATGGATTGGAGCGGCGAGGCCAGAATCCTTTCTTCTCGGGTGGTGATGGCTACCGTCATAGTCAGAGTTGCTCTAGACGTCAAGGCTTCGGTTTTTGCTTACTGGTAGATATACCCCGCTATCATTGACGACTGTTTGGATATGAGCAGGATTCTGGGGTGAAACTACAACTCAAATATCATAACCCAGGGAATAATTTACCACTCATTTTATATTCCGGAGGCTGTTCAACCTTCTTGCTATTTATACTCAATGCAGAGGACGTTTTAGATGCCTTTATATCCCCGTTGTCAACTGCCGAGCTATGGCCACCAGAAGACTCGGGCCTGGTATTTTCGTCCGGTAGACCCTCGAGGCCAGTACGCTTTGCAAATGGATTCCGAATAGGCATGTTGATAAGAGTATGATTGTATATGTATACAATTAGCAATTATCGGGTCGTCGACGGGCTTGGATAGTTGAGTTGCGTCTATGGGAACCAGAAGTTGGTTATGGTTGTCCAAGCGCCAGGGCGACTTCCTTCTGACGTCGTTAGCTGCGGATATGTCGGGTTTGACCTGGGACCGCTGACTGTTCCTGGGCTTTCGTTGGTTTTATTCGCCGATATTTAGGCTATTGGAATCCGTGTGGCCCAAAAGTCTGGGGAGCATAACACTGGTACGAAAATGAAACTGATGGGATTCCTATCTTTACTTGATATCCATGTAATCAACCTTAGCAAAGGCCGTTATACGGTAATTATGGTTCTAATTGTTTAGACCCTAATTTACAGTTGTTTTAAACTCTTTAATGTGACAGCAGATTCCCTGGGCTGTGTTATTAAGCATAGGGTGAGCTGTACACAGCCCTTTCATCGGACCTTTGGACTGCCGCCCAAGTGACATGTTGCCGTTGATTCTACGTTTGGGCTGTGCAAGAAGAGTATCGCAAATGCGTTGCACCAGGGCCAAATATGTCATGTGACACCGCGTAGTGATTACAAACGCGAAGCGACAAGGGACGCGTCCACCCAACATAGCAACAACAACTAACACGATTTTATCAATTCGAAACAGGTGGCCAAACCTGTCTGAGCACGTAAAAAAGGCTTTGCGCTCGACTTGTGGCGACAATAACAATGGCGGCCGAGGATATGGAGGCATCACAGCCCATGGATGAAGGTGGAGTTGGAGGTCCTGGTGCGCCTACACCTCTGGGTGCACTCGAGGTACGATTATTCCTCGTTGTAGCATAATACATGTCAGAGCAGATACTAATGTTTGGAATGATTAGGGCATTGCTGGGCTTACCAAGCGCGATATTCAACTTGTTATTGATGGCGGCTTTAATACGGTCGAGGCTGTTGCCTATACTCCCCGTAGAGTTCTGGAACAGATCAAGGGAATCTCGGAGCAAAAAGCAACGAAGATATTAACGGAAGGTTAGTATCGTATACAGCAAGCAATTGTTTGAGTACTAATTTAAAATAGCTTCTAAACTTGTCCCTATGGGCTTCACCACGGCAACAGAAATGCACCAACGCCGCAGCGAATTGATCTCCATTACCACTGGCTCTAAGCAGCTCGACACCTTGTTAGCTGGTGGTATCGAAACGGGCTCCGTCACAGAAATATTCGGCGAATTCAGGACAGGAAAGAGTCAGATTTGCCATACATTAGCGGTTACTTGCCAACTGCCGTTTGATATGGGTGGTGGCGAGGGAAAGTGTTTGTACATTGACACGGAAGGAACGTTCAGACCCGTTCGTCTACTGGCTGTGGCAAATCGATACGGACTATCAGGAGAAGAAGTTCTCGACAATGTAGCATATGCGCGTGCTTACAACTCCGACCATCAGCTCCAGCTTCTGCAACTTGCCTCGCAGATGATGTGCGAAACCCGCTTTTCACTACTCATAGTTGACAGCGCCACATCACTCTACCGCACGGATTTTGTTGGAAGAGGGGAATTGGCATCAAGGCAAACCCACCTGGGGAAGTTCATGAGGGCCTTGCAGCGTCTTGCAGACGAGTTCGGCATCGCAGTTGTCATTACCAACCAGGTTGTGGCCCAAGTGGACGGAGGACCCAGTGCAATGTTTAACCCAGATCCCAAAAAGCCAATAGGTGGACACGTCATTGCTCATGCGAGTACAACCCGACTCAGTTTAAAAAAGGGACGAGGAGAGACGAGAATATGCAAGATCTACGACAGCCCTTGTCTCCCGGAGAGCGATTGCCTGTTCGCTATCAATGAGGATGGTATTGGCGACCCAAGTCCAAAGGATCTCGAGAAAGACTAGGACATGTCTTTGGGCGACACGAGGAATAGGTTGCACAGTAGTATGGGTATGGAGTACGTGCATTGTTGAGTTACGAGGCTATGAGAAATTTTGTTGCAGAGAGAGCTTGGCGTTATAGATATTGTGTGCTTTAGCATGCCGCGAATTGTACATTTAATTGGCCTATGGACTTGGAGCAATAAACTGCACATTGCATTTGTAGCAAACACCGTCTTATTCACTGGCGAAGTGTTATCCATAGTGATACGGAAATGTGAAGTGGATAAGCTAAGTTCTATTTTGGGACTAGCGTGTATCTTCAAAAGCTGCTACCAAACAAAGTTGACGTGCAGCCATACGGAATACCAGCGCCTGCGCCCAGCTCCTAGCTCCCTTCTTCATGAGTTCTATGATTGCTTCTTGATGGAGGAAAGATGCAAGCCCAAGCACCACCCTATCTCTTCAAGGAGACGCGTATAAACCTCGACTCACCACTTTCCAATTCTACAGTTATCCTACGACTTCCTGTACCAGGCGCCTCTTCCAGAGCAGCGCGGACGCAAAAGAGACCTCTCGCGAGTGAAATCGCACTCGCCGAGGACGAAAATGCATTTAAATCGAAGCATTTAGCATCGGCCTCATCGATATACCACCGCCTGCACCATACCTCACCTCGAAGTTTCCACTGGCGCGTCTTGGAAGATGGGAAAGCATTGTCCATAACCGCGGTGGATGTATGCAAACGAGAGAACGGGCCCGAGAACCCTCTCACACTCCGACTCTATTTTTCGAGCCCAATTCGACCTGGCTGCATTGCATTTGCCGACCATGAAGAGCACGATACCTTGAGCGTCTTGGCTTTGACAGAATCGAATCACTTGCATACACTCACGCTCAGACCCGACTCCTTCAGACGACGTGCAAGCACAGAAAATAATGTGGACGACTGGTGCAAGATCTACCTGTCGACAGCGTTTAGCTTTAAGCACCCCCACCGCCTCGTTGCACGAAACCCAGGAGAAGTTCTCATATCTCTCCACGATGGCGGCCTATTGAGGTTAAACCGCCTACCTGGTGAAGATGCTTCATCATGGAAGGAGACGTTCTATAATGAAGGTGGTTGGGCGCATGGGCTGAGAAGCCTAATTCCGTTTCAAGGAGGCAATACCATCAAGCACGGAAAGGTCAATATCGAGCTCGCAGCGGTTACTGCGATTGCTGTACCAAAAGCAGATATCGATGGTGATAACTACGCTTTTACCGTGTCTTTGGACCATCGAATCAGAGTATGGAATCTGGATTCAGGCAAGATTGCGTTTACAGGGGACCTCTTAGGCGCCGAGAGGGAGCCAAATGACTTGGGCAAATGGGTTTTACATCCGACACAAGCTCAGCTAATCAGAGTATTCCAAGACGACGAGAGAACTATCGTTGTTACCTTTTCGCCTATTGGTGCCGGAGAATTCAAATTTTGGACGATGACTTTGAATGGCGACAGCACTGCAGAGCTAATTGATATGTTTCCGGAGATTGTTTTGAAGCCATCGCATCCGATGGCGGGAGATCCCATGACGGATGTCTGGACCGTGGCTGATTTCTCTGCTACCTTGCATAATGACGAGCGAGGCAAGATATCATTATGGGTACTATGGAAGAACAATATTACATATCGGGTCCAGACCGTTGATATCACGCTGCAGTCAGCCAATAACACCAGCAGCTATTGGAAGAATGGCTGGTCTGCTGTGGCTACAGAGACGGCGTCGCAGGCGCCTCTACCTGTTGTTCTTCCTTCGGATCCAGAAGATGCTACAGAGAAGTGGCTCAGTTTTATACTGTATCCCGGCAAATACACAACAGCGACCGTGGAGACAGCACTCTCTATTTATGAAAGGAGTCTTGGACGCGCACAGAAGATATCGGCACGTGGCAACAAAAACCTACCTGAGAGAATATGCACTTTAATTGGATCTGGTACACCACTAAATAGTTCGTCAAACGGGCAAATAGATTATGAGAATTTCATAAAAGCGATAGATGGCCAGTGGCGGCGATTTTACCGACTTATTGTTGAATTGGACAAGCAGCGCGGCGAGGCTTTAGCTCTGAGTTTTGACGCGGACAACCAACTGCACGTTGTTGCCACGGCGAACGGTTTATCGGTAATCCGAGAGTGTAGTCCCATCGAGGAACTATATTTTAACCCCGATAATGCTTTTGGTGGAAAGTCGGAGGCGCTCAGTACCCTTATTTCGGCTGCGGCGTCGTTTCGCGATAACTTCAACGATGTGCTACAACAATCTTGCAAGGCGCAACTTGCGGTGCAACTCTTCCAGGATCCCTCGCAAACGGATTCCGAGTATCTCCAATCATTTTACGACAGGTGCAACTTCGCTGGCCAGATTGGCGATGATGATTTCGAGCAACTGCTGTCATCCTTTGGTGGGAGTTTCAAAAATATTACGCTTGGGAGCTATGAAGATCTGTTCAGGGCAATGGCTGGTACGGAAGACATGGCAGCGCATCTTGAGCGGTATCCATTGGCCTCTCTTGGCAGAAAGGTCGCGGTAAAAGGAGTCCAGGAGATTGTCGAGCTCCATCAGTCAGTTTGCTTGGACCAACTGGTCCTATTGGCGTTTATTGAGGGCGAGATCGACCAACAGGAAGAAGGAATGCAGCTTGATACAGCCGCCGTTCATCGACAGCTTATCACCGTGCTGAAGCATCTGGAAATATTGGAATGGCTGCTGAAGACACAAATCTCCATTTCAACTCTGAAGACTGAGAGATCAGAGACAATTGCCAGTTTAAGCGACACTCAGAAGCCCGAAGAATTCAAAATAGTAACTGTGTTTGAGGGCACTGTTAACCACCTACTAGGACTGGCCAAGGATTCCGATGTGTCTAATTTGACTGCGCTGACCAAACTCCTGGGCCGTGTCTGCGATCCGAACAGCGAGATTGAGCTGCAACCTGCACTTATTCAAGCTTTTCTTCTGAAGACCGAGCACGCGGATCTAGCAGTCTCATTTTCGCGATTCTGCTCCCAAGATCCTTTCTCGGTATATATGCAAGGCCGCAGCACTCTGGCAGTCAAAGATTTGTCCGTAGCAGCAACTTACTTTAAGAAAGCTGCATTTGGTCTTGGTAAGCTTCTTCCGTCGTATTGTATCTCAACCTCTAATATAATGGCAGCACATTCCGAAATACAGGCCACTGATCGCCACTCGTCTGGGTTGCTTAATGAAACTGACTGGAACGCCCTCTGCGGTGGCCTTCCATCATACTATGCACACGTTGCCTCTCTCTTCGACTCCTCTAAATCACACTCATACGTCATCGACTTCGCGCGCCTTGCTCTCCAATTCCTTCCCACTCACTCCAAGGTATCCCCTGCGCAGTCGAAAAAGGACACCGCACTCCGCGCAGACCTTCTCTCCCGCCTCTTCTCGTCCGCCCTCCACACAGCACGCTACGATCTCGCCCACTCAACTCTACACCTTATGCCCGATGCTGCAATCCAGAAATCCAATCTTCGCAGCTTAGTCTTCTCTCTGTGTGAGAACTCTGCCGCAGCCGAATTAATAGAGCTGCCATTTTTGGGAATGCATGCTATGGTCGATGAGGCATTAAGTCAGAAATGCGCTAGTATCGTTGATGTCAACATCGGAGTGCCGTGGCATAAAATCCTTTACGCATGGAGAATTCGCCGAGGCGACTTCCGTGGCGCGGCAGCAGTGGCATATCAGCAACTCCAGAAGCTGCAGCAGCTTGCCAACGGCGGGCATGGCAAGGATCTCGCGCTGTGGAGCGGAAAGCAGAGCACTGGTGCAGGAAATGATGAGCTGGACACCCCGGTCACGAGACAGTATTTGCAACTTATCAATGCATTGAGTTGCGTAGATCCGGGGCAGGCCTGGATCCTGGCGGAACCTGTGGGAAGGAAGAATGGAGTTGTCGAGAAGAGAAGAGTGATTACGCTGGAGGACGCGAGGCGCGGGTTACAGGATGAGATGGATCGGGTTGAAGGGATCCTCAGAGGGCGGTTTAGCTTTGTTGGCGGAGAGGAAATAGATGTGGATATGGATGAGGACTAGGGGGTTTGTAGGGAGGATGGGAGCGGGATCTGTGTATGATATGAATGGCGTTCAAATGGGAGTTACGGTACAGATGGAGCGAAAGAAGGAATGAGCTGGAGGGGGACATACTAGGAGGAATATACCAGGTTCTTGTAAAAAATATGGCTGAGGCTATGATGTCTTGGTTTCAATACATGCAAACTATCGTCCACGGTGTAAATGATGTCTTACAAGTTCGCCAGAACGAACAGGGTTATACTCAAAATTCAGTGAACTGTCAGAACTACTAGCAGCAGATGGTCTCGTGTGGGTCAGTAATAGTGTATAATTCCATCACCACCGAGGTTTTTCGAGATCGATAAATTGAATAATGTAGGGACAGCAGTTCACGTATCACGAAATACGTCACAAAGTTCTCCACTCTCTTGAGGGCTGTAGATGCTTTAAGTCATGGTATTCGGGAAAGCAAGCAATATGCTAATTCATCTGGATATACACCTATCAATGACTCCCCAGTTCCCAATTTTCCAACCCAAACACTCCGTATCTCATTGCCGCGACATTTAAGCCTTGACGGCGTACTTGCGCTGAGGGAAGTGGACGTTGCGCTTGGTGGTCTTCTCGAGGACGCGCTCGGAATCCTCCTTGGACAGACGGCGACGGATGGCACGGGTCTGCTTGGGGCGGAGGTCGAGAGGAAGGTACTTCTTGTTCTTGTAGAACAGGCGAAGCTGGGAGCGCTGGTTGGCGTTGATGACGGTGAGAACCTTGGCGATCGACTTGCGGATGTCGTGGCTGTAGAGCGAGAAATGTCAGTGATGCCGTGCCACTTACAAGCACCGAGTCCCGCCATCAGAAGTCTCGTGGGAGACAAGGGGGAGTTGATGGGCTTATAGACTCGGGGGCATTGAGACGGGGGATTTGAAGACGCACATCTTGGTGAGCTTGGATGCGGATCCACCAGCGATCTTCTGGGTGCGGAGTTGACCGAGCTCAGTCTTCAACTCGCCGAGCTGCTTCTGGAGGTCCTCCTTGTTCTTGGACCAAAGGGCACCAGTCTTAACTTTTCCGGACGACTATCGGGACGTTAGCTTTTGTCTCCTTGAATCCAACTGAAATCGTTTCTTGAGCGCGTGCATCGCATCGAGATTCGAATAGGTGAGAGGTTCCGTACCATTGTGAATGATTGTCGAAGTTGTCGTGATTGGGATGGAGTAGTGGTCGGTATGGGCGTCGTCGTCGGTCGTTGTTCTGGGCGCGGATCGCTGGGTTGTTTTTCGTAGTAGGGTTTTCGTATTTTATGCCCTAAGCGTCTGATTGGCTTAGTGTGGAGCTAGCTCGGGGACAGACAACTCAGTTAGCGCAAGGCTGAAAACAAATCACATGATACACATGTCTTGGCATCCCATGTCAGGGCCGCGCGCAAGGCAAGGCCGAGTTGGCCAGGATGTCCACCACTGAAACAATGATGGCATAGGAAGGATCCGCTCTCCAACTTCACTTCTACCACAATAATCAAGAAACTATCATGTCTGCATCGACAGGGACGGGCTGGGCGCAGCTGCGCCAACAAGCAAGATCACTGGAGACCCAAGTAAGCTCCTCCAGCTCGTCATGGTTAACTAAACTAACCAAACCCCTAGACGGAATCTCTCTTTCACACCTACTCACAATTTGCGCAAATCAGCAACATCCCCCCTTCACCGACCGAAGAACAAAAGCAAACTGAATCCAAAATCGACGAGCTCTTCGAAAAGGTTCGCCCCACCGCCCCTTCCCGAAACATCCCCTTTCTAACCACCCCCCAGCGCGAAACCCTCATAAACCAACTCACCCGCCTCCTCGACTCCGAAAGCACCCTCACCGCCTCAGCCCTCAAGCAAAACAACCTCTCCCGGCACCGCGAAGTTCTGCAGAACGACCGCCGCGAATTCAGCTCCCTGAAATCCACCCTCCAGTCCGCCCGCCAGCGTGCCAACCTCCTCACAAACGTCCGCTCAGACATCGACGCCTACCATGCCTCCTCCCCTTCCGCAGAGGCGGACTACATGCTCAGCGAGCGCAACCGCATCGAGAACTCGCATAATATGGCTGATAGCGTGCTGAGCCAGGCGTATGCTGTTAATGAGCAGTTCGGGTTGCAGCGGGAGACGTTGGCGGGTATTCAGCGTAGGATCCAGGGCGCAGCGGCGCAGGTGCCGGGCTTGAATAGCTTGATTAATCGGATTAGTGCGAAGAAGCGGAGGGATATGATGATTTTGGGGACGTTTATTGGGGTGGTGTGCTTGTTGTTCCTGTACTTCCTGTGAGCCGGCCGGTTTGCGATGTAATAGGGAGTCAGTTGCTGGCGGCTGTCATCGGTTTGAAGGTATGGGCTGGTATACCTACTCAATCGGCTCGAGAGGCGAGGTCAGGTTGTAAATGGTGGCAGGGAAGGAGATAGACATGGCGGCCGTACTTTGGGGATGGGTCACAAGACGGATGGATGTGTCAGATAGACATGGGAAGCGGAACTTTGCTAATTACTGTCGTTATACAGCGCTGCTTAAGGCAGGACACGCAAGCGCGTATGTATCTTTGTGGAGCCGGAGTTAGAAGCGGGTTTGTATTTGTACACGAGGGTATTATTTGACAATATCATACAACGGTGGCAGCCACACTGGCATTCCACCTTCAATCAAAATCCTCAGATCGCACTTTTCGTCCCTCCAGCCGAGCTCTTCTTCCCCTTCGCCTCTTCAATCAGCTTTCTCACTCCCCTCACCAGCCCCTCCCTCTCATCCCCCTCCGCAATCCCACTCCCCGCCCACCGAATCCTACACGCCCCATCCAGCAAATACGTATACCCAACCTTACTATTGAGCAACCCCATCGCATCTCTCATCTCCCCCGTCATTCCCCTCGTAACCACAAAATACCGGCCCCACGCATCCTTCCCCATCTTCCCCCGCAAACTCGGCTTAAAAAGCTTAATTAAGGCTGATTTCAGCGGGTTCTCCTCAACGTTAATCTGCACCATCTGCGCCCGTCCGCCGCTCGCTGCCACTACCTCGTGCAGCTCCGCGTTCTCCTTCTTGCCAACGAAGGATGTCGCTTGGTGCTCGGCCCAGGCGCTGGAGAAGACTGAGACGACGGAGATTTTGTCCGAGAGCACAGGCGTGGTGTCCCGCACCTCGGCGTCTTTGAGGAGGGTTTGGCCCTGGAGATTGGGGAAGTAGAGGGCGCGGTCGGCGCGGAAAAGGCGGGGAGGGGCGACGAAGGATTTTCCTTTGTGGTGACGCATGTTAGACCATTCGCGGAAGTAGGGCGTGGCCATCCTCTCGGTGCTGGATTGGGATGTTAGCTATTTGCATCTGACTGTTCGGGCGCCTCGTTCGAATTTAACGGGTATGGGAGGGATAACGTACAGAACCTTCCTCTTCACGATATGTTTATCATAATCCACAAAGTCATCCCGCCTCTGCTTCCACGACCTCGTGTCAACCCCGGCATTCTCTCCCGTCCGCGGCGGCCTCGGCAGCCCAATTGGCCGCGGCAGCGGCTTCGGCGTGAATTGCTCTACTGCTTTTCCAGTCGCTCGCGGTGCGTCGGCGAGAGGCGAGGGGAGGTCGGCTGCTGAGATAGGCTTTGGGTCTTCGGGAGCCGCTGCTGGTGCCGGGGCTGGTGTCGGGGGGGTGGGTTTCTCGGCATAGCGGCGGAGTGTTGTGCTGAGGGGTTGGGAGCGGATGGGGTGGACTATGGAGGTGAAGCGCTGGGGATGGAGGAGGGAGCGCGCCAATGGCGCTTTGGTGACATTCATTTTGGAGCAGGTGGCAGCTTTGGAGAGGGTTGACGTTCAGCCTCGTTGTAGAGGCTACAGGACAAAAATCTCGGCGGCCGGAGAAACCATGTCGGCGGTGCACGTCCCCCCGGCGGGCTATCGATTGGAAGGTGGGACGTCACCAGCGGCTCGGTCTAAGACGACGGCTAGAATCGGCAGGGCGGGTTGTTGAGGTCGAACGCGGGGACTCTGGTTTAAAGAGCGTAGGCCGCACAATGAGGGCTTCTTCATAGTTTTTTTATTGGGATTACTATCGTTTACTTGAGTAAATATGCCTGTCAGGATCCCCTCTATCTCGGCGGCGCCGCTATCTAGAGCTTTGTTGAACCCTGGGAGGCAGAATGGGTTGAGGAGGAATCCAGCAAGGCTGTTTACGGCTACGGCGAGGGCAGCGGTTGTTAAGCCGTTTTTGCTTGCTGATATTGGAGAAGGTACGGATTTTCTATGTTTTGTCTTGTTATGTTTGGTTATTACGCGTGTCGAGCAAAGTATACTGACAGCTACAGGTATCAGAGAGTGTGAGATCATCCAATGGTTCGTGGAACCCGGAGCCCGGGTCGAGGAATTTGACAAGATATGCGAAGTCCAGAGTGACAAAGCATCTGTGGAAATCCCATCGCGGTTCTCAGGCGTAATCAAGAAGCTGCACTATGATACTGGGGAGATGGCAAAAGTGGGAAAGGCGCTCATCGACATCGATGTGCCCGAGGAGGTCGCCGAAGCAGTGGAACAGGCCGGAACTGCACCTCTAGGAGGTGAAGCAGGCTCGGAGAGTGTCATGTCTGAGGGGTTAGCAAGCACCATCAAGCCCGACACTTCCTCGGCGCCAGCAGCGGAGGTAAAGGCAGATACTGAGAAGCCAGTAGTGGTCAAGGGCAAGCACGCCACACTAGCTACACCAGCAGTGAGGCATCTCACCAAGGAGCTCAAAGTAGACATCTCAGACGTCAACGGCTCCGGACGAGATGGACGCGTAACAAAAGACGACGTGCACCAATTCGCCAAAGCCCGCGACGCAGGCCAGGCAGCTCCAACACCCCAAGCAGCAGGCACCCCCCACCGCCCAGCACTAGATCACGGCCCACAGCAAGAAACACCAACGCAGCTCACCAACATGCAAGCGCAGATGTTCAAAGCCATGACCGCCTCCCTTAAGATCCCCCACTTCCTCTACGCCGACGAAATCGACGTCTCCTCGCTCTTCCACCTTCGCCAGCGTCTCAACAAATCCGTCGCCAAGTCACCCCCCGCCGACGCACAAGTGACTAAACTCTCCGTCCTCCCCTTCCTCATCAAAGCCATGTCCCTCGCCATCGGACGCTACCCCATCCTCAACGCCCGCGTCGACGTCGGCGCGGACTCAAAGCCATCCCTGGTCATGCGCGCACAGCACAACATCGGCGTCGCCATGGACACCCCCCAGGGCCTGCTCGTGCCCGTAATCAAGAACGCCAACGCGCTCTCCATCCTCTCCATCGCGAGCGAGCTGGCGCGTCTCCAAGCCCTCGCCAAGGCAGGGAAGCTGACCACCGCCGACTTGACCGGGGGTACCATCACCTTGTCGAATATTGGGAATATCGGCGGGACGTACGTGGCGCCTGTGATTGTGGAGAAGGAGGTTGCGATTCTGGGGATTGGGAAGAGGAGGACGATTCCGGCGTTTGGGGAGGGAGGTGAGGTGGTGAGGAAGGAGGTCATGAATTTCAGTTGGAGTGCGGATCACAGGGTTGTGGATGGGGCGACGATGGCGAAGGCTGCGGAAGTGGTGAGGGGATTTGTGGAGGAGCCGGATATGATGATTGTGCATCTGCAGTGAGGAGATGGAGGGAGAGGGGTTGGATATGATGGGTGTGTACCTGCATTGTTAGCGGGGTTTGGATGAGGGGTGTGCATTTGGAGTGGTTAGGGGATGCCTGGGTATGATGGATGGCGTCTGACGAGAGGGAGGCAGGCTCAAGGCGTGATGCATCTGCACCTCAGATGAGGGAGAGCATTTTCGATATGATAGACTCGAGAAAGCCTCAATGAGGGTTCGAGGGGTGGTTACATCTGGCATATGTGGTGTTCAGGAGGTAGATTGTGCTATATACTGTCCGAAGCGCACCACAAGAATAACACAAAATTAAACTCAAGTAGTTCGTTCATATTAGCGATCTTATTCTCCTTTAACCCATGATATCCTCCCAATATCTCTACCGAGTAATAGGTTCATCCGCATCAAGCAATTTTCATACTTTGTAAATATTTCTCTTCTCCCCCACCGGCTGAACCTCACCCGCAACAATCGGGCCGTGAGCCCTGCCCCACCAAAATAAATTCCCGGAAACTGGGTCTCACCACATGCCCCGCGCGCCACCAGAGTGGGGTCCACACGCATCCCTGCACGAAAGGTTTGCAGTGCACCCCACGCATCGGCATCGGCATCTGCGTGGGATGGGAATTTATTTCCGGAATGGGTAGATTGAAAGGGGAGATTTTCTCGTGCAAACTTCGTCTGAGTACGTTTCTCGAATAGGTAATTTTTCTCGGGGAGGGGGCGGCATGAGAGGGGGAATGCACACGACTCCATTGGGGTTGCGGGTGGCGCGCCGGGGCATATGCGGCAGATTGCCCCGGCTGCATTGCGTCGTGGGGAAGCTGCTGTGTGATCTGGATGTAGCACAGTACAGTAAGACTGTGTCGTGTGCTCGGCTGTGCTGGGTATTGAAACTGGTACGGCAAAAGTCACTTGACCACGCCTCATCATTAACCGCACCCCTCCAAAGACCACCAAAGTCAATTGCCGCCTCTCATACGGAGATTATCCGATTCTTCCTCTGCATCTGCCTCTGCTTTCCATAACCGCCCCCCTCCCCCCCCCCCCCTCCTACCCCCCCTACTCCCTCCTCCACTCTTACCCTCGATCTGCCACTGGGGGACCCGCGCGCTGTGTGGGGGCTAGCGTATACCGCCCAGGTGTTCTCTCACCCTACATCGTACCTGTCCTACACCCAAACAAGTGTGGAGGGGTCCCGCACTAGCACGGGAATATAAAGGTGATGTCACGCCCCTCGCATTTTTCGGGGCCGTCTTCGCGAAATCTCTCTGCTTCCCTCTCAGCCCTCCCGCTATTCTTCTTCTCTGCTGCGTTTTTTTCCGTGTAATTTGGGACGCTGAGACTGTGTTGTTGCTGCTTGCTGCCTCTTTTAAGGAGTCCCTCTAGAACGTGGCTTAGGGCGCTTTTGAGACTAGGTGGGGAGTTTGGGGCGGCATTTGGATGCGCCTCGGCTGGTTGCACAGACTTTGGAAGCTGAGAATACACCGCTCTACGACCTGTCGTTTTTCCTTTCCCCTGGTTCTAAGAGCCTTTTAAATACATATATCTCGAACGATATCTACCTCTCACTACCTCTCATTTTTCCTTCGCCCCAGATCGTCATATCCGCTTCATCACCCCACCACCACCACCACCACTACTCTCACAACTCTCACCACTCTCACACTGCCGAATTCGGAGCTCAACACCCCTCCTCACCGGCGACTCTCAGACTACATAAATTCTGAGACTATAAAACCCGTCCTTCACACCTACGATCCGCAAAGAACCAAATGACCGCCACGATGGAAACCGTCATCGCCCCCTCCTCCGCACCCTACACTTCCTCCCCCGGCCCCTCAGCACACAAACACATCTGGCTCATCACCGGCCCCGCCGGCTGCGGTAAATCAACCGTCGCCTCCCACCTCGCCTCAACCCTCCAGCTCCCCTACCTCGAAGGCGACGACGTATGTCCTCCCTCTCCCTCCTTCCCCCCTTCCCCCAACTCCCACTCCTTCAAAGACACACACTAACACCCCCTAGTACCACACCCCCGAAAACGTCGCCAAAATGGCCACCGGCACCCCCCTCACCGACTCCGACCGCTGGGACTGGCTCACCCTCCTCCGCGCCTCCGCCGTCTCCGCCCTCACCACCCCCAGCTCCACCCCCTCCCCCAGCGGCGTAGTAGTCACCTGCTCGGCCCTCAAGCGCAAATACCGCGACGTCATGCGCGTAGCGCCCTACCACGATCCGCGCGTCAAGGTGCACTTCATCTTCCTCTCCGCGAGCGAGGAGACGCTGCAGAGGCGTGTGGCGGGCAGGAAAGACCATTATATGGGGCCGGAGATGGTGAGGAGTCAGTTGGAGAGTTTGGAGGTGCCGGTGGGGGAGGGGGATGCGGTGATTGTCGATGTGGGCGTGGGGAAGGAGGAGGTGGAACGGAGGGCGCTGGACGTGGTGAGGGAGGTGATGGGTGGGGAGAGGGCGAAGCTTGCTTGAGCGAAGTGTCGTGGGCGTGAGCGGGGGGGGGTGTCGGCAGTTCGTCTACCTGGACAGAACAGCCCCCCCCACTTCCCGCCCCAGCCTTATTGTCGCCCGGGTAGGTGGGAAGACCACGCTCCCCCCACTGCCCTCATGGCACCCCTCATGTCCCCCCGCGCATCCGGGCAACCAGACAGCGCATTTCATAGGTCACATCCCCCGGCGTCGGCGTTATTTGCAGCATAGAACAAGCTAGGGGTTGGTAGAGCGCGTGAGATCGGGGAATGGTTGGGTTGGGATGAGCGCATGTACATACATACCAGCGGGTGGTTACACGAGATTCCTGACTCGCCTTGCTTCCTCTCGATGTCCTTATTTGCTTTTTTGTGATGTGTGATGTGTTTGCAGTCGGTGTAGACATGAGATGTGTGTGACGGGGGGTGAACTGTGCGTTGACCGACCTGACCTGGATACCCTGGGATGGAGACGGGGTTTAAGTGGTGTGAGGGCGGGTGCGTGCATGGACGGGCCGGGCGGCGTGGGGAGGGAGCGTGGGGAGGTGTGCCGAGGTGGGGAGGACGCTGATATTGGACCGGGATGGACGGGAGGAAGGCGAGGTTGCTGGATGGTTTTGACAGGTTGTAAGAGGTAATGCTTCGTGTGTCCCGTTTTAGTGCTTGTCTGTCTGTCTGTCTCTCTGGAGTTAGCACATTTTAGTGGACGTTTTAGCTGGGACTGTATCAGTTTCATATCCGCACATCCCACATCACAAGCACCCTTCCACGCCGCCGTCACACTACCCAAACTAGCAGTCCATTCACTGTCGTCATATAGCAGCATAAGCAATAAATCCGCTAGCGAAATTGTTGTTTTTTATTCTTTCTTTACCTCGCTCTCTTCGATTCCTGGTAGGAGATTCTGTTTCTACACCTCCCCTTCCCTCCCCTCTGCCTCTCCACCCGAAGCCCCTGACTCCGGGCGCTGGGCTAGAGATAAGTACCTATTTCGTGGACCCAGGGAGACGACAAAAGCCAGGCTGTCCGCATCGGGGCGCCTCCCTCCCCTCGCTGCGCGGCACTTTTATGCCGCGCCCACGCTTCACAGCTCTCTCCTTGGGGTTGTGTTGTTTCCAATATCGTCTCGCTGACACGAATCCCGAGCATCTTTCTGTACGTGCTCTCGCCACGCTGCAGAGGGTGGTAGACTCGGGGATATCGGCAAGGGGGTTGCGCACCCGCCACAACTTCCGCACAAGTCCACGCGCAGCCAGCGGCGCAAACCCCTCTCCACCCCATCAGGCGCGTACCCAAGCGCCATCTCCCTCAGCGCACCCGGCGGCCATCCTACCAGACCACCATCAGTTGATACATCCCACCATCAGTTGATACATCCCACCCCTCCCCCTCTTCACCCCCCACCCCCACCAACCCCCCTCTCAACCCCCTCCCCATAAACCTCCAACCCCCGTCCCATCGCACGCACAATATCAAAAATCTGCGTCCCCCTAAACGTCTCCGCCCACAGCCTCACAACCGCCGCCCCGAGCGCGCGGATGCGCTGGCCCTCTGCTTCGGGGGCGTCGAGCGCCGCGGAGGAGGAGGAGGAGTGGTTGGAGGGCGGGTGCGGGGGGGGAGGGGCGAATTCGGTTTCCTCTAGCATGCCGCGGACCATGGCGAGGATGTTGCGCTCGTCGGGGGTGAGGGAGTGGGGAGTTTGGGAGATGGTTTCGAGCCATTTGCCTATATGTCTATTAGCCCTATTCTCCTAATCACGCAGACAACCCAGTGGGCGCGGAAAAGTAACAGCAAAGGGGGAAAAGGGGGAGAGATGGAGAAGAAGAAATACTCACAGAGCAAAACCGCACACTCGACATTACAAAGACTATGCTGAATACTCCACCCAAAAGTCTGCGTCCGCGCCACAAACGCAATCCCAATCCTAATCGGCACCCCCAGCGCCAACACCGCCTGCTGCACCGCCCTCGCCACGCCCTCGCCCCTCCCCACGCTCCCACCCTCCGCCCACGCCCGCGCGATCATCACGGGGTCGCGCAGCGCGAGGTACGGGTTGGGCGGGAGATCGGTGTGCAGCCTGATGTAGGCCAGGCGCAGGAGGGCGGTGGAGTTGAACGCTATGGGACCTGCGGGGGCGGTGGGGTCGAGCGAGGACTCGGGGGTGCGTTCCCAGGATGTTTGCCAGTTCTTGAGGGCGTGGCTGAGGGTTGCGAGGTGGCTTGCTGGGAGGGTGTTGGGGGGGAGGTGCGGGTGCGAGATTGCGGTTGTTTGGCGGAGGAGGAAGATTTGCTGGATTAGCGCCGTGATGAGGATGTAGTTCCCCAGGGCGGAGGTTGGGGGGAGAGGGGCTGGAGGAGGGGTGGAGGTTGAGGGGGAGGGGGGTGGGTCGAAGAGTCGGGTTAGGGCGGTGAGGAAGGGGATTTCGACAGGGGGGGCGGCGAGGCGGATGTCGGCCCATTCGCGCGCCGTGGGGGCTTTCCATTCGCGCGCCGTTTGGGGGAGGGACATGTGGATGGTGGTTGAGGAGAGCGGGGGGGGCATGTCGTAGGCGATGCAGTGGAGGTTGAAGAAGCAGTAGACGAGGAATTTCGTGCGCTTCTCGGACTCGATGCGCGCCCACTCTTCCCAGGTTAGGGAGGGGTGAGAGGTCGAAGGGTTGGTGAGGGAGGATTCTTGGACGAGCTGGGCGAGCCAGCTGCGCAGGGTGAGGGATTCGCGGAGGAGGACGCGGGGGGCCCAGGTGCCGACTGCGACGAGGAGGAAGAGGGCTTGGATTGTTTCGAGGCGGGCGGTGTGGGAATTGGAGCTTTGTGGTTGTTAGCATGTTTACCCTTAAAACGAAGTCTGTAAAGCGAAAAAACGAAGATACTCACAAATTCTCCCCATCATGCGCATCACTCCCCACCCTATCCATCCCATGCGGCCCATTCACGCCATTCACCCCCTGCCCCTCCGCCAAACTCCTCCCCGTCGGCGGCGGGCTCAACCCCGCACTCTCACTCCCACATGTCAACGGCGGACTCACAATCTCCGCAACCATCGCACTACTCCTCCGTCTCGCCTGCTCAATCGCCACCGCCCTCGCCGCATACCACAGCCCATTCCCGCGCTGCGCCTCAAACCGATACTGCGCCCCGATCGCCACCAGCGACAGCAGCAGCTCCGGTGCCAGCGCCGCCACCGACAGCGTCGGCACGTGCAGGAAAGGCACGTGCTCGTGGAACCCGTTGAAGTACCCCTCCAGGAACCGCGACAGCGTGTACCGCGACGGGAACTCGAAGCCGCCCGGCAGCACCCCCGCGAAGTCGTCGAGCTTGCTCTGCATGTGCCGGTGCTCCTGGCTGCTTACTTTCCAGGGCGGGGCCGCGGCCGCGGCGGCGGCGGCTCGGATGTCTTCCCCTGTGCGTGGGTGCTGGGGGGGGGACTGGTACTCGGATGCTATGGAGGAGAAGCGCGAGTCGAAGCGGTTGTTCTGGCCTTGCTCGGGGGGTCCGCCGACACGCGAGTCGTAGCTCTGCCGTGATGGGTCCGCGTACCCCTCATGCGTCATCGGGCGCGCCCACGTCGTCCCCGCCGCGCCCTCCGCATCGATGGGCGGGAAGACGTGCGAGCTGATCCCGAAATCGTCGAGGAAGATGTTATAGTCCCCCAGCAGCGGCTGCGGCTGCGGCGCCTCGCTCAGCGTGGCGTGGTGGTGGTGGTAGGAGCCTCGCCGTGCTCCTCCTTCCTCGGCGCCGGCGCGGCTGTTGAAGCTCGTTGTGCGTGCGCGCTTGCTCTCGGGCTCGGCGCTGCTGTCTTGGTGGAGGGAGTGGATGGGGGGGAGCTGGTTGGTGTGGTTGTTAGATGAGGCGATGTGGGTGGCTGCGTCGGAGAGGAGGTCGAGCGAACATGGGAGTCGTTGCGGCGGCGGCGCCGGCTGCTGTTGCTGCTGCTGCTGTTGCGGTATGGGAACCTCCTGGGGCGGCCGCGCACGCAGGTCCTGTATGGGCGGGTAGCTGGGCTGCTGCGCAAGCAGATCCGGATCGATGAGATTCGGGATGGCGGCTGTGATCTGCGGTCTACTCTGTGCCTTTGCAGCATTCGCGCGCGCCGCAGCGGTGGCTACATGGTGCCTATTCGCATCATGCTTGTTCTCATTCAGGTGTACCAGTTTCTCATGTCTGACCAGGAGGTCGCTAGAAATTCAACATGTCAGTCCGCGATGCGCTGAAGGTGTGGGGGGGCGCGGGGGAGGGTTACCGTCGCCCAAACGTCTTGCCGCAGAGGCATTGGAAGGGCTTCTCTTTCGTGTGTGTGCGCTCGTGGCGCTGGACGTGCTCGAGCCGGCGGAAGCGCTTCTGGCAGTAGCGGCAGGGGAGCGTCTTTGCCTTTTGCCTGCTGCTGGCGTCGGGGTCGGCGTCCGAGGCGTGGCTTTGGCTGGCGGTGTCGACGCCTGGGGGCGGCATCATGGCGGTGGGTGGTGTGTGTCGCAGGCGGATTTGGGAGTTATGAGAATGATGATGTGTGGGACTTTGTTAGTGTTGGTCGTTGGTGGTTGGAGGTGATGGATGGAGGTTGATGTCGCCGGGCCCTGCCTGGCTTGCGCAAAGGTGACAGGTGAAAGATAGTTCGTAGTAGAGTAGAGTAGAGTCGGAGTAGAATGAAGTAAGGTTGGTCGGCAGGAAGAGGTACGAGTAAGATTTCCCCAGATGCGATTTCCCCAGATCGGGTGTATGTATAGTATGTAGACGGGGCGGTACAAGTACCAGTACAAGCAGCTGTACAGCGAAGTGGACAGGGCAAAAATGGCTGGAGGAGGGTGATTGTGGGTGGTTGTGGGTGGTTGTGGGTGGTTGTGGGTGCATTTCCCCGCTCTCCGACTGCGAGCGAGTACTTTGATTAGCTGTACCTTGGTACTCTTGTGGGCTTTTAGGGTGGTACTAGAGTGGGCAGATGGGGGGAAAGTTACAGCGAAATAGTGGATACCTGAGGAGGCAGGCTGGGGAGATGATAGAGGCAGGATTGGGGGCAGGATAGCGAGGAATAGCGAAGAATAGCGACAAAGTAGCGACGAAATAGCGACAATTAGCGCGATAGTGGTAGTTGAATTGGTGCGTGTTGTAGCATTCCCCTAGTCTCGTCGCGGAGTAGGAGATAGTACTAGGCAGCCCCTCTACAGCCTCGGTAATCGCAGCCTTGTTGTGCATTTGGCAGGAGCTGCGAGTCGTCGTACCAGAATGTAGATTGCCGTGGCAGTTGGAGTTGGAGCTGTGCTACCTCATTTTCGGGCCTATGCATGAAATGGGCGTATAGAGCGACTAAGAGCGACTAGAGAACGGCGTATAGAGGATGTATAGAGGACGTATAGAAGGGCGTACGTATGAGAAGAATGCTATTGTTCATCAGCACTGGCCAATTTCACAGACTGTGATTGTGGAGTCGATATTTCTCCGACGGCTGTGAGATGGTGGGTGAGATGACATCTCCCTTCCCCTCATCACCACTATATTTTTGAGTGGTCCTCCTCTTCCTAGTAGCACTCTCTCTACCTATAAGATAGAGCACCACAACACTCGGCCATCTTATTCGTGTACACCACTGCATTCCTATCTCATTGTCTCACTCTGACGACGACGTGCTGTTCACCAATGTGGTGTGCTCCAGTACATTTCTATCCTTCCCGCTACTCTCCTCCCCTCCAACCCATCAACATCTAAGTATAGCCCGTTCCCCCCATCCTGAATTGCCGGCCCAACCACTCACAAGCCCAGCATTAACTCCGTATACCTCCATACCCCCCTCCCTCGGAGATCTGGGGAACGCTCGCCTATTCCTAGCACCATAACCTAGGTAATGTACAGTTACATTGCTTTTGCTTTGCTTTGCTCGTGCTTGGCTTGCGTGTGTGGGGAAGGCGTAGAGGACGGGCTCGGTACAGTTACAACGAGAGAAACCCTAATGTCAGTCAGTCTGTCGTCTTCGTCGTCTGGGATTTTCTGTTGCAGGACTCCGAATTGCTGGACAGAGGGGGAGGGATGGGAGGGTTTATTAGGTGTATGGTATCCCTAGCTAGCCATTCGTCTAGGAGGGGGATGGCGTTTTCTGCGGCGGCGTCTCATTTCTCGGATTCGACCGACCGACTAACTGTCCGGATGCCCGCTGTTGCTGCTCCGTCAGTTAGTAAAGTACGTGGCCATCTCCATCCATCTCCATCACAGCTCCAACGCAATCAATGGTTAAACAAACACCCGCTCCGCCCACTCCAGTACGCACAACACGGTTACCACAGCTAACAACCTCCTACCTCCCACCGTCTCCAGTTAGCCGCACACAAACCACACCACGTTACACCCGTCCCTCCCTCTTTTACCACTTCCACTTCCACTCCCATCTCCCTCCCTCCTTCCTCCCCCCTCCCCATTTCCCCAATCCCTCTTCTCTCCTCCCCCTCCCCCCTCCTCCCATTCTCCTCAGCCACCCACTCTGGCAGGTGGGGTAATCTCTTAGCTAGCTCTTCTTTGTGGTATACGATACATACAATACATGTGCACAACATCCCAGCATGTGATAAAATACCCGGGCCGTCTCTCTATTCTCTTCTCTTCACGCTCTTCTTTGACACCCACTAATCTTATACAGTACGGCTCATGTATTCTCCACCTCGTCGTCGTCGCCTATTTTTCTTCTTTTTTTGTCTTCTCTTCTTTACATGGGTGAGGCAAGCCTCAACACAGGCACCTTCCTCCTTCTTGTTTTTGCTTTTCCCGGCGGTATTCGTGGCGTCTGCGGCTAATATGCAGCAATCAACTCGGGAAAAGCCACAATACACGCACCACCGCCACGGACAGTCAACAGAAAGAAAAAGAAGCCCTCAACAAACTAATTCTCCGCGGGCGGCTGCTGGTGGGATGGGATGGGGGGATGTACAGTCAGTCAGTTCCCCCGTCGTCAGTTCAGTTCGTCCGTCTTCAGTTCCCCCGCCGCCAGTTCCCTCCCTCTCTCCGCTTCGTTCGCGCGAAAAGTTGGAGTACTGTCAGTCTCAGTCTCGCTCCCATCCCCCCTCCGTACCCTAAACCACAAGCAAAGTACAAGTACCTGTACACACCACACCACAACCACCCACCCACCAACCGTCCTTCCTTCCCTCTTCCTCACCCGCCCCACCCCTCCCCGCACCACAACCCTCTAGCTCTTCCAACAAGTACCGGTACCTCCACTCACCACCACTCCAACCGACGATACCCACCGCCCGCGCCCACACACAAGAAAAAAAAATCTCACATGTCGAACTCCGGCACGAACTCGGGTCTTGCGGTGATGGTTTTTTTGGAGATGCGTGTGCTTTGGGTATGGGGCTAGGAGAGGAGTTGCTGGAGCGGGTTAGAGGGTTAGGAGGGTTAGGATGGGGATTGTGAGATTAGGTGCGGAGATGGTGCGCCGTTGGGGGGGGGGGTATCGGTACTTGTGCCTTGCTTCTATAGAGGGAGTACGCTTATGGAAGAAATGTTACAAAACCTGCCGCGCTGTAAACTGGCTTGACTTCCTAGAGAGCTCCTCGACTTCCTAAGAGAGCTCAAGACGTCGCTGGATCTGGGTTCGTCTACCCATCTCCATCCCATCTAATCTCCCCGAGATGCAGAAATTATATAGCTGGCTAGCTAGCTAGGTAGTTACATCATTCCCCCCTTCTCCTCCTCCTCCCCGCAACCCTATATCCCCCGACCCCGTCCCATCCAGCACATGCCTCACTCAGTTGGAGAAAACCGGACCCGGACCCGCGCCCTTCTTGGCGGGTAGGTCGTAGGGTGGTGGGCTGGATACCGGGAGGGGGGGATGGGATGAGATGAGGAAGCCACGCACGCGGGCAGACTGATGGTGATGGTGGTGGTCTAGATGTAAATGTGTCAAATGGGTATTATTATGTATATACAACCTACCTACCTCTACCTATCTATCTGCAACCCCTTCCTTTCCTCCCATATGTGATTCCCACCCTCTACTCACCCTCTACCCCCTCATCAACCCATCAATTCCATCTACAACTCCCCCCTCCCCTCCTCCCCGTCCCTCACACTACTAACACTATCCCCCCCCATCTTCTCCTCCGCCCCCGTCCCCACAAACGCCCTATTAACAAACACACGCCACGCCCTCTCGCGCTTCTTGCTCTTCTTCTTCTTCTTCTTCTTGCCCTGCGCATCTACCTCCTCATGATCTGCATCCCCATCTCCATCGCCATCATCTCTAGACAGCCAATCCCACGCTTTATCCAGCACCCCCCCTTCCTCCCCTTCCTCCTCCTCATCGAGCTCGAGCTCATCAACACCATCAACCCCAAAACTCGAAATCCCCCCCTTAGCGCGGCCAATCCGATGCGCGAGACCCAGAAAACTCCGCACCGTCAGGTCGGGGAGGGCAAACCCCCTCGAGTCGTTGAACGTGTTATACTCGATTTCGTATTTGAATTCGCCCCCGCCGGGGTTGGGTTGGGGTTTGTCCTTGTCCCCCTTGCCCCCCTTGCCCCCCTTGCCTCCCTTGCCTTTCTTCCCCTCCGCGTCTACGTCGTCGTCGAACTCGGCGTCCACAGCAGCAGCAGCGGCCTCGCCCTCAGAGATGGCAGTCAGATTCGCAAAGTACTGCGTGTACCCCGTCCAGGAGAGGGGTTGGGGGGAGTATGCTGGTCCCGGGGGTGAGCCGGCGGGAGGGGGCGGTGGGATCTTGAGGTCGGGGTGTTTGGGTTTGGATTTGCGGTTCTTCTTCTTCTTTTTCTTGTGTTTTTTGCCTTTTTTCTTGGAGGCGGCTTCTTCTTCTTCATCGTCGTCGTCTTCAGATTCGGCATCAACGATTTCCTCGTCGGATTCATCTTCATCCTCATCGTCGTCTTCCCCAGGTAACCTCCACGAAGTAGCAGTCGCCGCCTCCGCCACTGCACCCACACCCCCATCCAGCCCACTAATATTATACTCAACCACCCTCAACGACGGGAAGTAATTCGGCACCACGCTCGGGCTCACAAGCGACACCTGATACTTCTCCGCCCACTCCCCTCCCATCCTTTTCAAAGCCTTCTTCCTCCTCTTCCTCTCCTTCTTCCCCTCCCCCACCACCTCCCCCACAACCGCATCCCTCGGATCCGGGACCTTGGCAAACTCATCCCTCAGCTCCTGCAGATACTCGTCCGCAGACTTAATCGCAACATCCCCGCTCATCTCTCCAATCGTCCACCCCTCCACCACCGCCTCCCCGGCCTCCGCACCCATCAGCTCTTTAACCCCCCTCTTCCCCTTCTGCAGGAGGAAATGGTCGATATTCATATGCCCCCACGCCCCTCCCACAACCACATCCCGATATCTCTCCACCCACACCACATACCTCCCCCAACAGCTCTCCTCCCACAACTTCTTCCCCCCCGTCCTCGCCGGCGGCACATGCCCCATCAAAATCGCCTTCATCCCCCTCTCCCGCATAAACCCCAGCTGTATCCCCAACCACTCCATCTGCTCCCACCCCGGCTCCGTCTTCGCCGCACACCCATCAACCCCACTGTTCCGCTCAAAGAAATACAGCGTATTCAGGCTCACGACCGCGAGACGCCCCGGGATGACCTCCACCGTGAACCAGCCCCCGCGCTGGAACCCGTGCCGCTGCGCCTCGGGGATGAAGTGGTGCCACACGCGGCCGTAGGTCTGGAGCCACTTATTCGGGCCCCCGAGGAGGATGTTGTGGGGGGTGATGTCGTTGTTCCCCAGCGTCGGCACGACGGGGACGCCCTTGTCTGCGAAGGCGGCGCGGAAGGCGTCGGCGAGCTGGGTGTTGGAGTCTGCGATCTCGGCGGCGGTGCGGGGGATTAGCTCGTCGCGGTCGTGTCGCGCGGAGTCGCCGGTCCAGATCACGAAGTCGATGGGGGGGAGGTTCGCTTCGATCCAGGTGAGGGTCGCGTTGACGAGGGTGAGGGGGGAGTCGCAGTCCGTTAGGGGGGTGCCGTAGGGGAGGGAGGGACCGGGCGAGCGGTGGCAGGTTGAGAGGGAGGTGTGGGGTTTGTAGTAGTCGTCTGGATGGAGGTCTGGAGGTGGAGAGAGGGTTAGTTGAGGCTTTTTTTGCGGGAGTTGAGGGAATATCGCGAGGGGGGCGGTGATGACGACGATGATGAAGGTGGTGGAGAGAGATGAACGGACCTGTAATATGCAAAAACCTCCCACTCAACTTTTTCCCCTCCTTCGCACTCGCGTGCTGCCCTCCTCCGATAACAATCTGTCCCCCATCTCCCTTCGGCGCAGCCCCAACGCCCACCGCCGCAACCGCAGTGGCGAGGAGAGTAAATGTGCGCATATTCCAATCACGCCAGCTCCCGTCGCATGTCCAGTTTCTCCCACAGCACAAGTTCCAATCGCAGTCACAGTCACAATAACAACTCAACAGCTTCTTCAGCAGCTATCGTCGTCGTCCGTGTCGTTCGTTGTCTCGTTGTCTTGTGTTCCTCCCGTATCGACGTCAAGCCCCTCGTCTTATCCCCAAATTTCCCTCCCTCGCCAAGCTAACCCGCGCCCTACCCCCAACCCCATCAAGCAAGCACCCTGCTCTTCCGTCATGCACTGCATCAGCGGCCGCCGGGCCCCCCACACCCACTAGCGTCATCCTCGCCTTAGCGAGTACCGTAACAGCAAGAGCGCACATGTGCCCGTGGATGGACGTGATATGTTCAGGCTCACCCTCCCGATCTGGAGGCGCGAGATGTACATACGCTGCTATCAGGGGATTCGTACACCACTACGAGCGCCTGCGAGAGCGCGGCGCGGTGGGAGGAGTGTGCGCGCGCGCGATCTGCGTCATGGAGGCGCTGCGGGTGATCGATCGGGGAGGGCACACGACCTAGAAGGAGGAGGAGGAGGAGGGTGGTCGTATGTGATTGTGTAGGGTGTATATCTCGTGCTTGGAAAACATCGTGTTCGAGTATATACTATGAGGGTGTGTGGGTGAGATGGCGATATCCACGGTATGGGGCGAAAAACAAACCATGTGTTCCGGGGGGGACACCAGGGTTACGTGGGGGCGGTGGGGAGGGGATGGGGTTGAGTCCTGCGGCTGCGTGATTTAGGAATTATAAGCCGCATCGTAGAGTCCAGCTATGAAGGAGGCGCAGTCGGTGAGTGGACGATGCGGAGGTCATGCTATAGGTTATGTAGCCTTGACGGATACCCAGCACCGTAGATGGAATTTGTGAGACTCTGGTTATCATCGTGGTGGCGGGAAGATGCTAAAATAAAATAAAGTCGAGGCAAGTGACAAAAAAGCAAACATCTCTCTCTCATTGATCTTAACATATATAAATACTCGGTTTTTTTCTATAATCCCATCCGATTCCCATTTCCATTTCCGTCTCCATATCTCCCAGTCCAATCTCCCAAACTCCCAATCTTCCCAACGCCTATTCTTCCACCCCCCAAACACCTGCGCACAAAACATACCCCACCCCCGCAGTTCTTCCATCCATCTAAGTACTCAACAAATCCCTCACACTCATCCCCCTCGGCCTCTGCACCTCTCCACCCGCCGCAGCATCCCCCCTCCCCTCCCGCTCCCTCTGCTCTCCCATCCTCCAATCCCCATTCAACATCATCAGTGCCACCGTCGCCGTCTCCTCCTCCGCCATCGGCCCCAGCGCCGGGCTCGTCAGTGCGGAGCTGGCAGCGCTACCCAGCCAGGCGGGCGCACCGGGGGCGTAGGTCTGCGGCCCAAAAGCTGGGGAGGTGGATGAGGAGTGCGAGAAGCTGTACGTGCGCTGGAAGTCCTCTGCGCGGTGAGGCGGGGATTGCGAGGGTTGATGTTGGGGGATTTGTGGTGGTTGCTGTGTTTGGTGTTGGTGGTGGTGCTGGTGGTGAGAAGCCTGTTGCGGCGGGGGGAATGTAGGTGGTGCGGTGGTCATCTCGGTGTCTGTGTGAGAGGCTTCGGAGGCGCCAGAGGAGGAGGCGGCGTAGGAGTGTGGTGCGATGGAGGTGGATTCGCGGCGGCTGCCGATGGTGGGGGTGTTGACTCCGTTTTGGGATTTGAGCTGGGCAATGCAGTCTTCGAGGTAGCGGACATATTCGATGCTGGCCTGGTGGATGGATTAGTCTCGTAATTAATAACCCCGTCAATTGACGGTGGAAGTAGGGTACTGGTATGGCCCACCTGTAGAATAGCAAGCTTGTGCATTTCTCCCTTGCACGCAGGAATCATATCCTTCAGAACTCCAAACTCCTCGTTCATCTTGCTCCGCCGCCTCCGCTCAATCAGGCTATGCGCCGTCTTGCGCGCCATCTTGCGGCCCGCAGCGCTCGTGGCGGAGGGCGGCTTGCGCTTGCTCGCCGCGGCAGACTTTGCGGGCTGCTCGTCGGCGGACGCCGCAGCAGACGGCGCAGCTGAAGGCTTCATCTGAATGATCTTGCGAGTGCGCGTGGGTGGGGGAGGCAGGTCGAATGGCTCCGCGCCCTTGGCGGTAGATTCCGCGGTGGAAGTGCGTTTCCTGCCGGTCGTGGCTCGGGGTTTGGCCGGCGGAGCAGGCTGGGGAGCGGACATGGGCGACTGCGGGTGGTATGAGGAGGAGGAGGAAGCAGTGGAGGTGCTGGAGGGCCGGGAGTCGAAAGTTAGAGCTGGGGGAGGGAGCTCAAAGGACATCTGCGAGGAGATGAAGTGGGAGCCATCGCGACTTTTGAGGTCGGTCGAGGAGGAAGGTGTGGGGGGAGCCGTGGGACGGGGCATCCTCGACAGGATTGAGAGCGAGGGCTGCGACCTGGGTTGCCTGGCTGGTGCTTGGACGTGGCAAGCGATCGCGTGCTCCGCAGGCGACCGATCGACTGGACCGATAAGGCGAGTGCGACTTATGCGAGGCGAGCAGTTGCGGTGAGAAGATAGGGGAGCAACGATTAAGAAAAGAGATTAGAGATAGCTTGAGCCTTGAATCTTGGGGATGCTTTTGGTGTAAATTGAGAGGAAAGACAAAAGAGAGAGAGAAGAGAGAAAAGAGAAAAGAGGAAGAGAAGAAGGGGGAGGGGGAGGGAGAGGGAGGATTATCTGTCTTGCGAGAAAGAGCACAATACAGCAGTACAGTACAGTATATTGTTATCCACCCACCTGTGACCATACCAGTTGATACACTCGTGTGAGGTGTAAGGTACACGCGTGGACAGTGAAATGTCTGAGGAAGAGGAAGTACAGATGGTCCATGCCAGCGGTAGATAGCGTGTAGCTTCGTGGCACTCGATGGTACTCAATGGTAGTCTGTGGTAGACTGTGGTAGTCGATCGGAGCTCCCATAGCCCTCCACGGCCTCACCATGTGCTCTGTTGCCAGCTTGTTGTTGCTTCACCCTGGAAGCACGCGACACTTCGTGGGCAAACCAGTGGTTGATGTGGTCGGTGTTGGTGGAAGTGGTCGATAGTGGTCGATCCAGGACCGTTGGGAAGGGTTTTGGGTTAGAATTGCCCAATGAGAGGTGGATATGGGAAACGTGGAGAGGGAGTCCCCGTCGCGTCGTCGCTCATCCCTCACAAAACTACACAAACTAGGCTGTGGGCTGGCCGGACTGGCCAAGCTGCGGTCTGTTCTTTGCGACGACTTTGTGGGATGCCCACGGGGAAATCGGTGTAGCTTCACTTGCGGAGTACAGTAGGCTGTGCTGTGGATAGTAAATGGTAGATTTTGAATAATAACTCCAGTAGTAGACAGCTAATACACTGTAAAATGATCACCAGGCGTGCATTGTTCTGGACTCGAATTAATGCGTGATTGCATGGTTTGCAATGGCGAATTTTAGTAGAGTACAGTGGACTGGCTGTGCACCAGACAGCAGGGGCACAAGGGGATAAGGGAAGGGAAGGATGGTCCTGTTATCTCCCCTGTCACGCGACTTGGATTTGGGTTTGGCGCCGATGGTCATGTGATCATTGATCTGGGTGTTTGATCATAGAGACTTCTCACGCGATAGGCCGATTGAAAGCAAACATCACGTGTTTTGGCGTTTTGGTGTTTTAGAGAGAGTGTCCGATGTATCCGCAGATTGTCAAAGGACCGCGATGGCCGTACTCTGCAGACGACAACTGACGGACAATACCACGTGATTTAGAAGCTCATTAACCCAGTCACGCGACCTGTTCTCCAATATCACGTGCTTTAACATCACGTGCTATTAAATATCACATCCAAGTATCACGTGTCAGTCTATACCACATCCACTAAATATCACGTGCCTGTCTATATCACGTGTCTCTTAACAAACCCCTGCCACAAACCACTTCTCACTTTCCTATCGCCAAGTTGAAAGGTGTAATCTTAACGAATGTTCTTGCGCGACCATGTACTCTATGCACCTCTTCTACCGTGCCGTGCGGAGCGCACTTCTTAGTTCGTCTGGGTAAGTACCGAGAGCGCGGCTTTTTAATTCCCCGCTGTCATATACGGTAGGTGAGTTGAGGGGTATCCAGACGTCCTTCCCATTGCACTGCGAGTCCCCATTGAACTGCGAGTCTCCATTGAACTGCGAGTCTCGCTTCCTTGCATGCAGCGAACTCGTGGGGACAAAAACAAAACCCTCCACACCGCGCACACTCCTATTACTCGACGAGGTCTCCGTGAACCAGGCGAGACAATCTCACAGGGTAACGGAGGAAGCGTTAATCAAAGAGTGGTGCACCTGCAAGGGCCACTCACTGGCAACGTTCGTCAAGCAGGGGCCAGTGCGGGGTGCATGCGCGCATTGCTCCATTTAACAGGCACTCGAGCAATACAGCCGAGAACAACAGGATAGGTACTGTAGGGTCAGGGGTTTAACAGAACTCAATAATAACCACGCGTGCAATATCCAGGCCGTGCTGTGTTTGTATTGATATCGTATGCGGATATTCTGCCCGTGGTATCTCACACCTCCACTGGCCGAGTGCTACGGAGCCCTTTATGACCTGGGCCGAGATGCACTGTATGTGCAGTAGAGTACGGTCTTATTCGGTGCCGGAATAGGCCTATCTGGATGGCTGGCTATGCCGTGGCGGGTGCACCTGATGAGCGGAGATTGCAAGCAGGTGAGGTGCTGGGGGGGAATAACCGTTGATATTGGGGAATATTGGATTCGGGGGGTATTGACGGTGCCATCTCGCGGGTTTTATTATATTTTTCAATCTCGGAGTGATGGCGAGATTGCGAATATAATGATATCTGATATCTGGCCTGACGGGGGGAGGGGCGAGGCAGAGAAAGTGTGTTCCTTGCAGGCATATTTGGAGATGGAGGTCTAGCCAGGGCAGGACGGGGGGTTTTGGTTAAGAAGGTCTGGATCGTCCGGGTTCGTTTTTCTTCCTTTTTTTTATTTGGATAAGGATCAGCAAGACACGGATATCAGATCTCACTCAAGCAAGAAGCAAACGATCACAGACCTCATAGACACTCAGTCAACACAGTCAAACTCAACTCCTCGCCTCCTCAACCACTCACCACCACCACAACCACCACCCACCTCCGCAATGCAACTCCCCACCCTCCTCACCCTCCTCACCCTCTCCCTCGCCCCCCTCGCCCTCGCCGACGCCTGCGTCGAATCCGGCCCCGCCGCCGAAGTCACCGCCGTCTCCTACTGCTGCGCCAAGGTCTCCGGGACCTGGTACCAGTTCTACCCCGTGCAGGCCATCTGCGTGATCCCCGAGGGCTCGCTGGAAGTCTACAAGAAGTGCGTCGCGTATATTCCGGGCGCGAAGAACCCGACGTGCATCCCGGGGCAGGGAGAGGGGTTGGGGGGTGGGGTGACGTTGACGGCTACGGAGCCGAGGGAGACTATTGTTGCTTAGACTGCTGCTTGGGTGGAGGAGGGGAAAGGGGTGACGAGGTTTGGGGGGAGGTGATGAGAGAGGCGGAGATGGGGGAGTTGGAAAGGTTCGAGGAGGAAGAGGGGCGAGACATGATGGCAGAGAGAGTGGGGAAGTGAAATCGGAGGTGTAGCAGTATGAGAGCAGACAGGCAGTGGATTGTACATTTCTCAAAAAAAAGTATTTGGAGTTCCAAGAACAACATACCTGCCCATCACAGTGATCTACACATTTCCCCTCCTGAACCCCCCGCGACCCCACTGTCCCCTGACCGCCTTCCTCCTTCCTACTAGCCCACCTATAGACTTTCTAGAATACTTGGCGCCAGCAGACTGAGTGTTCGGGAAATTCTACTTTTTTTGCAAACAGCACACCTTTCCATGCTGGACTCCGCATATTATCGTACTATACGTTACCATACCTCCCCGCCACAAGACGCACATCGAGGAGGCGTACTATACATTCCACTCCGGAGTTTCTACACCTCTCGGCTCGGCGTGCTAAGACCCAGGAGCAGTGCTATACGACAAGGGCATCTCGCCCATCCCCCGCGACTAGCGGGCCGCCTTTTTAGCCTGAGCGAGACGTGCAATCTAGACCTCTATACTCCGCGGCGAGTAAAAGTAAAGGGGTTCTACGGATATATTTGGGAGTTTCTTTTTTAAAGAGCGGTTGGCGATCGGTGGTGCGCTTGGGCGAGTACGGTCCTCTTGAACCGAGCTTGCGGATGATGGTTGTCGATCGCTGGCTGTCCTAGCTTAGCTCGCTTGAGGCTTTGAGCTTCTTCGGACGTCGGGCGGGCTAGATTAGTGGATCGTGGGGAAATGCCGTGCACTTTTTGCGGGGAGAACGAGGAGGGAGATGATTTGGCTTTGGGATTGACGGAAAAAATGGGGGGTGGGGGGGGAAGGGTCCTTCCTGATTCAGCCACTGATAATTTAAGCACTCTCCGGTGGGAAATGGAGGCTATTAATTACTGTTGAGTTATATTGGTGCGCCACAATATCCACCGCATGCGTCTTGAACCTATCCGCCCGGCGGCTGCTTCTCCTGGGTCTAATTTCAGTGTGGCGATGTTTGATTTACTGATTATTTATATTATTAGAATCGTATTAGGGGTATTGTATTTGGAGTGGCACGAAATCGTTTATGAGAAATTAAATATTGTGGCGGTAGGCGGGAAAACAAATAAATATATTAGAATTACGCGAAATACTACAAAACAATAAACTAGCTTAGAGTGAGTGCCATTGGCGATCTGCCTTTCCGGTAGATGGTAGTCCAGATGTCTCGAACTTTCCCTATCCCGGGCCAGGAATGGAAAGGCGAATACCAGACCACTGACTTATCACTTCAAAATCTTTGAGATTCAGCAGGCACATGTGTCATGATACAGATTGCTTCTTTACACAATGTTTGTTTCATTATGCCCTTTGACCACATGGCAAGCTTTGCCGTCAATATATACAAGCTGGCCTTATTCAACCAGTCCGGCGCTGGTCTCAAAGGACCCTCTATCATGATTCATTCCCCCATCTATTTACATTCCGTATCCCATCACACCCATACAATTCCATGCAGACGATGTTTTAACCCGCTCCCATTCCAGCCCTGCCTTATCAAACCATACCTGATGCCTGAAAAGTTCGAGTTAATGTGACCGACGCCCGCTCAACCCCACACCGGCCGCCCAGTGCTGAAGCCGCCAATCCTCGGAGTAGGCTGTTTAAACTGCAACCCCACATCCCTCCTCAACTTGTCGCCCAGGACAGCCAAAGCCTTCACAGCCACACTCTGCTCCAGCGCCCGTGCCGGAAACACAACCAGCGCGACGAACATCGCATGCCGTCCCACATCTCCATAGAACTGCAGGAACCGCTGCTCCGAGTTCTCAATCATGGCCTTGAGCACCGTGTACTGTGTATTCGAGGCCTCTTCCGGCGGCGTGTCGACTATGCTCGCCAATGTGCGCCAGTAGTTTGAAGGCGACCACGGATTCTTCATCTGCGTCTTTGAAAAATCTCGTAGTGCGATGGCTGCGTAGCCCGCCCCGAGTCCCGTCATGCGCGTGTTGTGCACCTGATCACTGACCCACTGCCCACCGTCCTTCTTCCACCCCAACCGCGCGCGTCCCTCCTCGGTCTTCTCGTTGCCGCGTAGCCCAAAGAGTACGGGGCAGGAGACGCGCATCTTGCACATCAAGATGTCGATGAGAGATTCGTTGCGCCAGACGAAGTCTTTGTTGGCGAATATGGAAACAGCGACGACGCCGATCGGCTCGGCTGCCTTTGTTGTCACGCCCGCTTCGTCGATGAACTGGGCGACGACGGCTTTGGCGAATATGTTCATGAGGTAGATGAATAGCGCTGGTAGTTCGCCGTTGTTAACTGCTCCTTCCACCGGATCCCTGGGCGTGACCGTGACCATGTTTGGATCCACGGGGGGGCTTTGTAGGCCTCTGAGCGCCTCGAGAAGCACACTGTGTATCTTGCCTTTCTAAAATAAAACGTATTAGTCGCCTGTCTAGAGCATGCGATTCAACTGTAATAAACTTACGGGTATCGTTGTTGCACCCTTCCCACTCGTAAGCTGTCCGACCGACTTTCTAATTTCGCGGCGCATCTCGCCAGTCTTCTTTCTAAGCGCTGGGTCTTTCTTGCCATTGTCTATAATGAAGTGGCGTAGACGTTTTAGGTTTTGGTGTATTTCGACGTATCTTTGTGCTCCCGGGAGTATGTGTGGTGGGGGTTCGTTGCTTATCGTGATAGGCGCTGTAGCCGTAGTGGGCGCCTGTTGAGCTACAGGTCGAGCTTGGGCTGCAGATGGAGTAGGTTGTACTGCTGTTTGAGGCGCTTGTGGCGCTGTTACCGGCTGTGTGACAACCGGCGCAGCTTGGGGAACCGCGGCTTGCTGGGGAGCTTGGGGTTGTGCTACTGCGGGGGCAGCCTTTTGAGGTGGTTCTGGAGTCGGGGGAGTAGGCGGCGCTGGTGGCGGTGGAGGTGTTTTTACGCGCGGAGGAAGCTCGGGGATTGGTACTGTCTTCTTGCGCAGTTCGATGATTCGGGCGCGGTCGTCTGCGAGTTCCTGCTCAAGTCGCAGGCGCTCCTTCTCTTGGCGCTCCTCTTGTAACAATTTCAACTGGGCCTCCCGCAGCTGGTTGTTTTGGAAAACGCGAATAGCTTGTTCGCGGACACGGTTGTGCTCTCTCAAAGCAGTGTCGAGCAGGTTCTCGTGGACTGCCTCGGGGCTCATGGAATGGCCATCGGGACTGGGAAGCGAGCCGAAGGAATTGAAGAATCCCGACCTGGGCGGGGTGCCATCCACGGACCCTCTGAAATGAGCCATGCTGGCAGACCCAATATGTTGTTGTCGTCGCCGTTGTGGAAGATGTGATGCGGTGCGGTTTCAATAAAGGCGAGAGTCCGTAGGTGAGGTTGGGCGTCCCTTGTTACTCTAGAACGCGTTTGGCACAGTCTCGAAAATGCGGCAGAAATGTGGGACTAGGCAAACTATAGAGTGAGGGCGGTGTATCACGTGCGCTACCCCATTCACACCCAAACTTGGAACAGAGCTCCCAGCTAGCCGTGCTTACATAAGTACTTATATAAGTACTTACCCTGTAAAGTTGTGAGCACCTGTTGAGTACGGAGTAACCCAAAGCCAGCTAAGCCGCATTCAGTCACGAAACAGGTATGTGAGGTAAACCCCATACCTCCCCGTACCGCAGGCAAGCGTGTCCGACCACAATCCCACATCCGCCATCCAAACCCTCACATTCTCTTCCGTCATAGCACCTACCTTCCTTCCTTCCTTCCTTCCTCCATATCACTCCTTCCACAGATACTATCCATCTCGATCTTCAGAGTCACTCCTTCAGAGCTTCAGATTCTATTCCATCCCCTCCTTTTGCCAGCTCTCAAACAGCTGCCAAATACGTCACCAAATACATTCACACTTCACTTGGGCAAGCTATCAGGATCGTCAATCTCAACATATCTCGCACTCCATCATGGAGCAGCAACCGCAGCAGCCGTCTAGTGGCGTCCTCGGCCCAACTGGCCGTAGGCTTCATATCGCTCATCGCAGAAGTCCTTCAGAGTTGACCCCCCTTATGAGCATGTTCTCGTCTCCAGGCAGTAAGTCATACCGAGCTGTGTCGTGTGCGCAGGGGCAACTTGGCTGTCTCTCGCTACCAGGCATTCTCTTTCCATTGCAAACGAGATAGAGTCACTAGCTAACATTCATCGAAACGCAGTGGAACAACTTGCCATCCAACAACAGATTGAATTGCTACAGCAACAACAGCAGCAGATCCAAGCTACACACCAGCAGTATGTCAACATGGGGATGATCCCACCAAACCAGCACTTGCCTCCAGGTGGCGGTTTCAACCCTCTCCAGCAACAAGGGCCCAATATGCCTCCACAAAATGCATTTCAGTTTCCAAACCAGCTTCAACAGCAACAATTGGGTGTGCCGATGGGAGCTCCGACACAGCCATTGTCACATCGCCGAAATCAATCGGCAATGCCAAATATGGGAATGGGTCCTCCTCCAGCGCCCTCATCAGGCACTGCGGGGACGGGTTACAATGATTACAACCCACAGCATGGCCGGGAGAACCAGTCTACACGCGGAGGCCGTGGAGGCGGGCCGCCCGGTGGTGGCCACCAACGCCGCCACTCGCTCGCCCTACCTGAGGCCAAAAAAGCGGCAGAGTTGGCCCAACAAAAACGGACCACGTCTGGCTTCCAGTTCCCAATTCCGGGGGCAGCTGGTGCCGCTCCTGCAGCTACCGATGGCACCAGCCCATCCGAAGACAAAGCAACCACTCCCCCACAACCTACAAGCACCTTCCCGGGTACTTTGAATGTACGCGGCGGTCGCGGTGGAGCCCATGGAAGAAGCCAGAGCATGGCTGTCGGCTCTGCTGGACGTGGTGCTGGCTCCATGCGTGGCGGCGGTTCCTTTCAGTTCCCAGCAGCGCCTACTATCAACGAGGGCGCGGCAAGCAACCAAGGTACAGACTTTCAACGTAAGGGTAGTGCAGGACACGCTCGGAACTCATCCAGAAACTTTGAGGGCAACTGGAGAAACCAAAGCATCTCGGGTCCTGGTCAGCCACAGGACCAACAAGCGCAGATGGGTAATTTCGGCCAAGGCCAAGGTCCTCCCCAAGGAGGATTCCAACCAGGCCACCGCAACAGGGGAAGCGTCAACCAGCCCATGGGATCTGTTGGATCGTTCCAGTATAACGGACAGCCGCAGTTGGTACAGCTTCCTCAGGGCCAGATGGCTCTGGTACAGCAGCAAATGTTCCCTGGCCAACAGCTGAACCCACTGCAGATGAATCAACTTCAAGCTTTGCAGGCGGCTCAGATGAACAACCAGCATATGGTCAACATGCAGGGTGGCCAGCACGGTGGCCAGCAGGGCTCAGGGCAACAGCAACAACAGCAGCGCAAGACCCTTTTTACTCCTTACCTTCCGCAAGCCACTCTTCCAGCATTGCTTGGAGATGGCCAGTTAGTTTCTGGTATCCTTCGTGTCAACAAGAAAAACCGCAGCGATGCATACGTATCAACTCAAGACGGCCTCTTGGACGCCGATATCTTTATCTGTGGTAGCAAGGACCGAAACAGAGCTTTGGAAGGCGACTTAGTCGCCGTCGAATTGCTCGATGTCGATGAAGTGTGGGGCCAGAAGCGCGAGAAAGAGGAGAAGAAGAAGCGCAAGGATATCACAGACACTCGTGGCGGCTCGAACAATGGCAACGCAGAGAGATCTCACCGTGATAACTCCACTGGTGACGATGCCTCGAACACTGGCGAAGGCGGAATCCGACGCAGAGGTAGCTTGAGACAGCGCCCAACGCAGAAGAAGAACGATGACGTTGAGGTTGAGGGTCAAAGCCTTTTGCTTGTCGAAGAAGAGGAGGTTAATGACGAGCAGAAACCATTGTACGCTGGTCACATCGTTGCTGTCATTGAACGAGTAGCTGGCCAGATGTTTTCTGGCACTCTTGGTCTCCTTCGGCCCAGCAGCCAGGCCACCAAGGAGAAGCAAGAAGCCGAGCGTCAAGCCCGTGATGGAAATTCTGGGCGCCACCATGAGCAGAGGCAGCAAGATAAGCCAAAGATTGTCTGGTTCAAGCCTACTGACAAGCGTGTTCCATTGATTGCTATTCCGACAGAGCAGGCACCAAGAGACTTCGTAGAGAAGCACCAGGATTATGCCGACCGCATATTTGTCGCATGTATCAAGCGCTGGCCTATCACTTCCCTCCATCCATTCGGCACTCTTGTCGAGATGCTAGGCAAGATGGGCGAACTGAAGGTCGAGACTGATGCCCTACTGAGAGACAACAATTTCGCATCGGACGAGTTCTCTGATGCCGTTATTAGAAGCATCAACCTTGATGAGTGGTCTTTGGCCAAGGAAGATGAAGCTGCAATTGCTTCTCGTCGTGATTTCAGAGACGAGAAGGCCTTCACAATCGATCCCAACGGCGTCAATGAGTTGGATGATGCAATCCACATCAAGGGCGAGGTTGATGGAAAGATCGAAATTGGTATTCATATTGCGGACGTGGCTCACTTCATCAAGGCGAACTCGCTTGTTGACAGAGAGGCTAAGAAGCGTGGCACTGCAGTTTACTTGATGAATAGGTCGTGCAACATGCTTCCACCTAAGATCGCAAGCGATGTATGCTCTCTGATCCCGGGTGAGGACCGCCTCACAGTCAGTGTTGTCTTCAAAGTCAACACTCTCACTGGAGCGGTGGCAGAGGATGATATTTGGATTGGTAAAAGTATCATCAAGAGCAGTGGCAAGCTTTCTTACAGAGAAGTCGATGCTATTCTTTCGGGCCAAGGAAACGTCAAGCTTGATGGCATTAGTGATAAGGATATTCAGATACTGCAGGTTAGTACATCCAACTCCCAGTACTTACTCGCTGGCCATTACTAATTTTACTGAAAGGCTGTTTCCCGGAAATTCCGTGAAGCTCGTCTAGGCTCGGAGGGTGAAACGATTGCGCCCCTGCGACTGATGTATCAGCTCGATGACGAGAATGTCCCAGTCGAAGCCAACATCTTTGATTCTACGCCTTCGCATGAGCTGATCGAAGAGCTTATGCACAAGGCCAACACTTACGTTGCCCAAAAGATTGCTAAGGGGCTCCCTGAGAAGGCACTCCTACGAAGACAAGGGCCTCCAAACCCCCGCAGACTTCGGACGTTCGCTGATCGTATGACCGCTCTTGGGTACGAAATCGATACCACGAGCAGTGGTACGCTGCAAAACAGCCTCTTCAAGGTTGACGACTCTGAGATCCGTAAGGGAATGGAGACCCTTCTGGTCAAGGCCATCCCTCGGGCAAAGTATTTCATCGCGGGTAGGACTCTAGAGCACCTCCATCCTCATTATTCCCTCAACCTCCCTCTCTACACCCACTTCACCAACCCCTCCCGTCGCTACGCAGACATTGTTGTCCACCGTCAACTCGAGTCTGTACTGTCGGAAGGAAAGATCGAGTATAACGAGGACATTGATGCCCTTGTCAAGGCTACGGAGTCGTGTAACACCAAGAAGGACTCCGCGCAGAATGCTCAAGAGCAGAGCGTCCATATTGAGTCTTGTAGAATCATGGACAAGAAGAGAGAGGACCTTGGAGAGGACCTCATTAGCGAAGGCATTGTCCTTGCCGTTTATGAGTCCGCATTCGATGTCCTGATCCCTGAGTATGGATTTGAAAAGCGTGTTCACTGCGATCAATTGCCACTGAAGAAGGCTGAGTTCCGCAAGAATGAGCGAGTGTTGGAATTGTACTGGGAGAAGGGCGTCCCATCTTCGGCATACGTTCCTGAGGATGAGCGCCCAAGACCTGGTGTCTCTCAGCGCACCGCCAATGCAAGTCTTGCGGCACGCGAGGCAGCCGTGGCCGAACGCGCAAGGAAGGATCGTGAAGAGGCACAGCGTAAGCAGATGGAGACTGGAACCATGTCTACTGATGCCGTTGACGCTCTCTTCGACGATGACGACGATGACAACGTTTCTGATTTGGCGGAAAGCGTCCAAGGCGTCTCCCTCGGGAACCGCCCAACACAGAGCGTTCCACCATCGCCAACCAAGAACTCTTTGACTGCAAGCGGTGACCTTCACCGAACTCGTTCGGACTCGAAGGTGCCTATTGCAGAGTCTGCGTCAGCTAAGGCCAGCAACAAGGAGAAATACCTGAAGTTCTTCTCTTTGAGAGAAGAGAATGGAGAGTATATTCAGGACGTGAAGGAGATGACCCGGGTGCCTGTCATCCTGAAGACTGATCTCAGCAAGAGCCCACCGTATGCCCCCCCCCCCCTTTGGTTGTACTTGAGTTTGAACCCCAAACTAACATAGTTGTAGTTGCCTTACGATCCGCTCTCTCAACCCGTACGCTCTTTAATGGCGTAGCTTGCCTCAACTGGCATACAATAAAGATTCGCGATATCTATTCGCCGTCCACTCGTTCACCATACACCCCCGCGCTGCGTTCGATGCAACGCGGGCGAATTATTAGCGCTCGTTTACAGAATGGCTGAACCAAACACTTGTTTCCTCACCCATGTTGGAAGGGAGGCAGGTCAAGTTTGTCAGAGAGGATGGGGTACTCGGCCATACTACTGAGTTTGGGCTTCGGACGGGAGTGGTGGAATAAAGCAATGTTGGCACAATATGGTGTTATGGAAGACATCCATAGCTGGTGCCTTACTCTGGTCTTTCTCGCTATTAGCGTCGTGCATTTATACAAAGTAGCTTAAATTCAGTATCTCTGTTAGTCTCGCATCAACTTAATCTCTAATCAATCCAAATTGCCTAGCCACTATTGGCCCCAAACTGTTCGTTCTGGATATACCGTCTGCCGCCCGGGTAAGTGAACTTTCGGATGAAAAGTGTTCCAGGGGACAGTCTTTCCAATCTTTCCCGTGTCAAGAGACTTGGCGACATGCCTCAAATGTGAATCAAACCGATATAAAACACTGACTTGGGCGGGTCTCGGAGACGGCTGCTCACAGATCCGTGGTGACAGGACCCTTCAGGGGACCTCCAGGGGAATGCAGGGGCCACCCAGGGCCACCTGCAGCCGGCGTAATTGGCCGGCCGCCCCGCCATTATGCAAGGCTCCCACATCCAAAACGAGGCTGATACATCCGACCGCGTCCAACCCCATCCGACCACATCTGAGGCTCGCCGGGTTTCACGACGCCATCGTCACCGCCGCGCACGAGCTGTCAAGGTAGTGCGCTCCGCTGGATGCTTTCGTCTGCACTGCTGATTGGACGGGTTATTAGAGTTTGTTCGACTGCGGGCGCCCTGGGAAAACAAATTGCGCCCGTTGAGGTCCGTGAGTGGGTGCTTATGAGGCCATTATGGGAGACGTTATGGAGAACGGAAGGTCGTCGTTCCTGAGACCAAGGAGCCAAGGGATGGGGAGGGGGGAGTGACAGATACCGGATAGAACGAGGGGCCTGCGTTCCGGGCTGGGCGGTAAGCTTTAATGGGGGTGGTCGCCCATATTTGTGTAGGTTCTTTTCTCTCTTCTCGTCCGTCTTCACATTGCCGTCACTCATTCTTTGCGATACTACCAAACATTTTCGATTCTGTCCAAACAAGCGCTGGTTCTGCTTTATTATTATTATTATAAACATACTCGACCCATTTTTGACACCTGACCTGAGTCCTGTATACAATCTTTTTTTCTGAGAATCAAACGGAGCTGGTCTTTTATACATTTAATATTTTTAATATTCGAGAGAGAAGAGAAAGTTGTCGCTCAAAACCGGTCAATATATACACTCGAATACTTCGACGCCTCTAGCAATCTACACACAGCCATCTTACTCATTACAATCCCGTCTATTTACCTCACCATGCCGAGCTTCAAGACCCTCGCCTCGGCCGCCACTCTTGGCCTCGCTGCCTTCGCCGCTGCCCTTCCCTCCGGCTCGTACAGCACTCTCCGCTCCCGTGCGCTTTCCAATGAACTTGCCACAGCAGCTGGCATCAGCGATGTCGACATCCTGCAATTGTGCGTCCCCCGTCCCCTACTCTCTCAATCCACCCACTAACCCCCACCAGCGCCCTAACCCTCGAATTCCTCGAAGCCGAATTCTACCGCACCGGCTTCGCCAAGTTCCCCGACACCGACTTCGTGGCCCTCGGCCTCACCGCCGAAGACCTCGTAGAGCTCAAAAGCATCGGCGCCACCGAGCAAACGCATGTCACCACGCTCCTCGCCGCCATCTCCGCGCAGGGCGTCAAGCCCGTGGCACCCTGCACCTACAACTTCGGCTTCACCACCGCCGCTGAGATGGTCGCCACCGCCTCCGTCCTCGAAGCCGTCGGCATCAGCGCCTACCTCGGCGCCGCGCCGCTCGTCGCCGCCCCCGCCATTCTCACAGCTGCGGGCAGCATCCTCACCGTCGAGGCGAGACACCAGACCCTCATCCGCACCCTCACCAAGGTCGCCGCCGTCCCGAACCCCTTCGACACCCCTCTCGGCACCCGCGCCGTCTTCTCCCTCGCCGCGCCGTTCATCACCGCGTGCCCCGAGGGCTCGAACCTCGCCATCGAGCCCTTTCCCGCTATGACCTCCACCACGGCCGCGAGCGCCATTGTCGCCGATGCACAGCTCGCTGTCGCTAGTGAGGCGCAGGGCGCTACGCACTGTGCCTTTGTTAACGGTGGTGTGCCAGGCGGTGCGTCGTTCGTCCCACTTACGGGGGGGAACTGCCAGGTGCCGCAGATCTTGAAGGGGGATGTGTATGTTTTCCTCTCTAGCGCTGCACCGGCTACGGGCGTGCTGTCGGATGATATTACGGTTGCGGGACCGATGGTGGTGCAGATCTCGTAGAGCGAGGTGAGAGCCACTAGGGGGTGGGTGCTGGGGGAGGTTAGATAGATGGTGGAGAGATAATGGAGGAGTGAGTTGGCGCGTTAGAGTTTTGGAGTTTGTAGGATGGGAATTATACTTCTTCTTCTTCAGGATTGATGTGCCAAAGGATATTACATTGTGAGATATTATTATATGGTGAGTGATATTACGCTGCAAAAGTGTTGAAGTTGCCATTATATTCTGGCATTGGATGCCAAAGTTTGAAGTGTTAAGAGGTATTCAGTATTTGAATGTTTCCTCGTTTGGCGCTTAGGAAGAAAGTCACGAAGCCACATATATGGGGAACCTCGTGCCTTCCGTGCCTTCCACGAGGTTCCCCATATATGTGGCTTCGTGACTTTCTTCCTGCCGAAATACCGAATGCACGCATTCTTACATATGGATACGATACAAAACTTCCCGGAAGTCAATCTACGGCGTCTATAGTGGACCTATCGAGGAAATTCCTTGAATCCGTGAAAACAATTACGTGAAGAAATACGATCAGCTACCAATCAACGCCGATCATTCCAACATCGTCAAGTTCTGCGATTCCTCAGATGATAACTATGTTATTATTTAATCAAGGATACGTCAATGTGTTAAAGACGCACCTAGGGTCATCCAAGAACGCTTTGCCGGTCACAAGAAGGGTAGGAGCCGTGCTAGACAAATAAATATCCTTACTGAAACTTTAAAATAGCATTATTAGCTGCCTAGTCAAAATACGTGAAGGCTCCAAATGCACCAGATTATGCCTCCTCCCGAAGAGCGGAGAGTCTGGCCTGGGGTACTCTGCAGTGGCTATTACGTTAAAAATGGTAAATGCATGGCTATCTACAGATAAAACCTCATTTCTCTAGGTTAGAGGCGCTCCTAGCTAAGGAAAAACTTTCCTTTCGAGATTCATCCTAGACCACTTAGAAGATCGGATAGCGAAAACCTAGGAACAAGACAGCATCATATACTTCTTCTTTTACGACCAAGATGAGCAATTTCGGACCATTAGGTCGTTCTTGCGGTTGCTAATCAAGCAATTGCTCACAACTACTGACGTTTCTAAACTGTCGAGTGCATTTTTTGAGTCCGATCCTTCCGCAGAATCCGAAAAAGAGTTATGGGAAGTATTCGAAGAGATCATCCGAGCTCCCATTGAAAGGACTATATATTACGTCCTCGACGCACTAGATGAAAGCAAGGATGAAAAGACACGGCAGAGGTTGAGCCGTCGGACGAAAAGACTTCTCTACGACCGAAGTAGGAAAGGAAAATTCTCTCTAACAATGAAACTGCTCGTCACAAGCCGACCCATTGTGGACATTAACATATGCGGAGCTGCGGAGAGCAAAGTGGTTGTTATTATGAGGCGTATTTAGTTGAACTATCCAGTATGCGGAGTTCGGAGAACAACAGCGATCATCACCCTAAACATAGTCAGGGATCTAATTACGATGATGACATGTCTTGGAGTCGTGATGGAGGCATGTCTAGAGCAGTGAGAAGGCCCAGAGACGTCTAGATTTCTGGATCGTACTCGGTTGTCGGTGTCACCTCCGAAGTCCGCGTGTGGCGAGATCCATAGTGAAATTCGCTTGTCGCTGTTGTTCGGCCGATCTCCGCTAGCTTCCAGCCTCCGCAGCCTCTGCCAGCCTCTCTCAGCCTCCCACTGGACCCCGCACTTGGATAGAAACTAGGGTTTATTATGCGGGTACAGACAAAGTCCAGACGCGGGAATGGATACCCCTGATTTTCTCACTTGAGCTAAATCATGACATGCTTTGACCCTGTATTTCCCCAACTTTACTCTTGCATGAGCCGTGGTGCTATGATGATTCTATCGATCATGTGGTCTCATCCTCCCCGCCATTTTAACTTCCCCGCTATGCTATCCAAAGTTATCACCTAGGTAAATTTAAGTGCAATCTAAACGTCGGGGCAACATTGCGAGGGCATGCCTCGAGAAATCTTGGCTGAGAGAAGGCAGACATATAAAGGCCAGCAAATACGCATTTGAATAATTCTTGTTGGAATATGCACGAGTTCAAGTCAATACGATCTGGCTATCTTTCTTACATCTCTGTCAATAACTCTCTGCCATGCGGTCCTTTGTTTACCGCACCATAGCTCTTGGGCTATCGGTGCTGCAGTTTACTTCTGCGCAAACTTATACGGAGCTTTACCGTCCTCAGTTTCACTTTACCCCTGCGAAAAACTGGATGAACGATCCAAATGGTCTGGTTTACTACAACGGCACCTACCATTTGTATTACCAGTATAACCCTGGAGGGCAAACCTGGGGAGCGATGTCATGGGGGCATGCAACTAGTGACGATCTAATGCACTGGGAACATCACCCAGTTGCGCTTCAGGCTCGTGGTTATCCGGGCGAGATTACAGAAATGTTCTTCTCTGGCTCTGCAATTGCCGATCTGCAGAACAGGAGTGGTTTTGGTGCTAATGGCGAAGTACCCTTTATTGCAATGTACACGTCATATGTAAGTAACTTTAGGTAGCATTTTTTGTTAATAGTTTACTGATTATATTTTGTTAGTATCCAATAACCCAGACCTTACCAAGCGGAAAGACTGTCCAGGGGGGTACCCAAGCACAATCGATTGCCTATAGTCTTGATGAAGGCATGACATGGACTACATACGACGCTGGTAATCCTATCATTCCACTGCCGCCCGCTCCATATGAGGACCAGCATCAAGAGTATCGCGACCCATACGTTTTTTGGCACGAACCTACTAAGAAATGGGTGGCGGTTCTATCTTTAGCGAAACTCCACAAGCTGATTATTTACCACTCTGATAATCTCAAGGATTGGACTTACGCTAGCGAATTTGGTCCGTTGAATGCAGTTGGAGGGGTTTGGGAATGCCCTAGCATCTTCCCACTTCCTGTTGACGGAGATAGCGGTAACATCAAATGGGTTGTACAAATTGGACTTAATCCTGGCGGTCCCCCCGGTACCACTGGCTCAGGCTCGCAATACTTCATTGGAGAGTTCGACGGAACAAATTTCGTTGCTGATAGCACTGCTCCCCCAACAGGGGGAAACGCCAACGTTGTTTTTGAAGATTTCGAAAGCACCAGCAGTTTCGCCGATCTTGGCTGGACGGGTACAGGAGATTTGCAAAGCGCAACGCCGGCTCGAGGAGGTTTCTCTAATCAGAATCCAGTGACTGGATATGCTGGCGACTTTCTTGCAAATACGTTTATAAACGGAGATGCCACAGTTGGAACGCTAACTTCGCCATCATTTAAGATAACCCACAGCACCATAAGCTTCCTCATTGGCGGAGGTAATGCTCCAAATCAAGAATGCATCAACTTAGAGATTCAAGGCCTGGTTGTGCGTACCGCAACAGGCGCTAATGACGAAAGACTGTCTGAACAGAGCTGGGATGTCTCTGAATTTATTGGCCAGACTGCAGTCATTACGATAGTTGATTCGTTAACGGGTGGCTGGGGACATATCAACATCGATCAAATAACCTTCACTGACGAAGTGGCGGCAGTGGATTCAACGAACTGGATGGACTACGGCCCAGATTTCTACGCCGCTGCTACCTTCAATGGGCTTCCCATGACGGATCGATACAATATTGCGTGGATGAGCAACTGGCAATACGCCGGAGCGATTCCCACAAATCCTTGGCGAAGTGCTATGTCCGTTCCGCGGAAGATTTCGCTCAAAACAATCAATAACAAGGTAACCTTAATGCAGCAACCTGCTGAAGGTTTGGCTTCTCTGAATAGGAACAGTTATACGAAGTCGTGGGACAGTCTTCCACAAGGCAACCAGAAATTACAACTTTCTGGAAAGACACTCGACATCACATTAAGCTTTTCTAGCTCTAACGCGCCGACCCAATTTGGTATCATTCTCCGGGCTACGTCTGATTTGACACAGCAAACACGTGTTGGGTACGACTTTGGCACTAAGAAAATGTTCGTTGATAGGGGAGACTCTGGAAATGATGGATTCGATGGTACCTTCGCAAATATATACTATGCACCATTATCGGTAGCAGCCGATGGCAAGGTGACAATCCAAATTCTTCTTGACTGGTCATCGGTTGAGGTCTTTGGGGGAGATGGTGAAGTCACTTTGACAACTCAAATATTCCCAGCCGACAGTGGCACTGACGTCTTGCTATTCTCGACTGGAGGAAGCACTAGTGGTGTTACTGTCGAAGCAAACATTCTCGGTTCTTCCTGGGATGGATCAGAACCGCCACTGTCAAGCTCAAGCTCAAGCATAATCTCGACCTTAACCTCAAGGGTAATCTCAAGTTCCACCTCCACTTCTACTTCGACCTCAACTTCAACCTTACCTACATGCGTGTGCGATTGCGCCCGCGATTGCGGCCCATTTCCAAGCTCGTCACGAACAACAGCCACCACGACTACATTTAGTACCTTAACTTCGGCCACAAAAACACGAACCACATGCCGTGGAAGAAAATGCGCATGATCCTATCGATGGAGGTGCTCCGTATTGAACTGTGATAGTGACTATCGCTATAGTCGTTGAGATTCGGCGATGATGGCTTTCTTCCCTTGAGGCACCTCTGCTCGATCTGTTCGTTTATTTCATAGCTTCTTGTGCGGATTTCACGGTGATGGTGGCAGTTTAGATAGTCGTTGAGATTTGGCGGTGGTGGTTGCATGATTACTTTCTTCCCTTGACAGACATCTTATGCTATATTAGAGGTGATGAAAGATTATATTTTGTATCTTATACGACTATTTCCGTCCAATTGGCTATTATAAAGTTTTGCCCAGCCCGGCGAGCAAGATAAGACAAAGAAACATTCCAGGAATCACAATCCTCCATTGATCGTTATTGCACTAACCCTCTAAATGGTTACTCTTCAGTCACCTGCTTATGACCGCCATTCATCATCCACTGTGCTGATATTGAAGTGAGGGTCCCGCTCCTGCTATGCGTACCAATCTTCACATTCCTGTCATTCCTCTCTTTTCTCTTTTCTCTTTTCCTCAGCCGCCTTCCTTATGTCTTACTCTGTCTCCTTCTCTTCCTCCTGCCCCCTAACTACTAACCTAGACTACTCAGGCAGACCGATGCCATGGTGAATTTATAATACCTTTATCGTAGGTTGTTGTTGCTCCTCATTGTGCCGGCTGCTAGGAAGTTTGGAAGGGTTTCCGCTGCTTTTATGTATTTATAAGCAGTAATTCGCAGGAATAGCGTATACATGCGTCCCCGAGTAGACGATGGGATGCCGACACCCGCCTCCCCGTTATCACCTAGTAGAGGTTCAAAGACATCTAAACGCTATTTAGCATGATCTGCACGGTCGAGTTTAGACTCGATAATAAAGTACGACTCGTTAACTTCCGTAGAAGCCCACACAGAAATTGCAACCTAAGCAAGGCGTAGGAGCTCCTCTTCGAACTAATCGAGTTCTAACATATTTAATAGCGGTGGGAGAACTTTAACTACATTGCGAACAACATCGTCCGCTTAACAACTAGCGCGTTCTGCAGATGAAGTTTCTCTATTCTCTATATAGATATTTGGCGTCAAGGCAGCAGACATAGAATGAAGAGCGCGTACAGCTAAGGCTTTCTAAGCAGTTGCAGCTCTCCAGCTACCGTTTAAAGTATGGCTTGACTTTTTCGATCTCTTTCGATATTTCGCCAAGCAGCGTAGCAATCGGTTGCGAGAAAGTTTTCTCGGAGGATCTAGACCTAATACTCAACCTAGAAGCTGGCTCCGTTCTGGGCTTCAATTCGGAGCTAGACTTCGATTCCGAGCCAGAAGCTGCTTCGGAGCCAGGCTTTGAGCTCGAGAGTGACCCTGCTCTAGCATGAGCTCGAGAATACGGGGGAATGGGGGGAAGAGTGGGAGTGGTAAAAGTGATAATTTCGTAGGATAAATTCTCTACGTACCTTTCAATACAATTTAATATGTAAAGGTACCTACAAATTTTGATGGTCGCGAACGCAACCGCTTCCACATTGATCTCGCGAACGCAACCGCTTCCGACCACGATTAACTGAAGTCAAAGAGGGAAGTCACGTCCCATTGGCTCCTTCCATCTAAACCCTAATAGTGATGCACGGGTGTACCGGAGGTCTAGGAAATCAAGAGGTGGTTCAATTGAAGATCTAAAGCTACAGAAGAAAGAAGAAGAGAACTGGGTGAAGCCGAGATATCTGGCTTTTATCTATAGGCCCAAGACAGGTGGTATAACGGGTGGTATTTCAGTGGTTACCCCTAATGGGTGGTCCATTACGCCCGTTACCCTTATTACTGGGCCGCCTCTGTACATGTACAGAGACGGGCGTATGCGTGCCTGTGACAGGAGATGGGGGAAGGGGGACAGCAAAGGCAACAGTGAATCATCTCTATCTTTCGTATAGAATGATAGCAAAGACAACAACGGCGAAAGTTTACTGTTCCATCCGCCTATGCTAAAATGCAAAATAAAAACACCGACGACGCACATCAATAAACTGAACTCAGCTATACAAATGCAACGCCTGTAAAATGTGTCAATTAACCCCCCCAACCCGCTTGATGGAATATGCCTTATTTCAAATTGCATCGGCTTCCTTGTATCCAATGGAGCCCCCTATCAACTCGCTCATTACGTCCCTGGCACTCACAATGCCCAGCGGCTCACCATCGATGGTCCCTCTTTCCGTCACTAACACCAGATGGACCTTCCGATCCCGAAAAACATGAAAGAGTTCCTGACAGCTGGCATCACGTCTGACCACGGGAAGGCTGTCGAGAGACAGCTGTCCAACAGTCAATTCCTCCTCATAGTTGAGTGCGACAAGAGCCTTTATTGGCAAAACCCCCACAAAACTTGTTGGTTGATCCTGTATATGAATGGGGACTGCACTATATCCGGATTTGAGAATATTATACCGTGTCATGTCGTTGAGGAAGGTGTCAATGCTCAGACTAAAGAGCTTCGGCAATGGAGTCATGATCGATGAAATCGGTACCTCTTTCAAATCGAGGACTGAAGAGATAACGGTTACGTCTTCTCGGTTCAGACGTTCAGCTGGTGAGAAATTCAGGGCCTCGTGGAGCATTACTAGTGTCTTGATCCCAGCTCTGTTGAAGACAAGACCATGGTTTGCTCCTAGCAGGCGATCGAGGAGTTTGGCAATCGGATATGCCACTGGAAATAGTCCATACATCACCCATAGCACATATCTATATACCAGTTAGAAGGCTCTCAGGATGAAGAAGGAATGAACTACCTCGATGACCAGGCTCCAATAGTTAATCCGTACTTGGCACATATACTCTGGGGGATGATCTCTCCAAAAATCATGATCAGTACCGAGGAAGCTAGAACAGCAAACAATCCACCCTTTATGTCATGATCTAGGACAATGGGTAAAGTTTCATTCGTAATAACATTTCCTAACAAAAGAGAAACCAAAACCCAATGTCTTCCACGTTGAAGGATGTCCAAGACCTTTTGAGCATTCTGTCTCTCCTTTCCGGTACCTGATCTCGCAATGACTTGGAGATAGACTTTATCTTGACTTATGAATCTGGCAGTGGATTAGAGATAGTTCAGACTGTTAAGGCAAAATACTTACGCCAGCGTCAAGCCAGCAAATATCCCTCCCAGCAGCACAAGAGCGAATGAAAGTCCTCCACTAAGAAAGTACTTCAGAGCCTTGGATGTCTCAATACCATCTTGGGCCATAGTTTTCTTTATAATATCTCTAGCTAAAAGCCTACGCATGATGTCAGTTTCTTTGAGAAGTAATAGTTACAGACACAAAAACAGAACTGAGACTCACTTAATAGCATACGCTTAGGGGGGTGTTTGATAACTCTGCGGTATTGGGGAGAAACACAGGACAATCGAAGAACTTTCAAAATTTAGTCCAATCTTCCTTCGAACCTTTCAACGGACGCTGTCTCCCAATCGTCACCTGTTAAGTGCATATTGATATCATCCCTGAATATTGGACGTAAAGTGTAAAAAATCCCTCAAATGTTAGTTTCTTGGCGTGTGCACCGATAATATTCACAAAACCCCACAAATTAGCATCTCTATGAGGGATTTCAATACAAGCATCTGCCATACTGCGTATATAGATTGCGGGGATTGTGAGAAGGAGCTTATCTGGGAAATTATGCCCAGAAGACTCGCAAATTCAACACGCGAGAAACGGCAATGAGACCCTGACGATGTTCAGGCACCCCATTCCACCACTACGTCATCCCTATCCCACCCAGATACCGAGGATTAAACGCGTTGCAAGAGCATAGCCCTATAAAGGAGTTCAAAATTTATTGATTTAAAGAAAGTGCCGCTAAATTCAATATTACATCTCTCAGATGCCTTCCCACTCCGCTCTAGCAACCGTCCTCGCAATTTGATTCCCTAAATACAATTCCGCAAACACAAGCCCAGTGATAAACATAACTAATCCAAGCAGCAGCCCAGGTGTCATCCTTTCGTGTAGATGTTCTCTTTAAAATCAGCTTCGGTAAGCATCCGCCTCCGAAAACTGGGAGGCTCGCCGAGGTGCGAGTTGGAAATCTGTTTCCAGCTGGGCAGCTTCAAGGCTGATGTTGAAACTGGCCGCGAGATAGGAGGCGTAGCGGTTGCGATAGGCGGATATTATTTGGGCCGTGGATTCGGAAAGAGGGTCGGATGAGGAGGAATATACTTATGCTGTTAGATTAAAATGACAAGAGCATTCCATGTGAAGCATATATTACCTGGAGTGACTTGAAGGGCGATAGAAGGTCGGGCTTTGGGCGGATTAGAAGCAGCTGAGGCAGCGCTATAAGGAGACTGAGGCATATGAGTTTACGAAGTGGAGATAAGTGTGGGATGAAAGATAATCAGGTAGAATGGATAAAACAGAGAGGTAAATCTAAAACAAATAGGTTGGTGAAGGTTGTAAAAGGATGACTGATGTACGCAACCAACGAGAAGTCAATTATCTTCGTACACAAGAGATAGATATAAATGCAACTCTAAGAGCAAGAGAGGGGTAGCATTTATAAATACATAGTATGTGAGCGGTTAGGAATGATTACGATGTCATAGTCCTACGATGAAGAGTAAGTGAAGATCACAAGACGATTGACGAAAGTGCTGAATGCGCGATATCTTCTCTGTGTATGAGCGATAATCCCCAAAACCACGCAGTTGCTGCTTTTGCTGGGTTGACTACTGTCTAGAGCACGTAATATGTTGAAATATTTAGCTGAGCTTTAGTTTTTGGCCTGGGATAGATATATCGGGTTGCATGTCGAAATATGCGCAACCACTCATGGCTCGTGGTGGCTGTGTTACCCCGCGATTGTGCTGAAATAGACTCATTGAAACAGGGTGGAGCTTATGGTTTTCCTCTGTCATGTAACAAGGAAGGGAGGAAGCCATGATTTTCCTATGTGGTACGAGGGGCTGGGACGGGGTCGTGGAACCACAATCAATAGGTACATGTATCAATTAGGCCTATGTTGGATGGGTCAAGGGGAGAGACTAAAGGAAGTCTTGGATGCGCTAAAGGCATATACGGAGAGACATTACAGGCGGGTGGAGGAATTGGTCGACGAAATTCATCTTGTGGAGTACTGTATACGCTGAGGGGATATGTAAATGTAGCGTTTGCGGAAAACGGAAACGATGGAATGGGGTAAGTTGTTGTTATGGTATGAAGTAAACACGAACTGTATAGAAAGAATCACGGCAACCCTCTTTAGGTAGCACACGGGACACCACATCCAATCGTCACACCTACACTCACCGTGATTGTAACCCAAGAGTCTCAGCCACGTTGATGTTGTGGATGTTCCTGGATTCTGGTCGCCTATCGCTACCAGAAAATGATTATTTGGGTGTTAAGCACGAAGGATGGCGTAGCTAGAACCATTATTACTTAATGTAATCGTTACCGAAATGAGGCATATATTTTTCTCTCGTGTTACCGCGATATGAGGCATTTTGGCTTAGTCCCGCTAACATTCGACAGGATAAGGACAAATCCACACTGCCCCCTTTTGCTACTAAGCTGTTCAAATCCAGTAGTCGCTGTATAAGTGCTGGCACTCCCCCCCTAAACCTCCTCCCTCGAACCTACATCCTCTTTCTCCTTCTATTTCTCACATATGGCCTGTGGAACTCCACACTGTGTACAACACCCAAACTTCAAAATAGCCTTTTGTTTCTCATCTCCTTTTTTATCCCTTAGCTAACCCCGTGTATCTCTGCTACTTGCTCACACTACAAACCTAGATATAGTATTCGATTTTATGAAAATGACCCCGCCAATGACACCAAGGGCAAGTCCCCTTCTACTCATCCAACTGCTCACCTAAGTCCCGTACCCCTCGCCTTTTCTGCCTCCTCTTTTTGGCCACCTGCACCACAACACAACTTCCTTCTTACTCTTGTGACTCAAATTCAAATTCTTCTGTCACATTAACATCATCCCGCTTATGTTGAAACCCTGATCCATGCTGAGCTGACTACTTCTGTCATCTACTTGGTCCATAACAATTCCACTATCATCAATCTCCTCGCTCAATCGACTTATGACATCCTCTCAGATGGCCAGCCACGTTTCTTTGTCATGTATACGCTAACACATATTGCACACCTCCTCACCCTCCTCGCCCCTCTCAATATAACCATTTATAGCCCCGTGTAATATGGGTCGCCGACATACGGCCCTACTAATAGATTCCTAGATGCCAGCGTAACTTTTCTCATTCTTGGGGGCAACCTCGCTAGTCTGCGTACTCAGCGTGGCATGATGATGATGGCCACCGCTGCTGTGGACGTTACGCCCGGCTCGTCCGCTCTTTTGCAATATCGCGAACCCCTGTGCTAACCAGGTCACTCCAACCCCAACTGCTAGGTACAGGCAGGCGAAATGAATAGACCCGTATTAAACCAAGGCTAATTAATCAGGGCTCAATAAACCCAAGTAGAGGGCACCATCTAATATGGAATCATGAAACAGTATAGGATAAGATACGATAGGTACAACGTGACATACGTATGGCGGGGCAACTGTCGAGGCGACATAGCAAAACCTGGGGAAAAGCTGGCCACAGCACAAGAACTTGTTAGGAAGCTGTAGATATATCTAGTTCATAAGATTTCCAGTATTTTCAGTTAGTTTAATGTGCTATGGTTGATTTATTAATATTCAACGATTAATACTAAGGAAAACTGACGTGGTTCTAATACGGCTGGGGTTCTAGTACACCACATTGGTCTTTATTGCTATGAACTTTTGCTATGAACTTTGTTGCGTAGGAGCAAAGCGTCTGTATTGCTGTACGTCGTTTTATCTTTCAATCCTACTTTGTCTTGTCTGTTGTCAAATTTTCCTCTTGGTGCTCCTCTCGCTCCTCGTATTCTGCCAAGATCTTTTCTCGAGTAGATGCTAAATCAGGGGTAATAACTTCGTCACCAAAGATAGCGGCTATTTCCTCTAAACTCTTCCCTTTTGTTTCTGGGAAGTACATGAATACCACCACTGCACCAAGAATATTTGTGCAGATAAACAACGAGTAGTACTTCCATCCCACCGAGGCAAATGCGATTGGTGATACTTGGTTGAAGATAATGTTGACTAGAACGTTGCAGCACATAGATATAGAAGAGCCTTGTGCGCGGATCGCCATAGTCATTATTTCGGGTACATAGATGTAGTGAATCGAGTTGTACCCCAGAGAGTAACTAGGCAGTGTTAGTTTGGTACACAGAGGAACTGAGAGAGAGGGAGAAAGAGAAGAGAGAGAACCGTACATAATTGAGAAGCAGAAAATAAATGCGATACCAAATCCCTTTCCAACTGTATTACTCGTGCCAGTGAATGAAGCCGTCATAGCCATAACAAGGCTAATATCGATAGCCATTATAATCCCCGTGATCCAGAGGGTCTTCCTCCTGCCCCAACTATCGACAAAGTAGAGACAGATAACGTTCGCAATAGGTCCAACCATTCCGTAAATGCTCGCAAGAAGGGTGACGGTATGTCCAGTAATCCCGAGGCCTTTGTAAAGATCCGTCTGATAATAATTGATGACATTGATACCTGAAAGTTGTGTAAAAACCTGGATGAGGATTGCAAGGACAATCCGCTTCCGGTTATTAGGTTTGGCGAAAAGCTCCTTAGTACTGCTGACGGTAATGCTTTTTTCAAAACGGATTTGGTCGCGCATTTGTGCAAATTCAGCTTGTAGAAATGATTCATCGTTACCAATGTCGCCATGTAAGCGCTTCAGGACTGTATAGGCCTCCTCGTCTCGATCATTTTCGAGAAGCCAACGTGGTGAATATGGAAGCCAGAAAGTCCCAATCAAGACTATCAGAGCTGGGAGGCATTCTAGACTATAAATCAGAACAAGCTCTTCGAGGTTGGGAAGGAGACTTACGGAAAGCCAATGGAAATCTCCATTGAAAGTCGCCGGTGGAGTAAGAACAGCCAAAACCAACCCACTACGTAGCTTTTAGAAAGGAAAGAAATAACAAGAATATATGTGACAGCAGCAGAGGTATACATACATTTGCTACGGCAAAGCCTATTCCAACAAACTGTGCGTGAAGGCCTGTAATCATTCCTCTCTTGGATGGTGGCGAGATTTCACTGTTGTATATTGGAATTGTCATGTCTGTTCTTTTAGTTAGGAATAGTCGTAGGGGGTAAATGTAGCCTGTGGGCTAAGGCTTACTCATTATGCCGACTGCAAAACCTCCGATTATTCGGCCGGCAATAAGCATGCCGACATTGGTAGCCGCAGCTTGGATGATTCCCGCAATTAAAGCAAACACCGAGGCAAACTGTATAGTTTTCTTGCGTCCTATAGATATCCAAGTAAACAGCTGTTTCTGAACTTAACGTGCGGGGAACTTACCCCAGTAGTCAGCTGCCCAACCCGCAAAGATGAGCCCGAAGAATGAACCAGCACCAAAGATGCTAACAATGGCACCCTTAATTGATGGTGTGAGGGGTGCAAAATAAGCAATAAAGCTCGGTTGAGAAATAGTGGTTGATATGATTCCAGAGTCAATTCCATACAGGAGTGAGCCAACTGCTGCGAATAAGCTACACCCCCAAGTGTACAAACTGACTGGATGTATTGGCTTTGTCATCTTGAGAATAAATATTAGAATTAGGTGAAAACTACAATAATAACAAAAAAATCGGGAAAGCCAAATCATTTATAAATATTTATACCAGTGATTCTTATCACTATTGCTTCTCTCTAATTCAAAGGTAATGGGATGCAGAGATGGCCTAAGCGTAAACTAGCTCCCAGAAACCAGACTCTCGGAACTATTTATCCGGCCATGTTGTCCAATGTGGGGAAGATTGACACCCCATTTTGTCTAATGATAGTGCGGGGAAAATTTGTTCCCCAACTTCTCCAAGAATATAGAGAGAGATTTGTACCTGGAGATGGTGATCCCGGTGGGGGTGGGCCCTTAATTGTGGATTTGGTGACTGCCATCCTCACTGTGGATTCTGTCTCGGGTCAAATTACATTTAGCCGGTCGACTGTCGACCTCTGTGGATTCTATCTTAGCTCAAATACCAATTAGCCAGTTGGTTGTCAACGATTCCAAGATACTACGACGAACGCTAATTAGACGATCCCACCTTACACATCATCAAGAGTCCATATTTCTACAAGCTATCATATTTCATAGAATTTACTAAGGAAACTAATAATGGAAATACGAATCACGACATCAGATTTAGTGATTGAAAACACGAATCTACTATTAAATAGCTAGAACCAACTATTTTAAACAGGCATTATTTACATCCGCCTTTGCCGAATTCCGGTTTCGGAACTCGGCAAAGGCGGATTCGCGATATGAGACCGGTGGATTAGTGTTACTTGAAGTTGGTTATGCTGATGGGGTGTCGTTTACTGTACCACTTTAATACTTAAAAGGGCGCTTCATCCACTGAAACCTCAATCAATCCCGCCGTACACCCATTCGTACCATAAAACTTGATTAGCCATGGTGAAATTTTCGCATGGCTGTTGGCACCCTGCCCAAGATACCATCATTGACTGGGCAGTAGAGGTTGTGAAATCTGAGAAACGACCAGATTCAATCCACTTCGTCACTGTAGGTCACTGATCGTATCCAATAGAAGTATCTCATCTGATAATAGAACAGGCTTCAAAAACCATCAACCACCGAGGGGACTCTCTCAATAACCCTACTTTGACGCATAATTTGAGTTCTCCTATGGATGATGTCGTACTATTATCTTCAACTCATTGGAAAGCACAAAAATCTGTCGCGAACGGCCCTAAGTTTGAGCTCTTTCCTCATGGGCTGCCCACGTCTTCCTCTAGTGGCACCACATCAGCAACAGGATCAACTTTAACGATTGAAGCTGGGAAGTTGAAGTCTACAGTTAACACAGCGTCGAAAGCTTTCAATATCGACTTCCAGGCAGGTGGAGAGTTGCTAACACAGTTGGGATGGCGATCCATTGGCTATGTAAAGGAAGGAACGACCGCCTTGCACCCAAAAGCCAATTACACGGATCCCAACAGAGGAAAGAGATGGGTAACTTACCAGTTGAAGCTTGCGGTTGGCGCAAAGGTATTTGGGCTGGGGGAGAGATTCGGACCTTTTCAAAAAAATGGCCAGGTGTGCATATGATTCAAATCGTAATTAGAATCATGCTAATTTATATTTCAGACTGTTGAGATGTGGAATGACGATGGAGGAACTGGCTCAGAGCTCACATACAAAAATATCCCTTTTTTTCTAACATCAGCTGGATATGGTGTTTTCGTCCCAAGCCCGTCATTTATCTCCTTTGAGATTCAAACCGAGCGTACCTACTCCTTTTCCCTGCTTCTTTTTTAGCCCGCTAACATTCACAGGCGCCACAAGAATTAACATTGCAATTCCTGGAGAAAGCCTCTCAATCTATCTTATTTATGGATCAACGCCAAAAGAAATCATTCAGAAATACGCCATAATTACAGGCCGGCCATCCTTGGCTCCTGCTTGGACCTTTGGGCTATGGCTCAGCACTAGTTTTACTACCGATTACGACGAAACTACTGTGAATACATTCCTTGATGGAATGGCTGACAGAGATATTGCAACTAGTGTTTTTCATTTTGATTGTTTTTGGATGAAGGGCTTTGAATGGTGTGATTTCAAATTTGACAAGGATATGTTTCCCGATGCGAAAGGCCAGATTAAGAGAATGAAGGAGAGGGGATTGCGTGTGAGTCAAGGTTTATTGCTATATGTTAAGAAGCAGAACTAATGAACATCTTGGAATCTAGATTTGCTGTTGGATTAATCCCTATATTGCGCAAGAAAGCGAGATCTTTGACGAAGGTGTCGAAGGAGGGTATTTCATCAAGCGTAGCGATGGAAGTGCCTGGCAGTATGATTTCTGGGTTAGTCACCCCAGTCTAACTACCTAATGTTTTCTTCTTCTTTAGCTGATGCAATATTAGCAAGCCGGTATGGCTTTTATCGATTTCACAAATCCGGCCGCATGTGAGTGGTATCAGAGTAAGCTTCAAGGCCTCATCGAGCTTGGCGTTGATTCTTTCAAGGTCAGATCCACTACTTTACGTATAGACTTAACGCTAATTCCAACAGACGGACTTTGGTGAACGCATCCCAACTGGCGATGTCGTCTACTTTGATGGTTCTGATCCTGAGAAGATGCACAATTTCTATCCTTACCTCTACAATAAAGTAACCTTCGAAGTCCTCGAAAAAGCCTATGGTAAGAATAACGCAGCATTATTTGCCCGCTCCGCTACTGCAGGGGTCCAGCAGTTTCCGGTTCATTGGGGAGGTGATCCATTTAGTACATTCGAAGCGATGGCAGAGACTCTTCGCGGTGGCTTGAGTCTCGGTCTATGTGGCTTTGGTTACTGGGCCCATGATATCGGAGGCTTTGAAGGGAATCCAGATCCGGCTCTGTACAAACGCTGGATTGCGTTTGGGTTGCTGTCAAGTCACTCGAGGTTACATGGCAGCGGTAGCTACAGAGTCCCGTGGCTCATCGACTCCACAGGAGAAGCCTCTGCTGTTCTTCGAAAATTTGTCAACTTGAAGCACACACTTATGCCTTACCTGTATAACTGCGCCATTCAATCCCACGAAACAGGAATCCCGATGTTACGCGCGCTCTTCCTAGAATTTCCAAACGATAGGAGTACATGGCATCTGGATACGCAGTATATGCTTGGAGAGTCACTCCTCGTCGCTCCAGTTTTTAATGCTGAAGGGAAGGTTGAGTATTACCTCCCATCGGGAAGATGGTATGGATTGCTTGACGGGAAGTTCAGGGAGGGATCTGGTTATATTACGGAAAATCATGGATTTGACAGCTTACCGTTGTTGCTGAGACCCGGGAAAGCAACGATTCTAGGGAAGGGGGGTAAAGTTGTCCAGTATGACTGGGCTTCTGAGTTTAAAGTGTTGATTAATCCTGTTGAGGGTATGGATGTCGCAGTTGGGATTCCTGATCATGAAAAGTTAGGAGAGATGAAAGTTGTGCTCAAGATCGCGGTAAGCAATGGGCAGCTGAGTCTTCGCGTTCTGAAAGGTGATGTCGGAACCGGATGGGCTGTCAAGGCTGCAGGAAAAAAGGTTCAGACAGAAGAGATCGAGTTCGATGGCAGAAATTCGGATGGTTCTACCGAAAATGAGATACAAGTTGTGGACGAGAGCGAATTTATAGTTTGGAAAGCTAGTATTAAGGCGTTGATAGTTAGGATAGAGTAAATAGAGCTTATAGTATTTGGTATTGTACTCTCTAATAACTATTCTCTAATACTAAAGGTCTTAAATACTAGGGTACGTGTAGTTAGGAAACTGCCATTTTATTATAGTACCTTATAAAAACAACCAATCTACCCCCTCCTTTGCTAAATGATCCGTCCATTGTCCATCCCTAGCAACCTCCTCTCCCTTTCCCGCCTCCGCCTCCTCCTCCTCCCTATCCGCCCTATACCAAATTTTCTCTAATGCACCCGCCGCATTCGTAATATTTTCCGACTGCAGCTCAAGCCACAGATCCCTCAACAACTAAGCACGACGTGTCTCTGCGCCGGACCCCAACTGATAAACGTCAGCCACACAATCCACTTGAAGAACAGGCCGTATGTCGGGATCATGCAGATGTCGGCGATGACTTGGGTTGCGGCCTGGGCGATAGGTACAGCGAGATGGTGTGCTGGGTTTGGAATCTGTCATGTATCAAGGATCCTGTACTTTCAGCGCTTGTTGTGACAAGGCAAACATAGCTGATATTACATTAACCATTATGTTGATTAATTTCTAGTTAAGCTACACTCGAACTCACTGACATGTTTCTGGATTAGCACATCCTAATATACGCTAATCCTAAGACTTAAAAGGTCAAGTCTCACCTCTCACCCTATGCTTGCCTTTACTTAACAGAAAGATACTAACGATTAGACTAGTACTCCCGCATCTCGTTGTCATCTCACCGATCATTCCCACATACGTTGTCTAAGCTACACCCATTTTGCACCCTAAGTCTGCAGAAGCAGGACGAGGCAACCGCTATGTCGGCCTCGGCTTCAGCCAAGGTTAGCATCTGCTTGATGATGACAGCCTCCGCCTTCCTGCCTAAACGAATCAGACTTTCGTGGTATCCATGCAGTGCCCATACATTCTTTGGATGTTGATGGGCGCGGGTTAGGTTTTCAACAAGCCCTAGGTCTTCTGCATAAGCTCCGGCCGCTTGCTCCACTAAACCCTGCTCAAGAGATAAGGCGCCGTAAGGGTGTCTCGCTGGCAACATCCAGCCCCACGGTTCCGTATATAGAAGTGCATCCTCGTGGACAATAGCCGCCCGGAGAGAGCAGAATGCGGCCTCATAGTTCCCTCTCCGATACTCAATCTCGCCATCGAGCATGGCATTCGCTACTTTGAGCACATCCACGATGCGGTTGGGAAAGTCGAGGCGGCTCGATGGTACAACCGGAGCTGCTTTCCGGAAGAGCTCACGTTGAAGTTCCGCATTCTTCAAGTCGTCTGTGGAGGCGTATGCGATACCTTTACCATAATGCGTCATTACGGTAGTCACACAGTACAAATCTTTATCCTCGGGGATTTTCAGCTTCTTTAGCTCATCCCAAAAACCAAACCTGATTAGGACATGCACTCGCACGGCCACGAAGAACTCCAACCAATCTGCCATTGGGGGCGATTCGAGACGGAGCATCTCTTCCGTGATAGTCGCCTCCATGCGATCCACTGATTCCAAGGCGACCTTGGACTGACCTGCCATCATGGCTGCGTAAATTAGTGAATGGTAGTCGTGGAGTCGATAGAAGCTGTAGACGTTCACCCCACCGTGCTGTGCGAAATACTTGTCATCAGCAACAGTTGCCTTGAAGTTGTACAACATGGACCGCCGATACTCTCCCACAAGCACGTCGATATGCGTGGGCATATGAGCCAAGTGGCCAGCATCAGGGATGAGTTCGCGGATGATGTCGCAGGCTTTCAGCGTGACCTCTGGAGTATTTGATCTCTCCATGAGATAAATATACAGGTGAGGAACCCCAGGATGGCTTTTGACATTAGGGTGTGCCAGCCCGTGTTCGAGAACACTTCTAACCTCAAAAACGGGCGAGGAGGGGATTGCTTTGCCAGTGTGAATGTCGAACATTTGCCGTGGCTTCCAATTCATGAGGGCGTCGCCGAACAGCGCTATCACATCCAAGTCATTCTTCCCGAATTCTCGATAGACTTCCCTCATTTCGTCGGCGTATGCCTTATTGGGGTGCGTGAAATCCTCGAGCACGGTTTCCATCGAGTACCGCTTCTGTAAAGCGGAGATCAGAGCCCTTTCCACTGGAGTTACCGGTGCTGATTCTGCCTTCTTCAAAGCTAACATGATGACATGATGGCATTTGGGAACGGTCTTTTTCAAGTCTTTTTTATCAAACACGGCCCAGCTCTTGTTGTAATTAGGTCCTGATGCGAGGGCGAAACCCCAATAGGCCATAGCACAGTTAGGGTCGTGGGCAAGGGCCTGCGCGAAACAGTAGCAGGCCTCCTCGTGGTTGAAAGCGTAGGTCCAGGTCAGACCCCGATTGAACCAAACCTGTGCCTCCGAGCTATTCGTGGTTATCTTCCTCTCGTAGTTACCAACATCGTAGTACGGCTCTCGAAAGGACCGCTGAGAGGGGATATCCATAGTGAAAGGCATGGCGCCAGCGAGAATAGGTTAACGAGTGTTTGTACAGGAGTACGGGGGTTTGCTTGTCATTCAAAATTGGTGCGCGATACTCTTCTCAACATTCAGCGGCGTTCATAGTCGAGGGTAAGATTTCGGATACACAGAAGTCTAGAAATTAATACCAGGTAGATATATACCACTCTAAGCCTAATCTCAATCCGAATGCCAAGCTGCATTACGTTATATTTTTCCTTTGTGTCCCCTATTGCATCCATAGACATAGAGAGCCCTCCCTTTACTAATCATGAAATGAGAACAAGTGGCTAACCGTTAGCTTAAATATTCTCTCCTAGAGATGCTACCTCATGGCATTCCCCAATCAGTTCATCAGCCTTACTCTCTACTTCAAGTGTAGAAGCCTCATAACTGTCCATCAATGCCACATATCCATCTCCCGCAGTATTCAGCGAAGCAGGGCGACTGGCGAAGGCAAAGTGCGGGGTCGATTTCTCACCGAACCCGGAGTGCAAATGGCTCATCCGAGTTTACTCCGACGTTTACGCCGACGCAGCTTTGCGTTGTCAGCCCTGGTCCATTGCATGTCTTATTCGGACGGACTATAGCCGCTAGCTGACCTAACATGTCCAGTGATGCGTCTAAGTGACCAATCTCTTCAAACGACCAACCTGAACCCTGCATCATTGTTTGCAGTCCAAAGAGATTGGTCGCTCAGCGCATCACTAGACAGGGTTCATACATAGTCGTTATAGTAGGGGCCAATCCATCCGTTTTAAAAGCAAACATATCGAAATTAACTTGCTAAAAAATTGAATTTTGTGATATAAACACGACAAATTCTGCTTGCTTCAAGATCATTTGCCTCGACCTGTTCAACGAGCACCCCTGCTTCCTCACAATAGATATTTCAGCTGCTAGATGTCACATCTAAAGGTTGCCCGCACAAGCTGATATTTATACAAACAGTGCCCAGATAATTCGCTTCCAGAAGGGGAACGCGGCGATTCGTTGTCGTCGGGCAACGATGGCCTCCCAGTCATGCTGCGCCCGATAAGTATCTACATCAATCTCGTCCACTGTCAGAACCCGTTGGCGATGCCAGACGAGACCGCAGACAAAGAAAAACAACACGACTGGCAAACTAAGGAATTGCTCAAAGAACCCCTCGGCTGTACCCATGCCATGCTCTCCAGGTGGCGCAACAATGGCGGTGTAAAACTATATATTTGTCAGCGCGCGGTGTGGGAAGATGGGATTATGATATACTCTTACTTGGGCAGCCAAAGCGAGGATGACGAGAGCTAGACCTAGAATTGAACCGTAGACGCCACCAATGGCTTTGAAAGGAATCTCGTCGAGGGTGTGCCCCTGGTGCTGCCATGCTTGACGGAAGCGAATGTGGGCAAGGCAGATAGAGCCCCAAATGAGGAAGGTAGAGAGTCCAGAGATGGCCTGGAGCCATTCGAAGACGACGGGCCCTTTGGCATCCAAGTTGACAAAGGCAATAAGGCTGAAGAAGAAGATAGTTGCAACAGATATAGCGGGTCTGCCGCTCTTATCAATGTAGGTGAAGGTTTTGGGGGCGTAGCCTTGCTGAGCTAGGGCAGTTAAGGTTCGCGAGCCTCCAAACACAGTGGCGACACCAATAGACATGACGGAAATAAGAATGATGGCATTCATGAAGTGGTCAAGCCCATTCAATCCCGCATACTTGGCAATTAGCACAAATGGAGATGTCTTGGCGTTAGAGTACGCGCTGTCAGAAAGCAGAGAAGGATCGTCGCTTCTGATGAGAAGACCAATGAGGAAGAGGCCAATGATGTAAAAGATGGTAATGCGCCAGAAGACCTGCTTGATAGCACCTGGCATTGCGACAGCCGGGTTCTTTGTCTCAGCGGCAGCAAATCCAACGAGCTCAGTGCCGGAGAAGGAGAAAGCGGCCGTAATAAAGACGGAGCAGAAGCCCTTGAAGCCGTTCTTAAAAGCACCAGGAGACTCATGCCACAGACGAGCTCCCCAGTAATGATCGTACAGGCCACTTGAAGGACCGCCGCCGCAGACGAGGATAACGGCGATGATGAGGAAGACAATGACGGAGCACAGTTTCAGAAGGGATGCCCAGAACTCCTCCTCAGCATAGCCAATTGCTCCAAAGATGTTGACAATCATGACAAGGACAAGGAAGACGGCAATCCAGACTCCAGGATTTGTCGTCATGTCCCAGAATTGTATAGTAATGGCGCAGACGGTAAGTTCGAGGGCGAAAGTCGAGGTGTTGGAGACGACATAGTTCCAGCCGACTGCAAAACCCCACGAGGGGTCGATGAACCGAGTTGCGTAAGTATAGGGACCGCCAGAAATTGGAAACATAATACAGAGTTCACCAAGAGCTTGGACTGCGACATAAAATCACAAATTAGTTTCAGGGGTGACGTTCTGGCAAGTAGCAGGCATATCATAAACTAGGAAAGTGGATTCTTCGATGCTACATGTGCCAATGGAAGTGCAGGAGATCTTGAACATACCAACATTAAATACCATGACTCCGACGATGAGAAAGCTAATCAAGAGAGACCCGGGACCCTACGGATTCTCTGTTAGTTCTAACGGCAACGAAGGCATCAGGCGAGGTACAAAGAACACATACGCCCTTGTGCAGAGCCGAGCCGCAGCCGACAAAGAAACCAGAACCAATAGAGCCGCCAATAGCAATCATCTGAACATGACGCGGCTTCATCGGCCTGTCAAACTCAACAATGCCACTGCCATACGCTCGCCTTTTGAATGACTCGAGGGTGACACCCGCCCTGGTCCACTTGCTTAATGGCTCGCAGGGAGCGACTTGATCGCTGCTAGAGGAGGCCAGATCCTTGCCATCCTCATAATCCGACAACTCAGTCACAGTCTTGCCTCGAGCATCTTCTAACTCCATGGCTGCCTGCTTGTCCGACATTGAGCGTATTCTTGAGCGTGTTAAAAAGACCTGGTAATCGTTACAAGGCAGAGTCTTGGCCGTGGGCTAGTCCCCGTTTCATTTACTGCTTTAGCAGTGCTTCACAGTCTCCGAAGAACTTAAAGGTACCTTAGATAGAAATAGTCAGAGGTGGTATGGTGAATTGTAAAGGAATGAATGGGATCGTTGTTAGTGGTTTGGCAATCAAAGTATGAGCCTCGCCGACAACTGCAGTATAAGGAAATGGGGGTTGTAGCACGCATTTATATGCAGTAAACCCGAAGCTAACTCGCATCTTGATAATCTGCGGACATCCAGACGTCGTATCTTTAGGGAGGCAGATAAGCAGAGCAGACGGACATGAAGTTCCCAGTTTCCAGCCCATCCTACCTTCCCCGCATCCCCACAATCTGCCCTAGATTAGTTGCTTAAACATGGCTGGTCCGCAAGACGATCATATGAAGGTAATTAGAGAAGTTGGATGATAAACCGGAGTGTGGATCAGTGGTGTTGTATCACAACACGCCGAGAAGTACTCCGAGATTAGGCAGGCTAAGCCTAATCTAAAATCTAGATATCCATTATACAGGGATAGCCTTTACATCTAACTCAATTCAACAAAGTGTACTAGTTACTAATTACTTACTTAGAACATTGCCCTTTAAAGTGTCTATCGTGACGGACTCACCCCGCAGTGAAAGCATTAACAGATAGTAGCTACACCTTCGGGGTCTTCGGAGTCTAGGTTAGATGTTCCCAAGGCGCGGGACGTAAAAGCAAGAGAAGGAATCCTGGGAATATAAACAAAGTGATGAACATGGCCCAAACCAAGGTCATGAATATTGGCCATTCTTTTCATTACCGTATGTCCTGATTTTCAGTGGTTGATATTCTTGTCAGCGCATAGTATCGAAATTCATCTATGGGTTCAATTTCGCAAACCCCCACAGAGGAGGCTGTGGGCAAGTATTTCCTCTCGCAGAGAGGTGCATACAACTCGTGCTTTCGCGATGTCTGGGGTCCCCGCGAGAAGTTTGGCCTGAAGACGTGGTCTCCCACCTACCCAGAGGGCTTGTAAGTTCTCACAGCAGACGACACATTGACAGAGCCGAGCCAACTAACCCGATAATTGCATCTAATTACAGGATCCTCTTACGTCTGGCTGAAAATAGTCTACTGCACACAGACATTGCAGAATTCTTCCGTGAGCAGGTATACAAGACCTAACCTCTACTCTTTTCTTCTTACATGCAAAATAAGAGAAACCCTCTCAGCTAACTACCTCTTCTCTCTTTGCAGTTGACCATTCTCCCTAATGAGCACCTCACGTACAGCACGGGCCCCCGCGGCTCGTTCCGCCTTCGCAATGCGCTGGCCAGGTACTTTGAGGAGGAGTTCGCATCGACCTCCCCCATCACGGCCGAGGACCTATTCATTACCCCAGGTCTGACAGGCGCCATCGACTCTGTTGTGTTTGCCCTTTGCGACCAAGGCGAGGGCGTCATGGTCCCGGAACCTTTGTACAGTGGTTTCAAGATCGACATTACGCACCGAGCTGACGCCCACATTGTCGGTGTTCGCTACGAAGACCTGGTGGGGTACTCAGGCTACGACGACTTGTTCAAGCCCGAGTTGACGCGCAAGGCGCTCGAATTAGCTTTGGCCAAATCAAGAGCTCAGGGTATTGAACCTCGAGCTGTGCTCGTTTCCAAGTACGCCTCGTCCCTACTTAAGACATAACTTTGTCTGAAGGAATTTGTATGATGTAGTACTAACCATATATCGATTCTTAGCCCACATAACCCCCTAGGAAGATGCTACGTACGTGAGCCCCGACCTAAAGAGTCGGTGGAGAACCTTGTTTAAATACTGATTTGCCCCTCTTCAGCCAGCCGAAACAATGATCGTGTTCGCGAAGTTCTGTGCCGCCAATGACCTCCATTTCATCTCAGACGAAATTTACGCAAAGTCCGTCTTCGAGAACCCCGCCATCCCCGACGAGTTCCGCAACTTTACTTCGGCGCTGTCACTCGACTTGCAGAGCATAATTACCCCGAACCGCTTTCACGTACTCTACAGCGCCAGCAAGGACTTTTGCGCTAATGGCCTGCGGCTCGGTGTCGTTTACACCAAGAATAAAGGAATCTTATCTTCCATGTCTAGCATTGGGTGAGATGACGTCCCCGCTTCTCTTCAAGACGGGCTTCTTGGTGATTTTGCTTGTTAGTTGATTTTCTAACACAATGTCGTGACAGTGCTTTCTCCTGGGCCCCTCATGCTATCCAAGACGTCTGGGCCGCTATGTTGGAGGACGACGAGTGGCGGACACGGATGCACAAGAAGAATGTTACGCTCATGAAGGAAAATTATGACGTCATCACACGATTCATGCGTGACCGAGACGTTGGGTACTACGAGATGTAAGCACTCATTCATAATTCCATTATTCACTCTATATATGGATATCTTAACTAATCGTGAACGATTCCAGGAACGCTGGTCTGTACCTCTGGGTGGATTTCCGACGCTTCCTTTTCTCAAAGACAGAACGAGCCGGGGCCGATTTCAGCCTTCTGACAGTGGGCGGCCCACAGACGAGCAAGTTCGAGAAGCGAGAACTACGCATCGCCGAAATCTGCATTGACAAGGGTGTCATGATTTCGCCGGGCAGCACCTACGTGTCAAGCGAATATGGCTGGTTCCGGATCACATTCACGGCGGAGAGGCCTATGCTAGAAGAAGGCCTCCAACGGATATGGAAGGCTCTCCAGGACCCAGAAGTGGCGGGGTGGAAATAGATTCATATACACTTGTTTGAGTACCATATCAATCTATGGAGATAGAAAATGCTCAGCGACGTGTGGGTCTCATGTCCTTTAGAGATGCATTCTTAAAGGCTTTGTTATAAGCGAAACCTGCCAGTCGGACTTTAGCAGGATATGTGCAGGGTTGTAAATCTAAGCTACAGCTACTAAGGATACATGCACGAGGTAAACCATGGTATTTAGCGTTGAAGTTTTTATTCCTTGCAAATGATGCATCTTTACACTATTCTCCATGTTGCACCTTCAAGCTAGTTCTTAGGAGATAAGATGATGAACGTTACGAGGCGAAGAAGCGTTAGCATGATATAATATGTTCCGGCCCAACTATAAAATTTCCCGTTAACGGGGTAAGACGTTAGATTAAATTATTTTGTTAGGCGGGCTTTAGTATATACAATACAGGACGTAGGTGCTTTTTATACCACCGAAACCATATTCATATATAGAGATTTTGTTCGACAGACATGTAATTACCTATGAAAGCCGCCATTTTGGCAAATGTGTCTATACTTTTGCTAACGTACAACAGAGACGCAGGTAAGTTACAGCAGAGGGCCGGGGTAGATTCTTCTCGGCTCCGGAGCTGGAGAATGAGATGTCCCACTTGCCAGCAACCTTGTAGTCACTAACAGGAGCATCCGAGATTTGCATCACGGGAGCCGCAGATGCGGCATTGTTCTGTCCAATCTTCCACCCTCGCAGCAGCCACAAACACGTGGCAGCCGCAATGAAGGTGAAACCGGTAAACAGCTCGGTTCCGAGATATGAGCCGGTGCCTTCGACGATAGACAGGGCGATCGGCTCACTGAATATAGAAGGAATGACAAGCATCAGCCACATCAGGCTCAGGCCGGAGGCCGCGTCTTGAAGTCCAATGACCTCGGCCATAACGGGAGCGATGGTGGCCCAAAATGTCCCAGCAAAAATGCCCTCGATCACGGCAAAGGTAATGAGAACACCATAGCAGCGAGAAGCCACCCACAGACAGAGGGGGAAGATTCCTGCGAGGAAGGTCATTGATGCGGCTACGTTGATGCGGCCAGCTCTGTCACTAAGATACCCAGCCAACGGCCGGCCGACTGCCTGTCCGAGATTGAAGACAGCACTGCTGACGGAGGCCTTTGACGAATCCAATCCAATGTGGTTGGCGTAGCTTGCCAGGCTAAATATGAGGATGAAGTAGCCTAGCATTGTCAAGACGCTGAAACCGATGACGAGGCAGTACTCTAATCTTTTGAAGAGTGTAAAATGGAATGCGCTTTGATTAGAACCAATAGCCGTATTACGATCGCGGATGGCAATGATGCAGCCTGTATTGACGACAAAAGCGATGATACCCAGGGTCCGAAAAGTCCAGGACAGCCCTTGTGTACGTATCATGGCGCCGGCCGCCAAAGAGTACACTACACCGCCAATGGCTGCACCGCTAACCGCCACGCCGCTGGCCAGCGACCGCCTCGACGTAAACCACTGCGGAACGACGGCAGCTGTGGGGATGAAGAGAAATCCTAAGCCGAAGCCGAATAGGACGCCCTGAGCCAGGAATATGTGCCACGTGCACGAGGCAAAGCTTGCGCAGATGAGACTAACGCTCTCGCATACAGCGCCGGCAAACATGGTGGACCGGATGCCGTATCTGCGCATAGCGATGGTGGTGATGGGCGAGACGAGGAAGAGACATCCTATACTGACGCTGCCGATAAAGGCGTACTCGAGCGGCGTCGTACCAGGGAAGGTGTTTTGCTTAAGATAATGTGCGAGAAAGACGGCGTATGCGGAACTAAAGCCCCAGGAGTGCATGTTGATAATGGCTGCTGCGACAGTGCAGACCCAGCCGTAGCCGCCGTTGGGCGGTGACTCTGGGTTCGTCATGGAGGCGGTCGTAGCGGCGTGTTCAGTAGAGGCTCTGTATCTAAAGAAGAGGAAAGCCGCCGCCCACTTGTGGCAAAGGAGGTGCAAGTCGGTCGCTGCTGGAAAGGAGCCTTGAAAGTAAGGAGGCACTATATCAGATCTTGCTTGAATTGCGAGTATGGAAGCGGACGATAAATGGGCAAGGGGTCCAATATCGCCTCGAGAAAAATATGGAGGGAATGATTTCCCTAGATAGAGCTTATATTATTATGCAGTAAATGGTATTATGCATATTGAAACTAGAAGAACAACGCTTCGGTAACGCATCTACGGTGTGATGGTGGTTCGACTCGGACAGTGTCCAATGCTAGCTTTGTATGAACCAATAACATGATTGAGGGGAATTCTCTATTACTTGCCTTAAATATCACAGCCAGTGGGTGTCGCCGCTCCGCTCCCGGAATTACTTCTTTCTCTAACCGTTGGAGACGCAAGCTCTCACCTACTCCGTAAGTCAACATCTTGGAGGCTCGAGACCACTGGCTTTTCGGAGTTAGCTATGCTTACTTCAGCGCAAAGACTCCGAAACGATTTCGCCCGGTTTGAGAATATGAGGGCGGACAATTATTTTATTGGCCAGTCTCCGCTAAAGCGAAGATCTACATTGCGTTTTTCCATAACAGTTCTAGTACAAGTGGATTATAAGTGGAGAACCATTTAAGTGTTTCCCCATTGCCAAGGCTATTCCTTTCTGGTTTCTTTAGCTCCGAAGTTCATTCTAAGATTATTCAACATCTTGGTATAATCAGTCCGATGCTTGCTCCAGGAAGATTCCATCCAGACTAATTCCATCTAGCCTGATCCGCTTTTTACAAAACGAGGGCCGACAAAGGGACGTGTTAGAAGCCAAACTTTTTTGTTTTTACTCCGAACAAGGGGATGCTCAAGAAACAACCAGCGTGCGAACCCTGCCGCGCACAAAAGCTGGCATGCGACCATGCTCAGCCAGTCTGCAAGCGATGCGTCGAAAGAGATCAGTCCGACAGCTGCACGTACAGACCTAGACCTTTCAAGAGGTCCGCCGCCAGGCGCCGGCGACAGTGCTCGTTGACCGCTAGCGCTGCTGAGTCAACCAGAGGGGTGGTGTCGTCGAGCCCAGCTGAAAGAGTCCACTACGCACCAGAGGCGTTACAGACGCAGGAGACCGAAACTGTCGCCGGCAATAGCAACGGGCGCGCTGGAGGCAATCCGGAAGAGCCTGGCTGGGCTCCACAGCCGCGGTATCAGCAACAGCATCAATACAATGGGCCAGTCCGCTACCCCAACCCCGGATATCTGGGGACGTCTAGTCACACCACCTTATTCGATCAAGTTCGGCTAGAAAGCCTCGAGCCGAGACCTCGCCACACGATGGGTTCGCCATTGCGGCAGCCAATTGGACCTGGACCCAACCCATTGCTCGATTCTGGCTCCGAGGTGGAGCCTACTGTCGAGAACGATGATATCGATGCAGGGGCACGTTTAATCATGGAGCTAGGCCGGCTCCCGGCGCCGCTCACCACATACGCCGACCTTATCCAAGGCTGGATCACCAAGGGCGCAAACCTTGCCGTGGCCGCTGATTTGATCGAATGCTGCATCGGGGCCACAGTTGCATCCCTGTCTGGCTTTGACAAGACGCATGTCGGCGCGAGGGCCATTTCGCAGGCTTTGTTTGAACAGTCACGCCGCGAGATTGTGACGGTGGCGTCGACGACATTCGACGACTATCGGCGCAATCTGGCCTCTCCAAGTGCCCGATGGGAGACTCTCGGGCTATTCTTCACGGCTCTGTGCAGGGTCACCACAGACCTCAGCTACGCTGAATCGCTTTACGACAATCAACACAAGCGTCGCAAGCTCCAAACACTGTCTCTAAACTTTTCAGACCGTTGCCTTGACCTAGCCCTCTCTCTCGACTGCCTTAACGATTTTCAGTTGTTTCTTCAGTATGAGAATTTTATATCACATTCCCAGACAGACGGTGATCAAAGTTCGTTCTGCCCATTTTGCAACCTTTACACCATCTCTGTCTTGTCTGTGAATCTGGCTGACCTTGTTATACAGGCTATCGGTCGTGGCGGAAGCTCGGGGACGTCGCCAGCTCCCTATATGCTCTCGGCTACCATCAGGAGACAGGCACAAATAACTGCCCTTCGTTCTTGCAGACACTCCGGCAGACGGCCTTTAGTCGCGCCTACTCGGCGGACAAGAACGTCTCCATTTTTCTTGGGCGGCCTATGCGGATTCTGCGGAAATCCTGTCACCCCAATAACATCGTCTCCCTTGCTGGACAAGTCTCAACGGAAAGTGCGCATGTCTTTGCACCGACCAAGGGGTTTGACTATGTCACTGATAGCCGGTGGTTCCTCATCTGTGCTGTTCTAAAGGAGAGGATCTCGGGCCTTTTTGATCAAGATGATGCTGAGATTACATCCCGTGAAGCCAAGTCAGTTCCGTCAATCCCCTTTCACCTCCAGTGGCTTCGAAAGAACAAAATTGTGTTGCTAATGCTACGCTGGATTCAACAGAATTATCCATGACGACATTGAGGCTCACTGGTTCAGTCTTCCGCCATCATATCGCCTCGACTGCGATCTCAAGTCATGCCGCCGGCGGCCTATTGAGCGAGACTTTATGGTCGGCGCCAAGCTAAACTACCTACACACCCACTTTCTTCTACGGTGCACGCTCTTTCGTCAGGCGTCGGAGCCAGACTCACAACTTCTCGGAGTCTCGGTGGACATGTTGGCCCTTGTCATCGAGGCCGTCATGCTAAAAGACCAGTTGGTGAATTCCGGAACATCTCTTGTTTGGAAGGTGTGTATGGATAGCTCCTAATGTGTAACCTAATTAGCATTAAAGAGTCCCTTGCTAACCCGTGTGTCGTGGTTAGGTTGTGTATTATGGACTGGCTGCTGCTGGTTGCCTCTGCCTAGCGCTCATCAGTCGGCCAATTCTTCCCCCTATCCTACAGGATAGTGCCCCTAAGATCTTCCGAGACCTGAGCATACTGGTCGCCGAAGTCGAAATGGGCACGCTCGTCTATGTTGAGCATCCTAATTATGCGTTGCTCTCCCGAGCCACCAAGACGATTCAGAGCTTAATTAGTCGTCTATTTGCCGGCTCGTTTACCTCGACCATGGCACCAGTTACGACACAGCAGCAGCAGCAGTCCCAAGACTACCAACAACCCTTTGTAGTTCCACAGATTGGATCAGACATTACCTGGGATCCCTGGGCGGGATTCAACGGGCAGGACTTTGAGCTCAACTTTTGGCTCGATCTTGCGGGGCATCCTTTTTTTGCAAGCTGAGATCTACCTGCCTTCCTATGTAGGGATATCAACCAACCCGGCATTCGAGAAGTTGAAGCAAGCCCATCCTTAGCCGCATGTAAATGACTAACCATGTAATTCATGCATAAGCAGAAGACGCAATCGACGGATTTTTTACTAGTTATGCCGACTGGTCATTGGGAGATATGTTCGACTTTAACGACATCGACCTACTAAACTATGCAAGATCTAAACAAGAGGAACCAGTCGTCATGCTTCCTGAACAATCTCAAAATACTCCTGTATAGTTGGACGCCTCTAGTAGGGCGAAATATCTCGAGATGAACATCTAGTGCCTGGTCGTAGACTCTTAATATTGGAGGACGGGGGGACATATCTATATCCTCCTAACAGCTACGCACATTATGTCTAGTTTAGCTACACTTGCTATAGCGCCGTGGATGCGTTTCCACACAAGGTTTCAGACTACTCTCCGACTACGTTTCCTGTAGTACCTGCTGTGCAATATCATGTTCGTTCCGTAACTCCTTGTTGGAGACATGTCCTTTTAGCCCTCTCGTGCTTACTAAGTGGCTCATTTGACTTTCGTAATGCTGTAACCTCGGTTTGCAACGACGTACACTACCCTCATACGCACAATAGGCCAGATTCTTGTCCTCCTTAAAAGTCATCTTTGACTTGTCGTGTCGTAACTCCTCATCGCTTAGCATGCGGTATCCCGTCCGGCCATTCCTCGTATCGCTCCATCTTGCTATCACTTGTGACGCGAACTCATACATATCATTATATATACGCACGAAAACGCAATTCTAGCACCCTAATGACTTCTCGAGCCGAGCAATATGCACCTAAACTTAGAAGTCGGCCATCTGCGGGTATGTTCATACGTGGGACTGTCCGCGCTTGCAGCAGACCCACTTACGTACCTACAGTGGGGAAGCAACCCATAATAACTAGTGATTCTCATTAGGCAATCCAACGACTAGTCGCGAACACTCCGAAGCCCACGCCGAGCCATTACTCCGAGCCGCCTGCTCGCAACATAGCCTGGTGTGGTTTATCTCATGTATCTATGCTCTTGCGGTTAGAGAGAGCAATTAAGCTGAACGAGGTGATATACCATTTGGCCGAACCCGTGGCATTCTCTCATCCGAACTTTCATCGGTCCTACTGATCATGGCGGTGACTTTGTGGTGACTAATGTAGTGACTGATGCACTTGAAACGTTTCTGCCGTCGAAGTCCTATCAATAGGGTTATCATGAGCTTTTGGAGGACAGGTGGGGCGAGCGGGCGCTTGTGTGAGCTTGGTTACCGCGACTATGAATTAAAAAGCCCCAGCCAAGGTGCCACCCCGCACTAGTGGACCATCTGTACGCCGAATAGGGGAAAGATGGCAACTTTATCGGCATGTTCGGAGTTATGGAGGGAGTACTGGACATTGGACTCGATAGCTTCCGGTATCTCTTGGTCAAATGAGTAAGAAAAGTGCCAGTGGCATTTTGAGTCTCAACATAGGGCATTCAAAGCAGGCGATATCGGCTTGGACGCCTAGAAAAACACTACAAAATAAAAAGTAATGCAACCCCGTTAATGGACAGCTCTTAGTCATTGCCATGCTTATAACGAAGCTTCTGTCTAATCCCACAACCTCTGTGAGTCCCGACATAGTTCATTTACTCCCTTCAGCAGCTCTCGTCAGCTCAAAACCATATCGGTATCGCAACGCACAGCAAAATGGATCAAATCGCGTGGATTGACATTGCGCCCGTAGCGACTAAGGAGGAGTACTACGACCTTGGAACATACAGTCGCAAGGTGACGACATCATCACACGAAGCACAGGTCTGGTTCGACCGTGGCCTGGCCTGGGTCTACACTTTTAACCATGATGAGGGCAACTACTGCTTCAGACAGGCTATTGCGCATGACGCCAACTGCCCAATGGCCTACTGGGGCCTGGCCTACTCGCTCGGGCCCAACTACAACAAGCCCTGGAAGCGATTCGATGCTAATGACCTTGCGACTTGCGTGAGCCGTGGCCATCATGCGCTTCTCAAAGGCCAGGACCTGGCGAAAAGCAACAATGTTACCGGCGTGGAGCGGGAGCTACTCGACGCCATCATGTACCGGTTCGAGGAAACGGATGTTGCACTCGATAAACTCGAGCAGCAAAACAAGAACTATGCCGATGCCATGGCGACCGTCTACGCCAACCACACAAACGATCTCGAGGTTGCCAGCCTCTACGCCGATTCTATGATGCAGCTTAACAACTGGGACCTGTGGAACCTCTCTACTGGCAAGCCGCAACCTTACGCGAAGACCGGCCAGATCCAAAAGGTCCTCGAGGACACGTTGCAGGACGCCCACGGCGGCTGGGATCACGCAGGCCTGCTCCATCTCTACGTACACTACATTGAAATGTCACCTAATCCAGAGCAGGGCATTATTCACGCCGACCGCCTGCGGCCTCTGATGCCACACAGCGGCCACGCCCTTCACATGCCTACCCACCTCGACGCCCAAGTTGGCGACTGGCGCCGCTCTATCGCGTCTAACCAAGCTGCTACGAAAGCCGACGAGCTCTACTATAAGCGAAATGGCGCTCTTAATTTTTATACCTTTTACCGCATGCATAACTACCATGCTCTCATTTACGCGGCCATGTTTGCTGGCCAGTCCAAGACAGCTCTGGAGGCTGTCAGTCGCCTCGAGGCTACGCTGCCCGAGGAACTTCTACGTATCGAGTCCCCGCCCATGGCCGACTGGATGGAGCACTTCATCGCGGTCCGCGCCCACGTCATGGTCCGCTTTGGCATGTGGCAGGATATCATTGATCTACCGCTCCCTCAGGATCAGAAGCTGTTCGCCTTCACCACGGCGATTTTTCGCTACGCTAAGGGTGTCGCCCACGCCGCTAGCGGTAATGTCAAGGCCGCCGAGGAACAGCGCGTGGCCTTCTTAAAAGCTGCTGCCGAGGTGCCCTCAACACGGCGAGCGTACCTGAGTACGGCCAAGCAAATCATGGCGGTTGCCACCATGATGCTCGACGGCGAGATCCAATATCGACGTGGGCAGTACGAGGATGCCTTTCAAAGCCTACGCGACTGCATCCAACTTGACGACTCCCTCCCTTACAACGAGCCCTGGCCCTGGATGCAGCCCCCTCGCCACGCCTACGCCGCTCTGATGCTGGAGCAGGGTCATCTGGAAAAGGCCGCGGCCGTGTACAGGGCCGACCTAGGCTTCGACAACACGCTGATCCCAGCGCGCCGCCACCCGAACAACGTCTGGGCTCTGCAGGGCTACCACGAGTGTCTCGTCCGCCTTGGCAGGAACGAGGAGGCGTCCATTATCCTGCCTTCTCTTGTGCTTGCCCGGGCCGGAGCCGATATCCCCATCGAAGTATCCTGCTTCTGCCGGCTCGATACGTCGCAGTCGCCCGAGATGAACACCCAGGCGAGCACCGAGGCGGCTAATGGCTGCTGTGCAGGTGGTAACTAATGTTCCTTATATAGACGAGGCTATTTCGGCATTCTTACATATGAATTTCTACATACATTCTACTATAATATAAATGCTGCTAGGTGTATATAAAATAACCCTAGGGGTTTTTTTTTCGACAATAATCCCCTATTCCTACCTAAAAACCACCTGATTGCTAGTTCGGATTCCACTAATTGAATGTCGCCGAATGGCAAAGGAGAGAAAGCATACGACATGAACTCTAACGCAGATATGGTTGACTAGCAACGGTACTGAAGATTCTCATCTCATATAAGATAAACATTTACAACAAAACTGTACTATACTATTTGATTGATTAAAGTCTGACTGTATACTAGAGAACAGACTCGACATAATATCACCAATGCCCGAGGTGGAATAAAGATCGAGCTACAACGGTTACTGTCTCCGAGGGGTTCTGTAAAAGCCACGCCTTTGCATCGACTAGAATAAAGTCACTTCTCGGGATTGGAGCTGCTGGATTTGGTAGGTCGCGGTTGCTGCTTTACGCACTCTTTACCTCCAGCCACTTGTTTAAATACCTTGCCCTCCCGTGGCCTACATCGAGCACCACCTACCTCGAACAAGTCAGCCTAATAGGTATTCGTCTGCAGGCATGCCCCTCGCGACTTAGCATTTAGAGCTCTACATCCATCTCATTATACTAGGTCTATTGCTAAGTTGCCTATCATGTCTAATTCTAATTGCGCATTATCCCATCCCCATTGACCACCACCACCACCAAACGGGGCCCAGCGTACCACCTTCCCTCCACGCACGCGACCCCAAACCCCAACAAAAAAACAAACACCAACAAACACCCACTGACTTACCTAACCTCCCCCATCCACCCACATCCTAAACAAATCACAGCACGCCTATCCAGTCCATCCCCCCGCCCGCATCGTGAGATGCAGTGTGTGTTTTTATTTGGGGTTTATGTAAAAAGTGCGGGGTTGGTCCCCACTTTCACCCCTGGATAGGTGTCCGTCGTGCATGCTGCAGCCGCGACAAGCCGGCCCTGGGGGATCCACTCACCGCTTTTAGAGGGGGTGCTTGTTTTTATAAGTATGTTGTGGACGCGCACATGGGGTTGGGTCTGAGCTGGGGGTCAGGGTTCATTATACGACGAGGTGGTACTATGGAGGCCGGAAGGTCCAGGCCTGATTGGCACGAGGGGAAGTTAAGGGGTCACACAGGGCAGGTGAGGCACAAAGGTAATTTTTTTAACGTTTTCATGAAATTCGTAAGCTATCTATGTACAGAGGACGGGTCTTGCAAAGACCACCCAGCCCCCAGCGCCATCTCGCACGCGCGCGACAAAGATTTTTCTTATGCATTCTATACATTTCGCATTCATTTCAGATATTCCCCCAGCCCCAGCAGCGTGAAAGCAAGTTGATATCATCCGCAAACCCAGCAGCGCCGAAACCCCCAACAAAAAAACTCGCAAAATACGCAAGAACAAGCAAAGGGATAGACAGGTGTCTACCACCAGTCACCCTGGTTGTGCATGGCATCGGCGACCTTGACGAAACCGGCGATGTTGGAGCCGGCGACGAGGGAGGGGAACTCGCCCTCAGCGCTGGGGACGTACTCCTGAGCGGTCTTGAGGCCGTTCTGGAAGACATCCTTCATGATGTCCTTGAGCTTGTTGTCGACCTCCTCGGTGGTCCAGCTGATGCGCTGCGAGTTCTGGGCCATCTCGAGTCCCGAAACAGCGACACCACCAGCGTTGGCGGCCTTGCCGGGTGCGTACCAGAGGGCCTCGCCCTTCTTCTCCTTGCGGGTGGCCTCGAACACGTCAATGGCCTCCTGGGTGCAACCCATGTTGGAGCCCTCGGCGATGAACTTGCAGCCGTTGGCGACAAGGTACTCAGCCTCCTCCTTGGAGACCTCGTTCTGGGTTGCGCTGGGAAGCGCGATGTCGACCTTGACGTGGGTCCATGGGCGGGCACCCTCGATGAACTGGTACGACTCGCTCGAGAAGGTGGACAGCGACTCGCGCTTGACCTTCAGGTTGGCAATGGCCTCAATGTCCTCGGGTGTGAAGTACTTGCCCTCCTTGGCAATGAGAGCACCAGCGGAGTCAGAGAGCGACACAACGGTGGCACCGAGCTCAATGGCCTTCAGCGCAGCGTACTGGGCGACGTTTCCAGATCCAGAGATGGCGACGCGCTTGCCCTGGAACGAGCCAAGACCGGCGTACTCAATCATGTGGTCGACGTAGTAGACGAGACCGTAACCAGTGGCCTCGGGCCTGATCAGCGATCCACCCCAGCTTCCTCCCTTGCCGGTAAGAACTCCCTCCCACTTGTTGCGGTGCGCGCGGTAGGCGCCGAAGAGCCATCCGATCTCGCGGCCGGACACACCGATATCGCCAGCGGGAACATCAGTGTACGCGCCAATGTGCTTGCTCAGCTCGCGCATGAAAGCGACACAGAACTTGCGGATCTCATTGTCGGACTTGCCCTTGGGGTCGAAGTCCGCTCCTCCCTTGCCACCACCGATGTTGACTGTGGGAAATGACGTCAGTACTTGCTTTCAGGAAAAAAGTTGGCTCGCTCCGGGTTTCCCCGAGTGGCGAACCCGGTCACGTGCACGTGGGGGGTTGAACTTACGACCAGTGAGAGCGTTCTTGAAGATTTGCTCGAAGCCGAGGAATTTGAGGACGGACAGGTTGACAGTGGGGTGGAAACGCAGGCCACCCTTGTATGGGCCGAGGGCGCCGTTGAACTGGACACGGTAGGCGCGGTTGACCTGGGGCTGGAGCTTGTCGTCTTCCCAGACGACGCGGAACTGGATGACACGCTCTGGGATGGAGACGATCTTCAGGGCGGTCTTGTATTCGGGGTGCTTCTCGAAGAGGGAGGAGTGCTCGAGGGTAGAGGCCAGCTCTGGAGGGGGAAGTCAGTACGAGTTCGATTTTTCCGGACGATGGAAGAGGCATGGATTGAGAGTGGCGATTGGGGCATCGTGAGGCAGGCTGGACATACCATTGTAAGCCTGCTCGAACTCGGGCTCGGGTGCGAGGTTAGACATGTTGATTGGAAGGTTTGGAAGGTGAGGATTGATGTCTCTCAATTGTCCGTCTCTATAATATCACGGGTTGGGTATATGGCAGGAGGTATGTCAATGGAAGAGAGAATAGTCTTTGGTTTATGGATGAGAATGGACAAGAGGATGAAAAGAAGAAAGAAGATGGTTGTGGGAGGTCTTGGTCTTTTTATCTCCTTGGAGCCCTTAGGAGGAAGACGGAGGAGAGGACAAGAGCGTGGCGGGTTCGGTGGGGTAGCTCCGAACGGAAAGGGTAGGGACTAGGAAAGGGAAGGGGGGTGAGGCAGGGAAGCAGGGGGAGAGTGTGGGTGGCAGAAGAGAGTGGGGAGCTTGATTTCTTTTCATAGCAAGGGTTTCTGGTCTTCTATCTATCGCAGATAGGGCCTTTCCGGTCGAGTAACAGGCACGACTAAGAGAGACTTTGGAGGGCTAAGTCGGACTAACTCGACTAACAGGGTTCCGGTGTCGATCGGCCAGTCCCCACACTCTATCCGCCGCGGCGGGTAAAAGTATCCGTTTGTCGGGTGCGGTTCGCCGTCGAGGGCGTTTTCGGAGGGCAGAGAGTGGAGGAGAAATTTGGTGCTTGGTGTTGCCACCGAGGAGTGGTGGTGGTCCTTGTCTGCGCTGCGCTGCGTCTACCCGCTGTAGAAAAAAGAAGGAATTTCGCCGGCGAGTCGAGGAAGATAGCCACAAACAGCCAGCCAGCAACGAACCTCAACACAGCAACAACGCCCCTCTACCTACCATTTACCGTTATCTCCCACGCATCCCCATGCTCATACCCCATACTTCTACCCCATATCCCCCCATCTCTCACTATACTCCGTACATATCACAAATACACGATACCGTATCCTCAATCCCATCCCCGTCCCACCCTCACACACGACAGACAAAAAATAAGCATCACCCCCCTCCAGCCTAAACCCATCCCCCCCCTACCACCCTCTCGTACCTCCGTACCTCCGTACCCCCTAACGATCGGGGACACCCATCTTCGCCCTCCTACTGGCCCACCACGACCATGACCTTCACCTCGATGTCGTCTCCAACCAACCCCCCGCGCCACACCCCTACAATCCCTTATCTCCCCGCTCCCGATTGGCTCTTCCCACTCCAGAGATAACGCTAGTCAACGACCGCAGCCGAGGCGAGGAGGGCAGGGGGAGTGCCACCACATGCCTTAGCGCCAGATTGAGCCGATCTCGGTATTTTTGGTATTTCTGGTTGTTTGGCAGATGGGTGGTGTGAAGGGGTGTGATGAAGGGTGTACGTACTGCGAGGGATGCAGGTTAGGGGCGCGCTAGAACGTCATGGTGAGGCTGGGGACACGCGACTCCGTGTGTGAGAGGTGGGGATGACGATGCGGCGTAGGGTACGGGGGGGGATGTATACTCTTTCTACCTACCGTACGTACAGGACGCAATGGGGTTTTCTCAGTTGGGGATCTAGGATACCTTCGTCATGGGGATGGGGGAATTGCAAACTCGTGCGACGGAGTTGGTTCGCGCGAGACAGAAGCAGGTGTTTGTGCCGCCAAGCTTGCTCGGCGCTGGGAGGTGCGAGGCTTGGTATGGGGATGGGGATTTGGGTATGCAGAGCTGGCTATGGGACTGGATGTGTGGATTTTACTTCCCAGCTTCTAGAATGCCAGTTTGAGCCGTTGCACGAAATAGAAAGAGCACACATATATCACATCACACCCCCATACCCCATCCCCCATTCCCCTCCCTTGTCCATCCATCCCGAATGAGGGGAATCGCAATATCTCCGATCCTCACGCTGCTGCACGGAGAGATGATAACTACACATAACATACACACATCAAAAACCAGCCATCCCATCCACCACCCACGCCCACCACCACAGCACATAATCTCATAATCTCATAACATACACACATCACATAACACCCATCCCCCATCTCCCCTAGCAAAAACCACCCACCCACCACCCATCCATCCATCGCATACTACGTATCCTCCCGACCGATAAACCTATTCCCTCCCTCCTTCTCTACCACAGCACTCCTCTCCGCCGGCGCACACTGACATCCCCTCATTACTCAAATCCCGCCGCGACAATCCACCCAATCACACCCCTCCCCCCCTCGCTCGCCTAAAAACCTAAATTAGCGGAACCACACCACACCACACCACACCACACGTCGGACTCCCCCGACCCCGCCACTGCGACTTCGGAGCCCAGTCCTGGGACTCCTGGGTGTACTGCGCACCCAGATTCTGGGTAAGGGGAGCTTACTCGATTCCATCGCGTGTCGTGTCGTGTCCTCAGCCCCTACCACACACCACACCACTCGTCTAGTCCTGGCTGGCCCACAACGGACGGACATAGGCGCGCAGCGACCGGGCGGCCGAGATGGCTTGAGTCATCTCCATTTCTCACCCATTGCTGCGATAGAGAGAGAGGAGACCGCTTCGGGTGAAGTCGGGGAGGGGAGTTAATTACGATTTAAGGTTTTTTTTCTTACTTTCGGTCTTTTCTTTTTTTCTCGGTTGCCTACTCTGGTCTTTGCCTACTTCGGAATTGCTTGGGAGGAAGAGTGGCCGCGGAAATATGGGAGTCCGAGGACGGGGGTGTGTTTTGGAGGGAGGCTGGCCGGTTCGGGGTTTGGGGTTTTGGGGAGCGAGCGGGTGAGAGGGGGACGAGCGATTGATTGATGGATGAATGCATAGGGCCGATGAGGTTGGTGATGGGATATGAGGGTTGTTGTGCTGGAGTAGGTTTGTAAAAGTGAAACTCGTAAAAACCCAACCTGTAGTCCCCCGACCGCACATGAAGAAGTCCATTAAAGCAATCCTCATTCTATTCTCACGGGCAGAATTGAGTGTGTCTGGCATCGTATTGTTATTTTCTTGTATGCGCAGGTTAGGTATATATCTCAATCTACCCAAAGACAACCATCAATCATCGGACAGATGGCCGAGCTGGTTATGGCGCCAGGTTAAGGTTATACCTTAATATCATGTGATTCGTCGCATTGTTGTTTCCTGGTCACGAAAGTGGCGTGGGTTCGAGTCCCACTCTGTTCATTATTTTTTGCTTTTTTATCTGTCTGCTATACAGACACGACTTGGATAATCTTTGGCTTGTAAGGTCTATTTTAGTTGTTTGGTGGGGGATAATCTTTTTTATTTCAATGCTCTCTCTGCGTGCGTCGCTCCTTCCCATCAAGGACATCAAAATTTCAACTTTATTTTTTACGCACTTCCTCGAAAGTTTGGTCGCGACAATTCCACGGTCATCTGATCCACGTCGGTACACTTAATTTTCTGCCCTACCAAACGAACCACACCCAAATAGCATTTCGGCCAGTAGATTAGTCCCCCACACACAGAAAAATTCAATCGCCTACAAAAGACGTAATAAGCGCCCCAAATCAACAAAAACACCCCGGACAGATGGCCGAGATGGTTATGGCGCCAGGTTAAGGTTATACCTTAATGCATGTGATCTTCTGATCATAGATATGTTTCCTGGTCACGAAAGTGGCGTGGGTTCGAGTCCCACTCTGTTCAATATGTTTTTTTGCTTTTTTTTTTTAGTTGTGGATAGCTTTTTTTTCCAGTGTTCGGCGGATCGTGATCCGGATCTGATCCGGAGCCCTCACGGGTCAGATCATGATCCGACTAATATCTCACGGATAGATCTAGGATATATCCGGATCTTAAGGATAATGAGGCTTAAAATATATAAATAGAATTACTCCTCCCTTTTGCTATTAGCGTCTTCACTATAATTAATTATACTATAATTATACGTTAATTATACAGCCTTAGCTATTCTTAGCTACTCTTGGCATTATCCGTAAGATCCGGATATATCCTCAGATCCTACGGATAGGCCAAAATTATGACGGATAGGATATATCCGGATCAGTATCCGGATCGGGTCGGGTCATTCGCGATCTGTGCCGAACACTGTTTTTTTCAGGGTGTTATTCTTATGGTGGTGAGATGAGATGAGATGATGTATTTTTGGTTTTTTGATATAAGACGTGTAGGAGGAAAGGGAATGCTAGGAGTGAGGGGGGAGTTAAGTAGTATTCGTAGTTGTTATTTTATTTTTTGAAAAGCGTGAATATATTTAGCGATATATTTTATAATCAGTGTTCGGCACAGATCGTAGATGACCCGACCCGATCCGGATCATGATCCGGATCTATCCTATCCGTCATAATTTTGGTGTATCCGTGAGATCCGGATCATGATCCGGATCATACGGATATTGCCAAGGATGCCAAGGATGCCAAGGCCACAGCAGACGTAGTATAATTGAATCTGTAATAGCAGTCTAATTACCATATTGTGACGATTACCGCTGTAATAATGAGCGACTCTGAGTTATCAGATTTGCCGTCAGATCATGAGAGCTATTCTCAAATAGAAGAGCTGTCGTTACCACATCTTATACCTCAATCTACCCCTATTCTGCCATCAGTCGAAGTAGTCAATGGATCACTGAGTAATATACTCTAACGTCCAAGGGTAGTACTACCACCAACGACTTCGAAGCTATTCACAAAGGGCTTATATCGTCGGGAACTGCTTGATACTCGGCCGCCAACCATAAAGATGGTATGCCTACAGCTAGACTGCGGATTTTCAATAGCGCCACAAGGGCTAAAGCAGTCGTCGACGGGTAATTTATGGAGGCATTACTCTTTGAAGCATCCAACAGTATCATATGCCCTTAAAAATGAGAATAGACAGTCGTCTAGTACGTCAAGTAGTACATCATCGTTCTTCAACCCACGCCCATTAGCTATATCAAAGCAGTCTAGTAATCCTTCGAAATATAAGGAGTTATTACTACAGTTCATTGTGTCAAATAATCTATCGATACGCCTTGTTGAAAGCCGTTCGTTCCGTGAATTAGTTCAATTCTTAAGCCCAACGACTATATCAATATCAGCTCGTACGCTACACCGAGAACTTCAGCGTCAGTTCTCATACCACCGAGGCCAGCTACAACTCGAGCTTAATTCTCATATTAGGAGAGGAGGCCGGATTTCAATAACGACGGATGCATGGTCTGCACGGAATTATACAGACTACGCTGCTATTACAGCACACTGGATCAACGATAAATGGCAACAGAAGTCTAAAGTACTCGACGTTATACATCTTCAAGAGCCTATCCACAGCGGCGAATATCTAGCTCAACAATTGGCACTCGTAACAGATGATATGGGTATTACAGGAGCTGTCTTTACCTGTACAAGAGACAACGCTTCAGCTAATACTGTTATGCTTGCGGAATATGAGAAAATAGCCAAAGACTAGGAAGTGACGACGCAACAGCCATGGACGTTTAGAGTCAAGGAAGGAGACGTACGATGTATAGCCCATATCATCAATATTGCTGTTCAAGATGCTCTTAAGACTTTGAAAGCTGCTCCTGCTGAGCAAGCTGAAAGTTATCGGTGTGAGCAAGGAGCTGCGCGGATTCCAACAAGCTCGTCCGAAAGCAATATTGAAGTCAAGAATACCCTTGGTAAGCTACGAAGGCATATCTACGTATTTAGGAATCGAAGGCAATGGAAAGATGCTCTTCAAAAGCAGACTATTGCTGCTGGTCTAAAGAAGCTACAATTATCACTTGATATGCCAGTCCGGTGGAACTCAACGTACGAAATGGTTTCAGCTGTCATTAAGCTACAGACCCCGATTACAGCAATCTGTGCTACTCAGCAAATGGATCTAAGTATGAGAGATATTGCTCTTACACCAGAGGATTGGATAACACTTCACGCTCTTCAGAACTTCTTCTATATATTCGTTAAGCCGTCGCAGAAGCTTCAAGCAAGTGTATATCTAACGCTCAACTTTGCAATTCCTTAGTATCTAAAGATGATAAAGAAGCTCGAGGCTCTACAGAAAGAGGTTGGTATATCATCAACAATTAGTCTAGCTTGTATCGCTACTTCTAAGAAGCTTAATGAGTATTATACGCTTGCTACAAATCATCGATGGAGTCATTTAGGGGTAGCTACAATTTGTGATCCGCGCATGAATCTCAACGTATTCAATAGTCTTTGGCTAAGTAATACTGAAGAAGTCAAACGGAATAGAGTAAAGCAGCAGTTCCATGACGTTTTTATTCAGTACAGAGACCGCCAATACTTCCTCGAAGAAGAGCAGAGGGATGCTGAAGCCAATTTACCACAATTACCTACAGAACCTGACTCCGACGACGATTTATATATTTCTCATAGTATCTACCAAGAACTAGAATGGAAGCGCTGGCTTGTTGAGCCCCGGCCAGGTCCAGTAACAGATATTCTCAAATATTGGGCGGCAAAGCAGTATCAGTATCCAATTATTGCTGCAATTGCTCGAGACCACTTGGCAATTCCCGCAACATCAGCTCCGTCAGAGCGGGTCTTTAGTAATGGAGCTGATATTCTAACGAAGAAGAGGAATAGGCTCTCTCCTGAAACACTACGATATTTACTCTGCTTAAGAGACTGGGGTCACATAGTAGATACCGAAGAGAGCGAAGCCGAAGACGCCGATGACGAAAGGGAGGAGTAATTAGATCTATTATTATACTATTCTATTTTAAGCCTCATTTTTTAAGAGATCCGGATCTGATCCGGATATATCCGCCAGATATTAGACGGATCATGATCTGACCCGTGAGGGCTACGGATCAGATCCGGATCACGATCTGCCGAACACTGTTTATAATCTCAAAAATTATCAGAAACCAAAACACTTCTACCCTAGCAAACTTATTCATAATTTAGCTACCATAAATAAGCAGTGTTCGGCACGGATACCAATATACCCTTTGTATCCAGGTATATACCTGAGTATATACCCTACCCGTAGATATTTTGGAGTATCCGGTGTATCCGGGTATATACCCGGGTATATGCCAAGAGTAGCCAAGCATCGTTAAGGCTTCATTTTACAGACGTCGTCTTAACGTTATGCTTAAACTATTACCTTATAAGCATACTAATATCTTTAATATCTAGGTATTACTTATTACTTAGGCTATTTAGTAGTTCTAGTAACCTCTATAGTCTTAGAACGGGTATTTAGTAATAGTAGTAATATTACTATAAAAAGTATAATAAGTTATTACTACTAAAACCTTCATTTTTATATGCTTTTATTCAGCCTCATGTATCCGGGTATATACCCTACTCTACCCGTCAGATCTTCGCCGGGTATATACCCTACCCGTGGGCTTCACGGATACTACCCGGATACATATCCGCCGAACACTGTAAATAAGATTTCACATAGTCCAAGCGGGGTTTAGAATCCGTTCGCACTTTAATAGTCGGAAGTGACGGCCATGAAGTGGAATTTACAGCTAGCTAACGAAATCATGCAACAACCTTATACCACCATCCACGTTTGTTTAAACAGACTCTGCTGGCCCTGGAAACTGTGAATCAATCTCGCTCTGAGCCAGATCTCTGTCGATCTTTGATTGCTCTAATAAATCTGACAAAGTTCGGATAAAGTCCCCTTGGTCAACCGCCGGAGCAACCACATCCAACAGTCTGAGATCAACGCTAATATTCTCGCGGCATTCGTCTGTGGCTGCCTTAAGCTTCCTGCTCGTCTCATCCAACAAATTGTCCACTGCCGCGAGGAATAAATCTTTCATCACAGTAAAGAGTTTACGGCCTTGGTGATTTCCCCTGATTGTAGTGCATATCGTCCGGACAATTAGAGCTCTTTTGCCGCGCCCTGGTTGAACTCCCGCCTGATACATTGGAAGCATGTAGCGCCGTACATATGATGTTCCATGAGTTTTGAGGAGATCGTGGAAGATGAATCTGAGGAACAGAGTTAGTAAGCTTTGCTGGCAACGTTAGTGGCTAGATATACTGTAACTGGCTGTTGAATACTGTCGTTACTTGGTCTATCTCGTAAGCCAGATTCTGGCGTCGACGACGGAAAGTCTGCATGAAGAACTCCACCCCTTCAAGCCCTATATCTTGGTCAATTATAGAACGACATTTCCGTTACTGTGACGTACCCTGTAGACCATTCTCTAGTTCTGATAGATTGCCGCGAACTAGTGCCTCCAAGGCTTCGAATATTTCTTCACTACGGGTCTGAAACGAGGCTTCAGTTGGTTCAAAGCGCTCTACCATTAACTGTATAAAATTTTCATTCCAGTCGACATACCCCCGAGATGCAGGAGTTTCATAAGCACCATCTCGTCTCCAGAACGCATCTAGAGTTTCTGTATGTCTATTAGTTAATATTCTCTCATGGAATATATAAATTCACATACGAACGTTCCACTACGCAGTCATTAGCCATGTACTTTCTATATAGAACCATTAAAGACGAACTGTTAATAAAGATTCCGCAAATGAAAGAGCCTTTGCCTCCCATATATTGCGGTTAACACCTTGGGCTGCACTATAATCAGCTTCTTTCTCCAATATATGCTCAACGGGAAAACTAACTAAAGGGTCGTCTAAGCATATCTTCTTTAGCATCATGTAGCTTCTCATCGCTTGTTGCTAAAGAGACATTGAAATCCTAATTATGTTTAGTCTTATACCACTTAAGATGCAAATAACTTTTAACTTACATTCTCAAGATTTGTTTGCAGCTCAAGAAGTCTCTCAACTGGGGCTTGCCGACGATCCTCAGAAGTATCCCGTGCATTACACCAGAGCTCAACCTTCTGTAGGAGGTCGAGCACCCGTGTGTTGAGAAAGTGCCTTGTCTCTGCGATTTGAGACCTCGACGGGATATCCTGGCAAAACTCTTGCAGTTCAATAATTCCCGATCCATCCAACTTGGCTTGTATAGCTTGGTTCCGTTCGTCAGCGCTTGTACGCCGGCCGGACCGCCTGCGCCGAGCCTCGAGCTCCCGACCCTCGGCCTGAGCTTCACTGTAGAGATTATTTGATACGCAGAATATCTCGATATTACGAGTTTGTGTTCTGGTCTCGTAGTTGCTTCTAAGTAGCCTGCGTACATGCTCGTTGCGTGCAGATATGAATAAGTTTGTGCGTCTACAATATGTCAGATATGTAAGTAATTTAGGTGTCTTGGGTTAAATACCTAGCTTCAAGGTGCATAGTTGGTATACCATCATCTTCCGCATCTTCTATCTCATGCCGTAGACGGGTTGTGACCTGTGGGTTAAATTCTGGAGTGTTTGGAATATCCCGAAGGATCTCGTGCTCCTGTGAACTAGCTACCTGGATATATGTTAATCGAGTCCAGGAGCAGACTCGTAATTTCTCACGTACCTCGGATTTTGTGCAAACAATGGCAATCCCTTGGGATCGCCTGAGGCTGTTGAACGTTGCCCCAAGTTGTCGAGAAAGTAGTCCACAGACACCCTGGTTTGTAGAAGCACGACTTATGTCTGTGACTACAAATATGTTATCACACTGGTATAGCCTCGTTTCCGCTATGCTGACGCGCGCAGAATTAACGTCATGGAAGCCTACAGTATTAAAGTTAGTTGGTATGCTGAACATGTGTTATGGAAACTTGCCTGGCAAATCAACCAGTACGAGGCCGCTGTTCAATATTTCCGCATCAAGGTAGATTCTTTTTAGCCATATGTCAGTAGGGATTATATATAGTAAGAGTTGCCGCCACTTACCGTACTACCTTTACAAATGGCCAGATGCGCCCACTTAAAAAGGTGTCAATCCGTGTTACGCAGTCTTCAGGAATTGCGGAGTGGATTAGAACTCCTGGGGCGTTGAATCCCTCTGGCCATCGAATACCGCTTTTCCATGCATGAACTTCCCGCTGTATGTAATCAGTAGAGATGGCCTGGTCTCGAAATCGCTCTTCGGTACAGCCAGGAGTGTTTCCAAATGCCGCCGTGAGAGTATCCCAAGCAATTTTAGCCTTTTTTTTTAATGCCTCTGCTTCCGAGCTGTCGAGGGGGGAATCCAGGTCTGGAAGATGGTGCTGTCTGTAGTCCACGACACACTGCCGTAATAAACCCTCAATCTCACCGTCATTCATACATTCGATTTCTACGTTGTAGGCATCAGGATCGCTCATGCGTTTCTTCCGATATTCTGTTGCAGCAGATGTGCAAGCCGTTCCATCCGCACCCTATTACCGTTAAAAGGTTCCATGGAAATCATCAAGTCATAATCTTACTGCTTTTGCTAGCCGCTGTACATTAAGTAGGGAATTAATCAGGCTACTTTTCCCTACGAATCGATTAGAATCAGTGACCATGTAAGAGCGAGACACTTACCAACACCGGAATCGCCAACCACGCCTATCGTAAACTCAACCGGAGATTGGTAGTTATGGAGCTCTTCGGCAAGTTTTAGAATAGGGCGAAGACTATTCTCTTCATCGTTCGCGAAACCGCCATCCCTCAATATGTCCGTTAACGTTTCGCTGATGGTTCTACCCGTGGATACGGCATTTTCGATGGAGGCCTCAATATTTCGATGTGGACTTGGAGACGGCGCTCCTTGGTCTCTTCGCCTAAAAGCCAAGCCACTGCTTGCCGGATTAGAGGGACCGGGACTCTCAGAATGTCGTGTCATGATTACGTTGTAATGTGTCCATGCAGTGCTGTGAAGATTGAGAATAATTTCAAAAATAGCGACAGGTTATTAAACATGTTAAGAAATGTCTGCAACGACGCATATGATGGCCTTATAATGGTATATGAGCATTGCTGTCGATGAAACTAGAGGTGGCTGTACACTGTGTGGAAGGGGTTCGTGATTGTTGGTTCACCTAAAATCATATGAGTCCAACTCCCGCCCCGCAATTACGCCCAAAACGAGACGAAACATCAGGGCTGTGTGCGTGCTCAACCAACCACTCAATAACCGCAGCCCACCTTACTTTGAATCCCAAATCATACCATATAGGGTAATTGGGCAGCGCCTGCAGTAGTTTTGAAACCAAGAGGAATAAAATAGAGGAACGGGCCGCAGCCTGTCCTAGATTTGACAGAGATGGTTGGGGTGGATGGTGTGTGCGGTAAACAGGTCTGTGCCTCCATCAAACCAATGAAACAACCCTTATGTGGTACAGTGGGGGTATTATCTCCGGTGATCGTCCCGCCCGTACATTCCCGCGCCTAACTTACATTTGCGCTCGCAGCTATCACTATCAGGCAGACGGTGCTGGTGATGGGAGCGAGCCCAATCTATCTCCTGTGCTGGAGTGATAACTCACTCGTACGAGTTCGACTGCACGAGGCAAGCCTTTGCAGAAACAGCGAGGCATGAGGGAATACAGAGCATTATATACGGGCTAGAGATAGAGACTAGCTCAATAAATATCTTCGAGGCTCCGTAACAAGTCTCGGCCAAGGTTCCTCGACGCCAAGTAAAGCCATCGTCACTAAATAATCCAATGCGATGTGAGCCGGCCATCCCATCCGGGGTTGAACTATGTTTAGTTGATGAGCAATTTCCGTACTCCTGCAAGGCATCTGTATCACCGTCAACATCACTCAGTTGTCGTGGGCGGCTACTACCATAGAAAACCTGAAGATAATCAGTATCGCGGGCCAGGTTTTAAGCTCTGGTTAGAAGTATAGCCTGTAGCAGGTGCCGCTTCCTCGCTAGCAATGTCGAGCTCGGCTCGGTGCACTGCATCTCGAGATCCCGAGCTATCCTGCGCTACTTTCTCTTTCATTATTCATCCCCGCATTATGCAGCTCCTCGCCCCAGGTAGCGAAAACCAACGAGAGCATTGTCGTCGCTCGTCAAATGGTGGAGTAGCATCTCCCGGATTTTCCTTTCTTGGTATAAGTTGCACCAGGTCCTCTTATGACCGTGGTACATTACAGGGACAAAGCGTGGTTCGTGAGGGACTTTTGGACCTGCGGCTTCTGAACCGCACGATATAGGTCAGCATATAAGAAGAATATTCACATACGACCATAGACTCAAGAGAATTGGGCATCCCGTCCGCTCTGCCATACACAAGCTTGTAATTCAGTAGATTAATGCTCTCAATCGTGCCAATAGGCATAGCGTGGAATCTGAGCCCCTTGCCGCCTTAAGGGGTAAAGCGAGGGTGAGTAGGGTGAACAGAGTGAGGCGAGGGGTAAGCAAGGTGAGTAGGGTGAGGCGACGTGACGTTTTCGTGTCAATTTCGTGTTAGTCTCGTGACAATTTCGTAATAGTACTAGAGTGTGACCGTTTTAGGTTACGTACCTACCTTACTCCTATTTTTAATGATCCATTTGCAAGCTACAAATTAGCCACGTAAAATAAGCCCCTAAAAAGGTACTACATTAAAACTATAGAAAGCTAAAGCAAGTGACTACTACATAACGTTTACGTGATTTTGAGATTTAGAGAACGAACTAAATCTATGAAACTAATAACATTTAAACTTCTTATAGGGCATAGTAATTTTTTCTACTAGACAATCTTAATCTTATTATGTACTACACTACAACGAGGTGAAAGCTATCATAGGATCTTAACATTTATGTATGTGCATCCTCTACTTAGTTTAGCCTATGTTAATTAAGGCTCCTGCCCTTACTAAATTAAGGGGCTGTGTATCTATAGACCTACCTAATATATAAAGTACTAATGGGCGTACTACATAGACAACTACATTAGTAGCTAGATTAGCCTTATTAGCCTTATTAACCTTATCTACCTCATTAGATAACATAAAGCCCTAATAGTTACTTAGTATACTAAGTTTTTAACGTAAGGGGCTAGATGTAACTCTATAATATATTATAGTAGTTAAAGACTTACTTGTTAGAAGTAGACATAGATGGTCTAGGCCATCCTAAGCGCCCTATAACATAGTTAAATGCTAACATCATTAGGTAGAAACTAAATGTATTACAAATGTTAAATGTATAACTTATATGCTTTCATTTACTAGATTAAGACAATAGTAGTTAAACAAGAGACATAAGATGTAGCATTATCTAATGGGTAAGTTCCTTTACTATATAAGGGGACGAAATTAAATAACATATACTTGCATATTCTAAGTCATGTAGGGCTGCTATTCCTAGCTTACATAAGCTAGTTAAACCGTTTTCCATTTCAAAAAGTTTTTATATAGATAACAAGAAAGACATAGAGTAAGATAGAGCGTATCCTACTTAAGATTCTTACTATAATAGCAAGACATCTTAAGGGTAGAGATGTTGCTAACTTCTATCTCTAAAGTTATAGTTTCTCTTGTTTAGCCCATTCTAAATATTAATAGTATAGTTTGTAATATATAGGCAAAATGTAAAGAGGGTCATTTTAACTATTTACTAGGGAGTTCCTCTAACATAGATTCTAATGATATAGACGTTTAATACTTAGTAAATGTTATTAAAGAAGTAACAAAGGTAGAGAATTCTAATCTATTCTAGATTTGCTACTAATAGAGTACTAGATAAAACTACTTTGTCCCTTAATGGTTAAAGTAGATGTAATGAATCCTTATAAAATCAAAACTATATAGTTTGTTTTTTGTATTTAACCTTACAATAAGGGTGTAGCTATATAAACAGATAGAGCTCATTACATTAAAATTAGAAACTACATAGTACTTTAGTGTAAAATAGGAAACTTAGAAGTAGTTAACAAATAAGGAGGACACTATCTTTGTTTATAGAAGGGTAATTAATGTATATTTTGCTATAACATACATGTTAAGTAAAAATATTAAGTATGGCTTAACTCTACTTATTATAAGTTAAACCTACTATTACTAAACGTAACGATCTACCTACTCTCTAGCTATAGTATGTAGAAGTACTTATAATCATGCTTAGAAGGGTGATTTAGTAATGAGCCTAATGATGCTACTATCTCTTTATAATGCATTAGTAAGGTAGAGGGAGCTCCTCCTCCTTTTTAATAGCATAGGCCATCTTCTTTACTACTTATAATAGGCTAGGCGTTACTTTGTACATCTTATAGCAACTATCTCTTAGTTATGCAAGTATTTATACCTAGCGTTAAGCTATTTGTACTATTGCTACTAATGTAGCAAGACGTCTTAATACTTTAAGTAGTTTATCTAATTATTTAGCCTAGGGTTCTCTATGCTAAGTGCAACCTATAGGAAAAGTTTTCTTCTATGTGTTTACGCCTTATAACACTTTTAGACTTTAGGTATAATGTAGTAATGTAGGACTTACGTTATGCGTATATATACTAACTCTATAGTCTCTATAAACACTATAGAAAACTAGCTTTACTAAAGCCCTATTAACTTACTTTAAACGCTAGTTAAGTAGATAGCCCCCTAGTATTAGCTTCCCTTATGCACTAAGAGATATGCTATTATAGCTAATCCTAATGCTATTATAAGTTTCTCTTATATAGATGATCTTAATTTCTACTACTCTAAGCTCGTCTCTTAGAATCTATAGGACTAGAGGATTAGAAATAAGAGTTTTATCTTAATAAGGACTTTAAAATGTCTTTGTTAACATGCGTATATCCTTGCCTTTACTTCTTGTCTAAGCTATTAGCTACTTAAAAATAAGTTGTAAGGATAGCAATGGAATCCACTTCTATAATCTAACAAAAATAAAACAGTATAGTAAAGGCCATATAAAGTGTATGCTATAATAGTAGCTATAAGGGCTTATCTAATCCTTTTAACATCTCTATTAATTGTTTAGATTAGTAGGATATACTATTATAGGCATAATCTATTACGTTAAATGCTATAGTAATGTATAGTAACATTTATTAAGCGCTAGAACAATAGAAATAGAGGTTAACATAAAGATGAAATATATAGCTATACATTAGCCTTTAAGTATTTAATCCTTAGGGTAAGACATATAAGGTTAATGCCCTAAACTTAAGTTGTATACATAGGCCTATTTCTAGTAATCTTATACTTTAAAGGCAACTAGCTTACTACCTTAGGTATAAAGAACTATTTTAATTAATCTCTATGTAGATCACTTTAGTAGTAGCTAAGGTATTAATATGTAACTTAATTAGAATGCATTAAGAAATCTATCTTAGATAAAACTACATATATGGATTACTAGCTAGCTTTAGAGAAGTTATAGCTTAGGTAATCTTATATAAGTCCTTTAATGCCTTTAATGCCTATTCTTAAAGTATATGTGATATTCTCTCTAGAAACTCCTATGCTTCTTTAAGTTCTTTAATCTACATTACTTCTACTTTACAAAATGCTTACATCTTAGTTAATAAATCTACATTTTCCCCTTTAATTCCTATCATCTCTATCTCTAGAGCCTCTCTTTTAGCCACTTCTATATTAAATTTCTCACACTATTCTTTAGCACTAAGCTAAAAGGTAATTGCATTACTAGAAGGATGTTCTCTACTATTCTTAAGTGCATTAAAAGCTATAGTTGTTATAACGAGGTATGTTTCTAGTTTATAGTCTATAGCACCTTATCTAAGCATAGCCTTAAAATGAACTCTAACCCTATTATATAGGTTAATATAGGCCCTAGTTAAGTACTTACTTAGTTGCTTATTAAACAATAGAGCCCTTATAGGTGTTAAAATACTCTATTAATACACATCCTCTAGTTTTATTATAAGCTTAATGTAACGCTAGGTCTTAAACTTATAAGACTTATAGGGTTTCGTTACGTAAGGTTTACTTAATAGAGGAGGTAGGGGATTAATTACAAAGGCTTTCATAAAACACGTTACTAGTATATAATAAATACTATATTAAGTTAAGCACGAAGCTCCTATCTAAGAAATAACTATCTACTTATATAATAGCGTTATGCTAAAGGGAATAGTTAGAATAGTAGCCTCTCTAACTATTCTTACTATTCCTACTATTCTAATCATGCGTGTGTCCTATAAGAGGTACCATACTTATTATAGGTACCTTTATCTAATGGTACTCTTTAGTAGAGGCACCTCTATACATAGGGGTGCCTTTCCTAGTAGGCACCCTCTCCTAGCAAGGTGCCTTTCTAGAAAGGTACCTTTCCTAGGAGGTGCTACTAATAACTAAGCTACCTATGATTCTAACCCCTATATTCTACTACTATAACCTTAGTCCTAAGATTATATAATATGTCCCATCTCTATAGTTATATAGGGGTGCTGTAACACTAGGTCCCTCCCTTAAGGCCTAGTCCTATAGGCCTACTAACTAAGGAACTTGCCCTATACTTAAGTAGGTAGGTCCCCCTCTATATTCGTAGGGCATGCTAGACCTACAGCTATGTCTTCCTCTAAACATACTAAAATTAAAGAACGTAAACTACTTACTAACTATATAACCCACAAAGGGGTCGAAATGCCTTCCTATTCATGCTACGAGAAACGAGGTCTCTACTACCTTACTTCTACTTCCTCTAAACGATGTAATGAATGTGTTCGTTTAAATTCCTATAATTATAACGTCTCTAGTCCCTCTACTAGCAACTAGTAGTTACTATAGAAGGAAGAGGACTACCTTTACCTAGAAACTCGTATGACTCGTAAAGCTATAGTAATGGCCATGGCTTGTCTTAACCACCTTAAGTAGTAGTAAGATCTCCTTAAGACCCATGGTGTTAAGATGCTTCGCTATGGCTTAAAGACCCTAGATGAACTAGAGGAGGTCGAGGAGCGTGAGTAGTAAGAGGCTAAAACCTATGCTTACCTTGCTAGTCCTTCTACAACTAACCCTAGGAGCGCTATCCCTAATCATGACTACCTATTAGCCCTTTCCCCTAGGTTCTTTAATCGTTAGGGTATTAACGGTAGAACTCTACTAGTAACTCTAGGTAACTAAGGTTCCTTCTTAATTCCCATAAGTTGTCTATAGGTTCGTAACCTTTCCATTTTATTAAAAACTCTTCTTTGCACCCTACTAACCTTCTGTCTAGGATTATTTTAACCTTATATTTAATAATCTCATTCTTAGGTTAGAGTTTAGTGTTAGTCGTAATTAGGGTGTTCCCTCTTACTAGTTCTAATAATGAGACATGAAATACTAGGTAGAGTCTAGAGTTCTTAGGTAGCTATAGCCTATAATTAACTAAGCTTACTTTGTTTAATATTTTAAATGGTCCTAATTTCTTAAAGTCTAACTTCATACTTAGTCGTTTCGTTTTAATGTGTTTTTAGAGTAGGTACACTTTATCTCCCTCCTTAAAGCTAGGTTCTATACTATGCTTCTTGTTTACATACATAGTAGATCGTTCATTTAAGAACTAGATATCCATTGCAAGCTATTTATAGAACGATTTTAGTTATTCTACTACGATCTAGGCTTGTTCTACTCGTGACTCGTCTAGTCTTAGTTGCCTATATGCCTCTAGCTAGTAGCTATAGTTAGTAAGGAACGGTGAAACTTTTGTTACCTCTACCATTACGCTATTGTATGCGAACTATGTAATGGGTAAAATCTAAACCTAATTATCCTACTAATGATTAACATAGCTTCGTAGGTATTATTTAAGGGTTTAATTTAGTCTTTCCATTTAGCCGTCTATCTAGGGGTAGAAAGCTATTAATAGCTTATGATTTATTCCTAGTAGTACCATTAATGATTTCTAGAATTTCGAAGTAAAGAGCTTGTCTCTATCTAAGATGATTTCTTCTAGCATCCTATGATTAGCTAGTATAACTCTAAGGAAGGTGTAGGCAAGCGCTTTAGCGTTACTAGCTTCTAAGTATAGTACAAACTTACCATATTTCGTAAGTCTCTCTATGATAACTAGGATAGAATCGTATTCTATTCCTATTAACGGGTCTTTAGATAGTAGTAGCTTAACTATAAAGTCTAAAGCTATTAATTTCCATGCTTCTTTAGGTACTAGTGTTAGTTTGAGTAGTTCATATAGTAAATGCCTATTAGATTTCAACTTACTATAAATGTTACACTCTCTTACTACTATCTCTATCTACTTCCTTAAACCTAGGAAGTAGTAGTATCTAGCAATTCGTTTAAAGGTTCATGTTACTCCCTAATGACTATGTGCTAGTAATGAGTGTTGTTCTTACACTAGTAGGCGTCTCATCTAACTTAGGATATATACTAATCCTTTATACTAAATTAATCCTTAATCGTTAATAGCAAAGTTGCTGTTAACTTTGTTTAGGACTCGCTTTGCATATTCATCTATTACATAAGCTTTCTTAAGTCTTTTCTTAAGTTCTATGTCCTTGACGATTAATATCGTTACTAGCAACTCGTTATACTATATTCCTACGTCCGTTTCTTTTAATATTACTCTAGGTCTTTCTTCCTTTAGGCTAACATAGTTAGTCCTTCTACTAAGAGCATTAGCTCTTACATTCTTAGAGCCCTTACGATAGGCTATTATGAAGTTATAGGCTACGAGAGTTTCTAACTAGTAGACTTGTCTACGATTTAAGACTTTAGTTAACGTGAAGTATATAAGGTTCTTATGATCCATCCATACCTATACTAGGTAGGTAGATCCCTTAAGATATACTCGCTATTACTTAAAGGTAACAATAATAGCTAGTAGCTCCTTGTCGTAGATGTTATAGTTAAGTTCTATAGGTGATAGTTTTCTAGAGTAGTACGCGATTAGCTTAAACTTACCGTTCTCGTCTAGCTAATTTAAATAAGCTCTAATCGCAAAGTTAGAAGAGTCCGTTTTAAGGATGATCTTCTTTATAGGGTTAAATGTAGTAAGGATGGGTGCCTCTATAAACTTCGTCTTAAGTTCCTAGAAGGTAGCCTTTACCTTAGTCGTTCATTTAAACGTAAGGTCTTTCCTAGTAAGCTCTATGAGTAGTTAAGCTACCTTAGAATATCCTATAATAAACTAGCAGTAGAAGTTAGTAAAGCCTAAGAAGGCTTATACTTCCTTAACTATAGTTAGTGTTAGCCATTCTAACACTACTATAACCTTTGCTTAGTCCATCTTAATGCTATGCGTCCTAATAATGTAGCCTAAGAATTTAACTTAGCTTTTATAGAACTTGTACTTTTTAGGCTTTAATAGTAGGTTATATTCTTTTAGCTTTTCTAGGACGAGTTTAACATGTTATACATATTCGTCCCTATCTACTAAGTATACTAATATATCGTCTAGGTAAACGATAGTAAATATGTCTAAGTACTCGTGTAAGGCGTCATTCATTAAGCGTTACATAGATGTAAGGGCGTTAGTTAGCCTAAAGGGCATGACTTAATATTCAAATAGGCCATAGTAGGTGTAGAATGCTATTTTATACTCCTTGCCTTTAGCTATCTAGATTAGGTTATATGCGCTACGTAGATCTAGCTTAGTAAAGACCTTAGCTCCTTAGAATCTATCATGTAATTCATTAATTAACGGTAAGGCGTACTAATCCTTTATCGTTACGTTATTTAACCTACGATAGTCTATACATAGTCATTTGCTCCCATCCTTCTTAGGGACCCATAACAAGGGACTCCTAGCTAGTAACTTAGATGGTCTAATAAATTCCTTCTTAAGATTATCATTAATATATTCCTTTAGAAGTTTTAGCTCGTCTACTAACATCTAGTATATTAGTCTAAATGGTAGACTTTCTCCTTTCTTTAGGGGTATTACATGATCCCATAGTTAGTACTTAGGAAGTACCTCGTCTTTAGGGCCTTCTTAGAATAACTACTCGTATTCCTTATACTCTACTAGTATACTCGTTAGTAAGGATGCCTAGGCTAGGTCATTAGGCTCTATAGAGGTTACACATATCTCGCGTTAGCCCTAGAGGTTTTTCCTCCGTTTCTACGTAGTATCTAGTCGTATATACCTATACTAGCTCATTACAACTTCCCTACTTTGCTAGTTAATCTAGGGGTTATGTTTCTTAAGCCATAGTACACTAAGGATACATGTATAGTTATCTATGTGTATGATATTAAACTAGATCGTTTCCTTATGTCTATGTAGCATAAGCATCGTTAATAGGACCGTTTTATAGGTTACTATCCCTCCGTTAGTTATGATGGGCTCTCTATCTACTACCTTTAGTAGGTAAGGGTTAGCTTTTAACTATAGCCTAAACCCTTACTCATCTGCTACTTTCTTTATTATGAAGTTGCCCATTACTCTAGAGTCTATCATTATCTAGAGATGTTACTTTTATACCTTAGCGACTATATATAAGTGTATGTTACCTTTAGTAGCACATAGCTATTTCGTACTAGGCCTCTTTGTGTTACTTACTAGTAGCCTACCGTTAAGGACTCCTAGTTTTTTAACTCGTCTAAGGAGGGATACCATTCATCTACATCTAACGGTAGTCCTAGGGGAGATCGTTTTCCTATCTCTACTACTTCGTCTAGTAGGTATAGGTATTTTTCGTATACCTATTTGCCTTTAATAGGTAGTTCCCCATTAGACTAGCTTCTTCTAAGGGTATGAACTTGTTCTATATTCTTAAAGTATATCCTAGGTAAGGATTAAGGGAATACCTAATACTAGTGTTTCTTTTTCTAGTAGAGCCTATAATCGTCTATGCTATAATACTCCTAGTAGACATATGCATGCTAGGGATGATTAGTCTCTATTACGTCTAACGTTATTAATTCCTATAGTCTAATCGTCTAGGCGTCCTCTAATCCTAACGGTTAAGGAAACGTAGCAAGTTACTCTATTGCTCTCTGTTCTAAGCACGTGGTAGGTCTCATTTATTCCCATTAGATCATATCTCTAGCTTTCTCATTATACTTTTTTAGGGCTCTTCGTTAGTCCTAGTAATAAAGTTTAATGCTCTTCATGTTCTTTAGTGTAGCTATATGCGTAACGTCCTTTCTTAATTCTCCTACTTCCTAAACTAGGAAGGTCTCTATTTCTACTAACGTGCTAAGCTATCTATGCTCGTTAGTTAGTATATCATAGTATCTCTAGAGGTCTTACTCGCGGTCCTCTACTAGGCATTCTAGCAGAAGCTTTTAGAGTAAGTTCCTATAAATGCCTTTAATAGTAGGGACTCTCCTCTAGGCATTAGGTCCGTTTCGTTCGTTGCTAATCTTTACGTAGGCGTGTCTAGTCATGCGCCTTACTACATCTTTACACCTTAGACTCATTAGTTCCTTAGGTGTAAGCTCGTTAAAGGTTTCTTTCTTAGAGATGGTAAAGGATTCTACCTCTAATTCTTCGTCTAAGCTTTCGTCTTCTAGGGTGCTTTTGCCATTAACGCCCTAGTCTTACTTGTTCATAAACGTGGCGTTTAGCTACATTCCTAGGGAGTTAAAGCCCCCCCATCCTTACTAAGTAGCATTAAGCTATTTGCTAAACTTCTTACTACCGTTCCCTTTCTTTAGTTGTCTATAGTCTTAGGCCATATGGCTAGGCTTATTATAGTTAAAATAGAGTTACTCCTTAAACTACCTATCCTTCTTTAGGTCATAGGGCTTTCTAGTTTTAAATGTTACGTTAAGTTCCATAGCATCTAACTATTAGTTATCATGAGAGTAATGGTCCCTCTTGCGACCTTCGTTCCTCTAGTATTTATTGTACTTTTTTAGGCCGTTATAGAATCGTTTTTCCTTTTAGAATTCGTACATCTAATTGTTAATCCTAACCATATGCTTAATTAGAGAGACCATGTCATTAGGCTAGTACTCCATTCGCACGAGCTCCATTTAGACATAACTCTTTAGTCCTCTCTTATAGTAACTAAGTAGGGCGTAGGTGTCCTATCCCGTCTAGTTGCTATACCTCTAAAATTCCGTAGAGTAGGCAAGGGTGCTACCCGTCTACTTTAGCGCGTGTAGGTAGTCTTCTATAGTCTTAATCTTATTAATGTTACTAAACATATAACGGATTTCCTTCTTAAATCCCTTCTAGGTGCCAAACATGGTCTACGTAGTAACCATTAATCTACACGTGTCTTTATGTTTAAAGTAGTCCTTAAGGAATAGTTCGACCTATTAGAGGGCTTCTCCCCTAAGGTAGGATGACGTCTATAGTCTATAGCTTTCGTTAGTAAGGAACTTATCATCATTAAAATGTAAGTAGAGTTTAACCTAGAGTAGGAATACTTCAAGTTCCTTCTAGTTACTAGAATAAGTGTTAGGTAACTTAACTCATAAGGTCTCCTTAAGTTTAGAGATAGGTAGTACGTTAGGCATCTCCTTGTTCTCCTTAATCTATAACGATGAGGGTGTAAGCGTCTTAGGTCTACTAATAACGCTTCCCTTTAGGCTAAGTATGTTCTTATTAGACATAGTTGCTTTATGTATAAGCTAGTACCTCGTAGAAGTAGTGCTTAAAGTATAACGCTAGGTCTTAAACTTATAAGACTTATAGGGTTTCGTTACGTAAGGTTTACTTAATAGAGGAGGTAGGGGATTAATTACAAAGGCTTTCGTAAAACACGTTACTAGTATATAACAAATACTATATTAAGTTAAGCACAAAGCTCCTATCTAAGAAATAACTATATACTTATATAGTAGCGTCATGCTAAAGGGAATAGTTAGAATAGTAGCCTCTCTAACTATTCTCACTATTCCTACTATTCTAATCATGCGTGTGTCCTATAAGAGGTGCTACACTTATTATGGGTACCTTTATCTAATGGTGCTCTTTAGCGGAGGCACCTCTATACGTAAGGGTGCCTTTCCTAGCAGGCACCCTCTCCTAGCAAGGTGCCTTTCTAGAAAGGTACCTTTCCTAGGAGGTGCTGCTAATAACTAAGCTACCTATGATTCTAACCCCTATATTCTACTACTATAACCTTAGTCCTAAGATTATATAATATGTCCCATCTCTATAGTTGTGTAGGGGTGCCGTAACACTTAACATTAGCTAGGAGAATAGTAAGTCTAAGTTTAGAGTCTAGTTACATAACACTATTAGATATATCTTATGTACTAAGTATACTTACGAATGTAATTAGCTAACTTCTCCCTATACTTAGTTTGCCATTTCGCCCTTTCCTAATTACTAGTTTAAGGGTAGTTCATTTTAATTAAATATTTTGCCGTTACTATAACGCTATGTTATATTTACGTAGTCATTATGGTTTACTTTTACGTAGTAGCAATTTGTAGTAGAAACTTAAGGTGTGTAGTTAACAGCTAGTATCACTAGATGATAGCTAGCAGATTGCTACTCTTTTAAATTGTGAGACATTATTTCCGTTAACTTATTACCACTCTTACTCATAGGCATAGATGGCAACTAGACCTGGGATTAGAGCTATAGTTAAATCTGCATCTAAGACGTAATCTTAGTTTTAGAGCGACGACGATTTATACCACGCTAATGTCGTCAATGGCTCTCCTCACAACATCATTAGCCATAAGTGGCAACCGATCGCCCTTTGCCCACGTGATCTTAACAGTTTTTGCCAAATCTAGAATAGTGTGTTTATGACTAATACCGAAAATGTGAGCCACTCTCGTCTGAGAAGTCAGCCACAATTAGTAACCGCAACCGTAACCGCAATTTAAGCCACATTTTAAATCGCAACTTGTAAACGACAAATACTATATTTATATTGTGACTGTCGCAGGCCCCGCATTTCCCCCCTCTACCTTCTCATCCTCATTCTTTTGCCTTCTTGCTCATATAATTTGAAGCCTCGCCCTTCGTGTCTTACACATTTTCCTTATCATCTTCGCTCTTCCGTTTCCTGCTCACACAATTTGAACGTGGCTCTTTAATATAGCAAGCATCATGAAAATGGGCCCGGGAGTCTGAAGCGTTCATGAGGGGTATGCGACATAGGGAATGTGGGCATTTCTTTTTTGCCTAAGTCTTAAGGTGCTTGTTAATATGATTGAGTAGCGTGGACTTCGTCATCCATTGCTGCATCCTTTGTCACAGCTAGCTGAACTGGCAACTGATAACTGACTAAAATGAGCGGTCAAAGACTAGGGCTTTGGCAATCCCCCCAGAACTCATAGCTACGTAGGACCATTAGATAGTTTGATAATCTAATCGATCCCTTACATGGACTGTATGCTATATACCCTGTGCCAATTGTGAAGCCACAACAGCTTTGCAAAAGTCTCGCAATATAGCAAACCTCTTCTCGCCATACCTGAACATCTTAGCGACACATAGTGGTACTTCATGACTGAGTTGGCGGAAAAGTTTTATGAGCTCGATCTTGCCCGGTATCTTGACAGATTCCTAGGACACTTAGGCCGTAAAATACCACTCGTATCCCAAGGATAGAGGAGGTAGATTAAGTCATGTACCGAAACATCACACTGGTGGTACTATGATCTGTACTGTATGCAGTTAGTGTATAACAGAAGAAATAGATTAATATATTTGCGGTTTTAGAGACCTATCGTCTTTAAGCCAGATCATGTTTTCTTGTCCAAGTATTCATATGATGAACTTTCCAAACCAAATATCCATTTGTGCATGTCCAGCATTCACTATGTACCAACAGCACCCCGAGAGGCACCTATTGTATGTTGTTCGTTATGAGCCAACAATCAACGCAGTAATGACCGCCATTAACGTCACTAGGCCCATCTCTCTATAACTCGCTTTAGCACCTATAGCCGCATCGTCGAAAGGCAGTCCTTGGAGGTCAAACGTCATATTCTGCTTAACAGTCGAGTTGAGGCACTGCCCGTCTGCAAAATCAAGGCCAGTCAGGTCATCTGGCACATTAAAAAACATGTACTTCTCCGGATCCATGTCTTTAAAGCCCTTGGTATTATAAGGAAACTTGTCATCCGAGTCCGTTGAGGACGTGTTCCGGAGCCAGATGCACTGCACTTGGTTCGGGAACTCGCCGACGAGCGCGGGGTAATCGGACATAACGTCTGAGTTGCTTGTATCAGCGACTAAGACAAATTTCCGCTGTGGAAAGGTTTCAAAAACGCGTTGGAGCAGGAACTTTCGAACCGAGAGTGTTGCCGAAACGTCACTGAAATTCAGAGGACGCGTGTCAAAGGAGCCGAGAGGGTAAGTCGTGAAAATGTAGTCCATGTAGTTTGGAGTGACTTGCTCAGGGGTGGTGGTAAGGTAGTGAAAATGTAAGTCCGGGACCGCAGATGCCCATTTGGCGTAATGAGCCGGCATGTTTAACCAAGATGTGAATGGGCGGGCGAAGGAGTTGAGCAAGCCTTCGGCGGGTTTGTAGATCTTAGTAACACGCAAGATATCATCAATGTCTGAAATGACAGTGAAGCCGGTGGGGGGCACGAGGTACCCCGTCGCATTTCCTCCTGTTGCATTCAGAGCATAGTAGTTGAGAACTTGGATTGAAGTCGTATCATTACCAGCGAGGAGATGTGACCCATCAGTCCCAGTTGTGTTCTTCAGCGCAATAAATTGCGCGAAGTCGCCTTCGTCTGTGGTCGACACGCTTACGAGCATGGATAGTCTAGCGTCAACGTACCTACATCAAGGACGACAGAAGGAGGCGGAAGAGCTGTTTGTACGAGTGATTGACATGAGGAAGAGAGTGCTAGGGCAGGAACATCTAGACATGTTGACTAGCATGGGCAATCTAGCGTTGACGTACTGCATTCAAGGGTGATGGAAGGAGGCAGAAGAGCTGTCTATGCGAGTGATTAAGACGAGGAAGAGAGTGCTTAGGCAGGAGCATCTAGAGACGCTAACTAGCATGTCTAATATAGCGTTAATATGTAGGCGTTAAGGACGATGGAGGGAGGCAGAAAAGCTGTCTATGTAAGCGTTCGAGACAAGTTTGTGGGTATTAGGGCAGGAGCATCCTAAGACGCTAACCTACATGAATAACCTTGCCTTAATATGGAAGAATCAGAATCGGGATGTAGAGGCTCTAGAGTTATTATCTTCTTGTCTTGAAATATTAACAAGGAAATTAGGCACAAATCATCCTAACACTCTAACATGTACTCAGACATACAATACCTGGAAAGCAAAAAATCACAGCGCATGTCAGGTCATGTGACGAACGAACTCTCTGTTTTAGTAGTAGTGGAATCCATAAGATCCTAGAATAATCGCTAACTCACGAGTGTATTATTTCAACTTGAATAAAGTGATATACTTGTATGTGCCTGTGTCGACACGTGCGCTATAGCTGCTCACGTGCCCCTTTCTTACCTTTCGAATGGCAGTGTTGCCAGTAAACAGCAGTCGCTACGACGAAGGCCTGCTCTGTGAGTTTTGGCGTTTCGCCCTTTTTTTTCACTGCCATCTTCCACTCAAATGTATATCATATACAACATGCATAATATTTTACTCCTATCCCAGTCGCAAAACCCGACAAAATCCGATTTCGTTCGATTGCTTATTAGTCTACGTTTGTTGCTGACTTGGATCATCATACGCGCCCTGCAAAGGACACAGCCTAATCAGCCACAATTACCTTGCCAGTCTGATGATGGAGAAATGAGAGGACAAAGTTCCATAACCAAGTATTTTGTATGATGCAGCACGGAGAGATTCAAGATGGCCGCTCCGGAGAACCTGAAGCCCACTCCACGGATAGAATAGACCAAGGAGAACCTCATCTATCCCGTCTTGGGTCTTTAGTGTAGTATCGAGAATGTCAGCGTCCTTCTCTGACATGGAAGTGAAACTACCACATAGAGAGGGAGTCTTCAACAATTTTAAGGAACTGACAGAGACCTGGATATGAGTCATATGTAACGGATGAGAAAGATCAAATGGAAAGAGGAAGGCTCGATTCTTAGCACTTTTGAACGTCTGCATGGAGATCTAGGAAGCGTATTCGTAGAAACATAAATGAGCAAGCCTGGCGCCTCGGTGCTCGTAGTTCTCGTATATTGACGTGCGGCGGGTACAGCCATCAAAGTTAACATACTGATTTGCGGACACTGCCACGTCCCCATCGCTAGTCTCGTCAAGCAGGCTGTTCAGAACTTGGTTCTTCTCCCTTTTTTCCTCGTCTCATAATCCTCCGTTTGTCCATTCACTATCTGCTATTTTCACCTAGCCCGCCATATACGCAACAGTTTTCGTCTTATTGCTCCTTCTCTCATAATATCTATATCTGCTATCGTTGAATAGGGGCAGCGTCACGCTTAATATGTCTCAACCGCCCCTCAAAGTCCTTCTTTTCGCTCTTAGCGAAAATGGAAACTTCAATCCCTCCCGCCGCTCACGAGCGGTAACTCGCGGCTGCGAAGTGCACGTTTCCTCCTTCGATGAGGGCCACGACAATGGGTCCGGCCCTCGAGCACGAGTCTCTCAGCTCAACAATGGTGATAACGGCCTACCACAACGTCAACCTCTACGTCGGGTTTGCCGGTGAAGTTTCATGCCATATCTGGCTATTCCATAGGCACTGGCTTTGCCAAACATCCTGATGGCGGCTCCTTCCAGGATTTCGATCACGGCCACCAAACAGTATATTTCTCCCGTTACCAGGGCTCCGGACTCTAATGTGTTGGATGACGCCAGCCGAGTACAAGAACACCCCAATTCCATCGGCCCCATTTAGTCCCTTGCCTACACAAATTCATGTAAAGTGTCATAGCGCCATCTAAGCTCAGTGGGTTCCCTTAAGATCAACTTGGCAGGTGTGGAAAGCGGGACGGTAACATTCAGCATTAGGAGGACGGATTTGAGCTAATGGAAGACGGGTGCGCAGAAGTGGGTAACGCCCACCGGGAAGTTCAATATTTCGGTTGGCGCGAGCTCGAGGAGCCTGACGTTGACGGGAACCATGTAAGCTTCGCACAACCGCTGTTATTTTGAAGTTGCCCCAGTGGCTGTCAACTGTCACTTTGCTGCTGAGCTACGTATCACAAAGCAAAAATAGTTATCTGGGATATCTCTTAGCTCCCGGATTATAATGTATACCCATAACTACCATGAACTGACTGGAGGGCACCTGAACCCGCCAAACAGTCAACCTGTCAAGCACGGGCGAGTCCGATGATGAGAGCTCCCATCGTGGTTTGAGCTTCTTGTCCTAACAACAAACCTAATCAACCAACACCAAAACATGAACACCAACAGTTACACCCCAAGTCACCGTTCAGCCATGGATAATTTCAGGCCCTAGCGCCACTTATCCTACCTCTCAAAGCTTTTCTGTACTTGAAGAAGACCTAAGGAACGGGGAGTTGTTAGTTGTTATCTTCGCTGCAATTCTGTATCCCGCCTTTCCCTAAACCTAAATCGCATTATAGCCGCTCCTACCTCTTAAAGCTTTGCTGTATTTAAAGAAGACCTAGGAAACGGGAAGTAGAAGAACAGATATAGAGGCAAACACTACACTAGCGTAGCTAACTCTAAGTGCTTTATACATCTAAATAGTAAAAAGAGGGAAGGCCCCTCTAAATGTATATCTTAAGATCCCGTTTGCTATAATAGCTACATATTCGTTGTTAGAAGATAAGCTATAGTTTCTATGTAGAATGTGTTCTTACTAGAAGCTCTAGTAGAGGAGCGATACACGTCTATTAAGTATGTAGTTAATAAGAGCTTGTTTTGTTAGTTAGAGGTAAAGCACAGTAAGTACTATAGAGCAAACTCATAAATATAGCTAACATTCTATAGCTAAACAGTATCCCTAACAAGATAGGTATAATCTAATGCACACTCTCTCTTACACTCTAGGTAAACCTTAGGCAAATTTAGCCTAGAAACCTATCTCTATACCTATAAGTAAGGCTTACTAAAATAAGCTAATGGGCATTAACAAACTTCCTAACATCACTGCGTACAGCCTATGCTCTAGCGCTAGTTTCCTATTCGTAGCATTTCTAGCTTTAGCATAGATGGTCTTATTAAAAGCGCTAAATACTACAATTGCTAACAAAACTCCTAGCAAGATGCTAATAAATGTAAGCCTAACCTCCCTAGCATTAAAATGGTACATAACAGCAAGAACATAGAAGTAGCTACTAAAGAAGCTGAAAATTATAGCGAAGGTAAACCCTATATAGATTAAGACGAAGGCTACGATTAGTTCTATAAACATTATGTATAAGGGTCGCATGACTACTATCTGTAGTTCTTTAAGGAATAACTCTATAGCGTTTACGTTTGATAGAGTATACTTGCCACCCTTTCTATAATGCTATTCGAGGATGTGTTTTTTTAAGGTTTTGCTTAGAAAAAATGCAAAGATAAAGAAGGGGACGCTAACGATTAAGACGATCTATGCTAACTAGCGCTAGTTGTTATCTTAGCTAGCGATTATATATACACCTACAATGTAGCCTAATAATAAAGTTAGTTAGTTGTCCCTAGTTAAAGGAAGTAGAGGAAAGAAACATACCTAAAACAGGCCTAAGGAATGGCCCTATGATGAATCTAAGAGATGCTAGCCCCCCTAAACAATGATTAGCAGAGAAGGTCATAAGGAAATTTAAATTTAAAGCATACTATGTGTGGATATATCCTACACATCTGCAATTATACCTTACACGTCATTAGTACAATTCACGTAAAATAGAGCAGAGTGTATAGACCTACTCTAATAGCAATAGCGCTAGATCTAAATACCCCTATAAGGAATCTACAAACAAGTAACGTCTAGAGATTTTGAGCTCTACTAGCTCCTCCTACAAATGCTAAAAGCATTCCCATTATGACTAGATATATAGGTTTGTAGCCTAGTAGTGCTAATAAGGGGGTAGATACTAAAGGACCTAGCGTAAGGGCGAAAGTATATAGTGCTAATCTAAGTGTAGCTACTAACTAGCTAACATGAAATTCCATCATTACAAGTGGAATACCTAGCACGTATGTAGATGTTATAAAGGTTCTATTAACTTCATTTTAGTAATTTTCATGCTATTGAATAGTATAGTGCTAGGGAAATGCGTACATGAGAAACGTAAATATCATAGGAAGAATGGTATTAAACAGTCGTTTCCCTAAAGACTAATTCTTTAGGTTTGCAATATCATCTAGCCCGTCCTAGTCTAATGATGTAACTTCACGAACATCCCCTTAGAACCTAGATTCCACATCGACGATTGAAGTTGCGAATTTGGCCATTATGATGGCCGTGGGATTGAGTGCTTCATCGTTTAGGTTCTGCATCAAGAGAATAACGGTTTTGAGTCCGCGTAGTAAAGACTCTGCAAAGGGGTCTAAAAATAAGGACCAGGTGATTATTTATTACTTGTACTAGGAAGAGTCTACATACATATACCCTGGTACTTACTTCGGACCAAGTCTCGCCCCTCCTAGGCCCTGTAACCGAGGCACCACCAAGGCACGGTTTGAAAACCAACATAAACATTGTGGAGTGGGCTCAATGACTCTATTTTGAATTTACCCTTCAGTCCCTCTATTGAGTCGTGAACAGCCTATTGAAGACAAAACGGCCCTTACATTTTTGACTTCACTACCCGCGGAGCAACTATACTTACAGGAGTATATGCACGCCAAGGTGATCAAATACTTGATCCCAACGATCATTACCGAAATGGTCCCTCCTCTCTCCAACACCATTCAGCGCGATCCAAGGGGTGCCAAAAGCTTTAAATTTTAGCCAAGATGAGGTAGTGGCCCTCGCAATCCAATTGCCACATGATTAAGCGGGTAGTTTCTTCTATTTAGTACTAAACCTTACTGCTCGCTGCAACGTTCTCCAAACCCGGCCCCTATCGTGCAACCCTAGATGGAATTATTCAGTAGTTTGCGGAGATTAATGTACCTATCAAAGGCGGCGTCGACAGTTGAGCCCTTGTTCACTAATCCTCCTGCTAACATTTCATTTAGACATTAAACGACGTAACATCTCAGGTGTTTGGTTCCCTGTATAATAGAAGCTCTCCAGGTCTAGAGATTGGGGAAACCTGCCAGCTATCTCGCTCTCTCGCCCGCGGTAACGTTATGTATGAAGCGGCAACCATACATAATCGCCAAGCCGCCACGGATGGGTCCCGCACTAAACCGAGGCTGATCACTAATCAGCACCGTCTCATCACAAACGTCTGGTTGTGTTGTCACGTCATTTAGGTACGGACTCATAACCTAGTAGTACATAAAAATAATTCAAAGTATAATCACGGAAACAACCGTGCGGTCCGTGCAGTGGTCGTCGTAGAGATTCCTTCACTATATTCCGTAACTAGAGCCGACCGAGGTGCTTAGAGTACCTGATCATATAATCTGCTAGAGACAAGACCTGCTGCCGAGGTGTTTAGTAATATACCCAAGGGTACTTCATGGGGTACTTGGCCATCTTTCTCTATCTCCATCTCCATCTCCATCTGCATCTCCACACTCCTCTCCTCCTCCTTCCCATCCCTATCCCCACCTTTCCCCTTCATCCTACAAACCGCTGCTATATGTACCTTCTGCCTTCTACCCATCTACCATCACCACCGTCCCAACCAAGGAAGGTCGATTTCATATGAGTCGAGCCCTATTCCTACCTTCCCCCGACTTTCATCACTTTTTCTACTCCCCGACCTCAGTCACCCACAGTCTCCCCACGATCCAAGAAGACCCTCTCTTTGCTTTTGTTTATACAATTCTGTATATTTGCTTGCTTTTAATTTCCTTAAACAAAGGAAGAAAAGAAACATTTCCATTCCACCAACTTGTGCTCTTAATTGTATATTCATTTATTATACAGAGATCGCCGATGGCCACCACGATATCTTCATAAAAAAGACTTGAGAAGAATCGAGATACTATCCCATCTACCCTAGCCAATTTGCTTCCATTTACAGAAAAAGCTGTATATAAGCTCACACGACATTTCATACGCCCACCGATCGATGCCTCACAGCTCCTCACCACAATAGTAATGACGCCTCCAACTACTTCCCTATACAGCTCCCCGCGCTCCCCCACATCGCATCTGCCGTCCCCCAAACGCATGGCCGATGTATCCAACACCACTGCCTCCAACCGCCCCGTCAAGCGCCGCGCCTCGAAAGCGTGCCAGTGCTGCCGCGCCCGAAAGGTCCGCTGCAACATCGTTGAGCATGGACCACCGTGTACAAACTGCCGCTTAGATGAGGTGCCTTGCATCGTCACCGAGAGCCGGAGGAGGAGGAAGTACGTTTCCCTTTTTATTTCTCCCGCCAGCCTGCCCCCACATGAGCAGAGCGTCTAGTGAGAAAATGCAACTAACACACCCTAGGAAGCACCCATGCGACAGTCTCAAGCCCACCGCGGAGGAGAGCGCAGATAGCCCCGCCCTAGCGGTGCATATGCACACGCACATGCAGCACCTGCATCAGCACTCCTTCTCAACCATTGAGGCGCTCGCGAACGGCAGCATGAACCCTATGGATATCTTAAATGGGAATAGGAATTTCTTCTACAAGGACCACTCCGTCAGTTCTGTCGACCAGGATGAGGAGATAGGAAATTTCCACCTGCTGCATGGTTTGTGTACGACTCACTTTTTACTCTCCCTTATTTCTCATTTTCCGCCTCTGAGAAGTTAGCTGACAACTACGAGACCACAACCAAATGTCCAACTTCGACCAGTCTGCCACCCCGGGTGTCTCCCCTCTCGAACCACCTACGTTCACAAACCTCGTCTCAGCCTTTGCAGCTGATCTTGCACCCGCCCCCTTTGTGCCCGCTAGCTCACTCCCCCCAGCCCCGATGTATCGATGCTTGAGCTCGAGGACTTTGAGACCGAAGAGTTCCCCTCACATATCCTCTCCTGTTGCAGGACACTTTGCAACTCGGCCCTCCTTACTAATCTCGCGCACCTGTGCATCGCTAAGGCTAAGCTCTGCCTCTGCATCTCCCACGTCCTTAGCGACGCGCAGTACTCGGTCCTCATCCGCAACAAGGGCCAGGCCATAGGCCAGGAGGGTTACACACGCAGTAGCGTCATGCTCTTCCCCATAAAACTCGACCAGACGGACAAAGTCCGCGATTGCGACTTAGAACTAGCCGAATGGCTCGTCTCCTCCCCGAACCCTGCCTCTACCACTCCCCCACCCCTACGGACGTAGACGCCAGCCAAGCCAGCCCCGTCGTCCAGCGCGCCCTCCTGCACATGTGCTACCACGCCACCCTCTCCGCCCTACACCGCCTCCAGGCCCTCCCTTCCGCCGAAATAGCCGCACAACCGCAATGCCGCGCCTGTGGGACACCTCGCGCGCTAGGTTCGCGAGGCCTCCTGCGAGATCACACGCGCTGCACAAGCACTCTTTCACCCCTAACTCGCGCGCTACCTCCCCCCTACTAGCGTCACCGTCCTGCTCCTAGTAATCATAATCCACCTCCTAGACATCAAGAGCCCTAGCAGCGGCACCCGCGACGAAGCCCGAAGGGGCTTCGCAACATGCATGGGTGTTCTCGACCTCCTACGCGACAACTACGACGCCGTAGACTTTGCGACCCAGCTCCTCGGTGCTGCTATGCGCAAAGCGGGTATTGCCGCAACGGAATGGGACTGCGGCGCCGAACGCTCGGGCGGGCCTGACTCCACCACCTGATTCCTCTACCGGGCTAATGGTGCTGGTGCACGGCCACCATCCGCGGGCTTCTGGCAGGGGAGTAATGGCACGCCTAATGGTATGGGGGTTGGTGAGGTTACGACCACGCCGGATGACGACGCGGACGCTGAGATGAAACTCGGTAATTGTGGGGGCGGTGGCGAGGAGGGTGTGTTCGAAGAGCAATTCGGCGCGCTGGTTGATTTCGGAGAGGGAGGTCCGGGAGCCGATGGGGCTGAGATGGTTGGGGGGATGCATGGGGAGAGTGGTGGGTTTATAATGGGTGGGATGGAGTTTGGCGGGTGGGGGGTGTAATGGTTGAGTGATTGGGTGATTTTGGATGGGTTATGGAGGGGTGGAGCTTAGGGTGTATAAAATTAGGGATTGGCGTTTTTTTAGGGGGTAGGGGAGGATGGGAGCATTTTTGGCTCTAGATGGGGGGGATAGAGATTTTAGGATACACAAAGAGAGAAATTGAGAATATGCAGACCAGAATTGGATGAATGAGCCTAACGGCTTATTCAATATTGGCGCTCCATGGCATCTGTCTTTTCAACATAAGTCAACAGGAAATTTTTTGGCTAACATGAATTGGGGGCATGCAACCAGTACCGACCTGGTTCACTGGTAGCATAAACCAGTTGCAATTGCGAATGAGAATGGCATTCAAACTTTTACTGGAACTTCCTAATACGATGCTGCAAATAGCGCTGGTTTAGGTACATCGACTAACCCGCCATACCTTGCCTTCTACACTGTTTGGTTTCCCGACACCACAGGAGCGACCTGGATCAAGTACGAGGGCAACCCAATCATATCGCAGGCACAAGAGGTGCCACATGATACAACCGGCGGTCTGGAGGCGCGAGATCCGAAAGTGTTTTTCTATGAACCAACGGGTGAATGGGTCATGATTCTCGCGCATGGAGGACAGGGCAAAGTATCCTTCTAGACGTCCACAGATGTAAAGCCCGGACTTGGAAGAGTGATTTTACTGCTGGCAATGTGACTGGACTTCCAGCTGATATTAAAGGGTGGGAGGTACCAGATTGTTTTAAGCTCCTAATCAAGGGTACTTCGCGAACGACATGGGCAATGTTGATTACTTAGGTCGTTGGGTCTCCCGCTGGCGGTAATGGAGTTTTTGGACTTACTGGATCTTTTGATGGGGCTTCCTTTATAGCGGATCCGGTTGATCAAGCGACTCTGTGGCTTGACTATGGACGTGATTTTGACGGCCCTTTGTCGTGGGAAGCCGTCCCCGAGTTAGATAGGCGGGGAATTATCGCTAGAGTTGACGAGGCCAAGAGTGTGGAAGTAAGCTTCGACTAACATCAAATCTATAATAGTAAAAGGAAAAGATACATAAACGTAACACAATAGCCAGGTTTTAGTTTGCTAGACCATGCGTGTCACGTCAGACGCCGTCAATAACTTTTTATATATCAGCGCTATACCCCATCGTCCGAGTCTGCTGCTCATGTCGCCTTCAGGTATCGGCCGCCGTCGCAGGTCGCCATAGCCATAGTTTGAATTCTTCTGCACTAAGATCCTTCGGAATCTTCTTCATTGACTGCTTCCATCTACGCGAGTAGCCGAAGCTCATATGGTTCGCTGGGTTTGTTATGAAAGTCTTCATCTTCTGCATACCTGAACTGTCCTCCGCCTCCAAGTAAAGCCTCTTTTCATAGGCCATTCGTGCAAATGAGCTTGCGCGTGCTTCGTGGCCATGCGTGCTGCTAGCATCGTAGTGTCTTCGCTTTCCAGCACGTCGTTCGATCAGTGTGGTAGAGCCTAGCCCTTGGTGGGCCGCGTTATCGGCGTCCCGTAGAGGGTCCGGTACCAGATTAGCCGTCGTGGCGCGCTGCAGCAGGCGGTGGCCGCTCTGCCATGCCAAGGCGACGTTCCGATTCGCTCTGGCCCCGACGTCGTCGAACCGATTGAACGGCTTGTGCAGCTCTTGGACGTGCTTCTCGGTAATACCAATAGTCAACTGCGAATTCGCCGGCAGGCCCCAAACCTCTGTAGTAGCCTTCCTTAAGATGGCTGTCAGGCAGGAGGCACCCCAGGGCTAGTCGAGGTCGCGGCCGGATCGGAAGAGGAGGCAGGTAGGTACCACTTCTTCGAAGTAGCTGTCCCGCTCCTACTGCAGCATATCGAGAAACGGCCGGATGTAGACAAGATACTTATACATAATGTAGCCAAGCCGCGTAGGGAGGAAGCGTACCACATAGAACCCACGGTTGTTAGAGCGCCTAGCCTTGTAGTGCTAGGTGAGGTAGACCACAAACCTATTCCAGAGGTAGATTATATGCGTAGTAGAAGGGCCGTTTTGGATCTCGAGCCCTAAGAGAGCAGGCGCACAAGGTGCCTAGCCTCTAGAGGTGTGTAGTCCACCTAGAAGCATCTCCTCTAGGATTTCTGCTGTTTCACGATACGAAAAGATAGCCTTCTAGTCCCACTAGCCCTAATAAGACTGCTCGTTATAGCGAGTGGTACAGGCCTTTGTCAAGAGGTCAAGGTAGGCGTCAACGAGCCTGTTGTTAGGTTGCTTTATAAAGGAGAAGCCGCTCTGCGTGTTCCCGAGGTTGTCTGGTTGTCATTCACGTTAGATAGGTTGGCGATGGGATCGAGGTCGTACATCAGCTCTACGCAGAGTTTTGCAGCCTTTACGGTAAAGTACTTTACTAGGCAACGGAACTTATACATCGTTACGTAGAATTTGTCTCTGTAGAACACAGTCTCCCCATCGTTGCTCTAGCGGAGGAGGAAGGCAAGGGCATCCTCCTGAGCGACAACGGGTCTAAAGTCCTAGAGACTCTGGAACTCCTCTAGAGGGACTATGAGCCTATGATCATGTACTGTAGCCGGACGACATCAAGTCGCTTATATTGCTATAGCTGCGATCGCTAGGGCACCCTAAGGTAGGGGTAGGCCCTAAGGGGCAGGGCGTACTTAAGAAAGAGGAGCCGCTAAACGTAGATCAGGCTAGAGAGGCACAGGGTGTACTTCGTTACGGATAGGAAGTTCTGGCCGTCTAAGAAGAAGCTAAGAACGCCGCTAAAGTACACAAGTAGACTCGAGCTTAGCTACTCATCGACAAACTGCGCTAAATGTCATACCTAGCTTCAAGAGCAGCTTAAGGAGTCGACTAGCTGGACTAGCGGGGCTTTCTAATATATCTTCTCTACTAGTGCCTCTGAACTCCTCCTGCTCCTCCTACTCCTGTGTAACGCTAGGTCTTAAACTTATAAGACTCATAGAGGTTTCGTTACGTAAGGTTTACTTAACAGAGGAGGCAGGGGATCAGACACAAAGGCTTTCGTAAAACACGTTACTAGTATATAACAAATACTGTATCGAGTTGAGCACGAAGCTCCTATCTAAGAACTGACTATCTACTTATATAGTGGCGTCGTGCCAAATGGATCTTGTCCGCTACTCAGACGATCCCTAGGTGATACCTAGACGCTCCTTATACGATCCTGGATCCTTCGAGTATCGGGATCACGTGGTCTTGGTTCTTATAACCTCCCTGCGACCAATGACTGTGGTTTCCCATATGCAGCTTCTCAGCCAATCCCTCGTCTGGCGCTAATGGTGGGGTGAGCCGTAACATCCTGCTCCTCCTGCTCCTACTCCTCCCATACTCTACTACCACAGTCATCGTCCTCGTCCCACGCTTTGTCTTCCATCCCTCCTTCTTCATCTTCCTCGTTTTCCTCGCCCTCCTCGACATCTTCGTAATATTCTTTGCCTCCGCCTTCGCCTTCGCCTTCGCTGTCCTCCTATCCGTTATCTAAATGATCGCCCTCGTCTCTCTCATCCTCTCCCTTCGGCAGAGAAGCCAAGCACCAGTCAAGATCACCGTCTTCCCAGGCCTCTTGTTCCCAGATCGCCTAGAGCTGAGATAGCTCACTCTTCCTAAAGCGGATCTTTAGCAGCTGCTGCCGCGCGTCCGGCGGCATACGGAATGCTCAGAAGGCAAAGGCGATGAAGCGCTGGAAGTAGCGGCGGTACTTCGTCTTGCTTGCCGGAAGGCTAACTAGAGCGAAGGGCTTTGGGTAGCAGGTCTGGGGCTTGGTGCTCCGGAGCCAGCAGAGAAGGTTGCGAGTCGTGTGCAGCATGGTCTCCTCGCAGCGGTCTAGCACCCTTATGACAGTAGCCCTGAAATTCTTTACCTTTTATAGTAGTAGCCTTGGAATTCTTTACCTTTTTATAGTAGCCCTGGAATTCCTTAGCTTTTATAGTAGTAGCCCCCAAATTCTTCACCTTTTATAGTAGAATCTGCCGCCCACGACAATAGCATATGCTTGGCTGATATCCATAATAAATGAGCGAGGGGGATGAAATCTTTGAATGACTCGCTTCCTCTGATTTCCGGCGCAACAGCATTACGATTCCCTCATTTTCGGCCTTCGAGTATCGAGATGATGGCATCCAACAGGTTTTTCAAGAGTTCTAGTCTAGCAATAGTCGTACGAGTGAGATCGCTTTGATTTATAAAACTAAACCTTCAAGTATATGATTCATTCCTCAATTATTCTTGCCTGTTCCTCTCTATCCATCCAAACAAGCTTCAAAAAAACCATATATATTTTCATTTATTTGTCTGCTACACATCACCTCCTGCTCTTGAAGTTGAACAAAACACCACTTCTACAATTTACTTTTACTAACCAACTCCTCCACCTTTGCAAACTGGTAATAAAAGGCTAAAGATTCCGGATTTACGAGTGTACCGCTTGGTTTTATGATCTTGCCTGAGACGATTTGCTTTACTGGGAGTTCGACTTTTTTGAGGTTGACTGTTGTCTGTTTTGAAGTATCATTAGTAGTGGGTTTTATTATAAAGAGGTATTGCTGAAAGACGCTTGAGATTGGAGGTTGTGGTATGGGAGAGGGAGGAGATGGATAGCGGAGGAGCTAGGGGGCGAAAGGGGAACTCATAAATGGTAGGCAACCAAAATGAAGGGTAAAATTTATGATAGTGCTCGAGGGTGCAAGAGAGAAGTGGCAACTTACGGGTATTTCAGGAGTTTCGAAAATGTACTTCGGGACGTGGCGAGCGCTTAGTTCTTTTTTGATAGCGACTCTGATGTCGTTGATGAGTTTAGGTGTGAACTGATTTCCTGGCTTCATGAGTACGAAAAGGATTACGGATTCGTCTGCGTCATGGGGACGCCGTTGCCCGACGCAAAGGGAGTCGCTGATTTGAGGGAAGGAGTTGTCGAGGACGGAGTAGATTTCTGCGGAGCCAAACCGAATCTGGTGGTCGATCGTTATGTTAACACAATCCTCGTTCACAGGCTCATGGCAAAGAGGCAATACTTACACCACTAGGGTTCAACACCCCATCCGCCCTCCCCAAGAACACCACATTCTTTGTCTCCGGGTGTATCATCACAAAATCACCCTGGGTCCAGACGTTGTCGTATTTCTCGAAGTAGGCACCGAAATACCGTTCGCCGCTGTCGTCATTCCAGAAGTAGATAGGCATGTTGGGGAACGCTGCGGGAGCGACAAGCTCGCCAGGTGTGCCGTGTTCGACGGGCGCGCCGGCGATGCCTTTCCCACCTTCAATTAGGGAGTCGTAGACGGTGACTGGGGTGCCGAGACTGGGACCCTGGGTACCTCCTACATACACTGGTGTTAGGGGGTTTTCTTGGCCAAAGCACCCAGCCTTTTACTTCCTGTTAGCCAGCCAGCAAGACGCATGATTATGGTTGAACTTACGATATCTGTGCCTCCCGAGATATTTGCCAGTTGGACGTGCTTGGGAAAACCCACGTCATAAAACCATTCAAACAGCTGATCTGAAAGAACCATGCCTGTAGATGTCACGGATTTCAGGTTCGAAAGATCGGTGACCTCTTGAGGCACAACGCCATTCCTCTGTAACTCATTCATCCACCTCGGGCTCGTGCCCAACATCGTGACTTTTTGCTCCCCGACCAACTCAATAAAGGCCGTTAGACTGTGTTTTCCACCTTTCCCAATGAAAGGACTGCCATCATACAGTAATACTCTAGAGCCTGGGAGCAGAGAGGCAATGGTAGAGTAATACATGATCCAGCCTGTAGTGGTGTATTGCAGGATCGTGGATGAAGAGTCGAGATCGCGGTGTAGTTTCCCTTCTTTGGCGACGGACAGGAGAGAGCCTCCTATGCGGTGGACGATGCATTTGGGCGTGCCAGTAGTGCCAGAGGAGTAGGCGATATAGAACGGGTCGTTGAAAGATGTTGGTTCGAACTCTGGAGTTGAGGAGGGTGAGGATTTGGAGAGGAAAGTTACGAGGGTTTGGGTGCGTGGGACGTTGCTGATATCTGCTGGTTGAGAGAAGCGGGGAATAGAGACCATTCCATTGAACTCTTGGACATCTTTCATTCCGTGGGAGATTTCAGACATCTTTTGGCGGAGATCGATGTGTTTGCTATTATAGACTGCGGAATCGTCCATGAAGATGTACTGCAGTGTGTCAACCAAGAACAACCTTGTGGATGAGGGGAAATACCTTCGGCGTGACCTGCAATGCTCTCTGCAACACCCCCTTAACGCCCATATCCGTCGAACTGCTACTGAACAATCCGCCGAGAGTAGTCGCAGCCAGGCACACCTTCAGCGTGTCCACCGAATTGCTCGCAACAACCACGACCCTATCCCCCTTCCGTACTCCCCTTTCCCTCATTGCCTGCGCCAAATGCGCAACCTCTCTCCGTAATTGTCCCCAGCTCACATCCCTAACCTCAGTCCCCCCTTCACGAACTCCCGTCACAGCAATTTTATCATCTTCCTTCCCAACTGTTCCCCTCTCGGAAGTCGGTCTTCCTGGCATCCGGGAATATAGGATATTTTCGGCGAAATTCATGTGTAAGCCTTCAAACCATTTTGGGATGGAGTCTATGCGCGCAGATTCGTCGACGACGCGGGTATAGGTGCCGCTGTAGAGGAGGTCAGAGGAGTTGAGCATTTGGGCCCAGAAGTGAGAGCGGTGGTTTATGGAGAATTGGTAGAGGTCCCAAAATGTATATAGGTTAAATATTAGCATCGGATAAAGACGGCAGAAGACGAAAGTACCATTAACTGTAAGTTGTGATTTTTGTTGACTGCTTGCATGAATTTGTACATTTCTGTATTCTTGGGATTGGGATGCTCCCAGAGCTTTCTGGGGATGGTGACTGAATCCATTTTGGGACAATGCAGAGGATATGACAAGTTAAATGACGATATGAGAGGTTCTCTATATATGAAAGACACCTTATAAGACACAGAAGCAAGGGGAGTGATGGAGGTTGGAAGCTTATGAATCCACTGCGGATATCGACCTATGGGATGCAAGAACGGAAAATGTGGGTTCGGCTATTGGAGGAACCGGGGGATCGACCTCGGACCGTCAGGACAAGCAAGTCGGGCGTGATTATAAAACGACAAACTTCCACCTAATTTCCGGCATGTCACTATGTCTCAGGCAAATTGATTGTTCCGTCTCGACAGCTGGTCTGATGACACTGTCCGGCCGAGGTATGACGAAATTTAAATAGAACCCTTTAGGCCTGATAGATAACAAGACTTAAGAAATACACACTTTGATCCAACCAGACCCACAGTCTAGGATGATTCTGAGTATGTTTAGTAATCCGTAAAATGCGATTATTCTTTGCTGCGGGGTTTCTTAAGTGGCTTGGCGATGATTTAAGTTTCCCCGGACTGATTACAATACTTGTTCTACAGACGTAAAAAGCCGGAGAAGCAGACCAGGTTGTATCCACTAGGGTCCAATCAATCTTCAGATATTACCTGACTACGAGCACTCCTAGTTGCTGTATTTTAACATTGCTGAGCGGTACTTTAAGTGTTCACGGGATGATTACAATTCATGTGCTAACTACGGGCATAAGCGTCGGGCAAACTCCGATCACCTTCAATGCTCAGATAATATACAAACGTGGTTTATTACCGAGTTGATCACTTTTTTTTACATATAAAAAAAGTCTGTGCGTAACAGTGTACTTCTTCGTAAAACCTAAACTATCAACCAGTTTCTCCCGGCCGGATGCCTTTCCGGAAGGGGATTGCGGGCCATCGAGGGGCATTAATCGTGTTCCAGATCGAGAAGTTTTGTGTGCGATAGCGGCGGGTGGACTGGACCTCGGCTGCGTACAGTGGGATCTTTGCATTGCCAACAAAACAAAATCATCCATTTGTACGCTATCTTCGGAGGCTCTTCCACATCCACAATCCTGTTACAAACTGACCACCCTCCCAATCTGCGAAATAATGCACTTCGCACATAGACCGGAAACCCAGACGCGAGGCCTGGTGTGGGTTGGCCATCAGAAGAGTTTGAACCGCAGCGCGTCATAGTCCGCTTGCGTCGATTCTCCTACCTAAGTCTGTACCACTTGTATTATCTCCGGCTCTTACGCCCGTAGCATAACAAGAATTGTAATCAGTCCGGGCAAACTTAAATCTTCGCTAGGGAAACCCCGCGGTGGGGAGATGCGTCGTAATCAGTAATCATTGTAAAATCTAGTTTGAGAAGGCGGGGTCAAATTTCTGTGCTCGAGTCTTTCTATAAATAAGGCCATCAGAACCAATAAGTCTATTTACCATATTGGAATCAAGGCTCGAATTAATCAACTCATTATGCCCCGCGAAAACATCGAATTCAAGACTCGAGATGGAGTCATCCTCCGGGGCTGGTTTTACACTCCTGAGACGGCAACCCCAAGTTCCGTCCCCCTTCCGTGTATCATAATGTCTCACGGTTTTTCTTGTGTAAAGGAAATGGGCCTCGATCGCTTTGCTAGCTACTTTGTTGCAAAATTGTCTGTTTCTTGCGTCGTATACGACCACCGGGGCTTCGGTGCCAGCGACACTGGAGACGGACAGCCACGTCAAGAGATAGTACCTACACAACAAACCGATGACATGTCGGATGCTATTTCATACGCTCAGTCTCGAAGAGACGTTGATCTGCAGAAGATTGCCCTATGGGGTAGTTCTTTTAGCGGTGGCCATGTTCTGTCAGTGGCTGCTGTGGACCGAAGAGTCAAAGCTGTGTTGAGCCAGATTCCATTCATCAGTGGGCCCCGTGCTTTCGCCATGAATCCCCCAGAGACCATAAACCTGTTGAATGATCTTTTTTCTCAAGGTACCAGAAACCATTTCCGACCCATTATTCTTTCTCATTTGAGCTCGGTTTAATATTTTCTCTTAGATCGCCAGGGTAGAGCAGAAGGCAAGACGCCAGTTGTAATTCCAAGCGTGTCCTCGGACAAGTCCGCATTATGTGTCATGCCCACTCGCGACAGCTACGAATATTTTACCGCCTGGGCCAAAAAGGCACCATTTAAAAACGAGGTCACCTTGAGGAGGTTTGCTTCCCATACCAGTTAATGGACATTGCATAAAGCTGACACGTCAATGAAGCCTCGAGCTTACAAGTCGTTACGAGCCATATGATTTTGTCCCTCGAATTTCACCTACTCCGCTACTGATAACTGTGGGATCCGAGGACGTTGTGAACCCAGCAGAATTTGCGCTAGATGCGTTCAAGCAGGCACGGGATCCAAAGGAACTTCACATCTTGGAGGGCTGTGGGCATTTCGACCCTTACGATGGGGAATTGTTCAAGAAAAATATAGAGAAACAAGTGGACTTCTTAGAGCGTATGTTTCTCGCGTAGGCAGATGGCAGCAGTTCTTGCATTCTCGGCATGTTATGTAAGCAATGACAAATGTACCACAAAAGCCTATCGTTTCCGACATGTCTTCACTCACTTTCATCCCAGTCAATCCATATATCTGGTTTCTTGTTATAGGCGCATATGAGCACAAAATTAACTTGACTTTAAGAATTATTAACTTATTGTCATGTTTCCTCGTCCTAAATTATGTCCAAACACTCATGGGTTTAGCGAATATCGACTAAGTAATTAGTAGCGTCCTCCCTATGGACAGGTCATAGGACGAACGTTTGGGCATTCGGGCGCGGTCCTAACGATAAGCAAGCAAAATTACAGGGATACGTGTGCAATGCATCTGTTGACTTTTGGATTAACGGACATCGACCTCAACAGCAAAGCTTTTTAAAAGTGATAATTATGTATGTTTAATCTGATTTTACCTATAACATAATCCGCCACTTCTATAGAGCACACGCTTCTTAGAACACAGCCTAGTTATTTTAGCTTCTATGTAGTAGAGACCTCCTCTAGTGCGTGGACCTTCATCTTAGCCTTAGACGGCTCCTGCATTCCGTTTTCCTCCCAGGGTAGCGGCTTGTTTGCAGCAAACCATATCTTCTCTGACTGGCTACCAAATGGCGGTGCATATAACCCATTGACCTTCCATAGCTGACGCTCTGTCTCGTCAATGTGGTATTCCCAGTTGTATCCTTTCTCCTCAATGTGAGGTTTAAGTATACCATCAATTGCTGAAGTCCAATTCGCATATAGATTTGGGTCTTCCATTCGAATAGCGATTTGGTCGATAACAATCCGAATGAAAGGTGTTTCAGTTTTCTGCTCCCCGCCAACGTACAGATTTACATCTGAGACCTCCGTGAAGACAACGACAACATAGAAAGCAGGTAGACCGAGATTTGTATAAAGTTTGGTGATGTCTTGTGACAGAGACCTTTTGGACATCTCATCGCCAAAGGCATGCTTAGGGTGGTGAATAACCCAATAAGGCATTGTTCTTGAAGTAGTTAAGTGATTGTGGACGTGAGTTATTCGAGAACAAGAGTACTGAATCGCGTGACGATGAGTTTTGGATAGGCTTTTGCTACAGGTTTGCAGACGTCTCCTTTAATATATACGCCCCGGTAACCTCGGTCGGATGTTATCAAAATGATTACTCTCGTGCATGAAAGGAGCTATGCTTGAATCTTCTACTCTGACAAGGTATCACAATATGTGGCGTTAAGTGCACCTATTGCAATTCACTCTGTGACACTTCAGGGTTCATAGACTATACCTTTCTTCTTGTCAAGTTCGTCTTGACTGAATAGGGATAGTAAACTGCCACCCATCCCGGACAAAAATTCCGAGGTAAAACTGATACATGCGGGGTAAACTAATGGATGCGGGGTAAAGAGACATGGGTTGATTGGCAGGGTTTGTGTCTGTTATGTTAGCTTATAATTCAACCCCCACCCTTACCTCCGTATATGGCATTAGAGGGTCCGTAGGACTAAGTGCGAAAGCCGAGGCGATTACTATTCAACACCGTTTTGAATGTTCACTGCTAGAACAAAGTAATCTTTACTTTGTGGGGTAATAGTACCGGAGAAGGGTTCAGTGCAATATATTCGACAGACGGAGCTCTAGCGCCTGTGCCACGGACTACCCCCGTGTTTTATGTTGACTTGCGGCCGTATGATAGATGCGGAAAATTTGAAGTAGTAGTGAGAAGAATAACTTGCTCTAAATCCGGATTTTAAGAGCTGCGTGCCCGAGATGCGAGCATTTTGCCAATTGAATATTAATAATCGGCTTGGTTCTGAGACGTACTTGGAATTGCCGACCCGTTGAATAGTGGTCAAAGGTGGAGACGCGCGCCAAGGGCGGGATACCTCCTGTACCATTGAATACGACTACAGTCTTTGTTACGGACATTGTGGGGCCTGGTATTCACTACATTCTGCAACCTGATTGTCTCTTGCCTCTCAACGTAACAATTCATGATGAACGTAGTGCATGAAGCAAGCTCTTCCCATAGCTCTATTGCCAGTCGATACGCTGGCGTCGGGTTCTTACAAGCCCAATAGGGTATGTAGGTACAACTTTTTGGCAGGATGAAAAGGAACGGAGAATATTAGGGTGACTGCCGGTTAAAAGTGCTTTCGAATTGTAGTGGCAGAGACCTTTGATGACTGAACATTTCAAACCCAAATTTTGAACTAGCATCACGTGCACCTTTCTACCAAGGTCTCGATACCAACAGAACTTGGGATAAAGATTACTGATACGATGCGGAGTTGAAAATACACCAAAATGCCCCAGCTGAATAATACAGCTAACAGGGTTTCAAAAAAATAACAGACAACAATGTTTGAGGCAGTGTTCAACTTCTTTCTCTCTCAGTTGGGATCGTGCTTAAAGCAATTTGCTTCCGCACTTCTACACCACTCAACCACTTCTGCCGCAACATCAAGTACAAGCTCAGAATTATCGAATTAAGCAAGAATCATGGCTCCTCAAATCCAAAAGGCTCTTATCGTCACTGAGATTGGAAAGCCTCTCCAACTCGTCACCGACCATCCAGTGCCCAAACCTGGACCAGATCAAGTCCTCATGAAGGTCAGCTTAACTTATTCCATGTTTTAAGTCTTATTGACGCACCCTTCGAGGTACATGTGGCCGGGATCAATCCACACGACCAGAAAGCACGAGATGGCGGGCTATTTATTGCCGAGAACCTTCCCGCGGTTCTCACAAACGATACTGTCGGTACGGTGGTGGCACTCGGGCCCGGCGTGACTAAGTATGAGATTGGGGATCGAGTACTCTCGCAGTCGGGTCTCTCCGGAGCGAATTATCCTCAAATGGGATTGCAAGAATACGCTATCAATGATATAGGGGCTGGTTTCAAAATCCCCGACAACGTGAGCGATGACGAGGCAGCCACCCTGCCTACCAATATTATTGCTCCACTCATCGGTCTCTTTAATAGCGGCAATGGACTTGGGATACCAGCACCTTGGTCGGTGGAGGCTAAGACCTTTGACTATGCGAGTACGACAGTGTTGATTGTCGGTGGTGGCAGCAGCAGCGGCAAATTTGGAGTGCAATTAGCAAAGCTAGCTGGTATTGGTACGATCGTCGTTGTGGGAGGAGCCGAAGCAGAATTGAAAGGCCACGGCGCGACACATGTCCTGGATCGACATGGGAAATTTAGTGAAGTTCTTGAACGGATTCGGGCTGTGGTTAGCGACGATCTCCAATACGCCTTTGACGCGGTCAACCCCCCCACGGGCCAGATTCTGGCTCTCAACGCCTTGTCAAGCACAAAGAAAGGGAAATTGGCAAGATTAGTGCCTATGGGGCCTGTGGACGAAAGTAAGGTGGTCGGGAAAAAGGCAGGGTTCGAAGTGATCGATGTTATGGGATCTTCTCAGCTCAACCCTCAGCTCGCATATCCCTTCTGGGAGCGCGTACCAGAATTTTTGTCCAGTCGCAAGATTAAGCCGTTGAAGTTCGTTGTGAAGAATGGCCTGACACCCGAAAACGCGAATGAGGTTCTAGATGCGTACAGGGATGATAAGCGTGTTGTGAAGACTCATATTCACTTCTAAGCGACGTAAATGGCTTTACTCGCAGTGAGTCTATAGTTGTTGACGAGAGCTCTGAGTACTCATGCATTTATTGGGAGAAGTGGCAAACAAACTTTAGAACGTAGCTATCACAGGCATAACCCTAATATATGAGACAGATGCTTCCTTGGCCTTCGTACCTTCTTATATCATCATGATTTCAAAATCCTAATAATATGCTTCTATTGAGGTTTTATAGTAGCAACTTTTAGAATTTATTTCTCCTCTTCAGTACTTTAATTCACAGGTTAATATGGTACAAGACTTCCGAGGCTTGGCCTATCTGATCCGAGGTATTCAGTATAATTAGTTCGATACCAGTAAAGCTCAGGCTTGAGCACGTGCACACTGTGGCTGTGCGCCTAAAATCGATACACAAGAAATTTAAGACAAAAAGAATTAAGCGTTAACTTATTTAATAATCTTCAAATAATTGTGAGAATTTTAGAAGTTTGAAGCCAGTAAGCGATTGTCGGAGACTCGATTTTGTTGGGGTGGGGTCGCTAAAAACACAGACTAAGGGCGGTAGGCTCGTAAGACGTAAGGCCTACGAAACTACAGTACTATGTTGTGCTTGTTGCCTTACGTATATAGTTACGAGTCTCCCTTACTTCTTAACTCTTAGATTATTCCTCCTTGTGATATGACGAGTTTCCTTTGGTGTTGAGTAACGACGCAACCCATGACATTTATACCACAGCAGCGACTTACTACCCTCTTTCCCTGGCCCGGCGAAGGCCGTTTGTGCCATGGTGGGCCACCCGAATAGTACTGATCGTTCTGCGGAAGAAATTACTTTGGCTTCAATAGCCTACAACGATACAGCCAACAAGTACTGCTTCAGCAATCGCAGGGTTTGTGGCAATAAAACTTCTGATTGATCACTTTCCTTCGTAACAATAACCCCGCAGAATCCATCGTCTGGTGAGACATTCCCATGCTAGATTTCATTCTAGCAAGATAGCGGACCGATAAATTCATATAAGAACGTGTGGAGCCTGCCACGTCGAGTATTACAAATCAACAATTATGATCATTTGTACGGAGGTGCGGGCAACATTAATACTGCCCACACAAAAGTGTGGAGAAAGGCGGTGGCATACTTTATCCCCCGCACCTCCGTAGAATTCATTGGACTAAACTCTATTCCCCGCAGATCGCTCCCTATCTATACATGGTTTGAGTTCTCATAAGTAATCACACCCGATAAATCTAGTCCTCCCGAGGCTCGGTAATATATTTCTCGGAATGATTACAACCCTTGTGTCCAGGTCCCAACACTGCAGATTTGTAAGGCCCCATGGGAGATTGCCAACTACCAGCGTACAGTACGCGATAGCCAACGTTTCTTGCTCAACTTCGTCATCTTTAGTAAGCCATGATCACTAATCCAAGTTTTTGGATAGTTGGACGATCAGGGGAGACACAGAACTTTAGACTGCCTACATTTGGCTCTACGATGACTTTTACTATAAAGCTTTTACTATAAAGCTACTTGAGGTGAGCTTGTCTAAACATTTCTGTTCGCTGCACTGAATCTACTTACAACTGTTGCAAACCCAGGACAATTTCTCCCAATCTTTCTCCACCACCATTTGAAGGTAGCTATGCCTCTTCGTGCCAATGTCTACATCGTCCCACCAACTCCGTGGGAGTTGCCGAACACGGGCGGAAAGCAAGGAGGGATCTGGTCTCCAACGTCTCTCACTCTGATCCATGGCGAAAAAGAGGCGCTTCTTGTGGACACCCCAATCACTATCTCCCAGACAGAAAAACTCATTGAGTGGCTCGAAAAGACAATCCCAGGAAAGCGCCTGACAACCGTCTATATCACCCATGGCCATCCCGACCACTGGCTTGGTCTCTCAACACTGAAAAAGAAATACCCAGACATACGCATACTATCGACAGCAGCCACATTAGAGCATATGAAGTACGATGTCCGCCCAGGTTTCTATGAAAATGGCTGGGGAGCTATGTTCCCCAACGGTCAAATCGATACCGACTTCGTGTTTTCAGAGGCGCTTCCTGCTAGCGGGAAATTCGATATCGAAGGCCATGAGTGTCTGGCCATTGCAGTAGGCCATTCTGATACAAGAGATTCCACTATTCTCTGGGTCCCGAGCCTCAAACTTGCCGCCTGCGGAGACGTTGTGTATGGAGATGTTCACCAGATGTTGGGTGAGGCCAACACCACAGAGCTACGTAACGAGTGGATCGCGGCCATCGAGAAGGTTGAAGCTTTAGGACCTGAAATTGTGATTGGGGGGCATCGGATGGATGGGGAGGTAGACGGGATATTCCACTTGGCCGCAACAAAGCTCTACATTCAGCAATTCGAAAAGCTTCTCCCAACTTGTAAGAGCTCTGAAGAGCTCCAAGCAAAGATGGAAGAGCTATACCCAAATAGATTTAACCCCAACGTACTGGGTTGGGGTTGTAATGCTGCCTTCGGTCTACCGATGTTTGAGGGGCTGTAAGCAGTGTTCTCGCCATTTCCTCCGCTTCCTTGTTATTAGTTGCTGGTAAGGAGTAGGATGGCAATTTTAAAATTGATGGCTTCATTGTGGGCAACCTTGGTAGCTAGCTTTGAGAGCAGTGTAGTCACTAGAATTATATTCCATCTTTGGAACTTATTTCCCTCGCAGCCACACAAAAACATAGCCCTCTCTCCTAGGCTATATTTTATGCTTACCTCTTATGTGAGCGCAGTTTTTTCCGCCCCATCGCTAGGTGAGTGTGGAGGGATCAAACCATACCAAAAACGTCACCCGTTTAAAACCAGTTGAAATATTTATAAATACTACCACGTAATAGCCTTTCGAAACAACAGTAGCTTTATTCTTTAGGCATTCCTTGATTCTTGTGGTATGTGAGATTGAATTACTCGCGATTCTATATTTAGGACTCCATGGGAACCTCTCCACGATATCCAAATTCAGAGAACAAAAGACGAGAGGCATGAGACTCCCTCGCATGTGGGCGGTCGCAAAAACCCTGTAAATGTGGTGGCCAGAACCTTCATACTAGTGGCCCTCTCCTTTGAACCAGTAACTACGGCGTCCGCACTCAAAATAGCTAACCCCGTGACTTGACTTTGAATGGGGACCGATTTACGCCGTGGTTGTTACTTTCCCTGCTGACTTTTTAACGGCGCTATTCAAGGCGCGGATAACCACTCGTAGCTCTGAAATGGGGCCATGATGTCAGTGAGGACATGGTGGCCTACCCCTGTGGCAGGCTTTGAGAATGGACCAGGCCATTTCAGCGGCCGAGGTTTGCAAGAATGTAAAATAGACTTATGGATTAACAGACGTTGACCTTAATGGCGAAGCTTTTTAAAAGTGATAATTATGTATATGTTCCGGCCCAACCACCAACTATTCTCGTTGGCCAACTGGCCGGCCGAACCACCAACCTACTGCTAAGGAGCAGGGTAGATAGAGTAGAATAGAATATTAAAGCTTCATATTATACACCTATACGCAATAATGGCTACTATTACTTCAATTAATCCATTTCCGAACGATGTACGCACTACCTTTGAAGCATATATAAGTAGTATAACTTACTATAATTGCGAGCAGCTCTCATATGATAAATAGGAGTGTATATGCATAATACTATAGAACCTAACTGCTTTTTAAAGTAACACATAAAGAAGCAAAGAACCTTAAGCATCGTGCGTAAGCTAATTTTGAGCTTATAAATAATAAGCTCTATAGAAAAAGCAACGTATAGTACTTAAACGCTTAATATGTAGTTTAGAAAGCAGAGGTCTTTGATGTTATTATAGAAGAGCACCTTAAGCTTCTACATGTAGGCTGGAATAAGGTAAGCCTTCCTTATATTCTCGCTCGAGCTCTAGCTTAAGCTCTTGCTTCTACTTTATAATACTAACTATAAGAAGGTATAGCCTACTATAGAGTAATAGTCATATGGAATAAAGCGAGAGGATGTAGAGTTTATACTCAAATAGTATAAGAATTGCACTTTAAATAGGCTAAATACTATAAAAGCTCTATTAGTTCCTATTATAAGTAGACGGGCGTAGGAGAGAGTTTAAATTAACCTAATTAATATGTGCCACGAGCCGTTAGGGTAGTATAAGTAGATTCTTTATATAAAGGATCACTTCTTAAAGTATACATAGCTATACCTATTAAAAAGCAAGCACGTAGAGCCTATTGTAGAGTGCTTTGCTTAATTTATTATAGCTTTCTTACCTCTAAAGATTATGTAGGCTAATAATGGGAAGGAATTTAAAGGGGCTCTCTTACTCTTACTATAGAAGTATAGAATACAGGTAGTAAATAGAGCACTATGATCACCACAAACGCAAGGTCTAGTTAAGCAGGCAAATGGAGTTATTGAGAATAAGCTCTAGGCATAGAAAATGGATCACGGGTCTACAGAATGGAAGAATGGGCTACTTGAAGTGGTGCTTGCTATGAACACCTAAACCCACTCTACAATTAGGTGTGCGCTAGCTGAGCTTCTATTCCAAGAGCGGAGCTCACACATTAACTGGCTTAATAGTCAGGCCCGGAAGGATCTGTTAATTGGAATTGAGCAGGAAGACCCAACTATGGGCCTGATATTTGAGAGCGAGCTCCAACCTGAGCTTGAGTCTGAGACGGAAGCTCTAATCGACCCACGGCTTCGGTAGCGAGAGCCAGAGCTCAATTATGAGCCTAGCTCTGGTTCTGAGCCAGAGCTCCGCTCTGGCTCTAAGTGAGAGCTCAATTCTAAGCTCTCACGACTAGTTCCTACTCGAGCTCAGGCTCGAGTACTGGCCCAGCTCTAGGCCGAGCCAGAGTTCCGTTCTAAGCTCGAGAGCTCAAGGCTTCAGGCTCGAGCGCCAGAGCCTAGAATTGAGAGCTCTGGCTCAGAACTCAATTCCGAGCCTAGCTCTAGCTCTAAGCCAGAGCTCTAGCGTGGGACCTGGGCTCGAGTTCTAGCTCAACCTAGGACTAAGCTTCAGGCTACGCTAGATCCTATAATTGAGAGAGCTATAGCAGCCACTCAACGAGCTAGGATTTCTATGGTGCAGAAGTATACAAAGAAGCATGATATTTAGCACTTTGATATAGGAGCAATAGTCTCTATTAAGGTTCCTTGAGAGGATAGAACCTTAACTAATAATAAGAGGCTATTTGCACGAATTCTAGAAGAGCCTTACCCTTATAGGTATCAGATTCTTATAGCTTCTAGTATTATATAACGCCTTATTCCTACTAAATCACTTAGAGTTATAGAGCAAGCTCTATAGGGTAATATAGTAATTCCTACTTCTACTAAGGAAGTAGGCCTAGGGCTTATAGCTAGAGAGGCTTCTATAAGTGCTTAGGTTAGAATATCCTATTAGTGCAAAGGGCTGTGTAGTACGAAGAGGTGTAGGTGTTATAAGGAAGCAAAGGAGTGTAGTGTACACTACTATAACAATGACTATAACTATGGCAATTTATTAGGTCTTACTACTCGTATAGAAATAGCTTTAGTTAAGAGGCCAAAGCAGAAGCAGGCTAGAGTAGAGTAGGTAATTTAATTTAATTCGATATACTATTTTACTATTCTACTATTCTACGTATAGGTTGGTGGTTAGGCTAGCCGAACCACTAACCTAAAAGTTAGTGGTTTAGCTAGCTAGTTGGCTAACTAGAATAGTTAGTGGTTAGGCTAGAACATATATTTAATCTAATTTTACCTATAATACAATCCGCTACTTCTATAGAGCACATGCTTCTTAGAACACAACCTAGTTATTTTAGCTTCTATGTAGCAGAGACCTCCTCTAGTGCGTAGACCTTTATCTTAGCCTTAAATGGCTCCTTCATTCTATTTTCCTCTTAGGGTAGTGGCTTGTTTGTAGCAAACTATATCTTCTCTAACTAATTACTAAATAGTAGTGCATATAACCTATTAACCTTCTATAGCTAACGCTCTGTCTTATCGATGTAATATTCCTAGTTGTATCCTTTCTCCTTAATATGAGGCTTAAGCACACCATTAATTATCGCCGTCCAATCCGCGTACATTAGGTCATCTAGCTTTATGCTTTTAGCTACGTGCGATCAACTCCTCTTAAACGCCTGCCTCAGCATCGCTATAGAGACTATTAGCGCTAAAGGAGATGTTATTAGGTAACATTAGCCTAGTTGAGACTTCGCCCATGAATAACGTAACCACTTTAATTCTAAGAGGAGCTAGTTCAAGCTAGAGAGTGTTAGAGTAGGAGGTGACGGCCGCTTTTGAGGCGTTATAGTTAGTAGAGAAGAGAAAGGGGACACGGGAAACGATCGAAGATGTATTAATGATGGCAGGAGAGAGGCGAGACTCTAACGTAGAGGCTAGAAGGAGAGGAAGGAAGGCCTGCGTCATGTTAAACAGCCCAAAGACGTTTGTGTCGAACATTTAACGGACGCGGACGATATCCGCTTCGACCGCTAGAGCCTCGTACACTATCGAGGTTGTTAGGAACCCTAATTCTCGTACTCCTAGGTTCTGTTTAGGTGAAAAAGCGGAGGGAAGATGTTAACATACTTGTACCAGCGTTATTAAAGAGAATATCCAACTTTCCTCTAGTCCGCTTCGTGATCTCGGCCTTTGGTGCAGCAATGCTCTCTGCACTTGTGACATCTAGTGGAAGTATCTTAATACCCTTCGTTTCAAGCTAGGAAAGAGACTTGGTTGAGCGAGCGGTTACAAAGACACGCATCCCTCGATTTGCAAATTCAAGGGCGAGAGCATGACCGGACGAACCGACCGAGCAGCTGCAGTGCCAAAATTATCAGTTTCGAATTATCTTAAATAGCAAGAAAAAGAAGGAGTGACGGTTTAATGGACATAACATACCCTGTAATAAGAACTGATCTCTTTAGGGATGAAGACATGTTTGAATTTGCTCATACAATATTATTTCCAATGTGAGACTTACTTCTCGTGGTGGCATGATCCTTTTGTACGTGACCGAACCTCGCCATACAAGGTCGGTGACGTTGATGCACGTGGTGTTTTCTTTGTCATTATTCTGTGTACGTGCATTGAGCCGCGTCCCACGGCCGTACAATGCGTACATCACAATGGGTTTGCTGGTTGGTTGCGATAAGGGAGGCGGGGTAATAATTGTCCCGACTTCACCACTGTTAGTTGTATTTAGAGTTTCCTGGGAACTTTACCTCGGGTTCTCATGATTACTCATACTTGTAGGCGAATATTAGGTACACCTACGTTTGTAAGCTAGTTGCTAATGTCCGCTGGGTATTATATGAGAGACAATAAGCCACTATGACCGGAGCTGCGCGTGAGCTGCCAGGCTTAAAGGATGATCTGAGATCGAGTCGCAGCTGCTTTCGAGGTTAACCTAAGTCAGTGGCGTAATGGTGATAATAACGTAAAGGTTATACCTGCCAATCCAAACAGAGCCACACCAAAATTCTCAAAAATAGAGATTATAACTCGATAACTTATTTAATAATGGCTTTAAAGCTTAACTATCGCGAACTCAAATGAATATGCAACTAATGATACAGCGGTAAAGAAAGCACAGCCATTGAGATACGTAGATAATTTTAGTCAGGATCGAAGGTGGAAGACATTTTGATATCACAGACGCGTTGCATAGAAGCAGAATCCCTGGAGCATTTATGCCAAGTAAGCTGAGACGCTTACGAGACTTGAGGTTGCCACTTCTAGCAGCGAGGGACAGAAGAGCAGACTGTAGAATTGCTTATAGGAGCAAACAATGCATTTAAATTTTAGCCAAGATTAGGTAGTGGCCCTCGCAGCCCAATTGCCACATGATTAAGCAGGTAGTTTCTTCTATTTAGTACTAAACCTTACTGCTCCCTGTAACGTTCACTACGCGGCCCCTATTGTGCAACCCTAGATGGGATTATTCAGTAGTTCGCGGAGACTAACGTACCGCATCTGCCTAAACCGAGGCTGATCACTAATCAGCACCGCCTCATCACAAACGAGACCACAAACCGCGAGAAAAGCCACCGCGACGCGACACGGCCTAAAGGAGTTTTATTTTGAAAACGTTGGTTCATGGGGAATACCCACTGTCTTCACTAATAGGGCTATCTTCGCGCATCCTCTCCAGTTCTGCCACTGTCCCGTCCCTACAAATGCAATAGTATTGTTAAAAAAAAAAAAGGAGGTTCCATCCCTTGACACGGCCTTCTCCTGACGAGCATCTCCACACCATCTCCACCCTTTTTGCGGCAAACCCACCGCCAGGTGCGGCACACTGCATTATTTTGAAGACCAAATTGGCCGCAATGGACCGCGATGTACCACAATGGTGCATGTAGATGCCATTAATTTCGGCCCGAACAATTGAAGTGGCCTAGCCTCAGTGACCCTATTCTACAGCTGTGGCCATTCGGCCATTCATATGTCGGGTTGTGCCTTCGCCACTACTGTCAGGCGTGTCCGCGATTAGTGTGGTCGACATTAAATTTATATGAACAACTCGTGTCCCCTGTCTCTGTATCCCGAAATTGACAGCATGCATTCACGATGCGTGTTCTGGGAATAATCGCGACTGTTGCCCTTCTCGTCGGTGCTGCCATCGCAGATGTCAATCTATCACAGGCGCTTGCGCAGATTCCCACGTGCACTGTAAGTTTCCGCCTACGCCTGTGCCTCGGAATCTTTTATTCACGCCTCTGTAGCAAAAATGCGGTGTCAACGTGTTGGTACCCGCGCAATGCCAATTGACCGACCTGTCAAACTGTCTTTGCACGAATAGCACCTTGCAGTTAGAATTTGCGCTCTGCGTCCTGGAGTCTTGCAACCTCGCCGACCAATTCGGTATGTTCGCACACATATTTGCCACCCGCGAAGGTTCGAATCTAACCTTGACAGTGACTTCAACCGTCCTTCAAAATGAGATCTGTAGGGGTGTCCCGGTACCTTCACGAAGCGCGGAGATTATACGAGATGTTATCATCATCTCAGCCTTTACCTACGTGATTATCGGATTGCGATTTTATTCGAGGGGTCTCGTAACGAGCAAGATGTGGTGGGATGATTGGGCCATTGTCATTGCAGCTGTAAGTTCTCGAGCAAGTTGTGGTCTTGGTAGTACAGCTGTTGACGATGCCAAACAGCTCCTCATAATCCCAATGACTATCATTCCGATATTTAGTAAGGGCCCTAGTTACTATAATATCACCTATGCCGCGATACTAACGTATCTCAGTTGCAACGCGCGGCTTTGGGAAACACTTCTGGGATGTTCCACCTCAAAACCTAGTTCTACTCCGAAAGGTATGATCCAGGGTGCATCTATTCTACCAACAGATATTTACTCGGAATAGCTCTACTACGTCTCCCAAATATTATATGCTATTATACAAAGCGTAGCGAAATTCTCCATCCTACTCCTTTACTTCCGCATCTTTCCCAGCAAGCGATTTCGCCTTGTTGTAAAAATGGCGATAGTCTGGATGATTTGCCACACTCTCGCATTTGGGATGGTCGTATCCTTCCAGTGCGTACCCGTTGAGTCAGTCTGGGATCTCACAGTGCATGGAAGGTGCATCAATTCTCAGGCGTTCGTCTACGCAGGTGCTGGGTTCAGCATTTGCGAGGACTTTGGCATCATGATGCTCCCTGTTTGGGAGCTAAAAGACTTGAGTTTGGACTTAAGGAAGAAAGTTGCAGTGATGTTTCTGTTTGCTCTTGGATCTTTGTAAGTGCAATATTCTAGTTTGCTTTTGCTATTACGTCCTTACTAATGTTGGTATTATAGCGCTTGCATTACAAGTATGATCCGACTCAAGTATGTCGTCGCCTACGGGAGATCTGTTGATCTAACATGTAAGTCAAATTCGTTCGAGAAGCGACTTAGCCTAGAATGCTAAACCGTTCAATAGACGGCAATGTCGACGTTATTTTATGGAGCGTACTCGAAGATTATGTGGCAATCATCTGTGCCAGCCTCATGTGTTTCCGGCCACTATTTATTAGATTTTTGTCCTTAATGTTGCCAACCACCGGCTTGAGCGAAAGCATAAACACCAGGAGTCAAGCGTGGGCCCAAGCGAGGGGAAATTCAAAGTTGGCAAGCAAGCTGGGAGCCAGCGCCAAGGGATATGAGCTGAACAGCCAGGACGATGAAGCAAAGGATAAGGAAGGAAAGGCTATTCGGGCGCAGAAGACATGGATCACGCAAACCAGCAGTACTGAGGAGTTACCGGAACGAAGTTATTCAATAGAGAGCCATGGGAGAAGCGAGGAGTTGTGGCAAGACGGTCGGATTTAAGGGCATGGATATTTGTTCATATTGCTTCATGATAATTTCGAGGACGTTTAAGTGGCGGCTGGAAGCTGAGAGAAGGAGGGGTGGTTTGAAAGTATTGTATAACGGGGGGGGTATTGATGGGTTTCACCGGATGAAGCTACCACAACCAGCAGAATATTGATAGGGGCCACCGGACGAACCAAGATTTGCAAGACCTCATAACCGCAAAATATCTCTCAATCATTTTCACCGCATCTCTATAACGGCAAGCACAGCTCTCGAAGCGGCCGTCATCATACCTATTGTAACACAACCGTCCGGGGTAGGTAGGACCTTGGAAGTGTTGTGGGATTACCTCGAACTTTGACAGGTGCCGAATCCCCTCGATTGGCTATCATGTTTAGCACATATCAAAGTCCGATATGCATCATACGGCTGAGACATGGATATCTCCAGTGCTGACGGTGATTTGATTCGATTCGATTGCTTCATATGCTATCCCAGCCGCCCTAGTGGCAGCTATGGAGAGTTGTTCAGCGTGCATCCTAGGGGGCCGATGTTGAATCGCTCCCTCAACCTGATTTCATGCTGCCGTGGAGGCTGCTCGTTCCCATCCCCCTCCCATTGCCCGCTCACGCCACTGCTCCTGTCCCTGAACGCGTTGCCTTGTGAGGCGGCCCAGCCCTGCGTGTCCTCTGGATCGACCCATCGACTGGACTGGCCACGCGGGCATGCCTCCGAACCATTTATTTGCCCCAGGCGAGGACATTCTGTGACGATCATGGTTAACAGTATAAGTACGCCAGCGTGAAGAGGTGTTCCCTGGGCTCAGCGATGTCTAGGTTTGATTAGTCCGCACTGCTACCTTGACACATTGATTCCTAATCAAACCATCATTAATCTTCTGACGATCGCCATTCTGCTCTACAAATTAGTGACGATCAAGCTACACTTGCACCGAGAGACGAAGAAGATAGCACCTTATTCGGGGTTGACATCTTCCACAACTAGGCTGATGTTACGATCAAAATCAAAAGGGGTAGGCTGGATATGGTCATATCACTTGTGGGAGAGACTTTAATCAGACCCCAAAAATATCCCTGAAATGTGTCCAGTAATCTTGCCCCGCCCATTACGCAACGAACTTGACGACACTATTAACTACAAAGAAGCTATGAATGTCTTTGTAACCCCCACTATAGATACAGGCCCTAGAATAAGCTTGACAACACCAAATAAGTCAGTTGATAAGTCCTCTATTTCATCCGAGGAAGCCACCAAATATAGAAAGCACACTCGTCGATGGCCTCTGCCTCGGCTACTCTCACAGCTGCTGTCATAAACGTTCCCACTATTGCTATTTTCTGAAGTCTGTTAATGGGTATAGCGCGCTTGTATGTACACTTGTGCATCCAGACATTAGAGGCATGGGGTTGATCAAGAAATTAACGGCCTTTAAAGGCGTATTGGCACCTGTTTATTGGCAGCCTAGAAGTGTAGTCTATTTTCCATGTCGTTTATAGTAGTAACTTGATCCTCACCTTGCCAAATAAAAAATTGACGTCCTCTCGTTTTTTCATGCACGTGTCGCGGTATATATGCCGTGAACAGCGGCACACCTACGATTATGCCGCCACCCAGCGACCGCTAAGTAGTAACTCCCCGCACACCCCGCACTCTAGACACTAACACTCCATACTTCTTTCTTGCTGCATATCCTCGCACCTCTTCCCTAACGCTCACCCATCAGATTGATTTCAAAGCAAACGCTAGTGCCATGGGGCCCATGCAACTTTGAGCTAATTCTATTACGGAATAGTGTTGAACCACCGGGAACAGCTCTAATCCACTTTCGGTCATATCAGTAACCCTATTTAGTACACATTGGATCCTAACCCCGCTATGAATCTTCCCAGAACAGTTTGAGTGGAAGCTCCATAAGATGGGAGGGCCGCCAGTTGCCCTTGATGTTACTGGATATCATGATATAGATGTGGGCTGAGGAATTAAACAGGATTCCAGGGAACTCCTGGTTGCTGCAGTTATGAAGATTTGATAGTATTGATTGGAGGTGATTTGGATCGTGTGATAGAAGACGATGCAGACTGAGTCGATTGATTTAGGGATATATGTTGAGATCAATATATTCAAAGGAGTGAATTGGGTACGTCTAGGCAGCCGTAGGCAGTAGTGGACAACAGTGATCAGCATCAAGTGTAAATAGGTACGCAAACTACCAATATATGTTAAAGAGTTCTAACTAGTTGATATTCATTGGCTTAATGGAGGGGGTCGGCTTCTCCACACCCTCATAGGGGCTTGTACGATTTTCCCTCCCCCAGACTGCCTCTGCCTCAGAATGATTGGGGGGCAGATACATGCCATTCATTTTGCAAAATTCCCTGGGGCTCTCGATAAGATGATACTCGACTTCGTCTTGGAGCTGAGCGTGGCGTACGAGCCCAATCATCAACAGCAGGGCCGTTATCGTTATTAACCTTACTATTTGAAGTTTCCAATTCAAGAGCAAATCGAATCCGCGGTATCAGTTTCTTCGGTGATTCAGCTTTCAATAAAAGACGATGCTATTGCCATTATGAGACCTAACTTCCAAACTAGAGCATACTTACATCATTTAAGTTCTGCAAAGAGCCCGATATTGAGCAATATGAGAAACTAAGAGTTTCCTTGGACCATCTGTCGTCTGATGTGCGATGGTAACGGGGAAGAGTCATAGCTTCGATAATCTCCTCTAGAACAGGCATTTCTAGTAGCGCTGGCGCAAACCTTAGGTTCTCTACTTGATGGTATTTGACGTTTTCCATTCTTAATACTTCAGCAACGTATCAGCTTGCTGATAATTATTATAACCGAGGACAACTAACGCAATTTAATCTCCCCACGGACAGAAAGCCGGATACTAGTGGCGGTGAGGTCTTAGCAAGAAATCTTCTTGGAAGATATATAGGTTAAGCCTTTCAAAACCTGCAACTATTAACTCTGAAATTAGCATAATAGACGGTTGCCTACCTTAGCAACAATAGTAGCAATCTCCCATTCTTCTATTTCATGAGATTAAAAGTCTAACTATGCAAGGATATATCAAGATGCTCTGTGACGACTAAGAGTTTGTTAATATAAGAATACACGCCGTAGATGCTAGTAATATTTAGGTGCGATACTGTAGCGAGTAGTTGAGACTATTAGATGCTATTTGTTGCTAGGAATTCTTACATGTTAGCCAGTTTGAAATATGATGACCGCTGCTTACTACAGTAACCTCGCCACTTTGTCGGATATATTCATACTCAACCCAGGGACTCTCAAACTTTATGGTAAATGTTTCGGCCAGTTGCATAGACGCTGTCCCACTTGCGCATGCACTATCAACTGCCGCGTCCCCCTTGATTGACCATTTGTAGATGACTTTGAAATTTTTTAGAAGTTAAAGTCTTCATTTTGCGTAGGGGCTGTGGCATGAATACGGTAACTTGTTAGTGAGGTGGCCACATACATATGATCAGACATACCCCCGGGGCTGAGACTTTGGGGATATCCCCCTTCTGCTCAGCTAATTCGCCCTCGTCTATTCTAGGAATGATGTCAATGCAAAATTTGTCGTTAGGGTAATATAATCGCTAGTGAATCGTTGATGGCTCATCTCGATTGAGGGCATCAAATATTCAAGGGGAGATCATCCGATTATCTTGCGCACGCCCCGCATTCCATCTTGCGCGTAGCGCATATAATTGGTGCTGTTTTGTTGTTTGCTGTCTTGCCACTGCCCTGGCATGGCCTGTTGCGCGTCCTTCAGACCTCCCCCGTGCGATCCCTCTATCGGAGTCTCTAAAACAGCTGCTAAAGAACGTCAAGGTCCTACGCGTACGTGGGGTCTCCGAACGTGTTCTAGAACTACTGTCTCACTATGCATTTAATCTACATTATCTTGACATGTGTGGAGTGATGGCTCCTAAAAAGGTTATCAAGGATTTTTTCGAGACTAACAAGAAATCCATTCGTCCTATTAGCTTTCATGACGTTAGAATTTTTGGAATTCCTAGGTTAAACCGCCTATATAGCAAGACTCTACTATTGGCAAGCATGCTTTGCCGTATGCTAGGTGTGCCACAGTCCACACTATGCCGAGCGGCTAATTGCGACTGACTTCTCTAGCGGAAAGAGGGATGGCGGCTGATGTTTAGCGACGACTGCTCGCAGCTTTCCACTAGAACTTCTGCTAAGAGAAAATATGATGAGCTGCAATGAGCTGGACTTTGGAGCCAGACATATGTGCAACTATATATCTCATCTCTATGTCAACCCCCATTCCTGTTGTAGGTTTAGATCACGGTGATTTTTAAGGGGCCTGGTAAGACAGAGAGGGTAGCCGAGTTTGAGGGCGACCACCGGATGGTCCTGAAACGAATAGATGACTCCATATGTGGCTCAGGATGAACCACCACTATCCGTTATAGATAGACCACAGCAGACCGTGTAGAGCCACGAGAGCGATTACAGTTAAGCGTTCTAGATGTGATTCCACAAGCTTCAATGGTGGTAACTGAGGGCTCTGGGCACATAATTCGTCGAAGCTTCTTTGGAGTTATCTTGACACATTCCATCGTTTGTTAATGCAAGTAGTAAAGTACATTGGTACTAGTATTAGTGTTAAAACTATCTCCACAATGAGTCTATCGGTCGTGTTTCCGAAGTTGAGACGTGCTCTGCACTGTCGTAATGCAGTGATTAACATCAACAAACTTCATGCGATGGTGTTAAAAGGAAGATGATAGCTAATGCAATGTAAGGATGTAAAGTTCCCCTCAAAGGGCTGTCATGTGATTCCATGATCTGTTGCATGGTTATGACGACACAATCGTCGCGGTCTTGGTGCGTTGCATAGCATAATGACTGGCGACCAGTGATATATCCTTTGCGATACCTGCCATCAGCATTTCTCACTCCTCACTACAACTTCCTCAGATTGCCGTCCTGTCTCACAATGGAGGACAATGTCTTCTGCTGCTCATATCTGCAACCCGGCCGATCCTAGACCTTCGATCACGAACCCAAGTTTACCGATTTTATATCCTGGGCAAAGCGGGAATCACTCGGTACTTCTGGTGCCACTGGGAAGCCAAATTCTACACCGTCTGGCACTGAGCTCTACCCCTACGCTGTAGAACTGGTAAAGCAGGTTGACTATGGCCCTCTTGAGTCAAAGCGGTACTTCGTACCAAAGAGTAACCCCGCGAGGGCCTTTGTGGAGATTACTGCAGATGACTTGGTCGATGCAAACTTTGAAAAGATAAACTCGTAAGCTTGCTGAGATTTAGGCGCATAAAACTATTTACTAACAGCCTAATGATCCAGTTACAAGACTTTCAATTGTCCCATACATGACAAGTTCTTCGAGGTCAATTTGTTTCGAAGAGGCCCCGTCAACAGGCACAACTGGCGCGCTATCTCGAGACCTGCGGACCAGATTGATATTCCTGCCAAATCCAAGAAAGCCGCATGGCCCAATACTTCACAATTATCTCAACGCGTATCGAATAGGGGCCTAGTCCAGGTGGCCAAGGAACATCACATATCTCCCAAACCAAGTTCGGGCTCTGGTATCAAGTTCAGCAACGATTCCATTTTTGGTACTCTGTCTTTGTCACTGCCGAGCATCGCGCTTGACTTCAACGGTGACCTCCTTTCTCTACTTGTCTTGGATATCCAGGCGTCGAAGGTCAATGCTCCAGTCAATTTGGAGCCCGCTTGGATAAAGCTTCTAAGTGCAGGCAAGATAACCAGTTTCATCGTCGACTGCTGCCACGGATATGAACTATTAGCGGGTGCTGAGTTGGAGTCCCTCATCGACGTCCTTGAGAATAGAGTAGCTGCGTCTCTTCGACTAAATTCTTACCAGCCCTGTCGTGCCCGCCTCGGCGAGCTGCTTCTAGATGTGATTGCAAAGCTGAATCGTCACATAGAGGAAGAAATGAGGGCAATACTGGAAGGCTTTAGCAACAGCAACAACACTATGTCTCTACAGTTTGAAGACACCACTGCTAACGAAGTGGCAAGACATTATAGCAGTAACTGTAGATCGGAAGAGGGAGTTAAAAACCGAGACTTGCTGAGAATGGTTCGACAAGCTCTAGATATGGTTAACAACGGGCCGACTCCTAATTTTCGAATCGATCTTCACCTAAGCGGAAGAGATTTGGTGAGCTCCAAAAGGCTGCCTGAGCGCCAAGATAGCGCAGTCATGGGATCGGGATTTTTTCACGAGCTCTGGCGTTTACGTTCAGATATGGGAGTGGATATAGGCGCTCCGAGTGACTCTGACAGCAACGAAATATGGGATCACCGCCGACATGATGATAGTTATGAAGGATTTTATGGGGATGACAAATATGATTCCCAAGAGACTTGACAGCGTGTGACAAGGAATGTGGTTATGACGGACACTGCGATTACAAATTTGAACGAATCAGAAAGGAACGTGGTCTATTGTCAAATTCACCTAAGGCGGTAGACATCAACTCTCTTGTAGGTTATCCTACAACCTTCTTCGCAAAGATATGTGAGACGAGCAGCACATTGCCGGGCAACTTAATGTCTCTTCGCAAATGAGTCGTGCGAATGACGGCTTGCGTATCCTCTGGATAATAGTCACAATCGTGCTAATAGGTATAGCGCAGTTTTAGGGTCCCTTGCCGCTTAAAGGGTGAGGCGAGGGATGAGCAACGGTGGGCAGGGTGAGTAGGGTGAGTAAGGTGACCAGGGTAAGTGAGGCGAAGCAACCCCTCGATCTCGAGATACTGTCTCGGCAATACTACACTACTATTCAACCTATTCTACTATTATCTGACAGATATATGAGACAACAATGGCAGCAGTAACCACCTTAATCATTTTGTCATGCTTCTGGCTACGAGCCGCTATAGCTGCATCGGTAGACTTGTCCAACCCGGTGGGAATCGAGGTAGATGTCTTGTTCCCACGCAACACAACGTACAACAACATGACCACCCCACCCATTGTTTTCGCCCTCCAGAACGCCTCCACGGCTGTCTTCTTTGAATACAGGTTAGACTGGACACTAAATAGTGATGACGCGTACTTCTTCGTGTCTAGCAGCTTCGACGATGATAACTATAGCAATAATTTTAATTATACCACCGGCACCACCGCGCTCCTGGTCGATTCGGCATACTGGGGCGACAACCTGGACGCAGGCTCTTATACACTCTCGTGGGACTATACCACAACCACCTGCGACGATCGGGGCAACTCCACACTTATTCGGACTGGCAACGTAGCAGCGGGAACACTTTACTTCACTGTTGTAGATGACGGAAGTGGCTCCGATTTATCATTCACGGAATGTCCCGATTATCTAGGTAATATCACGGCTAGAATGGCTTCGGACCCGTGTCCGTCTCTCATCCAGAGGCAGGGAGAACCGCAACCGTGTGACGCGAAGTTGAATGAGAAGCAAGTCAAGTGTCTAGAAACGTACTTTGAGGGGCAGACCGATATGGATGCTTGCGAGGCTGGATTCGATGATATTAATACAGGGGATAAGGTGGAATGGAAATATGCAAATCAAGCGCGGAACGCACACAGTCACGCTGGAGACTCCAGCGTAACATCTTCTGGAAGCAGCAGCAATAAAACTTCCACATCAGGGGATACAGGCTCTTCAGGTCAGGGTTCTAGTGACGATAGTGAGTCCAGCAGCGAATCGGGAGATTCAGGTGACGGTTCACTCGGTAATACCCGTCGTCCAGGCTTGGGGCTGGCGGTTGTAGCTACATTGGTGGTTGGGATACTTTTTTTATGAGGCTCCGAATGTTTATGTTATAAAGATTACTCTTCAGAGTTAAGATTGTATTGGTTATTTACAGTACATAAGGGAACGAACCATCATATAAATTGAGGGTAACCTACAGCCAGTTCTTGTGCCCTTTTTCATGTCTCAATGCTAGATGTTTCGATACCTGGAGTCGGCCTTCATGGATTGATGGGGCCCATCGCATCCTAGCCAGCAAGACCTTGCTTCAACGTAACTATGGGCTGGGCCCTGTCAGATTTAACCCTCACTCCTACCTTGGCGACTACCTAGTCACTAGGTAGCGATTGGAACCAGAACGCCTACAGTACACCGCCAACAGTACTCGTACGAGCCTGTCCACCAATTGTAGCAAATAAAGCGGCTTGTGCACCTATTTGTGGACAGACCGTATAAATACTTTTCGCGCCGTACTGTAGGCTGAAAGACGGAATCTTAACGCGCTCAGGGAGAGTCGTGTCACGTGGTAGGTCTGCGCTCAATGTCCGATGTCTCGTTGCCTTTGCTATGCGTAAAATGGTAAGTTTGAGCAAAAATATAATATACTATTACAAAGGAGAAACCTTTCTCAATATCCTCGGAAGGGTAGCTGATCTCGCTCTGCTCTGTCTATGCTAAAATAGCCCAAGCTGTCCAAATTAATCTGAAGCTCCCGGAACTTGCTGACTTTCGCTTTTCTCTCAAACAGGACATCAATCTCGAGATAGCTCAAGCCCAATGTCTCCGGGAGCCTCCAGTAACAGTACACCAAGCACAAAAATGTAGTCCCGGCAAAGAAGAAACCAGACTTTCCCTTCCAGTTCCAGGCAGTCGGGCTCAACATCCTTGGAGTCATCCAATTAATAAGGATGCCGGCTAGATTGTACGCAACACGGGCCAGTACAGCGGTCTTGACACGAAGCCGAGTGGAGGGAATCTCCGCAACCAGAACAAAGCATACTGGCCCGATGGTCAAATGATAGATAAAGGTTAGGACCAGAAGAAGAGAACCAAGGGTCCACGATTGGCCTCGGGATGTAGGAGCCACCCCTACACCCCCTATAACCAGTAGAGTAATAAGCATGGTCAAGAGCCCGCCAAGGTAAAGTCTGCGCCGACCGACGCGTCGCAGCAGAAACCAAGAAACCACATTGCCCACAACGGCCAGACCATAGGTTCCCACTGACAGGCTGAAAGCGTCGTTGGTCTGAAGTCCGGCCTGCTCGTAAAAGTATGCCGCCCAGCCTAGCAGGCTGGTGCCACAAACTTGCTGTGTAACCCACACCACGCAGGCAATTTCGGTTCGTCGGAGATCGGAACGCTTGAAGCAGTCCAGGTACGCGATGCTGGGTTTATCATTCAAGTACTTTTCAACTTCGTTGGTATAGGTCATTACTGCGGCCGTTTCATTGACGTTGACTGTCCACTTTGTTGTCAACCGCAGCAACGAACTTTTGGCTGCTTCCAAACGGTTGTCCCGGATCAACCACCACGGCGATTCGGGTGCTAGAAGAACAGCGATGAAAACGGGTACGCCGATCACCCATTGCAAAGCAAATGGAAGGCGATATGACCATTGGGTGCTGTTATTGACTAACGCCTTGACTATTCCAGTTGCGAGGAGTTGGCCCCATACCCAGCATAAATTAATGTTAGCAAGAAGGTATCCCCGGAGCGTTACTGGCATCACTTCAGCTACCACAGCCATTAACAGGTGCGATCCAGACTTTCGAAACCACTTCACATACCAGCGTAGTTAATGGACAGTGTCTGAAAGACACCCCATGGTATACCGCACAAGAGCTGCCCCGCCAACAACAACTCCAGACTTACGGCGAAAAATGATAAGAAGACGCTTAGAAAGAGGAAAATCAAGGCTGCTGCTAGAGTAAAACGATACCCAATGCGATCGGCCACTACGCCACTAAGAAGCAATCCCACGATCTCTCCTGCCTCCGCCGTTGTAGGAAGGGCAAATTGCCAGCGGGTAGGAATCTCATAGTTGCCATTGCTAGTGGGCACACCATAAGCTCGTCTGAAAGTGGGATGGGAAAAGAAACTAAAAGATTAGAAGGGTGTCGAACCCTTCCATAATGATTGTAGAGGATATAGCCATCGACCACGCCATAGCCTTGGGATACAAGCGGCAGCCGCCCAGAAAGGTTATCTTTTGCTCTGCTCTTGTTGCTGCCCGAGCTCCAGAGTCAAGAGGGCGCAAGTCGGGGATTGCAGCTGAGAGCTTGCTGAAAACGTCGGGTGGAGTCGGTCCTCTCAAGGCGGCGTTGGGGCCATGGCTATCGCTCCCTGTATGCATCCAAGCGTTGTCCGAAGCATAGCTAGGGTGAGGCGCGATCGAATCGGAATGATCTGAATAGGAACCACGTTGATTGTATAGGTCCTGCCTGGCCATTAGGTCGATACTCTGCGTTATGCTCTTGCGACGAAGTGCTCTCTAAGCAGGTGGGTAACATGCTACCGGGTTTGTTCTCCATTGTTGCCACTTCAAGTGTCGAAGAAATTCCCTATAGCTTGTGGGCTGTACAGAGAAGAGTGACAGTTATATCCGCATCACTTAGGCAGAGGATAAATCGCATGAAATGGGAAGTGGAATGATTCAGTTAAAAGGCCCTGATTCTCCGGTTCTCCGGAATTAAGATGTATTACGAAACGCGAATGAGCTTATGGCTAGTGCAGCTCATGTTGACGTCAGCGTACGCACTTTTGCGGATGACAGGCGACTTTCCTGGATCCCGTGTCTTTACGTTGCTGGCTTAAGTGACGGAATGCAGTAGTGATGAGTGCAGGGCTGTGCAACGCATTGTCAAAAATGGGCCCACTTGTGGTTGGTTGAGGTGGTCGAGATAGCCGCAATCACAAAATAAGGGTAAGAAGGGTGGCGAGACTCACCCACTAGGCCAGATGGCACCAATTTAAGTATTATGCAGAGGATTGCTTGAGATCGGTGGAGTAGTGGTGGGTGACCACCAGCGAATACCCACTGTTGTATGTTTTTTGTATTTTTTTTTTGCTGTTATAATATATTAGATGCATGATTCCTAGATGGGTCACAGCAGTGTTCGGCGGATATGTATCCGGGTAGTATCCGTGAAGCCCACGGGTAGGGTATATACCCGGCGAAGATCTGGCGGGTAGAGTAGGGTATATACCCGGATACATGAGGCTGAATAAAAGCATATAAAAATGAAGGTTTTAGTAGTAATAACTTATTATACTTTTTATAGTAATATTACTACTATTACTAAATACTCGTTCTAAGACTATAGAGGTTACTAGAACTACTAAATAGCCTAAGTAATAAGTAATAACTAGATATTAAAGATATTAGTATGCTTATAAGGTAATAGTTTAAGCATAACGTTAAGACGACGTCTGTAAAATGAAGCCTTAACGATGCTTAGCTACTCTTGGCATATACCCGGGTATATACCCGGATACACCGGATACTCCAAAATATCTACGGGTAGGGTATATACTCGGGTATATTGGTATCCGTGCCGAACACTGGGTCACAGATCTTTTCACGCTCAATACTCGCTCGGAACAATCAGATCATATATATGTTTCCTAGTCACAAAATGGCATGGGTTTAAGTCCTACTCTATTTACTATGGTTATTTTTGCCTTTTTTTTAATTATAGATATAGCCTTCTTTTTTCGAGTGTTTAACATCGCTAATATGTAATATAGTCTATTCCATCGTTTTAGGAGACCTTTATCTCATTCTTGTCTTTAAACTCGCGTTGTTAAAGGACAGAAATACTGAATCTAATGACGAATATAGTTATTTGCTAAATGTATGGATTCTCAATCCCATGAATTCCCTTGTTCTACATAATCATTAAGACACTATCAAAATGTTCGTAACTCTAGTTAATAGCATAACTCTAGTCTAGCCGACGTCAGCTTTAAACCATCCGCTAATAACGTGAATGCTCAACAATCCTGTATGTCTCTCGAGTGTATGTCCTAGTGTCTGTTGCACCTATGCTAGTTAATAGCTGCATTTTAGGTATGACCATCCCTGCGCAACTTGCAGCCACGTGCTACTTGTGAATAGCGGCGCGTTATGAGGTGTGATTTAACCCCCCTATATCGTATAGTCGTACAGTCCATATCGCTCCAAGATACCCCCCGAGCCCTCCTCCTCCCTCCCCCCCAAAAAACGTGTCTATTAGTAGTTGGTAGAAGCCACTCATGCTGCGGAATTGGAACATGGCTCTCTTCCTCTCTACCGACACCAAACTACAGCACATCATTCACCCCAGCCAACCTCTCACTTCCTCAATAGCGTTAAACATCAGTAATGCGCAAACAGCGGGCAATAGGCGATTCCCTAGGCTTTAGGGACAGAGAATACCAATGTCATCAAATAATTTTTTGTATTCCATACTTTTTATTTAACTATAAATGTAACAACAAGCTGGCTTCGTAAAACAGGCGCCGGAGAGATTTTTATAAGGCATAAATAATGCGGCTTCAAGGCAAGCTCTCTGTGAACGAAGTGAAAAATAAAATAAAATAAGAAAAACTCTATCTCCTGAAATTGCAGCCTTTCCTATCATTTCTCGCTCCCGGGATACGCAGTTTGGAAACAGATTTCCTGACCATGCACGACGCGGCCGTAACCCTTTGCCCAGCTTTCCATCCAGACCCAGCCCGTCTCATACCTCTTCCAACCAAACCTGTCCAGGTGCGCGTTCGCCTGATTAAACTCGTCGCTGCTGCAAGGGGCGGGGTCTCCTGAGTAATTGCAGCCGTAAGCGACAGCGGTGCCGACTCTGACGAGCTTAATGGTTGCCCACCCAGGTTGACCGGCACCGATCTTTCCGCCCCTATCACACCAAGAGCCAAAGTCCCTCGTGCATTGGTCGTAGCTCCCTGGATCAAGTCTCAATTGAGTCTTCCCGGAAGCACTAATGGGGAGGGTGGCGCGTTTGTCTGGTTGCTCGCTGTAGGTGGATTCAGAGCGTTTGGTAGCATCGCCGTCAAACAGCTCGACGGTTGTAATAGTTGCCGCCGCTGTCGAGTTGTTTGGATTAAAAGTGATGGTAAATATTCCGTCGGGGCCATCCGGAGGGATAATGCCACCATTTGTTCCGATGTGTCTGGCATGAAGGGGCAGAGAGCGGCCGACTTCGGGGATGACAGTAGCCCCAGGGATGACAGAAGCCTGCAAGAGACCTGCAAGGCCGAGGAGGCACAAAGCTGAGGAGTGCATGGTGGGCAGCTCAAGGTAGTAGCTGTAGGTTCTTAAATACGCTTGAAAGAAGATGGTGAGAGGATGCAAGAGCAGGTAGATGGGAAGCGGCCTCTTATATACTAGTTAGTCCCTAGGAATCTACTGCGCTGGTGTCTATTTTTAAAAAAGGGGGATATTGAAGAATGTGCTGATTATTACTCCATTATTCTTGGCAGAACATACTGAATCCTAATTCTGAATCCTAAATCCTAAAGTGGGTTTGGCTTGGTCAATGCGTAGACTGTGTTTGACGCAGACTGGCTCTCATCGCGCGTTGGGTCGTCCCACAATGCACCGCCAAGCTGCCGAGCCAACGGAGTGGGCGCATCACAGAAAACCCAGAGCTCACCCACCACTACATACGGAGGTTTCCTCCGTAAGCCGATACCCTTTAAACCGATATCCTTGATAGTGCGATTCTTTTTAGCAGAACCAAATCTTGACGGTGGTGTAAATAGTATTCAATATCACGATATCCTCCATAAGACGATACTAAATTACGGAATACATCGTTTTAAGGAGGTTCTACTGTAGTACCAAACACTTTCCATAAGATCAACAAAATCCCAGATGCCCATCTTTTTCGGCGATCCCGGCGACGCCGCTGATGTTATTGGTATAACTGAGCATAATACACTTACTTAGGCTTAGTAACAGAGGCTGTCAGACTCCTTTAGACTCACTCCTTCGGAATCCTTCGCTCAGCAGACTTAGCGACTAGAGCCAATTAGTAAGTATTAAGCATCAAGAATGAAACATTAATTCTCAGGGTTATGAACTATTACAGTATTCGGTAGGGCAGGAAGTACGTGTCTGGCTGACTTGAAATCCTTCGTTAGACGATCCTTTCGGTTATTTATGGATGATTATGGCGCAGCACTACGATACCTCGATATGATTGTAACGGCCTAGTATTAAGGATCCTCTCCTTGCCATCGTCGTCTATTCCTCGTCTTTTTCTGTCTTTCTCTCTTTTTCTCCTTCTCTCTTTCTCTATCGTCATATCGTCTCTAACACCGCACATATATGACGTCTTGACTTAATCATAAAACCCCGGCACCTGTCATTCACTACAACTCCACTAATGACTGCCCGAGCGATCCTAGAGAGTCAAGGCATCAAAAGACCCTTTAACTCGTCTTCTCTCAACCACAGTCTCCCCCCACTCCGACCCACCTAGCGCTCACTCACCATGTTAAAACCATGACTCTCCGAAGCCGCCAACTTCCAGCTCCCCTCCTCCGCCCAGAGTACAAAATGCATCTCCTAGTGGCTCCACAATAAGCGCTAGCTCCGCCTCGTCGCTGTCTCCGTCGCCTTCCTCACCATTAGCTCCCTCTACTACAACACCCTGACTAGAGAAGAACTAAGGGTTATAAAGTAAGATTTAGAGAATAGGGAGTTAGAACCCTTAATGAGGGTCTAGAAGACATTATAGTACGACCTGAGTAAACACGACTTTGAAATAGCGCTTAGCAAAGGTATGTTTTTTAGGCTTAAATAAACTTTTCAAATCTTAATACTAACAATCCGGTAGTTCCAACAGTGCGGCGGTAATCTATTAGCTTGACCTTTGAGAGTAATCGTACGGTCCGGGGATATGGGGCCAAATTAGTATCATACTAATTTGGCCCCGAATCCCTGGAGGAATCTCCGGTAACCGTAATTAATCCCGATTGCAGCTGAACAAAACGCTCACAGCAAACCGTAAATTAGAGTATATATAAACCAATTGAATTACTACACTATTCTATTTGTAGGCAACAGGGGAAGCTCAAATTCCCTGTACAGCTAAGGGGCAATCACCGAAGCTGTGTAGGATTCCGGTGGGGGCAGTTGATCTGCACCACCGTCCAATACGACAGCCGGACGGCCACTCTAGGAAAGTTGGCTGTCTCAGGGCAAAAAGGCTGCCACATCCCAAGGTCCGTGTCCGCCTTGCCCCATCCAACAGACCCAGAGCTGCAATGGAGTCACGCATCCCCATACCCCTGCTTCGAAAGTGAATGCCTCAACGCAACATCGTCGCGAAACTACTCGTTCAATACCCGCAATCATGTTACTCCCGAGTAGAGCCTCATGATTTATCAGCCTGCACTAATCCACGTCATAGCATTCAGTTCCGCTAGATCCTTGCCCTGGAGCCTCAAAAGACGTTGAGCGAGCGAGGCAAGACAGTCGAGAATCATCTTGGCGCATAGACAACCACCCCCTAATGTTAACGTCAACCCTCTACACTTCGTAATCCGCAACAACATCCTATCTTCCACATACGACCATAGACTCAAGGGAATTGGGCATCCCGTAAGGTGAAGCCATAAGCTAAAACACCTCCCCGGAATAACTCCCGCCAGCAAGTTAAAGAGTCGTTCACTTTTAGATGGCTCTCCAAATTTTCGAGTTCTAGTGAATCGGCACAGAATTTAAACCCTGCTTCACTTTGTTGAGAAGTAAACTCGACGAATTCCAGTGTGTCAAAAGTCGCAGATGATATCGTTAGGCCCTCAGTAATAGGCGGCCTGAAAACGGCAGCAAACCATGCCAGCTGCTCCATTATGGTCGCTACTTCGTCTAGTGAGCTAGTAACAACAATCCCAGCGAGTTCGGTGTTATCTTTTGTATTATTTGTGGCACTATCAGTGATCAGACGAAGGTTTACTCGGTGATTTGAAGAGAGTATAATATCTGGTAGGTGTTACTTCACCCGCGTGCACTATACGGACCTGACAACATTACCACACGATTCGTTCTCCAAAAGGGAAACCGTGGCACCCAACAACTTTAATCCTTATGAGGGCCACATTGTCTGCGCAAAGTCTTCACAAGATGCAGCCTGAGAGTGCGTAGGTGTACCGGTAAGAGTGATGACTTGACGTAGTCCTTCGTATTGTCTATCCAACTGTTGGCGACAGAATCCGAGTATTTGCCATGAGGCATGACAGCGGATATGATAAAGTTCCAAGTCCACGACATATACGCCGTCGTTATACTTATTACCATTACCCACATCTCTTTCCTAAACTGACCTGTAGTACAGCTACTAGAATAAAAAGATGCAAACACTTAGCTGCTGCTGTCTAGAGAAAGCAATTAAAAAAAGAGGTTTATCACGCCAATCTCCCTCTCTCCTGTGTTGGTCTCTTCAGAGAAACTCCTGAGAAACCAACACCATCTGTCTGCACCACGTCTCCTGCAATACAGCCACCAACACGCGTTTTGCAAAGAGCGAATATACACACGAGTAAACCAGGTGAGAACGCGCGCATATATACTTTAGAATCCGACATAGCGTAGATTAACCATAAGCACTATAATGACTTGTAAATATTCTAGTACTTGCGACCTGTCTTGAAACGAACAGCTGTAATAATATATTCAGCGCGCCCTATATACATCTCACTCGTCAGTTATTGCTCTTTATTTTATCAACTAAGTACGTGCTAATAATTTGAATCTTAGAAAACGGCAGCTTCATTTATTGCCTATCTAGTAATATGTATACAGCCTGTGAATAACCTCAAGGACAGCCCTAATTTGTAGATGTGCATTTTGATGAGCCTCCTTGCATTCAAACTGAAATAAAAGGCGAGTTGACCAAAAGAGTGTGATAAGCAGCAGGACTGCAGAGCGTTCAACCAGGAGACACGATCACTCTAGCGGCTCAGAGCACGAGAAAGCTGGGCCATCTGCTTGTCCGTAAGACCACTATACTGCATACAGGCCGAGCCGCACGGGGTTGGACGAGGGCCCTCGCCGGTGCAAGAGCCTCCAAGGACGCTGGCGAGGTTCATGCAGGCAGGCGGAATATTGTCAAAGCGGGCCACTGATAGGAAGCACGTTAGTTTTGCATAACCCACTTTACACGTTCGATATACGAGGCCATCGCCATCGTTGGGTGAGAACACTTACCGCCAGGCGAGGGAATCGAGCTGACGATTTGGATCGTCTGGCTCTTAACCTGACCACGGCACAGGTCAAAGTTATACATGGGAATGTTACAAGGACCAACGGCCGCACGCTCGACGTTTAATTTTGGTACGTCACTCATGTCGATAATGTCGCGCTCGACGTTTAATTTTGGCACGTCACCCATGTCGATAATGTCGCGCTTGACGTTGCCGTCTATATCTATGCAGAAAGGGTTCGGGTGTCTTCGACATAATTCCACAACACCGCCAATGAGGGAGGGGCCGATAAGGATGAGGAGCGGGCCGACAGTCATGATAGGCATTTTTGAGATAGTGTCAATGAGCCTTGATAAAACTTGTGAGTTAGGACAGTATAATATGAAGTAGATAGCAGGCAGTGGCGTGTAAGAGATCTCGATATCTTATTCTACAGAATGCTTTGTTTGGCAGGTAAACCGAGTCTTTATATACCTGAAAACCTCTACTGGGATGGGAGGATTCAGCTCCTGTGATACCCTGAGGACGACTACAACTGTGTCCTTTTACGCCCTGCTAAGAAGGGTCCGTCGGACTCTGTTGGATATTTTACACATGACATGCACTTTCTACTTAGGGAATCGTATCTCCGTCACCGCCTATAACAGAATGTTGGTTTATCTGTAGACCATAGTATCGCTACGAATCACTCGAGACTATATGCACTACCAACATGTACGGGTTGTTTTAAACCCCCTTGTTGGTGACAGAATGTAACCGCAGTCTCGCCGAGTCAACCGATGCAGGTACGCTTTGGTGTTAGGATCCCTTTCTGGTATATCTGTGTCGCCCGGTGTCAATCTTGAGACTCCATTCTGTGAGATATGCGCCTTTTACTCTGTCTTCCTTAGGGTGTACGGAGTAAGGGGCGGTGGGATAGAGGAACCTTGCCTTACAGTTGGTGTAGTACAAATGAATTACAATTCTACGTGAGCATGGATGACAAAAAAGTAACTAATCACTCCTAAAACTGAGTATAATACGATTCTGTTTTGAGAACAATTTTAAACAAGTAGCGCAGCTATGACCAGAAGAATTCCCCAGGAATATGTCCAACTATGGGATAGATCCCATTTTACCAAGTTTATCCGTCAAATTACTTTGCCCTGAGCTTTTACCCCACGCTGATACTGGTCTTGGACGCTCCGCCATGTGAGTTCAACATACACAGCCTTATTACAGTAATGACAACCATGAGGGTCCAGCGCTCTCCTAATGCACCCGACAGCGCACTTCCTGTTAGCTCGAGCGAGAAAGGGTGTTTAATCTTAGCCCATGACCTCGTCAACGTCAACACGGCGATAACCTCGCCATCATCTCCAGTCAGCGATGAGTCGTCGTCCCCCTTGCTGCTGCTACTGCCACCGGTGTTTAAGATTCTGAGACTCAAGAAGTGAAAGAGGAGAAATTGAAGGAATGAGGCGTTGCATACTCCCCATCAAGTCGTCGCTAGCCTACGGGTTCCAATAGGTGTGGCACATGACAAAATGATAATGCCGGTAAACAGTGGTCCTTGATCTCTGGGACCCCCAACAGCTGGGTCGCATCGTATGTCAAACAATAAGCCTCGTGAAAAGTGGAACGTGAACCGGGCTTAAAGTAAATAAACAGGGTGCAAGAAAAGTATGTAGTATACAGGTCCCGGAGCTGTCCCTAGCTGGTTTTAGGAGACCCCTTGCTATAGCTACAGCAAGGGGTCTATACCTACAGCAAGGGGTCTCCTAAAGCCAGTTAATAGTGCATTGACATGTTCACCAACAACTAAATCAGGTAGCATAACCAACCATAGCTAATTATCCGACTACCTTACCGGCGCATCGGCCTTTTTTGTAAGGGTGGTCAGCAGGTGACGACACGGTGGATTAAAATTCCGCCGTGGAAGAGCTTCGACCGTTGAGCTCAAAAACGGTCGCTCTACCAAGATTCGGCCACTCCACTGTCGGCAAACCGTATAGGTGTTGCCCACCTTCCTACCACCGTTGCACCACCCTCACACAAAAGGCTGGTGCGCTGGTAAGGTGCCATAAATATTCTATTTATCTAATTTGACTCCTCTTTTGACCCTTTCTCTGATAAAAAGGCAGAAAGATACACCCTCATACCGACAGATTTTATATACAGGATGTATTCTACTACTACTATACATTTGTTATTCTGGTTTATTCTAGCAACTTCATTCTTCTACCTTGCTCTGCAACAACCGTTCAATTACTTACGGCAAATATTAACTATTTTGCATATCCTCAGTATAGCAATTTGCCTCCGAGGAGATAATCTGGGGCTCTTTCCCTTCGACCATGTCTGGGCAATCTTTATTTTCGTAATGACATTGCATACAACATCCATTCTCGTTATAAAAAAAAAGACCATAAAACTTCAGCCATCTAGCTTTATCCAACAGCTGCGGACCACCTTTCAAATCTGGACAAACCTTCGCCAATTACCTCTCGATCACGAAGACGGCCCTATTCCGGCCCAGAACAGTACCAGCCGTGGTATCTTCACAATCCTAAAATGCGCTCACATTGTTGCTCTGTACCTTGGAAACCATCTCGTCACCAGCATCATCTCCAAAACCCTACTCCCCCTCACTATTACACTCCAAGACTTCGCGCCAGCCAAGCAAGGCCTCATGCCGCATCTGACCCATCGAGACCTCTCGCTAAGGGCCGTCATGTCCGTCCAGTGGATCTGGAGCACATACATGGTTCTCACCGGGTTCCACGCCATCTTATCTCTATTTTTCGTAACACTCCTGCGCTGGGACCAGCCAGCCCAGTGGCCCGCGCTATTCGGTAGCATCGCCGAGGCCTACTCGCTGCGGCGTTTCTGGGGCGTTTTCTGGCACCGCCTGCATGTCGCCGTGTACGAGGCATACATGCCCTCCTTCCTACTACGCTTTCATGATAATCAGCAAAAAGACTGGCACGCACAGCAGCGGTATTCGCGGTATAGGAAAATCAGGAAGGGGGGTCGGGCACTTTGGATGTTCTTGTCGTCTGCTTTTTGCCACGCAGCTGTGCATTGGCTCGTGACTGGGAATGGAAACACAGCTCAGCAGGTTAAGTTCTTTCTTTCCAATTATGCGTTGTGTTTAGTGGAGACGGTTGCTAGACAAGCTCTTAAGGGAAAGGTGATATCGAATGGTAGTTTACGGGCGCGGCTGTTTGGGTATGCTTGGGTCTTGGCTGTGCTGTTCGCTATAGTCCCAGCGTGGCAGTACTCATTGATATATACAGCGGCAGGTTATTAAGAGAATGTAGCGCGCGGAGGGGTGCAATGAGAATATCCAACCAAAGCCCCCATTGTGGCGGTCCCCTACTTCCCCCCTCTCTATACTTTCCTAGCTTATCTACTACTACAACCTCCTATCCTACCCCCCACCCCCCGCCCCCTTTACTTTATAATACATAAACTAAAACAAATATAACTTTATTTACTAAGTATAACTAAAAAAGCAGGACCTATGTTGAAAGTCTTACTGGTTGTAGCGCACAGTGTCCAGCAATGTCGTGTTGTACAAACATTTATTCTATTCAAGGGAAATACTGGAAGTTGCAATATGGACCGGACGGTTTCAACAACAACGTTGCAAATCCGCTATATGATTTATATAATGCCACATGTTTCACTTTTGTTGTGTTAACCTATGCGAGAGACGAAGTTACAACTATTTTCGAGATTTCCAGTCTAAGATTTGAAAACTTGCAAGCAAACATGCGCTTTAATGGATGAGCATAGTTGTACCAACATGATTTTATCGGAGTAGACTATTTAGATAATCATTATATTAATCATTATACGAACGCAGCTCTATAGCTGATTAGTGAGGATGTATAACTACTGGAGTAGAGATTCAACTCGTTATCTGGTCTGTTTAAATGAACTTCTGAGAGTATTTATGACTCGCTTGCTATTGCTTTCACAGGATAAGATGAAGACTATGTTACCTAACCTATCGGGGCAGTGCGAGCCGTTGAGCTACGCGCATCTGCAAAATCCATCTCTTCTTGTCTTCAATCATCAACATACTTGGCAGAGTTGTTACCATTAACTCAGTTGGTAACGACGGAGGATAATAAAGCCCAACCCTCTTAGCTGTCAAGATATCTTCACGCAAGCTCATGAGCCAGGGATGCACAGCTGACAAAACTTTAGCATAGCTGGTAACAGTTATTAGCTAGACTTACCGCTTATGTAGTCGTGCACTGTGACAAAGCCATTGTTTGCAGAAGGCTTAACCACCAACGTCGCTGCATTTTCCCTGTCTTCGTCACAGCATCTCACAAGATACTCTGTATCTGAGTCCGACTCCCAGCCGCCGTCCTCCTTCATCTCTTTCGGGTAAGGCCGCTCATCATCGCTAAGATCTCCATACGTTACGTACTCAGCGCCAGGCCCGGTGTGCCCCCTATGCTGATTTAGCCACATCTCCTCCCATAAGTCGAGTTCGTACACAGAAACCTTAATAGATGAGATCTTTGGTTCAGTAAGGGGTAACTGTGATATTTCGTGCCACGTGCCAGTGCAGCCACTCGTAGTATCTGGTTGGAAGTACGGCTCAAGAGAGTCTGGACTATGAGGAGTCTTCATAATAGAAATACACGTAGGAAAGACACCATCGAATGGCCAAAAAAGACGCTGAGTAACCTCAGGAGAAACAATGACCTGCACACGATCGCGGATGAAACCCCACACGCATCGGCCCGGATTTTAAACAGTTGTCAAGCGTTTGTAGCCTCCGATATGAACTGGAATCATTCCCAATCGAGTCGACCCCAGATCGCCACGTTTGGAGCGGATCGCTTCTATTTAAGCCATGATCCCAGGCTACTTTTGGGAGCCCTTTTAGTCTTACTTGCTGGTATATTTCAGAGCTGAAAGTGCCAAACATAGAGCAACAGATGGATTCGGTAAGAAGAACTTGAGCAGTCGGTACACCTTCTCTATAACTCGATAGCCGGATAAAGAACGTGTTGGCGCCCGGTTCATCCATCAAAACATATAAAGGCTTTGTAGGATCCTTGCTTCGGTACGATTGGCGGAGATGATTTCTAATGACCCTGTTTTTAATGCCATCTTTTCCATATGAGCTTCTAATATACAGAGACATTTCTCCACAGGCTCTTTAAACAATAGCAGCATAAACCCCTTGTTTAGATGTAAGGATATCTTTCTGGAAGGTTTTTAGACTATAAATTATTAGCAATGTTCAACTAAAGCTTATAATAACATACTCGAGCTTTGGAAAGTTATCATTCATTCCAAGAACAAAGAATGGGAAGTTATTATCCATCGATTCTATCATTAGGGAGACCATATGCTCCATGTCTGTCTTTTGAATATAATCCGCAACAGCTGCACAAGCATTAAGTTCACTTGTTTGAACCTTCTGACATATTCGAAGTACAGTAGAAGTTAAAGCTAGAGCAGAGCATGTCTGTCTATCAGTGCACTGATACGTCCAGGTGCCATCGATTTGTTGCCCTCCAGTCTGGCTCAGCAACGTATCAGTCTCATAAGAATCAAAACATCGTGGACTGCACATTTTGCACTGGGTGGATAGAGTCATAGCCATGTCGATTGTTGATTACTTTCTGAATTTGTGAGGTGTGAAGTGAATTTAGTGTAGTAGTACATAACCTCGGGAGTCCCCATAGGGGTTGTTCGGGACATAACTTGTTTATTGCTGAGACGCCTGAGCTATAGTTATACCCGTCGTTGGATTTAATTTATTTGTTTATCGCTTGCTATCTATAAAATTTCTAGGACAATGACAGAGAAGACCTCGCCTCTCTTAGCCGTACAACGAAATTAACCCTTGACAGGAACCCGTATCTTGGAATAAACTGGCCTTCCGCAAAGACTGCATTCCAAAAAATGCCCCAGTAACAAACTGGCAGACTCAATAAAAGGCATCTACTGTGCCGAGGAGTGACTAGTGGATAGAAGGAATGAATTAACGAGAAATAAACCAATAAATATAGATCAGATCAGAAAAAGAAAGCCTACTTGGGAATGATACGTTTGAGAGTTTACGGAGGCAAAATACTGAACTGGCTAGAGAAACCATACATGAAGGCTGGGGCCCATGAAGACCATGTGGTCCCATGCCATGAGCCACGGAGAGAGAGAAAGAGGAAGAAAGGGGGAGAGAAGCAAGTAAACACCTGACCGTTGGTAGCTCAACGAGAGTTCCTATATTATTAACTCGCCCCATTCAGGTGCATTGCCAGGTGGTGAAGACCTATTTCGAGGATTTGAAAACACGAGGAAGTTGAAAACGCAAACCCACCGACTGATTTCGATCAGTCCCGAGACAGCATCCCGTATTTCCAACCCCACCTCATCCCCGACAGCGTTGATCCCCAAAGCAATGCGGGCCACGGTAGCGGTGAATCCAGCAGACCAAGTCAACTCAGTGACTTCACCACTCCCCAGCACACCTCCCCAGCACCACACACTCCTAGCTGCAAACTAAAGGAAATAACAGTTAACTCCGTACCACCGCACAAGCCTCCTAACCATTGAAATTCCATCAAAACGCCGCCAAGTACGTAGGGCAAGACATGCCTATCTGACCCTGCATCGTAGGTATTCAGCCTGCGACCACCCTGCGACCCCCTCGTGCCCTCCCCCGGACGTGTCTCGGCCATCCGACTGAACCCCGACCCCGACCCCCCATAGCAAAGCCACCGCGATGATGGCAACGCCTCTACGTCCGTATGGTGCGGACGGTGAAGGAATCGGGATCTGGTTCATCACCTCGCAGCCTGGTGCCCTCCCACACACGCTGCATGCCGCGTATGCATGCACGCAGCAAGTCCAGCGGCGAGAGGACGGCCGAGGGGGGCTGTGCAGCGCTTCGGGCGGGGAGCGGATACGCTGGCAGCGATGACGTCTCAGGGCTGGGCTGGACCTTGGGGGGTGCGAGGCTTGAGCCAGGGCCATGGCATGTACCCCGCACGCACCTTCTGGATGAATAACCAGTGGGGATGGCTGCAGACACGGGTTTGGGGATTTGGAATTCGGAGATGGGGAGAATACGCGCGGCAGGCAGAGTGGTATTGAGAATTGCTGTGGCGCACTTGCACTTTCGCGTGTTGAAGGGTTTTGTTTGGTTTGTCCTGGAAGTATCGCGATGTACTGTACTTTGAGGGTGTTCGTGATGGGAAACCCTCTCACATCGCAATCAACCTTTAGGCCGAGAGTCCCGTTGTTTTGGTTAAGAAACGGCACTACGTATCATATCCAGCGTATCCAGCGTATTCTTGAAGTGGGGATGTTGGGGTCCTCGCGGATCCTGACGGAGAATACTTGTTCCGCTCTTCCGAACGTACTACCCCCTTATTGGGACGTCGGGCAACACTTTGAGACAGGATCTCATCCTTCAGAGCAACCCTTACAAATCAAATTTAAGACAGCCCCAGCCAGTGATCAACATGTTCATCGCGGATTGAACTGGAAATAACCACGCTAAACAAGATATGAGAGCTCATATCCGAAACTTGCTCTCCAAATTAACTCGCAACTCGGACCCCCTTTCTCACAATCTTAACACCGAAGATCAAAGACCCCAATCGACATATCGGCACAGCTTACCAATGTCCGCCCCAAACCCCAACTCCAAGCTCCGCGCTACCCTCAACTGCCGATGCAGGTTATGCACCGACCAAACGTCACGTCAGTCAGAACCCTCAGGTGCCTGTCAACGTAAGCCGTAGCAACAGCGCCCCCGCTTGCACGGCCACCCTTTTCGTCTCAAAGGAACCCAGCCACCGGCTGGTAGCGGAGGAGGCGGGGAGAGCTGCGTTATTGGGCCCATCGATAGTTATCGGATGGCACGGCATAGGAGGTAAGTTACGATGTCGATCGCACGGTCGAGGCCAGCGATCCGCGAACCGTTACGAGCTCTTGGGGCGGATTCTCGGATACCCTTCCAAGGGCGCCACATCATTCCTATCTCCATTTCTTTTATCTGATCAGTCAACATGATGCTACCCAGTGAAGCGCGATAGCCCAGTAAACCCCTCTAATCCAGCCAAGACAGCGCGTGGCCACGAATCCTATGTCATCGACATGTCAGGTCCCCTCCTCAGCCCGCCTGCCAGTCGGCCCTTCTCCACCCATCCAGCACGCGCCGGAGCCAAAGAAACATCCGCTAGATCACGTAACTACCTAACTTTAATCTCAGTTCCCAGCGTTTGGTGGCGTACTAGTGTCAGTTGGGGATGGGTTGTCCACACCGTCCTGGCGCGGGTGTGGCCTAGATTAGAATAACCGTGGAGAATAGAATAACTACGCCCGGCACTTTCCGTGAGCAATGGCGGTAATAATAGGGAATAACGCGGAGTCGGAGCCGATAGATACCGCGCCGGGCGGTGATAATACGAGTCTGGTCTGCAAATACGAGCAAGAAGTGGGCAATATCCCCACACGCAAATAGGGATGTGCAGTCGTCCAAAGCGCTGGCCAAACCCCGCTTTCTCAGAGCCGTAACAAACGCTGCATCGAGAACGAGCTCGACTCCTCAATCAGGATAAAGTATGCGCGCACGGATCCCGGTCCTTCAGCGACTCGCGCGCCCGCGCGGCACTAGGAAGGTAATCCTCTAAGGCTTACCCACCGCGTCTGTCGATCTGCCACGTACCAGCTCCCCAATATTCCCTCCTCCATCAGGCTCCATGAGAAGAAACGTGCGCGTCTAGGTTACCAATCCTTCGCAATCCTTTCGCTTGTTCTTACTGTGTGGGCGCCAAGTGAAATGGGCGGTGGGAGTGACTGCGCCTGGGTGATTAGCGATCATTTCCGCGTTTCGCGCGGGCGGCGGCTGGGAGCGCTAAATATAAGTATGTATATCCACATGTGAAGGAAGCTGGGCAAAGGATGAAGCTAGGATTGGGTTTGGCCCCGCGGCGAGGTGAACACGTGGAGGAGGGGGTTGTCCGTATTAGGGAATATACGAGAGGTGCTGGGAATGGGATAGGAAGGTACTTACTAGATGTGGTTGTGAAAAAGGAAGCTCCCTATACGTCAACAAACATCGCCATCCTACCTCAAGACAGTCCCAACCCCCTATCTATCCACCCCATCACCTCCTATCCGCTTATCCCTATCTCTCCCCAAATAGCCACCTCTACGAGCCGCGATAACCCCATCCGCGATCACCATAACCCCAGCCGCGATCACCAACCCCCTTGCCGCCAGACCCGCCCAAACACAGCCCCCCTCGTGATTTACGTACATCACCACCCAGCCAACACACCCGCTAGCCGCCAACCACAGCACTGCCCCCTCGCAAGTCCTGCCACCAACAGAGTAGCGCGCGTGTCCTCGCTGCAACTTGGACGCAGGGGCCTCGTTGCGGTGTGCTGGCGCTGCAGACGGGCGGTCCTGCGATATGTATGTACCGCGCGGTACTGTACTTGCTGATGGGGGGGAGAGAGGGGGGTTGTGTTTAGGCGTATTGTTTCGGGAGTATTGAATGGGTGATATGCTGATGGTTGGGAAGGAGCCGACGCCACGGGTGCTTGCGGGAAGTGAAGGTCTCCGGCAAGGAAAAGGGGGGGAAAGAAGCGACAGGGCTGTAGGGCTGAGGGCTGAAGTGGGCTATCTCACTCTTCGGCCCGTTTCTGGGAGAAGGCGATTGGAGCGGACGAGAGCGCAGTGGGGATAGACGAGCAAAATTGCTGTATTTGTATTGATTGTCATATTGAGCCTGCGGCCCGTGAAGCGCACGAGGCCGAAGGTAACGTCTCTCCGCCCGCTCTGCTGGGTCACTTTTGCCATCGCGGGCATGAGGCGGTGAGAACCTAAAGCCGCGTGCTCGCTCCGTCATCCAACTCGACAGGTGTGAGGCGGTGCTTGCCTTCGTACCCGAGGGGAGGGAGAGTTGGGAGCGAAGCTGACACACTTGCTCGGCAGCATGGGTTGTGAGATGATAACTAGGGTTGGGGAGATGAATTGACGTGAAATCTGCAAAAAGGTGTGGCAGGCACCAGATAGAAGGAGCGTGTACCTACAAGTACCTACCTCGGAATGCAAGTTCCTTGGGTGGGTGGTTGCTGCTTTGGTAGTGTTTCCCCCCTAGTTCCATTGTCAGACGTCTAATAATGGGATGGATGCTTGCACCAAAACGGCTGACATGATGGCATGCTGATTCGCGAACACCGTCTGCTCCTGATGACGAAAACGGAACGATGGGTGCGCCTCCTGCCACAGAAGAAAACACCCTGGCATTGGAAGGAAGGGTCGTGATCGAATCACAGCGCCAGGCGGGAGAAGCTTGGGGCTGATATGGAACACGACGAGAAGCCGCCACATGCACCGGTACTGTAATGTACGGTATTAACGTTGCACCACCACGCTGACTGGCGTACAATACCAGCCGTTTAAATCTTCCGGAAACGTGGATGAGATCGTGGTGCGTGCCCCTGGATTGTTGAGTTTGATGCCGAACGTTTGCTGTGGAAATAGGAGACGGTCGATGCACGCCTCAGGGGCAGATTGGACGACGGTTTGGAAATTGATGCCACGTCCAAGCACTCTGTTGGTCCGGGATCGCAGTGTTCTGTGGAAATAAGTACACTCATGAGATTGCGAGGCATGAATTGTACGTACAGCTCCTCTGTCGATGTTTGTGAACTCCACTTCAGCCCACAAGGCGTAGGGCACAGTGGACCGCGCTCTCACCATCAAGCTGCGGACCCGGTGGGGGATCCGTGCCTAAACCCCATAACAGCAAATCAGCACAATGAAGATGTGCAGAAGGAGTCGACAGCTTGAATACCACCGCTTTAGGCATAGCAGCCCCCAATATGTCCCGTTTCTCACCCGAGGCGTGTCCCAAGGCGTGTGTCTGTCCGGCCCTTGGCCTCGCACACCCACTGGTGATCCCAATCGTGCACCAAGTCGGTCGTCACGCCTCCCGCCCCGTGTGCAAGCCCCCAGTCCCCAATCCCGCACAAAGCGGAATACGCGGCCGCAATCCCACGCGCCAGAAATCCCAACGGCCGAAAATCCACTCCATAGCTCCGCTCCCTTAACTCCGCCGGCTCACCACAGACAAACAGCCACTCAATCTCGCGCTCTCCGACCCGCTCTCTCGCTGCCTCCCCCAATGCCGTCGGCGTCGCCGTTCCCTCATCCCGCGTCACTTGCGGCCATTCCGTTGCATCTCCCCTCCATCACCTCTATCCCCTCACCCCGTCCCCGTCTCAAACCGCCGCATATTGGGGGCTGAAGCGCGAAATCACCTTCGTCACCACATCGCGATGATCGCCGTTCCGCCACTTCGCCGTTGTCTACCTCCCCTGTCACCTCGCTTGGCGCCCATTCAGAGCCTCTGGTTGGCTGGAACAGGGTTTGAGAGGGCTGCAGGAGCCGCTAGGCGAAGTTGGGTGCGGTGAAGTGTCGGGACAGGGGGGGTAGCACAGGGGTGCGTTTGTCGGGCGGGGTCTGTGGGGTTTGTCTTGGCTGCGAGGCTGAAATTTGGGGGAGTGGAGTGGGTTAGGGAAAAGGTAGCCTCGTCTTTGCGGGTACGGGGGTTACGTGCGCACATTTTTTACAGTGGTTACTTCGATGTACGGGAACTTTTGCTACGGAGTAGGCGCGGAGTTCGCTGTTCGGTCTAGGAGGCAGCGCGGATGCCGTCGGAGTCTAGATTTAGGGAGCGGGCGAGCGGCTTTCACCCCATCCGTGACGGACTTGATGAAATGAGTGAATCCCTTGTTTTGGGGCCGGGGTCGTCTGTACGTGATTGGCCTGGTCGGCTGGTTATACTATAGCATACGCCTTCCTATACGTTTGTTATCTTACGTATGAATCTATTATACTGGCTGCTACATGGCTGCCTACGAGCTAAAGCTTGAGGTGTGGTAAATAAGGTGGTATGGCCTGGATCGCGCTCGACCAAATCGGCAGGGTACCGGATGTACTTTGCAGTGTGGTGTGTGGTTCAATATTGCTGTACTGGATACTGGGCGTCACAAACGGGGCTGCTTGATAGCAGGGGGGGAGCGATCAGTCATCAGGCTTTAATGGATACAGAGTGCTGACAAACGACCGTGCATTTGTACAGAATGTAGCTTGGGATACAGTTGTTCTTGCTTAAGGAGAATATTTTCTGGCCTGCTGTATGTTTCTCTGATCCAAGCCTTGAACAATCGTAAATGCCGCGGTAGGGAGTCCTATCATACTTCGTATACTTCGTGGAGCGTACAAGGAAAGGATGAAGGATGAACCTTCCAGGCCCCAAGGGATCCGGAGGAGTTCATCTTTTGCGACGAAAAGGGAAATATTCAGATCCTTCGACCAGAAATTAGTGCATTAGTGCCAAACGAAACAACCGTGCTGCGACCGCGCCCTATGATATGCCACTACTCGTATAGAGTAGGATGATACTACTAGCAGTACTATAATATTCCCTGCAATACCTCAACGCCCCCTAAGAATCGGAGAAGAGGTACAGACGGTACGGGACTCTCGACCATTCTACAGCGTGGTACACCACCTGCTCTTCCCTGGTCTTCTCTTCCCTGGTCTTCTCTTCCACGGAACATTCCCACCTCATCCCAGTCGCGACTCTGCTACCCTGTGTGTTCTTCATGAGAACGGGCCGATGAGGGCAGCCGCTACTTACTGCATCTGGGGTAGTGGAGTGTGACTGACACGCCCAATCCCCCACCATGTGTCTTTTAGCTGCCACCTTCAGTACAAGCTCCCCTACTAGCTACCCTACAGTACAAGCTCCTTGTTTTGAAGTTGCTCGGAACTCTATCCAGCGAAACTTGCGACGTTGGATACCCTCGCTGTGGCTGATGTTGTGCATCCACGTCATAACTCTATCACAACAATGGGACGAAAAGGAAGTAGTTATGCGCCTAGATCCTTCCCGTCAAATACTATACAGTTTATATGCACCCACGGTTCTGCCTCGCAACACGCCGCGTTGTCGATTTCCTCTTGGGGCAGGAGAAAGGAGAGTCATCGACCCATCATACCCGGCATTGCCGATGGTAGTGATCTCGCTCGTCGTGAGTAGGTACGGTAGTGGATGTATTGCACTATACACTACTATACGAGCGAGGTGGTACAAACTACCATTAGGACAGAAGCAATCGACGACCAATATCCCAATATCCTCTACTAGAGCCCGTAGTACGAATTGCGGCCTCTCTTCCATACTGCATGAGCGGCAGACTTCCAGCGACGACGATGTGATGGGCCCACGGACACCATGCTGCTCGAAATCTCCCTCCCCTACGACACATGGCTGGGCGACAACGCCCCTGCGTCAACCCAGGGAACTTGACGTAAAAACCCCAGCGCGGGGCTCGACCGTCCAATTTCCTCAGAACCAGCATGGGAGGTTGCTCGTAGGGCTGGGCGGTGCTAGCCACTCATCGGGTGTCGTTGCGAGATTGTGTATTTTGGTCCGTTTCGACCCATCCAACCTTCGTCCTTCGTACATCTGGCCTATGGCGAGCATCCCTCCCCCCTACTAGGGGTCTTGGGTTGGGTGCAAATGGTGATGACTTTGGGAGTTTTTAGCTAGTGGTGGTCGTCGCACAGGGACGGGCCCCTACGCTAGTGATATTCACAGCCCAAGCCCTGAACGGTAAAATGTTTCGGCGCATTTTGCACTTCGAACCAGTACAGTAAATTACCCATTAAACTTTTCAAGCCCTTTAGTCTGAAAATTGGACGGCAGTCTCTTGGAACTTCCACAATCAGTAAGTCACCATATTCTGTACTGTACGGTAGCGGGTTATTTCAAATGCTCGCTCCCTCCTCCACCTGTTTTCCGTACCGGGACTCCGTATCTCCGTGCATAAATTTCCGACACGTGGATTAACCAATCACTAAAGCCCATCGCTGCCACTACGATCGTTGGTGCTTGCGCAGCACTCCGAATCGCCCGAATCGCCCACATCATCTCCTTATCTACCTAGACTAACCAGTGGCAGGCGCGAACCCGACTCTCTCAGCGCGGGATTGAAACCGCGGCTGAGCGTTGCGTGCTCTGCCATTTGTCTAAATGGTGATGCCGCCCCTTCCTTCTGCCAACACACTTCCGCACTCTACGTGTACAGTAGGGCTGGAGTTTCTGTACGTACAAGCTGAACAGAGCAAGTGGGGAGAGATGGGTGAAAGTGCCGGAGAGGAGACACGTTCTAGGAGGGATTCGCGGCGACGATCATGAATGGCCAGGGGACAATCCCAACTGACTCCTGGCTATTCCCACTCTTCCATCAGTGCGTTTACCAGAGCCCTCGCAGATTGCGCGTTAAACCGGCACCGCCTATAACATCGCGTGGAAGTCAGGGTTGGGGAGGGGGGTGGAAGGGGATAAGGGAGTTATGGATCCGCCTATTTCCCAACAACTTTTTCCTGCACGGGTTTGATACAGCGCTACGCAACTTTGCTTCCGCGGCTGTAGAGGATATTGCCGTGTCTATTTCCTTGGTCATGTATTCGTCAGCGGCACAGTTATGTGCACACCCGCGGGCGTGGCTGGCGAGGGATCAGGGTGCTTTGCCAATGTAGGAGGATCAGGAAGACGGTTTTGGCAGGGGGACCGTGGCTAAGAACTGTGCCGCGGGCGCGCAGGCCTGGACTTAGCGCGTGTCGAGTACTATTTCAAGCAAAAATCCGCCGTCGACGGCCGACTGGCACACGTGGTCGGGGGTGTACTGTGGTGTATTTTGGGGGGTGTTTGGTACCAATACATACTTTCTAGAGTGGGTGAGGGAGTGAGTGAGGGTGATTGAGAGGGTTTCTAGAGAGTATATCGAAAAGGAGGTGATCTGATCTTGGTTACTGAATTGAACAAGTCACAGTAACAGCCAAGAAGAACTGCAACAAGAAGCAGGACAGAAAGCCGGCAACTGCAGATGTGCAACCCCACATACATACATGATAGAAGAGTCACAGTGATACTGTTGCCTTGACCGGGTGCATTTGCGATATGCGATATGTGCATCGTGTGTACAGTTCCTGTACAATACATACTACATACTACATGCCATAGTATAGCGCTGTGCTCCACTGTACTGCACCTTGCTTGACTCCGAATCTCCGCCCTTTGGCTTGCCCATCCCGCCAGACTTTGGCAGTAGACGACCCCTGTAGACGCTGTTTCCCATAGCCCAAATGGCGGAGCGAGCTTGTGTTTTGCTGTGTGCTGCTTTGGGTTGCGGTGGTGTGTGCTGTGTTGGTGTGCTGTGTGGTGCAGTTCGTCTTCCTGCCCATCCTCATCCTACCTGCCATCCTACCTGCCATCCTACCAGCCTTCCTACCAGCCTTCCTACCAGCCTTCCTACTACCGTGATTCCCTCTCGCGCCCTTCGCTCTTTCTGTCCCCAAGCACCTAGCAGATCCCCCAGCCTAAATCCTATCCTCTGTGACCTCCGCCACTCCGGTCATCCGCCCCCTTTGTGCGCAGTTCTCTCTACTGTGGTCCCTTCTGTTTGTATAGCCCAGTCACCGGCCAGTAGTCCCCGTCGGGAATACTCCTAACGCCGACCGTGTCCGATGCTACAATTGGAAGCGAACGTCAACGTCAACGTCCCAACGGATGTTGATCGCCATCTAGCTATCCAATATCTCAATATCCCAATGGTGTGTCTCTAAACAGCCAGAAGAGCTCGCCGGTGCCACACCCAATCTTCTGCCCCTCTCCTGCCGCTCTGCCACTCTGTTCCCTCCCATGCCACTCTCGTCCCCACCCTAACGTCCTAATTCGTACCTATTCTTCAAGCCGGGAGAAAGTGCTATGGTATGTATGTCAAAGTACTCCGAGTACTTGCGAGTACGACTGCGCTTTTCCCTGGTGGGTAATCGAAGACGCCATGCATCTTGCGCACACACACTTGCTAAAACCGCTGGTAAACCACTGCATGGGTCACCCATGCAACTCCTACCATCCCTCCCCCCACCCCCTCCCCCACCCCGGCCACCACTCAACAGCCAATGGCCCACTCCCTCCACAGCCTTACAGTTGTATATATATAAATATGCTTGGTATGGGTTGGTAGTATTGGCAGTGGAGTAGGCTATTGCATATGTCTACGAACGAAGGAATATATATACTCTGCATCCTTCCACCTCAAGGCTGTCTCTCAAAAAGCTTGCCTTACCACTTCATCCCGTCTCCATTTCTATCTATCCATCCTTCAGACGACGCTATCATATTCGTTGTTGTGTACATCACCACCTGTGATATATTGCTCGCATTCTCATCCTCCTTGCTTTGCTCTCACTCCCTCACCCTCGCCATCTAATAGCCTCTCCACGTTCACCATGTCTCAACAAACATACTCCTACCACCAGGCACCGGCAGCACCGCATCGCCTGCCTGCCAACCATGGCACCAGCAGCGCCTTCTCAGCCTCCGCCAACCCAGATGAAGACTGGACCCAGATATCTGATCTGGCCGAGCGTCGCCGCATCCAAAACCGCATCGCCCAACGCAACTACCGTGCGTCCTTTCTCCCCCCTTCAATCCCACCCTTCTAACATCCCCTAGGCAAAAAGCTGAAGCGCCGCCTCGAAGACCTCGAACGCCGCGCCGGCTCCTCCTCCGCCTCCCCCCCACAATCCCACACCGAACTCAAGCCCTCCAAACCCACCACCACAAACATGCACAAGACGCCCTCCTCTTCCTCCTCGCGCCGCCCCACCAAGCTCTCCCCGCGCGCAACATACCAGAACCCGCACCAATACACCCCTCCTCTCGCGCCCTCCGACGACCTCTTCCCCCTCGACCGCGCCGCCTCCCACACCCCCCCTCTCTTCACCTACGCCCCCTACCCGCCTCCCGACGACGTTTCCTTCTACCCCTCCTACACTCGCAACGCCTACACCCCCACCACCGCCAGCTACGAGTACGCCGCGCCCCCGCGCCAGGCCTTCGAGCCGAAACGCGGTACCGACGAGGACCTCAACGCCTTCGGTATGAGCTATGCTGCCATGGCGGGACTGGATATCCAGCACGCTTATGACGACCCGCTTGTGAGTCCGCGTCTGCCTGATCTGCGGCTCGGCGCTTGAGACTGACGACGATTTCCAGACGCCACCGCTCGGAGAAGGGTTTGAGTTTGAGGTTGTAGGCGAGGACGGGAATTATTCGCTGTTTCAGGGCGGGAGGGGGAGCTGGTCGCCTGAGCCGCTGATGTGACGCCGCTGAGATATGATCGCGGATCTTGCTGGCTGGCTGGTGGGTATAACGCACTTTTTATGACGGACTGGGATGGGATCGGTGCATGGGATTTAACCAGGGTGCGGTGTTTGGTAGATGGATCGAGCGTGGGTTATGTAGCGGCTGGGCTAGGAGCATTTTGGGTTGATGGGATGGGATGGATACCCGCTCGGTGTTTCGGTGCCAAAATTGTTATGGAAATTGGTCCTCTCTGCTGTTTTGTCGTTTTGTGTGTTTTTTGGGGGGTCGTCTGTCCCTCGAAGGGACAACGGTGAAGGGGGCGAAGTGGAAATTTAGATTTATGGCGAGATGAAATTAGAATACTGATGGCTACATTATACGATTTACCCTACTTAATCTCGGTATTGAAATTTCTCGTGATATGTGTTGCACACCATTACTTCAACAACTCCCACACCCTCTGGGCACTCAGTTCATGTGATCGCTCTACTCTTGAGTTTTCTTAGACACTGCCCGGTAAGCTGACATACTTGTAAATTGTCTCTGCACATGACTGTAAATCATCCTCGGTTTCCCCGTTGTCTTGTGCAACACTCGCCGTCATTGTCAGCACTTCGCATGCTTGATCCAATCTAACGCCACATAAGTTTCGAATAGCAACGTCCCATGAATTCTATGTTGGACCTTCGTCCCCATAATTATATACTTCTTCGGTAGCAAAAATGAACAACCAAGAGTGTTGTGGTAGCATCTCTCGTACTTCAAACATGCTGTCTCTCAAACTCATCCGTTCACTCCCGATCCTAGCCTTTCCACTCTCCACCTCCTCCTCTTGCTTTCACCCAGTTACGCCGTATGGGCCATGTCTTTATCGGGATTGGGTGTGGTCTCATACATCTCATAGAGCACCACTTCAACGTCTTCAAACCACCAATAATGGACCACTCACCTCAAAATCCAAGTTATAACACACTAACCTACCCATCCCCCAACCTTCCCTGGACTCAGCCTAGACCACACCATTCGGTGAGTGTTTGTTGCCATAAAATACATGGGGTGTTTGTATACCACCCGCCACACCAGCCTTTCGGCACCAATTCATTAGAGTCCTCGCCTGTATCTGTGAAGCGTGGACGGGAGTGAGCGGGTAGGTGGCGGTGGGAAGGGGCGGCGAAGGTGGAGTGGTGAAGAAGGGGTGCTGACGGTGAGGATGAGAGTTATGGCGGTGGTATAGTATCGGTGACAGGTCGGTACAGTGACGATAGCTTCAATCTACGGACTTCAAGCCGGCTTCGTCTTGATCTCCGTAACGGCCGCGAGGGTCGCTGTCAAAAGTCTCGGAAGACATTAGAGCAAAGAGACCACGGCCGCAGACAAGATGTTTGCCAATGTAATGGTTATCCGGGGTGCCTTCAGAGGGGCAGGCGTGCACTCTGCGACCCCAAGTTTGTGTTAGGGAGTATGTCGGATTCTGTCTGGATACTTTGGCTCGGAATGGAGCACTTCAATGTTTTCTGAGGGCTCTCAGGGGGATGGAACTTTTATGATGTTGGACATCCCATGACTTCAACATGGAGACATACAGACCCCCCAAGTTCAACGAGTCACTGCGGGCCATGTTCGTACATGCCTTTCGACAAATATGAGAACCCAACCCGCCAGCCACTATAGCCTCACTCCAGACCCCCCTGGATCCAGCCTCCCTCTCCCCAACCTCACCACCCACCCAGCGAACCATCACCAACTTACACCTCCCTCACCAAACCCCCCATCTCTCATCAATCTCCATCCCCTCCACATCTCCGCGGCGCGTAATCTGCCGCAAGGTATCCACCCCCAACAACCGAGAAGGATGCGATTCCTCCGCCGAAGGAGCTCCGCCAGCCCAGCAGCGCCCACATAGCCAGAGGCGGTGCAATCCTGCGCTATCTTGGGATACTTCCAACAGCCTTCCTTCTGTAGTTGGACTAGCGAGAAGGGTTGTGGGATTCGTGAATTCATCTTGGGATTCCGCCCAGGCTTTTTCGCTACGACGACGAGGATCCATCGCTCCATGAACACTCAAATCGGGCTCATACTGAGCCATCCCAACCCCCCTTCAATGCCCAGAAGCCCGGAATATCCATCCCCCAACACCCTTCGTCTAGCCCCGCACTACGCATCGAGCCTTACCCGACCCACCTAGCACATCTCGTTCCAAATCTAGAATCATGGAGTGGTTCCCTCAGTAGCGCATGCTAAGCACCCCGATCGGCGCACGAACTAACGGTCGCGAGCATTAGGTCAGATCTCAAATTATGCGTTCATCAATCAGTCTTGGTTATGGTTCAGGGTCTGCCTTTCTGGATGGAAAAGTGGTGGAAGGGCCCTGAGGCGGGGGGAGATGACGAGTTGTGACGAGGTTGTCACGAGGTTGTGACGGAGGTGGGGTCGAGGATTTGTTTATAGAACCAAGCCGAGGGATGTGGAAGGTGCAGGGGACCGGTAGGTAGGGATACTGACGTGTGGATATTCGAAGGGGCCTTTTGAGCTCCCATATTCAATATTGAAAGCACTGTCGATGAATTGAGTCAAAACCTACGTTTACACCAAGATCACACCATACACTTCACAATTCACACTTTAAAAAACAACCAAACACAGTGAGTGATATATATTATCCCATCCCCCCTCGTTATAAGTTCTCTCTAAGGAGAGAATCTAAGCAACTACCCAATATCCCCTTCCCGCACCATACCATACAATAAAGTATAGCACCAGTACGGCACGAAATTCCAACTCCCCCCATAATCGAGCACAGCTCAAGATGTCCAACCACCCACTCATTCAGTCATTCAAAAGAGAAAAGAAACAAAATCCCCCCAGCCACAGATCCAGATCCAAGCCAGGTCAGGCCCTTTCGTTTCCTTCCCTTCCAAAACTCCATCCATCCATCATCCCCATATGAGTGGTTAAAATAAAACGCCCCAAAACCGAGAGTGCCCGACTCATCCCCAAAAATATTTCGTTTCGTGCCAAGTTCATGCATCATCATCATAAGATAGATTCAGCAAATTCCCCCCCGAAACGCCGCCCTTCCCCATTAAACACCATTTTTTATAACCTGCCACCCATTAAAACTCCATCCCGCCGTCCATTACGCCACAGCCTTAACAAATTTTCAAAAACGGCTCGTCTCAACAACCAACACATCGCTCGTTCCACCAAGGGTGCGACCAATGCGCAAGGCGCGACGCCTACTGCATATGCTGGTTCTGCGGGTGCAACCCCAGCCCCGCCATCCCAACCACCACCGAATCACCCCCCAAAACCCCAAGACGCAACTGCTGCCAAATGGCCCACAAGTTTGCCTCCGGCGCCTCAACCGGCATGGACAGGACGTCATGTCCGCGCTGCGTGCGCCAGAAGTTTGCGCGCTCGGCCCACACCCGCCCCGCGAGCCAGCCCCAGCGCGACAGCATCTCGGCCGAGAACTCCCAGCTGAGCTCGTTGTACGGGTCCTCGCCCCAGATGGTCAGGCGCTGGTGCTCGTCCATGTTGCCCGTGAGGAGGAGATAGTCGAACTCGTGCAGGAAGGCCGCCGAGACGTCGGGGCCGGCGCGGCAGAGGCGGTCCCGGAGCGAGGGCGAGGGGAGCAGGTCCACGCCGTAGTAGTGCGGCGTGCTGAGCTGTGTGGGGGTTGGGCGGAAGGGGGCGGGCAGGGAGGAGCCCATAGAGGCCAGGATTTGGAGGTGGCGGGCGCATGCCTGGTTGGAGCTGGGAGAGGGGAAGGATGGGGCCTCTTGGATAAGTTGCGAGAAGAGGGCTGTTATCGACGTGCTGGTCTTGATGCGGCTGGCGGGCATGATGGCGATGAGGCTGGTGTGGTGTCAGTGGGAGCTGGAAAGGGGGGGGGGGGGTTGGAGGACTCACTTTGTTCGCTCAGTCGCACGGCTCGAGGACGCCTGCTGGTTCGACATTGACATCTGCGCTGTGATCTGGGACGAGGTGGCCATCGAGGTCATAGTAAAGGGCATATTGCCCATGGCCTGGAAGGACGCGGATCCCGAAGCTACCGCGCTGTAGTCGATGCTACCCGACATGTCCTGAGGGCTACCTCTCGAACCCGCCGGGTGCGCCATGGAGTATTGCATGCCCTGCATGTTGCCCGACGACGGAATTGTACCCGCAAAGGCCTGTATGGCGCCTGGCAGCATCGACGAGCTGACCGCGAGCTGGTGAGCTGGCAGCATATCGGGGGTCATCGCAAGGGCGTCCATCATCGCGCCGTCGTCGGTCATAGAGTTCATGATACTCGAGGCGGAGGATCCGATGGACGATGTCTGGCGGCGCGACGACGGCACGGTAGGTGGATGAGCCATGCTCGCGTTGCCCTGCATGTTGTTCCCGTAGATCTGCGCCTTGAGGAGTTCGTTGTTTGCCCGCAACTCGCTGTTCTGCCTGCGAAGAAAGTGAATTTCTTGTCCTTGCTCAGTCACCGTGACGCTCTGGGATTCCTCGAGCTTGGTCATTCTTTCTTTGCGGCGTCGGCCTTGACAGTGTTAGCTACCTTCAGATCGATGTATCTTTATGTTGAGCTGGAGCTGGACTCACGGAATTCTCGTTGGGCAATGCGGTTATACTAGAAAGACTTCGTCAGCAACATGATCATGCACAACAGAGGAGCCAGAACAAACCTCTCTCTTCTTGCGTAACTTCTTCGCCCCCTCGCTCTCTTCAGCGTCTTCGGAGATCATGCTATCCAAGCTGGGCTCTCGAGTGTCCTCCCTTTCTCCATCCATGAGATCGTCCATGCTGGATTCCGACTTAACGCGCTGGTCATTGCCTGGACTCAACGTCAAGCCGGCGGAGGAGCCACTCATGGCTCGAGCCGAATACTCCTCTTCACCTTCACCTTCACACCTTCCTGCGAATCTCTCAAAAGCTATCGTTCGATCAGGCAGGCGCGTATCAGTATCAGCCTTAGTCAGTCCAAGTATATCCTTTGTGTCTTGTATAAAACCAGTATACCGGTAAAATAAAATAAAAAGAAGGAAGGCACGAGCAGCAATATATCACAACCACCTCGCTCCTTCCACACATATATAACGAACGTAGAACAAGGAAGGAAGTAAAAAATCGAGACCCTCGCCCATCCCATGTGTGCGCCCTCCCCCCCATTTAAGGTTCAATCCCCTAGCCCTGCCCTCAAAGCTCCCACCACAACCCAATCAGACCCACGGCCACCCCATGACAGCGCCATGGCATGTCCATGACGCCCGCCTCAGCCCACCAGTGGCGTGAGCGCTAGACGGCGTGACGTTGGACCCCGACCACGGCCCAGAGCGACGGCCGCGGCACGGGCGTGTGCGGTTCGTGCTTTCATTTCACCGAGGGCCTGGGGGGGAGTCGCACACTCGGATGGGGAGGGGGGGTGGTTGGTTGGTCAGAGCAAGCGCGGGGAGGGGCGGGGAGGGGGGCAGATGAGGTGAGAGTGGTGAGGCTGAGGCGGAGGGAGCTCGTGCCGAGAGCGGTCTCGGGGTGTCCTGGAGCGATTTAGGTAGGGATTGGTAGGGGGGTGAGCCACATTACCTGCCTTTCCTACTTACCTTCCTACTTCCTAGTCTCCTCGCTCATAGTCACTTCGAGAGCGGAGCCACACTCCCGCCTAGGGAAATGAAACAACCTAAATTCAGCCCTTTACCCATATATACCCAAGGGCGTGCGCTTACCGCTTACTCCCCTGCATAAAGGCGGAGCGACACAGTAGCATCGATAGGTTGTAGCAGCAGGAGCGGCCGCAATGGGAGGGAGCGGCCGCAACGGGGGGGAGGTTGGCAGACATGGGAGAGCGGGGCGTGAGATAGGTAATCCCAAATCTCCCCTTCTGGCCAAACCTCTGTGTAGAGAAGTGGCATGTGGCACGCAGAAGAGGGCCTGGGCGCCACAGGAACACTTGGAAGGAGCGGTGGCGCTCTCACTCGTTACTCCTCTTTCGTTGTCCTATTTGAGAGGAAGATGAGGTGAGGACACCAGCCACAGAGTGGCGTGTGTGCAGTGCGTGCCTCACCGTGCATACTGCATGCATGCTGCCGCCACAATCCTTCAAGCCACACCACACCTCTCGACTTTTCTCTCCCCATCCATCCTCTTTCAATACCCGAATCCCCTCATCCCCTCAATCCTCAACCCTCAATCCCGCCGCCTCCCTCTCAATCAATCCCCGAAATCCCGCCTCTTAATCCCCGATTCCCAATCACCTCACCTCTCAATCCCCGATCCCCACCCACCTCGCCGAACCCGACCCGCGTCCGTGACAATACAGTAATCCCCCCCCCATTCCTCGCTGACATCACCCCTCCCCCGCCCCACACCCGGCCAGAGCGTGTGGCGCAGCACGCACCATCCCCCAAACGCGCCCAGCCGCCCTCGGCCACGCCCGCGCGCGCGTCTAGATCCCTGGGTCCTGCACTATCTAATCCGGTCCCATGCCATCTTATCCTGCTTCGACGCGGTCGGCGGATCGGTGGGCGGATTTCGAGGAGCGGGGTCGCCGAGGTTCGTTGAGGGGGAGGGGAGGGGCAGCTCTGCCGTCTACTGTTGAGACGGGGAGGGACGGAGAGGGAGGGAGGGAGTGGAAAGAACTGGCTTCTTTGGATTGGCATGACGGACGATCTGGCATTTGTGTTACGGCGCACTGCACTGCGCTGTGTTCAAGACATCTACCAGGAGATCCAGTAACGCTCGCCAACAAACCCCTCGGTGGTCGTATGTGCAACACACGCGGATTACTGATAATATCACCTCATCACCGACCGATTTCAACGGTGGGAATTACTGATGCTGAATTGGGAATTACTCATCTCTCCCACTCACTCCCGTTACTACTTGCCGCTGATCATCGATGTCCCCCCTCCTCCTCCCCGCCTCTTTCTCACCCACGATCCACTTTAGTCCGACCCTGCATCCCCTAATACTCCCACTCGTATCCACCCTCCAAACTGACCTCACCTCACCAACCTCACCACCGGACCCCCCTCCCCACCCCCGCCGGCGCCGCCTCAATCCCCGAGCTCCCGCATGCATGCATACACCCCCCCACCCTGCTAGAGCACAAGCACAGTCACAAGCACAGGCAGACAGACATGATCGACCTCAGCCCTACGACAACCCCCCAAGATGCGAATCAGCCTTACCACACATGCTCGTCTACAGTCTGCTGCCTTCCTAATGCGTCACTGCCACGATCTGGTATGTCTCTATCCTGATGCTGTGTTTGAAACAACTGGGTTGGTTTGACCTAGCTATAAGAAGACATATCTTGGCGAGGTGAGTCGATGCATCGCAAGTCTTAGGACCTACCCGTCTAACCCATCCAACTCCTCATCTATGTAGATAGTATCACATCTCCGTCTCCTCAGCCACAGGGAGCCACACACAAAAAGCCCCATCCATATCCCCAATGTCCCCCCTCCATCCCACGCCTCTCCCGCCACAGCACACACGTAGCGCCCAAGCCATCCCTCTCCCCGTCATCCTCCTCCCTACTCCCTCCTCCTCCCAGCCACAAGAAGCCCCATCCACACCTCCCCCCGAGTCTGCAGCAGCAGCAGCCCGCCACAATCCAACACGTAGTCCCCAAGCCACTCCTCCCCTCCCATCCCCTTCCCTTCCCATCCCCCTCCTTACCCCTCACCATACGCCCCCCCCCCCAAGCCACAAGCCATATCACACCTACAGACCCCTAACCCTACAGCACCCGCCACAACCACCCGTCATACCTAAGCCACTCCTCCCCCTCCCCCTCCTCCTCCTCCTCAATTCTCAATTCTCAACCCCTCAGCCACAAGAAACTGTATACACTTTCCGCCCCCACCCCACCCCGTCGTCACAGGGTCCGGATGGATTAGCTATCCGCCCCGCCTCGTCTCGCCTCATCTCGCCTTGGAGATAAACGGCGAGTCCGGGAGGGAGGGGGGGGGTTATGTAGCACCATCACCATCTTTCCGGGAGGGGTTACGGGGAGGAGAGGTGGTGGTGTTAGATACGAAGGGGAAGGCGGGTGGGGGGTAGAGAGTCAAGGCTTCAGGAACGGGGGGTGGGGAGGGGGGATATGGACATCAAGTGGTTATCACCATCATCAATCCAGCAAATTTTCTCATTTTTAATCACTTCCATTTGATCTATCACTCTCCCCAAAGAGAAAGCAAACAGACAGCAAAAAGGCCACGGCCACGGCCATGGCCACAATCGCAATGCACGCAATGCAAAGTAAAGTCAATATATGCGCAAATGCCATGCTATACTCATGCCATGCATGCCATGCTCCACCACCAGTTATTAAACCCCTCCCTCCCACGAGGTATGTATGCTAATCACCATCCCCTTTTCACAAAAAAAAAAAACCACAACACAGTAGCACAAGATACCACCCAAGCAGATAAAACAAATAAACACAACAAAGCAGGAAGAGAGAAGACGACGATGATATGTGTTTCAAACCCGCCATTTCAATATACTATATTATCAAAAAAATAAAACAGCAAGAGCTCAAAACAATCAATCACCAGTAAATATCTTCCCATCTACACACCCCGCTCAATCCCCTATTCTAAATATCAAACATCCCCACAAGCCAGTTTATATCATTGCCATCCTACACCCATACATCCCGCTCATTTATAAAGCGAAGAACGCAACAACAGCCGCAACCATGGCCAGGTTGGCGCCAAGCTTGGCACCAGCTCCGTTGGGGACAGCCGAGCCAGCAGGGTCAGAAGAGGTCGGGTCAGCAGAGTCGTCGCCAGTGGTAGCTGGGGCCTCGGTGGCAGTGCCAGTCGCCTCGGTGGAGGTGTTGCTAGAGGAGACGGTGGTGAAGGACGAGGTGGACGAGGCCTTGGTGGTGGTGGACTCGTCAGCCTCAGTCGAGGTGCTGGTGGCCTTGGCAGAGGTCGAGGAAGCCTTGGTGGAGGTAGGCTTGACGGTGTGGGAAACCTTGGAAGACTCATCGCCGTCCTCGTTGGGCTTGGCGGTGCCGACGTCGCCGGAGATGATGATGCTCTCCCAGCTGCCGGACTTGTCGCCGTAAGAGTACGACTTGGCGCCCGTGTTGGCATCGACGACCTTGACGCTCTTGACGACCATCTTGTAGTTGTTGTTGTTGCTGAAGTCGGCGAGGCCACCGGCCCACTCGACGGTTCCCTGGGGCGCGGTGGAGGATCCGGCGACCCAGCTGCCGATCTTGACCTTCATGGGGGTCTGCGGGTAGCGGGATCCGCCCTTGGCCTCGGCGTAGGTGAGGGTGCGGACGACGGCGCCGTTGATGGACCAGACGAGCTTCTCGGCGGTCCAGTCGAGTTTGTAGGTGTGGAACTCGGCCTGGGGGTTCGCGACGGCGTGGAATCCACCGCGGTCAAAGGTGCTGTCGTCGCCCTTGCCGAAGTAGTTGGACTGCACCTGCTTGGTGTCGCTGCCGATCCACTCCCAGTCGATCTCGTCGAGGTCGTCGGACTCGAGCACGAACGAGGAGATGATGCCCTGTCCGTCGGACGCCTTCATCACGACCTCGACGCTGCCGAAGAAGAAGTACCAGTTCGACTCCATGGTGGGGGCCATCTTCTCGGTGGTGATGTCGAACTCGACACCCTCGCCGGTGTACTTCAGGTTCGTGCCGGGGAGCTCGAAGAAGTCGCTCGACTCGCCCTTGGTGAAGTCGATGGACTTGGTGGTGCCGAGAGCGAGGTCATCGGGGCAGGCTGGAGGGGAAGGGATGTTAGTTATTGCACCAAACGCATCAGCTGCGAGGGGGGGAGGGTGGTGGGAAAACTTACTCTTCTCGAGAGGCTGGCACTCAGTGAAGGTCTGGGCAGCGGCGAGGTTGGCAATGGCCAGGACCGCCGCGGCGGAGAAGAAGTTGGAGCGCATGTTGAGGGTTGATATTAATGTAAATAAAGGGTAGTACAGAGTGGTGGTGGTTGAAAAAGGGGAAAAGGAGGTGTAAAAACGACGGTGATTCCTTCCTTATAAGAGTTGAAAACGTTTTAAAACGAGTGTGGTGAATCTGATAAACAGAAAAAAAGAGGAGAACAGGCGATGCAGGGAGATGCAACGCTTTGATGGATTGTTGGATGGGGGATGGAGATGAAGGGGAGGAGAGAGGAGAGGAGGATCTGGGAAGCTGGAGCGAGACAGCAGATCTTTAAATGAATTCGGCTTGACTGAAGGGGTGTGTGGGGTGGTGGCTGTTTCGAGAAACCTACACGAGGTACCGCAGCAGGGGGCTACAGGGGGGTGGGGAAGGGTACGAGGAGGTACGGGGGAAGGGGGAGTGATTGGGTGTAATTTGGGTGTGGAGGGGAAGTAGCAGGTACATTATGGTGGCACATTTTCTAGGCATGAGTGAGACAACTTGGGGACTTGGGTGCAGAGGGGAATACAAGGGGAGTACAAGGGGAGCACAAAGCGAGCACACCAAGACAGTGCTAGGATAGTGCTAGCATAGTGCTAGATAGTGCTAACACAGCACTTACGCGGTACTAAGACAGTGAAGGGACTGGCACCAGATGGGCAACAGAAGGCAACAGATGGGGAGTAGATGGGCAACAGAATAATAGCACCGTGTCTATCGCATAGCATCACCGCATAGCACCGCATAGCACAGCCCGACGGTAGCCAATACAAGCACCACGCACGCGACTTTAAGTGGTCCCTTTTCCCTCCATTGTCTCTCCTGGTCTCTTGGCCCTTCTCCCCTTCTTGGCCCCATCTCGGTCTCTTCATCCGGTTACTGCGCATCCCGAAACTACCCAAACGAGGCAGAATGGAGCCATAAACGGGTCACATTGATGGAACTATTAATGGGTGGGGGGGCGCCAATTGCAGTAGTTTATGGGGTTAGTGTGGCTAGCCCAGGCACCGACCGATCAGCCAATCTGAGTGACTGATCTGAGCGACTGCACTGTTTTTAGGGGTCGCCCAGGGGATTTGTTGGTAGATGGGGTGTGCAGGTACTTGCGATTGTATTCAGTGCGAGTACTGTAGGCGGGTGGTGGGCGATGGCGATGGGAGTACACGCGACAGTCTGCATTTGTGGTGGGGAGAGCACAGGAATCCCCTCTTACTGCATGTACCTCACTCCTCACAACTGCTACTGGGAGTTCATACGAGAGCGTGCATAGAACAGGAATCCCTTCTTACTGCATGTACCTTTTACTCCAAACACTGCTACAACTGCCACGACTCCCACTGCTACTCCCACTCCTACAACTCCCACTACTACAACTCCCACTGCTACAACTCCCACTGCCACTACTACCACTAAAACTGCTTCTCCAACACTGATACTATACGTAACAGCAGCCAAGCAAACCAAGCAAACACACTCTCGTATTCCTCATCGGCTCCCCCTATTGGCCCATCCCCCCTCCCATCAAATAGCTCACCCCCCCATCCAGTCTAGACCCCTCAATCTGAGGCTACCAAGTTACTCGCCCAGCAAATCTGAGTCCCCTATCGTCTTATTCCCTCCTCCCCATCCCCATCCCTCCTGCTCCCCAAACCCACCGCCATCGCCTCCATCCATCCACCTGTGCTGGTGTGCGGCAACTCGCTATAGTTCCCATCCCTCCCCCATCTCCACCACTAACCGCGCCCGCCCATCCCCTCCATTCTTACATCACCCTCCGCCCATCCCCCCCGATCGTCCCTCCCTCCCTTCCATCCTCATCCTCCACCAGCCGATCCAAAACGTCAGTATCTCCATTTTTCCACCCGCTGATCAACAATCCCATCGGCGATCAACAGGCGTGTGCACCACAAGTAAACAGAAACCAACAGCCTTAGCCGTGCTGCTTGCTGCTTGCTACTATTATGTTGGTGTTGGTGTGGAGTGGGTGTGTAGACATGTACTGCACTTGTACCGATGTACTGCGCTGATGTACTTACCTCTGCTCTCTCGCTAGCTAACAAAAAGGCACAGGGCAACTGGCAACACCCGCCGTTGCTACTGACCGACCGACCGACCGACTGACCCTGACTTAACGACCGTACAGCAACGAGACTGCTGTATGCAACTAGAGGACCCTGAGATGTGAAACCAGCGTAAACACACGCATGCGTGTATACCTGCATCCCCCCGCCCGTCCGTTGCCCGGTGATGTAAGTAAGTAAGTAAATAAACTCCCCCTCGCCGCTATCGTCTACCATCATCAATCAATCAATCAATCAATCAACCACAAATACTGAAGTCTCTACAATCACCGCATCGAAGTACGTACGCACACCTCAAAATACCACCCCGCCCCACCACCCACCGCCGCACCCTAAAATAACTCCCTCAAAAAAAAAACACTCTTTTCTTTCCCCTTTCCCCTTTCCTCTCACGGCACTCGCCTGCAGCCTGACCGATGCTGCGCCGCATCATCTCCCACCGCCCCAACCCCCCAAACAGGCCTAGCTCCCTCATCTCACTCCAACACCAACCCATCATCTCCCGGCGGTGGCGTATGGACGGAGTATTTTTAACACACTTCTATTTTTGGGAACAGCCACTCAAACTCATTCGGTCGGGTTATTTGTTTACTTGCTGTATGGTATGTACTGTGATTACTGTGCAAACTACTGTAATCTACGCCCAAGTAAGCTCGAGCGCGAACTCGAAAGCGCTGATACGAGAGAAGTGAGCTTTGTGCGCACACACACACACCGACGCTCCATACCATGCCGTCGGTGAGCGTCACTGCTACTCGGCGCGCGCATCTTTCCCCCTCCTGTCCTGCCATCCTACGTTGTATACCACAGAGAGAGGAAAGGAGTATGTATACCCGCTCCCTACGTCTGTGCTGTGTCCGTGTTGGGTATACTCCGTATACTGTGCGGTTTATTGAATTGATTGAGCGATAAATCGCGATAATTTCAATTCAATTGAATAGAATAGAAATTAAACAATTTTAAATGCGACGACCGCGTGAGAAACAGGTGGCAAAACAACACAACACAACACATACTGAACACGGCAGCGGCGCAATGTTTGTTTTTGTGTGTTGTACGATGTACGATGTACGATGCCGGCGGCGAGGACGGACGGGACTCAGCCTCCCCCCCACCACCACTTCTGGCACTTCTATCACTTCTGTCACCAATCCGTCACTTCTATCACTTCTGACACTATCCGTCACCGACACAACCCCATCCATCACCCATCACCCATCATCATCTCCCCCAGCCTAGACCCCCAATCTCGGAACCACCTTCTTCCGCCCCGCCCCACCCCGCGGCCCCCGTGGTCAGGTCCAGCCCAGGGTGGAGCTGCCGGTCAGGGGGCGGCGTAGTGCCGAGCCCGCGATGGGACGCTGTGGTGTACTAGAGAAGGGGGGGGGGGGGGGGGGGTTAATGAGGATGCGACGGAGAAGGGGCGGTGATGGGTGACAGATGGATGACAGATGATAGAATGACAACCGGCTGTGGTGCGAGGAGGTCATGTGCCCGTGTCGTGCGTTTTGTGCGCTGGTGCACTGTGCGCTGTTTTAGATGCTATGCTCTGTGGTCTGTTGTGTGGTGCGGTGCTGACTGTATGGAGGGTGTTTCAGGTGAGTCGGAGGAGGGTGTGAAACCTCGCACTCACCTGCGCTGTGTTACTGGATTGGGGGACTGGGGGACTTGGGACTGGGGTGGGAATGTATGTTTGTCTAGCTGGATGGCTGGCTGGGTGGCTGACTGACTGGCTGGATTGTGAGGATTGGTATAGATACGTGGACAACTCACACGTTTGCACTGCTGTGTGTGCTTACACGAGACAAGTACTGTAGGTTCCTATCGTGGTTATACGGGTTCGGGTCGGGTGGGTGGCACCTCTTTCTTCCTTTCCTCCTTCTTCCTTCTTATTTCTTATTTTAAATTCTTATTTCATTCCATGGCTATTTTTATGGTTATATTCATGGGATTTCCATTCCCCCTCCCCCCGACGCCATTGAAGGAGAGAGGGGAGGTTTGGCGAATACCCCCGCGCGATGGAGGAGTTGTATCATGGAGGGGAGAGGAGAGGGTGGGTGGGTAGTATGATGCTGAAGAAGGAGGAGAAGAAGAGTTGATTGTGTTCGGGTGTCACGTCTTGCTGCTTTCTTATTTCATCTCCGTATATATTTGCATGCTCTTGCTTATTTTTATGGGAAATTCATTTTATTTCATTATGGGAATTCCATTTCCTTCTTTCCCGTCCGGTGGAGGGAGGCGTCTGTTTCGACTACCACATACAGCTCACTAGACTGTATGACGAGAAGAAGAGGGTAGTACGATGCTAAAGAAGAAGATCCGGTTGTTTCCGGGTGTCACTCTTTCCGTTTCTTATTTCGTGCTCCTATTTATTTGCATGTTTTATTATTATTATGAGAATCCGCTTTATTTCATTCATGGGATTCTATTTCCTTCTTTCCCGTCCAGTGGAGGGAGGCATCTGTTCCACTACCCCACACCGCGCTGTATCACGAAGAGACGACTGTAGTACGATGCTGAAGAAGAGTCAATTATTTGTTCTATCGTACACGCTATCTGTCTTTCCTTTCCATTCGTCTGCCCATCCGTCGAGTGCGGTGGTGCATGCATCCTTAACGCCGAGTTGTTGAAATGATATGATATATACATCGTCATGACCGTCTGTCTCTTTCATCAATCGTAATGTTGAGTCTGCTGTTCTCCTCGAGCTTTCCTGGTTTCCTTCTGTTTCGCTTCTGTCTCCGTTTTGTTTCCTTTCAGTTCCTTTCGCCCCCCTTCATTTTCTGTTATCACGACCCAACTTCGGTCCCATTCCCACACCCCTCCCACTCTTCTCATTCACATTTCTCTCTTCACTTCAACCCCCCACACCTCTCTCTCTCATCCTCATCCTCCCCTCAACCCCCCGCCCCAAAAGCCCTAACCAACCCCATCGCCGCCCCCGCCGCCACCCCCCCAACAACCACCATCTCCACGCCACCCCTAACCCTCTGCCAACCCCCACCCCCACAAACCCCCTCCTTCACATACCCAAACAACCACAGCGCAACCCCCATAACGCCCACACTAACCCACAACCCCCTCTGCACCTCCTCCACAAAAAAATACGGCACCAACGGTACCAGGCCCCCCAGGAAATACGCCCCCGCGATCGTCAGCGCGGAGGCCAAGGCGCGGTTGGGAGAGGGGGCCGGGAGACAGTGCTCTATTCGCATGAGGAAGGGGAGGAGGTAGGGGGAGGTGAGGAGGTGGGTGGTGAGAGGGGCGAGGGTGGAGGGGGGGATGTCGTAGGGTTCGAAGAGGGCGATGAGTTCTTCGTTGAGACTCGCTGGCGCTGCGGCAATTCGCGCGGCTGTCTCTGCTTCGGTGGCTTTGTAACTCGCTCTATCAGACTCGAGTATCAGCGTTGTTCAACCCATCGATTCCCAAGCCATGGGAGCGGAATCCGAGAATCCCAATCCACACACTCCCAAGCTATGAGAACGCAAGAAAGAAAAGAAGAGAAAGTTAAAAAAGACTCACAGCTCACTCTTCGCCCCCAACCACCCACCAAGCCCCATACTAATAGCCCCCGCCACCAACTCCGCCAACCCCCCATAAATAACCACCCTCGTATCCCCCAACGCGCTCAAGCCCGCCGTCAACGCAAAGGGGACCGTCAGCCCGTCGCTGAGCCCGATAGTCGCATCGCTTATTAGCCGCGCGTCGATGCGAGGGAAGCTGAAGCTGCTTGTGCTGGTGGTGTTTGAGGAGGAGGAGGAGGGGGAGGGGGAGGGAGGCGGGAGCAGGGCTTCGAGGTCGGTGGAGGTGGAGTAGGTGGATGTTGGTGGGGAGGGGAGGAGGGGGGAGCGCTCGCTGTGGTCGGAGTGTGCGCAGCGCGCTTTATTCGACGTTGGTGTACGCAGGGATGGCGAAGACGGCGGTGGTGAGGGGCGGAAGAAGAGGTTTTTGAGGAAGACGAGAGACATCTTGCGCTCTTTGTGCGGTGATGTCGCAGGTGGAAGGCGTAGCGGAAGCTTCGATCTCGAAGATCTGGAGCTTGCTCCTGGTGGTATGGGTGAGACCGGTACGTGGGTGGCTGAATGGGGTGCAGGGGTGTACCGGTCGTACGTAGGGTGTGAGAGTTCTAGCTGTAGCTTGTTGTATTCCTGACGTCGTCGTCGCTAGTCTCACGTTCTCACTTCAGCACTCGTTCTGTATCAAAGCCGCCAACAACATGTACATCCAGAGATAAACAACACAAAACAGTCAACAGCTACCTCTCCCCCTTCCACCCCGGGGATAAAACCCTCTTTATACCCCATCCCGCACCCATCCCTCTTTCCTCGCATTCTTCACCCGGCATCTCCATTCCATCCAATCCATCCACTCCCCCCTCCTCTCGTGGTCAGCATTAATTACCCCTCCCCCCATTGGCCAAAATAATGGGTAATCAGCTCACCGCCTTCCTTTTTGGGTGGCGGTGATGCACAAGGCTCGGTTCTGCCCGCGCGCTAGTGGGGGGGCGGGGGTGGTGATGTAGCCGCGTTGCTTGGGGCGGCGGTTTCTTTGCAGCTGTTCATTCTTCTACGTATGCTTTACCGGGGTTGCCTGCCCAGAGCTAAAGAGCTGAAAAAAAGGAAAAAGGTCCAGTACATGCGCGGAGTACAGCCAACTGGCGAATTCTACGCGTATGCCGTCTTCGGATTTAAGCTGGGTTGAAAGCAAACATTACCCCGTTTCTTGTCACCTCTTTCTCGTTCTCGTTGCTTTGTCACTTTCCCCCGTTCTTCTCGCCGTTTCCCGTCCGTTGATATCCCCGTTCTCGCCACCGCTCCTATCTTCCGTCGGTGATAGGTCGGGGTCGGCTTTTGCGATTGTTTTTGGAAGGGTGCTGGTCTTGCTGGTTCACCACATAATTGATATAGACGCCCTACATTGCATCTGGATGGATAGTCCGGCTACTTTTCTATTGCTCTCCTCAAGTCCCCGTTTACCCCTACCAGGCAGGGTCCCATCAATCAATGATGGCTAGTGTCTTTTTTTCATGTAGACAGGGTATTCCTCAAACGAGCTCCTCCATTTCTCCATACCCTCTTGAATTGTGCTCTCACGGGTGCGCTTTGGATATTCTGGTGTTTGGCCCACTTCTCGGGCTCGGGCTCGGGCTCGGGGAGTTGAGGGGGGGAAGGGGGGTGGTATGTCCGAGTTTGGACCGTTGTATGGTATGCGTGGTTGGTGTTCAGGTGGGGTTGGGTGGTCTTTGTTTTGGGAGGTCTGGAGCGGATTTGCGGGTTTACGAAGCTTGTTCTTTGTTTTATGATGCTGGGCGAATTATATCGGTGTGGTGTTCTGCTTTCACGCTCGGGGAGTTGGCTTTCTCAGAATCACTAAGGACATATCCGTCACCTAACATGAAATTCACCCTCTCACAACCGCAATCAGCCACACAAAAGCGTATAGAAATGATCTCTCATCTTCATTTATCTGTCTATCCATTCTATCTCCCTCCCCGCATCCGCATGCACACCTTTCAAACCCCCTCCCACCTCCTCTCATGCAGACTTCCCACCCCCAAAAAAGAAATCCCAAACCCAAATCCCATCCCAAATGCAAACACACGATACGCCAGCGCTCATCCGTCCCCCTCAAAAAGAGAAAAAGAAAAAAGGTCCTAGTACGAGAAAACAGAACGGTGCCACGCCAACAGTGGTGGTGGACGCCGAAGAGAATGTATGTCCATGAATGGCTTTTAAAAAACGAGTAGTAGTCGAAAAGTAAGGTAACAGAACAGGTCCGTGGCAAAGGCCGCTTTTTGATGCCATGAAAGAAGGTGTTTTTGAACGATATACAAGAAAATCCCAACCCGGTAGTTGGGGTTGGGATGGTAGGGGGTGTGTTAGTGGTAAATAAAAATATTGCAGTTTTGTGTGTGGTGGCGCGGTGTGTGTTTCCGGCCAGTGAGAATGCTTGCGCGCATTGTTATATAGACGTGCGTGCGTAGTGTGGCGTCGTAGGAGTATGGGGGGGGCATTGCGTGTATTCCAGGCGCGAGATGTTTCGGCCTGGCGAGTTGGGTAGTGTATGCAAACAAAACGGCGAGACTCTATGCCACAACCCCCGTCTCCTCAGTCTTCAAATCCAACCCGGACATCGCCCCCTTTACCTTCGCCGGCGGTGGGCTTTGCATCCTCGTTTCCTGGCCCTGTCCCAAACTGCTCAGCGGTAACCGCTCCCGCTCCGGCTCGCTCTGTGGACTAGTCGGCCTCTCCCTCTGACTGCGCTCCCTCTTCTTCCTCTCCCCCTTCTCCCTCTTCGATCCTGACACCGCCATATTGCCGACTGCTGCCACTCCCCCCTCACCACCCACCGGCACATCTTCAATCGAATCCTGGCTCACCCTCCTCTGCGCCGCCGCCGAGAATATCGGCGACTGCTTACCGTGCCTGTTCTCTTCGGCTTTATACCCCTTATTCGGGCTAGGGCCTTCACTCTCATCCTCCGCATCGCTCGAGGAGTAGCTCCTTGTCCGCGCAACCCTCTGCAGCGGCTCCAGCGACTTCACAGATGAAAGCGTCTTCGCCCCCGACAGCTTCCGCGACAACACCCGCATCTCCGCATCCGACGGCGTCTCTCCCCTCCTTAGCTTCTCCTCCACCGCGCGCCCCGTAATCTGACGATTCAGATTCGGCGTGCTCGGCGGCAGCGTACTCGCTCTACTCCCGCTCCGACTGCGCGGAATAGAGATACTACTCGCTGACGGATGCTGCTTCCCCGACATCACGCCCGCCGATGGCGGCGGCTGCATCATCCAGCGCATGCCGCCCTTCTGGAACGGATGGCTGCTCACGACAGGGGGATGCAGGTCGTTGACCGGCGGGTTGCGCGACACGTAGTACGGATGCGTATCCTCCTCCTTCACGGTGCCGAATTTGCCCAGCCGCTCCTCCATGGCGCGCAGCTTCGAGCCGACAGAGAACTGCGCCGTGGCGAAGGCGTCGCGCACGCGCCGCTGCCCGGCCTTGATGGTGTCGACGCCCCAGAGCTCTTCGTCTTCGCGCTGGTACCGCTTGCGGTTCCAGTCGTCCCCGCTTAGGCGCTGGTCTTCGGGGACTATTGTTGGGCTGCTCGGCGCCTGCGAACTGGGCGCTATGTCGCTGGGGGCTATACTGCTTGCATGCCCTGCGGTATTCAGCGCTCTTGAGCTGGTACTCTTGCTCGTGGCCTTGCGGCTGGGTGGGCCGGGACCCAGTGTGATCTCCTCATCCCAGAAGGGATTTGTGTTGAACGGCGATGGGTGGTGGTATAGGCCGGGCTGGTCTGTTTCGAGCTTCTTCTTTTCGGCGCGCTCGCGCTTCGCTTCGGATTTGGCTTTGTGCCGGTGGGAGATCTTGGAGCAGGCGCTGCAGGACAGGACGTAGAAGATTACGGACTGGATGCCGACACCGAGGGACATTGTTGTATGCCGAGCGTGGTGGATGTTCCTAAACAGACATTGGGCGTGTGGATGATGTGACCATAGGAGTCGCGTGGATGCTGGGAAACTTGGTTGTCGGACAACGTCGCGAGAGGTGAGTATGGACTATACAATAGCCGAAGGCGAGACAAGGAGTATATAGAATAGAATGCGCTTCACTCTATTGTATGGAAATGTTCCGGTTTGCTTGGCTGCTTCCTGGCACCGTGATTGTTGCCTTGTTGTAACGTCGTCAATGTCCCTCGAATGGTTTATCGCAATGTTTGTTGTATCCTCCTAAAATCCAATTTTTGGCAAGAGACACAGCCAAAAAAAACCACCTCTTGAAGAGAGTATCCTGAAAGACACAACCAACCTTCGAGAGTGTTTCGCAACGATGCGTCCAGGAGTCTGTGCCCCAAAGCAGCGATAGTGGCGCCAGGCAAGGCTGTCTTGTCGATCGAGGGGCTGAGACTCAAGGGGTCGCGTGGCAACCGCCAATCGATTAAACCAAAGATGATCGATCAATCTTGCTGCTCAGGGGTCTGGTCTAGGGATAACGATGTTTGTCGAAAGGTTGCTTGTCGTTCTGTTGTTGAATATATACACTCGCTGATATGCAATTGAGGTGCGTAACGTTGATAGAGGGGGCCCGCACGGCAAGGGATGCGGATGCTATCGTTGAGTGAAGAACGTTCCGTTTACCGTTTCTGTACTCGCTTGTCTGGGGGTGGGGGGGTGAAGGCAGACTACTGTTGAGAACAGTCCACCCCGATATCCCCTTATGGGCGGATCTGTTTCCCGTGTCTCACCAACTACACTATCTGCTCCACATCTTGAAGCATCTCTATAATAATAAAACACTGCGGGGTTTATGCCCCAATCCGTCGATTCTGTGTTTCCCACGGCGATTCCTCGTTTCCAGTGAGAAAATCGCATTGCTGCCAGCCCATACTCAAGTTCCTGGCTGTAACTGTCCGAATCTCCCCCATCCCCTCCGCCACCCCTTCCCCTTAGCACCTGCTAACTTTCCCTTAGTCCTCACTAAATATTTCCACCGCCGCCTTGCTGGGTGGTGTGGATGGCACCAGACAGTTGTGATTGGGCTCTGCACCCCACACGGATGAACCACGGGCCCCAAGTGGACACGCCGGAATGGGACTCAAACATCGCAATCCCCATGACGACTTGATACTCGATGCGTTGATGTCGAGCGTCGAGACGTGCGCAATCCAGTGGCTCAGAGCGCGATGGAACGTTTCCTGGATCTAAATTGTGATTGAAGGTGCTATCTGGACCGCGTGGCGATGTACTGTAGAATCGTGCTCGCATGCGCAAAATACAGCAACTTGCAATTGTTTGTTGGGCACGGAAAGCCTGACACATCTCCTGCAGGCGAGTGTTTTCAGACCCCAACTCGTCGCTCCGAGATGCCTAAATGGGTCCTCATCGGTGGGAAAACACCACGTGTCGCTGACTGCATCCCGCGCCTAAAGTTAATCTGTATCTGACATGTCGTCTTGAACTCTATCTACAGATGGATTGATTGCGGTCTGGGCATAAGCACACTTCACTTTGCGTTCTGTCAATTCACAACTCTTCCACATCTGTCTTCACCAATCAAAAGTTCGCCAGGGGTAACTATTGTAGATAGTTTGTATCCGTCACAGACCCTGGAGAGGCCAGCTATCTAGTTGGAAAGGAGGCCCTGTGATGGTACAATTCGCGCTGCCCTACGAAATTACAAAATAGAAAATCCGCCCCCCAGATGTGATCCTGCTTCCTGCCCGCGCATGCCAAACTTAACATACACTCGTCGTTCGTCGCAGAAAATATCTTCTCCCATGCATGCTCAACGCCTTGCCCTAACTTGAACGCACCAGAACATCCCATAAAAGCACACCACCGTTTTGATCAAACGTATTTTGCGACGGCATAGTCCGAAGGGCCATTGAGAAAAAAGAACGAGCAAAGGGGATCAAAGTGAGGTCGCCGACTGGTTCGAGTAGACGTCGACAGGCCAGTGTCGAGGCCGCCACTCTCACAGCTATGATAAAACGAGCTCATCTTACGCAACCTCCCAGTATTCATCACTAAGGTCGTACGTGGCGACACCGTGGTCGTTGTTCTCAGCCCAGCTGGCCTCTATAGTGCGCTTCTTTGGGAGCTTGGTCTCCGGCACGTATGGGGCAGGGGTTGGTGCCTCGACAGGCTTGACTGCCTCATCCGCCTTCTTCTTTCCCTTCTTTGGCTTGGTGACAGTGTTCCAGGCAGTATCCTCTTCGATAAGTCTCAGCTGCTCCTCTTCGGATGGTAAGGTAGCATAGTCGTTGCTCTCCTTTGCCTTTGGCTTCGTAGCAGCTGGCTTGGTTGCCGGCTCGTATGTGTCGAGTAGCTCCACCTGTCCATTGGTAGGCTTGGTCTCAGCGGCCTTCTCTCCCTTCCAGACCGAGGCGACTGCAGCATTGGTGTACTGGCTTCCGTCCTTGGCAGCCCGACCTTCAGCTTCGCGGGCTGTGCGGCGCTGGGACTCTTGGAGCACCTTGCGATCTTGCTCCGATTCCTGCAGAGCTAGCTTCTCAGCTTCTCTCTTCTTGCGGTTCTGACGCTGCTTCTTTGTTTCGACTGGCTCTGGTGCCTTTGCTGCCTTCTTCTCCTTCTTTGGTTGAGGGTTGACTGGAGAGGTGATGCGAAGGACTGATGGGCCCTGGGAGGCGGGTTCCAGCATGTCACCAACGCCCCCTAAGTTTGAGGACCTTGCGTTCAAAACTGGGGAATTGGCAGCCGACAGGTCATCATCGGCATCAGCACCTGCATTGGATGAGGAGGCGGAAGCTGTGTTATCATCAAAGCTGTTGGATGCAGCAGCCTGTGCCCGAGATTGCTTGACGGACTTTTGGCGTGCACCAGCTTGAGGCTTGGACCCAATGGCGGTGCCTGCTTTGGCATTGCTGAGCTGGCGGGCAAACTCACGATTGTCGATCTCGTCATCGTCGTCGTCGTTTGTGCTTGTGGTGGGTTGAGGCGTGACATTCTGCACAGCAGGTTTGGCGTCGATCTTGACAGCCTTCCGTGCCTTCTTGTTTGTGCTCTTCTCAGATGCTTGGTCGCCACTGCTCTGAGCCCCATCGCTTCGTTGTTTCTTGGCCTTGGTATCCTTCCGTGCCTCTGTTTGCTTGGTGGCTTGTTTCGGTGGTGCAGCTTTTGTTTGCTTGACGGCTGGCTTCCGATTCTGCAGGTACCAGTATCCAGCGCCAACGACGGCGATGCCCGCCCACCCCCCATAGAACGATAGGCTCGACGACATTGCTTGCAGGAACGGTGGAATAACAAGACAGTAGAGATTGCCCTGATAGGCTTCTGTTGATAAGTTTGAAAAGTCGATAGCTAAATAGCAATTGGATGAAGTAAGAGCGGTTTTTTTGGGCGGGAAGCGTGTGATGAGCGATGTGATTCTCGTTGCGTGTCCCCTTTGGAAATGGACTAATGATCCACACTAATCTGCCGCGGCGATTCTGCCGAAGGCGGTGTCTGCGGGTGACCTGATACGTCGCACCAAATAGGGAAGCTCATTCGTCCTATCACGGTCCAATCACCGTCCGATCACAGTCCCAGCATAATCCTATCACTGGAGCTCGTCTCCGCAAAATATCCTACTATACGGAATACGGTACGTGCATATTCTAGGTAGGTGGGGAGGTTTAACTGGGAAATGATTGTCACAGGTGTGATAGACAGTCTGCTTTACCCCTCCATAACATACAGTAAGCAACTTTGCGCCTCTGAGTCTTTACCATCTATCTATCTATATATTTAAAGCTGGTGCTGCTCTTATTAAAGAATCTTGAGCCGTCATTTATTACTTTACTCATACACAACACTAGATATCCCAAGTGACGGCCGGCAGCACTCTGAAGAATATGGCGCCCCAACAACGCATCATTATTGACACGGACCCAGGTAGGTGATGCTTTGGCGGGATGGTATGCAAGATCACTTCTAACAGTGCCAAAGGTGTCGACGATGTCCTTGCTTTACTCTTGGCGCTGTCAGCCACCCCCGAAGAGGTTGAGGTTCTTCTCATATCGGTGACCTACGGAAACGTCGAGCTCGATAGGTATGGCGACCCATCCCACGATTAAAGAACCGCGTTGACAGGCAACAGCTGCCTCAAGAATGTGGTGGCATTATTCCACGTCCTCGAGAAAGAAAAGGAGTGGAGGAAGAGCAAGGGCCTCCCACAAGGCTTCACAGCCGCCGAAACATCCAAGCCCATCGTCGCTGTTGGTGCATGCCACCCCCTGGCAGAGGAGATTTTGATGGCAGACTTCTTCCGTATGTGCATCTGACAGCTTTGTGTCGTTGCATGACATCTGACAAATAATTTAGACGGCAGGGACGGGTTGGGAGGTGTTCATGATAGCGTGAGTGTCCATTGAACAAAGTTGAAGCTGCTGTACTGACATTCTCAGCATCCTCATCTCTCGCCATCCGACGCATGGAAGTCGCTATTTACACCAGCCCCGCCAGGGTCAACCGACGATGAAATTGAGAACACAAAAGAACTCGGAACCCCATCGGCGGCATTTACCGCCTCCAAAGCTCCAGCACACAAGGAGATCCTACGACTACTCCGCGAAAACGAGCCCAACACAATCACAATCCTTGCCGTTGGACCCTTGACCAACCTGGCGACTGCTGCTGCTGAGGACCCAGAGACGTTCCTCCGAGTCAAAGAAGTGGTGGTGATGGGTGGCACGATCAACACCCCGGGGAACATTACTCCGGTGGCAGAGTTCAACACATACGCAGACGCCGTGGCAACTGCCCGCGTTTTCGCTCTGACCTCGCCCCTACCTTCGTCGACCATGCCTCCAGCTCTACCGGAAGCAAAGACAGCCCTCGCCCCCTACCCAAAGAAGCTGTCCAAGCAACTCAAGCTCTCCCTCTTCCCTCTCGACATCACCGAGCGCCATCTCCTCCCGAAATCCGTCTTCGATGCTAAAGTCGAGCCGCTGGTTGCCGCCGGCAGCCCCCTGGCAGAATGGGTCTCGGTGTTCATGAACATGACCTACCAGAAGATTAACTCCCTCACCGAAGGCTTCGCTGACCCCGGCCTCTCCCTGCACGACCCCCTAACCGTGTGGTACGTGCTCACGCAATCCAACCCGTCGTGGAAGGCCGCTCCTGGCGCACCTGAAGACATCAGAGTCGAGACTGCCGGGCAGTGGACGAGGGGTATGCATACCGTCGACCGCCGCAATAGGAGGAGGCAGGGTGGACCAAAGCCTACCGATGACGCAGACCAGGCGCAGGTGGACGCTTCTATGCAGGGGGATGATGGGGAGGGCAACCTGGTGAACGATGAATACGGATGGTTGACTGTGTGGAAGGGAAACCGTATCAATAGGATTGCGGAGTCACCGGGAGATCTTGCCTTTGCCCCATACCTGCTAGACCGTATATTTGGCTAGGATATTTTCGAGTATAAATCTAGATCACACACATACATAGTATTTTAGAATGCCACATTTTCAAATCGTACCATGGATAGTCTTATTGAATCAACCCGTTTCTTTTCTTCCAAAAGTGTAGACATTATCCTCGACATGGGCGTCCGCGGCCGCATTTATATCTGATCCATTCATGTCCTCATAACGCCGTAATATGCATCAGACTTTTGTCTGCCCCGTTCCCCATCTGTCTTCCATTGCAATAGCTCCCCCCTGAGCAGTCCTTCGTCTTGACTTCGCGCTCACTATTCACCTCCTGTATTCATCCCTTCTCATCTCACGTCGAGTGTTTGACGCCTCCAATCACAGCCCCCCGTACCTCGTTCCAGTTTATGCTCTCGTCCAGCTCCTCATCCACCAGCCCAACTACCGTCACATTATCTCCCCTCACAATATACAACCCATGCTGCACCTCGCTCGACGGCTCGTCGTCGTCATGAGGGCGAATAATCCGCTCCGACGTTTGTCCCAGGACCTTCTTCACGTTAGCCGAAATCCCCTCCAAGACCCTCACTTTTCCCAATCCATCCCCAGCTCGAGGCGCTCGTCAGGATCTTGACGGGGACAAACATACCAAATTCGTCATCTGATCACACGACAACAACATCCCAATCAACGTCCGCGAATCACACGTCAAAACCACCACCTTCTCTGCCATCTGTCAGAACCTGCTGCAAGCACTCGCCGGGGTGGCGGGTATTTCGGGGGGGGTAGTCCAGCGCGGGGCAGGGGGGCTGCTCACTATTGATATAACCTTCGAGAGACATGGTAAGCGCCAGCCGGCTCGAGGCGCGGCGAGATGGCTGCGCGTGCTACTTCTGCTCTGCTTCGGACGGGTCTTCGAAGCGTGTAGACAGCGGGGAGGAGCTGTTGTCGTCGGGGGCGGGCGTGGGTGTGCAATGCGAGGGAGCTGGTGCGTTACTCTGTACATGTGCGTTCATTGGTGACCAGCCCAGCTTTGGTGGTCCGTGCGCTAGATTTTTTCGGGAAGGGTCCCGTTATCTTGGGATAGACGCGGCACTGCTCGGGGATGCCAAACTTCTGGATGTTGTAGCATTGTTTGTTCGGCGCTAAGATGATTATCTCAGGGCCTACGGTCTCGAGAGCGTTTTGTAAGGGGCCAAGGCCCCTGCATTCGCGGCAGGTGCTTGGGAGTTTCGTGTCGCAGCTTTCGCTGGCGACGAGGCCGTATACACTCACTGCCGCAGCCTCACCCCTCCGCGGCAGCCAACGCGATGGCATCGCCTCTTCTACTTCAGCACATCTCGGATTACGCGCGAGCTCAACACCAGGGAAGCCCGGTTTACAGTCACGATGGCAGGAACGCGGATATGCGACCACCGGGCCGAATATAATCACGAAATTCGAGGAGTTGCCAAAGACATACACCGATCTGGGCGGACTGCCGTACTACGCTCGTCCGCTGGCAAAGAAGGAGGTCACTGCACTATTCGGGCGGGAAATCGACCCAGCTGTTGCGGACAAGGTGCTTAGAGTTCTACAAGGTCGCCGTGTGGCAGGGACGCTCGCGGATCCGTCGCTGCCACGCCCTCATCCGAAGATGGACAAGGCGATGAAGGTCACGGCGCTGAAGTGGCTAAGGAGGAATATTGTGGTCAATGAGCGGCAGAGCGCAGGGAGGAGGGCAGAGATCGAGTTGGCTGCTATGGGAGAGGATGTGGCTACACCTGGAGCGGTCACCGAGGAATACAACCCCCAGAACGAGAGTAGTTCGAACAGCAAGAGTGTGCTCGACGCCGTGCGCGAGGCCAAGGAGAAGGAATGGGAGGAGAAGGTCGCCAAGAGGGATGCGTTGCGGGCGCAACGAATGGCAGAGATGGGCGAGAACTCTGGGGGGCTGACTACACACGACGAACGCGGGGTTGAGCTCAGGCGTCCGGGGGAGAACGAGTTGCTCAAACACTACACCGCACTCGCTGCCAAGGTCGTCCCGGAGGTGCCGCCGGACTCCACGACGTTCCAGCGACTGTGGCCGTCTGCGTTCGTCACCCTGGCTGTTATCGCGGGATGCGTCGTCTACTCGGGCTCGTACACGCCTCCGAAGCCAGGGGATAGGATGTTCAAGGACGTACCGCCCGCGATTGCGACTCTTGCACCCCTAATCGCCTTCAACGTCTTTATATACGCCGCGTGGCATCACCCGCCGGCGTGGCGGGTGCTGAACAAGTACTTCCTCTCCGTCCCGGGGTACCCACGCGCGCTGGCGGTGCTGGGCAACGCGTTCAGCCACCAGACCCTCAAGCATCTGGCTATTAACATGTTTGTCATTTACACCATGGGTACGCAGCTGCACGACCAGATCGGGCGCGGCAACTTCCTCGCGCTCTACTTCGGGACGGCGGTGACGGCGTCGTTTACCTCGCTGGCCTTCCACGTCGTGAAGAAGAACTTCCACGTCTCCAGCTTGGGGGCCAGTGGCGCGGTAATGGGAGTCGTCGCGTCGTTGCTGTACCTGAATTGGAACAACTCGATGAGGTTCTTTGGAATTCTGCCGCCGCCGCCGTATCCGGGGCCGTCGGGCTCCTGGTGGCTCGCGGGTCTGATCGCGTATGAGCTGTGGTCGTTTAGGCGGGCGGGGTTCAAGCCGAGACAGTTTGACCATTTGGCGCATCTGGGAGGAGCGTTTGGGGGGTTGGCGGCGATAGAGGCTATGAAGTTTAGGATGAAGTATAGGAAAGTTAAGAGGAGCCGGTTGGTGAGTAGCTCGAGGGGACGTCCGTTGAATTGATTGGCACCACGAGGGGATGCCGATTGAAGTCATGGTAGTGGAAGTGGAGAGGGATTGTAGGAATAGTGCTATACGCATGTGGGGAAGAAGAGACTTTGTTACTCTATATCTCTATATGGTAGAGATGAGGATGATCGTGTAAGATATGGTATTGTACATTGAACAGAACTGAGTATGGTCAAGCAGAGTCTATCACAAGCAAGTGAGTATATGCCAGTAGTGGAGATGATATTTAGTTACTAGAGCCCATCCAGATTGCATGGTTTGTGGTTTTGATGGAGAAGATGGGGGCATATTACTGTTGTAAGCCAATGGGTTTATTTGGAGAGGGGCTTACACAGTTAGATTTGTTGTTTATAGAGTGCCAAGGTGTACCTTATTCGCTGTGTGCCGTGTGCCGCGTACAGAGGTAGCTGAACACCCCTGTTCACAACAACGTCATGACCAAGAAGCCAATGCTGCCAGTTTGCCGGGGGGAGCAATCAGCCACAACCAGCTAAGGTCTCTTAATGCCCATTGAGCTGCTGCACCACAATCTTTTCTCCTCTTTTTCTCTTGACAGGGCAATTAGTCGCATCATATCCCCATCGCAACTGCCCTATCTTTTCACTTTTCGCAGTCGCTCTTTCTCAAAGGGGTTATTTAGTACTGACAAGCGCGGTTGCTGGGTCAAATTGGTGTCAGTCCCCCGCGCGCCTACCAATTGCGACGTAAACAAATCCGGCCGAGAAAAGCAAGCTGACCACAACCCCAGCCTCATTGTCCTGTGCCAACACTCTGACACGTCAGCGTCAGCGTCAGCACTTCTCAAAAGAGCTAATTGAGCTTGGCGGACATCAATTTTCGTATAATATTTCGACTCCGAAAGTTCTCATAACAGACATTCCGAAGGGACAGCTCTCGCAGCCATGAGCCACCCATACAAGGCCAATCCCGATGACGGTCCAGACAATCAGGGCTCGTCCAGCAGATGGCGCCATCAGGAGTCTTCCAGGTATGCCAGAAATGTTGGCGCCGGGACTGTTGGCAATCCGCCACACAGCGAGGTCCGCCCCGCCAACGAGCACGCCGACACCAGCGACCTCACGAGCTTCCTAAACTCCTCACGCATTGAGGGCACAGGCCTACCTCTCGCCCAGGCGAGTGGTCATGCGCCGCCGCCGGCGGGGGGTGTGCCGTACAGGCCCATCGCGGCGCAGAACTACGGCAAGTTCGACGACGCGAACGAGCGCGTGGCTACGAAACATGCAGCAGCGCCTACTGGACTTGCTGGGGGCGAGCCCGCTGCGGGACACACGCAGGTGTACGGGGAAGTTATTGACGGGAAGGAGGTTCGCTGCGGGCCTCTATTGAACTACAGGCGCATGGAGGGTAGCACATGGTTTGGAAGTGTCCTCGTGGTTGTTCAGGGAGGTGTTACCGAGCAACAGCACGAGGCGTGGGTTCCCGAGCTGCTGCTCAAGAAGCTATCCCCGAGAAGACCGGAAACCCAGGGCGAGGCTGGACCGGCAGACCAGATTTATGCATCGGCACATGGTCAGGGCACAGAATACGATACCGCCGTTGACGCTAGCGTCAATGGAGAGCTGCTCTATGCCGATTTGCGTCACCGATTCTGGAGGTTCAACCTTGTTCTCGAAATGGAGGAGCTCGAGGCAGAGTGGGCCTACCAGATTCCGTTGTTGCGATTCCCGAACGAAGGAAAGACTGACCACCAGAGCTTCTTCGTGCCGTCGGTCAATGAGTCGATGCGCATCATGTTCCATTCCTGCAACGGTTTCTCGCTTGGGACCGACGAGGCTGCATGGAGCGGTCCCGCCTTGTGGAACGATGTGCAGAGGTATCACAGCGAAAGACCTTTCCATGTCATGTGAGTAGCACGCTTCCTAATGGCGAGAACTATAGCTAACTTCTCAGGATTGGCGGAGGTGATCAGATTTACAATGATGGCATCAGACTTCACGGGCCATTGAGAGAGTGGACTTCCATCTCGAACCCGAGGAAAAGGAGAGACTACCCTTTCCCTGAAACTCTGCGCAAGGAATGCGATGACTACTATGCCAACAACTATGTTAGATGGTACTCTACAGAGCCATTCGCAGGTGCCAACGGGCAGATCCCCCAGCTCAACCTTTGGGACGATCATGATGTAAGTATCCCCCACCCCCAAAAGGCTTAACCACACAACTAACATGGATAGATTATCGATGGCTTTGGCAGTTATGTCAGCGATTTCATGAGATGCGACGTCTTCCGAGGAATCGGTGGTACCGCTTACAAGTACTACCTACTGTTCCAGCACCACCTTGCTCCCCCCGTCTCAACATATACGACTGATGCCCCTCAAACTATGGCCAACAATGGTGCTGGAGTCGGTGCTGATCCAGTCCAGATGAGAGACACCTTCGTGAAGCAGAATGACCCAGTGGATCCCAGCTACGTTATTGGGCGCCAGCCTGGGCCATACGTCGAAGAGCACTCGAGAAATATCATTACTAGACTTGGAGCGAGAATCGCCTTCTTCGGATTGGATGCTAGAACCGAACGCACTAGACATCAAGTCAACTACCCAGAAACCTACCAGTTGATTTTTGATAGGATCTCGAGCGAACTCGCGGCGGCGGCGGCTTCTGAGCGTCCCATTAAGCACTTGGTGGTTCTTCTTGGAATTCCCATCGCATATCCCGTAAGTGTCTCCAAGACATATATATTCTTCAGCAACTAATACGTGATTAGCGCCTAACATGGGTTGAGAACATCCTCTCGAGCCCTCTCATGGCTCCCATCAAATTCCTTAACAAGCGTTTCGGCGTTGGTGGAGGTTTCATTAACAAATTTGACGGCTCTGTTGATCTTGTTGATGACTTGGACGATCACTACACAGCAGGTTCTCATAAGGCTGAGCGCCTGCAACTGGTTAAGATGTTGCAAGATATCGCCGGCACTTACGGTGTCCGTGTAACGATTCTCTCCGGCGATGTGCATCTTGCCGCCGTTGGCCGCTTCTATGCCAGCCCCAAATTGGGTATACCTGTTGAAGAAGACCCACGCTACATGGTAAACATTGTGTCTTCTGCCATCGTCAACAAGCCACCACCATCTGCTATTGCCAATTTGTTGTCGCATCAAAATAAAATTCACCACCTCGACAAGGAGACGGATGAGACTCTGATGAGAATGTTTGATCGCGAGCCAGGGCCGGGGCAAAAGAAGGCCGCATCGAACAAAGTCACAATGCCCAGCAGAAACTGGACTGTAATCACCGAATGCTCAGCCAGCACCAGTCGCGTGAACATTGTCCACAACAGGACAGAGTCTGTCCCCCAGATCGGTGGTCCTGTTGACAACGGGTTACTCGCGCCAACTTCGAACACCATTATCTCAGGCGGCGCAGATCAGAGACCGCACAGTGCTGCACCAGGGGGTGGGTCTTCAATCGGGACCAGTAGCACTGCGAGGACAGGCAAGAAGGCAGGCTTCTATCCTCTTGGTCAAGGAGAGATTGAGGCTGGCACTACAAACCGTGCTGCGGATCCCTTGATTCACGGCTATTCCGGTGACGGATCCCTCGATATTGCAATCCGTGTCGAGAAGGACCAGCATGATCCTACCGGCCAGACGCAGTCGTACGGCATGTACATCCCAACCCTGACCACGGATAGAGAGGTCCCGACCATTCCCGTGATTCGCGACTGGGCATCGGCTTTTGGCGGACGCCGCTCGAGACTTGGCAGAACCAGTATTGGGAGCCGTTTGGGTAGCAGGGCCACGAGCCATGCTGGGAGCAGACCTGGCACGGCTACTAGGGGTGCGAGCGGTGCCTGGGGCAGACCGGGCACGGCCATTTAATTGGGACTGATAATGGAGGGGTTTTAGAGTGGAGGGACCCGGTGTATTTATATTCTTGGTGGGGTGAGGGAGAGGACCCCGAGTGTGCATGTTTTTGCTTGGCTTTTTTTTTTTTCACTATACCTAGGGAGATGGGTGCAAGGAATTATGCGGGAAATGGATGTGCTGGGTAATGCGGTGGAAAAGGCAATAGTGCAGAGGGTGTATTGTATTGTAGACAGTACAGTATAACGTATAAATATGATGATTCTTTGCTAGTTGAAAATGGTGTGTGCTGTAAAATAAACTTGGAATTGTTTGCGATTTATCATTATAACACCCCCCGTTACCAAGTTGAAGACATCCCAAAACCCTCCCTTCGCCATACCCATAAATATAACGCCATAACTCCTCGCCGGTGGCGAAATTATCTATTCCTTCCTCAATTTTGCCAGCGCCGCCGCAACGCCCCCACTCAGCTCATCCTCTTTCCTCTTTTGTTCCTCCTCAATCTTGCGGCGCTTCAGTCGCCCCTCTTCCTCCATTTCTGCGGCAATCAGCGCCTCCTCGCCGCCTGAATCCGAGTCAAGTTCTAGAAGCTGAAAGGGCTTCTTTGGCTGTGATTCCGACGCCCGTTCCTTGCCTTTGCCTTGTGCTGTTTCAGATTCTCGCGACATCCCCGGCGATTTGGGCCTTGTATACTGATCCATATCCCTCAATGGCACACGACTAAGCGGCACCGCCTCTCCCCCCCGCTCATCCGCCCCCTGCTCCCCTCCCTCATCACCCTCACCCAACCCCCTCTTCGCCGCCTTCACCACCCGAAACGGCTCCCTCACGACCTCCGTCCACCTCCTCACCTTCTTCTCCCCCCACCCACTCAACACCGCCACCTCCTCCGGCCTCGCATTAACCGCCGCCCTCACGCTCCCAAACGCCCCCACAATCCCCACCGCATCCGTCCTATTCACCCCCCTCGGCACCGTCACAAACTCCACAAACTGCTCCGCATATCCCTTCGCCTGCACCCCCATTATCCCCGCCGCAGACGCATGCTCAAACCCCTTATACAGCTCCAGATACCGCGCCCCCTCCGCGGCGCTCCAGCACAGCACCACAGTCACATTATTCACCAACCCCGTCTTGCTGAGCTCCTTCACGCTCTCCTCGTGGTTCGGGATGTCGACCAGCGTCAACAGCACACGCAGCGCGTATTTGCCCCCCAGCCCACGGATGCGGTTATACACGTACTCTGGATGCAGACGATGGTACTTCAGGCTCAGGAAGAGCGCGCATGTCGTCGCGCCCAGCACATAGTCCGCGGGCGTATCGCGCCATTCCCATGGCTGCGCGCGCAGGTGCGCGAGCATGGGGTTTCCCTTCTGCCGGTGCGAGACGTAGATTGCGGAGCCGCTGGAGCGCGAGGGCAGGGCTTGGGGGGTTGGCTGCACGATCTTGGTGCTGGATTGGGTTGTCGTGGTGGGGGGGCGAGGGTCGAGGCGCTGTGGCGTGGGCTGGGTGATGCGTGAGGGGGGGTTGTCGGAGGCGGCGAGGGCGGCGAGGAGCTCGGGGTCGGCCCCGAATTCGTCGTCGCCGTCCATGGTGTTGTGTGTTGTTGAGGAAGTGGTGGTGGATGGTTGTAGGATGTGATGCAAGGCTGAAGGTACTTACAGCCTTATGACGGTTCCTGTCTTTCGCTTGGTTGTGGACCTCTTCTCCAGACGATGTTCTTGGCACTTCTTAATATAGCTTGGGAACATCACGGATCTACATTAATAACGCTACAAATATGAAAAGAAATAACATGGTAGTGGATGAATGGGTTGCCAAGCAAATATTATTTACTCTGATAACACTCTGTGAGTCTTGTACAGTACAATACAGTATTCCTGCCCGACTGGTTTCCCCCACGAAACTCTCATATCTCATATTACAACATCGAGATGGAATGGAGGCACGGGTAAGCGAAAAGACCCATGATCACTCTTTTGATTCATCTATACAACTCCATTCCTGCTGTGTTACCCCCCTGGCCATCTATTATCCCACGGCGCGGCGACCTCACCCACTCTTCTTCATAGCGCTCGTCAATGCTTTCGTAAAATATCATGCCATAATCAGCCGTCAATGGGATCGCGGTTCGGCCGATAGAAAATCAGATAACAACCCTTATATGCCATAATGCTTTTGTTCATAGTCCGGTCTGCTCCACGCTCATGGGACTCCCGCCATTCCTCCTCCTGCTCCCAGCGCCCTTCAACTGGCCTGCCCTTCGCACTTGCTGCGGACTAATCATTGCGGCATCATCGTCCTCCATGTCTTCATCACTGTGAGCCCGTGCCGTATTAAGCACCTGCACGTTGTCTGGCCGACTCCGGAGCCATTGCATCCTAGGCCCACTGCGTGCCCTCTCACTTACCCTGAAGCCATAAATTCGCGGCTCGTACACCTTGCCTTTGCCCAGACCAGGGCCCAGGTTGTGTGCCAGCATGCCGTTTACCATTGGCTTCTCTTCACCATCCGAAGCCCGAGATGACGAGAGAACCTCGGTAGCCTTCTTGGAGAGGTCGTAATCTGGGAAGGTCATGAGGAAGAGAGAGCCGAACGTCCGGCCAAAGAACGCGCCGTCCACGGTCTGGAACCGCGAGTTCGGTGGAACGTAAACGTCGAGACAGCTTGGGCAAAACAGCTTCACCGTGTCATCTCCCGGTACATCGGATAGGCCTACAGGCAGAGTCCTGGCGTGGTCGCAGTTCGTGCGCGGGCAGTTGCCAAAGTGAGAGAGCTCGTACTTCTCACTCATTTGCTGGATTCCGGCGCGAGAACATATGTAGCGCTGGTGGATCAGTCCGTAGAGCAATTCGGCTGACGATTCGATGACTGAGAGGTCTGATGACATGCGGTTCTGGCGGCGCTCTGAAAGCCGACGTGCTGCGCTCTCAAGGGATTCATCAGGGTCCTCGTCATCATCATCATCCTCCTCCTCCTCAGTGTCTTCGGGTTCAACATCTAGAATCATCTGGGAGGGGTCAGCATTGAGATCGGCAATCCAGAATGTCTGGTGAACGAATGGCGTAATGCGTACCTCTAATGCCTCTTTGTACATTGGAACCTGGCCCTGTAGGCCTGTAAGATTGAAGTCATCTTCAATAAAGTCTTCCGAAACTTCGGCGAAGTATTCGTGGCCTAGGAGAGAGCAGAAAGAGGAGATCCACGATTCGGGGCTGGCAGACGAGGACGACATCTCAAGCAGGCTATCGAAAGAATGCCTGATGATTATATGCTCTCGTCCCTAAGCTTCAATGTGCCCTCTCAGCAGCGCACTTGGTTTTGTTGTATCCGATATATGACCGTAGAGGCTTGGCAGGTATAGTATGGCAGCCTCAGCTGCAGTAGCAAGAAGGTCGGGGTTCGAAAATGGAGAGTCGGTGCCCTATGTCGGATATCTGAACGATATATTGATATACTCTGAGAGATTGAGGTAGTTGTCGCTTATCTGGAAGCAGAGCTGTTTGTCCCTGCGAAGACGCAGATCGTGATGGCGGGGTCGAAGTGCGATAATGCGTTTGCACGCGCTGTCGTCAGAGGGGGTGGTTGGTCTTGAAGCGCGCCGCTATGCTTTATTTGCTCAACAATAACAACAGGCTGGTACAGAGAAGGTTCAAGGTTCAATATAACCCTTGACAGTCGAAACTTTGCTTTTCGCGCGTGGTGCTCTCTGATATCGCGGGTCGCAATGAATTCCGAGCGTGGGTGCTCTCATCAGTGCGCTAAAGCGTATTCGGAAATACGCAAACGCCAAGCAGAGCACGTGACGGTTTCCTTTTCTGAGAATACAAAGGGCGCCAACAATGGTTTCTCGTTCTTTTGGGAACAGCTATCTCAAAGTCATTGCATGGCGAGAAAGCAGACTAAGGGCCACTGGTTTGTTTTCATATGTTATCCGAATGTTACCTTTGCTACAATTAAGGGGCAATTTTAGCTGCTATGCTAGACCCTGGAGATAAGGAAACCAAGACTGCCTCTTTCCTCTATCAGTACGCAATATATCGCTGTTTGTTCTACACAAAAACCCCTTACTGCTCCAGTAGCCAGGGTATATTGTCCGATGGCTGCACCTACTGGGGCCTCTGCAAACTGGCCTGTCTGTGGTCGTATTGAAGAATCACAAACCCCCAGAGCCGAGGGGATGCCAATACGAACAGAGAATGGCAGTCATCTCTCAGCAGCGCCCAACCTTCTCGGGTCGAATATATGAATCTTATGCCGTTACAGAGAGATAAAAGGTCCTGTCCTCAACTGACTCCTGGAATCATCTCGTGTCCCCTATCAGAATCCATCAGACACTGCAACCGGAAGCCACAGCGAGCCAACTGGTGTGTTTGATAAGCGGGACGAGAATGCTAGAAGCCAAGTTAAGTACTGCTTAATTTGGTCACATCTAGCTGGTTTTGGAGGATGGAGAAAACAAAATGCCATCTCATGATCTATTTGTCAAGGTTTGCGAGAAGAAAACGTGGGGGTGAAGTCGAAGAGATTGGTCATAAAAGAACCTCACAATCACGGCACCGGCAGTTGGCAGTTTTTAACTATAAAGCTGATATAAATTGGTCCATTCATCGTAGATCTAGAACCACTTGGCCAAACGCCGTCAAAAGCCCGTGGCGCGTTCTGCACAGACTGCGTATGTATGTCCCGCCGGCATCGGTGAGCCGCTTCCACGGTGTCTTTGAGGATGGTCAGGTGAGACACTTGACTCTCCAACCAAATGGAGTATATATACCGAGATGCCCGAGTCATTATATAAAGATAGATATCTAATAGTATATCTTCTTTTCCAGGCTTAACTGAAATTGATATCCACGTTTTTACGGCTTCATAATTCGGGCATCTTTTTGCGCCTTGACGTCTGTCGGCTTCTTTTTAACCAGTTTGAGGCCCAATCCATGGCCGAACGTGCCGCTTGAACCGGTTGGTTACCTCAAACTTAGGGAACGCTCGAAATAGTGCTCCCGGAGTGAACCCGTACTTGCTGTCTGTGTCACAGTATTTACTCGGTGCAGAAGGATAATCACGGTGCAAAGGGCGGTGTATTGAAGCAGATATCAACAGTGAATAAACCCACTGCTTATAATAGGAGGCCATCGAGCGAACGGCAGCTGCATCCAGGTTGGTATTTGTTTATATCAACTTCAGTTACTGATCCTATCGGCCACCTTTTACTTTCAACACATCACACGTACCGTCACATTCCCAGGGCGATATTTATTTATATCGACTTCAGTTACCAAGTCTATTGACCGCCCGCTTTCCACGTTAATATTTGTTCATATCGACTTCATTACTCTATATCTATTGACTACCATCCATTTTAAACACAACGCATACTGTTCCAAATCATGGCTTCGGAATTCTCGAAGCGTTCTGAACAAGTAGGTAAAATCATCCCATATGCAAACGATGTCCAACTCACAGCCTCCAGGTTTACGGCACCCAAATCTCCAAGGAAAATGGATATGATCCCAACAGCTACACATATTATCCCGTGGCTATTATAGGAGCTGGGGAATCCGGCATTGCCATGGGTTGTCGCCTCAAGGAGAAATTCGGCTTTGACCAATTTCGCCTTTTTGACAGGCAGTCAGGCATTGGTGGGACATGGTGGATCAATAGATACCCTGGAGTGGCATGCGATATGTAAGTTCTTATGTCTTCAATTCTGGCTATATTCTTTTACATATTAATATCACCCACAGCCAAGCCGCTTTCTATTCATTCTCATTTGCTCCAAATCACAAGTGGTCTTCGCTGTATCCTCCTGGATCAGAGATTGTTAAATACCTCCAGGAAGTCTGCGAGAAATATGAAATTGTCGACAAGATTCAGCTTAACAGCGAAGTTACTTCATGCCGTTGGAACGAGGCCGAAGGCGTCTGGGAGTTGACAATACATGAACTCGTCAAGGGCATTGGTGACCTCAGCACGTACGACCGCGTCACTATGATATCGAATCAAGGTGAAAATTCAGTGTTTGTCCGCTCTGAAAAAATAAGAGCCAAGATATTGATCAGTGCGGTTGGCGGGCTGGTAGAGCCAAATCGCATGCCAGAGAGTATTCCGGGGGTAGAGGGCTTTCAGGGCCGCATCTTTCATTCGGCGAGGTGGAGATATGATGTTGACCTAAAAGACAAGAATATCCTCGTGGTTGGAACAGGTTGTAGTGCCGCTCAATTTGTCCCAGAGCTTACCAAAACATATGGGGCAAAGACTGTCACTCAGCTTATGCGATCGCCACCCTGGGTGGTCCCAAGGCAAATTCCCCCATTTGGATTTGGAGAGGAGGAATGGGAGGAATGGAGCCCGTGGTTGAATACTTATATTCCAGGATTTGCCAAACTGCGGAGACTGTATATCGCCACACGGGCCGAATATGACTGGAGACTGTTTGGGGATAGCAAATACGCTGAAAATGAGAGGGCAAAAGTTGAGGTGCAACTTCTTGCTTACATGAAGAGCACAGCCCCAAAGAAGTATCATGAAGTAAGTGTTCTGTAGTCATATTCGAGTCTCGCAGCTACTAACCTTTAAAAAGATGCTCACCCCTACCTATGGTGTCTGTTGCAAGCGCCTAGTCATTGATCCAAACTGGCTGAAGTCTCTTAATGATGAGAAGGTCATCCTTTCTACTCTCCCGCTTACCCATATTCACGAAGATCGAGTGACGCTTGGTCCTATCCGTGGACCGCAGTTGGTTGGAGATGGAATAGTTGCCGCTAACAGCACAGAAGTTATCCGGGCCGATGTTATCATTCTTGCCAACGGCTTCGAGACATTGAACTGGCTCCATCCTCTCGAGGTCATCGGCCGTAATGGGCAATCCCTCGAGGAAGTTTTCCGTGAGCGCGGCGGGCCTCAACTGTATATGGGTAACGCTATGGACGGGTTCCCGAACTTCTTTGTCATCTTTGGGCCAAACACAGTGACTGGGCACTCAAGTGTGGTGCTCGCCACTGAAAATATGGTCAACTATGCCATGAAATTGATTGAACCAATTCTTAAAGGCGATGCTCTCTCCGTGGAAGTTAAGAAAAAAGCTGAGTTGGCATGGACCGCGGATATCCAGAAGTCTCTCAAGAAAAGGATATGGAACATTGGGGGCTGCAGAAACTGGTACAAAGGAGAAGACGACTGGAATTCAACTACTTACCCGTAAGCCGACACACTCTATCACACTTTATATACTGACTTGGATCTTAGATACTCTCAAGTGTGGTTCTCGCTTCTGTGCATGTTCCCGAATTATACGCACTGGAATTACAGATATACCACCAAGGGCTTGGTCAAGAAGCGGGCAGAAACAGTTCTTCAGATCGCCGCACTGGCAGGAATAGCCACAGGGCTGTATTGCACACGTCGGGCAGGTCTCAGCCTTGGCTGGAAAGAAGCTGTAGCTTCGACCAGAGGTGTTGCCGCGCAACTTTTAACCACTTTGGGGCACTCTCTCGTGAAAGTCGCTGGGTCGATAGAATGAGGCCGAGGGCAGCCCCAAGGAACTGGGCGATTTGGTTTGGGTTTATGGTTGCATAGCGAAGATTCGATTAATTCATATTCTTTCAATGGATGGCTATTGACGTGAAATAACAAAAGTTCATAGTGCTTGTAAGGCCAAAAGGTCTTCGTAGTGAGTGGCTGTGCCGAGCAGCCAATTGAACCCCGATTTTCTATTTGAATAGTAGTATAACCACAAATACCCCGCTCATTGTTTTGCATACTTCAAAATAGAGAAAACATAGAGGAGCGAATGCTTTTGAATTTCGTTATGCACAGGGATTTTATCTGTATAAATAGTGACTTTAATTATGCAGCATCACGGGATCAAGAACATTGCCAAGGCAATTTTGCCCCTTTCACCCAATCATCGAACAAGGACCACGAGTCAACACACGACAACCACGATATGAGAATAATGAGGACCACAGGCTGTGGATTAGTTCGCTATCCTAATAGTCTGATTAGGAAGTCGTTATGTTGTAAATTTGCCACGGGCCCACTGCTGCGCCGTCACATAGCAACCATCCACAACAATCTTACAGACGTTCCAGTTGGAGTCTTCCAGGGAGAGGCGTTCCTCCCGCAAACTCCAATCCTTATTCAAAGACCAGAAACAATCGATTCTGCAAAAATCGCGGCTGGGGCGGGTATTCCGGCCATAGATCGATGGTTTAAAGGCAAGGAGGGCAGAGTTGGCGATGACGTCGTATTCTTTCAAGAAGAATATCTCAAACCTTTCGAATCAATTGCCTTACCTTACGAGCTGGTAACCCCGGTTTTTAATAGCCAAGACGGTCAGGATATTCTCAGCAAATTTATATTGGAGAATGCCTCGTCTTTGTCGAGATATCTTCCAGCCAGTGATATAACCATCAAGAGACTCTTGAGAGACTGTGCTCTCGCTGATAGAGACGACCCACCGGAAAGAAACACCTCACAGCCACTTAAAGACGGCACTACCTCTGCTCCGCAAGGAGTGACACTTGATGAGCCGTTGACGGAACGCCAGGTCGAGCTCCTCCGTCGTCATGCGCCACTGTTCCAGAAATTTCACTCTTTCCATGCTCCTCTCGAGCTGATTATTACCGCAAGTCGGCAAAAATCAGGCTCCACACAGTTTGGACTACATGGTCTATATATAGCGCAGGCTCAAATGGCAGATCTGCCTCAGAAGCTTCGAGATGATCTACCCACGCCAGAGCTCGTCTTGAAGACCGGGAAAGGGGATGTCTACGATGCAAACATTTGGGTTGGAACACCACCAACGTTCACTCCGCTGCACAAAGATCCAAACCCAAACCTATTTGTCCAACTCTCAAGTTCGAAGAAGGTGCGTCTATTTGAACCGCGCAAAGGGCAGGCAATATTTGCGGCGGTGCGACGGAAGATAGGTGCTTCTCCCACTGCGGCGTTCCGCGGCGAGGAAATGATGCAGGGGCGTGAGAGAGTAGAGTTGAAAGAAGCCGTCTGGGACCCTGCTAACTTGGACGGCCACGAAGTTACTGTTAGGCCAGGAGATGCCCTTTTTATCCCCAAGGGCTGGTGGCATAGCATCCAAAGCGCGGGTGACGGACTCAATGCATCGGCGAACTGGTGGTTCCGATAACGGATGGATTATCATGGCTTTGAACGATTATATTTAACCTAAGTACAACTCGGAAGACAGACACACATCCAAGACCACCTATTCTTGGCGGCAGTTCCTATGCCTTTGCGGCGGCGGCGGCCTTCATACGCTTAAAAATGCTCAGATCGAGCATCACAGGCTCTCCCATCCACGTCGCCCGCTGTGTGTGGTCTCTCTCCTCATCGCTCACATCCTTTCCGTCCACAATTTCCTTGGTGTTCGGGTGCACCAGCGCGCTCAGGGGACCGCGGTTGATCACCAGCCAAGGAATGAAGGCTCCAAACTGTGCGGGCGTGAAGAGGTTTACCTCGAACATCGCAATGGGATGGGGGCCGATCGGCTTGTCCCATAATTTGTAGATGCGGAGCTCAGGGACTATTGAGAGTTAGTGGGAGGAGTACGGAACATTTGAAGGGGTGACGGAAAAGAACTGAACGTGGCATACATTCACGGCGGATACGTTCCCACAATTCCTTCGCAAATTTGGTTTGGGAATCATTGTTCTGGAAGTAGTATATATGTACGTCACTGTATTATATCAGTTATTATGCCACGCGCACCGAGAATAATGGCTATTATCACGTGGTTATGACTTACAATGCAGCCCCCGGTCCATTTTGTAATGGAGCAGTGAACTTGGTGTAGCTATCACTGAGCTTCCCGGTTGAGGGGTTCTTGAAGCTCTTTCCGTCCTCAGACAACTCATTTGGGAGGGGTGGGAGGTCGCGGTAACCCTCGAGCGGGGAGGGGTAAGTATATAGTGTGGGGTCCGCCATGATGAGAGTTAACGGGTTGTCGGGTTAAATATACAGAAAATAAGAATACAGATATGTCGAAAGATTTGGATGGTATATAAACTCAAGTCTTTTCTGACGAACTTCGTCAGCCTCAGTTGGGTTAGAAATCCCCATCGGTGGCACAGCGGGGTAATGCGCAATAGACTTGGCCTAGTTGCGGGGTTCATTGGTCATCATTAGTCGAGTATTGGCAACTTCGGCTTCAGATGGACTCCAGGGTTCAACCACCTTTAAATTGACGACGCATGCGTGCCTTGTTCTATTTATATACAGTCTATATATATTTATTTGGCATCAAATACTACAGATGAAACAGTGCAGTTTACCATAAGTCTACGGTGCAGTTTCAATCCGATGTTCGCATATTTGAGCTTTTGGTCAGCATCTGGCCGCGACTTTTGTCTCGCCTTAATAGCTCCTGAGAAACATATATCCCAGATAGTTTACAGTCAAAATCGCATGCGGACTTGACTTAAGCCCTTCGTTGTGAGGCTGCCGCTTCCGGCCTTTTTTTTTTTTTTTTTTTAACAAAGCAAATACTTAACGGGTTCTTTCATGGCAGGGTCCTTTCATGGCAAACGGACAATCAGAATGCATCGTAATCCAGGGTCTTTGTTTGCCTCGGAAAGACATTGTGAAGCTCCCATTCTACTCTGTCGTCGAAGGACAGATTATTTTTTGATAGCCAACACGTAATTATTTCCTGTCTCAGGGAGGTTTTTTAAGCATCGCCGTCATATCAGAATCAGCATCGTCGACTCCACAGCTCCACATTATCTTCTATATTCTATCAAAACGATTCACAAGTCATGTCCTCAGGAGGTAGTTGGCGGAAGGATCCCAGCCCCAAGGCTCCTAGCCTCGAAGATCCTAGCCGCAATGAAACGCCGACGCGATATACGAAGGGACTTACTACGAATTGGCGCGAGCGCGAATCTTCTTCACATGAGACGGCACAAGGTTCAGCTCGTGCCTTCGGTCCAAGCAGTATTAAATGTATGTGAATTCTTTGCCATTACTGGAACATTTGTGACTAAACAACTTACAGATATGGGATCGATGCCCCCTCATGAGTTTACCCCAGGCAGAATCGCGTGTGTCTGGACCTTCTCTGAGGATCGTCAGACTATGCAACGAAGCAGCATAGACCGACTGAGAGAGGATTTACTCACCCCAGATATTCCAGGATCAAAGGGAATAAGGGTATTTGTCAAGTCCCGCAAGATTGTTGTAATTGCGCATTTTATCGACCATTACTTGGCATTGTAAGTTATACACTATTGACGGGTTGGAGGGGACTATTTAAGCCAAGGGGCTGATTAAAACAGGCCAATTTTTACGCACAAAGGGGCCGGACTTGATTCAAAAATAGAGATGAAAGGCGAATATGTCTCAATTCAAAACAGGCCTGGTTTTGGTTACAATGCACAACCAGAAACCGAGCATGGGTGCCTTTACACAACCACAACAGCAAAAGATGCTGGCAAGAAAGCCATATCAGCGCATGCAAATGTTTGGTTTACACATCCCCTCTCGCAGCCTTATAGAAATATGGTTACCTTCCTTGGTGAATTGGATCCTGAATCCGTAAGCAAACTCTGCGAACTTTACTTGACGGGGACTAAGTTTTCCCTGTCAAACACACTCAACAATGTACATCATTCGTGGTGGAGCAATGCGCGATACAGTCTTGGGAGTGAGAAACGGCAATACCTGGCTGAAGAGGCCGAAGCGGAAGAGCAGAGACGCCAGGCAAGTACGACCCAGCCCGTGAACCAAGCATCTTCGGCGCCGGCACAGGAGCAAACGTCTTCGGAGAAGGCACAGGAGCAAACCTACTCGGGTGCGTTAACCAGACAGACAATATCGGGGACGAAAACGGGGGAAACACCCAGAAACACCACAGGATTCCAACCTCTGAAGCGGCCCCAGCCATCTGGATCTTCGAATGAAGTTTCCGGTGGGCCCTCCAAAAGAGCGAGAGGGTAAAAATATACGGCGACGTTGATGCTAAGATAATGGCGAGACAGAAATGGGCGATGGATTGGTGCATTTGGAAGTCATGGTTTCCAGAAAGAAACGGGCTATTTTATTTTATTTTGTCAGTAACTATGTTAATTGCTACTTTTTGCAGAGTTGTTAAGTATCTTTTGTTATTATTTCAGAAATGGGACTCATTTCCGCAAACCGATTTTGAATATTTGTTTGAAACTCTACTTGATTAGTATATGTATAAATATGGATAATGTTCCAATGTTCCCCTTTGACGAGTCGAGTTATGCTGACTGTATGACCCTTGGAATTAAAATCATGAACTGTGTGGTGACTTGAGTTTAAAGTTGGGAATACAGTACTGTAAATAACAACATTTTCAATACTATTAATCGGTACTGCGGCCTTGAAAGCCCAAACATAAACAATTTATGATTCGAAACAAGGTGTGCAATCGGAACTAAATAGAATACAAATATGAGAAAACATTTGAACTTCGCATCAAAGTACAGTAGAAGAAACAACCCGTCGCCCATAAATGAATAAATAACATAGCCCCACAACACGTCCAAGTTGCTCCTTGAAATTACCCCCTCCCAAATATCACCCTTCCCCCTCCACCCGGCCTCCCATAGAATGATGCGGGGACATTATGACCAGTGTAACGATTTCGCTTGATATTATTTGCGTCGTATTCTGGAATCTGAAGCATCCAGTTCATGCACCAAGCATTCCGGACAAGGCATGCTATGGTAGGCCGCTTCTCCTCGAGGGTGTACCATTGTGCACAGCGGTTCTCTTATCACATCTTCTTCCTTTTCTTCGAAGATTCAGCCTGTGACTTCTGCGGAGCTTTAGCCTGCGGGAAGGTCCAGTTTGGATTGGTGTTTTGTGTCGTATGCCCCAATTGAGCGTGCTGCCCAGCAGTGAGTCCCAAGTTGCTTCCTGGTGCAGTAAATCGTGGCTCGCCCAATCCATGTTCCCTAGAAACTTCTTTTTCGCTTGGGTCCCGTGTTGTCCAGGAGGAATGGAAAGGAGACAGCGGGGAGTTTACCCCAATAGAACGTCCATTTTGACTTGCTGGCGACGGTGGTAATTCACCACCGTAACCTGGGACTGCAACAATTTTAGATAATAGATGAATGAACCCCCCTGCCTCTTGCATAACTCTCATCGTATCGACTGTGGTCTCGTAATGGGCGCCATATAATGTAGCTTCTGAGATCAGTGTTTGTGCAGTTTCTAATGTACGAGCCAACTGCTCCAACATATTTGCCAACGGGGCTCTTCGAGCTTCAAGCTTGCTCTGCTGCCGCGAGTTGAGTACAAAGTTCCAAACCCCCGAAGAGTTTGGTTTGGAGTCTATATTCAACTCCTGATGTAAACGTTGTGTCAGTTCATCTACCGTTTGACTTGCTTCGTCCTGTTCTCTCGCGCGGCCAGGACGTGGGGTCCGGTCCATCACAAGGAGATGACCCAGTGTTGACTTCTGCATCTCAGTAGCCCAGTTCTTGAGCAAGTACTCCACAGAGGTGGGCTGTAAAGAGCCAATGATATGACACTTCACCCTGTAGTCAAAACTAACCGGAAAAGTTAATCTGAGGAGTGAATGTCCACTGGCCTTCATATCCAGCCACTCGTCTTCTAGATGTCGGTGCGAACTATTCGCTGAAGTCTGTCGTCTTGTGGTATTTGGTTGTTGTCGCTTCTCCTGTTGAAAGAGGTAATTGTATGGGGTCAGTTTGGATTTATTGGCTTCTTGAATGCTATCGCCTTGATGGATGATCTGCATAAATTCTACACGCTGTCTCCTATGCTCATCATTTTTTAATTTATCCGCAAAAGAAGTCCATATAGGTCTGACAAAATTTAGCGGCATCAAAAAGTAAATCAATGGCGACCTACAAAGCTATATAATCCTCTTGAAACCGTGCTACGACGATAAACTTGCGCCTCTTGGAGAAAATAACGCCTACTTGCCGGTTTAGAGTGAGGAACGACTTGTCGATCTCTTGCCACTTCGTGTCGAGCGCGTAATCTTGATGCCACATCATTGAAATAATTGTGCCTGGTTGATACTTCGAATTGTGGTTATACGCTGTATTCGTGCGTTAGGAACACTCTGTCTTTTTCCCTATGGTTTGTTTGGTTTCTTACTATCTGCACTTCGATGGAACCCCGAATGCTCGTTCGGTTCGCTGGATACCCTCCCGTTAGAGCCAAATGAATCATCCAGAGGAAAGCCTCCATGAGTCCAATGACCTCTCCGAATTGCTGGGTAGGTGTCAAAAATGGCGTCTGGGTCAGGTGCGAAGACTGATAATGGTCAATCAGGGGGGCTGGGGCCGTTAATGCCGTTGTCATCCCAATCTTGGGTTGCAAGAATTCCGGTGATAGTATTTGTTCCGGTTGTTGCATTTGTTCCAGTTGCAGCATTTAATCCGGTTGTAACATTTGGACCGGTCGTAGCCTCGTATCGCTCCGCCTGGTCATTGTATGCTTCCGCCGTAGCTAACCACTGTGCCTCTATGGCCTCCCACCTTATTTTCGCAGCCAGTGCTTGCCTGCCTGCCATTTTTGCTTTGTGACTTGCATGCTCGGCGTCGTAATTGTCCAATCTGTCCTGTTCCGCCGAAGACATTTTGCCTTTGCCTTTGCCAAAGTCGTTCGCCATCGTATAGACGATCTGTAAGTGAGGCTTGATAAAAATGACGCTTATCTGCTAGTTATCCGGACCTTCGCTGCAATTCCCTGTGGTACTTGACGCAAATGAAAGGTAGCCGATATCACAAAGTCAGATAAATAGCTGCAAGGGTTGCTCACACCAGATTCGATTCAAGATATAGATCTCTCCCGGTGAACACCCCGAGGGGTATCATACAAAATTCACAAAGGCGATGATAATTGTCACATTGACAAAGACGACGATAAATAAAGGCTGCCGATATCTGAAAGCAGCACAGTAGACATATGAACAAGACCGATGCGGCACAGCATTTCTAATAAAGAAAAGTCCACACCGCACTAAGAATCGCGACTTTACTTCGAAAGACCATATGAAAAACAATTGCTCTTGTCCGTGATTGGCATTTGATACACAATTACTTCATAAAGAACTAAACACGGGACCTCTCTGAGCCCTCGGCACGGGTTTCAAAAGTTGAATTGATGGGCAATGGGATGCCATTAACTTGCCATGGCAGCGACAAGCAAGACACGTATTGAGAGCTTGAGGTTGGGGTCATGAGTCTTCTCAACTAAGGAAAGTGAGTCGAGCTAGGCTTGTGAAATACCATCTTCCGGCACAACTTGGTGGACAGTGATGAAGACACGTATGGACAAGACTTCGATAATGTGTATGCAAGCGCTTGGGCTAGATGGCAACTCAACCTCCACCGTATAAGAGCAACGAAGGCATTTTAGTATCCGTCCGACGAGATTAGGAATGGAGCAAAAGCAGATAGGCAATACAATACATTATTAACTCCCAAGAGGTTTGTTTGTTGGTAATTAGGCCTTGAATGTGCTTGGGTGCCCATTCGCCTTTCCGTATTTCCGCACTTTCCCGTTAATATCTGCAGATATGAAATAAGACACCAAGGCCACGATACAAACAAGTATGTTATCTATGACCCAGTTATTCCTCACCGAGCTACCCCATGCCGAAGCTCTCATAATGGACCCAAGTAGGTTTGTCGTGATCAGGTACTCTCCGCTCTCCAGTCCTGAAATAGCAGCTGTGGCTACCGCATCCGGGGACTGCAGTGGGTCAGGTTCTTCGAGGATCTTGGTAATTGCCGGTTTCCCAATGTTCTCATGTGCAAAGCCTGGCGTGTCGATCGATCCCGGGAAAACGGTGTGAACTTTGACTGAGTCGCTGTAAAGCAGAATCTCCTGAGATAGTGTATCACTTAGCGAGCGCATCGCAGCCTTGCACGGAGAATATGCGGAGTATCCCACGATGGGATAGAAGGCGAGAGTCGTGGCCGTAAATATAAAATGTCTTTGTCTGTCGCTCCTCGCTTCACCCGGTGCCAACCACTCCTTCAGTATTGCCTGGGCCATTTCTGCACTAGCCCAGTAGTTGATATCCATCTGGTTCCTGAGCACCTTGCTGGGGGCATCCAGGAATAGCTGAGGTTCTGAGCTGCCTGCCATACACCAAACAACGTCGGGCGTGGCACCACCGTTCCAAGTCTTCACGTCAGTGACAATGCGGGAGGCTTCAGAGGCGTCTGTAAGATCGGCAGATATGTAATGGAAAGTCTGAGTTGCGGAGGCTGCAGAAGCTTTGATTTCACCCAATGCCCCTTCAAGTTTGCCGACGTTGCGGGCGACGATAACCACGTTGGCACCCTTCCCGGATAGTATTTTTGCGACTGAGAGACCCATTCCTTGCGATGCCCCGGTTAGGAGCACTGTCTACGGATCGTCAGCTATGAGGGCCACAGGGGTTCTGAGGATTGGGTATCTTACCTTCCCAGCTACATCGAAGTGGTTCTTGCGGGTAAGCCAGCCCATTATGAACGCGCCGAGACCAATGGCAAATATCAGGGAGGTTATATTCGTCCAAGAAATCGCGGGGTGGATATCGAGGCTCATCTGGAATTGTTGTGTGTTGTGAGAAGAATAAGGGCGATCAGAAGGAGGTCGTCAGAGCCGGTAAATTAATGTCAGCCTGGTGGTTTGCAAGTGGATTTCTAAAATCTAGTTGCTTGAAGCTTGATTACCAACTTCCAAAGATTGTAATTTGGCTGCAAGTTACAGTGATCATACCTTTCGCACATAAATACACGGCAGTTACTACATGAATTTGCAAGAGTTCCGTTGAAGTCCAAAATGGCAGTTGGGACTGACCTTGGAGGACCCTGGTACCTGGCGGTTCTGGCCTGTTTCTCTCAAAATGAGCACGGAACAATGTTTCACCGTTATCTGGCACTAAGATAGTGGTATCGAAAAAGTTCGAGATCTCATCCACGGCTGCGCTCGCTGAACGCCACACTTTCTACTTCAAAGTGGACAGCACAAATACAAAATGGCAAAAAAAAGAAAGGGTTCAGGTCGAGGCGCCCCAAGCGGTCCGAAAGAATTTGACGAAAAAGATGGGAAACTTGGACCAATTACTTCCTATAAGGATGTTGCCGACGAGGAGGATGACTTCCATATTAATAGAGACAAGGTGATGCTTGATGAGGGACCAGAGGCCAAGAGGCAACGCAAATGGGCAGAGCAAGGTATGTTTGATGCGATTGCCTCCGTCGCGCCTACTAACAGTAGACAGACGCATTCCTTGAGCCTTCCGATGAGGAAGTTCTTGGATACTCCGACGCCAGTTCCGAAGACGACGAGGCGGCAAGAAGTCGATCAAGCAAAAGCAAGTCCAATCGCAAGGCAACCTCGGACTCGGAAAGATCGGAGGCAGAAGAGGAGGATGAAGACGCCGAGGGTTGGGGGTCGTCGAAGAAAGACTACTACAATGCGGATAATATCGAGACAGAGGTGGACGCCTTGGAAGAAGAAGCTGAAGCAAAGCGATTGCAGCAAAAGAAGTTGCAAAGCATGTCCGAGGCAGATTTTGGTTTCGATGAAAATGAGTGGCTGCAAGAAGCAAAGGACGACGACGGAGACGTGGTCACGGAGATCCTAAAGGACGTGGAAATCACGGACGATTTGGGGCCAGAGGAACGACTCAAGCTGCTGCAGACGAGATATCCCGAATTCGAATTTCTGGCAAATGAGTTCGTGGAATTACATCCGGTCCTAGAGGATCTCAACAACGAAATCAGTGCCACGGGGCCCAGGAATACTGTGGCGGTTATCAAGAGCCGTGCCTTGGCTGCTTATCTTGGATCGCTTACAATGTACTTTGCCGTCCTCACTTCGACAGCAAAGCAAGAGAACGCCAAGTCAGCGCTTGACCCTATGGAGCTCCGAGACCACGCGGTTATGGATAGTCTGCTACAGTGCCGCGAGATGTGGTCCAAAACCAAGACCCTTCAAGCAGAGGATATGCCATTTGGAGGCCTTGAAGCGGATGAGATACCATCTGACGAAGCCACGCCCGAAACTGACGAAGAAGAAGCCCTCGAACGTATTCCATCAACGAAAAAGTCCAAAAAAGCCGCCAAGCTTGAAGCTGCTGCTGCTGCAACAGCTAAAGCCCGTAAGGCCCGAATCGACGCCAATGAAGCCTCATTGACCGACCTCTCCTCCCTCATCCCCACCACTAAAGCACGCAAACCCTCAAGCTTCAAGGCCAAGCGAGCTGTTGTCCAAGACTCCGACTCTGATTTTGGAGAAGAAGAAACGCTTTCCTCGCGCGCCGTTGCGGAGAAGGCTGCAAAGAAGAAGTCTCTCCGCTTCTATACCTCTCAAATCGCACAAAGGTCAAACAAGCGCAATGAGGCTGGCCGCGACGCGGGTGGTGATGCTGATCTACCGTACCGTGAGCGCCTGCGTGATAGGCAGAATAGGCTGAACGCCGAAGCTGAACGCCGTGGCAAGAAATTGGATGAGTATGGCCGAGGTGCTGAGCTTGGTGGAAATAGTGACGAAGAAGATGACGCGGACAGAGCCGCTGGCAAGAAGGTCCAAGACGAAGAAGATGAATACTACGATCTCGTAGCACAAACGTCGAAGGCAAAGAAGGCCATGAAGGGAGATAAGCATGCTGCTCTTATTGCTGCAGAGGCTGAGAATTCGCTGGCCAGGGTTGAGGGCGAGGGCGTTGCTGATGGAAAGCGCGCCATTGGATGTATGTTTCTCACTCTCTTGCTTCTCCTACTCTTCGAGAGCGCCATCACCCCCTCAATCCGCCGATTACAAGTACTGACTGCTCGCTCTAGACACTATTCAGGCTAACAAGGGGCTCATGCAAGCCAGGAAGAAGGAAGTAAGAAACCCCAGAGTTAAGAAGAGGATGAAGTATGAGGCGAAGTTGAAGAAGTTGGGCAGCATGAAGGCCATTTATAAGGGCGGCGAGGAGCGCGGTGGCTACTCGGGTGAGAAGACTGGTATTAAGGCCGGGGTGGTTAAGAGTGTTAAGTTGTAGATAGCAGCTGTCTTGAAAATGAAATCAAATTTGCAACACGCATATACGTTTCGTTGACCCCGAACAGGCTACGGCATAGATTATTCTTTAACAAAAGTCGCACGGATCCGTTACGTGCTTACGATATGTAGTTTCAAGTGTTTGTAATGGTATATATTCATAGGCCATCGTCCCTTTCCGTGACATGCAGAAGTCTGGTGGCTAGAACTGCTCTGGCACGAGTACCACAAAAACGCCCGCTAATAGCATAAGCCCCAATGTGCAAGATGATACTCATTACAGTTATTTTCCCCGCACCAGGCCAGCTCAATTTCTTGGAGCTCAAGTACGCCAGCGAGGGTTTCCAGGTTTCGGTAAAAAAAAAACGAAACTCTGTTTTCAATTCCGCTGTCGACGTCGCAATTCCTTGTTCTAGGTTCGACCCAGAAGACCACTTGTGGCCGGTCTCCAAATTGGAAGGCGTCGCCGAAAGTCCACATGCTCACTGCGGCATGGGCAGATAGTCCCAAATGGGCCAGTCCTGCTTTCTCTCTCCACTTCATACAACAGTGATACCACTGATCATGCACCTACCATCCCTGGGCCATAGCTGCCGTGGCGAGATGGGCCGTACTGGGGTTGGTTAAGCGCAGACTATCACAGCGTTAGTTTTGTAGTAGAAATCAAGGTGACTCCCACTACCAACCTTCTTTCTTCTCTTTCCGGGGCCGCCCCGGTCATCACCCTCGCCGGTTGAGTACCCAGCATCGACCATATCGTCATCAACATAGCCCTCCCCATAGCCCTCAAAGCTGGACTCATCATAGCCGCGCTTCTTCACGGCCCGCTTGGGACGAGCAAGGTCTGCTTTGCTACCGCGGGACATTGCCCCGGACTGTTGGCTTGCGCTCTTCTGCATACCCGCAGAGGTGGGTTTTGAAGGGACTTGAGCGGCGGACTTCTTCTCTGGAATATCCAACTCGCCTAGGACAGAGCTATCCCACATTTGCTTTGGTATCACGCCTTTGGCCATCGTCATTGCCGCAGGCAGAGCCGCAAAGACATTCTGGGGCAAACCCTTCTCTATCTCCTTGCCAAGACGCTGTGTTACCATCCACTCATGCTCTGGCTCTCTCATCATAGACAGAAGGCCACCCGAGGACTCTTCGTCGTTAACTGTAACGTCAAACTTCCCACTGATCCCCAGGTCCTTTATCTTGCCCTTGTATGTTTTGCGCAACCCATTCTTCTCGCCAGTCGGTAGAACCCGTGCTACTTTCGCCGCGGTTGGGTTGAGGCCGTATAGTTCGAATAGATCTAATCCTAAATCCGGTTGCTTGTATGGATGAGCTAAATCAAGTCTGTGTTAACCAAATACTAAGGTAGATGATGTGCAGAACTTGAGGTTGACGGGAGCCGCACAAGGCGACCACCGTAACCTTTTGGGAGAGTTGGGAGCCTTACGAGTTCTGCAAAGTTGGTATATCTTGCCAACATCAAGGTGAAGGTCCTCAATACACAGCTTGCGTTCCTCGACATGAGCTTTCTTCTGCTCGCGATCACCAGTATCCTGAGCCTCCCGCTTGCGTTTGTTCGAAAGGTCATCACCCTGGATGCTCGAATCGATGGACATCGGCGTCGTGCTATCGCGTGCGTCTGCCATAGCTGGTCCTTGGATTGTCCTAGAAATGGTTGAATTCATGCTGCCCGATACCTTGGTGTTTGGCGCCTTCTCGCTCGAGGCCGTGTTTGGCTGGAGAGGGCTTTGTGGAGTCCGAGGTTGAAACGACACGGGTTGTGACCTCTTCACCTCGCTATTCGGAGTAGGCGAGAGCGGATACGATCTATTGGTGGCAGAATCTATTGGAGTCGACATCGATAAAATCTGTGAATGTGACGATGGTTACACGAAACAATGCGAATAACTGAAAAATTGAGCGTGGCTCGCTACGTCATCCAAGACGAGCTGTCGTCTTCAAGAATAGTGTAGTTGTAGGTGAAGAATCCGCCAGAGTGAATGTCAAGAGCTCGAGGATAAGGTGGCCTCGGCGATTAAAGAATCGATGGGTGCGATGACGGCGAAGATGTCTATCGCCGGGACCGGTCGCAATGAGGCGCTCGACCACCAACGGCGCCTTATAAAATAGAGACTCTATCTCATCAGTGAAGTCGCAATATGTCGATACAGGAAGTATGCAAGGCAGTCACAACAGCGTATGGGTGTGACGGGTCGTGGTGGTCGTGGTGGTCGTCGTAAACGTGGTGGTTGACGGTTGAATTGGGGTCAAAGTGAACTGATCATCCATTTGCCGCTGTTGATTCTGGGCGGTGCCTCACTAACCCCAATACAGGCTAGCGTATTGTCGGAATTATTTGTCTGCGACTTTCAGAATAATTTCTGCAGGGTCGATTATTTACTACCAGCGAGAATTACATTACGAAAAATATCCCCCCCGCATTCCACATATCATGGGCGAAAGACAAAAGAGGCAGCGCCCTGAAGGGGAGGCCGAAGCTGCTTCTTTGCATTCCGACAATGAAGAAGTTTCTCCCAACAAGAAAGCACGCAAAGAAACGAATGCATCAGCTCGGCGCTCTCTATTTGTCCGATCATTGCCCGCTACCGTTACCAGTGATGCTCTTACAAAACTATTCTCAGAAAGCTACCCACTAAAGCATGCGACTGTGGTGCTTGACCCGGAGACAAAGCAATCGAAAGGCTATGGCTTTGTTACGTTTGCGGACGCGGACGATGCGGAGCGTGCGAAGGAGGAGTTCCACGGCAAGGCCTTTCAAGGCCGGAAATTGAAGGTTGAAGTCGCTGAGCCTAGGCACAGAGATGTGGACTCTGGCAAAGGAGCCGGAGGGAAGCGGACTAGCATTATCTCGGCAGAGGCTGCTGCGGCCAAAACTAAGAGGTCTGAGAAGATGCTCGAAGATCGCAAACCGCCAAAGTTGATTATTCGAAATCTGCCTTGGAGCATTAAAGATCCAAAGGATTTAGAGCTTCTATTCCAGAAGTTTGGGAAGGTCAAACACGTCACACTCCCTAAAGTCAAGGATACCCAGGCTGGGTTTGGATTTGTGGTGATGAGGGGCCGGAAAAATGCCGAAAAGGCACTAGAGGCTGTGAATGGGAACTTGATCGACGGCAGAATCCTCGCTGTCGATTGGGCTGTTGAGAAGGATGTTTGGGAGAAGGCCAAAACCGATGCTGGAGACGAGCCAAAGCCCAAGAAGGCAGCTAAGAAGGCGAAGACAGAGAAGCCGGCAAAGGAAGATGCTATGGATGTTGATACGAAAGACGAAGACCCCAACGACGTTGACGCTGATGTTGCCAATTTTATGAAGAACTTTGGTCAGGAATTGGAGTCTGAACCCGAGGACGACGAAGATGAGGATGAGAATATGGATGATGCGGAGGATGAGGACGAGGATGCCGACAACCTTGACGCAGAGCTGGAAGAACTAGAAGATGAGTCCGAAGATGAGGAGGCTGCAGCGAAGGCGGCCGAAGCAGCGAGAAGAAAGGCCCAATTCATCACTGACAACTCGTCGACACTCTTTGTTCGCAATCTTCCATTTACCGCTCGTGACCCTGAGCTGAAAGAGCATTTCATGCAATTCGGAGCCGTCAGATACGCCAGGGTGGTGATGGACCGAGCAACGGACAGACCAAAGGGTACAGGGTTCGTTTGCTTCTACAACGTTGAAGATGCCGACAACTGCGTCAAGAACGCCCCCCGGTACCAGCCAACTGGAGCCAATGCCACTAAAAAGACCGATGCCAGCAATGTCAAGCATTCCATTCTCGAGAATGAGAGCGCAGACTCCTCCGGCTTATACACCATCGATGGCCGTGTCCTTCAAGTTTCTCACGCCGTCGAGCGCGAGCAGGCAGTGAAGTTGACCGAACAAGGGATCAATATCCGTGACAACAGAGACAAGGACAAGCGTCGTCTCTATCTTCTCTCAGAAGGTACCGTTGCTGCGGGTACTACTCTTTACAATGCCCTATCCCCATCTGAAATCACCATGCGCGAGGACAGTGCCAAGCAGCGCAAGAAGCTCATCCAGGGCAACGCCTCGCTTCATCTTTCCTTAACTCGTCTCTCGATCCGCAACTTGCCACGCTCTATCACCTCTAAGGACCTCAAAGCCCTTGCCCGTGAGGGTGTCGTCGGTTTTGCCAAGGATGTGAAATCAGGCCTCAGAGCCCAGCTGTCGAAGGAGGAGGAAGCCCGCGGCGGAGAGCCCATGCGTGAGGCTGAGAAGCAGAGGAAGGCGAAAGGAAAGGGAATTGTAAAGCAATCTAAGATTGTTTTCGAAGGCCGTGAGGGAGCCAAGGTGTCCGAAGAGAGTGGCGCAGGTCGCAGTCGCGGCTACGGATTTATAGAGTATGCATCTCACCGTTGGGCTCTGATGGGCTTGCGCTGGCTTAACGGCCACGCCCTTGATGGCAACGGAGGAAAGAAACAGAGACTTATTGTGGAGTTTGCAATTGAGAATGCTCAGGTTGTGGAGCGCAGAAAGGAGCGCGAGGAGAAGGCGAGATTAAGGAGTAAGGAGGTGCTTGAGGCGAGAGAAAAGGGAGAGCTTGAGGGCAAGAAGCCGGAGAAGAAAGCATTCACTAAGGATCAGCTGATGGCGAAAACACGCAAGGGAATGAAGGGTGATAAGGGGAAGCCTGAGAAGAAGGGGAAGCCCAGGGAAGCCGGAAAGGAGTGGAAGCAAAGGCCTGGAGCTTTCAATAAGGGGAAGCCGAGAGAAGAGAGAGGTGGAGGATCGGGCAGAGATGGCCCAAAGCCGACAAACGGAAAGGGGAAATTTGCAGATAGAATACCAAGGCAAGGTCCGGTGCCAGCTGGGAAGGACACATCAAAATTCAAGCCAGGGTTTGCTGAGGGCGAGGAAGGGAGGTTGGCCAGAAGGGCTCAGATTATAGCTAAGAAGCGCTCGATGAGGCGGGCAAGGAAGGACTAGTGCGAGGGGCTTGAGGGGAATTTTGTATTTAAATAGAAAATAATGGCGCTGGGATATCATCAACAATCGGGATTTGACAGATACAATACAGTTAATCAGTGCTACTGAAAAAGTTCGTTTCATTCTGCCTTTGACGACCCAATGTACCAGAACCTCCATATAATAATCCGCGCTAGAATACCTGACTTGTAAGAATTCATACTGCCTATTCTGTCGAAATGTATATTCTGCAGAAGTGATAGGAGACTTTGCAGGTCCCACTTCTAATGTCACACTGGAAACAATTTCCATCAAAGGAGATCACGAACCCACTGTTTACCATTTGCCTGTCGACTGTTGAGTGCAAACATGACAAACAACCCGAAATTTCCTGCTCGCTTAGACCCGCGCTAGAGGCTCTGCGCCAGTATATAACCTCTCCTTCCCTCCCGAACCCTTTTCCTTTCTTCTTTATCATCTAGTAGGAGTTATAATTAATACTTATATACTTTTTAACACGGCTCCTCGCTTCGGCGCTTGCTGAGGGTTATTCAGTCCATGAATAGTCTTCCGTTCCCGGGAACCAAAATCAGATTCCAAGGTACCGTCTTTCCAAAACAGCCGCTCTCGACGCCTTTAGGTGGGGGAGTGACTGTGGGATGGTCTCTACATATCATTTTGAAAAGCATTGTTTTCTTTTGAAGAAGACGAGCTGAGGGATTTGGTTGGCTTCGGGCATGGTGTGCCATGCATGGGAATTTTTCCGACCGTTATGCGGTCGGCGAGAAGATTCTTCTGATCAGATCCTTGAGGTCTGGTCTCAAGGATCATCTTGTATTGGAATATGTGAGGCAGTCTTGACATACTATTTAATTGCTCTATGCGACACGAAATGTCAAATGTGAATCTCACGACGTCACCAAGAGGCATGTGAACCAGACAGGAAGGCTGAGAATTTATGGTCAACATATGTGCAGTATATGATCAAAATTTCAAGGCTTTCGTAAATTCAAATCTCTTATTAAAGACTGGCATATTAGGTGGAGACTAGAAATAACACTACAACATCGTACAAACTCGCATATCACTCATGGTTTGAAAATCTTGGTGTTATGGCCAGCTTTCTTGAATTTATATTACGCTAGAGCTACGAACCATAACTAGTATCTCAGCGAAGAGCGACTAGTAACACATCTAGTAGACGCGCTTTGGTGGGGACATGGAAGCCTTGATGGTCAAGCTTCCAACGTTCTGCCACCCCTTCTTGAGGAGAGAGACGAGGTAGTTGATCGACAACATGATGTTGGAGATCAGCTGGTCCTCGGTCATGCCGACGTTGCCGACGGCGACACCCATGCAGAGAACCTTCTTCAACTGGAACTTGATGGTGGACTTGACGTCGGTGATCTTGTCGGAGAGGGACTCGTTGTGGGAGACTGGGGTAGGGAACTTGCCAGCTGTGTAATTTGTTAGAATTGAAACCGCATGCTGTGGGTGGAAAATGACTTACCCTTGGAAAGACCGGGACCCAAGAGACGGGGAATCTGCTTGATAAGAGCATCGGAAGCGATGAAGGCATCGTACTTGCGTGCGAGCTTCTTGATCAGCTTCTTGTTCTTGTTGAGCTTCTTCAAGTCATCAGCAGACATGGCGTCAACACCACCGTGCTTGGCACGGTCGATATCGTGCTGGTCACCGAGAATGCTATAATCGTGTCAGCGCATGTTCTTCATTCTTGCTTCGCAATATATTTGCGCTCGGGTCGAACGTACCAGATGGCCATGTTTGGGCGGGGAACCTGGGGGAGCTTGATGGTTCCAGAGAAACGCTTGTCACGTTGAGGATCGTAGTTCTTGAGGCCAATTTGCAACTCGACGGTCTCGAGGAAGTTGCGCTTCTTGGTCTCCAAGGAGTACTCAAGGAGCTCCTGGACGTGGGTTCGCACTCCGGCTGTGAGGGAAAGCAGTCAGCATCGCTATCGCTATCGACATCTAGAGCGCTGCGGATTCATATGGGAACATACCGACTGTGATCTTTGAGGCCATGATCGCAAGTCTTCCAATAGGGTTCTATTGGTGAGGATTTGTGCTATGGTTAGTTGATGATCAGTTTGAGGTTGATTTCGAAATTTCAATTGTGGGACAGCCCTCGCTTGAAGTCTTGGCGTCAGATTTTAGGTCACGTGGCGAACTTTTCCACCTGAGTAATCTTACCCCACCATCGAGGCGAGAGATCCTCATCAACATTGTGACAGTGTAGATACCCAACGACACTGTAAAGCGATATCAAAATCCATACAAATGAAGCATAGGTTAATATTTTGGTTACTCCTAGATCAAGACTTTGTTTAAAAGCCATATATATCCGCCGGCGCTGGGTGCATAACTCAAAACAGCCACAGCACAGATTAGGTAGTTGGAATATTTATTTTGAGGAAAATAATATTTAATTTATTGTCAATTCAGTTCATGTGTTTCATTTCTTCGTTGTTCATGTAGCAGACAGTTAAAGTAGGCTGCTTTAAATCTACTACTATTCAACTTTCCCACCTCTGGCGGACGGTGTAGTCCACCAGTGTTTACAATGTTCTATGGTGACGCTTCCTGAATTCACCCCCGTTATTTACCATTCCATATCAATATCTTCATGCCCATACCTTGCCACGGCCTCACACTCACTTCAACGCTGGCCATCATCTATATTCACACCCTGTATCTGCATTTCGTCAACACGTTTGAAGTCATCAATCGCAACCGACTATGTCGCGCACATTGGAAGCCGCAGCTGGACCACCAAAGATCTCCTTCAGCAACTGGATACTAGGAGGTGGCCTCGTCATCTTGCCTGGGAGGGAACCAACCATAGCTAAACGGTTGCCAAGTGGTGACGCCGATAAAGGGTCCAAGCCGAGATACAAACACTATCAGAGCAGGCGAGTGTCAAGAGGCAAAGTCCCAGGCACAGAGAAACCCCCAGAGAAGGAGAATAAGAAGAAAGAAGGGGAGGCAGAGACGGCGAAAAAGCCCGTGCCGAAAGATGAAATTGCGAAGAAGGAAGAGGTACCCCCACCCATTTGTTCCTGTCACCCATTATCGCCAAATTCTGATAATCCCATATAGCTGAACAAGCAAGCCCAGCAATCATCAGGATGGACAAAAGCCCAGGATGAGAAGATCCTTGCCATGAAGAAGGCGGGGAATAGTTGGAAGATGATTGCCCAGGAAGTTGGCGCATCAAAGAAGGACGCCACGAACCGGTTTAAAGAACTCATCAAGGCCGACGAGAAGAGCTCTGAAAACGACGACCCCCTTCCATTCGGTGATATGCCGGGAATGTTTACTGAGGATGAACCAACGGAGGATCCCAAACCCCCAGCTAAACTCCAAAAGAATGGGAATGGAAGGAAGGGAGGAGGAAAGGGAGATAATGGCGGGAAGGGTGAGAAGGGGGAGAAAGACAAGGTCATGGTTGACAAAGCTGCGCTGGAGGCGGAGCACGGAAAGAAAGTATTGGTGCCTGACGCTATATGGACGATCGGTGATCTCGAAGTGCTGGCAAATGTGGAGGAGCGATACAGGGAGCTCAAGTGGATGCACGTCCAGGCGGGATTCTATAACATGACAGGGCGGATGGTGGGGAGCGAGGTCATAAAGGCTAAATTTGAACATGGATGACCGAGGTGGGGTGAAATTGGGGGCGTCGGACAGTGAAAATGCGAATTTTGGGGGGCTGCTTGCTATTTGACCTTGGATGGGGTGGGGAGGGGGAGGCGTTCAGTGGGCTGCAATTGAAGGCGTCAGTCTGTTGGCTTTAAAAGCCCGGTGCATGCCAGTAAGCTTACATCAGAAAATCACGATGCATAGGTCGCTTCTGTTATTGGTAATCACGGTGGGATTGGTTTCAACAAACAAACGCTCAGGGTTTCGCTGTTCCGCTGCATCTTGCTGTTGGTACTCACCAGCCGGACGATGAATACAGTTCTCTCCAGAATTATAAGCAGCATTCGAAATCATAAATGGGCTACGTTCCAATAATAAACTTAATTTCTCTACTTTGATTCCGGATCGTGATTTGAGAGCTTGAAAACGGCCATTAATTAAGAGGAGGTTTTACCGCCCTCACTGCTTTCGAAGGATTTTGATACCTGCGCACAGCCACAACAGCCAAGAACACAAATATAGATATGGCCCCCAAAAAACTACAACAGCGCACGACATATCCACATCTTAGCCAAGCATAATAATTTAAGTGCGACCGCCTCAGAGATGGCCTATCTTTCGCCCGTCTGACAGCTGACAGCTGTCAGGCCCCTCCCGCCTTGATGATCGCAATATGCAAGCCAAGACTCTCGCAAAAGGTGGTAGAAATTGATGAGTGCTGTGAAGGCTGGAGCTTGTACCTTGCACAGATCCAAAATTAGCAGCCACTAAGCCTCCACCAGATACTCTGCCCGATCCTCCACGAATGTCATTTGGCAGGTCCCTGGGGGCGGCGACAGGGAAGGAAGTTTTGTTCCTGAGCATTATGCCGCTGAGATGACCTGATCGACAGCTACTTGGCTCAATTGGAGCCTAGTGTTGTCGGTGTTATTATGATTGCGCATTCAAGCTGGACAGTATACGTACGGTTCATATGCAGTGAGACTATTTTAGGTCGCAAGTCGAGATAGCTTCGCCTTGTGTCTCAAGGCAACGGAAGGATCCAATACCTGGTGGCAGGATAAAATGAGTATATAAAGACCTCCTGTCGACCACGGTCAGTATCATTCCTCATCTCATCATCAACTCAAACCATCAAAGCCAAACCAGCAAACAAACCCAAAGACCTCTTTCTCCATCCACACACTCCACAACCACCACAATGCAATTCACCAAAACCCTCCTCGTCCTCGCCCTCCCCCTCCTCGGCCTCGCCTCCCCAACCCCCTCCAACACCGCCCTCGAATCCCGCGACATCACCGTCGACTACGCCGCCATCCAAGCCCTTCGCCAGACCCTCTACGACGCATTCGGCCAAACCAGCGACATCTACGGCAGGGTCGAATCCGCCGCCAACAGCATCGGTGGCCAGTTCAACGGAGGCGCGGCCGAGGCCTTTCAAGTCACGCTGGCGAAGTATCAGGATTCTCAGACGAGAGCGAGCGAGGCGTTACTGGCCTTGGCGGAGGTGGTTGGGGGGGCTTCGGACTCGTATAATGAAAAGGATGGTGATGCCGTAAAGCTCTTTGAGTAAGGGATTGGGCGAGGAAGAGGATGAGATGATGGTGGGGAGGTGGATTCATGGATGAGGCATCGTGATAGATGACGATAATGCATATGATGGGGGGCTTTGGATAATAGATGCCAATGTGGTGTATAAATATATTGGCGGAAACAAATAGAATATTCAAATGGAAAAGTTCCAGATCGCTTCTTCTTGCCAGTTCTGTGCAGTTTATTTGTTGTGTGTGGAAGGAGGAGATGGGGCGGGATGGCATCGCTGTGGACCACAAACATAAGGGAATCCAAAGAGAATATAGCTTCAAATAACGAGAATGAATGCCCCTTGGAGCATCCAACTGTGTATCGCCATATAAAGAACGCCAAAGAAGTGTGCACTCCATTCGACAAAGTCACGTGTGCCCCTTTCTCTCCTCTCGCCCCCTTAAAATCCCATCGCCCATCCCAGCCGCCGCTTATAAAACCACCCCTAACCCCAACTGAACCGTTTAAGACTATATAAGGACGTCTAAGCGCCTTCCACCCATGAACCACAACAGTCCTTGGCTTTCTGGTCAAGCGGTAGGAAATAGAGGTTTAACACCCTTAATGACCTAGACCTCGGGTTCGAGCCCCGTTCAGCTAGGATTCTTGCGGCGTCGAGGTGCCATAATATCCCGACACGTCGACTGTTCCGTATGATTACTGCGGCTTAGTACAGATATGATTATTGAATGTTTCTTGTTCGTTGAATTGAAGAATTCATTCATAGTACTGTACCTTTCATTTTGCACTTTTTTCCGTCTTTATTTTGGCACTTTTGGTAAAAGGGGGGAGGTAGGCGAGGAGCTCGGTTGGATCGTTTCCTTTGTTCTTGTTCTTCGTTTTGGGTAGCTTCGTGCACTTGCTATTGATAGTAAATAGTATTACATTCCTTTTGCTCCACTTGGATAACTCCTTTGCCATCCACCAGCTGGACTAAACTGTCTAGGCATCTTAATAACTTCACAGCTTCAAACACACATTCAACGCCTACACCCGCACCTGCACCGCATCACTCCTTCGCCATCAACCGGTCATCTCAAGAACTTCAAAACCTCAAAAAACACACTCGATGCCAACATCCGCATCACCTCGCCATCCTACACATCCAACAACGCCCCCTCACACCACAATCTACCTCCTTGTCACAACTCTCTTCTTCACAATCCCGATCCTCCCCTTCTTCGGCTTCTCAGGTCCCTGCTCGTACACCTCTGGATCGCCACCACAATCATCACAGCCGTCAGGAAGCCTGATCGATTGCCAGACATGCTTGTTTTTGCAAGGCGTCTGGATCAGTGCTGCTGACTGGCAGAACCTGCCCAGAGCGGAGGAGGTGTGTGTGCAAGCGTGGATGTGAAGATAGTAGTCGCACATGGTGAGGTGAGTGTTCAGTTTGGATGGGTGGTGGGTGTGATAGTGGCGCGGAAGATCAGATGGAAGTTTGTCTGCTGCCGTACTGGTGGCGACAAGGTGAGGGAATACACTGACAGGTGTGATATAACGTGTGTGCTGACTGGGCACGTGGAATATTTGGGAAACAAGTAGGCTGAGCCTTTGAAGTGCATCAACACTGACTGTGATTCAGGAACAAAGCTTGCCTCGACGCTGTGTATAACTGTATCGTGTGATTGAGGTTCTGTGTGAGGTAAAGATCTTGTAAGAGCTCTACAGTGCCCACCAGCGCATACACTCGCATTTATACTCCTCCATCTTCTAGATCGCTGCTTGTCGATTCCACATCAAAAGCCTCTTTTGGTCAACGTGCAGACATAAGGGCCATCCCGGTTCAACGGGCATCATGTGAGGAGGCACTCTGCTTGCCTCGTCGCAAGCCGTCAAAGCTAGGCTACCAAACATCTTCATGGAAGTTTGGCGGCCTCGGCCCGAGATTAAGAGTAACAGCCTCACTTGCAAACGGCTGCTGCAAGAATGCAAACAGACGTACAAAATTGGCAATGAGGCAGATGGGGCGTGTGTGTTTGGAGTAACAGGATAATGCAAGGCGGGATAGAGATGGCAAATACTTGGCTCGCTGGTATGGAACTAGGCCGAGAAGGAGGACAGAGATGAGGTTGAACCTCGGGAGCAAACCTTAACTCCGGCACATCAAGGTTATATATATAATATGCCGGAGCCGGCTACAGGTGTTTGACAGCCGTAGACCACAGTCCGATCTGCAACGCAGGGCGAAGATCAGGATTCAAGTATCCGGGGCACGTGGGATATATATATAAAAACGTAACACAGCATGCGGTACGAAACGAGACGATTTGGAATAAGAAGCAATGATGAGGCTGCAGGATAGTGAAATGACGAGACGGCTGGACCGGGAAGATGCAGGGGCGACGTGATGTTCTTGATTTAAGTTTAGACACACACAGGCGGCAGAGCAATTTGAAATAGGAGATGAGGTCAAGCAAACAAGTCTTTTTTAAGATATAATGGATTGGGATGAATGATGAAAGGGATATTGCTCATCTTCAGACGAGCCTGGTTGGCTGTAAAGCGCATAAATCATGTATTATGTATTGGACTGACATTGCACTGGCATTGCACTGGCATGTGAGACAAGATGTTTTGCCCTGGGAGATGTCGCTAATTGATATTGGCCGTAGCGCCGTCTTAAGATAACGGCGCTAAGCCCTGATCTCCGTGGATGTTTTGAGCGCGCGGTTACTTGTACGGAGTACTGTTTCGTCTGAACTGTGTGGTATGTGTGGTAGTGTACAAGTACCTGCTTGCTTCATAGGGCTATGATGCTCAGGGAGCAATGAGTCTGCGACCGTGATAATGAAGGTAGTGTATCAATTGGCGCGCGCGAAAGGCGTACAATATATTCTGGTATATATATATACGATAAAAAGCCGATCGGTTGGTCCCCGAGACCACACTCGGAAGAACTATAAGAGAAGAAGTAAAGATCTCTCGGCGAAAAAGGACAGAAAAACCCGGAGTTTCCTTATTTCCTTAGCGTCCACAACGTCCCGATCCGCGCGCAGGCCACCCCAGACACCGAACGGACCCAAACGGACCCAAACGGACCCAAACGGATCCAAATCGGACCCAGGACCCAGGACCCCTGTGGGAAACCTCGGTTGGCGACTTGGCGTGCTGGCTATCGCGCATCTTTGCTCTTTGTCCCCGTTCAACGTCCCAGTTCCATCCTCACCGCCACTCCTTCTCCTTTCACCGTGCAGCTCTCCTGCATCTGCTGCTGCACCAGGGAGAAAGGACCGGCTCCAACGCCGCTTATTGCCCTTTATCCCTTATCCCACAAAAAAACAAGCAAGGCCTGAAGGTCAATCAATTAGCAGCTCATTACCAAGGACAGTACCAGTGCTGTACTGTACTGTACTGTACATACAAACCTGCGAACTTGCCGCTATTACGACCCGTGGGTGGCTAAGTGCGAGCGAATCTTTGAGAGTGGGGAGAAAGAACAAGGGCTTCGTTCGCCCTGGGTCTGTGAGGAGGCCGGTTGATGCGTTGGCAAGTGTCGATACATAGACACCAAACACCACACAGACACCACACAGACGACAACACCCAAGGAAAGAACCACCTTGCCCTGCCAACTTTGTCCCGAAAACCCGTCAACCCCACACAGAATTGCCACGATTGCATACGTCTAAATGCCTGAATACGCCCTATGAGGCCCAATTATCGCTGATTCTACGCCAATTGACTCCGCCGTGGGACTTCAAATTCCTGGATTGCCTGGATTGCCTGGACTGTCCCCATTGCCCCAGCCACCTTCTTCCCGTCCCTCGTTCCATGGAGCACTACTGTATATCCTCAATTGGCTTCTCCACCTCCGCTGCACCTATCATAAAACCAGCGTAGCGTCACGTCCCAGCGCGCGCATCCTGCAATGTCACCTCAATACACGGCCGACGCTGAGAATAAGAGCCCCCTTTCCTCGTCGCCGCCGATCTCCCTCTCCGACTTCTTTCTGTCCATTCCATACTTCATGGCCTCCACGGAGGTAGATCAGAAGTTCCTGGGGCAATTCGCAAAGAACATCGCCTCAGACAACCCGCTCCTCTCGTCTATGCTCTTCAAGCTACTTGGCCTCTCCGTCATCCTTGCCAAGCAGCTCGTTCGAGCGCGCAAACTGCGAAAGCTCGATCCAACCCGCGCGACAAAGAGCTTGGACCTATACTTCCACATCATCTGGCTCAGCCGTGAGGGCCTCCTCATCGTCGAGCAATATGTCCTCCACATGGTCTCGTCCTTTGAGGAACTCAAGGTGCTGACCTACAAACTGCGCGCCTCCTTCTACCACATCTTTGTCCTCTTCCACAACCAGCCCTCAATCAATTCCGCTGCGCCGCGCCAAATCACAACTCCGCCAGGGCTGCTCTCGCCACGACAGAAGCCAGACAAGGGGAAGGCACCCGCGATACCAGACAGATCACACACACCAACCATACCATCACCTCCCGAATCTCGCTCGTCCTCAGTCCAGCCATCACACCCATTAGAAGGCGGACCAGTGCAGCATCCCGACACGCAGCGAGATGCGCGACAATCCGGCTCTGCAGCGGACTTCCTCCTCCAAAGCAGAGACTACATCCCCACCGCCATGACCGCCTTTCAGGAAGCCAACGACCTCGCCGAGAAGCTCCTCTGGGGCTCGCACCCCCTCCGCTTGAGCGTCAAAACCGAATTCTCCGCCTTCCTCTACGACTGCGCCAAAGACGCCGACCGCTCGCGCCGCCTCGCCAAAAACACAATCGCAGAAGTCTACAACGCAACCGAAGGCATGGACGACGAGATGTTCGAAGACGCCGCCGAACTCGTCGGCACTCTAGGCAAATTCATGAAGCGCGGCCTCGGCAGCGCTGGCGGGAGCAGCTCGGGCAGCAAGAGCACCCTCCGAGCCGGCGGCGCCACAGAACCTCGACAGGAACCCCCGAGGCCCCTAAGGAGCACACCGCCCAGGACAGAGAACCTGCGCAACGAAGCGCTGCGGGACGCCCGTGCTACGCCACCTCGTGTGACGCCGCCTCGTGCTGTGCCGCCGAGGGGTCTGCTGACTCCGCCGTCGCACGCGAGGAGGGACGCGGACGTTTCGCCGGCCGTGTCGGGTGTGGGGATGGATAATCCTATTTGATACGAAGCTACGTTTTGATTCTGGCGTTTACGGCAAAGCGACTTGTTATGTTCTATATCGGGGGAGCTCTTACCAGTAGAGCGGGTGGGCGCATTATGATGGGGTTGCCTGCGAGGTTGCCCGCCATCTATACCGGCGTTTTGTAGGCTTGTATTGTTTAATGTATAACACGAGATAGAGAGGGTTGGGGTTGTGGTTGGGGATACCATTCTGTATATATTTCGTCATCGAGTGCGATGGGAATAATCTACTTTTATTGAAATGGGATGGGGGAAGATGCATCAGAGCGGAGGGAGAGAGCATGGAGTTTGGTGAGTAGGATAGGCACTGGAATACAATACATCGATACGGTTGCATCAAGCTCTAAGAACTATTTTTCCTGACTGCCAATGAATTTCACGATTGCCCAAAGTGAACATCCACGGCCCATCCATAAATTCAACCTTTCGTACTCCCAACACCCTTCTTCTCATCTGTACAACCACCCCGCATCTCACAACAACCGGCCTTTCCTTCAAAAATAGCATCTCGATCTCCCCCTATTTTTTTAAAAGAAAAACTCGATCTCATACTCTCGCGTATCACGGATATGTCTCACAACAGCTGTCGATCGGTACTACAATGAGAAGGGTTTTTTATAGGATGCAGATTTAGACGTGTTGTGAGACAACGTTGGGGGACGACATGTACAGTGGAGGAGGGGGAGGCGGGTAGGGGCTATTTATATACTGGTTGAGTGAGGATGAATGGATGGATGGATGAGGCGCAACGATTAGGCCATACTATGGAAAGTGGGGGATGCGTCAATGATGGAGACTGGGGCCCTCGTTCAGAAAATCGTTGGAGAAAATCAATTGCCGCGCAGCTTGATGCGGGGGTGACAGGAGCCGGTGACAGCAGAGGGACATACATGGCCAAAAAGCGAGAATGATGATGGGGAGGGGTTGTCGCGGAAAAAGCTGTTGTTTCGCCGGCGGCGTCTGGCGTAGGGATAGCAGGGGCTGCACGAAGAAGGCGAGGCATGTTGGCAGATAATATTTCATTTTACCCAACAATATTCCTGCTCAAGCTGCTATGTAATCCTTCACCTAAATACATCCCACCATATCTCGTCTTTGGAAGCTCCAAGGAGCATACCATGGTTGACATCTTTGGCTTCCCGAACATATCGTGTTTAAACACACTGTGAGTAGTAAGGTGGGGAGACGGGAGAGCAAGTCGTGCCGGACTATTTCGGGTTATCGTCAGCAGACTTTTCATAAATCGGCAAAACGAGATAGGAGAGAGAAACTCACAGCACAAGTAGTACACCCCGTATAATCCTGGCCGCCACACTGCTGGAACTTCGAAACACTGCAGCCGCCACCACCACCATCACCACCCCCGGGCGTTCCAGTCGACGTCTGGATGACTGGCGGCCCAGTCGTCGTCGCGGATTCACCGCCAGCAGAGCACGCCGATCCAGCAACTTTCTTGCTTCCGCCCGCGTAGACGGCCGGGCCGGGGTTGGTGTAGGAGCTGGTGGGTGCGTGGATGTTGAAGAGGATTCCGGGGTCGGACGCCTTGTAGGCGCCGGGGAAGTTGACTGTTGCGGGGGAAGCTGAACCGCCGCCGCTGACGGTGAGTTGGTCTAGTTATATGGTTAGTGAGGGGAGGGATAAATAAGGAGGGGTGGATGAGACATACAGCAGCTCATGTAAAGCTGGGCACCACCGCTGGAGCCAGCAACGTGAAGAGCAATGACCTCAGCGCGAAGAAGGTAGTCTCCAGCTGCGATATCCGAGGGGATCTTCACATTCATCCTTCCACAGCACTTGTTCAAATCTTTAACGCCCCAGAAATCATCATTGGCGCTGTTAGCGGCAGGGTTCTGGTTAATCATTAGCATGAGAATATTCTGCGACGGATACTCATCTATCATACCTTTGTCCAGGAATCCTCATGGACCTTGAACCACCCGGCCGACCCATCTGCCGTCGAGGCATCCGCGACCTTGGACATATACACGTTGACAGGCCCATAGTGAGCACCTCCGATTGCTTCATTCGAACATGATCGATCTCCATTTTGCTAGCAAACCAGATCTCGTCAGTAACTCATGTCATCACAGGAATTGAAACCGTACCTGATGCATCTCAACCGTCACGGTCTGACCCGCTACGACAGGGCACTTGCCGGACACGCCGCCGCGGCCATTGCAGCGAACGTTATTGCTCGATACGTCAGTGACTGGGTTATTGTTCGCCGGCAGCCGGACACAAGTGGACTGGTAAGCACCCAGTTAGTCAAGACTATGTGAAGGATTCGTGTGGGCCGACATATCTGATCGACACCGTTAACCCAGAGCTGCTGGAACGTAGCGTGTCCAGCGACTTGCTGGGCTAGAATAGCCGCGACAACGGGCAGGATTGCAGATCTCATCCTGGCGGATTTAGAGTATGAAACGATGACTTGAAAATGCAAATCTTGCAGATCCTTTGAACAGGCAGGCGGACGATCATCATTATAAGGAGGAATATAAAGAGGATCTGTGCTGGCAATGCCTCATCACAAGGCCGCCATATATTAAACTTGGCCCCATTGAGAGTGCAATATATACGCCGGCCCTCGTGTCCAGCCAGCGGGATGTCGGGATCGTTGGACGCTCACCAATATTTGCCTTCGAGACCGTGGGTGAGACTTGGAAGAGTCTGGGGAAGATCATGTGGTTGAACTGTATTCTTCCATTAATCTTGCCAAGGCGGTAAATTGTCGATGTTTCATATCCAGCGGCCGCCATCATTGGAGGCCATCCCCGCTTAGGTTGATAATATAATAAACTAGGGTCGCATACGGCTGAATTGGTAGAAATCAATATGCCACAACTTTGAAAAGCCGGATCAAACCTGTGGAGAGCCGGAGATTTTATGAGTGTCGTCGGAGGCGACGGCAGTTGGTCCGCCGTTTCGAAATGGGCCTGGGGCGCCAGGGGCAATATTGGGCCGAAGTGAATGACTACTCCATCATTGGGGTAAGATATGGTATTTTGCAACGCTTGTTTATACAGTACAGACGCGTGATGTAAAACACAGACCGCACTCTATATGGGTGCGACCACGATAGGTGATGATATCATTGAAGCTGCTGGATTTAGTTTCCTGTACCTCGAGTGCCGAAAGCTTAATCCCACCGTCTCGACGCCGTGTCTGCCCTCAAATTAATTCCTGCCGTCCAACTCGATATCCTAGGCCGGCTAAATAGGCCACTGTTGGCAAAGAATCCTCGTGCTTTTGAATCTTTTTCAAATATGTACAAGCGCTCGGGCAGCTGGTTGGCCATGCCTACTGCGGATTAAATGCGCAATAGATATACCAATAGTCCCGCCATTTCTAATAATGAGCGTTTTCCTTCATCATATACATTTCCAACTCTCCATTTCGTCCAGACTAGCAATGTCAGGACAACATGATTGCATTCCCAAGTATATATCCACAAGAATAAGGACATCGTTACTACCCAGACCACACTTCAGGTCCTGGGAATGGGTATTCCTATTCTTGTCAATAAAGCCACTATAGCACGAAAATTGTGAAGACTAACCGTTGTGTTCCACTCAGGTTGAAATGGTGAACCATTAGGGCCCATCTGTAGGTTTGAGGTCAGCTCTGTATCATCACTAGCACAGCTGATTGTGCACAGCATCTGAGACTTCGGTGCAAATCCTAGACGCTTGAAGGCTATACATACCCACCACTGCGACATTGCAAGTCCTGGATCTGTTTTCCAATTAGCTCACTCCACCAAAAGCGCATGGGGGGCCAATTAAGCGTACCATCATCCGTATATGTGCCTGGGAAGCTAGCGAGGTAATCGCCGCTCGGCGACGCTGTTCCATTCCCAGTGATACTCAATTGCGCACACTCAATATAAAACTGCGGTGGCCTGCTGGCCAACATGATAACTTCGTGTCTGATCAAATAGTTCCCTGGCTTGAGGTTTTTCGGGATGGCCACTGTATAGCCAGGGGCAGGTCCTACGCCGGGTTGGAGTAGCCCTCCCTGCTGCCATGGACCGCGCAGATCTACAGCTTCTGGCGATAACCCTACCTGGTCAATCTTGAACCACACATCGCCGCTGCCGTCGAAGCCTTCACATGAGTCTCCCGGGCATGCTGCCATGTATGCAAGTATGGGTCCTATCGAGTGTGGCCAGACGTTTGGGAAAACATCCGGCATGAAGTTGTCCCAATGTGCTGTGATGTTGTTACCAGCACGTATGGGAGCGTGTAGAGATGATGCCGTGGCTGTGCCGTCCCAGTTACATGTCATGTTTCCGCTGGTAACGTCGAAGACGGGGTTGAAATCCCAACGTCTTTGGATGCTCGGAACCTGCGGAGGGTCGGGGATGGGATTGCTTTCCAAATCCCAGAGATGCCATAGTGTTCTAGTATTGTTAGGTTGTTGCTTTTGTGACAACATATGGGGGTCTGGTACCCATTATATTCGGCCCCATCAACGGTATACTGGCACACACCTCCATGAGCTGCCGCTGTCGACACCAGAGCAACTAGGGAAGCAATAATTTGAGACTTCATTATAGCGTGTTGATTCAGAGGAAACCCGCATCAGCGGAAAGCTGAGACCTGATGGGCACGAGGAGCTTCTTATATCTTCGTATGCCATTTCTGTCGATCCCAAATAGAGTGCTGCCAAGTTCCCAGTCTCACCAGCTTATTGCCATAAGAGCTAGGCCGGGAGATGAGCAAGCATGCCAATCAGAAAATCGAGTTAGTATTGATAAAAACGGTTCAATGTGTGGCATTAAGTGTAGCGTGGCTTCCCGACGCCATTTCATGGGGAATCCTGGAGTCCCGCGTTTCAGACATATCAGAGGCCTCCGCCAAGGAATTCAGGCACATATTGTTCGATGAAGATCTGCAGAACTATATGCCAAAAAATGGCAGCTATGGCCGAGTCTCCGATAGCATTTCCTTGCGATCGACAAAGTGAGGTTTAGCCGCCAAGTAAATATATAGTCAGATGGTTTCGTTTATAAAAATTAGACTAGATCTTACACAAGCGTCGGCTTGACGGGTCAGAAAAATTGCCAAAAAGTGTTCGCGGCACGCGTCGGACTGTGCACGGCACTATTATCTCTGAGCCCGAAATCATGTAGCTCTCGTTCTTCCCAAGTGGGGGTTCAGACCATTAATTGCACCAGTTTTATAGTGGCCTTTTGAAACGCGAAGGCGCCATCACAGCTTCCCACGTACTGTAACTTGATGCATTATATTTTACACAGCTCTCGTGGCATTGTCACTGTCAAAAACCGGACATATAGGCGTGCTCATCTTGGACAACCTCTTCTTGGACAATAATAAAAGCAATACATCAGCCAGTAGATTCGGAAAAGCTAGCTTCTAGGTCCTTAACAAGAGATCTCATCGGCTTTCGGCCATTCTTGAGTCCTGAGTAAAACTCCCTGCACCGACTCTCTACCCTCGCCTCGTCCAATAGCCCATCTCCGTCCACATATTCACCAATGTAGGTCACTATGGCAATTGCGAAGCATTTGTGTTGGCCTTTAATCGACCGTATAACTAGTCGTACAAACGCTTCCAAAAGGCGATGAGCGGTAGGAATATATACCGGGAAAGGACTGGCGTGGAAGGCACCATGTCCCCGACCCGGTCTTGGAGGTGGGAGACGAGAGTCCGACGCCAGAATGAAGTCGGACGAGCAGTGAATTTGGTTGAGAGTCAAACAGAAGAGAAACTATAATGCCGAAGATTGCGCGTAGATCGAGACCGTCATCTCAGAGTCGATATGAAAATGAGCTGTAGGAGCTGGAGACGTTCTTGTCTCCGCCACTGCAGTGCAATTTTCTGGGTCACTGCAATGGCCAAGGCCTTTGTTTTGAAGCAAAGATTGCGCGGCGGCAACGAGATTATCGGGAACAACAAAATCGATCGACTGCACAGTGTCAGTCGCAGCCTACATCTGACCGCCTGGTGAGGAGCTCACATCGACAATGCTTGGTACTCCATATATTGTAAGAAGGTAGTTTCCCCACAAGACACACGGAATGTTGCTTCCGAGTAGAATGTGAGAGATAGAAGCGACTAGGGTCTCATTAATAACTTCCGTATTGAGGTTGTGGTTCTCCATTGTCGCTGTAGTCAATGTGGCTTCGCCAGCGAATGCTATCAAGATGTGTCTTGAGATCCACTCGAAATCTACGGTCGATCAAACATGGCCATATCCAACATCGTTCTTATTCAAGGCAATTATATGGACACGCTCGAATAGGTTGCCTGTCTTGCGGCCATGAAAATGAATGTTCTCAAGGCACCAGCGTTTGAGGCGCGCCCCAGCGATATTATCTGGCGTCCGGCGTGCTTAAAGACAACGAACTGCAGATCAACTAGTGTTTCAACAACACCATAACTTTACTCGTAGTACATTCAGGCAAAATGGATACTAGGAACTACTTTACCCTATTTTCAGCTCTCCCGACCGAACTCCGATTGAAGATATGGGAATATGCGCTATCCGGCCATTCTATCGTCAATTTCGTACCTAAAACAATCGGCCGGGGCTTCGTCGAAGGGGTGGAAAGACCCTCTTTGAGGCCGATCCTGTCTGTGGATAATTCGCGCATTTCTCGGGCATGTAAAGAAGCCTGGCTTGTAATACAAGGGCCATATCGCAAACTTGAACTCACAGTCTCTTACCGTTACGTGGACTTTATCGATTTTTCGAGGACGACCTTCTACCTGAACCACGGAAAGTTTAGCCTCGCCTGCGTCTCTGCCTTAACGCCCGGTCCGATTTCCACCCACGTTAGAAGCTTGGCCGTTGCTTGGTGCACATATAGGGATATTATTGAGGTCTTAAAGCGCATTACTGTATTTCAAGCTCTTGAACAAATCATCATTTTATTCCCTTCAAAGCTAGAAGTGGGAGTTCCTCATAACCCCCGTGCTACAATGACAGCACTGGATCTTTATCTCCAGGGGAAGATCCCCCAGTTGAATAATCCTCATGAAATCGGAAGCCACTTAAGGTTACAACTTGAAGAATTTATGAAGGGACAGTGTCCGCAACTTGGCCCAAAATGGCCCACAATTGAAGCTGCTCTTGTTCCAGATATAGCCTGACCTAAATGTGGGAAGCGATACGAGTTTCGGGGGCTTTCATTTCACGCGCCGTTATTTTATGTGGGCATATTTCATGTAGCCATAATGTGATATATCCTCCTACAATATGATCTATATAAGAAAAGGGAAATCCGTCCTAGAGGAGCAGAAATCATCATCTTACATCTATCGCCTATTACCTACGAAACTCAAGAGTCAGTCATGTCCGTCACTCGCGTTGCACTCGAGGAACCTGCAGGGAATGTAATTCACTACTTGACAACACTGCCAGAGTTACTTAATTCGCGTGTGGCGGTGTTCGGCGACGTCTTCAAAAGGACCCATGATGCCACTGATGCTTGCCTAGCCAGCAACTTGCGCGTCTAGCACACGTTTGGTCCACTCGTTAACTGCTTTGCGACCTTCTCCGCGAGCACATCGTGCATGGGCGACGTGGGGTGCAGGCTGTTGAGCCAGAAATACTGGTTGACCGGGACGCCGCATGAGGGGTCGAGGGTATCTTGTGCTGGAGTGCCGCTATGTGCAATTAGCATCATATCACTGTTTCTCACGAGGCGGGGTGGCTGATCATCGTCTAACTTACTTCTGATATGCCACACAGTACGCGGTGGTGTTCTTGTATCCAGCGGTGGCAGGGAACGCAGCGGGCTTATTCAGCACGTCCGTAAACGCCTGCCATGCATCTACTGTGAAGACGTTCGTCTCGGCATAATTCTTCTTGACGCCCGCAGCTAGACTTCCAATCGCGCGGTTAAAAGCCTTCAAGTCCTTCGCAATGAGAGCCGCGCTCTCTGCACCCTGGCCGATGATCAATGGACTCCTGTCCGTGGGCGGTACGTTAAGGAAAACGAAATTCCTCGCGCCAGTGTTGTAGAGCTCCTTCACGAGCCCGTCATAGACGGCGAATATCTTCTTGTTTAAGATGGGCACTACATCGTCGCCTAAGTAGAAAGAGTTTCCGACGTCGTTGATGCCGATGAAGATGCCAAAGACCGAGTCTTTGCTCGTCCATTGGCCGTTGAAGGCGTAGTTTGGGATAAAGAGGTCCTCGACTTGGTCTGCGAGAGATAGCACGGTATCTTGGTAGGGCGCCACGAGCGAGGATGATACGGTCGCGCCGCCGTATGCTAAGTTGTATGTCAATACCTCGGAGGCATTGTACTTGACAGTGAGGAAGTCGGGCCAATTGGGGCCATTGGCAGCGGTCCAGCCCGGGTATGGGGGGTTGCCCAGAGGATTGCCGGGTGCTGGCTGGGTGAGGGACACGTTGAAGCCGGTTGTTGTGTAGGAGTCGCCACTGGTGCTGTTAGCATTGGAATACACAGGAGGTTGAAAAGCCTACAAAATGAACGCATGCTTTATCGAAGGCCAACCTTTGTAGTTGGCATTGGCACGGCAGCGAGGCGGTGCAGCCAAAGCCGCCGCCGAGGACGCGAGACCGGCCGTAAGAAGTGCGGAAAAAAGCATCGTGAATACAAGAAGCAACGATGGAGGCAGAAGTCTAGAATCCGGAAAAGCCTCAGCAAACACGCAGGGCGACGATCATCGAGGGATGCATGAGCTTTATACGCGTCCTTCTCCGCACCTGCTCAAGAGACGGTGCAATCTCCATGTCGCCGCACGGGTAATCAAAATATAGTATCTCTCGCATCATCGATATAGAATTTCAGGAACGACGGCAGGCTATCCCAGAAATAGTCAAGCACTCGTCACTCTGGCAAATATGGGATGTTCACATTGGGGAGCATTGGGGAGGGGACCCGGAGGACGAGGTTCCGAGACATAGTTTCGTTTAAGCTTCTTCCGAACGTCCGATCATTTCTAGATGGGTCTCCGCTACGCTATTCGCGGATGCGGGGAAGGAAAATGGAAGGATTGGTCAAAATGGCTTCAAAATAGCAGCGATGTTAGGTGCCCAAACATATCGTTTAATTCCACGAGTCCCTGTTAGTGAGGGGATCGCGAGATTGCCAGCGGCCATTGACAGTGCGGGTACGGGAGTAGAGGAAAACAGTGTTGCGGGGGACAAGAGCACCACGGAACGAGGCCATGTACTTTGATAGGCTCCAACAGGCTCCAACAGGCTTCATTGTTAAACCCTAATTGAAGTATAAATGATTTTCCGAGGGAAGTAGTCTTGCCAGTTTGCTCCGGAAGTAACGCCGTTACTTTCACGATGTTCCACTCGTACAGTACGGTGAGTAGAGGAGAGATGGGTAGATAGGGAGAGAAATAACAAAAAACATACAACAGTAGGAATTCGCTGGTGGTCACCCACCCAACTACTAATCCACCGATCTCAAGCAACCACTTGCTTTTTACTTCAGTCAGTGACATCCAGCCTAGCAGGTGAGCGTCACCGCCTCAAGTTTCTGATACTTTCACGATCATCCGGTTGTCTCCCTCAGCTATGTGATGGCGGCCACCCCAACAACGCAAGATGTGGGCCTCATATTAGGACGCGATGGACGCGATGCACCGCTACTTTGGATAGCTAGGGAAATTAGGTGATCTAGGTGAGCGAGGTAAGGTTTAAAAGTAGTATAAAGGCAGACTCCCACCGCTGCCACGTCTGCTGCCGCTTCTTTTGCTGCCCTGTCCCTCTCCTAGCTGCCTGCGCCCCTTGCCGCTCCTCTGCCATTCTATTCTATGTCCTGCCCACGTGTGCGCACAGCAGACGAGGGCCTACGTCGCTACTGCTCGCCAACGCGCACAGCAGCCCTCCATATTCCGGCGCCCTAGAGCTACGATGGCGGCAACGGTGTCAGCTGGGAACTGAAACCCCCCATCCCGCCTCCATCCCGCCTCCATCCCGCAGTGCATTCTTGTCCGAGACTAGCCTCTCTATTTGAGTGGCAGAGTCCATGATCCTTCGCCGCTCTGCCTATGTGAACCCGTGTGGCCTCACTGGCTTGAAATGGGCCTCGATGCTGCCAGGCAGCACTGCACACGCGCATTCCCTGCAGACCACGACCCTAAGCTCCGGCACGTGGATGATGTGCTCCATGGCCTTGTGCGTTCTCTGCTGCTGCTGCTGCTCTTGCCCTTAGTGTTTCCCCTTTGACTCCTGCTCTTGGTGTTCCTCTTGGTGCTGCTGGCGCTATGCTGCTATGTTGCTATGACGGGGGCTGCAACAGTGGCAGGCCACGGGCCGGATATTCTAGGTTAAAAGAGCGGGGAGGTATAAGACATAGTAAAAGAGTGCGAAACTTAAGCTCAAAAGCGTGGTATTCCTGTTTCTCAGTAATGGCACGGCCTACGCGTGCACCTCCCGTAAGTTTAAACCGAATTCCTCTTCCCTATCTACCAATCATCCCTTCAACTGTTCAGACACCTTTGGTCCACATTAACCGTCCTGGTCATCTTGATGCCATCATGAACTAATATATCCTCCTCACTATCTGAAGGTGTTGGTTTCTTCGATGTCACGTCGGATCTATGGTTATATTCGGGCCCGCTCCGAGATGGATCTACTTGTGCGATGTACCCTCGCTTCGACGTGCGTGCTCCAGCAATGTTGGAGGATTCGCCTTGGCTGAATCCGCGAGCTTTGCGTACAAGGCGGGAAACGAGTTGTTTGGTTGGGGGGAGGCAGCCGACGATTAAGACTATCCACATTTCGGTGCTGAAAGAAATCGTTAGAAAACTGTATGACAGAAGGAAATCGAGATAAATGTACAGAGAATAGATGTCGAGCGTGGCTAATTGGTCTATTGTAGTAGTTAGCGTTAGATCTGAGCTATAATGCAGCTGATGATATATGCCAGCTTGAAAGTAGTGTAGACTCTTACATGTAGTATCTGTGGCTCCAAGAAGACCTATGCCAACGGTCTTTATGATAGCACAAGCAGCAGTACTGAATAGATATGTTAGCTGACATGAGTATGGAACTGGAATGTTTCAAGGTTGTACATCAAACCAAAGCTGAAGAGGACAGAGAGGCCAATCTTGATATTGAGACTCATATTCAATTGCCAGAAAACCGCGATTGGGTAGACAGTTAAGAAGATATCAATGGCGGCGCCAAAACCTACGAGAGTTTAGTATTTGTCTTGCTTGCTAAGGTCTACTCTGCATTTGCAAGAGGCCAAAGCTATTGGCAACTTACTTCCTTGTACGAATCCACCTTGCGTATTCCTTTCCCGCCCAACACAAACGCCGGCAATATCGTCATCCCAAGTTTTTGCAACGGGTTTACATTGCTGCCACTGCAAACTGCTTGTCCCCATGTTCACTGCAACATTTATGACTCCGACGACGTAGAGGAGGTATTTCCTAGCCAGTGGTAAATCGCGCTCAAACTCGAGTAGGAATGCGATAATAGCAAGTTTGCCAAACATATGAGCAACGACGTAGGTTTGGAAAAGGATCCATTGCCACATAATTGCGACTTTGGCAGCTTCTGGGTCCAAGTCGCCCATGTGTTGACCGGCACCATAATGAACAGAAATGTTACAGAAAATGTTAGCACAAAGACCTAGGATCTAGACAGAATTAGTTTGCGTTTTAGTTGTTTCTTGGGCGAGGAAGATCACGAACATAGGTAATCCAAGCGAGCCAAAAGTCCCATCTGTAGCCTTTCGTTAAGTAGCATGAAACCGTCCGCATACCCATCAAAAACGAACACACTGCAAATTCTGTCCATATCGTCCCCAGAACAGCCCCGGTGAGAGGCATTTCGTATATCTTTAGCTATTGAAAAGTATGACTTGAAAATTAACCTGATGGGGCGAGCGTAAGCATGCAATTCGGCCTACCAGAAAGAATTTGAATCTGGTTCTATTCCGCTACCCTGTACCACACTACTTTTGATGGAAAAAGTGAAGTGCGCTTTGACCTTGACCAGAGACCATGCTTTTCCCTTTCTTTCCCCTGGTCCAGACTAATTAGGGTTGAGTGCTGATGAAACAAGAATGGTGCTTCTGAGCTAAGCTCATGAAGACAATGATCGGTATTACCACCAATTGGATGACATTTATTCCGGGTCCTATTTACTTCGACAGCGCTTTTAGCGCCTGATTTTTAATTTGCCCTCATTCTGTTGGTTGGAACTATTGACTGTATCACGGTATGGGAACCAAATGGCACCTGCTTTGTCGGGCCAAGATTTGCAAGTTCAAGGTCGGAAATCATCTAGTTTACTGAACTAGTCAATCTTGCCAAGGGGCCTAACCAAAAGCCAATTCATGGGCTTGACTCCGCACAGAGCTTGTTTATTCCACCCTGTACGAAGAATATCCCCATACCACCCGGCTTTTCCGTGGTAGACACGTGGTGGAGTCGGAATGAGCACACGGTCATCGTGGGATCAGAACCTAGTCTAATAAAATAATCCATGACATAAAGTCATCCTATTCGTGCAACCAGAAACTCTGCAACTGCAACGCCGCCCCCCTTGTCATGGCAACTTCCTCACCTTCGTTAAATCAGGGGGCTGGTCTTTCAAGTTGCACTACGGATCACAGTGCAAAGCAGTATCGAGAGAATCGTGGGCTCTATAATCATTACATTATTATCTGTGTTCGCAATTTGAATTGAATAGTTGGTTTTTTTCTGATTACAGCAAGTAGACCCAGCCGCCCCACGGCGTAATCTCGATCCTGGGGTTCCAATTTCCAAACTCCAAGTTGTCGTGTAAAATTATCTTGAAGTTATTTTAGGCGAGTAGGAATCTTACTGTACTGTACGATAACAAATAGTCCGCCTTTTCAATAGTGTGCTATGACCCTTGTGGTGTCAAATTAAGTCTCAACCTGAAAGTCTTCGCTTCATTTCATTCCCATTGACTTCCTTAAATCTGCTTCGTTGCAGTCGCACAATCGAGTGCGATCGACAAAGCATCATAATGCATACCTTCAGCCTGCTCTTCGCCTTCCTTTCCTTTGCAAAATGGACTGCCTCCTCTCCTCTTGCCACCCTCCAATCTTCTCACGAGGCTCTCGATGCGTCTCATAATCATCGCCCCCATTCCCCAGGAAAATGGACATCGCTCCCACCTCTCACCCCATACAAACGCCAGGAACATAGAACCGTCGCCCTCAATTCCACTCACCTATACGTTATCGGAGGCATTATCCCAGAACAGGATGGTGTCGTGTTTCCCACCGTTACCTTAATGCAGGCCTACTCTATCCCCAAGGCACAATGGATCACTGTCGCTCCAGTGCCAATCGCGTTCAACCATCCCAATGCCGCCGTCATAAATGGAAAAATCTATTTGCTTGGTGGTTTGACTCCTGGAACAGGCCTCCTCTGGGTCTCGTCACCAAAATGTTATGTCTACGATCCAGTACTCGACCGATGGTCAGCGTTGGCAGACATGCCAAATGGTCGGGGCAGCGCTGCTGTTGCTACTTCTGGTACTACTATTTACCTTGCTGGAGGTCTGACCCCGCTTGTGAGCATTGGTCCAGATGATCGGGAGGACACAGTCAACATTACTTCGTCGTACAATGTCGCAACCAAAAAGTGGACGTCACTTCCAGCCCTGCCTGCGCCCAGAGATCATGCCGGCGTTGCTCTCATCGATAACACGCTTTACATCCTTGGTGGCCGAGCGTTTGGACACGATAATGTCGTTGATACTGTCTTTGCGATGGACCTCGGTGCCAAGAGGCACCGATGGACTACTCGAGCGAGGATGCCAACTCCACGAGGTGGCTTGGCATCTGCCACCCTGAACGACATTGTGTATACCTTTGGAGGAGAGGGCGATTATTCCAATCCTACGGGAGTTTACAACGAGACCGAGGCCTACAATCCAAAAACTAACAAGTGGACCAAGCTGCCAATCATGGCGCACCCAAGACACGGCACTTGCGCGGTGACCATTGGCAACAAGATTTATATTGCGGGTGGTGCTGATCTCAAGGGTGGCGCGCCTGTTAATACCTTTGATTACTTCTCTCTATGAGTTTCATGATTACAAGGACATGTACATACAGTCAATTGTAGTAAGCCAACTTGCTTGAAATTTTTCTGCGACTTATGGTCAACACATGGAATGAAAGCTAGGGATTTAGTGTTAGTTTTTACAGATATAATACATAAATGCAAACCTACCACACACATTAGTTCCTGTATTACTCTTCGTCGGAAGCAAGTTCCTCTAGAAGTCACTCAATGGCATACCTTCATGTCAACCAGTGCCTAAGGATTCCCGCCGCTACTTCACAGTACGCCCGTCAGTGCTTCGTATGTCGGGTGGATCCGTTGATACGCCGGCTCGCAATTTAGTGAGGGTGTGAGTCTTAATTAACACGGGCCGAACCAAGTGGAGGGTGCACACGCTACCAAGTGTCACTTCGTGGTAGTGCAGGGCGTAATGAGATCAAGGCTGTCCAGCAGAAATCCAAATGTTTTGTAGATTTAGTTCCTGTTCTAATTCTCTAAACCACGTGTGATTGAACTTCACAATGTTGTCACCCGTTTGATTTACATCATCAAATGGTGGATCATAGAAAAGAAGCGCAAGGCAACCGAACAAGGTAAGTAAGCTAAAACGGCCATACTCCAGTACTATTACGAAATTGACGCGAGACTGACGCGAATCGACACGAAAATGTCGCGTCGCCTCACCCCGCTCACCCTGCTCACCCTCGCTTCACCCCTTAAGGCGGCAAAGGGCTCAGATTCCACGCTATGCCTATTGGCAAGATTGAGAGTAATAAGCAAGTAGATCTAAAGCTTGTGTATGGCAGAGCGGACGGGATGCCCAATTCTCTTGAGTCTATGGTCGTATGTGATTGTTCTTCGTATGTAGCCGTATATGTACTACTGAATTACATATAGCTTCCCTCTAGTTTTTCGTGGATCAGATAAGTTAAAGTATATTACGTCGGCTAGGCCTCTAATAGGACATCATCCCAGAGCTGCTGGTCGATCATGGTAATCCATGCCACAACTACTCTCTGCTGAATAGATCATGGCATATGTAACCCTATATATATGTTCCATCTCTTAATATTCCAATAATACAATCTCCACCCCATTGCTCTCATGCGCTCTGAACTTTCCTTTCCTCAAATTACCCACCATGGCTTTATCCTCATCCTCCCCCGCCGCAGACCCCCGCGACAAACTCTCACGCATCAAATTACTCTTATTATCTTATTAAAGCTTTCTATACTCTAAATAATATCCTTAAGATTATATAGTGTAATGTATAGAAAAAGGTAAGCTATACTATAAATGAAAACTTCTCTCATACCTAATAATTACGAAGTTGTTTCTATTAGGTATTTATTTAATCTTACTAATTGTTAAAACTACATGATTATGAATAATAACTATTAGCTATGTTTAGATCTATGCAATATGTGCTAACGAATAAACAACACCACTACCATATGCCATGACCTTCTATTTATCCACCTAGTTCAACTTATGCCCGCCCGGCAGCAGGCTTCTAAAAACGCCAAAGGAATCGTACTTCTTCGCCGTCGCTAGCAGCTTCGCTTTATTCGCCGCGCCGTAGCCGGTGAAGACGTCCTGGGACCCATCCGCATAGTTCATGTAGACATACGGATGTAGCAGCCCCTGTGCTGTCGCCGTCGCCTTGGCTGCGGCATAGAACCTATCAGTCATGGCGTACATGGCGGCGTCGTCGGCGGCGTTGGTCCAGCGATTGGAGGTGGAGATGAGGATGAGCGTGCCGTCGTCGGTGGTGATCCCGAGGGGGTTACCGCCGTTCTTGGTGAACTGCCCGATGGTCGCCGTGGAGATGACCTGGAAGCTGACGACGGGGAAGACACCCTTTACGGCCTTGATGGCAGCAATTTCCTTCTTGAAGAGTGCGACGAGCTCGAGCATCAGCGAGGGGCTGTTCTTGATGGTCATGGTGCGGAACTGCTCCCTAAATCCGGCGGGCGTGCCGGCGGCCATCTCGTCGGTGATGTTCGGAAGGGTGGTAAGGCGCATGGTGGTCTTGAGTGGCGAGGGCACGTCGGTGAAATTCTTGAGAAGAGCTGGGTTAACGACTGGTTTTGCGTTCTCTAGGTTCAAGTTGACGAGGTTAATACCATATGCTTGGTAGTAGATGAACGACACAATCGCCGCGCAGTCTGGATCCTCGGCTTGGCGATCGCCGAAGTACGATAGCGCGTCGATGAAGGTCTCCAGCTTCTCCTCCGTGTACTGAACCAGCCCGCCCCACATGTCGCCCTGGGGATACGTGGCGAGGTCGAAGCGTGTCACAATGCCGAAGTTGTTGCCGCCGCCCTTGAGCGCCTGGAAGAGGTCCGGATAGGTCTTGCGGTTCACGTCGTGAATGGAGCCATCCGCGAAGACGACTTGGAAGTTATTCACGTTGTCGCAGGCCCAGCCGTAGCGCGCGGAGAAGAAGGAAATGCCGCCGCCCAAGGTCAGGCCGCCAACGCCGACCGTAGAGGCGCGCCCACCAATGACGGTGAGATTGTAAGGCTCCAGGTAGTTATAGACCTGGGACCAATGGGCACCTCCACCGGCTCGCAGCTCGGTCTTGTCCGCAGTGAGGGTAACACTATCTAGAGAGGTCAGATCAATGGTGAGGCCGCCGTCAATGTTGTTGGCGCCGGTAAACGGAGCATGGCCGGCACCCCGGACGGCGAACTGGCACTGCACCGAGCGGAGGACGAGAAGAGCGACTGAGACATCGAGGGCGGAAGTGGGAGCGAATCGGCAAGCTGGGGCAGATTCAGACGACTGGACTGCCCAGAGACTGGTCTGCTGTGCGTCGTACACAGTGCTATCAGGCATGCTGACTTTTCCCCAGAGGACCGCACTCAGGAAGAGACACTGTAGCGATTGTCAGGAGATTCGGCGTCAGACAATTGGAAATCAACTTACGGCCGTCGAACAACTGTTCTGGATAAAAGAAGTGTGGAGATCGGCGGCGACATCGTGAGGGACTACCGCGCCGAGAGAACTCTCGGCGAAGAGGCCGCCCAGAATGGCGAGATGTAAGAGCTTCATACTTTTTTCCTAGAAGGAGGCTGGTTGAAGGCTGAAGGCTGAAGGGAAAGGAGAAGACTGGCTGTGGGTGAGTTGCAGATCAGAAGATAAAGGGGAAAGAAGAGTTGGGAAGGTCGAATATATAAAGATGAAGTGCTTGAGGCGCGTCCGCTAGCTTTCCATGTCCTAGGAGGCCATCGGCTCGGAAGAGAACGACCGAGGTATGCATCGGGGATAACTAGTTGAACATTGGTATAATTGGTATAATTGGTATAATTGGGATATAGCTGGAACAGTAACCAGTAGTGTAGAGCATAATTCCGCATTTCACCTTCCGCATTCGACCTTTGGAAGATAAACAACTCCATCATCCACCATCCATCATTCCCATTACCCCACCTGTTAGACCCCACCTGTTAGACCCCACCTGTTGAACCCCAGCTCTGAACCCCACCTGCTGAACTCCATCTGTTGGTGTTTCAAACGAAGAGGAGGAGAGGGCCTGTTAGTTAGGGCTCCATGTACATACATGCAAGGTACAGTATGCCCTGTATAGTATGGTCAGTACAGTTCATCAATCTAGCACATGGGACTAGGATCCAGCACATGGGACTAGGAGAACTTCAAAAGCGGTCCGGTCCGTGGCAAGCGGGGAGGAAGGAAGTTACTCCGTAAGGCGAAGACGGCTCCAAGCGAGGTCAGTACTCCACCTCCACTCGCGTGGGAAAGAGGTGGAGACGGTGGTGACGGGACAAGTGGGACTGATGGGTCTCCTTGTTTGGTCGCGTGTCCACTGTCCGCTGTCAACTGTCCGCCATAACGGCCCTGGTAAATGGAACCGAGCGCGTTTGCAACAGGAACCCTACCTACTGACGGGATGGTTTAATTTCATTCAGCCCGGAATTGAGATTACAGATTACTTACAGATCACTTACAGATTACCCTACAGCACTGACACAACTCGCTTCTTCTATCTGCTACAGTACGGCGACAGAAGGTCTGTGTTTTTTTCCCATACAAAAAGACACTCGTTTACCAATATTTGAGCACAGACCTGTATGCAAGCTTCTGTCACGGTACTCTGATACTACTCTTGAGCGCCTTGGTGGAGATTTGACTACTGTCTTCTGCGTCCCCCCGTTGAATGTGGTGAGGCATGGCCCGAGGTCGACAGCCCTGGCGCTTGGGTTTTGCCACGCCTACTATATGACTTCAACGTGTGGGGCTAGATATATACCCTTGGACTACTGAAAACTGAACGCAAAGTTCTGAATGTCCATTATTGCTTTCACGCCCTCGATCATCTCGAAAATATCCTTTGGGAAACTCGAGCATAGCTCCTCCCAACGCCTCCCTACACAGCGACCCGTTGACGGTGCGGCAAGGAGAGCGCCAGCGCTGTCGTGCTAGCCGACATGAGCGGCGGCGACATCACCCGCGCGGTGAACACGAGTGCCATCATCGCGTGCATGGTCGTTGCCATCGCCTTCGTCCTCACCCGCGTCGTCGTGCGCTGGAAGGCTGCCCACGGCTTCGGACTCGACGACTACTTCTGCTGGGCGGCGCTCGTCTTTTACCTCGCCTACTCGGGCCTCTACTTCTCTATTTTCCCTCAGATCTACACCTTCCAGGGCATCAAGGAGGGCACGATGAAGCCGCCGCCAGACTTCGCGCAGCAGTACACGAAGATGCTGCGGAGCATCCTCGCCACTAACGTCATGTTTTGGACGGCGCTGTGGTGCGTCAAGATTAGCCTGCTCCTCATGTTCAGAAGGCTGATAGAGCGTGTGAGGGCGATCTACCAAAGGGTTTGGTACGGGGTTCTCATACTCACCGTGGTCGTCTATATCATTGCCGTCATCTCGGGGCTTGTTTCCTGCGGGCCAATGCATAACTACAGCATCGTGGGGAAGTGTGCCACCCCAGAGTTTGCGCGACTGCAATCCTGGTCTCTCTACTTTGGCGTGGCCAGCGACGTGACCACCGACCTCTTAAGTATGCCTTCGCCCCTCTTCTGTGAGATCTCACTAACCCCCATCCCCAGTCATATCGATCCCCATCTCCCTTATCTGGAACCTGCAGATGAACCTCCTCCAAAAAATCGGCGTCGGCATTTCCTTCTGCGCCGGCTTCACCACCATCGCCGTGGCCCTCATCCGCGTCTTCACGGTGCACGCCGCCAGGAGCTCCCAGATCAACATCTCGTGGCTGGCCTTCTGGGCCACCATCGAGGGCTGCATCGCCATCTGCGTCAACTGCATCCCAGCCTTTGCCTTCCTCGTGCGCAACAAGATCCACAGCTCGCGCGACCGAAAGGCCGCTAACAGCAACTCGGCGGGGTATGGGCAGATGGGGTCGAGCTCGCGGCGCAAGACCGATGGCGGCGACGGCGGGGTCATGATGACGCCGATGGGGCGGGGCGAGCAGGGCGCGCCGGGGGACGCGCGCAGAGCGGGGAGGTATGTGGCGAATGTGAGCGCGGGAAGCATGAGGCGAGTGAAGGACGACGTGGACGGTAGCTCCCAGGAGAGCATTGTCGGGACGGCGCGGGACGCGGAAGGGGTCTACGTTACTAGGACGATTCAGATATCCTAATTAAAGCTTTCATCGGTGGCTCCATTTCAGCATTATTAGTAAGGCTAGGAACGCACCTCAACAATATGTTCAACAACCTAGAGCGGGCAGCTTTGTAGACTTGGGGGCATAACGACAATTTTGCCTTGAACCTAAGCTAGCTATGAGCCACAACCTATCCAGGTAGAGCGACTGATGGGTTATGCACGACTGACTTTGCCGAGCTCCGTATTCCAGAGTCTGCCCACAGATTACACGCCGACCTTGTTCATGGAACGTTCCAATACATAAGTTCTGAGTAGCGACGCCGACCATATCGACTACAGCCCCCTGTATTTAGACGAGCTGCACCTGTCTTATGCAAAGGTGGCAATAATTGGTAACTGCTCACGTAATATAATGTATGTCAATTATTGTGGGGTATATAATGGGGTAACGGTGATGAGAGCATGTAGGCTATTATCTTTTCTAACTTCCTAACGAAAGACACACTCCATTAGGAAGTGAACGTACATTAGTTTACGATGTCTGTGAATGAAGCAGCTTGGATTTTGGAGAAAAATGGAGACCTTTAGGTTCTCCTAGCGCCCTATCTAATTCTGGAGCAAAATGAAATTGTAACTAAGGTGCGTAATGGCTCTTTTCCTGCCGATCGTAGGTCTACTAGACTAGCAATAACACTTAATAGAATTAAGCATTTGCTATCTTGCCTTTTAATGCAGCGTCGCTGAACCGCGAGATTACAATACTGTGTCTCGTAGGAAATATTCTAATGTGTATGTAGTATCTCAAATCCGTTCTCGACTGAGCTCAACAAACAAACCCTTCCAAGGTTCGTTAGGAATTTAGGGAGAAGAGTGTGGCATCCCTGAATTTCTATACCCCCCTATGTACCACCACGGCAGAGGAATACGAGGTGCACCCCCCAGTCCGTGGCTTGGCGCACGCCGACGACGCTGGATATGAAGCACCAACACCGATTGAGGACTAGAAATCTCGCTTTTTGGACATCTTAGATCGGTGTGCAGCTGGAGTAAGACGGTACGATTGTCTGACTTCTCCTAAAAGAAGCCATCTAAATTTACGCCCTCGGCGATCCCGGCGATGCATTTCCCGCCGGATGTTGCTTCGACAGTGTCAATGACGAGATGTGCATCGCTGTATTTCCCTTGCGTATTGACCAAGCCTGCCACGACTCTTCCACCTTCACTCATGCGAACGTTTGTGACCTTGACAAACGTTCGTTCCCGGCTCTTTGAGACCAACCCTTCGAGCACTTTTCGAGATGCGGCGAGTGCCGTTAGCTGCTGGTTGATCTGTTCAAGCAGTTCCGCCTTGTCTCGCCCAAGGTCACTTGCGGTGTCTGCCGCCAAAAGTTCCCGCATTCGGTGTTGAAGTTCCATTATTTGAACGTCTCTGGCAGCAATCGCTGCGGCCATCCCCTGATCCTCCTTTAGGATATTGTCCCTGAGATCTTCAGTAGTATGGCCGTGACGGATAGAACTATGCCTATAAAACCATCAAACACTGCGCTTGAGCATACCAAGCATAGATGATGCTTACAACGTTGCAATGCTCACAGTCATGCTAACTGTGGCTTTGCAATTCCGAAGCTGCTGGGAAAGCAGGTTGATCCTCTCCTGCTTAAAAAATCCCACATTTGCTCGGTCCTGCCAGGATAAGTTTCCATCGTCCGAATGTCGGGTCCATTGCTGGAGATCCTGGCGGAACGACTCGCAGGCCTTTGCGCAAGTCCTGACAGTAAGCTTGGACCCGTTGACAACCTCCTCTCCAAGCGAGTCCCACTCCGAACTGGGCACTGCCTTGAGTCCCTCTAGTGCTATTTCGACCGACTGGATATCTTCCTTGACGGTCGCTATTGCTTTGGGCGCATTCACAATGTTATGAAGGTCGTTGAGCAAGAGACGCGCTCCATGCAAGGCCGGGACTGTAATGCTCACAATGCTCGCTGCGGTGCTGAGAGGCTCGGCCATTGTTCAACCTTCTAGGATCGAGACTATTGTATATCGCGGATCCTGGAGTTCTAGTTTATCATCAAACCTGGAGATTTGGCATCCAAGATTCCCTTTCCACAGGAAATAAAGCTTTGTTCCGAAGATCGAGGCGCGGCCAACAACCTCTTGCGATCTGCTAATATTGTGGCGCCTGCATGGACATGAGCGACCTCTGTGCGGATTCGTCAACATGGACAATTCCGTCGTGTTGCACGCCCTGCCGCCGCTCAGCCTCAGCCTTGACCTGGATCTGTCCATCCTCGCAAATTCATGTTTGATGACCGAATCTGCAAATGGCTGACCTCGCTCTGCAAATATCAGGCCCGGAAGAGATGTCTTCATAGCGTTCAACTCGATATCCAATGTGAGCGAACAGCGCCTGAAAGTCATTGACAGCTGATAGGGACAGCAATTATTTTGCCCTCAACTTGCTGCATACGAGTCGCTCTCAACGTGAGTCCAAACGCCCGACTAGAGCTGAGAGGACTTTGCGCAGTCATCCGCCCCCCTAACAAAGATGTCAACCAGCCCTGGAGCGTCCTCCCAGCGGCGCATTAACGTCCAGATTACGGGCCTAAATGCGGCTGATAATGCAAGAATAGCTGCCGGGGTTTTTACTACTAATATCACCAACATATATTCCAATTCAGAACAAGGTTCGTCTGTTTCTCGCGCCTTCAATGGGATTTCCCGTTGCCTGATAACACAGCTAACGAGCCTCGCCAGTATCAGCTTCCGAACAAAACGTTGCGAATGCCCTCTTCCTCACTGACCCTCTCGTCGACCGAGAGAGCCTTATAAGCACCAAAGGGAGGAGAGTCAACGGCACGTGCGAATGGATCACTCGAAAAATATGCTATCAGTCCTGGCTCCGTGGCGATACCCAGCTGATGTGGATAACCGGTGGCCCTGGCAAGGGAAAAACGATGATCTCTGTCTTCCTCACCGAGGAACTTGAAGGTGCAACGCGAAGCATGGAAAATGCTGAGACGATATTCTACTTTTGCAGCCATCAGGATGAGAAGCGCAACACTGCTGTTGCTATCCTCCGCGGGCTCCTGCAACAAATTATCACGAAGCCTCCGCAGTTTGCGAAACACGCCTTGCCATACTTTGCAACCACGGAAAAGACTGAAGTGACGCTGTCTTCGCTTGAGACTCTTTGGATTATTTTCGAACGAATTGTTCGCGACGTTGAACTCCGCACGATATACTGCGTGCCTGATGGGCTTGACGAATGCGACGAACCAACAACCAGAGTACTCATACCAAAGCTAGTTTACCTATTTGACTCGGAGAGCTCACCGGTGGGCGCTCAGAAATTCAAGCTGATAGTCGTCAGCCGAGATATCCCCGCCCTCAGGACCTGTGCGCGGGTGAATCTTGATCCTGATGTTAGGAGACAGGTTGCCACAGACATTGAGCGTTTCGTATCTGCTCGCGTTACAGAACTGGAGGGCATAGACGGATTCAATGATAAGTTCCGTACAATGGTGGAGCAAACTCTTCTCAAGCGGTCCGAAGGAACATTCTTATGGGTCGGTTTCGTTATGCACGAGTTATCCCAGAAGACCACCTGTACTGAAGTACTAGAGGCCTTGCAGGATCTGCCAAAGGGATTGCATGCAATGTACGGCCGAATGTTACTCCAAATTGACAAAAATCGAAGATTAGCCGTTTCAAGCATCTTACGCTGGGTCACCATGGCCTTTCGCCCACTGTCGCTACGAGAGCTGGCCGCCGCGATCGGGATCCAGTCCTCGGTCATTCCAGCCGAACAAGCTATCCGTGACCAGGTTGCTCTATGTGGCCCTTTCCTCGGGGTACACGAGCAATTGGTTCGTCTAGTTCATCCATCTGCCGGGGATTATCTGTTACGAAGCGAGGCCGACAGCAGCATTGAGCTAGCCGGTTTTCGTTTCAGAGCCGAGGAAGCTCATCTTGTCCTCGCGCGTGCCTGCATCTCTTGCATTGAGCACAGCAGTCTGCAACATAAAGCACTGGCGGAGCTGAACGACGAGACGTGCGCGGGAGAATCTCCGCTTTTCAGATATGCAGTTCGTCATTGGCCGGATCATGCGAAGGGCTCCTCCGTTCGTGCCCGAGAACTCCTTTCCCACTCACTCTTCGAACCTCAGTCAAAGCTCCGAGAGCGCTGGTGGAATGTTGCATATCCGGGGCTGACATTCCCTCATTTATACCCTTCATCTCTACTGCATCTGGCATCCTGGCTAGGAATTTCCCCGTGGTTTAAGCCGCTGGTTATCCGCAAGTGGTGGATGGTTTCGAAACCTGTGGACAAGCAAGATGAGAAAGGGTACACAGCACTGCATTGGGCGGCTAGAAACGGCCACGATGACGCTGTGCGGGAGTTGATTGAGCTCGACGCTACCATCGATAAAAGGTGCAATAAAGGGGGCACAGCATTCCACTACGCAGCTTCTCAGGTACATGAAGTGGTAGTTCAGCGGTTGGTCAGTCATGGAGCGGATGTTAACGCAAAGGATCGTAACGGTTGGACTACACTGCTTATTTCTGTAGGAGCAAAGGATGACGCAGTCATGCGGCTGCTCTTGCAACTTCACGCTGGTCTTAATATCACAAATGCTGAAGGACGGACACCACTCCATTTTGCTGCTGGACTCGGCCTCGGGGAATTCACGCAGCTGCTCTTGGAGTCTGGAGCCGAACACAATATCGAGGACAAATGTGGATTTACACCGCTGCATGTTGCCGTTGGAGCATGCCATGAGACAACTGCACGGCTGTTGCTGATGTTTGGAGCCTATCCTAATGTTCAGGACCGTCTAGGATGTACGCCACTGCATTATGCGGCTGGAGGAGGGCAGGAGGCAATTGTACAGCTACTGCTGAAGCACGGAGTTGATGCTAACATTAAAACTCACTTTCAGAAAGCAGCACTCGATTTCGCTATTTTAAAAGGGCATGGGACAGTTGTACAACTGTTGCTCGAGCTTGGAGTTGACACCAAGGTCACAGAATATTGTGGGGGAACCTTGCTGCATTTTGCCGCTAGCGCAGGGGATGAGAGAGTTATGCAGCTGCTGGTAAATCATGGAATTGACCCTAACATTAGAAATCGTTCTGGACAAACGCCGCTTCACATCACCGCTTTAGCAGGGCACGAGGCACTTGCACAAATGCTCCTGAACCTTGGAGTTGAAGCCGACGCTAAGTGCGATGATGGATATACACCGCTGCATTATGCCGCCAGAGCAGGGCACGAGAGAGTTGCGCGGGTGCTGGCGAATCACGGCGCTGATGTCTCCATGAAATCCAATCGGGGGGAGACGCCCCTAGATGGGGCAGTGGAATTGGGCAAAGAAGAGGTGATCCGATTTCTCATATCGATCACACCGTGATGACACCAAGCCGAAGAACCCACAACACCTTTGAGCCCCGTTCAATGGTTGTACTACGATAACAATAATATTAATCACAGAGCAGCCCTTGGAACTGATGGAATCAATGTTGTGACGATAAGATTCATATGAAAGCGAAGGGTTCCAGGGACCGGCTACTGCGGGAGATGGCAGGGCGGTTGACGCCGGTGCCGAGGGGCTTAGATGGCAATCACGCACTAAGTATGCTAGTAGCTTGAAATGCTTGCGTAATCGAGTTGGTGGCAACGCTTTAGATCCTCCGTTCTTTGGAGCTCCCCAAGGGCTTTAACAGCGCTGAGAATGCCGGGCAGAGCTATAAACTCGAGACGAGTGTGGTGTATGTCAAGGATGGCTGGATAAAAACCGAGTCGCGGAATATGGTGTGGACGGGCATTCTAAGTGTGGTTGAGCAGCAGAATTGCCAGCGAGAGTCACTATCGCCGGACCAGAACAAGATCCAAGCAGCCATTGACACGATGGACTGGACGGAAGAGCGCACTGCAATCATGACAAATGTCGCCTTCTCCCACTAGACCAGGGTCGGTCCATGCGGTCCAAGAAGCCAGAAACGGTAGAGACTATTAGCCAGAGGATACGCAAGCCTGTGTATGGCAGAGCGGACGGGATGCTAAATTCTCTTGAGTCTATGGTCGTATGTGATTGTTCTTTGAGTGTAGTCGTATATATACTACTGAACTATATATAGCTTTCCCATAGTTTTTCGCGGATCAGATAAGTTAAAGTATCTTACGTCAGCTAGTAGTATGGCGAGGATTGGCAGCAGTATCGGAAGTAGGTAAAGTCCACTTTGCTCCCGGGGCTTTGACGGTGGTTGTTGGGAATGCCGCGGTGGTTGTAGGCTTCGTGTTAGCCTTGATCTTGATGTGCGGAATGGCTTTGTCGGACGGGTAGCAAATGATGTATACTTTGGTCTCGGCGAGAAAGCTGGCGATTTGGTTGGTGGCTTTGGCTGTCCGTTTATTCCACGGCTCCCAGTAACTTAATGTCTTTCAATGCGAGGAAAAACGTGACTGTTTTTCTTCAATAGGGGCAATACTCGTTAATATCTGTGATATAAATCAAATGCATCGATTCTTTATGATCTAATGTGCGCGGATGTCTTCCATCCATATATGCCAGCCTTCTGGTATGAGCGCCGTCGTAAACGCGGACGGCTCATGTAGGTCTCACAATCATGCAAGCCACAAAGTCATCTTTCAATCTCTTTCCATTAGATACACAAACGCCACTGGCGCGCGAGACTTCTAGCCGCAATGTGCCCGATTTCGGTGCAACAGTGTAAAGTAAGGTATTATACATACAGCACTCCATACCTATCCCGTATCCCGACCCAAACATCAGTTAAGTCCTGTATGCCTTATCCTAGCCTCGCTATTCCTAATGCAAGTCGTAAAGTCCGCCCTTGAGCCGTGCTGCCAAAAGTACGCCTTCATATATATGTCTGTCTTTGGTGTCCGTGGCCGTCGGTTTCGGGGGGTTTCCCCCCTATTGTCCTTGGCTAACGAATATCGCAGTTTATTAATTCGAAACGAGACAATGATGCCTCGATCAAGGTGGCAGCAAATAATAGGGATTGCACCACAGTTCCCGCTGGGCGAGTTGTCGCAGTTTGTCGCGAATATAACCCCTCTCCAAGCTACCACCCAACACCCTACCGCCAAACTCAGCATTCTCACGGCTCCGCCTCGCAATGCGCGTGATAAGGCTGCAGACTAACCGTGCTGCTGGACCTCCCCCCCCCTACACTATCGCGCTTAATCTGTTTCTCAACACGAATCCCCTTATACGCTCTCGCGGGTGGCAACACAGTCCCCTCTGCAATCCCGCGCGCAAGGTCGTCCATCCTTGACCCATTTGGCTGGCGCTCCCAAGGGCGGCGCCCACTATCGAACACCTCATCCATCTCCTCGAGCATCTTGCCCTTCGTCTCAGGCGCAGCAATATACACATGTATCAGCGCCAAGCCGTTGAACGCCCCGAAGAGCATGTACATGCGCCAGTTAATGTGATAGAGCATGGGAGGAACGGCGAAGGAGAGGATGCAGTTCCAGAACCAGTTCGATGCTGTGGCGAGGGAGACGGCCTTGGCGCGGACTTTAGACGGGAAGATCTCTGCTGGGTAGCACCATGACGCTGGGCCCCATGTTGTGGCGAATGTGGCGACGACGAGGTAGGAGCAGGCTACGATGGCGCCGGAGACGACTTTGTTGTCGCGCACGACCCAGGTAATGTTCGAGTCGGGGATGGAGGCCTTTTGGCCGTACACGGCCTGCAGGGCGCCTGTGATGAAGAAGAAGATCATCATGAAAAGGGAGCCGAGGAGAAGGGACGGCCGGCGGCCCCATCGGTCGATGTATATGATGGCAGGCAGCGTAAGAAGCACATTGATCACGTACTGAATCGAGGCTGTGAGCATGGGCGATCCGATGTCCGCCGCTAGCATCACGTAGATGATATAGTACATGAGCACGTTGACTCCACCCAGCTGTGACCATGTTTGGATGCTCATACCAAGGAGCACACGCTTCACCATGCGCGGCGCCATGAGGGCGCGCATGCTACTCGTGGCCTCCTCGCGCTCGAAACGCAGCGCCTCTTCGATCTCCTGATATTCTGCCAACACTTTCGGGTGGTCGATGTCGCCGCCTGCGTGCAGATCTGCAAGAACCTGGATGGCCTCGTCCCACATGTCCTTACTGGCCAGCCAGCGGGGGCTACGCGGCAGGAAGAAGAGGCCGAAAAATAGGATCACGGCTGGGATCATCTGGAGACCCCAGGGGATGCGAAACGCCATCTCGGGTTGATTCTCGTCGTCAGGGCCGCCGCCGACAAACGATGCACCGTACTGGATGAAATACTGGATCAGGATACCCCAAGTGATGGCCCACTGCTGGAGGGTGACGATGCGGCCACGGATCTCCTTCGGTGCGATCTCGGATTGGTAGACGGGAACGATGGTGGACGCGATACCGATACAGATGCCAGAGATGGCGCGCCCGACGACGAGCATGGGGATGCCGTTGGAAGCGCATTGGAGGCTAGGGCTTTGGTTAGCAGACGTGGATGATAACGGGAAATAAGGCCGTACATGGAGCCGACGATCCAGAGCGTGCATGAGAATTGGATTGCGGTTCGGCGAGAGTAGCGGTCTGCTATGAATGATGATATGAGAGCGCCGAAGAAGGAGCCGAAGGGCATAGAAGCTGTGATGGCTCCCTGAACAGACGAAACACTGCCACTCTATCAGCGCAATTCAAGTAGGCCCGAATGATTGGACATACGGATTGCCAAAATAACGCTTATATGCCATTGTTCCGATGACACCAGACATGGAGGAGATATCGAAACCAAACAACCCGCCGCCTATATATCACACTCTGGTCAGCACGATTGTCTTCATGCTTCAGGCGCAACGCCGAAACCAAAGGCATTCCCTTAGACGATCGCAGAGCGAGGGTTCGACATACCGATGGCAGCGAAGCCACAAATAGCGTAGACATTAGTGGCTTGATACATGATGGCGACTGCGCTGCGTCTCGCTATATTGTTGCGGACCGCGCCGTCACGTTAAAATTTCTGAATGAGGTTGTTAAGGAACCGGTGATGGCGACGACAACAACGACGGCATCAACGACTGATAAGAACATTAACCACGCGCAGGAAGGTAACGAGGAAGCAAATACTGGGGCTGGCCATGATAGATCTACATATGTATGCATGTTGCCTGCCACCCTGGAGCCCAATGGGGCGATGCTTTGCGATGGGCCCTGGGTTGGTGATCCAAGTCCTGGCCCAGTAGCAAGCATGGGAGCCCTGTGCGCCTGCTAGTGGCGACGGTGATGTGTGGTGGCGGGGGGGTGGAGGGGAGGAAAAGAGGGGTCAGGGGCCACAATGCTCCAACATTGAGGGAATCTCCCACCATGTGGGGGACATGGATTAGTGCAGCGGGCAATTGCTCACGAGCCCAAGACTGGCCCAGCAAATAGCGTCGTTTGAAAACCACCAAAGCCACAATTGAGCCGCCGCCGGTGGGTAATAGCGCGCATCAGTGGGTAAGTAGCTTGTTAGCTAGCATCGAAGGCCCGACAGGCAATGTTCTGGCTTGAGTGGTTTTATGGAGGAGTACTGTAAGTATTCGAAGCAAGCAGTATAGCCACAAACCGTGGTTGGCTGGGTCGGTGTGATCTCAGATGTGATGCAGACGCATGTTGGCCTGTCGTGCTGCCTGTTATACATTGTTAGTATTGTATGTACCCTAGGATGCTGGAATGGAATGTGATGGGATGGGATTGCCTGGATCAGCAATCCGTATTGGGGGTCTGAATCCCTTCAATCCATCCAATCCGTCCAACGCATCCATATTGGAGAGTCGACGTCGGTGATCTCCATGATAAATTCACGACGTTGGGTGGAACGTGTTGGTTGGTGTTCACCACACTCCTGATGCCCCATACTCGAAAGTTCGGTACGACTAACAGAACTCCTCTCTAGGCTGTCAACATCCCCACACCTCATTTCCCCAAAAATATCGTGTCTTGGTCGCTGCCACTGGAGTATACGTCGTATTTCACAATACTCCGTACAGTTGGAGTGCGTGCACAACTCCTATACCAATAAGACCAATAAGACGGCTTTCATTCATGGTTTCCTGGCTTTCGCGAACCTTCAAAGACCCCCTCTTGAACCCTTCACTGCACAACTTGCATGTCACTCCCCTCAATTCTCAATCGCTCCCCGCCTTTCATTCCCTTCCAGAAAGGGCGCTACTCCCGCTAGGAGCTTCTTTCTAAAGAAAGATCATGGCAACCGCGCAAAAGGCAAAACAATAGCCGTTCGTGATGCACGGGAGACTCCAGATGCCGCTTTCGCTCCTGCCTCTATTGTCTTTCAATATTATGCCATACCTAATGGCTCGGGCCACTTGAGACTTGTGTCTCAACATCTAGAACGCTCTTGCCACTATCCATTCAGACTTCGCCTAGGCTCTTCAACCCGCTCCGCTGTCTGGTCTGTACTGTGTTGTACCTTGTAAGGAACGAAAGGATCTCCAAGTCTCAACCCAAGCTCCTAAGACTTTTCAATAGCAAACACATCCTAGCTATACTCGGCTTACTCTCTCCCACCTCTGACATCTGACAGCGTCGTCACATCTCGCGCCCCATAACAGCATTTACAGCATCCATATTTCGCCGACATTGTAGATCGCCGCTCCTATCCTTTCCCCTTTCGACGCCTTTTTCTTCTCGAAAAAATCTTCTATTCCATAAATCGCCACAAGGAAGTCAACAGTCGACCCCACTACCCACCCGCCTTACGTATACACACAGCGCATATCCTCCGCCCTCGAAAAAATCCCCACACCGTCCCCCAATCACCCCAATCCCCCCAATGTCCCCCAATGTCTCCAACCAAAATCCCCAATATCTCTGAAACACAAAGTCTTAGCTGCCTGTGCCCACAGGTGTGCAACCACTACACCGCCTTGGCTTCCAGAAAACCCGTCCCAACCACGCCACCACGACACCGTCAGCATGCTTCCCGCATGCAAGGCACACACACACGCACACACTCGCACACACACACACACACAACTCATCCCGCTCGGACTTTTTACCAAAGCCCGCTGGGTCAGGTACCTTAATAAACGGGATATTTCAACATATTTCCCGCACCACAACACCCTCGCTCTCGCCTTCACATAGGCACATAGGCAATACACACGGAACTATCGATTGTTTAAATGTCCGTCCGCGCCATGGAAGGAATGTCTCGAATCTTACTTCCAATGTACTGTAATGTATGTCCATGCCAGTGCCCTCCCCGACTCCTCGGGTCCGTTGCGTCTACCCCTAGTCGGACGACCGGACACCTCGGCAACCGCGCGGCGGGGCCCAAATGCGACGCTGGCACGGCCACAGAGCCATCTCATGTCGTCGTCGCCATCCATAGCGATGATCTCGTCTAGTCCTCTCACTATCCACCCTCTCCAGATCGCAAGGTGGAGTCGCAATGTGTCAATACTCTCAGTCCTCAGGGTAGCTCTTTCCCTCTTCCCGCCCGAAGTGCCACTCTCCGCACCTTTCTCGGCGTTTCCGCCTTCTAGATGACCTGCCACACCCCACCCCGCATCGGCCCTACTCAGATGAGATTCCCCGATTGTGCCGCCGTATCAGCCTGATCCGTTCCGTAATCACCATAATTTCCCTTCAACATCTTTCGCGACCGGCAAACTCCTTCGCCTGCCTCACGTCATGGTTTGCGAAACCGGTGGTGGTGGTGTACTGTGCGGCACAAAGGTTTGGGTGAATGGCATGGTCGAGGGAGAGAGCCGGGTATGTTGGTTTCCGTTGTCTCGTGTTTGTTCCTGTTGGAAGCCATTTCTACATCCCTGCGTTTCCTATATTCCTCGAGATAAGACGCCAGGCTCACTCCCTGGCTCGCTCCCCTCCAATCATAATGCCATCTTCTTTCGTTCCTCGGTGTGAGCACGACAAACCCGCTTGTCAGCGATTGCCTCCGTCGCCATCCCTCTTCCTTACCATTATGAGGCCGCCTAGATTGTGGCCACTCGGCTGTTACCTGTGCCAATTGGGCAGTTTCAGCATGTGCAAGAGTCCCAAATAAGTCGCCCTCTGCCGTTACCACACGGGCCGTTTTCAATGAAGAATACCTCGTAAGTATCGGCTCCCGTTATTCGCCGCCACCAAAACGCCCGACCACGAGGAGATGCAAGCCATCGTCCGTGTGCTTACCTCAGAGAATCAGAAGTGGACCTAATCCGAATCTAGCCGCGACAGTCACGTCCTGGAGCTTCCCGTGGCGAACTCCTTTTGCTTCACTTCCTTGGTGATAGAGGTCTCCACAAGGTCTTGTATATTGATACTGTTTGATACCACCAGGGGTCAATGGGTAGAACAATATTTACTCAACCTATCCCGCCCCGATCTAGGCCTGACAGACGACTGCCGGGAGGTCAGAGAGTTGTATCAATTCCCGTAGAGGAAGGCCGCTCACAAGCTTCTTTCCATGGCGGGCCTTTGGCGTAGTTCTAGAAATGTGTATTACGTACCTAGGATGTCCACGACTCCAAGGTCATATCGATCCCTCGGTATCCATTCTACTGGTCCTCCTATAGTGTCCCATGCTCTATATTCATTCTCTCAGCACACAATTGATGCCAAGGGCAGCGTACAGTAGAGTCGGTTCCTTCCCGAGACAGTCGATCTCCCGACAATAGGGTCACATGCGATATACCTAACACGTTTTGAGAATGAGAAGTGCCTCTTGAGACATATTGTGTCGGCGATGGTCAAAGTAGAAGATGTCAGCTTTCAGACCGCAATGCCGAAAGACACCTCACGAGAATACGATTCATGACAAACTTGCTGTCCTGGCGGTTGTTAGGCACTATTCAGCGACGCGTGATGTTCAAAAGTTGAGTTTTGCGCGCCTTTCTTCTTCATCTTCTTCATCGTCAGAGAGAAGCTCTCAGAGTTTTCAGCATTACGGCTAGTGTTCACATTAGAGAAGCTGCGGGAAATTCACCGAAGATCTACATGGAGTTGCTGCCGTTGGTGCACGTAGTCTTCTGTCGTTCACACCCCTTTCTCGCCGTCCCCATGCTGTCACCGCCGTGCTAATTTGATACCGGCAAGAATTGTATCAGACCGAGATTTGGATTCTCATAGACATATGCACACTATAAAGCCACGGAGGCAGTAACGATTATTGAACGTAGCAATCGTAGCATCCTGGAACACTTCCATCACCTCGTTGGAGCTGGCTCCGCTGTGGTGCTGGCGTAGGCGCTCGCGACAATCCTGAGAGAAACCGATATCCACCAGTCACCCTTCTAGCGTGCTCGTTGGGATACAGCAATGCTTGATCTTTATCTACAAAGAGTCTCTTCGAACCCGGAAGTCCGCCGAGATTCAATCGAGAAACCCGTGCATTACCAGTTTATGGAAACTTAAACTCAAAACCACCCACGGTTGAAGCTATGCTTGTCCGACTCCGGCTTCGACTCCAGCTTGACCTCCTGCTACTATTGTGTAGAGATCACCAGGAATTGGATTCCGAAACGATGAATGAGATGGTCGAGTCGAGTTGCTCCGAGCAAATCGGACGGCTATGAATAACGCTCTGGTCTCGACAACTATCACAGAGGGGATGAAGGAGGGTCATACTATCCATTCATAGTCGGTTGTTCCTTCCCTCAAGTGTTGATCGCTCTTTCCCTCTGGGGCCAGTCGTACCTCACTTAGTCAATGGGCCTTTCCTTTTTATTAGAGTCGGCCGCTCTTTCCTTCTCGAGCTGGTCGCTCTTCCCCTCCCGATTCTGCCGTTCCTTCCCTCTCAAAATCCTCTAGAGTCAGTCGCTCTTTCCATTCTCGAGTCAACCGTTCTTTTTCTCTCTAAATCCAATCGTTACTTCCTTAGTTGATGGGTTGTTCCTTCCTCATTTAGTTGATAGGTCGTTCCTTCTTCACTTAGTTTGTCGTTCCTTCCCTATTTAATGGTATTAAAGATGGGGTTCCATGAAAGCTCTGGTGTAGAAAGCCCGCTCACACGAGTCTGCAGAGTGGCTCATCAACGGAAACTTGCCGGAGAAGGCAGACGAACCAGGCATCAGAGGAATCGCTATGCCAATCATATATGTGGTATATCTTGCCCACGCGGACGACGACACTCCAGTCGAAGAGGGGCGACTGGAGCCCTTGTGGTGTAGCTTGAGGCGACATACAGTTTCTTGACCCATTATACAGGGTTCGACGAGGATTCGGAAGAAGCCCTCGAGGCGCTGGTAACCACTCTTCGTGAGGAACCTGCTGCGCCTTATTCTTGTCCACAACCATACAGCCTCCTGCACGTCGTTGGCGCATTACGGTCGTTCAACCAGAGATACCTGGAATCATCCCACCGCCGTATCCGTTACAACCAGATATAAATTTACGCAGCATTCCTACCGCCGCATACGAATTCCCGTCTCGATCCCTTGCTGTCACCGTCGACGAATTCTTGTCACAACATATTCTCACCGGGCTGCACATATAGAACGAAACCCTGTTGCTCCAACTGCATCAGAAACATCAATCGTAGCATCAACTTCGAGAGTGTTCACCACCCCATAATATCGAATCGAACTGAAATTGTCACAATGTCTGGCCGGTGCTGTAATGGTACTGGCTCGTCCTGCTTTTATAGTCGCATTGTCGGCGGCTTTGGCAGGGCATCACCGGGCCGGGGAGAAGCTGGAGAGTAAAGAGATATGCCTAGTCAACTCGACGCTGATTATCGTTGAGACGTATGCCGGACGATACTGTTACATGGCCAATAATATGATGTTGCTCTTAAGACTCGAACAGCACAACTCCGCCATCATCACCATCGACCTGTCGATCTGCAACTTCAGCACTCCCATCATACCTCCCTACAACTACCTTGCAACCACCTCCCAGCACTGGAAACGTTCCTCGCCCCACAGCCTGCTCGCTGCGCCCACCTAGATCTAGTAGCCCCAACCCTCTCCTAGGTCACATTCGCACGATGCCATATCACCAGAATGTCACGCCTTTATAGAGCAAGAAGTAGACATACACACCAACCCACATGCCATCCCCGCGAGGCACCAGGACACATCACAAAGCAAGCAATCACTACCTCCTCCATAGATCACAAACGACGGCGACAGCAAACTTGAACCACAATAGTAAATAAAAAATCCATGCAATGCTTTCTATCCCCCCTGCCTACCAAACCATATGATATTTACTCAGTATCTACAACCACCCAAGTCTACACCCACCCCACCCCATCATTACCCCCACTGCACTATCAACTCTTTACACCTCACACCCCCATCACATCACTACCTCCCTCCCTCCCGCAACAACAGCCGCCCCAACAGCAGCCCCAAGCAACGAGCTCTCCTCCGCAAGACAAAGCTCTATCCGCCCCTGCCCCGCCCCACCACCCCCACACAACTCGTCCAGCGCCGCCTGCGTCCCGGCCCTGAAGCCAGGGTAAAACTGAATCACCGCCCCCGCGCACGCAACCACCGTATCCTCCTTCACAGCCGCCGGCGCCGCCGTCAGCGTCCTCTCCAGAACCCCCTCCACCATCTCAGCCTTCGTAGGTACCGCGGCTGCGACGGCGGAGGCGCCGTCGCGGACACTCCGTAGTGCGTAGATGGACGCTGCCACCACCCTCGCCGCTCTCGCCGAGACGGCTACTGCAATCCGTCGCAGCGCCTCTCCATCACCCTCCCCGATCCCGAGACCTAGGCTCTTCCACTCCCCAACCTGGAGCTTCGCCAACAGCTCAGTGCCAAGGCTATACCCCGTCTCCCACCCCTTTGGCAGCGACTTTGAGTCCGCGAACAGAGCGCCGCGCTCGAATCCCTCGACGATGACAAGTCGTGCCACCTCACCCAAGTACCGGCCCGAAACCAACATCTCGAGGGGCTGGAAGCCAGGCAGCGCGTGCGCGGCGTCGAGAGCCGTGTCGAAGCGCGTTAATGGCAGTACGCCCGCGCCAAACATGCTGATCTCCGTGTTGACAATCACATGATCAGGCGGAGGCAGCGCCGAGGACGTGCTGACAGACGACCCGGGGGACGTGGATAGACTCGGTGGTGAGGTGGGTGGGGATGCGGCGCTTCTGTTGCGTAGGGCTAGTTTGCCGGCGACGAGGGAAGTGGGGAGGTGCACGGCGATGTTGACGCCGGTGCCTAGGATGAGCCCGTAGTGCGTGTTCGGCGTGTTGTAGGCGCGCGACAGGAGGGTGGAGGCGGCGTCGTTGACGGTTGCTGTGAGGGTTACCGGGAGATGCTGGGGGGTGTTAGTTATTGTGTACACGTATATATATGTAGTAGGACAGGAGAGAGACATACCCGCCGGTCACAAGCGCCCTGTAAGACGTCCGCCAGGTCCGCTCCCAGAAGCCCCTCCATCGCTCTGAATCCCTTGCCCATACCCTGAATCTTTCCACTCCGCAACGACGTGTGCTCAATCGGAAAGCTCCATGACAACCCCATGTCCATCTTCGGCCTCTCCTCATCCTCTTTCGTCTCCCCCAGCACCTCCCTAAGCGTCTCCTCAATCCGTTCAGCCAACCACTCGAAAAACGCCACCCCAACACGCTGCTTCACCACATCATCAATACGGAACGTCCTCGAACCGCGCATAACACTCTCCTCCCCTTCACTACCGCGTCCAAATAGCTCTAGCACCGCAACACGGAACGTCGAGCCCCCAACATCAAGCGCGACGTAGCGCCCCGTCTCTGCGCCGGACGGCAGCACATGGCTGTAGCTCGGTAGCATACACGCCGGATTTTCGCGCAGCGCAAGCGCATACTGGGCCTGCAGCCCATCAACGAGGCGGCGCAGACCCGGCGAGTCAAGGGCGGCAAAGAGGGACTCGATCTCGGCGGCGTAGAGGGAGGTGGGGGAGGAAGAGAGCGTGGGGCGCAAGGAGCGCAGGAAGGTGGCGAGGAGGGCATGCATGCGCTTTGTGCGGCGCAGGAGGGCGCGCAGGGCCGAGAGCAGCGTGGTGTGTAGGGCCATTGCTGTGGTGCGGAGGCGGTGGGAGAGGGATGGGGTGGTGGTCGGTGGGGGGGGGAGGGAGGTCATGGAGGCATAGGTATATAAAGGGCCGGGCTGGGGGTTGTTTGGGGGGTGAGGCGCGCGCACGCCGGTGGTGGCTGGAACGTGGGATAGGAGGGCGGCGGCTGAAAGGGGCGACGGGCGCGGAAGAGGTGAGGTAAGGTGAGGTGAGGTTGCAGAGACCGAGAAGGGTTCGAGGTAAAGACGGAGAGTGTCTCGTATGTTTTCTGGGGCGTGGTGGATCGGGCCCAATCACAGCGGCGAACGGCGAGATAGGCTCGGCGATGGTTTGTAGCAGAGGGCTCGTGTGCGTATGTAGTAGATTGTGGGGTGATCGTAGCGCGCGCGCGTTTGTGCGAGGAGGGAAAGCACGAGGTGGTGGTTGTAGGAGGAGGGTAGGTGGGTGGGTTGTGGGAAGGAGCGGATGAGGTTGAGGCTACACGAGGACGAACGCAGCCTGCCTCCACATTATCTGGTTGTCTCTGTCTCCCTCGGAGCTTCTCCCTCTTTTCGATCTCGCCGTGGAAGATGCAGGTGGAGCTAGGGGAGATGAGACAGGTGTGATGGGAAGCAAGCGCGGGTGGGGGGGCAGGAGGAGGGATGGGACAAGAAGGGAGGCACGCAATGGCACCCGCACCAACGCGCGGTAGTATAAGGCGGGTATAAGGAGGGATGTTGCAGAGAGGAAGCAATGGTAGTATAGTAGGGCCGGTTTAGAGGTAGCAAGCCAGAAATAGTTATGGGGAAGAGCAATTGAGGGAGGAGGACCCAGACCAGCCAGCCGGAGAGACACGCCAGAGACAAACAAGACCAAGAAAGAAGACGAGTCGTTGTCGTAGCGTGTCGTAGTATGCAGGCGTATATCGGAGAGCTTAGCGTCAGTTGCAGGTAGTAGTGAAGTGGTCGCAGGCGTAGTAGCAGCAGGTACGTACCGCGCGTCCACTCCCATCCATCCCAACGAGCCCCATGTTTGTTGTTGTATGGCGTATCATTTCGCAGCATTTCCTCCCCCACCACGTCCGTAGCGGCGGCACGTAGCTATGCCCTGTAAAAGCCGAGTGCTACATTACTGAATGGAGCATGGGAATTTGAGCATGGATGGTAACTCGGCGCTGGTGTATTTTTAACTTTTTTTCGGGGTGTTTTCTGTAGCATTTCTGGGGAGTTTTGTGGATTTTTGTATATTTTCTTCGCATTAAACGGCACTGTCGAGCATGTTGCAGTGGTATTCGTAGTGTCCGTCGTAGTGGTACTCGTCCTTCTTTATAGTGGTACTTGAGGCCAGCCAGGGACGCAGGGTGAGGTGGGAGAGACCGTAGGGCGCGATGGTGCCTGTCTCCTGTCACTTTGGGTCTTGTCTCCTGCCTCTATCCTGCTTTATCCTGCTTGTCTCCTGCCTCTTGTTCCCCAGATTGTCTCCTGCCGGCCTGCTCGATAGGTTAGCTTCCTCTTCCCCGTGCATACTCGCGCATCGTACAGTGGCATCTGTGCTGGTGGTGCAGGGCAGGCCTGGTCCAGTGCTGGCAGCACTGCCAGTTACCAGTCCACTACTGATAACGCAGGTGCTTGTGCTGGACGAACCGGGAGATGCACGGAGGGTACATAACGGCAGAGAGTGTTCCACAGCGAAAGGAAGGTACCTGCTATGGAGATTAATGATGGAGAAGCAGATGCAGATTGGAGCGGCGGCTCTCCATCGGCCATCGGCGGGGATAATCATGGAAATCCATCTTTTTTGGTTCGAGTATGGAGCATAATTGGTAGGATTGGAGTATTAATTGGAGTTAATTGGGCTTTGGGAAGGAGCGACCCCTGTTCCTGTGTGGTGCTGGTGCTGGTGCTGGGTGGTGTGGTGGTGCCTGTGACGGGTACGTACTTTTTGTTTCACGGTAAGCTGCAACGTTCCATCTGCCATCGCCTCCATCGCTCTCTCCTCTATCTACCAGGGTACCGTCTCTAGCAAAATACTTTGGGTGCCATAGTGGACTGGCGCAGAACTGGAGTACTACAGTAACCAGAGTACTCGAGGGGCCAAACACAGCAGCACTTATACCACTTACACCACAGCAGCCAGTACCACTCAGCCTGGGCCTGCGGGTGGAACACCGCCGCCCGGTATTGGAGTAACGATGCTACACTCCGTCCTCAGTACCACCACAACCACCACCACAACCACAACCTTCCATCTCCACCAAACAATATCCAAATCCACCACCACAACCACCACCACCGCCACCACACTTCCAATCGAGCATTGATGGCAATTGCTGGGTGGATTGGCAGTGGCAATCATAGGCTGTGAGTCCACAATAGACCGCGCCAGCAACCAGAACCACGCTCGTGGGATAATTCCATCTCCCTTCTCTCCACCAGCCAAGGCTAACTGTCTCCATCCAGAACTACCACTGCAACATCTCCAACATCGCCGCATCCGGCCCGCCTACCTGGCTCAATCTCAACCCCCAACTGAGACTTACCCTTCCCAAGTCTCAAAGAAGGCAGAGCAGGGTGGTGACGCCTGATCCCTTACATATGGCAACTTCTCCAGACGAAACACCGAGACGAGCTAGACATGCCCACTACAGGCCGACGATACGAGTACGTCTATCCGACATCATGTCCCTGCTCCAACAGTACAGCCACTCCGAGAAGTACAGCACACCAGCCACATCAATGAGCCTCTCACCTTTTTCCACGAACAAGCCCGTCCCTCCACTCGGCCTTCCTCGATCCGGAAGACCCATCCGGCAAGACCCCTCCCATCATCCCATACAACGTCAACAACCCCCATGCCTCACCAAGCCAGGTGATATCCCCCCTCCCTCCCGCCACTCCCCTCCCTCTCTACCTCCCCCTCCGTACCTCTCCCCCCAACATATCCAAGGTGGGGAAAATCTCGGGAATTGGAGAAACAACATCCCCTACTCCCGACGCGGGGCAACAGTGACGTTCCATACAACCACCGTCACCACCATCCACCACCACCCACCATCGTCACCACAATCCATCCCACATCCCCAATCCCCGACCGAACCACCCCCTTCGCCGCGCAACAATGACGGAAACGTCGGCGCGGCGTCGGTGGTTGTCGTAGTGCCACTCTGTAGTCCGCGGTTCCAGTACGTAGTTGCTTGACTGGTGAGGTAAGGTGGTCACTGACCTGTCCCACGAGCCAGCGGGGAGGGCGGGGACTGGAGAGGTAGATATGCGATGAGGGTCCCGCTGGGGGGTTTTTTTATTTCCTTTCATATACCCTATGCTTTTCATACGTAGTGCATGATTGTTTTTTGTTATATCAAGTAATATCGTGAAAAGAGGTCTTTTGTCTTAGTTAATATACCACCTACCTACCACCTACCTACCCACCTACCTGCCGAACTGTCCAAGGTCTATCTGTCTACCTCGAGCTGGCTCTACTAAGATAAACTGCTGCGTCGTCGTTCATCTATCTATCCATCTATCCTCAGATCTTCGAACCAGACCAATCTACCTATCTACCTACACTTCACACAGCACAACCGCAGCCATGCGTCTCATTATCCGCGAGAATCCGGACGCGGCGTCCGAGTATATCGTCAACTATATCATCAGTATGGCTCACTCTGATTCTCATCTGATTCTCACTTCACCCACCCTCCCCCACGGCACTTCCTTCTCACTCTCGCGCTCACTTCTAACACATCACTCTCACTTCTTACCTCACTACGCCCCTTCAATCCGACTATCACTCCCCCACTCTCACTTACCGTTCAGCCTCAATTCTATCACTCCCACTCCCACTCCCATTCCCATCCCACAGCCGAACCCAACTAACACCCACCCCCCAGACAGAATCAAACACTTCAACCCCACCCCCGCGCACCCCTTCGTTCTCGGCCTCCCCACCGGCTCCAGCCCAGTCGCCATCTACCGCCTCCTCGTCGCCGCCTACAAAGCCGGCCGCATCTCCTTTGAAAATGTCGTCACCTTCAACATGGACGAGTACATCGGCATCCCCCCCAACCACCCGTCCTCCTACCACTCCTTCATGTACACCCACCTCTTCGCCCACGTCAACATCCCCCCGCAGAACATCCACATGCTCTCCGGCACCGCCCCAAACCTCGAGGCCGAGTGCCTCGCCTACGAAGCCGCCATCCGCGCCGTCGGCGGCATAGACCTCTTCCTCGGCGGCATCGGGCCAGACGGCCACATCGCCTTCAACGAGCCCGGCTCCTCCCTCGCGAGCCGCACCCGCGTCAAGACCCTCGCGTACGATACCATCCTCGCGAATGCGCGCTTCTTCGGCGGCGACATCGAGAAGGTGCCCAAGATGGCGCTGACGGTGGGCGTGCAGACGGTGCTGGAGGCGAGGGAGGTGCTGATTGTCATTACGGGCGCGCACAAGGCGTTGGCGCTGCAGAGGTGTATTGAGGGGGGGGTGAATCATATGTGGACGCTGTCGAGTCTGCAGCTGCATCCGCATCCGATGATTGTGGTTGACGAGGACGCGACGTTGGAGTTGCAGGTCAAGACCGTGAAGGTGTGTATTTTTCCCTCTTATTCCCCCCAGCCTCCCCTTCGCACCGAGACGAACAGAGGCTAACTCCCCGCAGTACTTCAAATCCATCGAAGCCGTCGCCGCCTCCCAAGGCTTCGAGCAGATCCTCCCCTCGGCCGCGCGCACCGGCCCCCGCCCCCCTGCCATCGACGCCAGCTACGTCAACGGCGCCAACGGCGTGACCGCCAATGGCACCGTGCCGACCAAGGTCGCCCCCAGCATCCTGGCGCCGCAGCCGACGACTAGCACGCTCCTCAGCGCGCCGGCGACGGATTATCCGGTGCGCAGCATCACGCCGGAGTTGGTGCCGGATAGTATGGCGTCGAGGATTGAGAGTGCGGGGAATGTGGAGCTGAAGGGGGAGCTGGAGGTGGATAGCATGGCATCGAGGATTGCGGCGTAGTGGATGGGAGGACGAGGGAAGGAGGGGAAGAGAGATGAAGCCGGTGGAAGATGAATGGAGGGAGAGAGGGATGAGGGAGTGGAAGTTGAACGGATGAACGAAAAGGGGATGGATCAGTGGGCGCGCGGATGATGGACGGACAATTTCTGTAGATATGATGACTTACCTGTTAATACCCTACCTCGACTCTGCCGTGCAACACCGTGATATATTGGAAAGCCAGATATGTCGTGGAATCTTTGTAGACGACGTGTTGTCGTCTCTGTGGCCACGCTCACCGAATTAGGTAGAGAGGATGCGCGAGACTGGGATGAGAAACGTGGGTGGAGCGTGGTGATTGTGGCTTGCAGGAGAAGGGGGGCAAGCGAGGGATCAGCGGGGAGGGGAAGGTAGTGAAATGATACTTTGGGATGGGTGGTGGTTTGCGCGGGATGTGAGGTATTTTATGGTTAGAGTCCCATGACAGAATAGAGGGTTAGATGGAGGGATAGGATAATGGGAACAAGAATGCAAGTCGTTGATATGTATAACATTGAAGTCACGTTATTCGTTATTTGTTACACCCGTAGCTTCCTTATCTTGCCTCTGTTGTGCTGAATGCTGTGCTATAATCTCACGCGCCCGTATTCGCGCCTGCAGCATCTTCAACCTCAAACATAACCTTTGCCCTCTAAACTACAACTACATCCATCCATCCATCAAACTGCAATATACTACCCCATGTCATACCGCCCTCTCGACTGCAATCCCCAACCCTTCACCGTCATGGTACACGAGTAAGTACGCACAGGTAAACGTACTCCAACCATCACAGTAGACAGGGCGTCCCAATCACACCGTGCTACAGAATATCACAATCACACCGCATCCCCTACATACGCACTGCACGGTAATACCGCATATGCCGCATTGCCGTGATCCCCCGGCCGCGTTCCCCATGATCAGAGGTCGGAAATGATATATCCCATACACAAGTTCGCGTTGGAATATCCCTTCCCCTTCTTCTTCTTGTAGGCTCCTCATACTAATCACGAAGTAGACCACACGCTGCTCACGCGGCTTGACTCACCTTACTCACGGTCACCATGCACGCCAAGCAGCATGGCTTATGGCTGCCCAGGTCGTGGTTATGCCTGCTCGTGCCTTAGTGCCTCAGAGTCATCCCCGCCAACATCGATTGTCAGTGGGCAGGAAATCTCCCCACTACGCCACTAAACCCTATGTAGCGCCAGAAGCGTGTGAAAAATGTGAAATGTGTTGGTTTCAGCGTGTCATCGGCCTTCGGGCTTTACTGTGCTAAGAGCACTAACCTCTGCAAGTGCCAACGACCATCCTTCGAACTTATTACAATACGTACTAACTCCACTAGCATCCTTCCTTGACCTCCCCTCGGCACCTCCTTTTTGGCATTCTAGCCCTCTCGGATGCTCGCCTAGCTGCCCCAGAAGGCCATCAGACTCCGCCAAACCACGCTCCCGCTTAAACTGCGGCCGGAATAGACAGACGCCAAGGAGGAGCAATGAGGCAGCGGGAGAATTGACGGGGCAACTAATGGGACGAATCACTCGGCACACCCCACACTTGTACATTACCACGACTACCCCAAATCTCGGATTTTACGAAGTCGGCGCCACCTCCCACCTTTTGGCCCTTTCCCGTTCTGTTTTGTACTGTACGTACGGAATATGTACGCCAACTGAAAATGGGAAGGTAGGGACGAGAAACGCTCAATAAGAAGGAAGGAACGAACAGAAAACCGCGGAACGACGGCACCTGCACATCTTGGCTTTGCTTGCTTGCTCCTTCCATTTTATACTACGCTTCCCTTCCGCTACTAGCCTTCCAATGGCTACCTTGTCAAGCGCGTTCCTGGGATTGGGACGCCATGGAATTGGGGTAAGAAGGAAAAAGTTGATTTATAAGGCTCTGGTCAGGATCCCCACCATTTAGACTTTTCTTATCCCCGACGCCGCCTGGCAGAATACTTAGCTCGCAGCCGTGTGTAGCTTGCTTGCCTTTCATTTTTCTACCCTGTCTCCTCTACTCCCCCCTCTCTTCTCTCTCCTCGTCTCTGCTCTCCTTTTCTCCCCTCCCCCTCTTTATTTCTTTCCTTTCTCTCCCCATTTCCTTCGTTGGGGCACCTCAGCCTCGGCCTCACACCACCACATACTGGTCTCGCGATATCATTCTCACCACACCACCCGACTTACAACCTGCCCAACAACCTGCCCACCGCTCTTAGCGAACAACGCCCACCCTCGGCCAACCATCGGGATCTCCCGACATGGCTGGCACTACCATCCCCCCCGTCTCCTCGGCGCCTTCCCGCTCCTCCTTCGAAACGGCTACCGATCCCGAGAAGCAGCGCGAGGCAGCGCGCAGCAGCAATCCGAATGGCTTCGTCCAGCCCACCAGCGGCGTGTCCGTCGCCGCTGCTGAAGCCGAGTTCGCCTCCCTCCAGAAGGAGCTGACAAATATATCACGCGCCACGCGCAAATCCGAGGCTCGTGCCGACGGCGAAGGAGACGTTGAGAAGGTCAGCTCGAGCAGCACGGCTAGCGAGCCCTTCGATCTCGAGGGCACGCTCAGGGGAAACAGAGAGGCGGACGAGGTAGCCGGGATTCGTGCCAAGAAGATTGGAGTTCTCTGGGACGGTCTGACCGTGAGGGGCCGTGGTGGGGTTGCGAATTTCGTCAAGACGTTCCCCGATGCGTTTACGGACTTCTTTAATGTCTGGGCCACGGGGAAGCAGATCCTTGGCCTGGGGTCGAAAGGGCGCGAGGTCGATATCCTGAAGGGGTTTAGGGGCCTGGTGAAGCCAGGAGAGATGGTGCTCGTGCTTGGGAGACCGGGCAGCGGGTGTACCACTTTCTTGAAGGTCATTGCGAATCAGCGATTTGGATATACGGGCGTCGAGGGAGATGTGTTATACGGACCCTTCGATGCAAAGACGTTTGGGAAGCAGTACCGTGGGGAGGCCGTTTACAACCAGGAGGACGACGTGCACCACCCTACGCTGACCGTAGGCCAGACGCTTGAGTTCGCGCTGGACACGAAGATTCCCGGCAAGCGGCCCGAGGGAATGACGAAGGGGCACTTCAAGGAGCGCGTGGTGCAAACGCTATTGAAGATGTTCAACATCGAGCACACGGTTAACACGGTCGTTGGTTCTGCCTTCGTCCGCGGTATCTCCGGTGGGGAGCGCAAGCGTGTCTCCATCGCTGAGATGATGGTGACAGGCGCGACAGTCTGCGCGTGGGATAACTCAACGCGTGGACTCGACGCATCCACTGCTCTTGATTATGCGAAGTCCCTGCGCATCATGACCAACATTTACCAGGCTACAACCTTCGTCTCGCTCTACCAGGCCAGTGAGAACATCTACAAGCAGTTCGACAAGGTCCTTGTTATCGACAGCGGTAGACAGGCTTTCTTCGGTCCGGCAGACCAGGCAAGAGGATACTTTGAGTCACTAGGTTTCAAGGAGAAGCCACGCCAGACGACTCCTGACTTCCTCACCGGATGTACCGACGAGTTCGAGCGCGAATACGTCGACGGTTACGGGCCACATACCCCAGACACCCTCGCACAAGCTTTCACCGATTCCAGCTTCACGCAGTCCCTGACCACCGCCATGGACACATACAAGGCCTCCCTCGAGCCCAACCGTCAGAGCCACGAGGATTTCCGCGTCGCCGTTCACGAGAGCAAGCGCGGCCTCGGCACCGCTAACTCCGTTTACTCCGTCCCCTTCTACCTGCAGGTCTGGGCTCTCATGCGCCGCCAGTTCCTCATCAAATGGCAGGACAAGTTCCAGCTGTGCGTGTCCTGGGGAACCTCGCTCGTCATCGCTATCGTCGTCGGTACCACCTGGCTCAACATCCCGCAAACAAGCGCCGGCGCTTTCACGAGGGGCGGAGTGCTGTTTATCAGTTTCTTGTTCAATTGTTTTCAGGCTTTCGGCGAACTGGCTAGCACTATGTTGGGCAGGCCCATTGTCAATAAACATCGCGCGTATACATTCCATCGCCCCAGCGCCCTGTGGATTGCCCAGATCGCGGTCGATCTGTCGTTTGCGGCGATGCAGATCTTTTTGTTCTCGCTCGTGGTATACTTCCTGTGTAACCTTGCGAGGGATGCGGGCGCATTCTTCACGTTTTATATTGTTATTGTGCTTGGCTACTTGACCATGACGCTGTTTTTCAGAGTCATCGGATGCGTGTATGTATACTTCGATTTGGTTCCGTCTTTTGCTACCTTGCTGACTTTGTGGATAGCTGCCCTGATTTCGATTATGCCATTAAATTCGCCGTCATCACGATCACGTTCTTCGTCCTTACTACGGGTTATTTGATTCAGTACGACTCCCAGAAGGTCTCGCTGCGTTGGATATTCTGGATTAACCCCTTCGGTCTCGGCTTCTCGTCTCTCATGGCCAATGAGTTTAGTCGCATAGACTTGACCTGCTCAGGCCCGTCCCTGATCCCCAATGGCCCAGGTTATGGCAACATAAGCCACCAGGTCTGCACGCTCGCTGGCAGTATCCCGGGGAACCCGATTGTCTCCGGCAAGGACTATATCCAGACATCATTCTCATATAACCCCAGTGACCTTTGGAGAAACTTTGGTATACTCGTCGTTCTTAGCGCCTTCTTCCTAACTATCAACGTCGTCTCCGGCGAGGTGCTGAACTTCGGCGCTGGCGGAAACGCAGCAAAGACCTTCGCGCACCCAACGAAAGAGACTGACGAGCTGAACGCGGCGCTCGTCGCCAACCGCGAGGCGCGACGTAACGGCAAGACCGAGGCAGCGAGTTCAGACCTAAAGATCGAGTCCAAGGCTATCCTAACATGGGAGGGGCTCAACTACGACGTTCCGACTCCATCCGGGCAACTGCGCCTCCTGAACAACATCTACGGTTACGTGAAGCCTGGAGAGCTGACAGCGCTCATGGGTGCGTCGGGAGCGGGCAAGACTACGCTACTCGATGTGCTTGCGTCGCGCAAGAACATTGGTGTCATTTCTGGTGACGTCCTGGTCGATGGCCTGAAACCTGGTACCGCATTCCAGCGCGGCACATCGTATGCTGAACAGCTGGATGTACATGAGCCGACGCAGACGGTGCGTGAGGCTCTGCGCTTCTCTGCTGATCTCCGTCAGCCTATCGATGTCCCGCGGTCCGAGAAGTATGCATATGTCGAAGAGATTCTGTCGCTGCTCGAGATGGAGGATATGGCCGATGCGATTATTGGAGACCCCGAGAGCGGGCTCGCTGTTGAGCAGCGCAAGCGCGTTACTATTGGTGTTGAACTTGCTGCTAAGCCAGAGTTGCTTCTTTTCCTCGACGAACCGACTTCTGGCCTCGACTCTCAATCTGCCTTCAATATTGTCCGTTTCTTGAAGAAGCTTGCGGCCGCAGGCCAGGCTATTCTCTGCACTATCCATCAGCCCAACGCCGCTCTCTTCGAGAACTTCGACCGTCTCCTTCTCCTCCAGCGCGGTGGACGCTGCGTCTACTTTGGCGACATCGGCTCTGAGGCCATGACTCTGCTCGATTACTTCCACAGACACGGCGCCGATTTCCCTGCCGACGCCAACCCAGCTGAGACCATGCTTGACGCCATCGGCGCCGGCCAGGCCGCACGCGTCGGTGATCACGATTGGGCCGACCTCTGGGCCGAGAGCCCTGAGCTCGCGGCCGTCAAGGCGCAGATCACCAGCATGAAAGCGACGCGCATGGCCGAGGTGGGCGCCGCAACCGAAACCGCCGATTCGCGCGAGTTCGCAACGCCCCTGATGCACCAACTGCGAATCGTCCAGGCCCGCACGAACCTCTCGTTCTGGCGGTCGCCCAACTATGGCTTCACGCGCCTATTCAACCACGTTGTCATCGGTCTCGTAACGGGACTGATGTACCTCAACCTCAACTCTTCGCGCGCGTCGCTTCAATACCGTGTCTTCGTCATGTTCCAGGTCACCGTGCTCCCCGCCATTGTGCTCTCGCAGGTCGAGCCCAAATACGCCATCTCGCGCACCATCTTCTACCGCGAGGCCAGCTCAAAGATGTACTCCCAGTTCGCCTTTGCCACCTCCCTCATCGTGGCTGAGATGCCCTACTCCATCCTCTGTGCCGTCGCCTTCTTCCTTCCGCTCTACTACATGCCTGGCTTCTCCTCGGAGCCCACTCGCGCGGGTTACCAATTCCTCATCACCCTCATCACGGAGCTCTTCTCCGTGACCCTCGGCCAGATGATCGCGGCTCTCACTCCCTCCCCTTACATCGCTGTCCTCCTCAACCCCTTCGTCATCATAACTTTTGCCCTTTTCTGCGGTGTCACTATCCCGCCCCCAGCCATGCCCGCCTTCTGGCGCACCTGGCTCTACGAACTCGACCCGTTCACCCGCCTCATCGGCGGCATGGCCGCCACAGAACTTACAGGCCGCGAAGTTGTCTGCGGGGCGCAGGAACTGAACCGCTTCGTCGCCCCCATCGGGCAGACGTGCGGCGAGTACATGGCTGCTTTCTTCAAGGCAGGTGGCGCGGGTTATCTCGTCAGCGATTCTGGACGCAACTGCGAGTTCTGCGCGTTTAAGAATGGAGAGCAGTTCTTGGAGGGGATGGAGATGTATTGGGTGAATCGCTGGAGGGATTTGGGCATTTTCACGGCGTTTATTGCAAGTAATATTATTATTTTGCTGATTGCTGTAAGTTCTTATCCCCCTTCCCATCTACCTGTGGAGGGAGTACTAACGTATGATGATTGTAGTCGAGATATCTGAACTTTAATAGACGGTAAGTGGACCGAGATTGAGGCGAGAGGCGCCTATTATACAAATAATACAGTACGACATGGTACCGGGCCGCAGGGGATAAGGCGGCACGGTAAGAGGATATATATCAAAATGGTGGGATGGGATTAAGTGCATAGCATATATGGCCATATAAAATAAAGTCTTCCCGGTTTGATGGAAGCCAAAATTGAGCGAGGTTGGGATAATTTTATTTTGGATTTTGAAGGTAGTGAGGTTCAGTAAGATAATATAGATATTGGATTTAAAAGAGAAATATAAGAAATAACGAATATTGGCTTTTTGTCTTACTGAGTTGGTTGGTCTGGTTCGAAATACTATATAAGAGAGACTTCCTTCCGGCTATCTTAAGGAGTAAGGAAAGGGGTCGATAAAACCGGCCCAAAATTCCTGAAAGAATATGAAGGGTTCAATCAAAAAGGTTTGAAAGTGACCAAGAGAGAATGGGTGTCGAAAACAGTACACCTCTATTTGAAGGGGTATGGATTCCGATGAGAAGTGGGTGTTGGCACCGGTGACAGTAGAGTGTCGACAACGGTATTGGGTATCGACGGCTGAGTTGGGGAGTGCCGGCGGTAACTAACCACAGGAATTCATAGATAGCTCCCCAGGGGCAGGGCGTGTCGTCGTCAGATGAACTGCCCACTCGACGTTCGACGACTCTTCGAGTTTTATCTGCTCCGGCCCACTAATATATATCCACATTATGGCGATGGATGGGCTGTAAGAGTGTCGTCTTACGTCTAGAATTGGGGAGTTGCCACGGAACGGATGTGAGAAGTATGACCATCTGATGTCTTGCTACAGCTAGACCACTTATTATTATATCTAGAAGAAAGACTTGGATACTACAGCGCTCTTAAATGCGTGCAGTCGACGGGTTGAGTGAGGTTTCCGTGTGTTTGTCACCTGTAGTATGGGATCAAGGTGAGGAAAGGGGATGAGACTAGAGTCTCCTCACTTGGAGAAAAATAGCGGCCTCTTTATTGGGCACAGGGGGAGGGGATTAACCGCTATGAACTACAGAATAAAAGCACCCGAGGGTCTTCACTTCACACTCTACGCAAGGGATCGAAAAGTTTCGAGGCCGCGTACGTACGCTCCGTGGACGTTGCCTTATTACATGCTGAGCTGTGTGTCCGTTGGGTAAAAAATACTGCTGGCTGTATGGTCTCTTTGGGGAAGCGAGGTGGATTCTGCGAGAAGTGGGGTTTGGACGGTGACAGGAAGACGTGGCGACGAAGGTAATGGCAACAGGATGCACTGATGACGGCACTGGTATCAACGGCGGGAAAGAAGGGTGGTATCGCTCTCCTCGAACACTGACGGTGCGCGGATCCATACGGCGACTTTGTATGGTGCTCTCAAGGTGTGGCCCTTCAACCTTCATGCTCACAGTGTCTCCTACTCGGCTTGGCTTCTGGCGGACAGGAATGTTCATATATTTTGCTATTCCGGATGGGAATAGCACTCACCCACTCTCAAACACGGCGAGACCAGCACACATACTGCACCTTATTTGCCATAGCGCATCTGGCAATATCCAAACGAGCACGCGCGAGCACGTGCTGAATATATACCATACACAAATATACGTCTACGGTGAGTCAAGCTAAGTAAGATTTTCAACTATGGCTGTTTAAATTCAACCATATTTCCAAGCCAAATACATATCATCCTCGCTGCGGTAATTCACAGCCAAGATCCGTAAACGAATTCAACACCTTAAACCCCAAGGGCGCAATCGTCTCCAATAATTGCGTAGGCACCTATCCTCAACATTAGCACCCACTCTCACTTTACACACACCCTACAAAAACCGGACGGGGACGCAAACTTACCAAATCCAAATACGATGTCCAAGCCCTATGCGCCTTATTTTGTCTCACCCCCAACAACAGTAGCCCCTGTAACAACACCCCATCCTCCTCGCATCCAGCCCTCACAATCGGCGACAGCACACCCCCTGCCCTCCCTCCAACTAAGTGCGGATGCCACTGCGACAACAGCGTGCTCGACCGACACAGCACAATTGTCCCAACAAGCCGTCCATCCGCCCTGCTCTTCGCCCTGACCACTCCGCAAGCTTCCGCATCCGCTAGCGCAAGCGTATATAGCTTGTACTGCTCCCAGCTGCCATACGTTGAGATATGCGCCGCGACCTCATCGTCAAACGCGCCGAGGCCGTGGATTAGGTCAAAATCTACGTGCAAGCGCTGTACCGCCTTGACGACTTGCTCCGGCGGAGACCAGTGATGCAGGTCCTGAATGATGCAGCTCGCGAACTGGTGGGAGGAAACCATCGCCGCAGGCGGGAGAAGCGCACCTAGCCATCGCCGTAACCGGGGCACGGCGCCCTCGGTGCTCGGCACGCCGGGGTAGATGGCGGGGATGCGCGTGCCGATCTTGACACTTTGGATACCGGGGCGGGCAGTGAGGGATCGGAGTGCGCGTTGGTATAGAGAGTGCCCTATGGAGAGGTTGCGTTTGCTCGGGTCGACGAAGAGAGCGCCGACGTGTCCAATGGTGGCGGTGGCGTAGGTGGCGCAGAAGCCATAGAGAGCACCCGTGCTGGAGTTGCGGACGACGAAGTGCGCTTCTGCTATGGCGGGGTCGGAGAGGGTGAAGGATAGAGCTGTGGCGCCCCAGAGGGGTGATGGTGAGCCTGGAACCGAGGCTTTGGATACGGTCTGTATCAATGTGTTGAGAGAGTTCACATCTTTCTCGGAGTACGACTCCACCAGCCACGCTTGCCGGGATTTTTGGGCCTTTGCAACTTTCCGCAATGATCCGGGGAGACTGCCTTGCGGCCTCAGCTGTCCAAATAGGACTCGAACTAAGGCCGCCATGGCAGTTTCAGTGAAGTCATACGTGCAAATGTACGTCCCAATACTCTTATCTCGGGCGAAATCGTATGGGGAGGAGACCGATACAACGATGAGGGATTTCTTCTTCCCTGTCGGGGTTGGTAACGAGCACATCATTGAGACGTGCTTGGTAAAACCCGACTGATATAAGTTTCGAGTAGCATCCGCTGTTACTATAATAATCGATGATGCTCGCTCTATAAGATGTTCGTGTGTAGGCCTAACTCCGTTGGCGGTGTATGAGGTGTGGAGGAGCTTTCCACGGCGCTGGCGCGCCAGCTGCCTGCCAAACTCTCTGAAGACACCCTCGCCAGACATGATAGATCCGCGATCCATCCAGCGATCATGGTCGATGGCCGTAGCTTTGCCTTCGGAGAGGAATTTTGTGGCAGCAGATGCCGGTAAGGGCTTCAGAAGCGGGGTAAGGAGAAGGAGCTCGTCACTCTCTGACATCGTATGAGAAAGCGGCAGAAGTTGGTTATTGTCGCGCATGACCGTTATCGAGTTGTCATATGCCCTTGTTGACAGAGAAAGATGGGACTCGTGGAATTTAGAGAGGAGATTCAATCCCGGGGGGTTGAGGGCCTTTTCCCAGGATGTGCAGTTAGACTTTAGTTTCAAGACCCGGCGTAATGATGTTCGCACTCGGTCAACTGAGACCATTCCATTTTCGAGCCCAATTTTCAGTCCCGACAAAGCTTCTTTTTGGACGGAAAATGAGCGGCAGAGCAAGACAAGATCGCAACCAGCTTCTATCGCCATAACGCAGCCTCCTCGGAAGCCGATATCAACATTCAGGGCTTCCATTTCCAAGCATTCTGACACGACAACTCCGTTGAATCCTAAATCTCGCCGTAGTAGATCGTCTACAACTTCTTTCGAGAGACAGGCGTGCATGATATTCATGTCTTTATTATTGATCGCACAACCGCCGACCATGATTGCGTCGAGGCCTGCATTGATTGCGTTGCGGAATGGCACCAAAGCACCCAGGCTGAGTTGTTCCAAGGTTTCTGTAATAATTGGCATGTCCAACGTAGAACCGAGAAACGTGAGGTTTCCGTATGAAGGGAAATGCTTCCCGCAGGTCGTCAAACCCGCATCTTTGTATCCATTCATCGACGCGATACCAAACTGAGAAGCTTCATGGGGGTCATCACCTGCAGCTCTCACGCCAAGGGGCTGTATTTGAGCATTGTTTAAGACGTCTAGAACGGGGCCAAGGATCATGTTGACTCCCACTGACGACACTTCCAGGGCAGTGGCATTTGCTACCTCGTATGCCAAATCTGGTGATCCCGCAGCTGCGACACCCATGGCGCTCGGATACTGGCATATGTACTCCTCGTCGTACAAGCTATTTACACCTCCGTTTTCCTGGTCAAGGGCAATAATCAGCGGAACGGGGTGGCCGGCGTCTCGGGCAATTATCTGGAGCTCCTGGGCGAGTCTCGCCGTGTCCGCAGCAGCTAGGTGGTGTCAGAGGTATGACAATGGGGGAGAAAGCCAGGATTTGGAAGAAGCAGAGGCAGAACCTACATTTGAGATTCTTTGCTGTGAGGATGACGGATCCGAGGCCATAATCTGCGATGAGGGAACGGATCTGAGGCGTGACTTCCTCTCCTTCCCATCCCATCATGAACAGCTGGCCCATAGCCCTGTGGTCGTCAGTTCCACATCCAGGATGAATAGCACAAGCAGAACAACTCACCGGTCCATGTCGTCCCATATTGGGTCCAGATCATCCTGGAAAGCGGCCATAGTTACGTGGTATAAATTGATTGTCTACTCTGTATGTCGAAGTCAGGTGGGGGGTAGCTGTCGCCGCCAGCCATGAGAGGGCGCCGACGCTGGAACATAGGCTCGTGGGCCAAGAGTCGCACGTGATAAGTATTGAGAAGCTAAATGGTATAATAAATCATCGTGAGGCCGTAAATATAGGTATTATAGCGAATATATGGCAGTGCTTCTGAACCGATTGAGGCTCTAGATGGGGGGGGGGGGGGGGGGGTTGGAGGTACCCGATTTTGTTTGTTCCACACAGAGTCGGTGGTTCCGTGGTATCGTGACTTGTGGTTGACGAGTGGAGGAGAAGCGGAGGAGTGGAGGAGTGGAGCGGTCGGGGAAAGGATGTCGGCAAGGTGATAAGGAACAGGCCCTAACTGGGCACTGACTGGGGCCTTCTGGTGGCTTTGGTCACAGGGATATTAGTGGGTTATCACAGGGTACTCACAGGGGTCATTACGCTAATTGGAATACTAATTAGCTGCTAAATGAGGTACTAACTCAGTACTATTACACTGCTAATCCAGTGCCAATCAGTGACAATCCATCGCCAACCGAGTGCTAATATAACCTGGGGAAATGGAGAAACGGGATGCCACACGCCAAGTACGCCGCGAGTACTCGAGTACCAGAGTACCAAACATCCCCATACCACGACCGCTTCTCGGTATCCCCGCAGCGAGGGCCATGAGACCTTCATCAACAACAAATCCTCCACCGTATTGCTCCTTTAACCACTACAATTATATACGCTTCTCCTATACCACCGCGATCGCATGCTACAGCACCGAGCGATGGTGAGATGGCAGGCTACGATGGGTTGAGCATGTCGTCGCAGCCCCCGGTTGATGTCATGCGTCTTCCTCAGGGAGCTGGCGATCATTCCGAGGCGTATAGCCAGGCGTCTGACTTCTCTGGGGAAGCTATGTTGTACGTTGATGACCTCGGTCGAAGCATGCGGACTTACATTCGTTCCAGCAACGACCTGAATGTCGACTTGTCGTCCCTTCCCGTCTTCACGCCGAATAACAACTACGACTTTGCGCCCGGCTTCGAGGACTCGCTGGCATATAACAACGGTGGCTACTTCGACAACCTTCTCGACCCAGGAGCTGCTGTGCCCGAATTTTCACCCGCAAATCTCGACAACAAGCTGCTGGGCTTCGGTGCGCCTATACACAAGACCCAGGTTCTCGACAGCGGAGGACAAACATGGCCTCGCTTAGGTGCGGAACTGAATGGCATGTTCTCTATTGCAGAGGACGTGTTCGAAGGAGAGACGGGCGGGAGGCCACTGGAGCTGACATGCTACCGGCGGAATCTGTTCCAGATATCGGGAGCCATTATTCTATCCCGGACTACGGCGCAGGCACTCGTGGAGCAAGGAGGACAAGTGCCAATTCATGACCTTGTCGCGGTGCTATCCGCCACGGAGTCGATCGAGGGGAAACCAACAGAAATCATATCAGTGCCATGGAAGGCGGCGGCTGCGAATAGCTCCGCATCGGAGGATAAGGCTGGAGCAGCACCAGCGAACATCCCGATAGACTTGTCGTCAAATCAGGAAGCCGATCCCATATATGTCAACATCCCGATAGCATGGCGAAGACTGCAGTTCAAATACGCTACTGCAAACAATGGCCGACGAAAGGGCCTACAACAACATTACCAAATCCAGATCACATTAATGGCCAAGACCGAAGGTGACGGCCAGCTGATCAAGATCGCAGAGATCCAGTCCAATCCAATTGTTGTCAGAGGGCGGAGCCCTAAGAACTTTGACAGCAGCAAAGATGTGCCTCTCAGCGAGCGCAAACAGTCAGATCCAATGAACCGCATGAGAAGCGCGGGGAGTGTAGCGGCAGCTACTCCACAATGGATCGAGCCAGCATTATCCCAGGGGTCTAGCAAGTACTATTCACAGAAGTCGTATATTGTAAGCATGCCCCGCGCGCCATGTGCAACGGTCTGTCAATCAGGGGAATTGGCCAATCACCTGCTTATATGCTAACTGTAATATAGCAACCACCTTTGGAGCAGGTATCGTCATGGCCTCATATGTCTCCGACTCCGCCTTCCCCGGCTCCCCTCGAGCCTCGTGCGAAACGACTAGCGTCCGGATCCCCAGTTGCAACAAAACGTCGGCCACCCGTTCCGGCCGCGGACTGGCATCATACGGAGATTAAAGAGGAGTTCCGCGCCCCCCCTGTACCGAAAGCTCCTATAGGGCTGTCAGTATCAGATGATGATGTCCATACTGTGATTTCAGATACGTCGGCCTCTCCCCCGACAGATTCTATTCCAACAAGGCCGTTGGCTGCGAGCCCTCTCGAGAAGCTTGACCAGCTATACGAGTACTTTCCCCTCAGCCTGGATGATTGGATGCCACCTGTCGATGCTATCTATCGCCCGCATGTCGTCCACCACTTGAGAGCGCCGGAAGTGAAAGCTCAGGAGGTACGATCCAAACCGAAGCGGTACTTTTCCGCCATGAACGATTGAAAGTGCCCAAGGCTAGTATCCCGTTCAGGGGAGCTCTGCGCTTGCATCACAAAGTTGCATGGCTTGCACCAATGGGCTATATAATTGGTCTAGTTCCTAATTTCAGGGAGTAAGGGTGCTCCCATGGCTGCGGTAATATTCACCTTGCAACGACGCTACGTCGCAGGGGAAAGTCCCGGTGGCCCGGCTCTATCACACGTGGAGGGCGCGTTTAAACTATGCCAGGAAGGGATACGGAAGCAAGCACTGAGGGGAATGGCTGTGCACTATGCGAGCTGGTCTTTTACCATTTCTGTGTTGAGGCTCGATGATCGTCGGGATTGGATAAATACCCCACATATTGCTATATATGTTGTACTGTACACTGAATTCATATTATATATTTCAGAACACGGACACATGCCTATTATTGTATGCCTAGTTCTTTAATTCTTCTAACCTACGAAACAGAAAATATCTTCTTCTCTTTTTCGCTATGCTATGGTGGCAATCACGTTGGTGTTACATACTGTATGGGGCGGGGCGATGGGGTCTGGGCAACTTTGGGGGTGGTGTTGGTTGCATCTTGTCTCGGACCCCGCCAAAAACATTTCGGTGGTGTCGGTCTTGTACTGGGCAACGTTACATGGCCACCACTGGCCGTGGAGAACCACCCACCGTTACTCAACGTCATCAGGACATCTACCAACCATGATTATACATCGCAACCATCAAGTCACCCCTCAGTCTAACCATCCACTATCTGATACTTCAAAGGTATCGTGGCTAGGCCAGGTCCATTTCTTTATTTCATTGTTATTCACGATGTAGGTAATATACTTTCCATCGCTTCAATTACGACAGCGATAGGTCTGCCCTTTCATCTCATTTTCATCTTACCGCTGGGCCAATGCTCATTCCGTCCTCATTCATCATGCCCAGCTCGACTAATGCAAGGGCTCCTCGAGACATCATCACCAGGTTCACCAACTGCCGCCTCCTCCGCCACAACTCCCTCGTTCGCGCAGACCTCTGGGTCTCCTCGCTCACGGGGAAGATTCTTGATGGACAGGATGTCTTCTATACCGAGCAGCGCCTCCCTGATGTCGTCGTCGATCTGGGCAACCGCATTCTCTCTCCTGGAATGATTGACGTTCAATTAAATGGCGCGTTCGGGATCAACTTCTCGGACATTCCAGAGGAAGAAGGCAGCTTTCCCAAGAAGTTGAAGGAGGTAAATCGGCAATTGATAGCGACGGGCGTGACGAGCTACTTGCCAACAATGACAAGCCAGAAGAGCGAGGTCTATAAAAAGGTTTAAATAATTTACAGCTCCTATATACATGATACGGTACTGATAGGAGTAGTTATTACCCTACCTCGGTCCATCAGGCGCGGCGCGTGAGTCGACCGACGGCTCTGAGTCCCTAGGTGCTCACATCGAGGGCCCCTTCATCTCGCGCACCAAAAACGGCATCCACAACACCGAAGTCCTCATTTCCGCCCCAAATGGCTTCTCAGACCTCATTGCCTGCTACGGCAGCGACAATCTTAACAATGCCAAGATGCTTACTGCCGCCCCTGAAGAGGGCGTCCAGCAGGCCATCCCCGACATCGTCGCCCGCGGCATCGTCTACTCAATCGGCCACTCAGAAGCCACCTACGAGCAGGCCAGCGCCGCTGTCGCCGCAGGCGCAACTATGATCACCCACCTCTTCAACGCCATGCGTCCTCTCCACCACCGTGACCCAGGCATCTTCGGTGTCCTCGGTTGCACAGACGTGACCGCCCCGCGCACCACACCCCCATCCAGCCGCCCCACCAGCACCTCCTCTACCCCCAGCTCCAGCACTGACTTCCGTCCGTTCTTCGGGCTGATTGTCGACGGTTTACATTTGCACCCGACTACAGTCAAAATCGCATGGAGCGCCCACCCTGACGGCTGCATTCTCGTCACAGACGCTATGCACCTCGTCGGCCTCCCAGATGGGATGTACACCTGGGGCTCCTCGGGGCGCGAACTCATCGTCAAGACGGGCCCGCGCCTGACTCTCGAGGGCAGCGACAAACTCGCCGGCTCCGCGATCTCACTGGTGGAGTGCGTGAATAATTTTCTGGCGTGGACGGGGGCCAGTGTGCCGCTGGCGTTGAAGACGGTGACGGAGACGCCGGCGAGGATGTTGGGGATGGAGGGAGCTAAGGGGAGCTTGGTGGTTGGAGCGGACGCGGACTTGGTCGTTTTTAGTGAGGTGATTGGTGAGGGTGGTGTCCAGTTGGTGGTGGATGAGGTATGGAAGTTTGGGGAGAGGGCATGGACGGGGGAGGCGGATGGGAAGGTGATCGCTTGATGGGGTGGAATTACAGAATGCGTGGATATATGGCCTGGAGTTTCAAGGTTACGTAGATGAACTTGTTTTATTGTTCATAGCGTAGATTTGGCGCATCTATTTTTTTTGGATGGAATATTAAATTGCATTATAGCCATATAAAATATACAATTTATTTTTGACAATTGAATTTATAAAAATATTTATATATATCCAAAATCGTTCAAGCAGTCATACATAGATCTTGAAACAGCAATGCATCTAGTAAACTCATTAATTTAGAATCTCCAATAGTTTATGATTGTACAACTAGAGGTTCTGCAGCACTGCCAACAACTCTCGACCCGTGTGAGCGATGACAACATCCCGCACCCTCTCAAATAAACCATTACGCATCCTCAACACATGAAATAGGCCTGCTGGCCCAATGGCAAGGCGCTTGACTACGAATCAAGAGATTGCAGGTTCGATCCCTGCGTAGGTCACTAATTCATAATTTCTCCTCCTCACTGAGGAGCACCTCTTTTTGGCATTTTTTTTTTTTTTTTTTTTTGCTCACGCCCTCAACCCCGCCAAGCTTCACGAGAATATTTCGCGCCCCCCTACCATCGACGATCCACAATCGATCCACCGTTATCAGGGTGCGAAAGTTTTTTTTTGTGGGTTTTTCATTAATGAACACAGAGCAAGAGGGAGTTTTATTGTGGAATTGTCGTCGCTATGTTATAAATGATGGCCTCCTGGCCCAATGGCAAGGCGTTTGACTTCGATTTCCGCTTCGGCGTTATATGGTATCAAAAGATTGTCGGTTCGATCCCGGCGGGGGTCAAAGCATCATTAATTTTTTGTTTTGTTTTTAACATCGGGATGTTGTAAAGATGAACCTTTTAATGCTACTTGACAGGTTCACACAACATTACTAGTGATGTAGCCTTTATTTTTGCCCATTTGTTAATGGATGAGGTCCGGAAATACCGTAGGTTGAAGTTTGCTTCGACTGAGATCCCGGACAAAGCGACTTTAGTGAGAGAAACACAGAAACGACACGTAATCTCATAGGAATGGGCAGGACACGAAATGCAAGGCATACGACGACTATGTGCCTCGCTATTTTCTATAACTGAGAATATTTCTACTCCTGGAGTACAAGTTCGCAGTTTCCCATAGTTGGCGAGGCTAGGTGATATCGCCAAAGGAGAACGCGTAAGCCATGATACTTGTCCACCCATATATCCAGCCTGTCGGCCTAATCCATTTGTCAAGTCCATAGCTTCACTATCTCAACCAAGATGGCTGCTCCACCAAAACCTCCAAAGCCGCAGGTGCTTCGCACAGACGATGGCGTGGAACTGAGTTACTACACCGTCGGCTCTGGCCCTGGCGTTGTTATCATCCCTGGCGCCATGTCCTCCGCCCTTAACCAATATGAATTAGCATTATCCCTCTCCCCATCTTATACCGTCCATCTATTCTCTCGCCGCAGCCGTGGTCTCTCAGGACCATATCCCTCCTCCGTGACAGAAATCCATACTCTCCGACCTGCCGGACCCACCGACGACAACGTAGACCTCCCATACGACGCCCAATTCTGCCTTGACGTCCTCAAAACAGACCTCACTGATCTATTCGCCCTAATGCAGCACACACGCGCAACGTCCCTGTTCGGCATAAGCAGCGGCGCCCTCCTCGTCCTTGCCGCATGCATCCACCATCCGACTGACATCGCTAACCCCTTCATCGAAAAGGCAATCATATTCGACCCCCCCCTCATCCTATCTTCGCCTGTAGCCCCGCGAGACATCCTCCCCGACCTGCCCAGCATCCGCCGCTACGAGGCTGAGATTGCAGCTGGGAAGAAAACTTCCGCGCTCGTGACGGCGATGCGGATCGTGCAGCTTGGACCGGGGTGGCTGCATTTTTGTCCGGATCTTATCATCTGTTTCCTGACTGGACTGATCATGTCCGCCGAGGCAAGGGAGCAGGGCAGGCGGATGGAAGCGGGGGAGGATGATGAGGGAGCCGTGACGATGGAGATGCTGGCGCCGGTGTTGAGGTATGATTTTGCGCTTGTGCAGGCGATGGTGGGTGATTCGAGAATGTTTAATAGAGTGGCTGAGGGGAGGAGAGTTTTACTTGTTGGGGGCGGGGACAGTCCGGAGTATATGAGGTTTGCCATGGGTGGATTGGTTGATGCGGTGAGGCAAGGAGGGTTTGGAGCGGGGATGGAATGGAAGGAGATTGGAGGTGTGGGACATGAGTTGTTTGAGAATAAGAGGAGGAATGGGAGGGTTGAGTTGGGTGTTGAGGCCGTGAGGGAGTTTTTGGCAAGACCCTGATATGAGAGGATGAATCGGCAACCCGGGTTGTCTGGTTTAACTGCGGTCTGTTTGTAAGGTAGTGAGTAACCCTTAATGTACAACTAATATACACTACACTAAACTGTAATCTATTTGCTCATTTAGCCACGGATCCTCCAGCAGCTCCTAAGTTTTCGCCAATGTTGACGGGATAGCATCGCCCCGCCTTAAAATCTTCAAATTGTTCCTCTCGAGCACTTCCGATGCATTGATGGTTTTGAAGCCATTGTTTGGAAAGCGCCTTGGCGGAGATGGAGCCCTTTCCATAGTCCTTTTGGCCCATTTTAAAATGGGACGCCATGGCAAGGAGCACAATGGAGAAGAATATATATGGAAAAGGGTCAACTGTCCCGACATGTCAGGGCGACAATGCAGAATCGGCCACAGCGGAGCCGTGGCCTTGGCCTCTTTCAATCCGGCTACGGACACTCTACTACCAGGGGCTCGCCTTCCCGTCGCTTTTAGATCCTATCATACACACAGTAACCCTGTGTGTGGCTTGGATTATTGGAGATCAACGGCTCACTAGCTGAACTGGGCGGCTAGTCTGATGGCTGGTGGTCTTTGTTCGTGGGCTGAGACAGCCACGTTGTCAATATGAGATCTGTGTTATAGGTCTGACCTGGGCCTGATCTACGTTTGATCTAGAGTACCCGTGGGTCTGGTTCGGGTTCTTAGTCTAGAAATAGCAGGTTATAAGTAATTTAGGCTTTTTACTCTGTCTTTGCGAGATTATAATACTAAATAACCTTGTTAAAGGAGGCCAGCACGTGATCTGACCCCAATATTTACCACGTGTCGGGCGTCAAGTGTGGGGAAAGCTTCAGCTCCTTAGTCAGCCACAAGAGCTCCAATTTATTAGTCAGCATTTGATTGAGCTCCATTCGCTTACCAGCGCGTTGTCGACACATTGCATCACGACAGCATCAAGCCGCATCATCTCCAAGTCCACGCCTCCTCGCCCATCTCTCGCAACATCGCCGTCATGGTTTCCTATCGCTTTTCTGTCCTTGCCCTACTGGCTCTACGCACCATTGGTGCCGTAGCCGCCAAAGCCGTACGTAAATTCCACCTTCAATCCATCCACGTGCTCGGAGCCTCCATGGCTCTCTGTGATACTCGTTGAACTCTCTAACTCCTTCCAGTCCCCCGAGGATGCTGCCAAAGAGGGTATTACTCCCACCCCTGAGGATGCGCCGCCTTTCGACGTCTCCGTAACTGCGTCCTTTCCCAGCGCGGAGATCTTCGGCCCAAAAATCATCAACGGCCAAGGCACCCACGCCCTCCTCGACATCACCAACAATGAAGGTGCACCCATCACGCTCGTCATGGTTGGTGGCATGCTTTCGCGCCCTGAAACTGACCTCAAGCCTGGCGCACACGCCTCGTCTTTGATCGTGAGAAACCTGACGACAACGAAATACACGGTCGAGGTCCCAGCAGGCGCGAAGGAGAGCCTACCGTACACATTCACGACGGACATGCAGCCTGCGGACTTGCAGCTGTCTTTGATGGCCATCTTCACCGATAACAAGGGCAACCTTCGTCAAGTACCAGCGTTCCATGACACCGTCAGCGTTGTTGAGGCCCCGACTAGCTTCCTTGATCCCCAAATGTATGCCCCCATTTCTTGAAACTGGCCACGATTGAACCACTGCTAACTGACCCTCTAGTGTCTTCCTCTACCTTGTGCTTGCCGCCGCTACCGCCGGAACGCTCTACTTCGTCTACAAGACCTGGATCGAGACTCTCTTCCCCCAGACCAAGCGTGGAGGCAAGGGAGGTGAGCGTGCGCGTCGCTCGCTGGGTGGTGTCAAGAAGGCCGTGCCAACCGAAGAGCAGTTGAGTGTCATTGGTGCTGATGGACCAGCTGTCACCACCAAGGACCTGGCGCAGAAGGCGTACGATGAGAGCTGGATCCCAAACCACCACATTAACCGCCCATCGGCGAGAAAGGTCCAGAGCAGCTCGAAGAAGATTCCTACTAAGTAGGCGTTCAGGGTAATTGGGGGTAATTCGTTGTGTGGGGGTTTCGGAGCCGGAGCGGGGGTGGGGGTGGGGGATTGGATTAGATACCTGTAAAGTACTGCATAAAATAAACTAGTGGATGATGGTAATCGCTGGTTGGTATTATCATAGAAAGAATCAAAGGGCTCAATCCTCATCACACATATTCACGATCTGTACTGTGTTTCTCACATATATGCACATACTATATGCATAGAACTACGATGCTTCAGCCGAACCTTCTTCTTATTAACATGAACCTAGCAAGAACCTAGCAAGATCCCGCCGTACCCCGTACATTCAGTATTAAGGCACGGAATTATTTTTCGCCGTGCGTTCGTGCTCCGGAGGGGTAGCTTCCGATAGGAGGAACTTACTTCGTCCGATATTTCGGTCACGGAGCCTTTTACAGCCATAATACAGTGATTACACGGCGATTAACGGCAATATGTGCATAGAATTGTGCTGTAACGTGGTCATAGGTATATGCGGCAGAAGTCAAGAGGGGGACTACTTCGGCATGGCGGGGATGGCGGGGCCGGTGGGGAGTTGTGATAATGTTAGTGGATAACTTATAGTTCCGGCTGATCTGTTTGTTGGTGAGCTCGCGGATTGATATAAGAGCGTGTGTCCCGTAAGGGACATTTGCCATTGTTTAAGTCCGCAAGGTACTTTTAACAAATATAGCACGATGAAGTTCCGCGATGGTAAGAGCTCACTATTGAAAGCAGGACACGCGCTGATGCATGAGAACAGGCATGTGGCTTGTGGCCGAGGGGACGACGATTGAGTACGCCGAGCAAGTGTACTCCATCACCGAGCGCGAGGATAAGAAGGCACTTTCCCTCCTCTGCCCCACGAGGAGAATTTCCAACCGCGGCGATGTTTTGAACCGTAGCACCCTCACAATCGTAAGCCACACCCTGTGCGCCTAACCACACCCCCCCCCCCCCCTAACATGCCCAGGACATCGAGGCTGTTTCCGATGGCATCATCTCAGTCGAGTCCACTCACTGGGCCGGTGCCGTTCGCAAGGGCCCCAACTTTGAGCTCTTCCCGAACGGTGCCCCAGAGGTCGAAGCCACAATCACGACTGCCTCGGAACGCACTGTCCTCAGCGCAGGCGCTCTCACCGCGACCGTCGCCGGTGCCGCGCAGCCATTCCGCATCGACTTCAAGGGCGCCAATGGCCGCGTTCTCACCGATCTGCGCGAGCGCAGTGTCGGCCTCGCTTATAACCCGCCCATTAGCAATATGCTGCAGACAGGCGATATGCGCAACATCAAGCATCATGTGTTCACACAGACGACGCTGGGAGTCGGAGAATCTGTGCACGGGCTTGGCGAGCGCTTCGGGCCGTTTAACAAGGTCGGACAGGCGGTTTCTCTGTGGAATGCGGACGGTGGCACGTCAAGTGACCAGGCTTACAAGAATGTCAGCTTCTGGATGAGCTCGAGGGGGTACGGAGTCTTCATCGACACGCCGGAGCGCGTCGAGCTCGAGATCGGTAGCGAGCGCTGCTGCCGCCTGCAGACGAGTGTGGAGGGGCAGCGTCTAAAGTGGTTCATTATCGATGGGCCGACGCCGAAGGATGTGCTGAGGCGGTACGCAAAGTTGACGGGCCAGGCGAGCTCGGTGCCAGAGTGGAGTTACGGGTTATGGCTCAGCACGAGCTTTACAACAGATTACGATGAACAGACTGTTACGGCTTTCCTAGAGGGCATGAAGAAGGCGGCCATACCCGTCGACGTCTTCCACTTTGACTGCTTCTGGCTGAAGGCCTTCCAGTGGTGTGACTTTGCCTTCGACAAGGAGAAGTTCCCCGACCCAGCAGGCCAGATCAAGCGCATGAAGGAAAGCGGCCTGTGCAAGAAAGTTAGTGTCTGGACGAACCCATATCTCGGACAAGCCTCCCCCCTCTTTGCCGAGGCCGCTGCAAACGGCTACCTCCTCAAGCGCAAGAACGGCGATGTTTTCCAATGGGACCTCTGGCAAGCCGGCATGGCCATTGTCGACTTCACAAACCCTGCCGCGGCAACCTGGTTCCAGGGCCTTATCACCTCCCTTCTCGATCTTGGCATCGACTCTATCAAGACTGACTTCGGCGAGCGCATCCCCTCCACCGACGTCCAATGGCACGACGGCTCAGACCCAGGACGCATGCACAACTACTATGCCGTCCTCTACAACGAGGTCGTATACACCGCCATGAACGCCCGCTTCGGCCCGGGCGAGTCCGTTCTTTTTGCCCGCGCCGCTGCAGCCGGATCCCAGCGCTTCCCCCTCCAGTGGGGTGGCGACTGCGAGTCCACCCCCGAAGCCATGGCGGAGTCTCTCCGCGGTGGCCTCGGCTTTGGGCTGAGTGGTTTTGCCTTCTGGAGCGTCGACATTGGCGGCTTCGAGGGTAACCCCCCACCCTGGCTCTACAAGCGTTGGGTCGCCTTTGGACTGCTGTGCAGCCACAGCCGACTTCACGGCTCGGACTCCGTGCGCGTCCCGTGGGCGATTGACAACGATGACCAGAGCGACGAGGGTGCCACGGCTGTGCTGCGCACATTCGTGCAGCTCAAGGATAAGCTCGGTGTGTATATCCAGGCCGAGGCGGCAAAGAGTGTCCGCGACGGCTTGCCGCTCAGTCTGCGTGCTATGTGCATTGAGTTCCCCGAAGACCCGACGTCTTGGACCTTGGATAGGCAGTTCATGCTGGGTGAGTCTGTGCTGGTGGCGCCGGTGTTTGAAGAGGATGGGAGTGTGGAGTTCTATTTGCCCGAAGGGAGGTGGACGGCGTTTGTCAGTGGGGAGGTCAAGGAGGGACCCAGGTGGATCAAGGAGGTGCACCGCTTTGATTCGGTGCCGTTGTATGTTAGGGAGAGAACAGTGCTGCCTTTGAGGGCGGAAGGCGGGGAGGTGAGTCTTAAGGTGTATGGAATCAAGGCAGGAGAGGTGGCGAAGGTACAGGAAATTGTAGAGGGGGCCCTCAAGGAGAGGGAAGTCACTGTTGCCGAGGAGATGCTGGCTTAGTGGAATAAACTGCAAATAGAGGAATTATGATCATCTCTTTATATAATGACAAGCCGTATGTAAGCTGCAGCTCTTCGCCCCTGTCAGCCCAGGAGAAGTTAATAGACGAAGTGTGCAAACCTTCTGATGCCTTGGTGATGGATATAGATAGGTCCACACAACTTGCGATCTGAGCGAATATCTTAATTGTGCTCATAATCTACCCTTGGGACATAAATTTGCGCAAAAGCTGCACAGAGCCTGTAAGACTTTAAGTAGTGAGCTGTAGAATTAGAATCTGGAGCCTCTAGGTCTTTAAAGTAAGCCTAAAGTACTGGAAATAGGGGTTTGAAGAGTGCATCCCAAGAGATACAGCGGGCTTATAGGGGGCTTGTATCGCCCCTTTTTAAAGTCGCGGAAGCTGGCTTCCTTGTATGATAACTGCAAAATAATGCGTCACCAGCCACAAGTTTAAACTCTAGAACTCGCCAGCCTGTACGGAACATAAAAGATAATATTATCACGGAATTTAAACTAAAATTATCCTTAAATAGACGGAAACCACCCCCCCACTTCTAGTTCCAAATGTCCTGTACATAACCAATATCCATACATAACAAAAAAATACCCTCCCAACGCTGTCCAAAAACTCCAAACAATGTCCCTTCTCTACTGAATCCAACTCCCATTTAAAAAAAAAAAAAAAAAAAAAATCAAATCTCCGGGGCCGGTCTCCCCCAAGGATTTGGCCCCGTAGGCTCAGGAGGTACCACATTCTCCCTCCTAAGCACCCTCAAATGTTCCCTCACCTGCTCCTCCAGCCCCGCCAATAAACAATCCCTCGTCCAGCGCAACAGCTGCTCCTCACTATCTTTTTCCAATTTGCTCACCACCTTTGCTCTAATAGTATTCTCAAATGCGACTGGCCGCGCCAACCACGCCACCGACGAGTCATCCATGCGCGCCCATTTGTGGTTTAGGATGGCCGAGTACGCCTTGCTCCACAGCCAGATATTATCGGCGTTTCCGCGGCAGAGGGGGCGTGGACGGGGAAGCATCGCACCCTTCATCGTGCTGTCGAGTATCTCAGCATAAGCAGCGTTGTCTCCCCACACACCGATGCTAGTGAATCGATGACTGTAGATGGGGCTGGAGAGTAGTTAGCTTCATTTAGCTCGGCAGGTACGAGTGAACTGGGTGTTGGAAAGGGGTTTGGGTTTGGGTTGTTGGGGTTAGGAGGGACCTACAGAGCCAAGAAGTGCCTTGTGAACCGCGCGACGATGACAAACTTGCGATACTTGGTATGTACATATCCGCAATTATCGCCAGAGACTCGCACGTACCGCGTTTTGTATTCATCCTTTTGACCCTGTAGCGGAGTCCATGCCTCGTGGTAGCCGGTCGAGATGATATTGCCCACGACGATGTCACTCTCCTTCAGGAAATCTATAAGCCGTGTTAATTGCGAAGAAAGAGAGAAGAAGGGGATTGACAAACTATCTCTTCCCTCATTAACAAAGGTTTCCTCGATATTCGTTTCCTCGATGTTCGTTTCCTCGATATTCGATTCGGTATCCGACCCCTCGGTGCGTCCACGCTTTTTGGGTCTATTTTCTTTCTTACCCTCCTTCTTTGGGGATTTGGGTTTCTTCGGCGAAGTGGGTGTCTTCACCACACGACCGCCGAGGGGTGTTTTAGCTGCACGGGACGGCTGTATGCGTGTTGGATTCTCGGGTTTGAGAGCCATGGTCGGTTGGAGGGCAGCGGTTGTGAGCGTCGGGACGTCAGGAAAATAGTATTCACGGGCCAAATTGTATGCTCGATGCCAATTGTTTAAGAATGTTCTCGAGGGGGATTAATAGAGCGGGGAGGAGATATAGCGGGAGAACTCGAATGGTGGACAAAGAAACGCATATTGTCATGTCCTAGAACTAACGACGAACAGGTGGATCAAAGGAATCATCAATGAGATTGAGTCTCTGCCTCGTGATAGCCGCTTGCGGAGGCGGATCTGGACAAAGAACGGAGTAGGAGAAGAGGGAAGACGGTGGGAAGACGACACTGGAGGTGAGATGTGAGAAAATGAGATGCTGGGGTTATGTCTTCAAGGGAGTTATATGGAGGGCGATGGAGATATAACCACGCCGCCAAAACCCACGATGCTCACTCGCTAAAATGGGTTGTAAGAAAGAACCTCACTGGAACATAAACGTTTATGAAACGGTTAATGGAACATCTTCGCAAAGCCTGCGATATAAAAGAAGAAAGGCGCCAAAACAGAGGGCAACTGTCAAGTCACAACTGACTGACAGGAGTTTGCGCAAAATAGGAGTAGCTGATAGAAAAGTGAGCAAGCCAGTGACGACGTGGAGGAATCTATGAATTGCGCTGTGAACGAAGTGGGATGCCGAACTATCAGCTTGAGGGAAGAAAGGGACAATTGCCAGACTCTGTCCACAACTCGACATATTTGATCGGCGGAAACGAAAAACCACTGCCACCTCTGGGGTCTAACTGAAAATCTACAAGTTGAATGAAGTCAAGTTGTAAATAAGCGCAAAACCGGACCGTTTTGATGGGGAAGTGTGCAAATCTATCTTGACATCATTCAACTTGCTCCATTAAATCGAGGAGGAAGTGATAACAATACGTGAAAAAAAAAAAAACCAGCAAACGCGCCCAAAGCGACTTTATAGAAGCAGCAGCGTAGCTTACAGGGCTTTGCTCCAAATACACCTTCAACGGAAGCAGCTGCAGCGGCAGATTTGGGCACGAGTGCGGAATGTATTCAAAAAGGGGGTGAAGGGGAAAGTCGCAGGTAATCGCCATGGAGTGGCGGAGGCGAAGGATGTTTGAATATCTATAGAAGCGGTAGGCTCATAATACGCTTGTAGCCTTTAGGCACCTAGCAAATAAGGATTCTCCTAAGAGCTCTCTTATCTCGATCACTTTGCTCCTTTGCTCATGAGGGAGAAAATTGGTTGATAAGAAGCGAAAGACCGCACCGCCAGCGCTTAACCGTGGAAATGTGCAAGTGCCGGTGCGCGACGCTTGCGCGACAACTATGGCGCGACCGTTAATTGAGATATTTGACGTTATAAGGGAGGTAGCGTTTAGCCTTTGTAATTAATATAGAGAGAGTCTTCTGCGTAATTACTAGAAACCTGACCGACTTCCTAGTGCCCTGTTTAGCTAAGGATGCGAATGTGCGCAAAATCAGCACCGGAATCCATCGTTGCGCACATTCGTAGGAGTGACCCGCAATTATAGTACAAAATCACTCGATTGACTGACGCCCGTGCCACAAAGGACGAGAGATGCCTCTTAATTTCAAGTGAGAAAACGAGAGGTAATGTCCAACTCACTGTCCAACCTTTGTATTATCTTCACTCTCGTCCCAAACACTAAGATATGCACAGAACAAACAAGGAGCTATGTTTTCAAGTTTAAATGAGTATGTGGTATTCAAATCTAATTAACTAAGTCTCCCCCTCATTAATCCCTTTATCTCTCCCAATTATCAGACTCTGTTCCGAGCCATCCATCATCGATCGATAAAAAAAATTGATATATATGCGCTCCTCTTCGCTGCTCAACCGCAAGTCTTAAATATGCAAATCAAATAAAAAAAGCCGCCAGAAATGCTCCGCGGTGTATTGTGTCGTGGTGATCGTGTGATGTTTTTGTGCTCAAAGGAAAAAACGCCGTTATAATGCAATTCTCATCTCATCCCCTCGAGTCTCTTAGACGCGCGCAGCGACAGGCGGAGCCACATATCCAAACTTGGCATTCTGAACAGTTCCTGCCCAGTACTCCTCGGTGCCCTTGTTCAGGACGTTCTTGACCCTGGCCTTCAAGCTCTTCTTCTCTCCCGCCGGCTTGGACGCCTTAACACTTGGGGCGCGCGATGCCGCAGGCGTGGCGGCTGCGGACTGGAAGCCGAAGTTGGCGCTTGGGGAGGTCCAGTAGTCCTCAGCAGTGCTGCGGCGAGGAGACTTTGGGGCGAGCGAGGCGGCGCGGGAGGTGGCGCGGGATGGGGCGCAGGAGGAGGGTGCGGAGTTGGGGTTGGAGAAGGTGAGGCTTGGGAGGTAGACGCCAGACATTATTGCGGTTGTTGTTGGTGTGTTTGGTGGGGTAGGTGGGGTGGTGATTGTTGTGGTTGTGAGGTGAGAAAGTTGAGAGTTTGATGGTTGTGATGGTTTGATAGATTGGTTGTGTTGTAGTGTGAAGCTCGAGTGTGAATGAAGCTGATGCTGATGCTGATGATGGAACAAAAAAAGAGACTCACCATCGAGCTTACCTCTCCTTATATACTTTTTCAGATCCCCATCCACTCTCTGCCATCTTCTTGCCTATGACTGTCCCGTCGATATCCACGCCTTGCAATACATGGGTCTTGGGACTCCATCTGGATCACAAATCGAGCATTAGTAAGACCGCTCTGACTAAACACCCCACCACCACCCACCACAAGCAGCCTTATGACACCCCCCCTGTCCAGAGCTTTTGCAGAGTATGCGGTACGTCAATGGATCCCTGTATTCATGCCGTATTGGCATCGGTATCCGTGTCCCATATGCTAAATTTGTGTCTCAACCGTCCTGTATGTGGCGGCTGGATAGGCGCTGAGCAGAGTACGCGCGTGGTGAGGCTTCTCAGCTATTCATTCAGAGTCCGATGTCGCTGACCGTGCTGAGCGCGCTGTCCCCCAGGCCCGAATAGCAGTGTCAAAGGCCGGAACTGGCACTTCCCCCAGGCCGGAACTCCCCCATCACCACCCGCCAAAAGGCCGGAATAGCTGCACGTATCCGCCCAGAATAGCTACACGTTGCCAGCCATCGCACCTCATCTCACGACATCCTCCACATCGCGCGGACGTCCAGGCCGGAATGGCCTCGTCCAGGCCACACTTCTGACCACAAAACTGGACCCGCCGACGGTATCCGCGAGGCGATGGGGTAACAACTCCCTCCTCGCCGCCGAGCTTGATCCATCGTGGGACCCATGGCTGCAAATTCTGACAGTTGGCGTGACGGCGGCGGCTAGAGTGGAGGGGCGGTGGAGTTGGGGGGTGGGTTGGTGTGTGTGGTTGTGTGGTGCAGGAGTGGTCGGCGTGGTGGTGTTGGTGGTGTTGGTGGTGTTTAGTGGAAGGCAATGCCCTGTGGACACGCTGTGGTGGTGGGCAGGCACAGGGGACAGGGACAGAGTCTTTCGGTGGGATGGGGCTGTCAAAGGTACTTGTGTTTGTGTGTGGATTGTGTGTGATTGTGTGCGAGATTGGAAGGAAGTTGCTTGGCTGTTTGTGTAGATGGTACTTGGTGTCCCACAGTGTCCCACACCCAACGTCGTATCCAGGCACAGAGTCTTCGCTCGTAGTGTACGTACAGCACCATGTACAGCCACTGTTGCGAAGATTTCTGTGCGGGTGTCCAATCCCATTATGTACCAGGCACTGCTACAAGCAACCTAGTTTGTATGTATGACACATGTACCATCTACTCTACTACCACCCAATCCACTCTTCTGCCCACTCCTCCTCAGCCTCGCCAGGTTGCAGACGTGTGGCGGATGCCTCGGTCCGCGCATCTAATTGGCCCGGCTATCATCGCTGGGCAAAATCTTCATCTTCGTATGCTGCACCGGGTAAGATTATTGACTGTACTGTATTGACATTGACTGTATTGACTCCTGACTCCATATGAGAATTTTACTACCGAGTATGAGAATTTTTCTGTATGAGAATTTCTCACGAGATCCGGTTCTTAGCTGCCACTTTTTTATAGGTACTTTGCTTTCCCCGTATAGCATCTATATTCTCTCGTCTCTACTGTATACTGTATACGATATGATATGATGTCAACGTACTGTACAAAACCACATCTCCGTACTCGTATGTGCATACGTACGTCCGTCCCAGAAATTCACAGTATCAACCAAATAACCAGGTTACAAACCCACATCTATGACTGCAACGCCGCTGCCGTCGGCCAGGAGTCATAGCAACCCCATCCATCCCCCACTGAGACTGACCGATCCCGGCGAGCGGTGCTTCAAAGGGCGTGCTCCCCTCCCGCTTTGGAGTCAGGTATGATTACAAAGCACAGTCGCATGCAATTGGGCGTGCTTCGTGGCTGCCATTGCGACGCTGCTTATCAAATCGCTCTTACCAACTCTTCCTGACAAATCAGGCTTCATTATCCCTCCGTCTTACAGCAATTTTGACAGGTCACGTGCAAACAACACTACACTGGGTAGGTCACGTGCATTTATATCCCATTGACTCCGTGAGATGACAGTGACAGACGCGCTATAGTTTGTTTATTCTATTATTATTCTCTCTAGATATCAAATATAGAGGGTATATATATGCTGTGATGTACAACCGCCGCAAACGCCTAACCTCGCCACGACCCTGAAAACTCTAAGCCCATTGTTGGTACAGGTAATACTCCCCATCTCATCGTCTCTTGTCAGTCATCCCCTTGACTGTGCTAGCGGGCCCAGCCTTGGGCCACTCTTTGTTCTCTGGAGCAGCGATGGCACCACTGGGGTTGGCGGCTGCGCGGTTTGTGCCGGGGCGCTCATCGCTTCCTCCAACTCCTCTTTCAACCCCCTTATGGTCGCTTCCGCTGTCCCCTCCGAGACGTCGCTTGATGCCTGGGACGGTAGTGCCGTCCTTGCGGCCGGCGATCGCGGGCCCAGCGCCGGAGCGTACATCCCCACATCCGGCATCTTTGTGCTCTTTTGCAGCCTCGCCGCTTCGCGCGCTGCGTTCGATCGCTTGGCCAGCTCCAGCTCTACTTTAATCTTGTCCATATCGCCTCGCATCCCCTCAACCTCGTCTCGCACCCCTCCCATCTCGCCCTTCACGACGCCCATCTCTATCCGCACCAGCTCCAGCTCTACTCGCATTGTCTCTACCTTCCGTGTCAAATCATCACTCCACTCTGGCACGTCGTTCGCCGCCTGCCAGATCGCCAGCTGAGAAGATGTCGCGTACTCTAGCTGTGGGATGGGCGGCCTCGCGCTCTTTGCTACCTTCAGCTCCACGACCGCCTTCTCCGCTCTGTTTACCATCTGCAAACCCTCTCTCACATCCTCAACCTCTGGTAGCATAGCTGTCATCAGCTCCGATCTTGTCTCTGCCCTAACCTTGTCTAGCTCTGCTCTCATCTTATCCCTAGCATCCTCAAACTCGGCTCTTATCTCTGCCCTCACCTTCTCCATTCTGAGTACCAACTCATCACCCCTTTCCGACACCTCGTTCGATATCTTCCCTGCCACCACGGACCCGAGCTCATTGTCTTCCTCCCGACGCGGCTCAATGTACCTCTGTCTAAACACCTCCCGTATCAGCTGCGTTGGCACCCACTCATCTTCCCACTTCACAAGTCACTGGTCTGTATTATAATGGTCCTCCCACCACGTCCGCGCCGCCCGCAGCTGCGCCATCGACTTCTCGCTCAGTCGCGCCGGAGTTTTATAAACATGCCGCTTCCCGGTGTGGCACTGGAGGTCCTCCCAACGCGCCGTATAAATGGACTGTATATCGACGTACTGCACCCTGCTTATTGTCTTAGCCGGGTATAACTCGCGGAACAGCGGAGCGTCCTTCCAGCTCCCTTGTGTCTCGAGTTCGTCTTTCCAGCTCTCGCGCCGGAAATGCGAGATCGGCAAGTACCTCATCCAGAAGCTAGGCGTCGATGTCTTTGCCCTGAGCGACTTGAATGACCGGATTATCATATAAGTGACAATTGCATCCTCCGGCCCTGACACGTCGACGCTGAGAACCACGATAGGATGATTTAGTACCCTAGGGTGTGGATGCAGTAGTCTCGTGTCCTCAGAGTATTTGTAGTTGGGGGGGAGCCAGAGGAGGCACCCTCGGCTGATATCCCACAGCGCTGGGCGCTTTTCCCAGCCTTCGGTTGGTTTTAAGAGCTTCGTGGTGTAGGGCGCAAAGGCAGGGCCGTAAACCAAGTCGTCTTGTGAGAGCAGTTTTCCATTGATTTCATTCACCACTGAAGTTGCTTTGGCGGGTCCTAAATACGAGCGTAACCCGCGGGCCCTCCTCGTGTGACGCACCGAAGGCATGGGGCTTTCTGGTACCGCTGACGCGGCTGCTGCTGTGGCGGCAGCAGGTTGCCTAGGTGTAGGCTGCGACGTGCCACCGATGGTGGGATGTTCATCGGACTTTTGGTAATCGCAATGAGGGACGTCATGGCCGAACTCAAGTTCGTCCTCTGTAGTGACAATGCCAGCTAACATTTCACTCCGCTCGTTCATAAGAGTTTCAAATTGCTCAATACCAAGGGCTTGTGGTGAATCATCCTCATGCAGCGACGGCGGTGCGTTGATTAGGGTAGCTAGTCCCGGCCTTTCTGGCGCAGCTTGTGCCGCTTTAGAGGCAGATTGTGATGGTACGGACGTAGAATTTCCACCTAATGGCTCAGCACCCTCTGCCACTGCACTGCTCCTTAATTCAAGCCCTTCCTGTGTATTATACTTAGGCAACAATTCTTCTAGTCTGATGTCCGCATTTATTTTCTTGAATCTACGCCCTCGTAGATCTTGTGGCAGCTTTTTCAATGGAGTGGTTCGGCGTGCTACTTGGTATGTGAAGGTTGGCGCCTCTGCTAGGTTGACCTGGGCGGACAGCTTGGTGCTGTGGGAAGCTCGAGTGGAGCGGTGGGAGGCGGATTTCTCTCTTTCCACCCGTGTGTTGACGAGGACAGACGAGCCCTCCCCAGCCATCTGATGGGTCGGGTCCAGCTGGTCGGGGTTATGCTCTTTTGGCTGGTCCTCTGCAGACACTGGCGTTGTTCGGTTTGAGTCTCGCCAGGGCGGCTTCACATTTTTTTGGACCTGGGCAGACGACTCGGTGCTAGGGGATGTCGGGTCGAAATTGTTCGGGCCATGACTGCCATTCCTTGGGGGCTGCCGCGGAAGCGACCCATAGTAGGCGCGTCCTATACCAGCCGGGACATACTGGTATCCCCGGCACCTAAAAGATTGCATTGCACATTTTTAGTTTGGTGGTTGTGATGAGAGAGGAGAGTGAGATGGACAAGAGGAGGACGTTCGGTGCTTTCTGCGAGGCTGAAGACGTGGCGAGGCTGAAATGTGTTTGTTGTTGGGCGTGCGCTACTTTGTCGATCTGGGGTCCTAAGCTACTTTGTATTCTCTTAAGTTGATGTCCATTTCGACCCAACTAGACATACTGCTTACTTGGCTGTTACTGTTAAGATGTCGAATAATAGGGGGTTATCTGCTGAGTGTGTCTCATCATATAAATGTATGAATTTGGACATTCATGTCAAGTAGTAAACTCCTCTCATGCGAGTATACAATGTCCGCCCACGTCAATGGACTTCCTTCTGGGACCGACCCGTACTACAACGTGCTGGAAGTTCTTGGCTGGAGCATCAGCGCTAAAATCTCACATTTCACAACCGCCCGGGTTACAAATAGTAGTCATCTTTCCAAGTGCATCGAGTGGCACGCAGGGGTCTATCGAGGCACATGTATGACGATAAAGCGGGGGTTGGCGGCTCTGTAGGGGCACGGAATCCAGACAAGATGAGCTACATCGCCAAAAAAAAGGGGGGGGGGGCTTTGGCACGATTTCATAGGATCCAAGATGGTAAACTTGTGCTTATCGCTGTGTTCTTGTGTTCTTGTAAGTAGCTCTGATTATAGCTTTGTTTATGATACTGCAGCACCCCCCTGTACAGTCAGACTGGAGCAACACATATAGTCGAGCATCTTCCCCCCTCCTTCCCCTCTCCTCCTCCAATTCTCACAACCGAGCTTAAGTCCCCTCTACAACACTCCTTGAACCCAAAAGTCAGCATGGCGCCAAAAACTCCGTTCGAGCACTTTGAGGAAATAGCACAGCGCTATGAAACGACCATGGGTGGTCTCAGCCGGGACCTGTCGCAACACATCATCCGGGGCCCAGCAGCCTCTATCAGCACCGATTCAGTCGTACTAGACAATGCTTGCGGACCTGCTATTGTAACAGAGGAGATCCTCTTTGCCTTGCCCGCCTCCGACACCCCTCCAACCATCCATGCCGTCGACATCAGTCCCGCCATGATCGGCGCCGCGCGTTCCAAATCTGCCCTCTCTGCTCATGCAGACCGCATCCACCTTGCCGTCATGCCAGCTGAAAAACTCACCTTCCCAGACGCAACTTTCTCCCACTCTATCACCAACTTAGGTATCTTCTTCTTCGCCGACGCCGCGCAGGGCGCGCGTGAAATCTTCCGCACCCTCCAACCCGGCGGCATTGCCTTCCTGACTATCTTCGCGGCCTTTCCACATCTGGAACTCGTGCGGCGCGCGCAGGCTGTAGTAAGACCCGAAGAACCGCCTTTCTCAATCCCCGTCGACCCGGCGTGGTTTGAGACGGCGCATATTGAGAGCGTGCTGCACGGAGCGGGGTTTGAGAATGTTGTGGTCGGGGAGACAGTGGCGCATTATGGTGCGCCGACTGCAGCTGGGGTTGCAGATAGGCTGCTGTCGCTTTTCGGCGCAGTGTTTGAGACGTGGAGTGCTGAGGAGAAGGAGGCCTTTGAGGTGGAGTTGAGGAGGATAGTCCCCGGGGCACTGGAGACTTTTCAGAGGGGCGTGGGGGTTGCGGGTGAAGTTGAAGAGGTGGGAATACCTATGAGGACCTATGTCGTTACTGCGAGGAAGTAGAGGCGAATGCGTTGGCAAGGGATTGCCGTCTATTCGGCCATGGTTATAATCCGCCTCTAATGCGAGGGTCAATGCTACCCGTAGTTCCATGCTGATGATAACTCACTCTTTTCACATTTCATATTAGAACTTCTGATGCAAATGAAGCATAGTTGCGATAACCTTCCTATAAGATCCCAAAATTATATGGTAGGTGCGACAAGCCCGTCATGGGATCGATCTATGGAGGGTACATTATAATGTAGTGCTGATACCTTGTTTGTATCATCTATGCGGCAAATTGTTTGAAATTCCCCCAAAAAGTGTGCTTGAATATTTGGTTTGTCCTCTTTTAATTGCCTATTCTGTCTATATATATATGATAATGGGTCTGAGGCTACCTCTGGCGTTTTACCCGCCGCCACCCCCTCCCCCAGCCCACCCCCCACGGTGTCATAAAGCGCCGAGAGGCGGCAAATTAGTATTCTTGCTGGAGACAGCCAGTGGGATATTTGGAGACATCAAGTGGGATATTTGCGGACATATCCCGAATAAGCAAGGAGCAATTACTGCCCGTCCGAATGACTCACATCTTGTCGAACACAATGGTTCTGGCAGCACTGTTTAATGATGGATCCATTATTGACAGCAGCATTCGAGTTAAATCCCATTATTCTTCACTTCTATCTCGATTTGTTGAAATCAAATCACCCAGACCTTATTCACTATGATAGAACGGTTCATTCCCGTAATCGCTACCACCCCGCCAGGGACCCTCCTGCTCTCCCAAAGTGCGCTCTTCATAACCTTCTGGCTAACTCTCCGGCGCTACATCTCCCTCTACGGCCCCATTCCAGGTGCTCGTACCCTCATTACTATCAACAGCTGGTTCTACGCTCTCGTATCCCTGGGTCTGCTACTAATCATCATATGCCCCTCCCACGACCTCCTTGCCCGGCGTCTCTACCACGCCTCCAAGTTCTACGAGTATGTCGACATCCTCAACGTCCTTGCGTCCGGCGGAGAAATTGACCTCCACTTCGGCGTTCACCATTTGACAACTATGTACCTGACGTACGCCCGAGTGCTTCACCACAGCGAAGGCTGGCGCATCTTCGCGGCGCTGAACACAGCGCATCATGTGCTCATGTACTCGTTCTTTGGCGGGGCGACATGGGTTCGGCCTGCGTTACCGTGGACGGGTGCAGTGCAGCTGTCGGTGGGGATTGCAACGGATGTCTGGGTTGCGAGGGGGAAGTTGGCGAGTGGCGAGGAGGTGTGGCCGAACTTTTTTGGGGGTGGAATATTGGCGACTTATTTTGTGCTCTTCTTGAGGGATTTGGAACTTACAAGGAGGGAAAGGAGGGAAAGGAGGGAAAGGAGGGAGAAGCGGAAAGAGGACTGAGTGGTGGAGGAGGGTGGAGGAGGGTTGTTTCTCGTAAAAAGGTCGTGGTGAATGATGATGTTTGTTGTTGTATGGAAAAGCCATTTTAAGGAGGTTATAAAGCAAATATTCTATACTATGTAAATAGTATATTGGCTAGTTACTCTGCAGTTCATTCATAAAATCTCAGCTACCTCAAAAATGAAATAAATATGTCCCAGACTCCATAAAACTGTATTGGCGCTTCGGCGCTGCAACCCCTCCCCAAACGTTCTTTAAACCGAAGATGTCGCATATATCGAATATTGAGCGTTCATGCTGACCAATGTGCCTTAACATGCGTCCCAATAGAGTTTGATATTATTGTCCGCGTCATTCATTGGAGTCCGCGTTGGCACCGCATGGTAATCGACGCCATTTGCCGCATAGGCGAAATGTGACCCATCTTGCGAGATCCAGGAATATTTATCGTCTTCGCAGTTAAGCCAGTAGGGGTTTCTTTTGCCCCTAATGAAGTCGTTAAGGTGGCAGACGGGATGCCAGCCCGTCGAAACTTTCGCCGTCATGTGCCCATTCCCAGGTGTGTAGATTCCCTCAAATGTAACAATGCAAGCTTGGGTACATTGGAAGATGGCGAAAAGAGTGAAAACAAGTAGCTTCATACTGGCGAATGGTGGGATAGACTGCATGGAGGCAAAGAATGTGGATTTTATGCGAATTAGCTGGGGATGGAGGTTGACTGCTTGTAATGTTAGGTAGGTATAAAATGACGACTCAAAAACTGAGGGGAGAGTCTGCTTAAATAGAAGACCAAAGGGGATACCGACTTGATAATAATCCAACCGATCGTGATCAAATCCCGAGGTCTGTTTTGGGCTGCGTTATGAGATGGAAAGTGATAAAAACACAAAAATCCTCGACTGGGGGTGTTGGGTCGGAATAAAAAGTGAGGCTTGTCATATCTTGGTAGTTGGACAATGTCCTGTCTAACCAGCAAACGGGCATCATTGGCTGCTACAATGTAGAGTGCCTCGAGCTCACCTGTAAGAGCTGTCACATATCGACTAAGCCGCATAGGGAACGACGCAAAGGGGTGCCACAACTGTGCATTCCCCTGGATCGGGCCTCGTACCGTTAAAGCTCGGAAGCAAGGGGTAAGTAAGGGTGTAACACCTGTTTTTTATTTATGAGAGGCGCTTTTACAGCACAGCCAACTAACTTTGTCAACGCCCTGGTATATTAATCCAAATCTGTACAACCACAGAATCCAAAAACTCCACCATCATCATTTATCAGCCTTAGTCGGCGGCTTCCACGATCCTGAGCCGCCCATCCGCTTCTCCCACCCCCCCATCCCCATCCTAGCCCCATAACTCTTCCTCCCTGGCTGCGCCCTCGCTCGATCCTCAGTCGTAGTATGTAGACTAGCCGTACGGGCTGCCGTTTTAATCACAGGATTAAACGGCACAGCCAACCGGGGCACCTCAGATTCCTTACGTCCTGGTTCGGGCTTCGGCGGCGAGCTGGATAAAAATATATAGTTGTTATCACTAGGCCCAGGTGGGGTAGCGGCACGAATGTTCCGTCGATTGGCGGTGGTGGAGTTTGTGCCACCAATACGGTGTCCTGATAGGGTCGGACAGATTGTAGGAGGCACATACGGTGCAGCTTGAGCGGGTATAGCGGCTCGAGGGTTGCCACGTTGAGTTGGCACCGCCCGGTGCTGCATACGAGGAAGGGACACAGATGGCTGGGTTGTGTGGGTTTGTCGAGTAGGATTAATAAGTGATCTAGGCTCATAGGCCAACTTATTGTCAGGCTTGCCAAAGTATGTCGCTAGGCTAAGTTGCCCCTCGGGCCGTTTGGTGGATCGTTTAGTACTCTTTTTATCCTTGGCTTGTTCATCATCAAAGATATACGGTCGTTTGGAACTTCCAGCGCCGCTCAGGTTCACAGGCTGTTCCCGAAGTACCGCTGCAGCCGTGGAGAAAGCAGGAGTGGTAGCCATTGTGGTGGTATAGCTCGGCTTCCACGGTTCCATATTTTTCTTGTCCATCAATGGTCTCTCATGTGCAAGGGACTTCCTTGCTTCGCCATACTGTGCCGTGCCATCCCATTGATCCCAGGTCTTTGGGAGCCGTGTCTTTGCCGTCCCATCCTCTGGCCACAAATCATCCTCTTGGCTTGGGAGTGGTAGCTCGTCTGGCGAAAAGGTAATTTTTGGTACCTCAAGCCTAAGAATTGCGGCGATATCCGAAATTACGCTCTGTTTGCCGAATGAAGGCCCTTTCTGGCCAAAGTGCAGCAGTAGTGAAGTTGGCGTGAGGAAATTCGACGGTCTGGTCGACTCCCTTCTTGAATCAACGAGCGGGTAGGTCACATACAGCAATGCTTTAGCTCGCGTCATTCCAACATAAAGAAGCCTCCGCTCTTCATCTGTATCATCGGCTCTACCATTGGGGATGCTGCCATCATAGGCTCCTGGGATAAAAACGACCGGCCACTCTAAGCCCTTTGCGGCATGGATGGTAGATATTGTGACCCGTGGTTTGTCTTCGCCTTCAGCATCTTTGGCTCGTTTGTCCGTAGCTAGTGATATTTTCGTTAGAAAGTTCGACAGAGGCGTCGAAAGCTCGTTTTGCTCCAAACCTTCTACTTCTGGTAGAGGCTCATCGTTATAGTCCGGCGACTCAGAATCATCCGCTTCTTCCGCCAGTGCCAATATTTCCTTAACGTTCTCTAAACGCGATTGATAGTCCTCCTCATCTGGATATGTTTTTTTTAGGTAATCTTCGAGCTCTACGGCCTCTATGACATGCTTCATCAAGGATGCAATTGTATGCCCTTCTTCGTCGCTAAGCATTTTCCGTGCATCCTTAATGATTTTCATAAATCGAAATATACCATTTCGAGCTTTAGCCGAGAACCCGGTTGCGAGTGGTCCTTTTTCCATCAATTCCCATATAGATACCCGCTTGTGATCAGCTTCGTCGATGAGAGATTTAACGGTTACGTCGCCAACGCCACGCTTTGGAAGATTGACCACTTCAGCAAAAGCATTGTTGTCTGCAGGGTTACTGATCACCCTCAGATAGTACAAAATAAGTTTGACCTCAACTCGCTCGTAAAATGCCTTGCCACCTGTGATTATCAGCAAATGTATAGTATGTCTTGATGACGAGGGTTTATGACAAGGACATCGTCGACATCAACTTACCAACCATTCGATACGGAACTCCCGCTTTGCCAAGGTATGTTTCGATATGCCGCGACAAATATGCCGATCTCAGTAAAATAGCCACATCGCCGTACGTTATCAAGCCACCCGTAAGTGTTACACATCGCCTAATTTCGTGCATAATCCAGTCCCCTTCAACCTCCGCAGACTCAAGAGTTCTCAAAACAGGCCTCGTCCCCACCATATGTGTCGCCAACAGACTCTTGTTGATTCTGCTTGTATCTTGCTGAATGATCTTCAAAGAAGCGGCCAGAATGGCGCCCGAGGAGCGATAGTTCTCCTCAAGCGAAATAGTGATGGTATCGGGATATTGTCTTAATAGACTCAGGTAGTTCTTGACTTCTGCGGACCGGAAACCGTAGATACTCTGATCGGGATCTCCTACAATAGTGACTTTTTTTCGTGACGCAGCCATGAGGCGCATTAGATCAAATTGGACTAGGTTCGTGTCCTGGAACTCATCTATTAATACTGCCTCGACATTGGAGACACACTGTGGGTGGTCTCGAAGTAAGTCCACGCAGCGGAGAAGGAGATCGTCGAAATCGAGCAGATTTGCTCTCTTCATGGTTTCTTCGTACTCTGTGTATATTGCATCAATTTGCTGCACTTCTTTGTTGTTACTTTTCAACGCCCTTTCCATTTTCTCACCCCAGCCGCCCTTCGCTTTTCGGCCGCTGATCTTATTTTTCGTCGACTTCGGATCAGCCATGAAGTTATTTCTCTTGATAATCCGTTTGATGATGGTCTCCGAATCATGCTGGTCCGCTACACCAAACCCCTTCTTGATGCCGATGAGATACCCGTAGCTCCGTAGATATCTCACAGAAATGCTGTGGAAGGTCCCCAGTATTAATTTCTGCTCTCTATCATCTCCAAGCAGCTTCCCAATCCGCTCTTGCATCTCCTTGGCGGCTTTCTTGGTGAACGTCGCAACAATGATATTTTGTGCTTGTAATCCAGACGCGAGAAGCCATGCGACGCGCGAAGTGAGCGTGTGCGTTTTACCACTGCCAGGCCCAGCCAAAATGGCGAGCTGCTGGGCAGGCGAAGAAACTGCATCACGCTGAGATTCATTGAGATTCGATAGAAGAGTAGCAGACATGGCGAGGTCAGGCGATTCGACAGGAACGACACGATCGTGGGCACGGCTCGGGTTGAATGCCGCGGAATCCTCTGATACAGACAAGAGAAATGGCGCAAAACCTGGGCAGGATATGATTAATCGTGCTCAAGCCGGTCGGTTTGTGAAATAGGAACACAAGCCAACCGTCGATTCCGCCACCTTACTACCCTCTTGAGCCGTTTCCAACTCTTGACCGGTAAACAGTCGCGTCCCAAGTCGAGTCCGGTACCTAGCAATGTAGGGGCTGATAAAGCCCAGAATGATTAATGCTTCAAAACAAGATCATTATAATTAACCTGAACACCCGTATGGCTGCTGACGGGCAAGTTGTGAGGCGTCACCGTAGTCCTCAGTATCGTCGTCGCGTTATATTATTTATATTATCGCAGCAATGGCTTCAACGCGACATCGCGCGCATTCACGTGACTTACATCTAATCTTATCTCCCATTATCACCACGGCTTATCACCACGGATCCATCATCTCCATACTAAACACAAGATTTCAGTACTTGGGCGTTTAGCAAAACTAGGGGGCTTTGAGTGTGTGCGTACAGGAATCAAACCCGGTTGATATGCCAGTAGGGTATACAACTATTATCCTGTCGGTTGTTGGTATCGAGAGGTAAATTTAACTGACCCCAGTACCTAGATTAATTAGCCAACCGAGCAATGGCATAACTCTTGCTAATCTCTGCAGCAGCCCGGATAGTCATCCATACTCTTCTCCAAAGCTCGCCAGCCCCGGTGCTTGAGGGAGACAAAGAGGAATACTGATCAGCTAATCATTAGGCTGGAGAAGTGTAGTGGACTCGCCGATCCAAATCAGCCTGGTGATCCGAAGCAAGCTTCATGGTCTTCATGAGCTGAGGCTAGACACTTCCCAAGGCACAAAAGACTGGCAAATGCACCTCCAAGACTAGCGTTGGGCGATCTGCACCATAAACACCCGTCGGAGGGCCCTAATACGTTGATATGCCGAGACCAGGATGCTCAAAGGCGGCAGCAGCCGTCGTTCCGGTGCAGGGATGAGCCCGTGAAGGACATGAAATGAGGGTCCCTTGCAACTTCCAAGTTTTGGCCACAACAGCGGCCTCCGCAACCCCACGTCGAAGTAAGTTCAGGCCCAGGAAATTCTGTGCCACGCTCGACTTGGGCTCTGTCGCTTGGCACCATAATAGCAAAGCGTTCTGTGATTCGCGAGGATGGCGGGATCCGCGGCAGCATCCACAGTTCCCCGCCAAACTAACTCGAAGCCTTGCGGCCGCGGTTTCCGGGCTCCTCCTCCTCGGGCCGTTGCAGGTGCTGAGGAACGCTAATAGTTGTTTTGGCTCGTGTTTGCCGAGTTGTATGTGTACAACGTGCCACCGCAAGTTTCAACTCGACGGACAGAGAAGGGCGTTCCGGTGTGAGACACGCGTTTCTCCCCTCCCGCCTTGCAGTGGAAACAACACTGACTGCGCGTGCTCTTTGGTTGTTGGGAGGGGTCCTCCCTGAGGCTTTGCGCTTTCTCATCGCCTCGATTTCTCATTTGGGAGATTGATAATGACCTGTTGAATTGGAGTGGATTAGTTCAGGAAAAGGAACTAGTGGCAACACTTGGAAGGTGGGGGTTCGGGGCAATCTCGCCACCCATGTCGATGGGCCTATAATGTCATACATATAGTGTCCACTTTCACCACAGAAACCTGAAAAAAGGAGCGTCTCGCCAAAAAACGACAAGGTTTGTTCATGAAAGGTCACTAGGGATTGAACAAAGTGTGTTCCGGCAACTCTGCAAACCGCCGTCTATCCCTGTCCATTTCTAATTAGCTACAAACATTATGGGAAGTACCTTGAAGAGCTTGGAAAGCTCGGGAATGTATAGGGGCTCAACATTTAGTACCCGAAGATCTCAATGACAATGGGGGTTATATTCCCTGGCACAGCACCTCATATCCTTGAGCTTGTTTCGCCGGATCTTGATATCCCAACACGGTCTTAACTGGGATGTTAGCATCGCGCTGGTAGCGTGGCTTCAAGAGGTCGCGTGGAGAAACAATGAGCTGCATCGCTGCTCCCTTTCAGCTGCATATGACCACATTCATGGAGCTCACGTTGCTGCGAAGCTACTCTAGGCCAATGATGATCCCCTAGCCTGGGACATCGTGGTCAAGAGAGAAGTACTCGGGTACATGCAAGGCTCCGTACGGCATTACACTATATAAGTACATGGCTGTATGCCTAGTGCACCTACATGATCGGCGAGGTTTTGGGAGTAGCGATAGATAAAAAATATATATATATCGAGGCCGTCGAAAACGTTTTGCGTCGCATTACATGTGGTGAGCAACAAGGAGAGCCCGTAAAGTAGCATCAGCTATGGTGCAAGCGTTCCCTGGCATGCAGTACGACGATCATGGTATCGGCTCCGGATTGCTGGAATATGAAAAACTGGTCTGGCGGGGTTGTGCTGACGGCTCGTTTTCGTACAGTACCGTCGTTGCATCCATTGGGACAACAACCCTGTATGAAATTGTCGGCTGGCCCGTCAATTGGGGCAAGGCTCTCTGATTTGACATGGAATGAGCCTTGCCATATATGTAACTCCGCAACCACGACGACCTACCCCAGTATCCAGTATTCGAGGCTGTGGAGGACGATGCCCAGCTGGGATTGCATGGGAGAGACGAAGCGGGCCAATACAGCAAATCAAGCATGGCGGCGGGGGTGGGAAATCAGCTAAGAATTATTGGATCTGTCTCGGGCAGATTGACTGAATGGCGCAGTACAAGGCGTGTTCACGGCAGAGTCGTGGAGTACTGATCATGGCCGGCCATAGTGATCAAGGTCATAACGATCATGGTCAGAACGCGTGTGATTCAGTTCTTGAGCCCAATGAGGTGGATGTATTGCTCTACCCATCTCCAGTATCTCCAGTAGCGGTACCTACATTCTGGAGATCCTCACGTCCTCGCGTCCTCGCATCCTCGAGCCCACACGTACGTACATACCAATGCACCATTGGTATGGGATTGGTCTTGCATGTCCTTGTATGACCTCCCATGTACAAGGGGATACGCCACATGCAAGCCGCCCTGGAGGGTGCGTCCCTAAAGAGAGGAAGGAGTTGATATTGATGCATGGTTATAGTTACACGGCGACGCATTTGGCACTGCATTTGCCACCAACACAGGCCGACGCACCATCACCACCGGAAGACCCGTAGGAATGCTAAGAGGCGTTTGATGCCTGGCGGCACAGGATAGCAGACCTGAACATCCCCGGAGGTCCCTACATATCACCTACCTCGCAGGGGAAAATCAAACCCTCCCCCCGCATACTGTACATACATCATCTCCGGACTTTTTGGTGGCAGAGGAGGAGCCAACATGAGTTAACTGGAGACTTTCCCGGTCCCGATATTCGCTCTGAGACCACGCGCGCTTCCCCTCTCCAATAACTTCCGGCCTTGGTATATAAGTATAAGTATCCCTACACACCTGACCTCCCGTCAATAAACTATGTCTATTCTACCAAGTGGTTGCAGAAAGGGTATTTTAGTACCAAGGAGGCATAGCCGTTCGCATTTGGATCCGCTCCCCTCACAACGCTGTCTTGGTTAAATCGGCTGATGGTATAAAGTGAGTCGTACAATCTCAACATTCCATATTATTGCGCACTGGTTTATATAGACTTTCTGCAGGTTGCCCATCACATTCCTATGGCGTTCAGCAACCACGACAATCCGCCGTCCGCACCACTTCGACGGCCCTCCCAGGGGCCTCCCACTGAGCAAGGACAAGACCACATTATGACGCAGACCGAGTCATCTTTCGACCCGCGTGAATGGCATCGTCACTTCCAGAATTGTCGTCGATTTTTCCTTGACCATTCCCAGCATAGCCCGAGCCTCCAGGCTGTGGCTGCGTACGTGAATATCCTCCTACCATATCAACGACACTCGAACCCGATATCAGCATACTCTCCACCCCGACCAACAACGATACATTCTGGGAACTCAACACCCTCTACGCTCTCACCCAAATTTGACGATCGCCCCGGCGAATCAGTTTCGCTGGTACCCTACATCCGCCGGCTCGTAGTGACCGGGTTCGACACACAGGCAATGCTCCAGACTTTCTTTGGTGATGACTGGGCCAAAGGAATAGGGCAGCTACACGAATCTGAGAGACGCAATTATCTCTTCGCTGCGAAGAGTGGGAGCTGGCTCGAAGTTAAGGCCAGCTATGAGCCGTCGCCCGACGAAACTATACCTTACATGATGCCGATACGGAATCCTATGGAGAATGAGATCTGCGCCGCGGAGGAAAAATGGAGCGAATGGCTTGCGATGCAGGATTGGATGGTGGGCCCGAGGGCACCTCCTTCTGAGGCGATGAGAGCGCACCTTGAGATGGACTCTATGGAGTGAGAAGGCTCATATATACATTTTGTTTTGGATATAATGACTCAAATGGCGCGCGGATTGCAGTTGATGGGCAGTTCAATTACCCTCCAGATACCCCACGCCATATACCCTATACCTACCCTCATACTACTTGTACTTAGAAAAAGTGTTTGCGATGAGATTTGGGGTGATACCGTTTGGGTTGCAAGAGGTTGTTGCCACCACTTGAACGAAGGAGAAGGTTGGTGAATGGAGTGGAAGTGGGAGCGCAGATCCTTTTCTGCGTCGGTATTTGCGGGCTCCTGGGGGCTCCTGCGGGCTACCGCGGATGGGGTCAATAATACTCGAGGATCTTGTCACATTTCGGATTGTATAAGATCAGCTTTTGACGCGGTTGGACTCGTACAGACTGTTAAATTGGTTACTTCGTGTCTTGGTTCTTAAACGCCTCGGTCTAAGTTTCTACGGTCCCCGGAAGCCCCGACCTTTAACGGGGACCTCTAGCGCGAGGCTGAGGCGGAATGAATTCAGGACCTGGCGGCCTTGCCATGTTGACGTCCGAAGATGTGTAGAATACCACTATCCCTACTAAAGTTCATCCATTACCACAATTGACCCTATACTACTATATCATTATTTAATGACACTTTGCTATGCTTGAATTGCAAACAGTCCGATAGCTATGGACGAATGGGCGACCTTCTTCGCCCACGCACTCGATCGGCGTCTCCCCACCGACAAGTTAGAGCAATTCGCGAAGGTCCTCAGCACCAAGTCACCTCTCGCCACTTTTCTCATCGCCGAGCTACTACTCTGCCCCAGTGAATCCAGACACTACGATTTGGACCCGCAGGTCTCTCTTTACGCTCAATCTCTTCTCCGAGCCGACATCCTCGATGTTCCTTCGGTCTTGCGCGCACTGCTCAGACACTCTACCTCTCGCCCCGTCGAGGCCACAAAGGACGAGCAAGAGGGCGCCAGCGGCGGCTCCCAAACAAGATGGACAAAGAGTTATGGTCACGAAGAGAGGCTAGTCTATGGTCTCTCAAAGATTGTGGCAGCCGGGGACCGGCCAAAGTCCGCCCAGGAAGCGCTGGGGACGGTGAACGCGCTCACAGAGTGGATGCGCCTGTTAGTCATGGCGAACGCGGCAGATGATATGATGCGGGAGATTGGGGCAGGGAATGATACTCATAATCAGGAGACTATGGCTGTGAGGGTCGCGGTTGGCGCGCTGTTGGTTGCTCTGGCCGAGAACGCGGTAGTGAATGAGGCGCTGAGAAACCGCTGTCCCAAGGGTACGTATCTGAAAGGTCTCGATGTCATCGCGGCCTTATAACTGCGATCTGGGCGATGCTAACAAAACATACAGATACTCTCAAAGGGTTCTCGCAGTCGCTAGCGAATTTTACGCCGCTTCTTATCAATGGATCTTCCATGTTTGCTGACCGGCTCGAATTATATACAAAGACACTCATGTCACTAGAACCCGTCGATAAAAAGGCCCAGAAAGCCGGCGCTGAAATAGACCAGATCATAGATTCCGCTATGGCCCTTGGAATGGACAATATACCAGTGGTTGAAATACCTACTATGAACTCGAGAGCTGGCCTCTATGTGTACCTAAACTCTTTGGTGGGAGCGCCCCGATTATATTTATGTTTCTCTGCTAACGCAGATGCAGCTGACTGGAAGACCCATGGTTGATGACAACCTACTTTTAAATTTCCTCCATAACCGATACCAGGTGCGTATATTTTCCATTGTTTAAATACCCAATAAGCTTACGTCTGGCAGGGCGATATCCAAACCACATGTATTGACCTCATCGTGTCGTCTTTTGACATTCTTGCCAACGCGATTTTCCGGTCTGAAAATCCTCAGACAACATTCCTCCTGCGCTCATTTCTAATCAACAAAGTACCATTACTGATATCCATGATATCGGCTCCGATGTTCCCGCCTCTAAGCCCGGAGTTGTGCATCACCGAAGCCCTCAGCCATGTAGACACTAACGCCTTTCCGACCTTCTCCTCTATGTTTGACGACACCAGTGCAGGTGATATGTTCTCGGACTCCGTGAGGCAGGATTTCTGCTTCTCATGTTGTCTGCATGGCCTGATCCCAGAAGAGAGCATAGAGCGACTTCTGGGTGAGATACCAATGCAGACCTTACCAGCAGGCGGTCGTTACACCAAGGATGAGGTCCTGGAGCAGTGTCTCTCCGACTCTGAGAAGATTGAGGCTTTCACCGACGAGCTTGAACACATGGACGGCAACGTGGGTGCGGTTAGTCAAGCCATAACTGAGCTACTGCGTCGCCTCTGCGAGAGCAAGGACACCATGGCTTTGAAGTCCCTCTGTGTCCACCTCGCACGTAAGCCGTCATCGCTTGACGTACTTTTAATCTTCGACAAGCCTCTCACAATCCTGCCACCTATCTGCCAGCTTCTCGACGCCTGGCGATATGATGATGATCAGGGCGAGTACCAGCCTGTCTATGAAGAGTTCGGCTCCATTCTCCTGCTTGTTCTGGCGTTCGTGTACCGCTACGATCTCAGCGCCACCGAGCTTGGCGTTCAAACACCGGATTCTTTCATCGCAAAGTTGCTCGTCCGCGGGTCCACGGCACGGCTTCTGGACGATTTGTCCACTTTGGAATCATCACAACTGGATGGATGGATCAAGGGCCTCTTTAATGCAGAAGGTGGCGGGTTAGGTGATGAGCCCATGGCGCTCTGTCCCCCGCAGGACTTTTACCTGCTCGTCCCCACTCTCTTTAGCCAGATTGTGCTGGCATCCCAACATGGCCACTTGACTGACGACGTTCTCCGTGGCGGCCTTGAATGTAAGAATCTCTCATCTTCCCTTCGAACTGGACAATACTAACCCTATTGTAAGACCTCCTCGACCCCTCACTTCTTCCTTCACTAATCCCTGCCATGCTATCACTGGCATCCAACATTCTTACTACCCCACCTCCGTCATCTCTCTTACACGCTCTCATTCTACCCCAATCAATCTCAGCAGAAGCCTCACTCCTCCACAACGCCATTCTCCCCATCCCCGCCCCCCATCTCTCACGCTCCCTGCGCGCACTCCAACGCTCAACACCGACCCGCACCGACCTTGACCCTCTCATTGCTGCCCTCCGTCCACACCTACACTTCTCCCGCACCGCCATCGATCTCACTACCGACTTCCCCGTGCCGCCTAACCTCCCCACCGCCGTCCGAAATGCCGCTCGGGCTCTTATTAACTGGAACCCACCAGCAGCACCGCCAAATTACTCTCCCCGCCTCCCAATTCTTGCGGTACGCATGCTTGGCGCGCGGAGAGTCCTACTTTCTCTGCTGGAGGAGCTAGGCCATCAATGCGCTCTGGGGAATTCGGGGACTGCGTATGATTTGGTCGCTTCCTTGGTGTGTACGCCACCCAAAGCAGCAGCTGGGGTACAGGGACGTATGACTCTGCGAGAGGCCTTGGGAACAGAGGCGGCGAAAGTTGGAAAGGAAGTTGGAAAGGAAGGCCCAGACGCAGAGAGTGCAGAAGTTGTCGTTAAGTTGTATCGGAGAGTCGAGGCATTGACAGCAGGAAGCGGGATTGATGAGCAGGCCGGGTTGATGAGCGCAGATTTGGGGATTGGAGGAGTTGGCGGGGAAGGGTTAGTAGGTGAGGATATGATGGGTGTGCTTTCTGGAGACGGCATGATGGGGTTGGAAGGAGGCATGTTGGATGATATGAAGCTTGACTTTTAAGGTGGTCGCAGCTTCTCGCAAAGCCCACCTACTCTACAGATACGAAAAGTGGAAGAAATCTGCATAGTTGCATCATTATATGCATATGTATGTCATAAATCGCCGCATTCTTTGTTCAATTGCATCTCAAGTTATGAGGCTATGGCTTAATAAATAAAAGAGCTTCCAGATGCTGACTCTGCGCCCGGTTTGCTGCGTGGAAATGAGATGGTGGTCCTCGAATTAGCTTCCTCTCGGATGTCAAATAGTCCGCACCATGCGTTTCCCGAGAACCAACTCTGCAATGATTCCCCAATATAGTCACAACTATGGTTCGTTGCGGATTTGGCAAGGCGATGGACCCTGCGTGTGTTGAATAAGGTGGAAAGAAACCAGGGGCAAACCAGGAACACTACGGTTATACCGGTCGATGTTGTTTGAGACGATCAAAGTTGGCATGTTTAATAAATAGTTGGCAGAGCTGTAGATATTTCGCCGTTCGTCATCCACAACAGTCTGACCCCTGTACTGTTAAAGCTTATGTCAATACTTCACGCCTCATTTTACCCAGCAATCGGCACCTCTTGCGGCGACACATTTCAGCCAAACCTCATAGAAGCCAGCATCTGCAGATCTGAAAAGGTACACGGGGGATCGACTGCCCCGCGAAATAGTCCGAAATTTAGGGATAAACAGCAGTGATATTGACGCAACAAGCCTGATCGCTCGACAGAGGGCTAGAATTGGATACGATGGCAGAGGCATCAATAATTTCATTTTCAGCTTCACCTTCTTAGAAGAGCAACTTACAGCGTTGCCTGCATAAGCTGCGTATTTAAGTTGCAGTTCTTAGCGCTTAGTTTCTTCGCTGGACCTATGTGGCTCACCATCGCCAACACGTGCTTCGAACCCACGTGCCCATCTATGCCCCACGTGCATTATCATAATGCTCTCCAAGGTCAAGTAAACCTCAGTGTTCAACTCAAAAACGTTCCTTTTGCTGGACATAATCTGGAGTTCGAAGCTGAGAGATCATTTCCTCGTTCGTTATGGCACGTTTGAGAAGTCTCAACCTGAAAGAACACTATATATAGTGCACTGATTCCCATTAAGATGGTCTCACGCGATATCCTCCAATCCTACGTGCTCTCCCAAAAAAATATAATTAAGAGACTATGGCATACATTATGAACTTCTCTTCGCGTGGTCTTCTCGCCGCTGCTGCCGTGTCCCTGGCGGCGGCGTCGGTGGCGTCTGCTGCGGGCAACATGGTACCAAACTACGAGGTCAAGCTGCTGATGGACCCGACTGTGGTGCTTGGTTCAGACTTCAAGCTCAAATCAGAGGTGCTATCTGCCTTTGCGATGCCAACGACCGTGACCAAGATGAACGTACAGTTCCTTGACGATGACGCCCAGACGATCTACAATGCTGGGTGGAGCCCGCGTATCCGCAACAAAGAAGGCGAGTCTGACTACGAATTGACCTACAAGAAAAGATACGCAGTTTCCGGTGACGACATTGACGGCGCACTCACCCTGGCCAACTCTGAGGGGTTTGATGCAGACACCTCCAAGTACGAGGCTCAAATCGAGTGGGGCTATCAGAAGAAGACTCTGTCTCTCAGCAACGACAAGACCGCACCAGGTGCCAGTGGAACGGACCTCCCTAATGTGGGAGACTCCCAGGACATGCTCATTGATAATGCGCCAGACAAGTTCATCGGCTGGACCTCTGACAACTGGGGCACAACGGAGCTGAAGACATCTCGCATCTACGGCCCTGTGTTAGCCAAGCGCTCTACGGGCACCTGGAGCGGCGTTAAGCTGTACGTCGAAGTGTGGCCAATCAAGGCCGCATCAGGATCAGGAATCGACTACATTGTCGAGGCATCGTTTAAGACCGATACCAGTAGTGATGCATCAACAAAGCAAGGCCAACTCATGGACTTGCTTCAGGATAAAGGGTGGTTCCTCGCCCAGGACTCCTTGAAGACACAGCTTATCATGGAACGGTACTAAACCCATATCGAGCCTTGGAATAGAATAAAATCTATATTAAAATGGGTAGAACAATCTTGTTTGCATCCCAGTTCTTTATCTCATATTCTCACCGCACTGCCGTGATGTTCTACGCTTAGACCCGGGGGGGGGGGGGGGGGGGGGGGTCCTGCCATAAACAATGGTAGGTAAAATTTGGTGGCGAAGATTGGTAGAATATAATAATCCAGCCTATGGCTGTTCCTATCGAAATCAGCTACTGAATTTAACGGTAGGCGCTTCATGCAAGCGCATGATATGTACCAGCGCGTGACATATGGTTGGCATCGACTGACTTGGACTTTGTCAAGTGCCCATCCGCCTCATGTACGGCCCCCTCTCCCCCCACCCCCAACCCCCAAATTGAAGAGTCGTCGTAGACCGGGTATCATCCATTGTAGATCCAATATTATTACACGTGCTCACATTACGTCCTGCTATACCCACTTCCCTTGTGATCGTTCGACATCCGGGACGATGCCCGATCGTCGTTCTCGCTGTCAAACTGCACGCGCACGTCTGTAGACTTTACAATGCCATGGTACGTCATGATTTCCTCCTCACTGTCATTAGGGCTCACGCTGCGGCACTCAGTATGCTTGGCCTGCGAACCATCGCGCATGCTCTTCATCGCTATGCTAACGCTGGTACCGTGGCGGTTGTATACGGCTGGGTTGTCGCTACGCAAGTTGCCGCCACTTCTCGACGTGTTGTAGTTGACGCTTGAGCCAGCAAAGAGGCCTGGCATCAAGAGGCGACCGAGAGGTCTCAGGGCGGGAATAGTGGCGGATATGATGGCGACATTAGCCTCCACGGTGGAAAGCGTGATTCCAATGGAATGGAAGGGATCTCCGTTCGGATTGGGAACGTAGAACAACCTGTACAATTCGACAAATCGAACGATGGCGACTACAGTAACACTGCAAAGCATAATAGTTAGCATTGAATCGCTTTGGGTTGTGGCACTGTGCGTCTGACACGATATTTACTTACGAGGTTCCAAGCAAAAATGCGCCAATTACTGTCATCTTTTGCGCAGTGGGCATGTTAAGTCCCAAGAAAATCCAGAAGGGCAGTGCTAGCACTAGAACGTCCGTGAATATAGTTAACGCCGAGATTGCTACGTGAAACGACACGTCGACACAGGTTGCAGTGGCCGCTACAGCAGGGTCCCAGTTCGCAGCAATTGGTAGACATTGTAGTGTGGCCACTAAGAATATGGCGATGGCTTGCAAGGCGTTGAAAGTAAACAGTGCATATATGGCGTAGCGAGTGCCTACTTTTTGGCCACCTAGGCGTAGCAAGAATAATAGGACTGATGCTTTGACGAATGCGAGGATGGGATTATAAAATATTTGTGCCACGTAGAACCACCACAGCCCAGGGGCAGAATCGAAATCTTCGGGCACATCGACCGCATACCATCCAAAGTAGTTCAGCTTTATGTCTGCAAAGTCGATGATGTTAGTTCTCGTTCTTCTTTTTCGTGACTCTGTACATACACATATAAAACGGCCCGCACATTAGAAGTGAAAATATCTGTCCAAAAGCATTAGGTATTTTGACTCTGCTTAAAGGAGCACCGGACGGCCGTCGACAATTGTCTTTGGACAGCGCAGCTTACCAGTGCAATAATGATGAAGTAGTCATCTGGCAGGCTTGTTAGAAAGTATTCCATGGGTGGTTTTCGTGGCTGACAAGGTCGGAGCACTCACCAGCACCCCATTGTTTGATTTTGATTCTGCAGAAGGCTCTGAGACAGACAAAAATCAGTGCAAGGGCCGGAAAGACGAAGTTGATGAACAGTCCCGCAGCTTGCAGCGGCGGCGTCGGGATTTTTGTGACATCCCCGTGCGGAGGGCGTCTCGGGAGGATTGTATGCATTGTATCGACCATCAAGAATTGGCGAATGGGTGGTGGTTAATCCTAGATGTGATGTTGGAACTCAACGACTAGCCATCACTTTTTGGCTGACCGACGGGAGAATTGAGGATAAAGATGAGCAAGGCCTCGATGACAGTGGGGATTACAGATAAATAAGGTGTTAGTGTCGGTGCAGAGTCGATCTCTCGTGGGAAGAGAGTATGGAAATGATTGCCACTGTAAAGGTCCGTACCCCTTCCTTTGGCTGCAAATCTCAGTTGCTTATTATGTGAGGGAGTGAGGACTGGACTCTAATTCCGCCCTCCGGAGCCCCAGCCCACCTGGCGATCATTTCTCTGTAAGATAGCCAAGGAGACACCGCGTGAAACAACCACCATGGAATTGGTTAGGGCGGGGGGTGCTGAAAGATTCTCCCGGGGGTGAGCAAAGATAGTGGATGCATAATCTATAGCCATCGCCACAGATGGCACTTTGCGTAATGCTGCTTTAACGGAACCTAGACTTGGTGGTTGGTGACAGCTAAATTGCCCCGGGAATAAACTACCTGGGAAAGCGGCAGTATTATTTGGGTCTTTTCTCATCCCGTCTTCTTACGGAGTACAACACCGATCTCCTGGATCCCTAAGCAGAGAGGCTCGAGCACTCGAAAAGCTGGTCATGGTAATTGAACTATTGCGGGGTAGCCCAATCAAAATGGACTACTATATGCAAGACATGGCCAACTTCAGACCTCATTACTCCATCAAACTCGTTAGACCACGTTAGACCCTCGTTAGGGCTCCTTCGGACTCCTTTGACCACGGTGGACACAACTAGCACACAGATAGCACATAAATAGCACGACTTGTCATATGAGCGAAGTGGAGAGGGAATTGTCTGTTTATACCCCAAGCGGTTTGGCTCTAGGCCTGGAGTCGAGGGTTTGGTTGAGCCCTAGCGCGAGTCTGACGGCTGAGCGGCCGAGCGGCACACTGCTGCCAACTTTCCAAAAGGATCGGCACTTGCGCGCCCCAAGCCACACTTCGGCGACTGACCGAGCTGAACAAACGAACCATTCCGCGCCTACATGGGCGCTATCTTTTAGCAATGCCTGTATCGTCGTATTGTCAGAATACTATATGCACAGCATGCATTTACAGGGATGCGCACCTTAATATACAAGGGCCAAAAGCGCCAACGAAACAGTAGCACAGCAGAGACTTCACTGCCGACACAGGTTCGCCTTACCCTGTCGTCGATAGTGACCAAACCCTATCCCGGTGCCGGTCCCGGAGAGAGATGAAGCATAATGCGCCAAAGTTAAATGTTGTGTGTATGAGGGCGAAGCACATTGGTTCAGGTTGGCAGGGGTCACGACCCAGCAGCTGCGACCCAAAACGCCCAACCCGGGAGTTGCGATCAGCGAGTTGCAAAACCCTGTAGACCCGCCACATCTTTCAGGGGAAAACAGCCCCTCCCCTTGTCCCCTAAATTTGGAGATTCTTACCGTTCTTGGAATTATTCGCAAATTTCGGTATAATTCACACCGCGCTATGCCCAGTGGTACGAAGTAGACGCTATTAGGCGATATTAGACGACACTAGATGGCGCTGAGCATCTTGTCGGCACGCTCGAGCACAGTGGTAAGCATGGCATAAGCAGATGCGTTGGGAAACTAGATCACTTGGCATATTTCGGAGATTGCTGGTCTTTTGATAGACATCTTTCGCACAGATCTACACAGCCACGTGTGTATCGCGAGTTGACTAGGATCTACTAGGTCGCCCGCGGATTGCCCGTAGATATCCCGAGAGTATATATTACTGCGAGATGCCTCAAGATAGCAACAATCTTTCATTCCTGTGAGAGCTTCATCGGTATCATGGCTTTCTCACTTCTTGCTCGAGCGCTGCTTGTGGCGAGTGTTCTTCCCCACGCAAGTCTAGTCGGCGCTCAGACAGTCACCCAGAATGGCGAATTGATCCGTATGCGGTCCTCGCTCTCATCTTTGTTTCCTCGTGATGCTAATGCAATTGAATAGCTGCCGATGAGACAACCGTGGCCCCGGCTGCCCAGGTTCTTGCAGACCCTTCGTCTGTTTTGTCTGACGCTGAAAAGTACCAACTTACGGATGCTGTCCTGGCGAACTTGACGGAGTTAGAGCTTACCAATATTTCGCTCTTCAACTTTGCCGGCTCTGATGAAGCAGCTGGATCCAAGCGCTCCCTTTTAAAACGCTGCAAGACATATCCCGGTGACTTTCTCTGGCCGTCGAAGACGATCTGGAAAGTTTTCAACATCCTAACGGGAGGCGCGCTTATTGAGACGGTCCCGATTGGCGCTGTTTGTTACAAGAACAATGTGCACTATAACGCTGCCAAGTGCGCTGATATTCTAGCCCACTGGACAGAGTCGGCTACCCAGTAAGGCTCCACGTTATATTTGCACTTATCAGCCCTCAGCCATAATCCTTCTGCTCTCATTCACGTGTATCACAATAAGATGTCATGAGCTAACACCAAGCAAGTGCGGAAGACCCGACCTCGGTCATGTCACCTCTCTACCAGGGCGAGACTTGCATGCCGCAATCCGGCAATACGAGCACCTGCGAGATTGGCGGTTTTCCCTCTTATTCTGTCAAGGCGACCACCGTCTCACAGATCCAGCTCGCCGTTAACTTCGCCCGCAACCTCAACCTCCGCCTTGTTGTTCACAACACTGGCCATGACTTTCTTGGTAAATCAACGGGTGCTGGTGCCCTCTCGATCTGGACCCATAACCTCAAGAGTATCAATTTTATTAAAAGCTACAGCTCTCCTTCGTACAAGGGGCCCGCTTTCAAGCTCGGCGCTGGTATCCAGGTGCTCGACCTATATGAGGCAGCTAAGAAGTACGGTGTCACAGCCGTCGGCGGTGAATGTAAGGGGGTTGGTGTTACTGGCGGTTACATTGCTGGAGGCGGCCACTCCCCAATTTCCTCAAAATACGGTATGGGTGCAGACCAGGTCCTCAGTATCGACGTTGTTACACCCTCTGGCCGCTTTATCACTGCCAATGAAAACAACAACAAGGATCTTTTCTGGGCTATCCGAGGTGGTGGCGGTGGCACATTTGGTGTGGTCACAAGCATGACAGTCAAGGTCCATCCGAAGATGCCCTTTTCCGGCGTAACGTTCACCATCCTGAGTGGTGCCAATACCAATGTTACCGATGGCCTCTTCTTTGCTGCCCTCGAGGCCTATTGGCGCAAATTCCCATCGTATGCTGCCCAGGGCACCTACGCTTACTCCACCATATTCCCGCTTGGCGCTGAAGGTGGATATATGTGGAGCATGCTGCCATGGCTTGTGCCCGAGATGAGCCTTGTGGACTTCAAGGCTATGGTAACTCCGCTCTTTGACGAATGGACGGCGCTAGGTCTCCAATTTGAGCCAGAGTTCTTTGAGCACGACAACTTTTACGACACATGGACATCACACTTCCCCGTCGAGACTGTCGCCAATATCAACATGCGCACCGCATCGCGCCTGTTCCCAATCAAGAACTGGGAGGATGAGGCAACTCTAAATAAGACCATCTCCACCATCCGTGCGGTTATCGAGGATGGTTCCGCGTTTATTCAATACAACATTAATGGAGCCGCACCGGCCGGCACACCAGACAATGCAGTGAACCCAGCATGGCGTGACGCTACTCTCTATGGCATCTTTGGTGGCGGATGGGCTGCGGATGCTTCGTTGGAGGACCAGGCCTTTGCCAACAATAGGATTACAAACGATTGGGGAGCTCGGTTCCGCGAGATTACCCCAGGAAGCGGCGGTTATCTTAATGAAGGCGATGTCATGGAGCCGGACTTTGGACAAGCCTTCTTTGGGTCCAACTATGACAGGCTGCTGCGCATCAAGAAGGCGACAGACCCATGGAATGTCTTCTGGGCGCCTACCGCTGTTGGCAGTGAGGACTGGTATATTACCGGACAAGAGGATTGGTTAACCCTACAGACCGGGCGTTTGTGCCCAAAGTAGGAGGTTCAAACATTTGGCAGACAGTTTCGTACATATAATATTTAATACCTGCTCCGTCAAGATAGAACCCGTACGTTTGGCTTATCACGGCAGCACGTTAGCTGGATGCTGTTCCTGCAGGATGTCCCATGCATGTCCCATGCACGGGGCGACGGCGTTTGCTTCTGCGTGACAAACGATTACTGGTCTTTACTAAGTTTCTACTTTGCATTTTGATATTTTGTATTTATGCTCTTATACTTCTCATACCTACCACAGAGTACCCGTAATAACGGTAGCAAATACTATGTTTACCGCAATATATTCCAACGAAACCCGTTCGGAAGATACCAACATCGCTCAATGGCTTAGGTAAATGAAGTAAACGAATCACTTTGAGTTTGAGACGCGATTTGGGTTGCAATTACCACATTTAACAAAATCGATGGAGGACATATTTTAAGCCAATACCGTCCACCAGCGACATAATTTCAGCCAGATTGGCCTCTTGGGCTTAAAAATTCGTATTTGTGACTTTGTTAATTTGACGGTCATCTCTTTGGCGCTCTTCGGCGCCTTACCCTCCGCACTATATATTGCTGAAATTACAATTTCTTGGCTGATTATTGCTTCCCGCTCTGTCACCATCAATCAACACAAACGAGGCTCCCCGCAGAATAAAGTGCACTGTGCCTGGCTAGGTTGCTAACGCCTCAGGAATAGCTACGTTTTGCTAATTGGACGAGATATATGATGGCGCCTCCTCATTGTTTGTCGCATTTGCGGCGGAGCTGGGGCTCCGATACTCTCGGCGTCAATATATAAACGATCATATCTGGCAGTTCAGATTCTCCTAAAGCCCAGCCTCCCTTCTACAGACTCAATCGACCTTGCTGTAGTAACCGCCATGAAGCTCACCACCGGAGTAGCGTTGGCCTTCTTGGCCGCAAGCACCACAGCGTCGCCAACATGGCCGACGTGGCCTCCGTTCGGAGGGAAGCCCAAGCACCACAAAGGTGTCCCGTATGCTGAAGGATCGAAGTTCATGTTAGATGGCAAACCATTCCTCTTTGCTGGAAGCAACGCGTACTGGCTCCCATTCATCAACGTGAGTCACTAATTTATGTATCCCTGCGAGAGCGGTTTATACTAAGTCCCCCACGGAACCCTTCAGATGTGAGGAACGCTCTCAAGCAAGCTAAACATGCCGGCTTGAAGGTCATGCGTACATGGGCTTTTAATGACAAGAACGCAACTTATATTCCTGGCGGGCTACCAATGTACGGGGGAGAAGGAGCAGGCGAATCCCCGATATATTTCCAATCGTTCAAGGACGGAGTGGCAACTATCAATTACGGCCCCGATGGATTGCAAGCACTCGACAAGGTGGTTAAGATTGCTGAAGAAACAGGCATTAAACTCATCATGGCCTTGACCAACAACTGGGCGGATTACGGAGGCATGGACGTTTACACAGTCAACCTTGGCGGAAAATACCACGACGACTTTTTCCATAGCCCCAAGATCGTCAGCGCCTTCAAGAAGTACACCGCTGCCGTTGTCAGTCGGTACAAGGATTCTCCTGCTATCTTCGCCTGGGAGCTTGCCAATGAGCCACGCTGTGGTGCCGACGGAAAGAGGAACCTTCCTCGCTCTGCCGGCACGAACTGCTCCCATGTGATGGTTACCGACTGGATTGCTGACATTGGGAAATTTATCAAAGGAATCGACAAGAAGCATATGGTCACTTGGGGTGGCGAAGGCGAGTTCTACGAGGAAGGTAACGAGGACTGGGCCTATGCAGGCGCTGACGGCGGACACTTCTATAATGAGCTGGCACTGGAAGAAATGGACTTTGGCACTTTCCATTTGTACCCTGACTGGTGGGACAAGACGGCAGAATGGGCCAACAAATGGGTAACGGACCATGGAAAGGCACAGGTCAAACTCAACAAGCCTGTCTTGTTTGAAGAGTACGGTTGGCTCCACCCAGAGGATCGGCTTGCGTTCGTCAACAGGACTGTCCCTGCGAACCAGACGAGAGTGGCCGTCATTGGAGAATGGCAGAAGATATCTCTCGAGTATAAGATGAGCGATGCATACTGGCAGCTCGGTGTGTGTGGGCTAAGTATTGGGTGCAACCATAACGACGGGTTCACAATTTACCTCAACGACACCGAAGAGAGTCGCCCTCTTATCTTTCAGCATGCCAAAGAAGTGGCCAAGGTAAATCGGAGGCTGTAAATATAAATACAAAAAGGGTAGTGGCTGGAACTGTATTGAAATATATTTGTACGTAAAAAGAATTCAAATATTATAGTTGTCATGAATTTATTATTCTATTACTTATAAAACTTGGGAAATAGCAAAGGCAACATAAGAGCTATAGCCAAAGCAATTGTAAAGCAATAGTAAAGTTAATATCAATAGGAATAGTCAATATATAACGGAGGAACGGAGATTAAATTGGTCGCATTCTGGGGGAAGTCGAGGGGTGAGAAATGTGGGGGAAGAGGTGTGGGGGATGGAGAATTGGCGGGGGAATATTGCCAAGAGTAGTAGCGATGACGCAGTATCTGTGTGGCTTCAGCAACCAACCTGCTTATCGTCGATGTAGAGCCCTCTCCCATTAACAACCTCTTTCTCTGAACTTCTGCCTAACTTCCTCCAACGTCGATGATATCTATAGTATCATTCTCCATCACGATTACAACTGATCCGACCTTGACTTGTCGTCAGAGCCGAAGCTTCTGCGATGGCCTCGCATGCTAACGAAAAAAGGCACATTGTCATAATAGGTGCGCCCTAGCTTGCGATTTGATGCTGAATTGATCATAAATAAAAGTTTCTAACGAGAGCAATGGCAAGGCGGTGGCATCATTGGATGCACAAGGTGAGTTTGCCATAAGCCAAGACACGCATGCGCAGCTGCTAACCAAAGCCAAATAGGTACGAAATGCTCAACCACCCGACGGCCACATCCAAACACTCATGAATCCAGCGCATACTTTCTCACGCATCATCCATCATTTGACCCAAAACTTCACTCCATTACAATACTCGAAGCCACAGCAATCGGAGCTGGCGCATCCGGTAAAGCAGGAGGCCTGTTGGCTCTGTGGGCATACCCCCCAAGCATTGTTCCGCTGTCGTTCCGCCTTCACGCCGAGCTAGCTACTAAACATGATGGTGCGAAGAGATGGGGCTATAGAGCTGTACAGGCGGGATCCATCAAAGCAAAGGCTCAGTCCAACCGACTACAAACACCGAAGACGGATATCGGTACGGGAACAGCGGAATGGAAGAAGCTCCCAAAGCAAGATGAAGCAAGCCTGAAGTCATTGCAGAAGAAGGGCATACCAGAAGACCTGGACTGGTTTGTTCCCGAGGGACTCACGGATTATTCCTCAATAGGCGACGCGGATGAAACTGCACAAGTCCACCCATACCAGTTTACAACCTCCATGGCAGAGTTGGCACAGGAGAAAGGCGTGGAGGTCAAAGTTGGCGCGCACGTCGACTCGATCGACTATACAGGCGGACATGTCAAGAGCGTCACATACACCGACAGACAAACAAAACAGACTCATACTGTCCCAACAACGGATATTGTCATCTCCGCAGGACCGTGGAGCAGCCATATATTCCCAGACGTGGCGGTTGACGCATTAAGAGCACACTCTGTCACAATCAATGCACGTGTAACACCTTACGTTCTCTTTACCGACATCGAGCTGCCGAAAGATTTTGTCTCCCAGGATGGTAAGAAACGAAAGCATGGGAGAAGAGTTAATCCGGAGATATACGCGCGCCCGAATGGCGAGGTCTATGCATGCGGTACGTATATGTCAAACCGCATTTGGATTGCACGAAGGAGAAGCCGCGCCCAAGAGTGACAGTCGCTGATAACGTCGCAGGTGAAGGTGATGAGCTCATCCCCCTCCCCTCCACAGCCGATCTCGTACAATGTGACCCCTCCCGCTGCCAAGACGTCGTCGACTACGTCTCCTCCATCAGTGACGAGCTACGCACAGGCGAGGTTACAGCCCGGCAAGCATGTTACCTCCCTTCTATACCTGGTAGCAGTAGTCCAGTGATTGGCGGAACGGGGATCAAAGGGATGGTAATGGCGACGGGGCATTCGTGCTGGGGCATTCAGAATTCGTGTGCGACAGGTAAACTGGTGAGCGAGTTTGTGTTTGAGGGAGAGGCGAAGAGTGCGCAGGTTGGGGCAATGGACCCGAAAATTTATATGTGAGATGGGGTTGTGGCATCGGATGGGTTATGGCAATATAATTTATGTCTGTGCACATGATCTTTCATCGGGGAAGGGGTGAATTCAATTAGAAGGCCCTCGGTTGGTATATAAGGCGAAGCATATAGGACAATATACTAAGAACTGGTAGAAGTATGAGATATGAGAGAGATTTGGTGTACTATATTAATACCGTCCTCTATTTTCTGATTTGGGTTGGGGGGGGGGGGGATATATACCCGATTTCTGGTCGGCTTATGTACCAACGAGGACCCTCATGACCCAACATACCTGGCCGTATATCCGTATGGAGCATATAAACAACAACCTGAGATTCCACATGTCATAGTTACTGATAATTGGGCGGTTACTGTTGAAAAGCGGCTGCTTTAGCATTATATGGCGGACCCGGAGACGAACACGCGTGCACCATGATCTTCACTGCCTAAGATTCACCAGGCCTCTCAAACGGTGGGCAACAGTAACTCAGCGGTGGCGAACCAAGCCGGAGGAGGCGGGCGGCAGTGAGAGTTGGCGATGTCAGGAAGCATGCGACAGCAACATGGATCCGAGAGTATGAAAGTTACCTCCATAACTCTAAAGCCAACTGTTTTGACGAGATAGCTGGCGCCGGCAACTTATTTATTGGGGTTGTCCGAGCATTGCTCGATGAGAATGTCGACCTCTAGAGCTATTCTTGGTATCCTGATCTACGGCCATAGGAGCCTCATTAGATCCTGTCATATAATATGCAGCTATTGGAACCAGACTGTCAACTTTCCAATGCAGGACTTGGGGGCCTGATATCCTAACTTTTGGACTGGATATCAGGTGGTGAATGGTGACTGGCTAGGAATATGTATAATATTAGTATGGCGCAACTCGTCCAAATCATTGACTTCAAATGTATGGACTTCACACAAACTTAACGCACCGTCGGATTAATATCACCCCATGCCATCAACGTGAAAAATATCTACTTCCCCGAAGCCCTCAATTTCTATGTCCTCCTATATCTGGCTTATTGATAGGTTTGTACAGGTTAGATCGTTGCTATCGTGTTCAGATTGGACGATTAGATAAGATCAAACACACTTAACCCCGCGTGAACTAAAACTCCTTCCCCGAGATTCGAGTACCGTCGTCGAGACCCACTCAAACGCTTCTAGGAAAGCAATAGTAATGCGCTTGTTCACCATATAATTGACAAGAGCCACAAAATATAAGGTACTTAAGTGCCGGACAACATGTGACTAAAGGCATCAAACTACTGCACTTATTCACTGCGGCCAAGGCTTCTATGTGGGTTTCTATGTGGGCATGTAACGTTGCTCGACTGCATGGTCTAAGCACCCCCGTTATCAGGAGGCCGGGCCGTCTATCAGGTTATCAATACAAAGAGTATGCACCAGCACTCGGAGGTCCTCATGATATCCTATCTATGTGGGCTCATGTAGCGCGGATTGCCGCAAGAGATCTACGAGGCTACAACGAAAACACGATTGTGACAGCTGGAGTATCCATCAGCGACGAGGTTTGGTGGTAAGGGCGAAAGAGGGGGTTGAACTAGAGGGAGATCAGGAACATCTATCGAGGAAAGGGCATGGTGGGCGACAATCGACTGACTCTGGACTGATGACAGACACGGGACAGGATTCTTCGAAGCAGGCGGATCATGGTCGAGACCGCAAGGTTAAAGCGAACCAAGGCCACCATGTGAAGATGGTACTCTGAAACGATGTAAGATTGCTGGGGCTTGGAGCTATTGAGGCGATGGGATCCGGACTCGTGAGATTCGCGAGAACTGTGTATGGGCGCCTTTTAATACAATATCACGGGGCATTTAACAAGAGCGAATGGACTGAGGAAGAATATAGGTCGATCTTTTCCAGTTTCTGTGGGTACCTTATTTCCCCAAAACTCTTTGTCGAGGTGCTGAATGTGTTCGGGCTGATGAGAAACCCACAAGGAATGAGACCCTCAACGGGCAGCCGGCGACAGATTAGAACGGTAGCGAAACCAACGACAGCTGCATTTTGCATTCGACGACACTGGAATCAACAACAGCAGGAAATATTCGGCAACAGAATAGCTACTTTGAGGATTTTATCTGACAATGTTATACACAAAACGGAAGAGGTGACCACAGAGAACACCCCGCAGTTCGAATGCCATGAACGAAAATCGATAATTCAGTAAGGCTGCCCCCAGCAGATCGGAAGGGTCTTGGGGTACCATAAGATCGCCCTACTTCCTCCGTATGCGCTGAACTGATTCGAAGTTGGACGGCATCATTTGATAAGGCTGGGGAATAACTAGGTGAGTGATTCTATTAACCAATCGAGGAAGAAGGTAGGACTCAGGTGCGAAGTATTTGCCAGGTTTGAAGATGGTGCAGAGCATCATTTTCGTTCGAAATTGGCCATTTCGGTGAAGGAGACAGCGATAAGTTTCTCTTTGGCTTTAAATGGGCTAGGTAGGCCGCAGAACCTCTAATCTAGGTATCAGGCCCAGGAGAAGGAAAATGAGATTCAAGTAGGAAGGCCCAGAGACTACCAAGCAAAAATCTAGTTAATTTCATCTCGAAACTTTGTGCGTGAGGTGTCCTATGGGTGCCGTGGAGCCGCTATGAAACCAACGTCACCGGGGTTAAAAGGGGCCTTGTTGGAGATTCTCATATCATTTTATTACAGGCAGCAATTTGATACTCGCAGCTGGAGTTCACCCTACTATTGTTTGCCATGTGTCGACTTGATATGGCAGGTAGAAAACCACGTTTAAGCAATATGCGAATCGCTGCCGACAGAGCAATATGTGTAACCCACCAACCACCCGTTCATGTAAACCTTTCAGGGTTGCTACTCTCTAGGGCACAATGTGTAGGTATCGTGATCAGGAATCAATGCTTGAAGTAAAACGCAGTTCCACGGAACTGCAGCCACAGCTATATTGGGCAGTACTGCGAGTCCCATGCCCCTCCAGCACAATGATGCCCTATACAATATCACAGCGAACTGACGGTGCAATTCTAGACTGCAGCATTTGGTAAACTGCAATCAATCAATATGGTGGCAAATTACCCCGCCCCTTAACCCACATCTCCTCGTCACAGACGTGTTTGCAAAACCTGTCTTCCCCACGTTTAGCTTCCCCAGACCCACTGCACGAGATCCTCAACCGTTTTCTCTCTCTCTTCATCCACTGCTGCATGTAGCCCTCCGTCGTTCCCCAGACCGCCGGCCTGCCCAGCCGAATAGTGCGGGGAAGTGTACAGTACGTGACTATACACACGACAAATAAGTATATAGACTTGAGGTTTGGTACTTGAGCTTACTCCATGTACTTGCAGAGGCTTGAGGGAAATAGAAGAAAAAAACGTAAGGAAAATTTTGTTATGCACGGTTACCTTCGGCAGCCGCGTAGCCCCTCAGTACCGTTGAGTTATGCTATTGAAAAACCGACGACGAACAGAAACCAACAGCAGCCAAGATCTCCAACATATCCATCAAAAACCCCTTTTCTTATGGAAGTGACACGCATAAGGCTGGGAGACTGGGAATTATAGCCCACTCGCCCCTCAAGGAGGCGAGGATGCTTGATGCCAACGAGTACCCCTTCTCCCGCAGCTGTTGCGGCTCCCTGCCAACCCCCCCTTCCTCCACCAAAACGCGGGGTAAGCGTTAGTTCCGCCCTGATGCCCCGCATTTGAGTTGAGAACCTGCTCAATCATTACTACTATAGCAAAATGCGCTTGCAATAGTTCCGCTACGACACCCACGTCGACCGCGAAGCGAGAGTAGCATCTCCACTTGGCAATGCTGGTCGTAGCGTATTAGAAGTGATACGCAACGTAAATCGAATCCACTTGGATCGAGGCGAGCAAGCAAATATGACCCTTTACCATTTGGTTATGTGAATTTACCCAGGGGCAGAATCAGAGCCTTTACTGCTCAAGGTGGGATCGTCTCTCGTCTCTAGAGACGGGCAGTCTAGCCGTCCTGGAGGGAAGGAGAAGAAGATATGGCGTACCATCTCCTCCTATTTTTAGGGCGGACAGCCTCCTCGACCCGCGTAATGTTCGGCAAGAACCGGCCGGCATCAAATATCCACCTTCCTTCTTCGCACAACCCGTACCGTTCCAGGTTCCGAGAAAAAAAAAGCAACTCTTTCACAAGCCAAAATAACGTTCTTATCATGCAAGCCCTCCTACCTACCTTGGTCAACAAGGTGCGAGCAGAAAATCCCGCACATCCTAAGTTGTCCGTTTCACACCACCCCACGCCTTTCACAGAGCGCCTTCCATGAGCTAGAAAGTTCTGCAGATCAGGTACACCGATCAGCAGCGTCCTGCCAACCGCCAAGTTCCTTGTCGCCAGCCTGGCTGCGCGAGTGGGATCGGGACTGGGAGTGGCTGGGGCCAAGAAGCAAGCGCCTGTGAGTGAAGTGATGCGTAATAATGCGGCAGGGCAGGAGCGGCAGGGAGAGTAGTGGATAGGTTGCTACTTTGGGCGCCATGTCCGGAGCGGCTGCTTCTGAAAGGCCAGTGGCAGCGAGAAGGGGCTTTGCTAGGTTGACAGCGAATGTTCATTGCGTCTGGCTGTACGCCGATCAGGCTTCTTCAGCCCTTTCGTGGGCTGAAGGTGTTGGTGGACTGGTGTACCGCAACTGAAGAGACGAATGCGGGGAATGGCGTCGTCCCAAACACTTGATGCCACTCGATCTTCACTCCTCTGCCATGCCATGCCCCACCTCCAGATCTCTCGAGGTCCCTGGCAGACCCTCGCTTGCATTGACCGCGCTACTAATACCGGGGGGGGGCAAGGAGGAGGGCCGTTTGGTTAGATCGTGGCTAGCCCTAGGAGGCGTGTACCTGCCAGCTGTGTGTATCTCAACAGAAGGGTTCTTCCGTTTGAAGGTCAGGACGGCGAGGCTATTACCTCATGAGTGAGGGTGATTATGAATCGTTGGCTTGGCGGGAGGGTTTGTTAAATGTGGGCCAGCCCAAGGTGTGGTGATAAGAGGTGGTGGTCAGCGATTGATCATGCATCTCACCGTCCGAAAGGCGGCAGTGGAGGAGGTCGGGATACGAGGAATGTAGCGAAAAGGGGTAAGGGAAGATGTTGCTTTGATGGACACAGCACGGTAGTTGGGAGTAGAAGAGGTGGAGTTCGATGCTTCCGAGCCAGTGCTTCAACAACAGCAACAGTGCTAGAGATAATAGATAGGTATTGCATACCACAATACACCGAAGCGTACTTGCTAGTCGGCGGTATACTTACTAGCCAGTTCTCAGAACTCGAGTGACGAGACTTGACTGGCTGGTTGAAGACGAGACGAACGACAAGGGCGCCTTGAGCGCAAACCGCCGAACGCCGATCAAGAGGGTACTTAAATCAATGCACAAGCCACAGGCCGGCCACCTGCACAACATCTGCGCACTAACCTTCTCTTCTGGTCCTATGCTCCGTCCCTGCGCTCGCATACTCATTCTGCCTCGCTGGCATGTGAAAGTGTATACTCGGCGGTATCATGCACCGCACACATTTAATACTGCACAAATACTATACGAAGTATGCATAGTACTGTAAGTATGTTGTGGAGTATAAGATTAGTATATGACGGACCTCGTTCGTGTTGACCATGAAGCATGAAGCCCAACACGACTCCATCGCCAGGTGGATCATTTCCCGACCGGCTCGGCTCCCTCGCCCACTCTGTCGCCATCGCCGCTGCCATCGACGCAATATGCATCCAGAAGCACGAACCTTATCGTATATACAGTTATAACAGTGCTAACAAAACCCACAAAAAAACAAAACGCAAAAGAAGCAAACATCCATCCTCCATCCTCCAAGGCCCATCCCCGTCGCTTCGCCGCCCCTCTTCCCCTCCACCTTCTTGTCTCAGAGCACACGACGCGTTGAAACCGGGATTCCCGACAAAGTTCGGCATCATTGGCGTGTCTCACCTGCATGTGTTCTCCATCTGCCCCCACTCTCGTCGTCTCTCCCCCCGGCATTCTGTGGCGCTGCCGTGGCGGCACTAGTGCGGCCGCTGTGCCTTCGCGTGTCTGGCGATGCTGCTGCCATGCGGGATACGGTGGGTCTGTGGCCCGTGGCGGCGAGGGTTGGAGGGCGTCGGTGAGACGGGGGACTGGGGTTGGCACATTTGGGGCTGGGACAACGACCGGGGCTGGATGATAAAGCGAAGCTGTCGTGGGATCGGTCCATGCCGTGTCAATGGACCGATCTCTCGATACAGTAAGACGGCTGAATCGGCGACTCGAATAGAGAACCGACTGTAGAGTGTGGCGAGCAATAAATCGACGGTGGAGGATAAGAAAGTTTCTGACAGATAGATAGCATATGGTCCAGCGCATCGTGTCTGCGGCCACACGAAAGTAGCATTCCCTGTACTGTACCTGTCAGCGAGCGGTACCCAAAGTAGAGTACTTGACTCCCCCCCACTCCCTAACTGACCACCCCTTTTCACCATCCTTCAACGGTTCCTTGCCTCGCCAAGCCCAGCCGTCGCTGCCAACACCCCTACAGCACCAACGCCACTTGGACGGGTAAGTCGATCTCGCAGTTGTCGCGGCCTCCACCATCACCAAAAAATTCACGGGCGGCCACGGCCTTTCTTAGGGCCTCGGTCTTATTATTTCAAATCTGGTGTAGAGTAAGATGCACTCCCAGCCGCGCAACATCGCACCGTCTCACTTTGGCTGACGGTCAGGACGGTTGGCTGAAGCTGTACGGATGGTGCTGGGTGCGATGCTGAACCTATGGACAGGGCATCCCCCTTTCCTCCGCCACGATCCTGGCCCTTGGCAACGTCGACGCGGCGCCATGTCCACACCAGCGGGATTCCGCGAGCCGTTCGATGCGGAATAGTCGCGCTTGGGTATGCTTGGAATGAAGATACGCTGTCGATAGGTATGCCCGTGCCATATGCCCGTGCTTCTTTGTACTATACGGCACAGTTTCTGGTACTGACCGTGCCGAACTGACAACCCTTTTTAGTAGAAGGTGAGATTAGCTGGTTGGTGCGTAGTTTCGGATCTCAGGGAGGAGACAGTTGGCGATCCGTTGTGCAGGGTTCTTTGGGAGCTATTTGCGTGCTACTGTAGTATAATAGAGTAGTCACAAGAATGAGAGACATCGGTGAAGACACCTGGGGAGAAGAGGGAAACATTGCCAGACAAGGGCGAGGAGGCTAGCAAGGCTTATCCAGAGATAGACCGTTTGGAGTGTACTGGAACTAGAAGTATGTATGTAGAGTACTGGATACTAGATGAAGAACTGGATAGAGTACTGGGGAATATTGTAAAGCACAGTACAGTACAGTATTGTACTGTATAATATCATAAAATGGTATTTGTGTGGTGTTGTTGGACAAAGTGCTCTCCATATGGTGGAGAGAAGGCGCTCTTGATCCTTGTTCACCGTCACCAACGCTAAGAGACTGTCCCCAGCAAAGGCATGTAACGTTCCCACGACCCGCTACAGCACGAATATAGTACAAGGTCCGTCTGGGATAATTCGGGGATGATTCAGGGATGCTTCTGGGATTATTCGGGGATCTTTCTGGTCGCTCTGCAAGTATTGCGTTGTACCTGGGAATCAGTTCTATGCTGATTTGTGCTGCATAGCCTCCACGATAGCTTGCACCGAGTAGCGACGGTGACCTGGGGTGACCTTCTCTCCCACCACATGCGACACACAATCGAGCTGGTCAAGTACTCATTGTGCTCTCTATCGCTATATCGCGTACCATGGCACGTACTGTACTTTACTGCACGGTGCTGTACAAGTGCTGGACATCGCGCCGATAGACTGCCATCTCTCTTCCTTGTCATGGCCTGGATCCTGGTCTGGGTCCTTCCTTTTCTGTACTCGAGGCCTTTTCGAGGCAAGATGGCGAATATCATCGTTGCTATTTTCTATTTTCAGCGAGAGACAAACCATCATGGCGCTGTTGTGTCTCGCTGTCTTCCATGCCGGGAACACCGACCATCTGCCTTCTGCGTGTCAATCATGGCGCTGCAGCCGCGTTCCATGGCGAAATATTACCAGGCACAGCAGCACGACGGGATGAAGAGACAGATCTTGGGTCTGGGGAACGGGAAGAGAGTGGCTGACACTAATCTGCCCAGCAGCGCCCAGATCGAAACGGCCGGTCGCGTATACGGTCACGGCGGCGGCTGGGCTCCTGGAATCAATTCAAACGCACCAACCATTGCTCACGAAACAGTGAGAGGCTGGCAATTACCAGCCCGTCTCCCAAGCCGGGTGTAGGCTATGCAGGTGCTGGTGCTGGAAGCCAGACAGACCAGGCAGACCGCCGGACGGTGCCTTTCCCCCGTGCACACCCCCGCGGTTTATCTCGCGGTCGATTCCGCACATCCCTCTGGTGCATCGCTGACTTACCAAATTACAAGGGAGGCACATACTCGACTCGTACATACATACAGCACTAGCGTCCGGCGGGAAGGGGAAAGTGAGATGGGATGCGCCAAGGTCACTTTGTCTTGACAGATGGATGGCGCTGGTCTTCCAGTGCATTGGTCTACACTGGCCTGCGCTGGCCTGCGCTGGTTTGCCCTGAACTCGCCCCTTCGACCTCTTAGAGTCCTTTTGGACCCTCTCCCCCCTCGTTAGCTCTTGCTTTAGCTCCCCCAACCGACGATAAGCGCCCACTTAGGTGCAGGAACTACTGATTTCCGCAGGTTTTCCGAAGGGGCTTCTCTTCTACCACTATTAATCTACCATGCAATCACACATACATACAAACAGGAATACTCCTGCTCGGTTGCGTGGGATGGAGCCATGGATGGTGGGAGGGGCATTGGGGAAGGGGATGGCGCTCAAAGACGCGGGGACAATGGGGCGGCAAGGACAAAATTTCTTCGTCCTAGCGTCCATCTGCTTCCAACGTCAGCTCGCCCTCACACAGCATCGATTGGGAGCACAGCATGATTCACAGCAGGATTTGTTGTCCTCCCTCCTATCTACCATCCTCTCCAATCCGGGACAATTGCAACCACCTTGCGTTGTGGGTGCTGCTGCTCGTGGTGCGGCGGTCAGCGTGATGTGGGGACGGCTCGGAGAGGACAGGACGCCCTTCGGTGCCTCTTCTAGCGCCGACCTAGTCGTTGGGCTCGTTGAACTTGCCCTGATGCCCCCCCACCGCTCCAACCATCTCGGATGCAGCTGTGTGTGCATGATGAACTGCACAAAGAACAGAACAAACTCTGTGCGCGTACGAGCATGACGACTGTTGCTCGGCGTTCTTGATTGCCGTTCCAAAATAGTGTTGACCAAAATCTTGATACTCTATTCTCCGTGCCCTATATTCCATACTCCACACAGCCCGACCGTGCACATGGGCAGTTGAGTTTTCACATCGCAAGCCACAGGACCGACGGATCGTGGTTGAACCGGGCAGGAGGTCTGAGACTCTGAGACATGGATGGAAGGTGCGAGGCAAACTTTAAAGATCAACTATGCCCCAAAGCCTCTAAACAAACAGGAAACGAGTGGACCTAGCGATCCTTGGGAAGGAGGAGGAAGTAGGTACCCCTTCTGCACATGTACTTTTTGTTGATTCCGTACATGCATGTACACAGTCTACTTGTATGTACAGAACGCACCATGTGCATAGCGTGTACATGGGAACCCATGCTAACTGGCAGTTGCAGGGACAAACACACCAACCCGATCCCCAACCCCAACCCCAGCTGAGACCGAGGTGATTTTCTCTCCAAATCCCATCATAATATATCCCAACCCCATATCATACAGTACTGGTCAATACTAACCCTTGGACAGGTATATACAGTATACAGTGCATCACAATATAGGCCGGTATACACGGCAGTGCCCTGTGTTGTGTTATAGCTCACACATCCACCGGCGGACCAGTGCCCCCCTTCGAATGCCGCCGCCGTCTCATACGCTACCCATCAACTACGGCTATGTACCGTGGTACTCCCTGTACCATCCAGAGCGGTACTGTATGTACAATACCGCTGCCGCATATCCCCAACTACTTACCCCAACCCCCAAATTCCAACCGTCGCTCGCTCGGTCTCTCCTCTCTTCCCACCTCCATCCTTTGACTCTCCCTCCCTCCCTCCCTCTTGTTCCCTCCCCACGCCCACTTTCTTCATATCTCTTCTCTCCAATTGGCCCCTCCAACTTGACACTTGCTCCAACACCTGGGACTGCCTGCAGACAAGCTACCTAGCCCTGTTGAACCGTTCAGATGCATTGCTGATCAAGAGGCAGGCAAATCCCCTCCCACTCTCCACTTAGCGAGTCGGGTTTATCAGTCCCGCATATACACCTGTCTCCTTAGAACGCTCCACTCCCCTCCTTCATCCCCCCACACACCACACAAGCAACCCGACTCCAGCGAGCTACTACTATCTATGGGCCATTTCCACAATCTCGTCTGCTTCAACGGAGATACCCTCCATATTTCGTCATTACACTCTCATATACAGCCCACTGCCCGCATACACCACCGTGACTGACCGCCTGTCCTTCCTCATTCTTCCCTCGTTCCATCCTTAGAACGATCATATATATGAAGCATTCACCTCGACCAAGCTACTGCCGAGCAACCTGACAACCCCAACGTCCCCGTGTCCGAATTGATGCACCACATTTAGGCACTACCTTTAGCCAAACATGACGGTGCCGCTCCCATGTCCGCCAACAACCTCAGCAGCCTGCGATGCCGCTCCCCGTAAACGAAGGAGAAGAGCCCCCGCCAGCGGCGCAGCGGACGACTGCTTCGCCTGTCATAAACGCAACGCGAAGTGTGACCGCCGCCGGCCCTACTGCTCGCCGTGCCTGGAAATCGGCAACGACTGCTCGGGTTACAAGACGCAGCTGACTTGGGGAGTCGGGGTTGCCAGCCGTGGTAAGCTCCGCGGCCTGTCTTTGCCCGTCGCCAAATCCGCGCCTGCCGTCAAGAGCCCGCCGCCGAGAAGCTACACGCGGCCACGAGCTGCGTCGTCCCTGAACCGCCTGGCGGTTGAGGGACACGCTGGGGATGATGATATCGAAATAAAGGTGGAGAGGGAGGTCCCGCGGTTAGCATCGCCGTATACAAGCTACGACTTCGTGCACATGAACCCAAAGTCCCCGAACCTGTTGCATTCCCCGGGCCCCAACTCGGAGTGGAGCTCGTCCCAGGAGCACCTCCACGTGAGGAGTGCCACTCCAGCTGAAAACCAGGGACATCTTCTCCGGAACTCCCTGCACCGGCTTCAGCCGCCCATGATCAGATACGGCGACGACTTGCTCTCTCCGTCTAGTGCATCATTGAGCGCGTATAGTGACACAGAATACTCTCCCATGGTCCAGCCATTTCACGTGGAGGACGTGCCCTATCTGAATAATCAGATGAACATGTATGACAGCTACCCACAGAGTGCATCGATGGACCACGGCTCCATGTATGGAACTTCTGGAGACCATCGGGGACCGACTTCCTGCCCCGAGCTGTTTTATCCACAATCGGACGTCAGCTCGAGCCTCAATTCCCACCCTGCATTGTTCGACATCTCCGAGAGTCGACGGTTGGCAACATCGCCAGGCCTCTGCAATGTCTCCGACACAGACTATGACGAGGACGTACTTGGTGAGCTTCATGTGTACCGGTGTCAACGGTGGAGTGCTAACCTTTTAGGCATGTCCCATTCTCATAGTTCAGAGCAATTTATGCCAGGCTCCCACATGAGCAAAAGCTCGTGGACATCGGTACAGGACGATGACTATACGAGGCAGCACCAAGATTTAACTAATCGCATACCGGAGTCCCTCAATATTGGACTCCTACCTGACGTATCCCCGCGTTTGAACTTTTATCTGAATTACTACGAGAAGATCATCTGCCCTGTCACCGTAGCAATTGACAGCCCGAGCAATCCGTATAGACAGCACATTCTCAGTCTAGCGACGGAAAGCCAGAGCTTGCAGCATGCAATATGCGCACTCGCCTCGTGTAATCTACGGATGAGGAGGAAGCAGAGCCTTGGCCATCACAGTTGGAACCAGCCCTCTGAAGAGAGGCAGGACTTCACAGGGTCATATAACATCCGGCGGCCATCAAATACATCTAGCGCCTCTGAAACACCACTAGACGACGCTTCTGTGCAAGAGGAGTATCATCATCGCAGTCTTGCTGTTTCCCTCCTCAATGCGCAACTCTCAAGCCCCTCCCTCGCAAAACACGATGCAGTTCTCGCAACGCTTCTGATGCTGTGCCACTATCGCATGTGCGAGACTGGCATCGCACAGTTCAGGACCCAGTTTGCTGGCGTGAAGAAGCTACTTGGTATGCGGTCGTCTGGTGTTCAGACTGGCAACTGGGGTTGGATGGAGAGCATTTTTACGTTCTTCGACGCCATCACCGCGACCGTTAATGATCGCGAGGCTCAGCTCCACGGGGGCTATCTTGATATGATCGCCTCTCCCTGGACGTCCTCATGCGCGCTGGAGAACCTCGCTGGGTGTGACGGAAAGCTCTTCGCCACCATCGCCAGCCTCGGCCGACTCAACCTCCTTGCACAGAACCGACCTGTCCTCGATCCCCTCCAAAGCACTCCGACCCCGCCGATCCTGAACCCACCCCCGCAGACCTCTGCTCCAATACTTAACGAATTCTACAAGCAATACGCCCAGCAATTCCCCTCAACAAGTACCTCATACATTGAACCTCCACCTACTCCACCTCCCTCCTCCGACCCACGCATCCAGTTCTGGACAGAGTGGCGCACGACACGCCACGCGCTGCAGACGTGGACCTTCTCCCCATCCACCCTCCTTGCATCGCTGCACCCGCTCGTCCCCTCTCCGAATCAGATACGCGATTTCGGATACGTATCTGAGGCCTTCCGCCATGCGGCCCTGCTATATACCGAGCGCCTTGCCGCGCCACATCTGCCTACTGGGCACATTACGATGCAGCAGCATGTGAGCCAGGTACTGTTCTACGTCACAAGCCTTGGGGAAGGTGCAGGGGAGGGGTGTGATGCAATGGGGAAATTCTTGTTGTGGCCTCTGTTTATCGCGGGAAGTGAGGCGGTTGGAGAAGTGGAGCGCAATGTGGTGCGTGAAAGATGCAGAGGAATTGCGAGGAGAGGCGGATATGGGAATAACCACGCGGGGCTGGAAGTGCTCGAGCGTATCTGGGGGGAGAGTGAGGGACTGACTAGGCACGAGGTATTCGCCTGGGAGAAGTGGATGAGGGAAGTCGATGGAGAGTTCATCGTGGTCTAAACAGCAGCCATCGAAGCCTGCCGCGGTGCACGTTTGTGACGGCCTACATACAAAAAGGGTAGACGAACATGGGAAAGCACTCGGCGCAAAACAATACAAATTGATTCCCGGCTGGGGCTGGGAATCGAGCGTTTTTTTTTTTTTTTTTTTTTTTTTTGAGGAGTGGGGGGGCATGGATAGGGACAGCGGGACTGTGTTTGGTGTTTGCGGGGAATATATGTATGTATGAGCGTACATCTTAATATACGGACAAACGGTGCGGTTCATGAATGGTAATACCTGCACGGATTCTACATCCTGCCTTGATTATGTTTGTGACAGGCGTGTCCCATTCTTATGGGCTAAACGTAGCACGTGAGGTCCTTCTCAATCGAGATATAGCAACTAGACAAAGAATAGTCAAACTCGCCTCGCCCTCAGCCTCACACGAATCCGTATCCTACTAGAGTATTCCACCTTTCCCGTAGTGCGAGCGCGTGTGGACTGATTAGGCCATGATTGCACTATCAGTACGGTCTAGGGTGCTCGTTGGCTGCCGTGTCACAGTAGCCAATATAAGGATGGAGTGTGGGGAGCGAATGGGGTGCTGCTAGAGATAAAAAGTTTGCTAGGGGATCGTTGAGTGAACGAAAGGTGAGAATAATTCCTATTGAGTCTAGACCTGCCTATGTTTGTCCCTACAGAGATACAAGTAGGCTCAAGGCTACAACTTTCAGTAGTGACTTGAATGCACCTATCTTCTACATATACATTATATATATTTTGCTCTTCGGTGGTGGTCCAAGTACACTACATCATATAAGCAACAAACTTGATCCCAGGATTCATCAATTGCTCTGTATTGCCCTGCATTTAGAGAGTCTGAAGTAGTCTAGCACTATGCCAAAGCTCCTTCTTATATCCACAACACGACCGCTTTGAAGTCCGCCCAAGGATTTATACCCTTGACCCGTAAAAATGCACCACAAACACCACCATATGTCTCTCCGACACTTACTCACAAGCTGTTCTCAACGTCTATAACCTCCTTAACACCCGCGGCCAGCGCCGAAACACCGTCCTTGCTTACCCTACCAAGCGGCCGCCTTGGGTAGCCTCCGTATCCAAAGTATGTCTCTAGAGCCGCCTTTGTTCCGGGCACAGCCCCCCTCGTCAACACCCAATCACCCTTGCTGAGCACCTTCTGCAATGCGATCGACTCATCGAACTTGCCCTGCTCCCAGAGCTCCCAAATCTTGACACATACCTTTGGCAGAACGTTTGCGCCACCCGCAATAACACCACTGCCGCCAGAGACGAGCGTCTGGACTGTGAAATCGCACATGCCGCCGAACGCCATGTAACCGGTTGGCTTCGACGGTGTTGCTGCGTCTGTAGCAAGAGCCACGCGGGTAAGCTTTCCAGTGTTGGCGCAGGTGAACTTTGTGCCGATGATGTTTGGGTGCTGGGCTAGCTCGATGAGCACGTCCGAGTCGAGGTCAATACCGGAGACGGCGCCGGGGTAATTGTAGATGATGATGGGGAGAGGCGACTCGTCCGCCACGCCAATGAAGTAGGCCTTGATTGCTGCTGTGTCCATGGCAGCGCGGTAGTATGAGGGTGGGAGTATGAGGGTATATTCGGCACCTGCAGCTGCGGCTTCCTTGGTCAAGATGATAGTTTCCCTGACGGACCCGGCAGAGCAGCCAGCAATGACGGGTATTTGGTCGAAGCCAGCGGCGTCGAGAGCTTTGCGGTGGGTTTGTGTTACCAGCGTCTTTTCGGCGCCGGTGAGGTGGATTGTTTCGCCATTGGAACCCATGGACACGAGTCCCTTGAGTCCCGCACGTGCGAGGCGGACAGTGTGACGCTCGATGGTGGGGAGATCCAGCTCTTCGGTGTCGGCGTGGAAGAAGGTCAATGTTGGTGCGTATATGCCGGGAAGGAGAGGCCGCCGCGATGCGGGCGCCGCGGAGCCATTGCTCGATCCATTTGCGGTAGCACCATTCGTAGCATTCGGGATGGAGGACATCTTGTATTGCTATCTGGGAATTTGCTGCAGTGGTAGGTGGTATTCAATAGCCCAAAAGATGTAAAATATGAGGTTTGATATGCAAGGGAATATTGGAAAAGGACAAACACGAAACGTGAAAGGGAAACCGGGTATAACAGAAATATATACGAATCGATTAACCCGGAATAATTCACGGCGGAGAAACATACAGCGAGGTGGTGCCACAGGCGGGAATCGGAACGTTAGTGGTACGTTGCTCTCTGGGTTCTGGAGCATGAGACTTGGTCTCGAAAGAGGTGTCCGTCGAGAGCTTCCATGCCGCTTCTCGCCGGACACCCCACGAATGACAAGGTGTTTTGCAGCCTTTCCTATCGAGGCCATTCTTTAGGGGCCACTTGACCGAGCTAAATCCAACTCAATGGCAGATCCCTTGACACTGAATGACAGAATAGATTGCTGTAGGGCGTGCAGCAGAACCGCCATCATGTATTTGGGCCCAATCCGATCACCTGCTCATCGCTACTACGTTGACTGATTCGAGGCATGCTCACCGGGACTTCGGGCTATGTCAGTCCCGCTGGTCCTCTGGGAAACGTTTCTTTTCAAATCGCAGCTCCAATTGTGACTAAAAAGTGCCCCCAAATGTAGTACTGCACCCCATCAGGTCCCCCGGCAGAAGGTGGGGTCCTAAAAGCCCCACATCCATCATCACGATTGTATGTTTCGGTGCAGATGCGCAAGCGCAGGACATGTTGCCCCTGGAAATCTGGAGTACTTTAGCGGGATGCGAAGGGCCAGCCACCAGTCATGGCAGCGGATGAGCGGCAAAGAGTGGGATGAGGGGTTATCGGTGGGCACGAGGGGTAGAGCACGAGGAGAAGGAGGGGAGAAAGAGACAAGAGGGGCAGTGAGGCGGGGCAGTGCCGCGGTGTTGATGATATTTTGGAGAGTGGACTTTTTTGTCGTGTTGAGAAAAGGATGAACAGGTGGTTCGCGTCTGGCAGTGGGTGCCGGAGCCTCGAAAGTCATTGGCCAGAGGTGCATTTTGGCGTTGAACACACGGAAACAAAATCTTCCACCAATAATGTGGGCAGCTAGGGGCGTGGGGGTACCACCTTAGCACGGCAAAAGAGTGTCGGCGCTCGCCCGAATTATCCAGCGAAATACATCCCGATCACTCTTTCCCTGCAGACATCAGGCACTGTATCGTTATATTAGCCTATGTAGTAACCACATCTGAGGCCGATGGGGGATCACCCAACACAAATCGCGCACTTGCAGTATTTGCTATTTCCATCGTACGACAGCCGAAGCCGTTTCGGTGAAGAATGGGGGTTCTAGGAGAAAAACATATAGATCGATAGATCATCCTCCAATAGCCGGTAGGCAAAGAAAGGTGCATAAAGTCTTGGACAAACTGCTTTATAATAAGGGGAGTGGAACAGACGAATCTAGAAAAGACGACGTCGATGATTTTCCGATTGATAGGGAGAAACTACCTTGGTGACTTCCCGACCCCGGAAAAATAAAAGAAAATGGAAGATTCAATAGCCGCATCGCCGGTGGTTTGCCCTGCGTTCATTAGCCGCATCGCTGGTTGCCCCGCGTTTCGCGTCGGTTTCCGCGCGTTGGTTTCCGTACCCCTCACCAGCCTTAAAGGATTGACGTGCTCTCACAGCAGATCGGCTTCTATAGGAAATACTTGTTCCTTTTTGTATATAAAGAAAAGAAACATATTACTTATTTACTGCGAGCTTCATACCCGTCTGATCTCGTGTTTTTTGAGCGTTGATTATCCGACTTTCCCATACTAAATACCCATCTTGATACTGGAAAGATGTCTGACCTACCAGTGAGGACCGAGTCGGCTGGGCCACTCAATGTGCTCATGGTGAGTTGATCTTCTATTTCTGCGCATAGCTTCTGCTGCTAACTAACTCAATCAGGTCGGAACTGGAGAGTATACGACCGGTTTCGTTGATGGCAAAGCTTCCGGCTCTGATAAGAAAGTCGGCGTTGTTGGCTTGACGCTGTTTGATTTGCGCCGACGTGGCAAGGTTGGCAAACTGAGCATGGTCGGTGTGTCTGGAAACAAGTTCCCAGCAATCAGTAAGACGCCCCAGAGATGTTGCAGAGAGCTCCCGTGCTGACAGGTCCAAAGGGGAGCATCTGAAGAAGAACATCACCGATGCCTACAATGGCCTCGACACGTCCTTTGAGTCATTCCCCGCGAATGACGCTCGCGACCCAGATGCTTACAAGACCGCCATTGACGCCCTCTCCCCTGGCGATGCGATCACAATCTTTACTCCAGACACCACCCACTACCCCATTGCCCTCTACGCCATTGAGCGCAAAATCCACGTTCTCCTCACCAAGCCCGCCACCAAAACCCTCGAGCACCACCAGCAGCTCATTGAGGCCGCCAAGAAGGCCGGAGTCTTTGTCTTCATCGAGCATCACAAGCGCTTCGACGCAGCCTACGCTGACGCCAAGTTCAAGGCCCAGAAACTGGGCAACTTTGACTACTTTTACTCGTACATGTCGCAGCCAAAGTCTCAGCTCGAGACATTCAAGGCATGGGCCGGTGTCGACTCGGATATCTCCTACTACCTCAACTCCCACCACGTCGACATCTGCGACAGCATGGTGCAACAGCTGGGATACGTCCCTACCAAGGTCACTGCGACCGCCTCCAAGGGCGGAGCCACCGACTTGGGCTGCGACCCCATAACCGAAGATACCATCACTCTCCTGGTTACATGGGTGAAGAAGAGCGACCCTGCACGCGTCGCCACGGGCGTCTACACCGCGTCTTGGACTGCACCTCTAAAGGCTGGTGTCCACAGCAACCAGTACTTCCATTACATGGCCTCTGGTGGCGAGATTAGAATCAACCAGGCCAAGCGTGGCTACGACGTCGCTGACGACTCTGCCGGACAGCTCGTCTGGTACAACCCATTCTACATGCGCTATGCACCAGATGAGGAGGGTAACTTTGCGGGACAAACTGGTTACGGATATATCAGCTTCGAGAAGTTTGTGGACGGTATCCAGGCGCTCAAGGAGGGCAGGGCCACCCTCGAGGATCTGGACAACAGGGGTCTCCCTACTCTCAAGAACACCATTGCGACAACGGCGATCTTGGAGGCTGGGAGGAGAAGTATCGATGAGGGACGCGAGATTAAGATTGAGGAGGCTGATGGGATCTGGCGTCTAGTCTAGGCAGGTAGCGAAGCAGCTTAAACCGTTATATATTATAAAAAAGCGGTGTGTTATGTGCTTACGCCCTATAGGCAGACATTATCTAACGTTCTAAACTTCTCGAATGCTTCTAGATCCCGAGATTCGTCTCCTAGTTTAACCCCCTACACGATCAACGTAGACGTGGTATACTTTGCTCGCACTTTGGTTCCTCGCGTTTACAAACTAAGCAAGAAGGCCCCGATATCTCCACATATGAGCCAGGGGTGATAATAACGCAATTCCCAAAAGGCGGCGGCTCTGTAACAACAGCTAGCATTGGCTCCCCTAAATCCCCTTCTGTCTCGCCCTCGTTTATCCACAGAACAGCTAAAGCCGCGTTTCCATCAACGGCTTTATCTAACATGCCATACTTAATCCAGCAACGTAGTGCCAGTGGAACTTGGGCATCGAATTCGGCATCGAAATCCAGTCCTGGGGGATCAGATATAGCCGAACGGACTCGAAGAAGAGAATGAAAAGAACCATACTTGGCTGCGAAGAAGGCTGGACACAGCGGTAGCTGGGCACGACTTGTGGTGGCAACGACGCTAGTGTCTAGCCCAAAAGCCGTGGCAATCTGGGTGTGGAACGTAGGATTCGTAGTTAGGGCGTCGGGGAAGTCAGATAACCAATATTTCAAGGGGTCTTTGCCTGCCGAAAGAGGATAGGCGAATGAAACCTAACTGACTCCGATATCTTTCATATATATTCCAGCACGGTGTTGGCCTACAATAAGCTCAAGTGCATGCTTCTCTGTATTAGGCTCGTCATGGCTCTCTCCGGGAATCCCAAGGCTTATCATGGGACATGGTATGGCTCGAGATTTGCCTCCAAGGAAGCAACAAGCAGAAAAGTCACCGGCTTCAAGAACTGACTTGTAAATTTCCTGTTGTAAATCGTCGGGCTTCGATTGTAGGAGAAATTCGAGATCAATCCTAGAAACAATCCGCATATCTCGTTTTTAACGCCTGTGCAACATGCTAGTATGATAGACGATTTTGGCGGTGCAGTTAGCGAAGCCTAAACATCTTCCACACCGGGCTAGATTGCAGGTACTGGGTAATTTCTGTGCCTAGAATATCTCCCTGCTCTGTGAGCTGTATTGCTAAATCTGCTAATGACCTAGCATGCCTAAAGACAGGCAAACCAGTGGTCACGTATCGCGTGCGGCTAGTTGTGGAAGTCGGGAAGAGCTGCAAAGGCGTACAGAAGAGTAAATTGTCCGGGACGACACCCTCTTGCAGCGTCCACACTCGGTTGAACCACGGAAACTGGCCGATATACCGGAGAACCTCTATCATTTCCGAGGCACTTTGTTCTCTGCGAGTTTCCTGACCCTAGAACATTTCTGGTCCTCCTGCCGGAATGTACTGTGCATCCAAACCCCGCTATTTACGTCCCGTAATGCACCCAAGGCGGCCCACTTCTCCTCCTCATTAATATCCTGCACGTTACATACGGGCGATTCAAGCTAGACAAGGCACCTAATGGCGTTGGCAAAATATTAGTTCATCTTGGCAATTTCGTTCGGGTTCCGAGTAGTCTGATTAAGACAGAGGATGTCTATCTAGATATACTTAACTCTAAGTGCAATCCTTGACGCTTCGAAAATCTGTTCTAGTTTCTGCCTGCTAGAAATGGGGATCTTCTAGTCAACACCGTACGCTTAGCCATCAATACCGTCGTTAGGACTAAGATCTCCCTAAACGTGTGAGATAGCGGCGTAGTGGACATCTTTAAGTTCAGAGCCGCGAACAACACGATTCTGCGAAAGGTCAAACAACATGCTTGGAAGAGATTCACCTAGTAGAGCTGGCTGATCTGTAAAGGGGATCGTCGGGGAACCAAAGTCATTTCGACCTACAACGCCTCCGTTAGCCTAGGTGGAATATATGCCCATGGTATAGTCCATGTGTATTCCGCCCATTTCTTTTCCACCACAGTCCTGGGAGGCATGTAGCGTCGGATCAAGTTCCGGCCACAAATCAGTATTAGTGCATATCGGCAGCACAAAGGAGTCTTTGGAATTTTCTAGGTCATTAGGATTGTTTGTAGGCCTAGCGACAGCAGTTAGATCAAAGGCTATATCTATAGGTGATGTGATTGAAAGCATGGAGGGGACCTTGACAGAGAAGTTTCAGCTTGAGCGTTGCGTTTCTGGGTGCTGCCGAATTTTTGTAAAAATGAGCGCATCATAGCAGTATAGATAGACCCGCGATGTGTTGATAAACTGAATTATGGTCGAAAATTTCAATATCGAAGTGGAATGTATCAGGGCATATCATATGAATAACCAGGCGAAACTCAAAAGTGAGGCGGAGCAGGCTTGGCGAGGGCTTGGAGAGGGGATGCCCAGAAACTACTTAGCTGAGCTCGAAAGCCTTAGCAGTGGTAGATGGACGGTTGACAGACACCGTCCTGCCTCGATGGTGGGATGGTGTATAGGGTACTTGATCCAAGCTATCACCTCTGTGGGGTTGACTCCACCCTTTCCTATCTCTATACGTTAGATGTAGTGAATGTAGCGAACAAGGTTAGGATTTCATGTTCTTATTTAGAGCTAATAGATGTTTGTTTTGAGTTCGCTCGTAGAAAATCCCTATGATCTCAGTTGCTAGACGACTTACTTACTAGTAATGGTTGTGTTTGTAGATTTTGGCCGCTTCTTTTGTTGACGTGAGTAATCACCTTCATTCAACTTCAAACCACCCCTCTTCCAAGTACACACACTCCCAACCCAGCACACAAGATCGCCATCGCCAAAGGACAAATCAAGCCTACAACCTGTCCCGCTAGACGAAACGCCAAGGAAAAAAAGCGTTGATATCAGGATGGAGCAGCGAATATCTATTCGAAGATCTAGATTCCATCCGAAAATGCACAATCTCAGCCCGAATTAAGTTCATAGATGGCTATGCGACTAAAGCCACGAATTCTACATCACCCCTCTCGATCCCCGACCGTAAAAGGGTCATGTATAGGCTGGATGATGTGTTTTCTAAGCACATGGATATAATGCGCAAGTTGATAAAGCCCAAGACTGCCAGCGCAAAGAGCAACCCACAACGCAAACGGAAGCTCGATGGCAATTCTGAGAAGGCTAATAATGGCGCACGGGATGGCAACTACTCGAAAAGACAGAAGTTTAGTGGTAACGGGATAAGAATGATGGTTTGCGATACTTATGGAACACGGGGGGATTTCCGCTCGCCATAGAACTGATAGACGCTATTCAATAACAACGTCATTCGTTCTGGCTTCTGGACATTTGGGCGCAGAATAGCAATATCAAAGATGGTTTCCTCATATCGTAATATAATAATCAGCTCTCACAGTGTTACAATCAATGTAAACGTTGTATCGAAACGGCATTTCATTCTCTCAGCTACAGCCAGAACGAGGCATCAGACGAGGCCTGAAAGTCAGCATCAATGCGAAACCAATGAGGGCATAGTGCACTTACAAGTAAAGCAACCAACCGCACGTTGGGACAGACGAAGCGCACGATATAGGAGCATCTGCAAGTCAAAACCAATGCAAGTCATAGGGTATGAGGCACGTACAAAGCCCGAGATCTACTCGGAGCCGGCATATTGGCCGCCCTCGGGGTCGGCATCTGGGCAGCCCTTGGAGTGGACATCCTGGCTCAACTCGGAATCGACATCTTTGCCATCATCGACTTTCATTTCTGCATCCTCCCATGCTGTCTTTGCCCATGCCTTGATGGTAGTAACAATGGTGTGGTCTCCGGTCCGAACTGCTACCCCGGTGGCATGATCGGGGACTAGATGAACAACGCGCGAGAGAAGCTCATCGTAATTGCATCGGATTCTCTCGTTATCTTCCTCGACCAACCTGAGATGAAGACGTAGGCTCCTGATTTTAGCGCGCAGGTTTCGGTTGATAGCAGCATACAACTTTGGATTCTCGTCAACTATTTCTATCAACAATGAGTCGCTGTAGATGCAGTTAGGAAATAAACTTACGCGGAGGGGTATCTAGTAGACCCTCATCCGTCTTCCTCTTCTTGTTTTTGTTATCAGACATGGTTTTGTGGAAATGCGTTAGAGGGGCCGGCCGCTGTTGCGCAACTGGACCCATTCGAGGAGACCGATATTTCTCTACTCGTTGGGGTTGGTTTCCACGTCGAGTAGGACCTTGGACTGGTTCTTCAGTGTCGGAGGGGGAGAATAGCTCAGGCTCTTCATTGTCGGAGGGGGAGAATAGCTCAGGCTCTTCATTGTCAGAGGGGGAGAATAGCTCAGGCTCTTCATTGTCAGAGGGGGAGAATAGCTCAGGCTCTTCGACGTCCGATGGAGAGAACAGCTCATGCTCTTCATCCGCCGAGTCGACTGTAGTACGAGGACTGACAGGAATGCTTGAGTGCGGTTTGTGATTCGATTTGTGCTGGTGATTGGTTTTTGGCTTCCGGCTGGTTGCTGTCGTGGTGCCGACTTCCTCTTTCTGTTTGAGGATTCCATTAAAGATGCGACTTAGAGAAGGGCAATTTGTGATTAGAGTATAGGCAAATGCGCAAAGCGATTTTAGGAAAGCGATAGAGGTGAATTTGCAAGGCGACTTCAAGAAAGGGAACTTAATAAGCGTCTATCATGAAATATTTAGAGTTTGATTTGCGACATTTAATTATTACTAGGGAAGGATAGAAATAGTAGGAAATGAGTCTAGGTAGGGTATATATAGTAAGATATAAGATATTACCTAGGTATTTTATATATGTTCCGGCCCAACCACGAGATATGCCCGCTCGTGAGCTGGCCGGCCCGCTCACGAGCTGGCCGGCCCAACCACGAGATTTTCCGACTTTTGGTTCGGCCGGCCAGCTCACGAGCGGGCCGGCCCAACCACGAGCCCAACTACGAGCCCAACTGCGAGCGGGGTAATAACGTAGAACGTAGGAAAACCTTCAAATCCTACACCTATTTACAGTAGTAATTATGGCTACTATTACTTCAATAAACCCATTTCCGTACGATGTGCGCACTGCTTTTGAAGCCTATAGTAATAGTACAACTTACTATAACCGTGAGCAATTCTCACTCGAGCAACTACACCATATGCATAGAATACTCGAAGATCCCTCTGCCTATATATCACAGAATAAGGGAGCTGTGAACCTTAAAACCCGTACGCAATTAAACTTCATACTTCTAGACCATAAGCTCTATCGAAAGAGCGATATACGCCACCTACAGCCTAGATATGTAGTGCCAAAAGCAGAGGTGTTTGATATCATTGCGCAAGAACACCTTAAGCTCCTACATGCAGGCCGGAATAAGGTGTGGCCTACTATAGAGCAACGGTTCTATGGAATAAAGCGAGAGGATGTAGAGTTCATACTCAAACGGTGTAAGAATTGCACCTTAAACAGACCAAATACTACAAAAGCTCCATTAGTTCCTATTATAAGTGGACGGGCGTGGGAGAGGGTTCAAATCGACCTAATTGATATGCGCCACGAGCCATCAGGGCAGTATAAATGGATTCTTCATATAAAGGATCATTTCTCAAAATATACACAGCTATACCCATTGAAAAGCAAGCACGCAGAGCCTATTGCAGACTGCTTTGCTCAATTCATTGCAGCTTTCTTACCTCCTAAGATTATGCAAGCTGATAATGGAAAGGAATTTAAGGGGGGTCTCCTTATTCTACTACGGAAGTATGGAATCCAGGTAGTAAATGGAGCACCACGATCGCCACAAACGCAAGGCCTAGTTGAGCAGGCAAATGGGGTTGTTGAGAATAAGCTCCGGGCATGGAAAATGGACCATGGGTCTACAGAATGGAAGGATGGGCTACTCGAAGTGGTGCTCGCTATGAACACCCAAATCCACTCTACAATTGGGTGTGCGCCAGCTGAGCTCCTATTCCGAGAGCGTAGCTCATATATCGACTGGCTCAATAGTCAGGCCCGGAAGGATCTGTCAATTGGAATTGAGCAGGAAGACCCAACCATGGGCCCGATATTTGAGAGCGAGCTCCACGAGCTGGGCTCGGAAGCTCTACTCGACCTACAACTTCAGCAGCGAGAGCTAGAGCGAGAGCAAGAGCTCGAGCTCAATTCTAAGCTTTCGCTCAGAACCAGAGCTGGAGCCAGAGCTGAGCTCCGGCAGGCACTAGAGCTCAGAATTGAGCTCTCTGGCTCGGAACTCAATTCGGAGCTCAGCTCTGGTTTTGAGCGAGAGCCAGAGCGAGAGCTCAATTCTAAGCTTTCGCTCAGAACCAGAGCTCGAGCCAGAACTAGAGCTCCAGCCAGAACCAGAGCTGGAGCCAGAGCTGAGCTCCAGCAGGCACTAGAGCTCAGAATTGAGCTCTCTAGCTCGGAACTCAATTCCGAACCCAGCTCGGGTTCTGAGCGAGAGCCAGAGCTCAATTCTAAGCTCTGCCGTCTAGCTCCTACTCGAGCTCAGGCTCGAGTACTAGCCCAGCTCCAGGCTGAGCCTGAGTTCTGTTCTGAGCTCGAGAGCTCAAGGCTTCAGACTCGAGCGCCAGAGCCTAGAATTGGGTTCTCTACCTCAGAACTCAATTCCGAGCCTAGCTCTAGCTCTGGCTTAGAGCCAGAGCTCCGGCGTGGGGCCCGGGCCCGAGTTCCAGCTCAACCTAGAACTGAGCTTCAGGTAACACCTGATCCTGTAATTGAGAGAGCTATTGCAGCCACTCAACGAGCAAGGATTTCTATGGTGCGTAAATATACAAAGAAGCACGATATTCAGCACTTTGATATAGGAGCAATAGTCTCTATTAAGGTTCCTCGAGTGGATAGAACCTCAACTGATAATAAGAGGCTATTTGCACGAATTCTAGAAGAGCCCTACCCTCATAGGTATCGGATTCTTACAGCTTCTGGTATTATACAACGCCTTATTCCTACAAAATCACTTGGAGTTGTAGAGCAAGCTCTATGGAGTGATATAGTAATTCCTACTTCTACTAAGCAAGTAGCCTTAGGGCTTGCAGCTAGAGAGGCTTCTACAAGTGCTCGGGTTGGAATATCCTGTCAATGTAAGGGGCAGTGTAGTACGAAGAGGTGCCGGTGTTATAAGGAAGCCAAGGAGTGTAGTGTACACTGCCATAACGATGACCATAACTGTGGTAATTTATCAGGCCTTACTACTCGTACAGAAATAGCTCTAGTTGAGAGGCCTCGTCGGAAACGAGCACGGGAAGCGTAGTTATAGATCAATTGATTACTTCTATTTCTAATTACTCGTGGTTGGGCCGGCCCGCTCGTGAGCTGGCCGGCCGAACCAAAAGTCGGAAAATCTCGTGGTTGGGCCGGCCAGCTCGTGAGCGGGCCGGCCAGCTCACGAGCGGGCATATCTCGTGGTTGGGCCGGAACATATATGTTCCGGCCCAACCACCAATATTACCCATTCGTGAATGGGCCGGCCCATTCACCAATGGGCCGGCCCAACCACCAATATTGCGATTGACGGTTAGGCCGGCCCAACCGTAAATAGAAGTAATTGATCAATTGAACTATACTATATAGTATTACCTATAGTGTCTGCTCTTGCCCGCTTCCGCTTTGGCCGCTCAACTAAAGCTATTTCTGTACGAATAGCTAGACCTGATAAGTTGTTACAGTCATGGTCGTCGTTATGGCAGTGTACACTACACTGCTTGACTTCCTTATAACAACGGCACCTCTTTGTACTACACTGCCCCTTGCATTGACATGATATTCCTACCCGTGCACTTGTAGAAGCCTCCCTAGCTGCAAGCCCTAGTGTTACTTGCTTTGTAGAAGTAGGAATTTGGATATCAGCCCATAGAGCTTGCTCTACAACTCCAAGTGATTTTGTAGGTATAAGGCGTTGTATAACACCTGAAGGTGTAAGAACGCGATACCTATGAGGGTAAGGCTCCTCTAGAATTTGAGCAAAGAGCCTCTTATTATCAGTTGAGGTTCTATCCTCCCGAGGGACCTTTATAGAGACTATAGCTCCAATATCAAAGTGTTGGATATCATGCTTCTTAGTATACTTGCGTATCATAGAAACCCTTGCTCTTTGAGTAGCTGCTACAGCTTTCTCAATTATAGGGTCAGGTATAGCTGCTACCTCAGTCCTAGGCTGAGCTGGCACTCGAGCCCGGCTCCCGCGCCGGAGCTCAATTCCAAGCTCTAGCTCGAGCTCCGAGCTGAGAACTGAGCCTTGTGTGCTCAAGCTCAATTCCGAGCTCAGGCAGTGCTTGGAGTTGGGCCTGAGCTCGAGCCTGAGCTCGAGTAGGAGCTGGTTGCCAGAGCTCAGAATTGAGCTCAGGCTCAAGCTCAATTCTGAGCTCTGGCTCGGAGTAGGAGCTCTCAATTCGAAGCTCAATTCCAAGCTCTGGCTCGGAGTGGGAGCTCTCAATTCTGAGCTCAATTCCGAGCTCTGGCTCAGAGTGGGAGCTCTCAATTCTAAGCTCAATTGAGAGCTCTGGCGCTCGGCGGAGCCGTGAGTCAATTGGAGCTTCGGGCTCAAGCTCACTCTCAAAAATCGGTGCCATAGTTGGGTCTTCCTGCTCAACTCCAATTGAGAGATCCTTCCGGGCCTGGCTATTAAGCCAGTCAATATGAGAGCTCCTGTCTCGGAATAGTAGCTCAGCTGGTGCGCACCCAATTGTAGAGTGGATTTGGGTATTCATTGCAAGTGTAACCTCAAGTAGCCCATCCTTCCACTCTGTAGACCCGTGATCCATTTTCCACGCCCGGAGCTTATTCTCAACAACGCCATTTGCCTGCTCAACTAGGCCTTGCGTTTGTGGTGACCGTGGCGCTCCATTTACCACCTGGATTCCATACTTCCGGAGTAGAATAAGGAGGGCTCCCTTAAATTCCTTCCCATTATCAGCCTGCATAATCTTAGGAGGTAAGAAAGCTGCAATGAACTGAGCAAAGCAGTCTGCAATTGGCTCTGCGTGCTTGCTTTTTAATGGGTATAGCTGTGTATACTTTAAGAAGTGATCCTTTATGTGAAGGATCCATTTATACTACCCTGAAGGCTCGTGGCGCATATCAATTAGGTCGATTTGAACCCTCTCCCACGCCCGTCCACTTATAATAGGGACTAATGGAGCTTTAGTTGTGTTTGGCCGATTTAGAGTACAGTTCTTGCAACGCTTGAGTATAAACTCAACATCCTGACGCTTAATCCCATAGTACTGTTGCTCAATAATAGGCCAGACCTTATTACGGCCTGCATGTAGAAGCTTCAGATGCTCTTGCGCAATAACATCAAATACCTCTGCTTTCTGAACTACAAACCTAGGAGTTGGATGTCGTATATCACTTTTCTTATAGAGCTTCTCATCTATAAGCTCAAACTGAGACTGCGTACGGTGCTTTAGGTTGCTACTCTCCTGATCAAATGGTGTAAACGTTGTAATATTCTGTAGTATAGTGCGCATTTGGTGCCATTTTGTATATGGAAGTTGCTCTCGATTATAGTAAGTAGGATTACTTATATATGCTTCAAAAGCAGTTCGTACGTCGTTTGGGAACGGGTTGATTGAAGCAATAGTAGCCATAATTACTATAGTTGTAGGATGTAGGATTTGAATTTTCTATAATACTATCTACACCGCTTCTCATATTGACAGTTGGGCCGCATTTACGGTTGGGCCGGCCCAACCGTCAATCGCAATATTGGTGGTTGGGCCGGAACATATATATATACAGTTCTGCGCAGATTCTAAAGATTTATATAAAATCTGCGCACTTTTACGCTTATATGCCCGTTCTTCTCATTATCCCACAAGACACCTATAGGATAGATGGATTCTACGCAGATTTTGAAGATTCATATAAAATCTGCGCACTTTTACATTTATATGCCCGTTCTTCTCATTATCCCATACGTTTAGATACATTTTAACAGGTTTCTCAACACCTCATTTTCAGTTCTCACGACCACGCAAAAGCAGTTGCCCCGTTTCTCGTTTCTCGTTTCTCGTTCTCTACCTATTTCTGTACTATATAACACGACATTACGTTTCTGGTTTCTAGATTCTAAGACTGTTATGCGTCCGTAGTGGGTGTCCGATTCAAGGATTCAGCTATGGACATTATGTTAGCGCGAATATAGTTTAGAGTCTACACATCTACTCTTGCGCTTCCCTTTATTCGCCTGTCCTCCCTTTCGTCTATATCGTCCCTTGCATCTTACCCTACAATCTTAAATCGCAGAATGCCCCAGCCCGACTTTCTCTAACCCTCTGCCACAGCAGGGTGGTGTAGGTAAGACGCCCACCCACTCCACGGCGTATCACTTTATGTAAGGCGGCCCTCACGTGAGGGCACGTGAGGTGCCACGCCGAAGGCAGCCCTACGGTGGAGCTGCCGCTCGGGTATAGCCCGGTTATTAGGGCTCGCCGTACGAAGGATATCAGGGGCTGGATCCTCAGTTGAGGACTCCAGTCAATAGTCGCTGTATTCAGGTAGACCTATTGTTACGCTATATAACCTCGTATTCCTGCCTTCTGATCTGGTTCCCTGAACTCCCGTGTGACACAGGGCCTACGCCTTTACACTTTAGCCGTCGGTGTCCGTCTTACCCTCCCACTAAATGCTAGCGCATTTTACAAGGTTCCTAGTTACCGCCATGGCGTATTACTTCAGCCGTCGGTGTCCGTCTTACCCTCCCACTTTTTGTTGACGTGACCCGTCGGGAACAAGGAAGGCCTGCTGCTTTAGGGAGAGGAGAGTGCCTAGGGTCACGATTTTCGCCCCTTTACGTCCTGCCAAGCCACTAATAGCAAAAGCTTGACGCGCGGAGCATCCCATGTGGAGATTAGGCCATGAGAGCGAGCTCGCCTACTCCGAGTTGAGCTGTTGAGAAGAAATATGGAAGCCCGAACAATGCGTCGATGAGAGCCCCATCCATTCTGTGATCTGTTCCTTGGTATCTGCGAATGTGCGAGAGTCTCCAAAGCTCTGCCCACACCATTGAGAGTATCAACGTTTCCTATGGTCAACTTTCCAACGTTGAATTTTAAAAAAGGAGTTTACCGAGTCAGAGCTGAAGGTGACCCCAAGCGAAATTGAACCCATCAACTGTTCTGTCGAGCTTCGGGTGAACACTTCACATCTCCACAAACTCTGCCCCGCTGTTCCATTAGCACCTCTTGAGCCCACTTTTTTTGCTAGGGCTCTCGGAGACCGGAAAAGCCCACTAGGCAGGCGGCCTTCATGACATTCTCTAAACACCATCTATTATCCTCTTATTTCTATTCTGAATAGGGAGAGCGAGCCTCAAATAACTAGAAGCTATCCACGTCACAATTCTATACACGAAAGTTTCCAACACTGACTTTAACACCGTCTCACTCGATAATTCTACCGTCCAAAGTGCTCAAACCAACAAAAAACCTCCGTGGAATGAACCCTGGTACATATCATTAAGCTAGGTCAAAGAGAGTTTATATGCGAACTAGACAGTTTGCGGGGTCGCTTTTCGTTATGCTTCACGACCCTGGTGTGTTTCTCTTAAGCAAGCCACCCAAGTCCTTGCGTCACCCAATTTAAAAATCGGCCTAAAGTTGGGGTCAGCACTGTTAATCCTGGTGCTTATTGCGGTGCGCCCATCGATTTCTGGTGAGCCCAGCGAGAAATATTAAAGAACCGAACCCTCTTCAAGTTTGTTAAATGAATTTCGTCACACTTTCGTGACACTCACCTAACGCTCGTTATTGTTTGTTTTTAGTCACTCTCTTGATTTTATTCTACACATTCGTTTTAATGGCCGTTTCTTTCTTTAAGGCTGGCGCCGTTGCGCTGATTTGTCTGAACGCAATTGGCGTGACTGCAGCTCCTGCTGTTTCGTGTGTGGACGACTTTCCATCAGCAAACGTTGCCATCAACGGCGATTTCGAGGCGTCCGTCCTAGGCTCTATTGCTCCCTGGTCGGTTGTCAGCACAAACATATACTCTGGCGTCTTCATCAAAGACCTATACCAGTGCAACAGCCAATGGTGTTACTTTGCCTCTCCTGGTTATGGTGGGTACGGGGGTGCCGAGTATCTTTCCCTTGAAATGACCACCGTCGAAGGTCACACTTACGACTTGACCGGACAGACCGCGGGCGAGAATAACAATTGCACTGTCAAGTTCATCGTCGGCGATTCGCTTGCAAAGGGCAAAGTTATCGCGGCAAAGATCCACCTGAATGCGGAAACTTTGAGTTCTTTTACCAATGTAGCTGCTTCGTACAAGGTCACCAGCACCAAGACCAGGCTCTGGATCGAAGTCAAATGCGCGCTCAATGGCAGCACGAGGAGGGGAGTGATTATCGATAACATAAAATTTGTGGATAGGGGAAGGTCCAAGGTCTGCACCACACCAACCATCACGCCGAAACCTCCCGCTACCACGACCGCGGCAGAGCCCCCAAAGTCGACTTGTGAATGGGACTACCTTGGATGTTATCCAATCTACTATGGACATGCTAGGCGCGTGTTAATTGATGCTGCCATGACCAACGAAAAGTGTCACGCAGCTTGCGCCGAGGAAGGCTATACCTTCGCAGGCACTTATTACGGGAACGAATGTTATTGTGGCGAAGCCCTTGACGAGTGGGGCCATACGCCCGATCTCGGTCCTCTTGTGAATACCGACCGCTTTTGCACCTTTAAGTGCCCGGGAAATGCCAGCCAGCTGTGTGGCAGTAATCGCGCCTGGAACATGTACCGCAAGTCGAAGAGGTGTCTTACTACCACTACGAGTAAGACTGCTACTCCCACTACGAGTAAGAGTGCTACTCCTACGATTGAGTGTCCTACTACCACCACGAGTGCGACCAGTCGTCGTACTACGACCAGCCGTCGTACTACGACCAGTCGTCGTACTACGACCAGCCGTCGTACTACGACCAGTCGTCCTACTACGACCAGTCGTCCTACTACGACCAGTCGTCCTACTACGACCAGTCGTCCTACTACCACCAGTCGTCCTACTACCACTACGAGTCCGGCCAGCCCCACGCCGACTAAAAAGGTCACCACGCTGCCTTTTCAATGGGGACCCAAGAAGTTCTTTTACTGGCAGCGCGGCTGATCTTGCTAGATGTTCTACCGCTGTTCCCGTGGGACTTGTTGCTGTGTTGATATAAGCTTGGTGGAATGGATAGATGTACAGTAGACGAGGAAGCTTACGAGTTTATAGCCTACTAAAGGCAGTTCGTGAGAAAGTCGATGCGAATGTGCACATTTTGTCTATGGGCTGCCTAGACCCCTTGGTCTATACGTTAATCTGCGATGTGTCCTCAATCTTTTGGTAGGGTGTACAGGCCGGGACGCTGCCCTAGACCCATTATCATGAATTCTGTGTAATTATTCTGTGCCATTTGTATTAGATGCATATATTCCCATAGCGGATCACGCTTTACTTGCTACGGTTGGTCTTGTATACTGTCCTAAAGGACCCGCAATCATATGTCGATCTTGTGGGTTCGCTATTGCACCCAGTAAGCTCTATAAGCATCTTCTTGATCAGCATGACTTGACAATATCTCTATGTCGCGCTATAGCAGAACATGCCTAAAGTCTCTACGTGGAAAGCGATGCTGGCCAACTAGTCCCTCAAGCAGACGGATCGGATATTATCTCCTCACTTAGCGTTCATAATAGGTTTGTTTGCTTGCCATAATGTTTTGTATGCAAAATATCCTAAATATTAGATATTTTGCGTACGAAACATTATCCCAACTAAACCACACTGTTTTTATAGGATTATTTTCATTTTTTCTTCCTATATATACCCCCCTTAGGTTCATCCTACTCTAGTTTTCCTTTAGTTCCTTATATATCAAAAAGTTGACAGTTCGTCTTGCCTAACTATATCCCACACTAAAACAAAAACAAACCAAAAGCGATCTAGCTATTAGCCGGCTTTTTCCATACCAGTTCAGTAGGTTCCGACTTTGACAATTCGACTTTCTCTTTCGAATTCTAACTTCATGTAGATCGACACGTCTATTGAGTTCTAATCTGGCGAATCGACTGCCTAGCAAATCGTCCTTCTACACATATATATTTTTCGATCTAACATTCCAATTCCGCTCCTCTAACTTGACATAGATCGACACTTCCACCTCAACTCGCAAGCTACATTTTCGCTTTATTAGGCATTATAGTTCCATATCTCGTACTTAATGATCTCGACGACTCCTTCGAGGAGGTTAGGGAATTCGCCTAGGACGCTGCTAGAAAGGGGTATAGGGTGACCTATGCAGCTAGGGTCCGTGTTGTTGCCGATTCTGACAATGTCAATGCCCCTAAGAAAACCGACAATGCCGTCACGGAGCCTAAAGACGCAAGATCCGCTAGCGAAAAGAATCCCGCTCGCTCTGCGACCGAAGTCGCGAGTGAAGGGGTTGGGATAATAAAGATGAGAACCCACATGGTGTAGGCCCAGCTTAAAAACATCTATGCAGTGTCTGCTGTGGTTAAATCAGCATTAGAGCGGCGCAAGCTGTTTGAGGATCTAGAAACGAAGACCAAGGCGGCGATGCTCGACTTATTAGAAAGAGGATGCGAATCGACGACGATGAGGAGGATGCTTAACATCTCTCGAAGAAGAAGAGGGTGTAACTACCCACTTTAAAGAATGGAGGCACGACGGCAGCAGTGGCGGTAGCGCAGTCACTATGGATAGAGACTTGACCTCAGGCTTTACGCATCAACGTTTTACCTTTGCTGTTTTACAATCGGAGGCTTGAGAGATTGCGGTTCCTGATTTGAGATTTGAGATTTGAGATTTAGGGGATATATCGGATTTGGAGTTTGCGCACTTAACTGCTTTACTAGTTATAGGGAGTACAGCATTACAACGGGCAGCGTAGTAGTTGCGGCATCATACATTTATATCGCAATTGAATTTGAAATGCCTTTCCCACCACCTCTGGTTTCATTTGCTTTCATGTAATGTGGTGCTCTTGAGTTCCCTCCTTTAGATATACTCATCGATATCTCAAGTGCGATTAAATGAGACAAAGCCTCCAAGATTCACCGCCAATCCGCTCATGTCCAACTTAGCATCCTACCAAACCTCACTCGGCAATTATGACCTACATGATACACACCGTAGCGTCCGAAAGCGCCCTCTTCTCGACCTCCTCGAGCCCGACTTCCCCTATAGCGAATCCAACTGTCTCGAGATATGGACATTTATACCAACCTCCCCTTCCGCATACCACCGCCTCCGTCTCACCGATCCCTATAATTCTCGCTGCCATTTTACCTACACGTTTAGCACCACCTGCCTCTATGCATGCATATCTAGACGTGGGATGAAGATAGTCCACACTATGTCAGGCAGATGCTGCACAACGCTGCTGCTAGAGTGAACGGCGCTGTCGAAGAGGTTATAGGAGCAAAAACCTATCATGACGAGCTAGTGTTTGATCTTGACATGCAGTTCCGCAGGACTAATTGTAACTATTTGCCATAACGCCAACATCCCAAGCCGACGGGAGACCCGACGGGAGATCATCCTTGCTATCTGAATACGACATTCCTGCTGCCCCACGTTAGCGCGCGTTGGCTACACTCAAAAATCACAGCATCTCTCTATAGATGAACGGGTATGTCGACGTCTACAGTTTATAGTCTAGGCCGCTAACAACTTTGCTGTTTAGCTAACTCCTGTCAAGCCGACGCCAGCTTCGAAACAACAGCAGAGAACGCGACTATATAGTACAAACTACTATATAGTACAGGTGCGGGGTGACCTAACGTGCTAGTGCCAATCTCTTAATTACGCTAAATGGTTGAATTGCAGGGGCGGCCGCAGCCCTTCCAGCCTCTCAGCATCATCTTACTACGAGCAGTCCTCAATCTGGGAGTTGTATGGAACCTTCTTCAAGACGTTCCCCGCCGCCGATCCGCAACTAGCAACTTTTAATGTTCAACTTCGGGCGCCACCTTTTAGTAGCTTCCTCGTGGGATACGGGAAACTTGCAGTCACTTGCCGCAAATCTACAAGGAATCTGGAATGAAGATTACGATCCCACCTGGCAGAGTAAATACCCCAACAACATCAATATCGAGATGAACTACTGGCTAGCGGAAGTTACTAATCTTTAGGAAACACATAGTGCACTCTTTGATCTTATCGATGTAGCTAGGGGCTGTGGGGAGGATATTGCTACAGAATTGTACGGATGCACGAATGGCGGGTTCATGTTACACCATAATATCGATCTCTAGGGTGATGCAGCCCCACCGATTACGGGACGCCGAACATGACGTGGCCTATGGGCGGAGCTTGGCGCTCTCTCCATCTTGTGGAGCACTATCGCTTCATGGGGGACAAGGACTTCCTAAAAAACCGTGCCTAGCCGGTCCTCCAAAGCGCTGCGAATTTCTACTACTATTACCTCTTCGAGCACGAGGGGTATTATAGCACTAGCCCCTCACTGTCGCCAGAGAATACTTTCATCGTCCCCCTAGGCATAGAAGGCTAGTGCGACGGAGGCAATCGATATAAGCCCAGCCATGTACAACTCAATCCTCCATGAACTTTTCACCGCCGTAATCACAACCTGCAGCGTCTTAGGTATAAGAGGCCCCGACCTAATAAATGCCCGAAGCTACCTCGAAAAGATCAAACCCTAGCAAATAGGATCAAAAGGCCAGATTTTGGAACGGCGAAACGAGTTCACCGAGGCCGATCCAGGACACCGTCACATGGGGTCCCATCTTCGGCCTTTTCCCCGGCTCGCAAATGACACCGCTTAAAAACTCCACCCTTGCAGCAGCCGCAAAAGTCCTAGTTGATAAACGTATTAGCAGCGGGTCAGGAAGCACAGGCTAGTCGCGCACTTGGGTTATCAACCGCTACGCCCACCTTTTCGTCGTCGACACAGCATGGGAAAATGCCGTGACATTCCTACAAACGTTTCCCTCTGATAACCCCTGGAACACTGACGGGGGTCCGGGACAGCGATGCAAATAGATGGGAACTTTGGTTTCGTATCCGGGATCGCGGAGATGCTTCTCCAAAGCCATGAGGTGGAGCATATTCTCCTAGCGCTTCCTGCCGCAGTAGCTGAGGGGAGTGTGAGGGGGCTAGTCCCCTGGGGGGGGGGGGTTGGGGTGGATATTACTTGGTCTGGCAACACATTGACAAAGGCAACCACAGCACTTAGTGGAAATCTGGTGAGGGGTAATCGGGACCATCTGTGAGGGATAATCGGGACCATCTGATGAACCATCCGGTGGATCATCTAGTGTATCATCTGGTGAGGGGATAATCGCGACCATCCCTGTAGGTGGACCCTATCCTTTGAAAAGTAGAGCACTTCAGCTATTACCTAGGAAGGATGATCAATTATGAAGGATCGTAAAGGGAAGGTAACAGTGCTTCGAGAATCTTCAAGGATGATTAACTTTGAAGGATCGTAAAGGGAAGGTGGCAGGCGTTTTAGGAAAAGGAGATCAGGTGAGAAATCTAGTTCGGGCAGCTATTTACAAGATTCTAAGACTATATAAACCACCATATATACCCACAAGTTTTCAAATAGCACCTCATAAACAACCAATTTCGCGATACATACTACAATATAACCCCGATTTTCTGTATTGTGCAATCATCAAAGATGCCGTATGTTAACCTTATGCTTGATCATTTTGCCTCTACTGACCCTCTAAAGTTCCCTATTAGCTATAATGGCCACGGCGATCCTTGCTATCACTGCCGTAGTCAACGGCGCTGCTCTTCCCGTAGAAATCGTCGCTGATGCTCGAAACGCCACTAATCTACCATCCAAGCTTCAGGTAAATACCTCAAGGGTATAGATCGTCCTCGGAACACTTCTAACGGTTTTCAGGCTAGCGAAACTTGGTGCAAGATCTCATATCATGGTAGTCATACCTTTGGTGGTGGTGGACCTGGTCAAGCGCCCATTAATAGCTACGGTTTCGGGATCTACGCCTACGATGCATCCGGAAACCGTGTCTACTTTAGTGGCCGGCTCAAAAACTCTGGTTCCGGTTATACAACGGTCTCGAAGAGTGACTGGAAAGGGCCCTATGATTTCACCGTCCTCACTACATATGATCAGGGAGCATCATATTTCGCAACATGCAGATATCAGTATCCATCTGGGGGCACTTGGTATGATGGAACCGTCACTAACAACATTGAGCACGGTTACGTTCAGACCATGAACTCTTATTGCGAAATTTATCTTTCTTGTTTAGTAGTTGTTTTGAATTTTCTTTCTAATGCCAAGTGTCACGGTCTCCTGATATTGACCATCGAATGAGCTTAGTATGTACAAGGAGGATTTCGATAGGAAGGAGAAGTATCTACAAGTTTTTGAGACTATAAACCACCATATATGCACTATTAAGTGGGGTAGTACACAAGTTTTTAAATAGCACATCATAAACAACCAATTTCGCGATACACACTTGAATTATGAGCAGACCTAGTAGGCATTAGACATATTCAGAAGATGACGACGAACTGTTGATACAGCCATATTAGCCTTAGTCCTACACCTTTAACCTTTTGGTTTTCCTACATAGAACAGCCTAGTTTAGGGATATGCATATGTCTTTATGCTGAGACAAAACTAGATCTAGACCACCATCTTAACATTCCAGACAATAAAAGCTAGAGAAGCTTCCATGTCATACAATGTATCATCGACCCAGGGTAGAGCGCAATCCAGCCGCAACATTAGTGTTACTGCTTTGCTTGCAGCTATTGGTATCGGAATCGCCTCTTCCGCAGTTCAGATATTGATTTTTACATTAATTAAGGACAAGCTAGCTAGGATATAGTGAGTTCATCATCTAGACCACGCAATCTTCCTATCTAACGGTTCTTAGCCAGCCCAAGACATATCTTGTTCCAGAGCGACAGCGCACATCCCCTCCTCCACGAGGCGCTTTCAGATGGATAGCATCTATATTCACATACAAGGACACGGAAATCATAAATAAGTGTGGGCTAGATGCTTACTTCTTCCTTCGATATCTGCAGACCTTACTATTCATATTTGTGCCGCTAGCATGCCTACTTCTACCAATTCTATGCGTGGTGTTGTAGCTTAGAATTTAGCAGATACGGCTCGCGTAGATTACCCTTTTGAGATTAGATTTAACCTTTTAGGCTTAGTTTTGAATTTCGCGGTCAAGGAGGTACCGTCGTAAATTTCGCAGTTAAGGCACTGGCCTAATTGGGATTTTGCGGTCATCACTGGACGGTGGTGCCGTCCGTTCAGGGGCTTTGACCTCAGTTTTATCAATTAACACTGCTTAAGACGTCACTAATAAACTATGCCACAGATCCCTAAAAAGCGTGGTCGCCCTCGTCCCCGCAAAGATCGAATCACCCCGCCGTCGCTTAGTTAGATTCATCTTAGCTACCTAACCTTCAAACGGCCCTTGCTCTGTTCCTAACCCCGCCCCGTTGACGATGGTCCCGACAGGTATCGGCCATCGCTCTGCAAAAGATTGTAACACGTCAAACTGTAACCACACTGCCTCCTGGATACAGCGGCGAGTCTTTCGATCCCGCTTGAATCGCTTTGTCTAGGCTTGTGGCGATTCGGACCCGCGAGGCTCCTAGGTCACGACCTTACGACACGGTGCAAGTTCGGGCCTCGCCATTGAACCCGTGGTTGAGAGGAAGCCGATCCAGTTTGTATGGATAGCTTCCCAGATCTTTGGGTCGGACGCGGCCGGGAATCCGCTCGACTCGAGCCACTTCTGATATCGAGCACGATCAGCTTCCTGGATCGGGGGCCCATCAGTTCGCTGGCTAGCCACTAGGTTCGCGACGACTGCGTGGACTCCCGAAGAGCTTCTGCACGTGCGAGGTTAAGTCCATCCATCTGGTGACTTGAACAGGGAACAGTGCGCCGTTTTGGTGGCCATGGGTTTCGGTCAAAGTCGCTTTTCAGAGCCTTACGTAGCCCTCGTTTCACGTCCGCTTCTTGTCTTCGAGCTTCCTCTTCCGCAATGTATCTCGCCAACTCGCCTCTGGGAAGAGATCACGTGGTAAAGTTCGAGCCCGATGGGGCTTGATCCGGGAAGTGCGAGTTTGAGAATCAAAGGTCGGAAACTCCCAAGAAAGCTTTTCTAGACACTTGCTACCTCTAATCCTAGTGCTAAGAGGTTTCGTCAAATGCATGCTGTGTGACTAGTCGATACTGTAGATTTTTCCACTGATCTTGTGGAAACGGGTGCCTATAAACATGCTGATCATCCTAGTCGAAAAGTTGCTGAATCAGGACGGCCCATGTAGGCCGCTCTCGCCAAGTAACGCATATACGCCAGTCTCTTGGGATATAGAAGTCGCCGCTGTAATATTGACGAAGCTAGCTATTACAGATCCCGTACTGTCGCTCTGCAAGTACTTCGGCGGTGTGGCCGATTGCTTTGATCATACCTCTATAGCTAATGCAAGGAAGCAGATGCGACGGATCCGGTCGAGTTTGTGGTCATCTTCAGCCGACCCGTCCTTGCACAGGTCTTTTGCGATTTCACTAACCCTGTCACAGTCTAGTGATATTGCTCACCCGGCTTCGAGGTTGTTTATATGTCAGCTAGAGTCGGGAATAAAAAAGCGGACCTGGCTTTGAATCAGCTCGTGCAATTATAGCTGCTCCCAGTCGAACATTGATGGTTTCAGCCAGACCATTTATAGTAGTGCTAGTGCTGGCCTGCAAGAGGGCCCGCTGTCCATACAGCCACCTGATTTTCCCCTATGTTCCATTGGCAATCAGCATTTTATTTTCTTCCCGTTCATTTTCAGCTGCTGTATGTTAACAGCCTCTTTTGTGGTATCATGTAGAGCCTTTCGTTTCTTGGACGAGTTGGCTTGTGTCCTCTCATGCCCGTGACAAGCTCTTTCTAGCGCCTGGTATATTGCCAACGGTGAGCTAATAGGAATCGCTTCGTGGTGTATATGGAGTTTACCGCCGTGGTAGTGATATGGATCATCGAATTCCAGTAAATATTCCTCTGTAATGGTTGCAGTATACTAATGTAATGTTGTGACAAGACGGCGATATTTTCCTACAGGACTGGTGTCTGCGTGTTCGGCTACAAAAAGAGAAACCTGCGGCGTGAGGTGTTAGTCGGTAATGAAGTAGCTATGCTCCAACTGCAATCCTACCTTCTGTGGAATCTTCGATACGCCACTTTCTCTTGCTCCTCTTGCCTTTTGCCTAAGCGCAATCAAGATAGCGACGTAGAGAGGATCTATGGAGAGGGTTTTGGCTTCTTAGACTACGCGTGTTATATGAAGGAATGAAGGAATGACCTTTTTCTTTCGCGGTGGAAGTCGCGCCGCTGTCTCGAGGAGTAGGTTTCATCGATGTATGCCCAGACTGGACTCGAAGTCGGTTGTTGTTAATTAGGAAAAATGAGAGGAAGAGAGATCTCCGCCTCAGGGTGTCTGGCATACTGGAATGCCAAGTGACCACTTTCGAGACAACAGTTAGCTATATTAATCACAGCTTTTGGCAGAAATGAAGATAGATACTTTTGTAATCGTGTCCCTGTCATTGCCGCAGCTAGCTCCGCGACGAGGTTGCGCATCTGCTCATCCCTCTAGGGTCTCCTCCTACAGCTCTGGATGTCCGCAACTGCCCCGCAAACATCCTTCCATTGAAGTTCACGCTGAAACGAAAATGTTGGGACTGGTTCAGCGACATTTCTAGGTTCGAGGTGAGGTGGTAGATGATGGAGACGGAAGCTCAAGTTTTCCAAATGGCTCGCTTTCCATTCAAGTAGATGGGTGTACAAATGCGTCGTAGTATTTGCAACTAAAATCGCACGAATCGATCCATTCTCAGGATGGGTATAGCAAGAGCATTTGGAGTAGGAATTCATGGTGTCATGCTCGCAGAGAAGTAGTCTGACGTGGCGGCTATCGATGAGAGATTGCTAAACGCGCTATCACGTGTTTTCACAATATTCGTGGGCTGGTGTTTGCAATGCCGCTTTTGCTAGCTAAGACATTGTGGTACCTGAGACTAAGCTGTTGCCACGTCACTAACGCAACTGAGGCCAAAGCTGGACAGGAATACGTGGATACGCAGCCGGCTTACATATACGGAGGACCATTAGATAGTCTGGTTAGTTAATTTGATCGTATTGTCTGGTCTACTGAACTTTATATTGTGCTTTGGGGACAACTAGCGCATCGAAACTAGCTGGACACGGACCACAGCTACCACCTCGCCGTTGCTAGAGCGGTCTCTCATATCAACTTCATCCGCTTAACAGTGCTCAATAGTGCTTCATACACACCATCTTCTATCTCCGCGTGGCGTATTCAAGGCTTCGAGCTACTAGATACTCTACGCTTGTTCAAACCGCGAACTTTCATTTCCTCTCTGCTAGCATTTAACAATTTGAACGGCACATCTTTTACATGCCTAGCGGAAAGAAATTCGGTTCTTACCTGTCGAAGTACTGCAGCAAGGGTCCCAAAGCTTACGTTGTTCGCAATGGCCTCAGCAAAATACCCATCCACGATCGAGGAGTTTAACCGCCGCTTTCCTAGCCATGCTGTAAACACTATCCATAATATGGAAAAAGAGTTCCGTGCAAGCGGCAGCAGCTAGAGGAATCATCATCTCGAGGCTTGCCGTGTTATCGTGCGGCCATGTGCACTGCCACCCATCCTAACCACACACATCCCTACCGCGCGCGAAACACTCGAGGCCTGCTCCTCCGAAGTAACTGATCTAATGAGACTATCCGCCTCACAGATTAGCAAGATGAGTCACTAAGAACTACGTCAGGGTGGCGGCGTCTTTGAAACGTTTTACGTGGCTTTGGCTGATGTGTCGCGGCTGCCAGAAGTCGTGAGTGCTTCGAATGATCGCTCACAAAGAGATCGCAGGCCAGTACATAGACCAGACTACAACCTAGGTCAGGGATTCTCATCTTCTCCCGCAGGCGTCACAACAAACCCAACATTATCGTCACCGTACACCCCTCAATCCATCGGTGTAGTAGACTATGAGGATCAGCTCGACAGAACTAAACATGAAGTGCTCTCTGTAGATCTCGCTGCACAATTTATATCCTCTACTCTCGATCGTCTCGCTGGCAAGACATCTCGAGACCCACGCATCGAGTTCTCTAGAGCGCCGAGTACGTTTGAGCTGCAGCCGCCTTGCATTTCCTGCAGATGCAAAGACGATGGCTCTATCGTCTAGCGACGGAAAAACAAATTCACCTACTAATGGACGGGCACTAGGACTCATTTCTTGTGTAGTCTAGAAGCAAAGTCGCGGTATATACAAGCTAATATTTTGGGACAAGGGACTGTCTCAGACCAAGTGACTGCACAACAAGTATGTGAAATGCTTAGGTCCGTGATGTCATCAGTAGAGAGTGGACTATACGAAGACATAGATGATAAAGATCGATCGTTAGTCTGCATAACCTCCCTTCATCTTGAACAGCTGACTAACCGTCTTAGCTGCATCTTAATATCAATTCACTAAACAGATATTGCCTTTCTCCATGCCGATTTCTCCCCAGAGTACATGGCGTACATCTACTCCCAATACCCGCCTTTGGAGCTTCCGCATCTCATGGTTCATCGCTTAAGAGATTATAATCTCGCGGTTCAAGAGGACCGTAAGCTGGCCGCAGAGATTGTCGTCGCAATTGCTACATTTTATATCGAACAGGAAAAGCAAAATACTGATTAGACATTGCAGACCGTTATAGTCATGCGCTATCCACAACACCACACGTATAGATCAAGAAATGGTGAGTCGACGTGCTGGTGCTTGTACTGTCAGCATAATGTGTGGGCCCTTCGAAGAAGCCTATGTCGACGGTAGCCATGTCGATGACTACTTGACCGACAACGAGCTCCGCGATGTGAATGAGCTATTTGACCTCGACGGTGCTAGCCAGGCGGTCGAGGATTCTGGAGACTATGAGCTGCCCGTGCTCCCTACGTTGGAGGTGCGAGAACGACGCGAAAGACATTCCGTGACAACAACGACGGCCACCGTGATCTCTTCCGATGATGACGATGGCCTCTTCACGGAGGGCGAGTCCGAAGCCGAAATAGACGAAGAGGATTCTAATCCTGGCGATACCGGCGACGAGACCACGAGCGAGGATCGGATGCCGCAGTGGAAGGTCGATCACTCTAGCGGTGATCATAAGCTTCAGGGTAAGTTGACTGGGCGGAGGGATGGCAGGAGGAGACTGACGACATCTAGTGAGGAGCTTTATTGAAAAGGCCGAATCGGTGGGGTTCGATGGGGTGCAGGCGCTGGAGATGCTACATCGACTACATACTCTCGATTACGGCAGCCGGCGGGCAGGGCAAAGGCAGCTGGTGACTCTGGCGAGAGCGGTCGATTCGGTACAATCCCGAGGATCTCCTAGTGACGCAGGGGATCGCGACGGCGGCGCTGACGCTGCCCGAGTCTGCGGCTAAGGGTTCCGCGCGCGTACGGGCGATACAGCAACGTCTCCTCCGGCGATGACCCGGACGCGTCCCGACCGTTTGCACGAGAACGTCAGCGCATCCAGCACGCGGTGGCGGAGAGTGAATTTGCATTCCGCATGGAGCAGGTCATCAGCCTCGACGTGGCGCGGCTGACACCGTCTCGGCGCAACCTGCGGACGATCCTGCGACCGATCTTCCAACTGATGCGGTTCTATCTACAAGAGACATCGCACTACACGCATCTGCTGCGGTGCTTCCGGCCGACGGTGTTTCCGCAGATCTTGGGGTCGTTCGCGCGGGTGTTTGAGCTGGCGCTAGGGGAGATGCTCCGTCGGTTCCGGGCGCAGGGCTCAGGGGCTAGGCCTGGCCCTGTCGGAGGGCGTGGCGGCTCTCGATCGGTTGGGTCACTATTGTTTCACGGGGTCGTCGAAGGCGCTCGCGAGCTCGGTCCTAGGCCCTCTCAAGACGATGGAGAGCTTGAACAAGGGGGCGTGGCCTTACCTTGATCCGCAGCTGCTTGACCTCCGTCAGGGCGAGGGTCGTCTCGACGGCATGCGATGGCCTCAGACAAAAAAGGGGCGACCAATCTTCCTGCACGTGGCATCTCTCAGCTTCCACTACGGACCAGAGGTGGGGGCGAGCCGGCACAGCCTGATCTGGTTCCGGGATCTGGGGGCCAAATCAATCGGCGGCCCTGAGGGGGCGGGACAATTCCTATCCATTATTGTCCTATCCATTATTGTCCTAAACAGTAGTGTTCAACGGAAGTCAACCTGGCTGGAGGTTTCTACACCGCCCTAATAAATTAGGAAGGCGGTGGCTTGTTTGTATACCCTGGCCCCTTTCTCGCCCCCTAGTTCTGCCCGCTTTATTTTCTGCCTCCAAAAGGGTAAATGAAATGAATATCTCTATATAGGTTTCTACACCGCCTCGCTTAGTTGGGTAAGCGGTGGCTTGTTTTGCAGCCCCTTTTATCTTTTATCCCCAGTTCTGCCGACTTTATTTATTAGAAAAAAGAAAATACTAGCGTCTATCCCTGCGTCCAGAGACGAACCCTGTCACGAGACAAATATATGCTTTAGGTGTCTTAAATGTTTTTTTGCAAAGTCTACGGAGTTTTTATTATTATATCACTATTCTTAACCATTTCTCCCCAAGGAGACCAGTGAGCGACAAGAAAAAGATTTTGGTTGATCATGCTGTCGATCATTTTAATGACGCCACTGATCGCCGCTTTAGCTGTTCCCCCCTGCTTGATCGCGACCACTGGAGTCTATTTAAATTTTGGAGCACTTAGGGAAAAGTTCCATGAAGAAAGAATAAGGCCACAAATTTTGAAGACCCTCAGAAAAGAATGCAGTCCGGGAGTTACGCCGTCCTTCATGTGCAATAGCCCAATGTTTTATCCAGCACATTGCCAAGTGTGTGGCGCAGAGTGTCATGCGTGTGGCGTGCGAGCATGTGGCGTAGTACCTGGTTTCTCGAACTTTCCATAGGCAGGCCGTGGGTAGGTCCACACGCAGCTGCACGGCAGCACCCGCGTGTCTGGCCTGGACCGCTCCGTCTCCTCCACAACCACAACATCATCACCACGGTAGGCTGATACGGACAGAGCCAGTCAAGTACTCGCACAAGGCGTGCCTCCTGGCGTGCCTAATTCATACCGTGCCCGTGCAGATCATGGTGATCATCGTGCTTGCGGACGACCCTCCATGAAAGACAAGGCCGAAGGTCAACAGTTCCTCAAACCATGGGAAGAGGATGTCGTCGTGAAGTTCGTGTTACAAATGTACGAACTTGGACAACCAATACGAATCAAATTTATACCTTCGATAGCCTTTAGTATCACCCGCCAGCGACCTGAAGCGGAGAGACCGCTCAAACCTCCGGGGAAGAACTGGGCGAAGGGTCTGGAGAAGCGCCATCCAAGACTCGCAGATAACTGGCCACTTCTTTGCTCTCTGAGGGGCAGAGTTCAACTCGGAGTATGTCGGGCAAACGGAATTTTCGGTAAGGGTAACCAGGCCGCCACACACAGCCACAGCTCTTCAGCCACCTTTTATTGCCAAGTGACAAGCTACTGATCGCTCCCAAACAGCATTCCCCCCTCGGTCCGCAGCACAGCATCTAAACCGACGTGGAGACTTACCACGCACAGGGTGGTCGGGTACGGCCCGCCACCCTCGGTAAGCACCTCGAAATCCTCTATGAATCCTCCCCCGAACTCAGCGCCCTCCTGCTCGTCGAACCCCATCACCAGCGGCGCCACAATGAACATGCGTGTGTAGTGGTGGTTCCGGCGGGCCAGCCACACCAGGGACCGCAGCGGCAACCCGCTGTTGCCGCTGCGGTTGTACCAGACATCGTAAGGGCTACAGCAGTTGAGGTGACGTGGGTGGGGTTACCCACCCACGGATGTTGTGGGTGACGTCAATGGCGTAGGCGTCGTTGTACAGCGCGACGTTGCGCGACTCCTTGCAGAGCCGGGTGGCTAGCGGGGCGCGGGTGTTGATAAGCGACGTCCGCTTCCCCTGCACCTGCAGGTTCAGCTCGACGACGCGTGCGGGCAGGCATAGTTCCCAGATGAGGCGCTGCAGCTCGACGGGTAGCTGGGGGAATAGATGGAATGACTGGGTAGGCTGCTGCCGTGCAGTGTCGGTCATGATTACTGCCCCCGCGGCTGCCCCGCGACTGGAATCAAACTGGTGTCAAGCTTGGGTTGTTGTGCCTTGGGGGTGTGGGTTGTAGGCTGAAGTAGAAAGGGGTCAGATTTGGGAACGTATGCGGTCAAGTGGGGCGGCCATAACAAACGGATAACATAGCATATTTGTCAGGGGCGGTTTATTGTCCGCGGCGCAACTGTAAGATACCCAACAGCTATTGGTTCCGAGGACGGGGCGCTTAAATCATAGTGATGCTCGTCAACAGGCTTCGGGAGCCTTCGCCAACTCCCATTGACAACTAATCATATCTCTTCTCTTCCACTCTTTTAAATCTCGGCCGCTGAATTCTCCTGGTCCATTTCTCAAAGCCTGCCTACAGGCGCAGCTCATCATGGCCGCACTGACCGCTGAAATGTCCTACTCCACTTTCCTAAGCCTGATAGCAGGGGTAGGTCATCATGTCCGCACTGACATCGTCACCTCACGTCCGCACCCCCGTTTCAGAGCTACGAGTGATTATCCGCGCCCTGAATTTAAAAAGTCAGCAGGGAAAGTAAACGCTAATCAATATAAAAGACAGTTCAATAAATGGGGGCAATGTTCAGTGAATCCCGGACCATCCATCGAACAATCGACACTAGAGAGAGCGGCCATTTTAGAGTTCAGTGCATTTCGCGCCTCGGGCGCGTTATGAGCGACCGCGGCAGTCAAGCCCTTGTAGAGTACGTCGTTAAGGTCCCATCGATTGGGGCAGTTGCTGCAAATCGCGTCTCGTCTGTTTTGAAGTGCGGTGCAGGGGTGGCATCCCTGGTTTAGCGCCTTGACCCACTAGCGTAGGAACCGAAATCAAATATGCTTACCCCGCCTTTCCGCATCTGTTTGGGTGTTTGGACCATCATATTCGCGAAGCTGCATTCAATGTGGACTGTTCCATCATCTACAACACGTCTGTTAGCCAGATAGACACACTACTAATTCATAATTACTCTAACTAAAGCGTCCTATACTACTAGTGTTGCACCGAGCCCGATACAGAGCAAATGGGGATAGTGCGGTGGCACATCGTACAGCGGGCCCACAGACTGTGTAAGCGGGACAACGTGCAAGCCTCTTAGTCCACTATGGTACTATCAGTTTCTTTGAAAACACCATGCTAGTGAGACGGAACTCAGTCAAGGCGTATATAGCTGTGTAAGTGAAGGAGTGTTACAGTGTGGTCCTGTTCATAGGTCACCGGTGCAGAATTTTAAATATATTTCGTCTCCTTTTTTTCGGATTTGAACTTATTAATGCTCTTAAAATGAGATCAATAATATTTAACAAAGTCTTTGTACAGAGCGCTGTCATGTTGTAGTGATGACTCTATCCGTATACCCTTTACAGCAAGAAACCTAATATCTTCGTTAGTAGCACAATACACAGTGCCGAGTCTTTTACACTGATCCTTTGATAGCAAACATAGAGAATAACAGCAGGACACACGCTAAAACAAAACTTTGGCAGCTTCGCACATCCATTTTGTTGGTATTCTCTACAGCTAATCCCATCTATATACTTCCGTCTCCAATTCGCTGAACAGGTCTATTGATTTGCGATCTCCCATTGGCATTACTTGCGAGAAGTAGGTCCCACAAATGGCGCTTTCGCGATCAATCCACTGTTTGTATAGTCAGTGGATGCTGTGAAAACTTGAGTAGCATTTACCTACCCAAAATAGATTTGGCATACCTCCCCACTGCATCGCACCCTTTCGCCTCCCAGAAGGCAATGGTTCCATGTTTAGCATGCCCCCAAGTCCAAAATTTACCTTTAGCCCCTCTGGGAAATTGCCGGCGAGGATGTTCCTCATTTCTGGAACCTTGAGAACTTGCTCGAGATACTTGGAATCTGGCAATTGTGGCTCAAACATCTCGTCTATAGAGCTGCTTTTCAACAGCTTCGCATCGGTATGGAGAAGAGCGGTCAAGAGCTTCATATAGTCGGGAGCTATAGAATATCCCCCGATGCCACCACAGTCGTCCTGTGCTGGGCTGGGGTATACTGGAGCTGGCAAGAGCTCGAGTTCACCTGTTGGCATTCGCATTGACATGTCGACCCTCCGGGCTTGCATGCTTGGGTTCTTCTCAATGTTGAATGTTGTTGAAGTCATGCCCAGAGGTCCCCAGATGTTCTTTTCCATATACTCGCCTAGGGAGATATTCCCATTTAATCGTTCGACCTAAGAATATTGTTAGTTTGTCAACAATGATGAAACTAGTGTCTCACAAGTCGGCCTGCCCAGTCAATTCCTGCTCCGTATGCCCAACCCTCCCCAGGTTCGTAGACTAAAGGCACTGTATATCCTGCATCCTGAAAAAGTGAAAATAAGCTAGATATCCTTAACGATAAGCCTGATAGAGCCTTACTATTGATCCGCATAGCGTCATGACTTCCTGCCCAAGACTCTTTCTCCACTGCATCAATTTGGGATCCATTATATCATATGAGATACCGCTGGAATGTGATAGAAGGAGCCTGGCATGAATAGTATTGTCAGTTTCAGCGAAATTTAGCTAGAGCAGTCACTAGACCTTAATGTGATTTTGTTCTTGGCCTTGTGCAGCATTGGCTCTCCACTATTGTCAAACCCATCCAAGACCTGGGCATCCTTCCACTCATGCAAGACATTAGAGACATCGTCGTCTAATCCGATCAGACCTCTCTCGACGGCTTGCATTGCAGCGATAGAGGTCATCAATTTGGTCATTGACGCAATAAAACAGAGCCCGTCTAACGCAAAGTCGGTGCCATTAGCACTCAATGTTCTCAATCCAGACGACTTCGAGTAAATGAGTCCCTCTATTCCCATCATTCTATTAGCTTCATAACCAGTAGGTAGATATAGGAACACCAACTTTTCGTATCCATCGCTACAAAAGCAGCACCAGGAATGGCCCGAGTGCCATCATCTTGCCTTGTTGTTGCCCTATCAAGCGCATTGTCGAGAGAAACTTTGCCCATGGTCAAAAAAGGGAAATTTGCTACTTGGAGTGGAATAGAATAGACTCGCAACTTAGGGTTCATCAAACACTTATAGCTGTGAAGTATCAATGTGCCAATACGTAACCCCGGACCGATTAGCTCTTAAGTATGCACATGCCAAGGCGCCGAGGCACCGAGACTAACCGCTAACGCTCCCCTTACATTCTGGGGAGCAATGATCAATTTCTCCCATGTACTCTAACAGGCTTTCCGAAACCTGGTCGGGGTGTGGGAGGCTTCTCTGCTAGGAGATGGCGTGGGCAATGACAACGATGCGTCCAGCTACGCCAAGCTTTCTGAGTTACATATTGCTTACACATGGCCAGGCACTGTTGGGACAGTAAAAAGGCTCTCTCGGCTTATGTCTCTTCCTTAGGTAAGGGTGGGGGGCAGGCATCCACCGATGTAGCTGGCTTCTGCCTAGCCATCCCTACAACGCGAATTTTGAGCAGCATCTCAAAATTCGCGTTGTAAGAAGCCAGCTACATCGGTGGGCCTTCTCGAACAGCTGAGGTATTGGCCGGTGCCCTGTATAGCTGCGATAGGCTGAAATAATACAAGAAGAGCCGAGATCTGTATCCACTGCTGTCGTAACAGCAGCGGATACGAGTGTAACTTAGGGGCGTACTGCTCAGCATCCTGCGGGTCGAGCGTTCCCAACAGATTGATGAGAGGCTCAATGATGAAGACGCCGAGGAGAACACAAGCCAAACCGAGCCTTACCTCTTTCAGAACCAAATCACCAAATCTTGGTTGGGCATGACGGTCTTATGTAGATCCGTATGGCGCTATTAGAGCCGCTGTGCCATGGATCTGCATTATCATACACAAATAGACAGTCCCAGTAACTTTCATTGTGCACTAATTCAGAGAGATCGGCTGTCAATATGCCTTCAACATCTCGTAGCCAATCGCCTGTAGCACGTTATCTGGCATGGAACCGGTGTTTACGGATGTACTTGTATTAGTTGAGATGAGAACGAGGACCTTGTATAGTCACCGTAGAGTTAAAAAGACATGGAAAATAGGCAACTACACAATAAGGTTGGTTGTTACCTGTTTGAATGTCCAATTCAAGTACGAATTTTGAGCAGACACTTAGTAGAGACTTTTCTATGAGTCATATGAGAATTAGTGGGCGATGACTGCAACGGAATGTCTTTAGCACAAATATTAGATATCAGTAGCACGTGGTAGACATTGCCTAGGCGTCAAGCAGCAAAATTATGCTGTACATAAGGTCGCCAATCTCCCGATTTCTGTCATCTGATATCACGTGTATAAGGTGTGCCATCGAGCGATGCAGTGTGGTGTAGGTATGAGAAATACTTCTCGTCCTAGAACTTAGCCTCAGCAGCAGACGTGCTTTCCACCTTGCCAGAACATCTGAGCACAACAACGCTAACTAGACTTGGTGGCACTCTAAAGCACGGGCATACCTTTGTTCCTTTTGCGTAGCATTTTACTAGCGAGGCTGAAAGACACTCACCAGCTTCCCCATGTGTAGTATGATGTACTTAGTATCATATGTCACGATCAGTGCTGATATCAGTGGAAGTTAATGCAAGTGATGAGCACGAAAGGTAGGTGTTGTGTAATGTCAGCAATACCTTGCATGACTCGGGAATGCCGTTGTCATTTCAAGCTAAGCTCGAACTATGCTGCATGCTTCATCAGAAAGGCTCCCGGTCCTTGAACAAGGCCGAGAGAAATTACAACAACTGAGCGCGAACTACTTGCAATTGTATTCGCGGCATCCAAGCGGAGTAGGAACTCCACAAAGGAAAGATTATTATGGCGGGAGAGACCCTGAGTGTACATGTCGCTAACTGATCTTCAACCGGGCGGTGCAGGAACACCCCAGTGTCCGTATTTAGGCAAGATTTCTGATCCACCGCTGCTACCCACTCAGTGATAATAAAGACTTCCCCTTTGAACAAGTATGCTTTGTATCTACAAAGCAAAAAAATTATGTCGTATTTGAAGGAGAGAGAAGCAGTCTCGAGATTCGTCTGGAGGATCAGTGCCGTAGCCTTTGATCACTCGCTGTGGTTCTATCATCGCAGAGGACCAGGCTTGTCACTGAGCTGAGCTTGAGAAGTGGCTCATGGAAATTCCATGGATTGCAAACAAACTATGGAATCTTTCTCCTTCCCGCAGTCCAAAAAAGGGGGCCAGCGCGTACCACTGCTCCAGTGGCGCTTCTTGCTGGTAGTGCTGATGCGCCTGAGGCGCAACCAATGAAGGGTTTGGAATTGCTTGAGGGGGAGCATGAGCCATAGGCGCGTGCTGCTGCTGCTGCTGGTATTGGACGGCTGTCACTTGTTCGATTGGAGACAGGGTGTGGACTGGATACTCGAACTTTTGGATAGGCTGGTGTGCGTAATATAGCTCTGGAGGCGGGGGCGTGCGCGCTGATATTGCCGAGTAGTTGTCTGGGCTGCTGTCAACGGATCCTTGAGAGTTGTATGGCATTTGGCGCTTGGGTATGGGGCGAGCCATGTAGGTCTGGGTGTGGAGGTTGTGGTTGGTGTTCATCGTCGCGACACCGGGGTTGTTCTGCTCGGGAACGTAGTATGGGTGTTGGTGGATAATCGGCTGCCTTTGAATCATCTCTTGGGCTTGGCGCTGATCCCGTAACGAAAGCGAGCGGTGTTGGTAGTGTTGAGGGCTCTCTGAGAGGCTGTGTCTGGAGGGGTAGATCTCGGAGGCAACATAGCCGTGCTTTTGGTGGTCGAAATCAGCAAACGACTGCGATCTCTGGATGACTTGGTGGTTTTGAACGGCATGGTGGGTAATGACCGTGTTTAGGTCCTGTGGCCAATGTGCCTGAGTCACAAGTTGAGGGGTGGATAGCGATTCTCCCATATCAGAGTCTGAAGTGTCGCCGTCCTCTAGCTCTGACGAATTTACACCACCGCCACGCTGGTGCGATCGGCGCTGGTGCTTCACCATTGTGGTCTTGCGGCAAAAGCTAGAAAGTATTAGGAGTCGAAATCAAACAGGAATGCGCCGGGACAGACCTCTTCAAGCACCCTTCGTGGGCGCATTTATACGGACGTTTACCGGTATGAATGCGGCGATGGCGAGCGAGACTCGATGACTAGCCAAGTTAGAAAGACGATCAAAGGCAAGCATGTTCCGGAAAAACTACTCACGTCTGAGAACCGCTTGCCACATCCTACTTGTTGGCATTGGTGAGGCTTCTCGCCCGTATGTGTGCGAATATGGACGGTGAGGGCGCTCCTCTGGATAAAGCTTTTGTTGCAGCCCGGCGTCAGGCACGAGTATAGGCGTTCATTCGTGTGGATTCTGAAGTGTCTCTGCAGGTCGGATTTTTTGTTGAAGTTCTGAAGGCATGCTGTTAGCATGCATTCATCCAACCGGCAGGCGGGCATCTCGAGCGTCGATGCCACCCCAACGGCGACTGACCTTCTGGCACGACGACCATTCGCACTGGAAAGGTCGAGCAGTGGGCTCATTCTCAACCAGTTCCATGAGTTCCATTCTAGATCTGAAATGGCGACGATGGTATTAGACGCAAGGTTGTGTAGTTGACATCAGACGTCTGATGGGTTGGTTGGGGTGGGCTCGGAATAAATGGGGATCTCTCTGAGTTATAAGAAGGTGGTCCGGGGTAGCTCAGTCCTGGATCTTGTGGCGCGATGTTTGGGGGCTTTAGATCAATGCTGGGAATCCAGCGTGGCTATCCGCAGCCAGACCCGTCCAGGGTGGATCTAGAGAAGAAGAGGGGACGGAGCCTTTGGGAGACGCAGAGCACGGTAGAAGGGAGGCACAACGAAGGACTGGAGTGCATTGGAAACGGGGTTTGCTTTGGACAGATAGGATATAGTGGAGAGCATTGGGACGGGATGGATTAGTGGATGCGCTAGGAGGGGGTATCTTTCACAAAGTGTACCGGGGTGGTGGGGGGGGGAAAGGGGGTGAGGGGAGGAAAGAAAAGAGGATGGATGCCGTGATATACGTTTTTACAGTACGAGCAGTCGAGGGCCCAGCCTTGTTCGCCGCCCTGCCTCAGGCTTCGTTGTCATCAGCATGTCTCCTGAGACAGTGTGTCTTCCCCTAGATTAAACTTGCAGTGCGTATTTACCACTGTCCACAGCACTGGGTACTTGAGTGCGGCAGGCACTGCTTAACACAGTTGGTGAAGGAAATCAAACATTCCCTTTGTCTCAGAGCGCCGTACCGGCTGTACGCGTGCGAATTTGCCCTTCTGTGCGCCTGCCTGCGTAAGGTACATACTCGCACATCCTGCATCCACCATCACACGTGTGGATGTGCTCTAGAAGCTGGAAGAGCTGGGGGCCACAGCAGAGGGGGATCCTTTACGTTGCATTCCATCCTTACTCTATCAACGCTTTACTTCTTTCCAGGTGGCAAGGGGCGGTGCTAAGCCAAAGAGGAGGTTGCCCCAAAAGCTGGTATTAGCAGGAGTGTCAAAGAAGATACTAAGATATAGGAGCAGCACAAAACGTTTGTTGCCGAAGCTAGGAGGAGGGCAGATCAGCTAGCAGAGGCTGTAAAGTTCTCTGGGAATTATTTCCAATGTTTCACTCAGCTATGCCTTTGGAAATAGGATCAATGCACTAGATACCATAGCTTCTGGTTCATGGACTCAGAAGCTCTATATATTAGGCTTGTATTCCATAGTTTATGTAGCATGCAATTCCATATAGTCGTTTACAATTCAACAACATACACACATCCATACAAAGAGAGAAAGACAGGACAGGCAGTAGGGGAGAGACAGGAGAATGACAGAAGAGACAGAGAGGAGAGACATGCTTCGTACATACAGGAGACACACATACACACATCTGACCCTTGAACCTCACCAGGGGCCCAACTTGGGCCTCCACCTTTTGGCGGTGCTTTGCCGTCTGGGTTAGTTTAACGGGAAGGTGCGGCGGCGTATTGCGTAGAGTCGATTGTGCAGGCCGAGTCTGAGTTGTCGTAATCTATAGAAGGCTTGAGCTCCTCTTACTCGCGCTATCCCATATGATGGCATATGATGGGGAATGGAGCAGAGCTCTGCCGCTGCGGGGAAAAGTATGGAGAATCTCTCGGCCCCATGGGGTGTAAACACTATACCAGTGTTGCCCGAGTAGTACTCGCTGTGAGTAGTACTCGGTGAGTCCCCGAGTACTACTGTACTCGGGTGATATTTTTGAGTACTCGGGGACTCGCCGAGTACTACTCCGAGTACTCCGAGTACTGCCAAGCCCTTACTAATAAGGGGTAATAAGGCGTAGAATAGAATAGATAATTGAAGCTTTCTTCCAATTAAGCGTTCTGTATTACTTCCTAACTGTGAAAATAAGTGGCTATTCTCTGTTACTAGTGCTAGCTACTACCCTTTATTCTAATGCTCTATATACGTCTATAAGTTTAATTACCTAATTCTATATTACTCCTTTTTATAAATGGGCTATTCTACTAAACTTTTATAAAGAAACAGAACTAATTATTACTATTTATACTTAAATATCTACCTTGCTTATAGAATTAGGGTGTTATATTACAAGGCAACAAGAACAGCAGCAATAATACAGATAATGAGAGTTAGAATAGTAAATACAGTCTATTTCTATTTATATGCGAGTACTACTCGCGGTACTCGAGTACTAGTACTCGAATACCAGTACTCGGGCTTCAATTTTGAGTACTCTACTCGAGGATGCTCGAGTAGTACTCGGAGCGGTACTCGGGCAACACTGCACTATACAATGAAAGATGACGAGTGAATCCCGTTCATTGAGGATATAAAGCATCAATTTTTTTGAAACGGGTGAAAATGTCGGTTCCGATAGCTCCTCCTTTACTCGTGCCGCGACGTATTGATGGCCCAATAAATTAGAATATGGGCCTACTTCGGAAAAAAAAGTGTGGCATATGGAGTTTTCCATGTTGATCACATCGGTTCCGACGATGTCGGGTTCCGATCCGGGCCGAATACTGTATAATGCCCCTCCCCGCTATGGAGAAGATCGCAGATCTGACAGATCCGATACGCATCCACAACAAAGAATTCGGTTCCGATCATTAATGTTGGCATCTCTGCCTCCCCACCCCTAGCCAGGCATGCAGGGCGATAAATTCAAATGCAACCGTGATAATTGTAGCAACAAACCTGTCTGTGTTTTCGTTGTTCGTATAGAAGTGTCAGAATTGGAGATTTTTCTCGCTTATTAAGGGCAACACTTCTAATCGCTTAACCACTGCGTCATCCGGGCTCATAACCTGCCAAGAATATTGGGTTACTGCACGATCTCATTTCGACACATATCATATTTCAACATGCTGCTCGAGAAGGGAGCTGACATCAGTCCGGAGCGAAAAGACTACTACGCGGTGGAGTCGGCTTCGTATGGAGGGCACGACATAACGGAAATGTGGTCTGTCTATTTATAGATCAACTCCACAACCCCAGCCAATCATATATGGTAAGGTTGACCCAGCCAGAGTCAACCAGTCCGCACAGGCCACATTCCGGGGTTCGATGCAGAGTCAACCACCAGAGTCAACCATTCCAGAATCAAATCGCGCGTCCGGTTGCTATCTATGCCCGTGAGTGTTAACAGTGGTAATAAGCTGATAGAGATAAATGGCTTACGATTATGGAAATAGCAGCGATCTGCTGGTTATCATCCGGTGATGCCAGCCGTTGATCACACCTCAATTTTCTGCTGCAAAGTGCCACCACGCGTAAGTAAACCACGTAAATATAGAGAATCGACAACAGCCCGAACAATTTCAAGGTCCTTCTCACAGTCGTACCAGACCGCTCCAAGTCTCACCCAATCTGATCCACAGCCATCCGTAAAATATCTCCGGCAGAGTCGCGCTTTCGTTTCCTGCACGTCATCCTGGCCTGTCCCCTGCGTATTTGGCGTCGCGGCAGCTTTCGCCGCAAATTAGTACGGGTGGAGGTTCCCAATAAATAATAAAGATAGGGTAGCCTTCCTCACCTCACCTTAAACCTATACTCCTCCCTCCTTTCTAAATAAAGCACCTTCTCCTCTAGCCCCGCGTCTTTCACCGCCTTCTTAAACTCCCTTAGCGGGCTCTGAAAATATCATAATCATCATAATGAATTGGGATCGTCGTATCTGGCTCCACGAGCCGTAGCAGCTGCAATCCCTGGGACGCATCCATCGACACCAAAAATGGGGGGTTTGGTTCTGGAAGTATCGTGCCTCCAAGGTGAATCAGCATTAGATCGATTTTCTCCCCACTGTATCGCGCGCGGATCTCCTGAAGCTCGTCTACTAGCAAGGGGGCGGAGATGGAACGTTTTGCTCATCATTTCGCAAGATCTGCATGAAAACAGATTCTTGTAGTCCGACATTGTCAACTTGTGCTCCATGCCTCCAGGGCATTGTCTGGAACCGACACAAATCCACTGGCAAAGCCGTAGCCGACATTCTGCACGAAGTTCTTGGCATCTTTGTCACTTATTTCAAAGAGCAGACTCGAGAGCTCTTCGCGCGCTGTAGATGCGACGGAAGACGTCGATAGTCTTAGAATACGCGAAGAGAGTGTATCTGTTTTCCCTAGTGGCTGTGCTCGATCGTCTGCTGTTGGTAGGAGGACACGCATATGTATTTTCACCGGTCTGGGTGCCAGGTTGTAGACCTTCCGCATTAGTGATAAGATAGGCGACACTTGTTGCTCCAAGTCTCGTTCTGCATAGGCAGCAGTCGCGAGATCAAGAAGGACTATCATGCGCTCGACGTAGATTTTGGGATCGGAACGTGGAAAGAATGCGGACGCGTTGGGTTCGAGCTCTAGGTTAATGAGAGAATTAACCAGCTGAGACATTGGGGGCTTCATGGGCTGGTCGGGAAGGACATGACGCTTTAGAATGAGTCGAAGGATATAGGGTATTGCGGGAGAGAAGGCCCTGCTGCGCTGTGGGCAGAAGTGTGTCATGTTGAAGAGGAGTTTGAGCGTTTCGACAAGAGACATGTCCTCCATTGGGCCTGGCTCCGAGGAAACTACTTTAGAATTCCTTTTGGCCTTGTCTTTAGATTTCTCCTTCTCTTTCACGGACGAATTGGAAGACCTATCACTTTCCTTTTTCTCGATTTTTTGTACTTCGTCGTATTGTCTCGCGTGACGGGCGATGTTGTGGTTGATGTTGTCCGCTATGTGATAGTTGTCAATAAGATTCTCGATGTCCACATTGCCACCGTACGTTGTGAGGAATATGATTCTCGATACCAGGAGCTCGTCCTCACAGTTGTCGTTCTTGAGGCGCTGGCACAACTTTATTTCGTAATGTAATTCAACAAACCAGGCTCTGGCGGAAGGGTTGAGCAGCATTGCGTTCGCCAGGCAGCGCAGCGCATTTCGAGAAGTTGTGAAGGACGGGCTGTTGAAGGCATGACGAGTGAGTGTTTCGATCCCCTGGCAGGGTCCGCATCAGCATTATTGTGGATAACGGGATGAGTCTCCCACGTACCTCTTTTGCGAAGATAGGATCCGCATCCTTCCGGTCTCGTCCGTATATCTTCAACTGTTCGAGAGCTGCATCCCGTTCTGTATCCGTTAGTTCTCCGATTGCACATCAGCTTCTTCCACTTGCTCACGATGCGGTAACATGCAGATCTCTTGAAGATCCAGATTCAGCTTGTCCATGAGACGCGTCACCTCGGCCAGTTTCGCTGCGAGAATCTGTCAGGTAAAGAACATTCATTGTGCTTCGTCGCAAAGTGCATACCTGGGCCACTCAATACTGGCGGTGCGACCTTAGCCGGCGCACTCTTGGAAAATCTCATGTCAGGCAACAGCCATAGAAAAATGTAACTTCGGGTCAATTACCCATGTTTATGTTGGAGTTGGCGGATTCAGAGGTTCAGATGCTCGGATCTGACGACCAGAATGGTGGGACAGGATGTCTTGGTTGGAGGTCAGCAACCGACCTGAAAAAGCTTGGCCCTCCTTCAAATGGTGGACTTGGTCAGTCTGGACGATTTGGGCCAATGCCTTGGCATTGAAGGTTCAGCCTAACAACGCAGGAGAGTGGGAGGAAAGGCGAAACCGAAAATGGAAAGGAGGAGAGTACACCTAGAGAGGGCGAGGAAAGCGAGGGTTTGAGCATGGAGGCCAATATTCGGCCAACGATGAGGAAAACGCCGTGGATGTTGCCGACAAGGCACAGTCAGATGAGGACGAGCAGGAGGGCGAAGGGGCGATGCATTGGCTTTTGGGGTCTGGACTGGGGCTTCTGGAGATCTATATCCATGGTTTACCATTGCTTTGTATGCCCAAAGCGGCCAAGCAACAATGGGGCGCTACAACGTGCTGGAGCTGGCTACCGCGTTTCCCATTAGACTGTGGGCCTGGGGCCTCGCTCGGGTCTAGTGCACTGTCCATCAACTGAGCCGTGCGGGCTTTGCCGTTGGTGTACGCCACTGGGCACCTGGGGATCTATATCCATGGTTTACCATTGCTTTGTATGTCCAAAGCGGCCAAGCAACAATGGGGGCGCTACAACGTGCTGGTGCTGGCTACCGTGTTCAAAACGTATGATACGTACCTAGGGAATACTTTTGCTACACATATTCCTACTTTCAGTTTCACCTTCTTCTTACTCCCTCTGCGTTCTGCTTACTCCCTCTGCGTTCTGCTTCTGTTTCTGCTTCTCCAGTTGATGTTGCACTTTGAAATCCCATGTCGGACGTCGACTGTTCTGACCTGGAGGCTTTTGCGAATCCGAATCTGACTTGCGCCTACCCAACGAGTGCGAATTGTAAGATGCAGATACACATTCGCCGAGAGCGCACGACGCATATATGTATCAGGCGACGAATGTCTATCTGATTTGTGGCTTCGCTGCCATCGGTAAGTTCCTTTGCGTCCCGTCACCGATCCGTATTTGCTATCTCGAATAGTGTCTCAAATCCACGAGCAAAAACACCTCTCGGTGCGATGAACCCCTGCTGATCTACGGTTGAAATGTAGGTGGTGGACTTTTTGGTTTTGATATCTCGTCGATGAGCGGAGTGTTGGCCACGCAAGCATACAAACGATATTATGGCAATCCGTAAGCATGCCTCGACTTTGCATGATGGCGATGTGCTGATTTACGACCCGCAGAGTATCGTCACTTCAGGGTGCTATCACAGCTGCTATGCCCCTTGGCTCCTTGGTTGGAGCTCTCATTTCATCTTTCATTGCAGATAAGCTTTCTCGACGAACAGCAATCCAAATATCATGTATCATATGGGTCATCGGCTCAATGCACGCCTTCTCCTCTCCCCATCCGCTCTTCTCTCCTAACATATCCGCAGAATCCAATGCGCCTCTAATGGAGTCGCTATGCTAGTCGTCGGCCGCGCGATTTCTGGCCTCTGTATCGGTATAGCCTCAACTGTCGTCCCTGTCTACCAATCCGAAATCGCACCAAAAGAGATTCGAGGACGTGTCGTCGCATTACAGCAGTGGGCTATTACTTGGGGCATCCTGATCCAATACTTCATCCAATACGGGGCCTCACATGTCGGCGGCGGGCACGACGACCCCAACCAACCCGAGTCGGCCTTCCGCATCCCCTGGGGTCTGCAGATGATTCCTGGGATAATTTTGGGACTTGGTCTGTTCTTTCTACCCAGGAGTCCCAGATGGTTGGCTAGTAAGAATAGATGGGAGGAGGCGATCCAGGTGCTGGCGGATCTGCATGCCAATGGTGACATTGAGCATCCGAAAGTGCTGGCCGAGTATATCGAGATCGAGAAGGCGCTGAGATATGAGAGAGAGGAGGCGACGAGTAGCGCACGCGCGTTGTTTGCGCCGCGAATGATTAGGAGGGTTATTTTGGGCATGAGTATTCAGATGTGGAGTCAGTTGAGCGGGGTGAATATTATGATGTATTACATTATTTGCAAGTCTCAAGTCCCCAACCTCAAGCCTGCCTTTTCCTTTCTTCACGTCCTAATGCAAGCCGCAGACATCATGGAAAGCGCCAACATCGGCTCTCCGCTTCTCACCGCATCCATCCAATACATTATCAACGTCGTCTTCACCCTCCCTGCCATTATCTACATCGATAGATGGGGTCGCCGCCCCACCCTCCTCGTCGGCTCCTTCTTGATGATGGTCTTCCTCTTCGTCAACGGCGCGCTGCAAGCCGTCTACGGCCAACCCCAGAGAATCCCCAAAAGCAACATCACCTGGATCGTGCTGGGCAACAAGCCCGTCTCCTCCGCCATCGTCGCCTGCAGCTACCTCTTCGTCGCCGCCTACGCCACCACCTGGGGTCCCGTTTCCTGGTGCTACCCCGCAGAGATCTTTCCCTCCAAAGTCCGCGCCAAGGCAGTGAGCTTAGCCGTGTCCGCCAACTGGTTCTGGAACAGCGTCCTGAGCTTCGCCGTGCCTCCAATGCTGTACCACATCTCGTGGAAGGTCTACATGGTCTTCGGCACCTTCAACGGGCTCGCGCTGATCCACGTCTTCCTCGCGGCCCCCGAGACAAAGGGCAAGATGCTCGAGGAGATGGACGAGATCTTCGACTCCGGTCGCAAGGCCTGGCAGCGCCAGCCAAAGGGCAGTCGTCTCGATGACCTCGTAAAGCGCATCGAGGAGGGCACCATCGAGCCGCCGGGCACACACCGGCGGCGGCCGCGGGACGGACTCGAAACGCGACAGCACGGGCGGCGGGAGGAGCAGTAGTACGGTTAATCTCCAGCCCTACCATGCGCAGTGGGAGGCGAAGACTTGAGCGGCAGCGTCATCTCGGCCTGAGTCTGTTGCCATATAATGTCTCTGCGTTTGGATTACGGCCTGTCGCAGCGCATGCAGGAAGTGTCGGTCGGATTGGTGATCGTAATCGTAATGGGAATCCGAACGGCCCCTCAGGATCTGATGTTTGATCGTGCGCTCAATGCACAGTGTGGGAATCTGAGTACGATTGCGTTGAGGGAGGCGAATAGGAATTTCTCCCTGGGTGTGGTTTGGAAGGCGCGAGGAGGAGGAGGCAGTTAGGGCGGTGTTTAGGGTTAGAATTCATAGTCATTGGTGTCTAAGTTTGATTATGGGAAAGAGTCATGAAGGTCAGGACTTCGATTGACAGGAGGAGAAGTGTGGAATGACAGGACTATATCAACACTGATGCACGCTTTCTGGATGTGGTTCTCCACATCTCACACCTAACGTGGTCCGTGGAGTGCCCATCTTATCTTATCTTATCGCAGGGAGCCGAGACCAAGGGACTTGCTGCCTAAAAGTCTGAGCAAGGGGATTTCCTGTTGCGATGGTAGCTAAGAACTCTATCGAATAGGATTATGCTAGCCAATGAGAATACCGTTATATCGAACATATTTTTGCCCTTTACAGGGGTTCTGATGCCAGCGAAATATAGTTTTAACGCGAATATCGGTTGATCGAGTATCGTATTGGCGAGGTTTGACTGGTACAGGCGCCGTCATGTCTACCACCGGATCTGTTCTGGCCAGGCCCTGCAGAACACTGTCTCCCCCACCCGCATATTTTCCCGATAGTCCATTGGTGCCCGCGAATGAGCCAAGCCATCAGGACGCAACTTGCCACGCGAGCTATTGGAGAACATACCGTGTGTTACCCTTGTTACAACAATTGGCCAACCAAAACCTAGGGATGCATAGGTTACGAAGTCTGTGCAGGAACAATGCTCGAGAGAGTTGGTAGCCGCCACGTCCCACTACTCGTGCATGCAGCTTTGACTTACCACCAGATTTTTCGCGATTTCTTAATCCCCGAGAGCACGGATCTGAGATGAGACCTCCGGTTCCTCGAGACGTCAAGACAAGCTCCACTTTATACACATATAGATAGGGTAGCCCCTCGTCACTTCCGGCCAACCCTGCGCTGTTGAAGACGTGGCAGGCTCAACTGCAAACCGCCATCATGAGACTTCCGCCGCCAGAAGTAACATCGCAATGGCCGAAGCCGAATTATGTCGACCCGGTGCGGAGAGGCCATGCTCTCACGATTGTCCAGCTTATCCTCGTTGTATTGGGGACCATCTTTGTCGCCATGCGTCTGTATGCTAGGTTGGTCATTACTCGGGCTCGAATTGGTTTGGATGATGTTCTCATCGTGTTGGCATGGGTACGTTCGTCGTTGCGATTCACCTGCACCAATGCTCTGGCATTGCATCGAATTGCAAACTAACATCACTTCCTCGCAGGTGTTTTCCGTGGGCCTCACTGCTACTGTTATACTTGCCACCTAGAGATTTGGCTGGGATTTACACATCTGGGATGTCCCACTCACGGCCCAGGTCACCGGCCGAAAACTCAGTTGGTGCGGCTAGATCTTCTATACCGTCGCTGGCAATCTCGCAAAAACCTCCATTCTGGTCTTCTACCTGCGGATCCTCGTTGCAAGAGTCGACAAAATCATCACTAAACTCGCGCTCGCGGGCGTCGTAGGCTACTTCATCTCCATCATCATCGTCGTCTTCCTACAATGCCGGTACGTCTCCCCCCCTTGCCACCTGCATACCCCCTAACATGCCCAGACCCTTTGGCTACTACTGGAACATCCTGATACCCGGAAACGCGGGCAAGGGCAAGTGCATCAACGAAACGTCAGGCCAACTCGCCGCCGCCTCGATCAACCTCATCTTCGACGTCATCATCTTCATCATCCCCCTGCGCAGCCTGATCCTGCTGAAAATCCGCTTCACGCAGAGGATGCACGTCCTCGCCCTCTTCTCGGCCGGTCTGCTGGTCATCGTCGCCGCCTCGATCCGCCTGTACTACGTCACCGTCATCTTTATCGACACCTGGGACGTCACCTGGTTCGGCTACGTGTCCTGGCTGTGGACCGCCGTCGAGATCCACATCGGCATTATCTGCGCGTGCGTGCCGTCGTGCCGCGCACTGCTGGTCAGCTGGAGCGAGCGCATCTCCAGCAAGGGCACCAAGTCCAACACCTACGGCCCGGGCACGACTCGCACCTACAATCACATCGACGAGGATGTGCGCGACCTGACGATGGGGAACCGCACGAATGTCATGGCAGGCAGCATCAAGAGCGGCGACAGCGGGTTATATAGCAGTGATGGCGAGTCAAGGGGCGTCAGGGTCCAGATAGAGGTCATGCAGTACGAAGAGAACTACGTCGAGGCGAACCCGAAGGGTGGCCCCTCCCTGCATCAGAATCGGCGCCCAGCCGATTAAAGTTCTGTATTGATGGTACCGGCTATTGCCTCCTGGAGCAGTCGACTGGCTTCACCCCGCGACACATCGATTAGCTCAAGATATTGCTGTTGGTCGCGCTTCTCGCGAGGCGTATCCGCATCATTCGAGAACGGAAGGTCTGGGTTGGACGAGCTAGCCATGGTGGATTGCAGTGATGCTCGCGATGAGGTTTGCGGCAGGGTCGCGTCGCTCAGGACCTGAGACAGCGACATTGAATCGTACGTGCTAGATATAGCAGCGACGCCGCTGATGAAGGCGATTAGCAGGGCAGAAAGGAAAAAAGAGGATAGCATCTGGGGCTTTAATGAAGGAAGTCGACTTGGGAGTTGAACAGAGTTGTGAAGAATTGTGACACATTTACAAACCCGTGTGACGCTGGGCCTAATACTTCACGAGCCAATTGTGCTGCGCATCCATCCATTGCACATCCACCACTTGAGAGAACTCCACTGTTTCTCCAAGCATGTCGAACCGGGTCTAGGCAGCCGTTTGTGGATGCGCAAATTCTCAAAAACCGACATGATGATCGACCACGTTGAGAGGCATTTAGAAATGAATACAACAGGGGACGTTTGAATGCTGCCATCCAGTTTGCAAGGCCGAAGGGCTACTTCTCAACAGCACTATCCGTTTCAAGAATTATGTAGAGACAGTGCACGAAATTAGACTTAGAGGCGAAAAATATATTCCCTGAAAACTAATCCTTGTGACATTGTCCATTCCGAGACCCTCTGTAGCCTTTGCCTTCTGTCTTCATTCTGCAAGTATGTTATAGGTGTAAATACTATGACACCCTTCTAGAGGAATACACCTGATGCAGCTCCTACATGTTGAATTGATCTTTCCGGTGATACGCAACCTTTGATCCGAAGCGAACCGATGAGGAAGCCATGAACCTGCCGGCGAAACAAGTTGTGTACGCGGCAAATCGGTCACGCCACCACGGAGAAAGTAAATCTATTGTATAGAGAATGCAAAAAACATACAACAGTGGGTATTCGCTGGTGGTATGGCAGAGCGGACGGGATGCCCAGTTCTCTTGAGTCTATGGTCGTATGTGATAATTACTCGCTTATTGGGAGATATATTATATAAACCCTGCTCAGCTCTGGCACTCCAGCTTTAGGGGCTAGGGTAGCCTGCTTCGCATCCTCCTTCAGAGCAACAGCACGGACATATCCAAATGGCTTTCGAACACTCGGATGCGAAGCAGCTTGATCTGCAGTTGTTCAGAGATGACGATGACGACGAAGACCTGTTGTACAAAAAAAAGCTTCAGGCCTTGGTCAACGGCGATGTGACGCCATCCAAGGCCGCTACTGACTTAGACGCCTGGATTGTTGACGATGCCAACAAGCGACTCAAAGAGCTGCATGAAGCGGCCAGATCCGAGGAACTTGACAACTGAAGAAGAAGAGCAGGGTATGAGCCTGCGCGCAATCGCACCAAATGCCAGCGGCAACATCGAGATGGTCTTTCCATCAATCGCCAAGTTGTGTTCAGCCTTTCCGCCGTATCATCCCGGACAAGACAGGACCATTCAATTCCTCGAGGCGCTGATAGCAATGCCGGAGCACCAAGTCCCCGATGGCATTCCCGCAGATGACCCCGATGTTGACGATCAGATGACCACATTGTCGCCGTTCGGGGGAAACTGGATGGCCTTGGCTGAAGTGTTCCGCAGGGAAGCCAATGGTATGTTTTCTTGACTCTTGCTTGTCGACAGTAGAGACCCATGGCTGACCAAAATCTTTTCGCAAACAGAGTATTCGTATCCATATTCCGACATCGAGATTCCCAGGAGCGAAACTCAACTTCGCTGGCGCAACTGGCAATCTGCCATCGCGCGCATTGCCGCCTCAGGACTCATAGACTGCGGCTTTCTTTGCGCGCTGGGCGATATTCTACCCTCCAGCCGCAACTATCCTGACTTGGAGCAGCGCCAGGTCGGTGGACCGAACAGAGTTGGCAGAGATGTGATTGCGGGAGCGCAATGGATTATACGGCCAGACGAGGGTCAATGTACTTCTCGAAAGCCACGCTTCCCTTGTCCTGCTGTGGGGTTTCGAGGAGGATGACACCCTTCGATCCACCTTCTGGGATATCCTTGTTCTTCCTCTGCTGGGTATTGGCCAGGCCATAGTTCTCATCGAACATCCTGCGCGCGTTGATGGACAACGCCACGCGATTCCTCGACTTCACAATACGGATACCGCCACGGGAGATATCGCAGAATCGGAGATGAAAGCCACGGACCTCAGAGCTGATGACAAGGAACATTCCAAACAAAGGCTGAGGGTACTCGATAGCAGGCAGCATGATGGGTCCAGGCGGAAGCTGAGGGCGACCTTGGTCGGGGTGAAGAAGTTCGTCTTGAGGACAGAGTTGTTGAATGTGCGGAAGGCATCCGTACGGGAATTCGAATCAATGCTACATGGATTACTATGTTTGACTGTGGGAGGTCACAGAACGAGAGATTGTTGGTCACTGGCTGTGGGATGATCTTGTTGAAATCAAGCAATGGTATACCGATATTATTCTACCCGCGGAAACTATAAACAGATCTCTGGAGGAAGAGACTATGGACTTGTCAGCCGCCATAAACGAGCTCTCTTCGGTGACTCCTTCGATTACCCCTCCGACCCAGAACATCGAATTACCTCCTTTCGATAGGCTTTTCGGAGGAGTTGTTATGGAGAAATTGTAGGGCTTGGTCTAGAGGTGATATATCGATAGTATCTTTAGGAAATAGAGTTGTCAGTTGTATAGGCCAAGATGGTAAATGTATGAGGATCACAGGTAAAAGCAGTCTTCTGTTATGCGACAGGTTCACATGCTTTTGGGTTTCACATGCTTTTGGGTTTCACATGCTTTCGCTGACTACCTCCCGTACGCCACTGCTGAACAGAAGTTCAGCTTGGGTAGGCATATGTTTTGGATGGAATTAGTCGCTACATTGTTGCTTTTCATGTGTAATGAAGAAGCTGAATCACATACCTGGACAGAGGAAGGAGCCTTCATCACAGACAAAGCCTCTTCCCTGCAAACCATGAGAACTCGGTCGCTGAGATTCATCGACAGCAGGTAGATGCATAGGAGATAATATCCAGTCCGCACCAAAACCTCTAGAAGTACTTGGCATTCGGTACACAGCTTGCGGCTGTGGCTACTATTCTCCTGCTCCAATCCATTCACAGCACTCAACGCCAGCGTAACTAGGAGCACGTGGACAGTCACGTGCGAACCTATCAATTTCGCGTTACCAAGTAGCGACAGCATCCGCATCGTAGTTGACTGCATCCTGAATATCGCAATTGACGTTCAACACTGAGTACAGGTCAAAAAGAAAGGAATCGGAAATGAGGATGTGTGAATTTTATTAGTTCAGTATTGCTTACATAGGATTGGGCGACGAGATCGCCATAAAATATCAATGTCGGTTACACAGACGACGGCAATCTTGCCCCTGTTATATATGTTCCGACCCAAACCCAACCACGAATATTGCCCATTCGCGAATCGGTCAACCCATTCGCGAATGGGTTGACCCAGTCGCGAATAGTAGGAGTAAGAGTAGCAAGTAAGAGTAGAAATAGTATATTGATCTAAACTATATTTCCAACTGTATTAGCTCTAGCCCGCTTCCTCCTAGGCCTATCAACTAGAGCTATTTCTGTCCGAATAGTTAGACCTGATAGATTTCCACAATCATGATCATCCTTATGGCAGTGTACGCTACACTGCCTATCCTCTTTATAGCACCTACATCGCTTTGTATTACAAACCCCTTTACATTGACATGATACCCCTACCCGTTCACTTGTAGAAGCCTCTCTTGCAGCTAGCGTAAGTGTAACTTCCTTTGTAGAATCAGGAATAATAATATCTGACCATAGCGCTTGCTCTATAGCCCCTAGCTCTTTAGTAGGAATAAGGCGTTTGATAATACCAGATAAGGTTATAACCTTATACCTGTGAGAGTAAGGCTCATCTAATATACGTGCAAAGAGCCGCTTATTATCAGTTGATGTCCTATCCTCTCGTGGAACCTTTAAGGAGACTATTGCCCCAATATCAAAGTGCTGAATATCATGCTTCTTTGTGTACTTTCGCACCATCTGGGCTCTTGCTTTCTGGGTAGATTCTGTAGCCCGTTGAATTACTAGATCTTGTGCCAGAACCTCAATTCTAGGCTCAATTCTAGGCTGAGCCCGGCTCCTGCTCCCATGCTTGAGCTGAGCTCGGAGCTCTAGCTCGCTCTCAGGCTCGCTCTGTGGTTCGCTCCGGGGCTCGCTCTCAGGCTCGCTCTGTGGTTCGCTCTGTGGTTCGCTCCGGGGCTCGCTCTGGGGTTCGCTCTGGGGCTCGTAGGCATCAATGTCAAACCACTCATCAATTGGAGAGCTCCTAATTGGTGGTGTAATCCGTAGGTTGATTTCTGAGCCAGCGTCTGGGCTAATTCGCATTGTAATTTGAGAGTTTCCCTGGCGAATTCCAATATCGATTCTTGAGCTAGCTTGGGCTGGTGGAATTGGGCTTAGAGCATATATTGGAGCTTGCGTAGAGTCTTCTTGAGTAATTCCAATAGTAATATCCTTCCGCTTCTGGCTATTAAGCTAGTCGATATATGATGTACGCTCTCGAAAGAGCAACTCTGCAGGCGCACACCCAATCGTAGAGTGCTTTTGAGTGTTTATAGCCAACGTAACTTCTAATAACCCGTCTACCCACTCTGTAGATCCGTGGTCCATTTTCCATGCTCGTAGTTTTGCTTCTACAACTCCATTTGCCTGCTCAACTAGGCCTTGCGTCTGTGGTGACCGTGGTGCTCCATTTATCACTTGAATTCCATACTTCCGTAGTAGTATAAGTAGAGCCCCTTTAAATTCCTTTCCGTTATCGCATTGTATAATCTTAGGTGGTAAGAAAGCTGCAATAAAGAGGGCAAAGGCGTCTGCGATAGGTTCTGCGTGCTTGCTCTTTAATGGATATAGCTGAGTATACTTTGAGAAGTGATCTTTAACGTGTAATATCCATTTAAATTGGCCTGACGGCTTGTGTCTCATATCAATAAGGTCGATCTGTACTCTCTCCCATGCTCTTTCTGTAACGATTGGGACTAATGGAGCTTTTGTTGTAGCTGGCCTATTTAAAGCACAGTTCTTACATCGTTTGAGTATAAACTCTACCTCTTCCCGCTTTATCCCGTAGTATTTCTGTTGCACTATTGCCCAAGTCTTCATATAGCCGGCATGGAGAAGTTGTAAATGTTCGCTAGCAATAGCATCAAAGGCCTCACTTTCTGGAACAGTATATCGTGGGTTTAAGAACTTAGAATCAGGCTTTCGATATAGCTTGTTATTTATAAGTTGGAATTCTGTATGCGCACGATGTTTGAGCCTCGAATCTGTTGGGTTGTCGGGCTTAAGATGAGGATTATTAAGGTGTATATGCATTCGGTGCCATTTCTCATATGGAATACGCTCTCGATTGACGTATTTTGGAGCCTGGACATAAGACTGAAATGCCGCGCGAATATCACTAGGAAATGGATTGATAGAAGCAACTATAGCTGTATTTAGAGAAGCCATATTGGGTATTAAAGGTTGTACGTTGAACAGTTACAATATTACAGCTATATTCTACACCGCTACTCTATTCGCGAACAGGCATATTCGTGGTTGGGTCAACCCATTCGCGAATGGGCAATATTCGTGGTTGGGTCGGAACATATATTCCCTGTCAAGCTGCTTCACAGCACTGCGCCGCAAAAGCAGATTGTTTAAAGCAATGCGAAACCCACATTTCCCATATCAAATGTCATGTTCTACTGTCTTAATTGAATATCTGCCATCGAAGGCGTGATTGGTGCACATGACTATTATGAGTTCCACTGTGTTATCAGCAGCAAAACGTTGGCTCTATTCCGTATTCCTTACGAAAAGTGAACGTTGGCCCTACTCTCAGTTCCACTGAATCCTATATAGCTTCATAAGTAGGGCATCCTTATGATGCTCTTCGATCAATCAATTTAACACGATTCATGCATACATGCCCCAATAAGTGACCTACCTCGGTCAACAAAAACTACGAATTGGGAGGCACGACCTGCTCGCGGGCCTCGGTGGGATGGGCAAGCGGGACGCTCTGCTTTGCGGGTCCTAAACCTTTCTACTCTACTCTTCTCTCTCTATCTACTATACTGCCACCACGGCCCTCCCCCCCCCTTTTTACTCCCCCCTTTACACACATGTCTCACTGCTGGCTGGCTGGCTTGGTTCCTTGCGCAACCCGCGATACACATAACTCCACAACCACGCGTCATACGACGATTCTGAAGAGCGCATTCGAACGACGACAGCGCCTAGCATCATATTCCCGACTCCTCGCGCTTGCCCGCCGCCTCCCGACCCTGTGCCCGGGTTTCCCCCCCCCCCCCCCCCCCCCAAAAAAAAAAATCCGGGCACAGCCCCCTGTCTTTGGAATAGCGGTAGCGCCCCCCCACCTAAAAACCCCGGGTCCAGCCCTGCACCCGCCCGCTCATGACGCTTAGGATCTTGTCGACGGCGGTTGTTCGGTAATCTTATTGTACCCGGAAAACGGGTGGTGGCATTGATATACGTGGTGTATAGTCTCGCAAGTAGAGCATAGCGTATGGAGGCATTCAGGCAGTTTGCAGGTATTGACACCAGTCTGCACGGTCTGACTATTGTCGCAACGACAGCAACGCCAACGTAGAGGCATACTTGTAATACTGAAGTATGACTATTGTCGTTGAATAATGATGTAATTTTCTATATTTGTATGTTCGATACCCCGTATGGCTGTGTTGGTGAGATCGTTCGGTGGCAGAGGAGGGTTTCTTTATAGAACCATCTCCACTTTAATTTTTGGTAAGTATCCTAACGAGTATGGTTTCCCACATGTACCAGGTCAACTATATCGTGGATACTTATATGTGGAGTTTTCACTCCAGCCCCGATTGTGGGGCGGTGCTGAAATCATACCTGTGCCAGACGACGACCAGGCCGGGTAGCGAAGCTCCCGGTTAGACCAAGCTCCCGATTTGGCTGTGTTTTTGAAAAAAGGGCCCGTTCCGCTGTTAAAGCGCAGGCCGTCACATGTCACCTACACTTCTAACGCCCGACGCCAACAATGTTCACAGGGGCTCTGGAGTCGGTATCTCTATACGTCCCAGGCATGTCATGTAAATAGTATTTTTAGGAACTCTTGGCTTAGCTAGTACTTTGCTCGAACACTTCCATATGAGATACCTTCAAAGACCAGTTCAAAGAATATTGACGCCTGATTTGAAGGTCATCTCTAGTTCAAAAATAAATTTATAGTACTGCTTTCCTTTAGAATTCGTAGCAATTACAAATAGACCTTTCGGCACCTGGGAAAGATCGGCTTCTAACAGCGCCGAAGATTTAACAATTCGAAAATTGGTAGACATGGTATTCGTGCAGCATCAAAACAGAAACTCATCAGTCGCATTCTCATTCTTATTTGTCTCCAACTTCTGATGTCGCTAGTCTCGCGTCTTTTGCCGTCTATGCATCCAGGACGCTCTTGCCTCCATCAGTCGTCAGCCTCGTTCTCACCCTGACTTTCAAAAACCCCGTGCCGAGCCTGACATACTCCGAGGTACCACAACTCGCCACGTCTGCGTCTATCATCGCACTGGGCGAGAATACAAGTGCCTCTCCTACCCCTAGCCCCACGATCTTCTTAAAGATTAAGCTTGCGGTGTGGTTTTTCGCTCCCGAGGTCGGCTCTCTCATCAGATCTCCTTGTCTATCACCAGCATCCAGCACTTGGTCAGCCATGTCTGGAGCTACAGCTGCCAAGTGAGCCTTGAGACTTCGCATCCATTCGGGGGAGGTGAACCGATGAACAATAGTGACGTCCAGGAGTGCTGGGGAAATGGTAGGCTCCTGCGTGCAGATGATGATGCGAGCACCAAGATGGCGTTGCAATCGGATAGTGGATAGCAAGGTACCCGTGAGAGTCTGGGCCTCAGCAGACTCATTTATGAACTGTAAACAGAAGTTATTTCTGGTATGCGATCTCCAAGATCCTTCTCACTTACCTTGTGTGCTTCGTCCAACGCAACGATCCGACCCGTTGTCATATCTTGCTCGAGGAATATGGACAGGCACATGTTGAAGAGAGAGCAAGCTCCCTCCGGCGTGACACATGGGCAAGAGAGATCGACAACGTTGAAAAAGATGCGAGGATCTTGGACATCTGAGTGGCCTGGTCCTTCAGATTTCATATTTTCTCGTACAGCGTCGGCCAGGCCAGCTAGCAAGTCGCACAACGCAGTTTGCGCCGTTGGTTTCTTGTGATATGTCTTTTGAAGATCCTACCTATGATGAGCCAAAACTTAAGATTACTTCCCACCAGAAAAAGTGCCAGTGTGAGTACAAATTATCGCCTGCATCATTCAAAAGTGCTTGATGTCCCCCACGCACCGTACTATATAGAATTCTCCATCCATATTTCCAAGATTCGAAGCAACGTCAAAAACATATTGCCGTGTGCGGCACAAGCGAAGATGACCGACCAAGCCTTCCTCGAGCGAGAGAATCTACTAGCGAAGCCAGAATATTTGATAACATTAAACTATGAGTTCATGCGAGTTATATGTGAGGGTGACGAGTGCATGAAGGCAATCTCGTTGAGTATGTTGGGGAAGCACTTACAAAAAACGCATGATATTAAGAAAGAGGAAACGGCGAAGTTCATTGATTCGATCGTCCCGGGGACGCGCTGGGGAAAGACGCAAAGCGTGCCAGAGGATGGATTAAAACCACAACGCGGGATACGGGTAGTAGATGGGTTTCGATGTAGGCATTGTCTTGATTTTCGATCAAGGTCGGTGGAGGATGTTGAGAAGCATTGGAAAAAGAAGCAGCACGGAGTAGCAGAGGGAAGTTTGGTGGAGCACGTGCGGCTGCAGTCGTGGGGAGTCCAGTCATTTGGCGAGCGACCAGTGTATTGGATAGTTGTGGAGGAAGGGGGCCAGGGTGAGGGAGAGAATAAGGATTGGGGGTTAGGCGGTTCAGAGGCAAAGAGATTAGCTGAAGACTGGGCAGTTGTTTGAGGGAATGGGTTTACTCGATAATAGGTAGATTAATAGATTATTTGCATAATCTATTAATCTACCTATTCTGGGTACACCTGACCGTCTTTACTTTCCCAGCGGCATCATAGGCCCTCCTACTTGAGCTACTTGATCAGAATCCATCGAGGAATCTATTTCGGACGAGACTAAATACATGGATTGCTTCCCAGCTTTAGGGAAGTTGCGGCGTGTGTAATCTTCTGCGAGTCTTCAGATGCCTTTAATGCTCATTCTTGAAGTATGTGCGATGTTATCAGCAGAACCTCCCGTGCTTTTTCAAGTTCTCGGATCCGCGTTGCTTCTTCTTCGCGAAGAGCTCTTATGTCAGTCAACTGTTCCGTGTTGTCTCCTTTAATTCCCATCATCTCGATCTCTAGAGCCTCTCTTATAGCCACTTCTGCATTAAATTTCACGCCATTCTTTAGCGCTAAGCTAAAAGGTAATTGCATTGCTGGAAGGATGTTCTCTACTCTTCTCTAGTGCATCAAAAGCTGCGATTATTGTAACGAGTCTCATTTCTAGTTCATAGTCTGCAGCGCCTTTTCCGAGCACAGCCTTAAAATGAACTCCAACTCCGTTGCATAGGTCGATATAGGCCCTAGTCGAGTGCTTGCTTAGTTGTTTATTGAACAGTGCAGCCTTTCTAGCTGTTAAGATACTCCATTGATATAGGTCCTCCGGTTTTGTTATGAGCTTGACATCAGCTAGGAGAATAGTAAGCCCAAGTTGGGAGTCTAGTCATACGACACAATTAGATATGGCTTATTATATACCGAGTACACTCACGAATGTGATTAGCTAACTTCTCCCTGCACTCAGTTCGCCATTTGGCCCTCTCCTAGTTGCTAGTTCGAGGGCAATTCATTTTAATTACATATTTCACTGCCGCTATAGCACCATGTTATATTTACGTGGTCGTAGTGGTTTACTTACGCGTGGTGGCACCTTGCAGCAGAAAATTGAGGTGTGTGGTCAACATCTGGTATCACCGGGGGGTGACCAGCAGATCGCTGCTCTTTCAAATTGTGAGCCATTATCTCCGTCAGCTAATTACTATTGTCACTCACGGGCATAGATGGCAACCGGACGCGCGGTTTGAGCCATAGTTGAATCCGCAATTTTAGAAGAATGTAATCTTAGTTTCTAAGCGACGACGATTTACACCACGCATCGTCAATGGCTCTCCTCACAACATCGTCAGCCACAATTGGCAACCGCACCCGCAATTTGAGCCACAGTTTAAATCGCAATTTGAAAACGACAATATTATTATTTATCTTATGACTGTCGTAGGTCCTGCATTTCTCCCCTCTACCTTCTCATCCTCATTCTTTGCCTTTTTGATCACATAGACCAGGAATGGCTTATTTTCTGGAAGCGAGAGGCGGAAACACCTGTATTTATAGTTGTACGCTGCATAGCTGTCATAGAGTTGAAGCTCTGAACTGAGGATACAAGTGTGATCATATTCAAAGTATCTATGAATGCAGGTACGGCTATTTATAACTGTAGTAGCTGCCTGATACCACCAGCTGCCTAGTAGGCAGCCGGTAGGCAGCAGTCACCTCTGGGGTATGCAATCTGGGATCCAATTCATAGGGCGGCTGGGCCAGCCTATGAACCAATCAAATCAAATCAATCAAATCAAGGGCCGCACATCCAAGGATCCACCCACTGCACCGGATGGTCCTGATGATCCCTGACCCGATGGTCTAAACCGATGGTATCGATGATCTCTCAGACTGATGGTCTCGATGAACCCTCACCAGATATCTGCTGATTGTTCGCAGAATCTATTTTCTCCGGACTTATCCTTGCAACCCATCATTGTTAGGGAGGTAACTAGATAAAGGCGAGCAGACCATCGGCAACTCTCAATCAAACACAAATGTGCACAATTGTAACGCAATGCTTAATAATCGCAGTGCCCGCAATAACCGCATTCCTTATCACACGCTGTGAAGTCTCTTGGAGAATCGTAGCCGTTGTCTCCATAATCATTATGCCGGCTATAATCCCATCTCTCGCTGCTGCCAGACTCACTCAGAGCGTCTATATCCACTCCTGTATCTAAACGCCGGGACTGGGGAGCGAATCCAGATTCCATGACTGCACTATCGTGGCGCTCAGGTAGCCTTTCATTCATCAACTCCATCCTTTTGACATCGCAGCTCCTGGAGCTCACAAGACCTCTTGCGTTTCGGTAAAGATCGATTCGAAAAGAAGGACTCGGCCCGTTGTGGACCACATCTAGAGCTTGTCGAATCATTTCCAGCAAGTCTTTTTTTTATTCCCTGTCCTGCTCTGATGTTACTCCTATCAGGTCTTGTCACACCGTTACGCCATGACTTACGTTAGTTGTTATAATTTTATTATCATTTAAATTTGTGGAAGTTAAGGTTAACTTAGTTTCTATGTAACCGTCTTTGTGGGCTACATAGACCACATGCTAATTTCCCTATACAAATTCTCCCTAGTTACATGAAAACTAGGGGAAACTACGAGCTAGCCGCCACCTTACTCGCAACGTTGATTAACTGTGTCATATTCAGCTCAACAAGCTTGAACATGAAATAGCAAAGTCTCTCATAGAAAGCTCGTCGTACTCGCCATGCTTCCCAAACAAGTCTCGTATACCGGCACACTCATGCTCCTCAGACCACAAAGTGTCAGATTCCTCGCCTGGCCAGTGACGGGTGCGTAAGGGCGGAATTTCTTGGTTCGCAGATCCGTATACGTCTCAAATACAGTATCATTAATCGATATCGCTTCTGTGACTTGGTGCCAAAAGGCCGCGGATAACGGATAGTTCGGTGGTACCAACGTCCCCGAGGGATCGTACGTAGAGCGTGCGGAGTACTCGAATTCCCATTTGACGTCGCCCGCGAGTTCCCAGTCGCTGGCGTTGGAGATGTTGGCGTAGTAATTCACAGAATCGAGTACGTCAAAGGTGTCAGGGTCCACGAGATAATACCGGAAACCGGCATTCAAATTCGTGTGGGATGTCACAGACTGGCCAATATATGCAACACTAGCTGCGGTATCAGCTGTTTGAACAGTAGCGTTGTTTGCGTAGAAGACGCCGAATTCATCCAAGTGTGTGTGGCCGAAGAAGGTGGCACGGATGGTGTTGTTGAATCGGTCGATAATTTGATAATACAGGTCTGTAGCAGCTGGCAATGCTTCGTAGCCAGTGCTACCGCCCGTGTTGACGTGCTGAATGAGCCAGACAGGTTGATCTTTTGCTTCGGCTTCAAGAAGGTAATCGATCAGAGTGGCAAACATGCCGGTCGTGTCGACTTTATTGGCTCCAATGTAAGCGTAAAAGTTAAAGTAGTACCAGACATCGCTGTTGAGAGAGATGATCACAAGGCCTTCCGGCGTCACAGCTCGATATATGCCCAGGCCACTAGTGACCACTTGTTGTGCCTCGGAGGCGTTCAGCCAGCCATAGTTCTCCCAGGCAGCGCTGACGTTCTGATAATTATATTCCTCTTGCACAGAGTAAGAGGCGTTGGTTGGTAGGACATCATCCAAATTAGGGAATGCTGCAAATGCGTGCGGAAATGTATCATGGTTACTAGCAGCGTCGTTAGTCATATCTTAGATAAATATATAAAGAGACAGGTACCCTAGCGTCGGATACATTGGAACGCCACCCATGCCGTCGAAGAAATTCTGGTAGCTTGTAAGCTCTTCAGCTAGCACATATTCTGGAGTCAGTTCCCAAAGGTCGTGCGAGACCAAATCACCCGTGAAGATACCAAAGGAGAAGTCATACCATCTGTGGCCCGTCACATCTGGTACGGCGCGGAAGACTGAGGTGCCTAACGCCTCGGGGGTGTCGCACATGTAGTTCCCAAAAAAGGAGGCGGGTTCTTGGATAGGCGCAGACATATTTGTATAGGGATATACGCGGCAGCAAGTTGGACTCGGCCCGTCGCAGTTTGCCTCGGACCCAACAACGTAGCGCAGGTCGAGATGATAGTCGCTGATGTGCAAGACCTTTAGCGGTTCTTTTGTGCAGGGAGCCAGAGCTCTTGGATTCGGCTTTTTTGTCCCTTTAAATAGCGTGTTTAGATCCAACGGCGGCGGCGCTGGAAGATCACAGGTGCCAAACATGAATGCGCAAAGAATCTGACCTTCCTCCCCTTGCATATCCAGGGCCGGGAAGATGCCACCAATGTCTGTGCTACCGATCTTCAACAGGCCGATACAGACTGGCATTGGAATAATCGACGCCAGCTGCGAACAGAGGGGGTTTGCAATATTGCTCAGGGTTTCTTGTTCTACCTTCATGCGCGCAGCCGCCGTAGCAAAGGCGTTCTTGCACGCCTTGCAGTTTTTGGTGCTGGATGCTTTGAGTTCAAAGATGAGTGCGAGTGCTTCGGCAGCCAATGTCGTCGCGTTCGGCAGTCCTGCCGGTGCACTGTCGGCCAGCGGACCGGTGACGTTTGAGAAGGATGGATATGCAAGATCCGAAGGATTGGCGCTGTAGCTCGTCGGCTTCGTGCTGGTATCTGTGCACGCCGCCCCTTCGCATTCACAGGGACAGGTGGTGACCAGTTTTTCGAAGGAGTAGGTGGTCGTGGCTGTTGTGACAGCATGGTTGGCGAATGTCTGGAAAGTGTAGTCCAATTGAGTGGTGGCGGTGTAGTTTGGTGTCACAGTCACAGTGACGGTGACAGTGACCGCGCGGGTGAGGACCACCCATCCTGCGATGAACAACAGCGTGGACTTCATCGCGAGAGAAGCAATTGATGCGACCAGGTATGAGTTGAGCGCGGTGATGATAGGATGGTGGTGCAGCTACTCCTCATCGGAATCTACAATTGCTTAAGACAAGAACCGCGGCTCATCCTGCTAACTGGCCAGAGTCTCAGAGACACCGCTGGGCCCCTGGGTTGGGAGGACCAGTTGAGAGATATCGCTGTGCGTTACCCCGCTGCCTCGAACGTTCCCTGCCCAGAGCACCGATCCCATCTTCGACGGGGACCTCGGCTGGCGTGACACGGCTACTAGCACATGTCAGAATGGGATCACGACAAGACAAAGAGCTTAGAGCTGCTCACCCCTGCTGACTAACCAGAGTCTCAAAAAGACACCATTGGCCCCTCGGGCACGGGGACCTATGCGATAAACACCGATGCTTGTTTAACACACTGCCTAAGCAATGCGTTCCAATGGTAAGGTCGTGTCCCCTGATATGTAGTGTAGGTAAAACAGACTTCGTGTATGCAAGCTTCACAATCGACACTGACCGAACGTTCTGTTCCAAAGTCTATTATGTGGGAGGTAATTAGGCTGAGATGGAAGGGTGATGTCATCATCACTGTCAGCTTTTAGCCTCTAAACTAGCGCGATTAACGGTATGCTCATCACAAGGGTCACAAAGGACAGGCCATGATTCAGCGATATTTTAAAAGGATTTTGTTTTACTTTTTAAAGATACGGTAGCCAGGAGGCAGATCTCCTCTACAGGTCGTATACAAGGTCTTTGGTCTCACCTGAACTAATACAAGACCTCTGCGAACACTGATTCCATGCCAGATAACGTGCTATAGGCGATTTCTACGAGATGTTGAAGGCATATTAACAGCCCATCTCTCTAAGTTGCTTTACTAGGACTGCCTAGTGGTACGATACTTGAGTATACCTAGAGAAGCTAAGCCTAAAGAGCACTAATTGTAGATCTACGGGATAGCGACGCTAAATGCGCCATACAGATCTACATAAGACCGACATGTAGCCGACCCCAATCAAGATTTAGTGATTTGGTGATTTGGTCCTGAAAGAGGTAAGGCCCGGTTTGGCCCGTGTTCTCCTTGCGCCTTCGTCATTAAGCCTCTCATTAATCTGTTGGGAACGCTCGACCTGCAATATTCTGATCAGTACGCCCTGCACTTCTATCCGCTGCTGTCACGTATGCAAATCTCGGCCCTTCTTATCTTATTTCAGCACAGGGCACCGGCCAATACCTCAGCCGTTCGAGAAGGCCCATTGGGATGCTGCTCAAAATTCGCGTTGTAGGGATAGCTAGGCAAAAGCCAGCTCCATCGTCATGAGATATCTTTGCGATTGGCGAGGTTGTATTGCGTAGAACAGAAAAGGTCAGGATGGGGTGGTCAAGAATCGTAACCAACAGAAACGGTTACGAATTCGGTCCCTGTAGTAGTGCCAAGGTAAGAGCGGCACACGTTTATTTATAGTCAGGGTCACGCTTAGTTTAACTAGTGTGTTTTTCTGGTTAACAGCTTTGCTGTAGTGTACATATCTGTGAGCAGTCCAGGTCCATTCGCGAAGTTCTGACAGGAGCTTTGGTGTGAGTAAACACTATCTGACGGCAAAGGGAGGTGCGGAAGGTGGTTTGTGGGTCGGCGGAGAGGCTGGAAGGGTGGACTGCGTCGCCGCCGGTCAAAGATACGTGTCGGTGTATCATGTCGTCGAGGGGGAAGGGATACCCTGGAGTGGTTGTCGTCTAAGCTTGGCAGGTTTCAAAGCTTGGCAGGCCACTAAATGGATGGAACCAGAGATCGTCGCATTTCAATGGTAATGATATGCTACTAGTGGGTTGCGTTTCAGCGGGGGCAAGTGGGGAGTCGAGAGAAGGCGACGTGGACGAGTAAGGGTGGTTAACCCCTGTCGATCGCGCCACCATGCTACTTAATCTAAACAGCTGTGAATCTCGCTGGTTTCTGAGGGCCACGCAGAACCACCCATTGCTCCACCATCTGATGGCACAACTGCAGGGTACGTACTAGTACGTACTACCACGCCGATATGCTCAACAAATCCTTCGTGGTTGGCGGAGTCTCTATATGCCCCACTACGGCCGCCAGTCCACCAACGGGAAGTCCGTCAGTTGTTACCCGGGACGATCCACACTGCTAGTAGTGCTAATAAAAGTGCGAAGTCGGTTGCTCGGCGATATAGTACGACGGTGCGCACAGACATGCCAACGGATTCTTCAGCAGGCAAGTGTGGCTGCTGAAGATTCCACGTTCCACTCCTTTCAGAACTGATCTGTGGCTTCACAAGGAATAACTTGACCACGATTGTCTCAGTCAGCGTCTTCATCACTGGCACCACCTAGTCTCTGCGGATATAAGTCTTACCTCCCCGGACAACATGTCACGACCACGGCATCGCTTCGGACGAAAGCATGGCAATAGCATGGCTACAAACATCCATGTGACACTGCGGAGTTTCTTCTATAATTGGGGAAGCCCCCCCCTCTCACGGCAATGGTTACTGGCTGCTCGCTTGCAAGAAGTGGCAATTCTTCTGTCATGCAGTACTCGGCCCTTCTGCTCTACAAACTACCAGAAGGTAGTAGCTTTCCCCTTCTGGCGTTATCGTTCTTACCTCTTTCTCGATTGGGCGTTGGCTCTTCCTGTGCCTGGCGTTCAGCCGCTCCCTCACGTGCATGAGCGGGGTTTTCCCAGGAAAGAAGCTCGTATCGAAGCCTGCCAAGACGCCTCTCACACAGTATGGCTGCCACACTGTGCCCTGGGGTCGACTAGGCGAGTATACTCATTGGTTGGGATACCATGTAATGGTGAAACCTCCTGGAGTGCGCATTGACATACCTTCTAGAGTGCGCATTGACATGAAATGTGGAATCTTTTGGGCATGTACGAAGTACTCAAGTCCCCAATCCTTAATATCCTAATGAGTTTGGTCAAGCCAGTGGCAGTACTTCTATCAAAATACCCTATTATCTTCGTTGTGGAGGCTCAAGAAGGCACCAACGTCTTCTTACCCCTACAATGAAGCTTATTTTCCTGATTAAAGCCTGTTACTTTCGAGCTAGCTCAATCTCCAATGCTGTATGCCAAGCTTCCTACTGTCGAATGGTGGAAGGAGCTAGAGCTTCCAGTTTAAACACTAGTTGTATAAAGGTGTTTTGCTATCACCTAGTGTTTTCCCTCCACTCTTCTACAAACAACTTCATTCTTTTGTTGTTTGGGTTGATTTCACATCTCCGTACTTTCATTACTGCCGCATCAGATATTTGCAACTACATTCGTTACCGGTTCATGTTATTCCGAGGTCTTCGGCGTATCAGTATATTTAACATCTCACGATAATACAACGATCGAAAAAGCGATTATGAAATCCCTCCTCTATGGCTTGGCCGCCTTTTCGCTTTGGCAGACTGGTTTAGCGGTCAAAGACTCGAATGGGAACTACATTCTCGAACCTGTCACAGATCCGAGTCTTCTTAGCGTGAGAGATCCAGAGAGAACAATCAACATCTTGGAACCAATCCTTCCAAGCGAGATGGGACTTCACCGAAGGGCCGGGCATTCTCCAGTCGGGCTTCAAAATGACACTAGCATGTTCTGGGGACAGGGTGGCAATGGTATGGCGTTCCTTCTTCACGCAGTAGAAAAATATCTAACACTGACATAGGCTCCAACGTGATGGTCAATTTGACGCTGGCAACCGGCGAAACACAAATGATTATGTCGATGGACCACTTCAAGGAAGAACTTGCAAGTGTGATCTGCGATGATGATCTAACCCTTACTTTCAAGGACGAGGCGACGTACCAAGACGCCATAGACGACTGGGAGTGGGTCAACTTCGAAGAGAAGCGCACATTCATCATAATAGTCAACTACGGTGGTTGCTCTTCAGAAAGTGGTCGACAACCCTGGGTTGTGACCGCTGCCACATACGACAATGCAAACTTTCGCGTCGAGTTCACAGCCGATCAAACAGAATGGTATGACCTGAACAATCCATACGAGATCGAGTGGGGGACGTACACTCCTCTCAGTCAATCTGCACTTGCAGCTCGCTGGAATCCTTTCGACGCTCTCGACGACCTCACATCGCCAAATTCGAGCCCCGAGTTCGATTTCAATCTCGCACACAGTATCCCAGAGACATTATGGGAGAAGACTACAGCTTCAGGTTTGGATCTTACCATTGGCTGCGATGCATGCGGCACTACAGGAAAAATCACAATCGCTGGCAAGCTCAAGGGATCGCTTCTCAGACTGTCCATCGACGAAGCTTACGTCCAGGCGATCCCGTCAAACATAGGAGCTGATTTCAACCCCTCCTTCACTGTTGCTGGTGAGTTGGTAGGGGGCTGGAAGAAGAGCTGGGACATTGTCAAAGTTCCTCTTTCCGAATTTAGCATTCCTCTTGTCTTCAGCGTCGGTCCTGAGTTGAGGCTCAGTGCTGGGTTTGAGTTGAGCGGGGTGCAAGGTTCTGCAACAGTTAAGACTGGCATCTCGGCTAGGATTCCGGATTCTGCCACAGCCAAGGTAGATTTCCATGGCAGTGATACCCACGTTGATGGATGGAAGCCCGATATCACGACGAAGCCCATCACCTTCGAAGCAGAGGTTCAAGGTACACTAGCAATTTATACCGCTATTGGCGTTGATATTGGCATGACGGTCTTCAGTAAGCATACGTCCCCCACGCTATCGTAGAAATAATCTACTAAATCTCGTTGTAGAGAAAATCGATTTTGGTGTTGGTCTTGAGCTGCAAGTACCGAAAGTCACAATGACGCTTGGCGCAGAGTTCAGTAAGTATCAACGGATCGTATCAAACATAGTCTGAAGCTTATATTTCATAGACTCAGCAGGCGAGGTTTGCCCCAACCGCCCCGAGATGTTTGGAGTCAAATTTGACGCGAGCATTGGTGTTGATCTTAAGATCCAAGGATGGAATGGCGACAAGGACAAGCCATTCTTTGAGGAGGACCTCTGGAACGCTCCAGACCTCTACAAGTTTCCTCACGTCTGCATTCCATTTGAGTTCGGTACCAAGTCTCCCATCAGCTTGACCAAGTCGGTATCTGTTCCAGCATCAACCAAGGTTGCATCAACTACTGGGGAACCAGCTCCAACGAAGGAGCCTGTTACCACTGGGGAGCCTAGCAAAGCCACCTCTACTAAGGAACCCGCTACAACTGAACCCAGCAAGCCAACGACCAGCACAAAGCTTACTTCCGAGGAGCCAAGCAAACCTACAACACTCACTCATTCTACAACTGAGGTTACCACAATTGAGCCTACTGGAAATCAAACAGCTATCACCGCCGTTGAACCAACTACCACAGGGGGATCTAGTACAGGGACTGCCAACCCTACTTCTATTGAGCCTACAACTACCGGCAAGCCCCGCATTGGCACTGGACCCATAGTGCCTTCAGGTACAGGCCCCGAAGTCACTGCTTATCCTCCGACCAGTGGTAAGCCAGGTGGTTCAATCCACTCGAACTCAACTGGTATCTGGATCTCAAAGCAACCGTCCCCGACAACGACTCCAATCATTCATTACTTCCCAGAGCCACCTACGACTGTAACTGGACCTATCACCGACTACCTCCCTGAGTCAACTGTGGGCCCCTATAATCCTGGTAAGCCAGGCGGCAATCAACAAGGTCCTAGCGAGGGAGATCCCAATACAGGCCCAACCACCACCACTATCACATCCTCACCAACATACCCAACGCTCATCCCCGGCCCCGGCAAACCACCAGGAAATTACAACTCCACCATCACAACTAGCACCTTCACATCCAGCTACAATATCTCCACATCAGCTATCCATTATACCACGCCGCCAGTACCTACGACTAGCTTGCCGGTGCATGGGTATGGTTATGGGAATGAGAGACCTGAGGATCATGCGAAGGGTTACAGACCCAGGGGACGCTTGGCGAGACATTTCGTTTGAACGATTCATAGTGGTGGACCAAAGTGTCGAGATGGGATGTGATGAATTCTATTGTGTAATTTGAGTGGGTTATAGAATTTGGGAATGTTGGGTAATAGATGGGATTATAGATACCTGTAGGATATGACATGGGGCGATCTTGGATTCGAGAGGAAGGTTTTCTTGTAATATTATACTATACTGCTGCGGTGTGACAATTCTAACAAGTTACGCTCAGACTGTTCACATTTTGAGTTCCGATAATTCGTAGAAGTTTGTGAAAAGCGCCGATCAAATGCATTGTTCTTCTCTACTGCTGTAACTATTATGTAGCTACAGTAACTGCAGTCAACGATGCTCATCCTCTCCCTGTATTGCACTCTGCTATTCACAGGTGCAACTTGGAGTGGTCAATATTAGATATGAAAGAAAAGATCATTTCTACCGAGACGATCCCAAAGAGTGCATAGTTCATCACCATTGCGCTTGTGCTAAAATACCAGGGTCCATTGAGTACCTTTTTCAAGCCCTTCTCTAAAGCCTATCGCGTTTGAACAAGCTTCTCGTTGGATTGGATTCCGATGTTCTCCTCGGAATCGTTCGTGTCTCGCTCTCGGTTATGCTCATACGCAGTTGCTGTCGTATGTATCTTAACCGTTATATAGAGGGAAATATTAACAACGTTCTTAATTCAGTTCATACTCGTCGGGCCAACACTTCCTCTCCTTCGTGGTCGTCTTACACACCAAGCCGGTACTAATACCGAGAATATCCTCTTATTAGGAGCACTGCATAGCATGGCATGTGTCGGGGTAGATCTACGCACGTATACGGAATACTCGTGCCATATGCTGTGCTCCTCATGCTATGGGTGAACAAGTGAGAGTGAAGTGTGTTATCTCTATTTTCGTTGGGCAGCAAAGATGATGGTTGGCAGTATTGGCGGTATGCTATTCATCGCCGTCGCCATTCCATCCCAATCACCAGCACCAGAATCTTCCTTCATCCTGGCTATTCTCACCCCGCTACTATTACCCCTCGCTGCTACTACGAACATCATAGCGCATACGCTATCCTCGCTGATCCTCACCTCATCCCTCATCACGTGCGTGCGGTAAATGCCATATGCACAGTAAGAGTGTTTTCGCACCCTTTCCTCGGCACTCTCCACACCGCCGGGACCTTCCGGTTCCGAGCACATTTCCCGCCACACAAAGACCCCTGGATGTTTCTCTTCCCTTGGCTAGCAAACCTTATTCGCCCTTAACTGCGTGACTAATCAATCTCATTGGCCCAAACTGCCTCATGAGATAGGACTGGCTGGATTGACTGGGCTGGACTGGGCTGTGCTTGCGGGTGTGATTCTGGCCCCAAGAATCAGGCAGAATTAGGCAACAACATCCGAAACCCGTGATGTATTGGAGTAGTTTCGTAGTAGAATAGCTTCCGGGGCCAGGGCATAAGTAAAGGCCGTAGCCCCATAGAATTCAACAAGTTGGTTCGCGCTCGGGAAATCACACGGGTGGTGAGAAAATGTCACGATAACTTGGCGGGGTGGTCATCAATTTACCTAGACTACCTTATAATAGCAAACAATTCCCCATATTTGCGTCTTCAGCTTCTATTTCTTAAATTACCCTTAATTATCCTCAAATTGTCCTCCTATGTTCGGAGTAGCAGCTAGACTCAAGCTCGCTCTCGTTCAGGAATAGTCGACAAACGACAGAATTTTGTGCATGTCGTGATCCATCTACCTATTTTCCTACCTACCTATTATCACCCACCATATATCCACAACATCCCATAACCACCTGCCACCCGCAGCCATGAACTGCCCCTCCCGCACCGACGACACCGACGGCCGCGAAGGCTGGAACCAGAGCCCCAACCTCCTCGCCGGCACCACGCGCGCCGACTTCAACGGCCGCACCAACGCCACCGCACGCCGCTCCTTAGATCCTGGTATCCCTGGCGACGACATACCGATAGCTCAGACCCATGTCGATACGCCACCACCGGGGAAGGGGGGAGTGGGGGAGAAAGGGCTGGCTGTTGGAGAAAAAGGTGATGTGATGGGTCACGTGACAACAGCCGGTGGAGGGAGGGGGAGAAGGGGGATGGGGAGTTAGTAAGAGGCAGAAGTTCTATGAGAAGGCGGTGAGGGTGTTTATGAAGTATTCCAGTTTTATCGGGCCTGGATTCATGGTAAGAGAGGGCGAGAGAGATTCCGTCGCTGCATTCCTGGCATCTGGAGAGCGGACGGTGAGCTGACACCCGGCACAGATATCTGTCGCCTACATCGACCCGGGTAACTACTCAACAGCCGTGGCGGCTGGTGCGAGCTATGAGTTTAAGCTGCTGTTCGTGGTGCTGCTGGCGAATATCATTGCCATCTTCCTGCAGTCTCTGTGTATTAAGCTGGGAACGGTGTCGGGTATGGACCAAGCGCAGATGTGCCGCGAGCATTTGCCGTGGTGGCTGAACATATTTCTTTATGTGCTGGCGGAGGCGGCGGTAAGTGATTCTGTCTTGTTGTGTGAAGTGAGCAGAGCTGACGGGTGTATGCATAGATTATTGCTACGGATATTGCTGAGGTATGGATTACTTACTACCAAGCCTTCACTATCACACTCAGACACTCTACACAGCATACTAACCCATCCCAGGTCATCGGCACAGCAATAGCCATCAACCTCCTCATCCCGCAGATCCCCCTCGTAGCGGGCTGCGCCATCTCCATCGTCGACGTCCTGCTCATTCTCGTCTTCTACCGCCCAACCGGCTCCCTCAGGGGCCTGCGCGCCTTCGAGTTCTTCGTGATGGCCCTCGTCCTCGCGGTCGTCATCTGCTTCTGCATCCAGATGTCCCTCATCAAGGATACCGCCGTAGGCACCGTCTTTCGTGGCTACCTGCCATCCAAGCAACTCGTTGAGTCGCAAAGAGAGCTATAAGGCAATATTGCATATGACCCCTCGGTTGTGCAAGATTTACTGTCGACCGAGTCTATCTGTATAACGCCGCTCAAATGGAAGGATAAACAGAGCTACCAGTGCAAAGGGCGGGGCTGGCGCTGATTCAATGGGCACGACCATCAATAAATTCTCATTTTTTCCAGTTCTATCCTAAATATAAAATCTTCCACAGTTATTACCAAGTCCAAATCCCATCTGAGTTATCTGTGCTACATCTTGGCCACCCTCCGAGACTACAGTATTGCTCTGCTTATTTAGATCGAAATCTTATACCAGAATTAGATACAGGGCACAAGACTAGTCATCCTGATATGCAGACTCTCGGGGGTACTCTCTTCTCGAAAAATACAAATTACCCAGCCCCATCACGAGCTTTGGTTACGGCTAGAAAGCAAGACAAAGAACTGCAACTGAGGAATTTCATTAAAAATCTTTAAAAATGACGAGTTTCCTGTAGCGGTAGAACATCTCGAATGATATGTTGAATTAAATGCCCATACGGTCAAAGCACTTGTGGCAGTCGCCCATCTACATCTTTCCCCGAACAGCGTCCTTCCCATAATCTAGTATTGTCTTCATTCCACCCCATCAAGATGCTTGCATGTCCGTCAACCCTCTGTTGCACAGATATTAGAGGCGACTTCTGTGTCGGTGGCCTCGTAGTCCATAGGGATAACTCTGAGCTTGAATCTGACAGCAAGGAACAGGACGAAACTCCTCAAGCACCACCATGCAGAGGTATATCGTCACAGAACCGATTAGGATGTTGAACGTCAGATTGTTTGCAAATGCCCCTAGAACGCTATAGTCCGTCGTGCACTTTACACCGCCTTTGCCCAACTCTAAGAAGTCACAGGTTTCTTTGTCACACGAGTTCCCAACAAAGACGCCTTCGCTGTCTACGTAGTTGCTTGTGCCGGTTGCAGACGGCCCATTGCAGGCTGGCAGCCCAGATACCGGAATCTGCAAGCCACGCCGAATGAGCGATGTGTCAATTGCTCCTGGCGTAGGGAGGATCATCGCAAGACCCAGGCTGGAAAGGGCACTAACAGCCACTGTAGCGCGAAGCGTAGCATATATGAGACGCATGATGCTTAGATTCAGAAGATGAATGAGGGACTAGTACTTGGACGAAGAAAACGAGAGTATTGTAGTCAGATATGGCAAGGATAAAGCGCGTTGTCTTGATGATATTCTGAGTGAAGAGAGAGAATAAAGCTGTATTTATACCTTGGTGAGTGCAACACAATGGATCTTTAATCGCCCTGAATACCATCCCAAACCCTAATTAGTTCAGATTCGAATTGATCGTCGTTGCAAAAGCTCTTTGGAAGCAGGACAGTGAAACGTGGGTCTCTAGTGTCAAGAGTCAGTTGGTGAGCCAAGTCTCGGCGTTCATGGAGCCAGGTGGAATGCGCGTCATTTACATCATATCTAATCAAATTCGGGCTGAATAGTAGGTATGAACTCTATAAAGCCATGGTAGAAACTCATCGGTCCTTAGATCGAGTCAACCCCACAGGCTACAGTTCACCAAGGTTTCACTAAGCTCTATTTTTGACTCCTTAACGGGTTCTGAAAAGGCCAGTCCTTGTGTTTGACTGTGGAGAACTTTACGTATATCTAGAGAGTCGCATAATAGATTTCCTCCCATGGCAGCCAACCAACGCCTCTTTGTTTAACACACCTGCCTAAGCGATGCATTCCAATGGTAAGGTCTTGTCCTCTGATATGTAGTGTAGGTAAAAACAGACTTCTTGTAAGCAAGCTTCAATGGACACAGACCGAACGTTCTATTCATTACCAAAGTCTAGTATGTGGAAGGTAATTAGGGTTGAGATGGAAGTGTGATGTCAGCATCACTGTCAGCTTTTAGCCTCTAAAAGAGCGCTATTAACGGTATGCTCCTCACAAGATATCACGAAGGACAGACCATGATTTAGCGACATCTGTAAAAGAAAAAGAAAAAGAAATGGTAGCCAGGAGGCAGATTTTCCTCTACAGGGTATACACAAGATCTTTTGGCTCGCCCCCGCCCCCCCGCCGCTGAGCCTCTCATCGATCTGTTTGGGAACGCTCGACCCACAGGATGCTGAGCAGTACGCCCCTACACTCGTATCCACTGCTGCCACGATGTAGATCTCGACCCTTCTTGTTTTATTTCGGCCTATCTCAGCTGTTCGAGAAGGCCCATTAGGATGCTGCTCAAAATTCATGTTGTAGGGATAGCAGCTACATCGTCATGAGGCATATTTGCGATTGGCGAGGTCGTATTGCGTAGAGTCGATTGTGCAGGCTGAGTCTGAGTTGTCGTAACCTATAGATGGCTTAGTTACAGAGACTATGATGGTGCGATGCTGGGCTGAGAACGCTTGAGTGTATCCCTTTAGTATCCGGCGCTTGGCCAGGCAACAGCGTTCAATCTTTGTGCCGGTTGAGAAATCACGGATCATTTGGAGTCTGGCGCTTGCAGCTTTATTGCATGTCTCCTTGAGCATGACAAAGATCGGCAAGCTGCATTGGTTGTGGTCTAAGCTTGGCAGGTTCAAAGCTTGGCAGACCACTAGTGGATGGAACCAGAGAATCGTCGCATTTTAATGGTAACGATATGCCACTAGTGGGGGCTGCGTTTTAGCGGGACAAGTGGGGAGTCAAGAGAAGTCGACGTGGACGGAGTAAGGGTTGTTACCCCCTGTCGATCTCGCATGCTATTAATCTAAAAAGTTGTGAACGGGACCACCCATTGATCCATCATCTGATGTCACAACTGTAGGTTACGTACTAGTACGTACAACCCCGTCTGTCTTCTGAAGCTGCGAATCCTTCCACAACCGAGTTTGGCACTATGAAATATAATAGGGTAAGTCGGCGGACAAGGGCTTCGCAATCCCTACAAGCAGAGGGATCCCAAAGCGCGAAGACATCTTTAATGTAACAACTGGCATTTATCTGTCATTTAACTGTCATTTAACTATCTTTTTCCGTTATACTGTCGAAAAATAAGAAGGTGCAAAGATGCCAAGTTTCACGCGGGTGATGGTGAACAAGTGGGAATCGAGGAAAACTAAGCGCGGCGCTATGCTGAATAAGGATTAGTTTAGAAGCCGAGGTTATCTGCCTGTTGGCCAAGAGCCCGATATCCAACTAGTTTGTAATTGCAGCATAGGTTCCCTACTACAGTCTGCTGGAACGGAAGTATGAATAAACAACAACAACAACCAGTAAAATACAAAGCTATACTATGCTATAATAGCAGTATAATCTATTAACAATACTTACAGTCAGCAAGTGTCATTTAGGAGCCTAATTTGTCCCTAGGAGATGCTGGCTTGGCTAAGTCCTCAGGCAAAACCTTATACAAGCTTCCCTTTGATCCCGCCTCCCTAAACGCCAAGGCCGACTCGCTAACGGTAACCTCATAGGTGTGTCTGATCCCGTGCATTGAGATCAGCCCGTGCTCATCTTCAACCGTTTTATTGGTTTTCTTCCGTGCCGAGATGTTTGTGGTGGATATACCGTGGCCGTAATGGTATCTCGGTGTGACGCCTGTACCACCCGCCGACGACTTTTGCGACTTCTCTTTTCTGTTTTTGTTCCATAGGGAGAATAGAGTTGAGGCGTTAACCACGATAGCCGCAGTAAGTAGCTCAACTGACGCCCATGTTGACCGGTTCACCTGGCTGCTGATGTTGATACTGTTGATCGGCAGGCGAATGACGGTGATAGCAATAACAAAAATACCGAGTATGAAAAGACTGGACAGTTGGGCTTTGCGTTGCCAGGGTGTCCGTACCATGATGACCAAGGGAAACGGGAGGATGAGAAGCATTAAGTCTGTCACGATATTCAGGACGCCGAGTACGACGAGTTGGAGTTTAGCTTGGACACATGAGCCTACAACAGTAACGTTCAGTCAGTGGATCATGCAGTAGGAGTGGAGTAGTGCGCATCTGGCATACCTGGATTGGGATCTACCTGCCAGTATAAGTAGACCGGCTTGCACTCAGAAATATTGAAGACTTGGACAATAACGTATGTTAGTGCGAAGATGGCAAAGTATGATGTAAGGATAAGCCGTTCCCAACGAAGATTGCGCAAGATCCGGCGATAGACATCCAGCAGCACGAGCTTCTGGAGCCAAAGACTGCACGTACATAATTGGTAAGCCAAGTAACCATGAGGTTATAAATCGCCGCTGAAGAAGAAGGGAAATACCGACTATGTATTGTAAAAAAACCGGTTGATAACGGTGAATTTGCTCCCCACGGTCCTTTGATAGATCTCCTCCGAGGTAAAGACGAGGTTGAGCCGATAGGCCGCGCTCAAGTTGTTTGTGCCCCAGGTCAAAACAACGTGAATAAGGCCCATCCGGGTACAGACGCAAACGAGCGCCGCCATTGTTAGATAGTCGCCAGCGTTAAACTCTTTTGTGGAGAGTCTCCTCCACACGATCCGGGTCATCATGAGAAGAACGGCCAACCAGCTGAAAAGCCAGTGGATCACAAGAGTCGAGTCAACCATGGCGAGAGCCGGGTTTGTTCAACTCGGACAGTGAACTCTATAGTTAAGGTAAGACGACATCTATATGTGAAGACGAAGGAATGGCGACTCACCGAGTTTTATACTTGCGACTTGATTAGCTGATTAGGGACTAAAGCAGGCCTTCTCTTCAAGTGGATCGCGAAACCTGACTTGCCACTAGACTTGCAGTAATGTAATTTTGCTACCTGTCCAGACTCTTCGACCCCTGACGATGAAATCGTTGGTTCGAGACTAGTCTATTTCTGTAAGATATCAAACCTTAGCTTCTTTCAACCCCATGTTATTTTACTATGGGTCTAATCACCAGGTTTGGCATTGTCATGACTCGTAATTTATATCAGTGGCTGTCTCCAATTTGTAATAAACTACAGCTATGTATGAGCACACCCAGCACTTTTATCCTTTGATCCCCTTTTATTACCTGTCTCTAGCACCCATACAAGCGGCACTTTTGCAGCAGTAATCAACGGTGTTGTGATTTGTGTATAGAACCGGCTGTAATAATGGTTCTTCTAAGATCGCAGATTGTGCACCTGGTGGTGGCGGCAACCACCATGGCCAAATCCTGCAGCGGAGAGACGCCTCACATTCGGGAGTATTTCTACGTCGGCGGTGAATATACAGGCGACGGCGCTAGTGGGCACATCTTCCACAACCAGATGTATGTCGAGAAGCTCAGCCCTACCCAGGGTTCAACGCATCCCTTTCCCATCGTCTTGATGCATGGTCAGGCGCAGACAGGGACGGTAAGATCGACATTAAAGCACATCAGCGTGTGTTTATACTTATTCCGTTGCAGAACTTCCTCAACAAGCCTGACGGTAGCTGTGGTTGGGCCTCGCTATTCCTCCAACAAGGCTATGAAGTTTACATCATTGATCAGACCTTCCGCGGCCGCTCAGCATGGCAGCCTGCTGCTGGAACAACCAAGCCGTCAACGTACTCGGCAGAGATCATCCAACAGCGCTTCACAACAGTTCAGAACTACATGCTCTGGCCGCAAGCCGTGAATCACACGCAATGGCCTGGCACTGGGCTCATGGGGGATCCATACTTCGACACCTTCTACAGCTCCAATGTGCAGTTCATCAACAACGCGACGTACCAGCAGTCTACAATCCAGGCCGCCGGTGCAGCTTTGCTCGACCGCATCGGGAAACCCGTCATCCTAGTTGGGCACAGTCAAGGCGGTCTGCTCCCCATAGTCATCGCCGACGTGCGACCAGAGCTGACCAAAGCGCTCATCTTGCTCGAGCCGACCGGGCCGCCATTTCGCGAGGCCGTGTTCAGCAATGCTAGCGCTCGCGCATGGGGCCTGACAGACATCCCTATCACTTACTCTCCGCTGGTCACGTCTCCAAGCTCGGATCTCGTGCAGCAGGTAATTCCTGCACCAAGCTCCGACCTGGTGGACTGTGTGCTGCAGGCTGAGGAGCCTGCTCCGCGACAGCTGGTGAACCTGGCCCTCAAACCGATCCTGCTTCTCACCGCGCAGGCGTCGTATCACGCCGTTTATGATTATTGCACTGCACGGTTCCTGCAGCAGGCGGGATGCTATCAGACGGAGTATCTGCAGCTGGCTGATGTCGGGGTGTATGGTAACGGGCATATGATGTTCATGGAGCAGAATAGCGACGAGGTGCAGGGCTTGCTGCAGCGGTGGATCAGAAATCTTGAATAAATACGGACAGTGGGGTGTTCCTGCACTGGCCGGTCAAAGATCGGTTAGCCACATGCCCTCAACTCACCTACTCTATCTATACACTCGGGGTCTCTACCCCTATAATAATCTTCCATTTTGTGGAGTTTCCACTCCAGGCCCCGGAATATGTGTTACGCCGGTGCTCAGACCAGTGATCACCTTCGGCGACCAGCATGTATTTTTACAACACTAGAGTCTTGACTTCTGTGACGTCCCGAGAATTGATTCTAGGCCCAGTGGTTACCGATTCAGCGCCATGCAGGAGAAGACATTGTCGGGATATAAGCCCGTATTTCGCCACGCTACCTACAGTGCTTTGAAATGCCAGGATTGTTGGCTGAGAACACCACAGTAAGTAGTGCATTCTTAAGAGCCAATAACAAACAACGTGCGGTAGCCGTTTTCCGTAAGATTTTGTTGTCCCTCATTCTTCTAATCCAATGTACACTTAACCAGATAATCCACATCCATCATCTATAATTCATAGGTAATCCACATCTATTTGCGTGAATGCTAAAGTTCGGGACACAACTCGGTGAGATGTTTGAACGCTAAGACTTGGCACTCTTGGAGTATACCAAGTGGGAAATGAAAGCCTCAATTAGCGAAAGGTTACGTATGCATTCAATTACATTTTTCGAAATCTGCCCATATCCATGACGACCACGTCTAGCCATGGATGCTTTCTGGGGTTTCCGATCAGGCCCAAAAAATGTATGCAGGGCCTAAAACATCATCATATCCGAGGCTATCGAATGCCCTTCGATGACCATGATAGAAAGGCTTTGTATTTTTTCCAGTTTCCATCCTCTTGTTTGCTCACTACTTCACGCTCTTCAATGTTCCACCATTCTCTCATTCTAGCAGGGCTCTCTCCTATAAATTTCAAAATGAAGTCCCTATGGCTCATTCTCGCCGCGGCGGACATAGCAAATGATATGTGCCCATACGCCGCTGACTACAAGAAAAGAGATGAAAGTCTTTATCATCGCCAAACTAACGTTGTGGATACCATGAAGGACTACACAATTGATGATACCGATGTCTTCCTCACATCCGACGTCGGTGGAGCTTTCGTTGCCGGCAGGAGGAATGTGGAGCGCCAGGCCGTGTACCCTCCTACGCGTGTGGGGGGGATGCATTGGAGGAGCGGGACTTTGACAAGGGGGGGATGACGATAGAACAGGCTCGATGGCCCTGCACACGGGCCATTCAAAATCCGAGTCTTGCCCTTTGCCATCGCCACGGTAAGGTTTAGGAGGGGGGTCGGAGTGTGATGGGTTGTTGGGGTGCTCCCAGGACACATTACGGTACTCTACTAAAAATGACTGGAAGGTCGTTTTCAGGTTTATTTGTGTCCCAGACATGGAATAGTGCAGAGAACGTCCAAACTCTTGTTGCATTCTGTCTCGTAATCTATTTGACAGTTCACTCACTAACGCTACTTTCACCCCTTCGCGAGCGCCTTCGCGAGCGTCTCATCACGGGTGCAAGTGTTTCTGTGTGTGGTACGTAGATAAGCTTAGAGTGGGCAGATGGCCAGTCATGGGACACTAGTAATATGGTCGCCCAAAGTCTTCAACGTTGCGAGTATCGAGTCTGTCAAAATTGTGGCTGTTCGGGTCATTCCGAAACGTGGCGACGTCTCAAGCTCTCACGAAGTCGCCTAACTTAGTCGTCTGAAATGCAGACAGGATTAGAGCGTCGCCTCTACTTTGGCCCAAGCCGCAGTTCATGCACAAGCAATCTATTGCAATTTATCTTTATACAGCTAGGTGCTCCGAGAAATCCTCCGTTCTGAGTTGAGTGAACGACTCTTGACGCGTTTTAGAAGCAAAGCCAATGATGATGTGCACGACTGCCACAAGCGCATTGAATAACAATGCGTTAACCGGTGTAAAGAACAATCCCGTGTCGCTATCATCAAGCAGTCCGGCCAGCTTCTTTGACGCATCATGCGAGTTGCGAGCGTGGAAGTGCAAGAGAACATGCTTCGGGGTCCCGGCATTCTGCCATCCGAACCGGTGATTCAATCGAGCAACTAGCAGTCCCCGAGGCGTATCCTGTCTCCGACAGAGATGAGCTCTTATTTGCTGTCTTCAAAGCTAACAAATACAGCCCGAGTCGGGCCAAACAGAACTACCCATGATCAATCACATACTCAGCTGGGTTATCAAACTGGTAGGTGCATAGACGACCCGATTAGTTCGCGTGTCGCCATCCCGTCTTCTATGTACTCAAACCTTTTCCCCGGTCAGGTGCTATGGGATATGCGTTTCTATGAACGTATTTCATTGATGAGGAGGGCCATTTATTGTGGACTACAAGCCACTGCTTTAGGGCCTCTCACTCGAGGTCTTGGATGGCAATGTCAGCAAGTTGAATTTTCCTTGCTTGGCCTCAGAGATTGCAAAGATGCCTCATAACGATGTAGCCTAGCCGTTACTACAACGCGAATTTTGAGCAGCATCCTAATGGGCCTTCACGAACGGCTGAGGTATTGGCCGGTGCCCTGTACTGAAATAAGATAAGAAGGGCCGAGATTTGCATACGTGACAGTAGCGGATAGAAGTGTAGGGCGTACTAATTAGCATATTGCAGGTCGAGCGTTCCTAACAGATTGATGAGAGGTTTAATGACGAAGGCGCTAAGGAGAACACGGGCCAAACTAAGCCTTACCTCTTTTAGGACTAAATCACTAAATCACTAAATCTTGATTAGGGTTAGCTACATGTTAGTCTTATATAGATCTATATGGCGCATTTAGCGTCGCTATCCTATAGATCTATAATTAGTGCTCTTTAGGCTTAGCTTATCTAGGTATACTTAAGTACTATACCACTAGGCAGTCCTAGTAAAGCAATTTAGAGAGATGGGCTGTTAATATGCCTTTAATATCTCGTAGAAATCGCCTATAGCACGTTATCTAGCATGGAATCAGTGTTCGCAGAGGTCTTGTATTAGTTTAGGTGAGACCAAAGACCTTGTATATGTTCCGGCCTAACCATGAACTGAGCTGGTTTATGAACTGGCCGGCCCGTTCATGAACCGGCCGGCCTAACCATGATTTTTCCGGTTCATGGTTCGGCCGGCCAGCTCATGAACTGGCCGGCCTAACCATAAACTGTTTTCCGGCCCAACTAAGTAGCGGTGTAGAATAGTATTATAGAATATCCTACTTCCTACTTCCTACTTCCTACTTCCTACTTCCTGTCTGTAATCACGATAATTATGGCTACTATTGCTTCGATTAACCCGTTTCTAAACGATGTACGCACTGCTTTTGAAGCCTATATAAGCAGCTCTACTTACTATAATCGTGAGCAATTACCACACGCAAAATGGAGCTAAATACGTACTATTCTTGAGAATCCTATAGCTTATATCCTATATAATAGGGAGACTACAAACCTTAAAAACCGTGCGCAATCTGCTTTTAAGCTTATTAATAACAAGCTCTATAAGCAGATTGATACACGACATCTACAGCCTCGATATGTAGTCTAAAAAGCAGAGGTCTTCGATGTTATTGCGCAAGAGCACCTCAAGCTTCTACATGCAGGCCGGAATAAAGTATGGCCTACTATTAAGCAGCAGTACTATGGAATAAAGCGTGAGGATGTTGAGTTTATACTTAAGCGATGTAAGAATTGTACGCTTAATAGGCCAAATACTACAAAAGCTCCATTAGTTCCTATTATTACTAGGCAAGCATGGGAGCGGGTTCAAATTGATCTAATTGATATGCGCCATGAGCCTTTAGGGTAGTATAAATGGATTCTACATATAAAGGATCACTTCTCAAAGTATACATAGCTATACCCATTGAAAAGCAAGCATGTAGAGCCTATTGCAGAGTGCTTTGCTTAATTCATTACAGCTTTCTTACCTCCGAAGATTATGCAGGCTGATAATGGGAAGGAATTTAAGGGGGCTCTTCTTATTCTACTGCGGAAGTATGGAATACAGGTGGTAAATGGAGCACCTAGGGATCTCTAGGCGGCCTCGCCCTTTCGCCGCAAGAGTGCGTCCGCCCAATCACGCCGCTTGCTTTCTGCCCTCCCACCGCAATCTCCACCGACCTGGCCCGTGCGCCCGGAATCCCAATAGCAGTCGCTGCCCTTTCGCCGAAAGCGCCTGCGCCCGCTCCCTGGCCCACTAGCGGTCTCTGCCCTTTCGCTGAAAAGACGCCCGCTGATCACTCAGGGGCGAAGAATATCCCGCCGCTTCATTCGCTCGCCCGCCACGCCCGCCGCCACCCCCCCCCCGCCTGCCCTGCTCCTTCTTCGCCGAAATGGCTTGCGACGTAGCCAGTCTGCCCTCGCCCCTCGCGCCTCCCAGGCGACGTCGTAGCAACCCCTAAATTTCCACCCTATCTCCACAATCGCGACTTCCGCCCTTCTTACTGCTTGCTTCAGCTGCTAGACTGCCTCTCCCTGCTGCCCGCCTGCGCCCCCCCCCCCTTTGAAGGGGGGTAATGCTGTAAGGGCCGACGCTCGCTATATATGATGCGCAGCCTGCTGCTGCTCCAGCGTGCCGAAGGACTAGATAGCTCTGACTGCTCTCTGACTACCCCGCCCATCTCTGTCCTAGTCCAGCTCTCTGTCTCTTGCCATGCCTCCTCAGCCCAGCAGCCCCTGTTCCCCGCCGCAGCAGCTGCAGACGCCCCTGCCATCCTCCCCCCTGGTGCGGAGCAGCAGACCGCAGCCCTAGCTGCAGCCTCTGACAGCGAGGCCGCCTAGAGAGGTAGGGCAGGGACAGCCGGCAGCGGGTGCAGACGCTGCGTTTCCAGGGCTGGAGCCCGCTGACCGCGCGGGGCTAGAGGAGCTTGAGGATGAGGAGGATGCGCGCCTGCTGGAGGAGTCGGGGACCTACGAGGTTAACGGCCGCTCGTGTGTGGACGACGACGAGACCACCGCCTGGCTGCAGTACACCAGGTGGCCTGCGAGACTCGCCGGCAGGCCTCTGGACATTATCTCGGCGAGCACGCTCCGGCCGACGAGGTACCGGGATGACTATGTGCTGGGTACGTGGGCTGGCTGGGACTTTGCGAGCCCGGCTGAGGACGAGGCTAAGCTGCGCACCCTCATGGCCGCAGCAGATCTCATGTTTGGCAGGGCGGTGGAGACGCTCGAGAGCACCCACCACCGCCTCTGGTGCTAGCTGAAGTCCTACCACGAGGCGCGCTTCCGACCCATGCCGTTTGCAGCCCTCCGGACCAGGCGTAGCCAGGAGGGATACTTCGCCGTGTGGAGGCAGTTCCTCTACTACGTCTTCTGGGCCTAGGCAACCGCGGAGCCCCTGCGCGAGGAGATCTACGGCCTGCGGTTCTAGGAGAAGGAGGCCCGCCTCATGGACTACATATGGGGCGAGATGCTCGCCCTAGCAGGAGGAGGGGCCCTCACGGACGGGGATAGCAGCAACAGTAGCGACGACAGTAATGATAGCGACGACGGCAGTAACAGTAGCGACAGCAATAACGTAAGGGAGGCGCAGCTATAGCACCTATCAGAGACCCTCCTCTAGCTGAGCGTATGCTTCTAGACCTTCCGCAGCACCTCTGGCGACATGTACGAGTCTGCTGTGGTCTACTTCACAACGGTAATGGGGGTGCACCGCCAGGCGCTGTCCTACAGGACGGCCTACACCTACACGCCCACCCTCTCGGCCCTCGTCTGGATCGGTCGGCTGCTGCTCCTCGAGTACGCCCTCCCCTCGCGCGCGTACGCCACGCTGGGTGCGTAGTGGCAGGCGCGGGACAAGTATGCCGATTAGGTCCAGCGGCTCGACAGGATCCGGAGGAGGTTCCTCCTCTGCGGCGGCTTCCATCTAATGGGCGAGTGCATCGAGCTTAGGGCATACAGGAGGGCCGTCGTCAAGAAGGAGGGTGCTCGCGCCAACCTCTCCTGGGCCGCTAACGGCCACTCCTTCTCCATAAGGGGGAGCCGCGTGCAGCTGCTCGACCTAACTCGCATGCACTAGGACTTAGTGGCTAGGGTCGGGGACCGCCTGTCGCGCCTCATGCTCGGATGGGAGCTGGTCGTCGACCTCTATAGCGTCCAGGACGACCTAACCCGCAACACTACCGGCTAGTCCTTCCTTTAGGAGGAGCGTAACGGCCTTAGGCTTAGCTACAAGGAGCTCCTCTGGAGGGCCTAGGATCTAGCGCGCGGGATGTCGAGGGGCGGTAGGTAGAGGACGGCGGAGTGCATCGCGTATCTCGACTTGTGCTAGGACCTCTATGGGGAGATCTTCGCTGCTATGCACCTTACGAGCAGCCTCCCTAGCCGGGGCTCTAAGGTGACGACGGTTAAGGTGTGTAACACAGAGTAGTCTCTGCGGAACGTCTTCGTCCTTAACGGACAGATCATTATCATCTTTAAGTACAACAAGGCTAGCGCCTCTAACAACCACTCCTTCTACATCGTCCGCTACCTCGCAGCTGAGCTTAGCTGCCTCGTCTTCTAGTACCTAGCCTATGTTAGGCTGTTCGCCAGCTTCCTGTCGTAGCGGGTAGGCCTTGCGAAGGGGCGCCACCCTAAGTTCCTCTTCCTAGACCTAGGGAAGAGGCAGAAGCACCTGTCGTCAGTGCAGGCCACACAGATCCTACGGCGCATCACCTCGCACCTCCCTGTGCCCATGACGCTCTCCTTATACCGCTAGGCCTCGCTTACAGTCGCAAAGCGCTACATCACTAAGCTCATTAAGCATGTGAGGTTCTATGAGCCAACCGACTCATCCGACCTAATAAGCATGCTCGCCATGGGATCGGGCCACAAGCCAAGGACCCTGCTCAACGCGTACGCGATCGATAGCGCCCTGCCGACTAGGCTGCAGTCTGAGCTCCTAGAGCTGTACTCCCGGCTGTCGAGGGCGTGGCAGGACTGGAATGAGACGTACTACTTAGAACACTCTAGCCGGGCTACTGCCTAGGCCGCTACTGCAGAGCGGCCGCTACAGGACTTAGCGGGGGCTAGCTATAGCCGCAGCCACACCATCACGCCCCTCCTGCGCCCAACCCCAAAACCCCCCCGTCCCCAGCCTACGTGCTAGGAAGGTTAGGCTTAGCTAGGCCTAACGACAATACCCTCTCTAGAGTAGGGATTCCGACTAGACGAGCAGTACGGGGTTCTCATATGTCTTGAGTGCTAGGCGTGTATAGTCCCTAGGGCGATCGTAGTGGATAGGCATCTCCGCAGGCATAGTCTTAGGGGGGAGGCCCTTAAGATGCTATGTAGCAAGTTCGCCGAGTACGACCTAGCTCTACTAAGCGAGGTCCAAGGGCTAACAGCTACACCGCCTCTAATACTAGGTCTACGGGTCTAGAAGGGCTACCGCTACAACGTTAGCTGCACACACTAGACTATAAATGAGAAGAAGATGCGCGAGCATGTGTCGGCTAAGCATAGGCTTAAGCCGTAGCGAGCGCAAGCTGTAGGCTAGTACTAGGAGTGCTACCTCTAGGCCTTCTTCGCTAGCTAGGTTAGTAGGAGATACTTTGAGGTCACACCCGACTGCCTAGCAGATGGTACGGCAGATAGTAGCCCCCTAAGGGAGAGCCTACTCCCTGTCTTAAGCTGTGTTAAGACTACTACCTAGGATGCCATAGGCGCCTCTGCCCTTTCGGTGAAAGATTAGAATTACGTGTTTCTAATTAGGTGAAGCTACCTCTATGTAGCGCACTTTCTAGTGAAAGAGTTACAGTGAAAGAGTTATAGTAAAAGAGGAATTTTAGGATTATAGTTAGGGGATGTTTATATTACCAAACTACATAGGGTATTAGGTTTATATAGTTACTAATATGTTTTTATATGATCCTGTCTATGGTGTAGTAGTATGTTGTGTGTGTAGTTCTTATGTTCTCCTAGTTGAGTCTAGGTAAGAGTAGCACCTTTAAGCAGGTCTACACCAACTTCTAGGTGATGTGCTTAAGACATAGGTCTAACTATTAAGCAATTACGAGCTTAAGACGATTGAGGAGCTTAAAAACGAGGCGCTTTTCATAAAGCTAGAGGAGGACTACTAAGACGTTAAGGGAGACATTAAAGAGCAAGCTAGCATTGTCCATGACTTTGCGGACTCTAGGTCAGAGAGAGCCACTTAGCTTAAGCGAGTGGAATTCCTATCGCACACAGCTAAGCTAAAGGAGGAAGAGATCTAGTGCTCGTACAAGCTACTACTAAAGAAAGAGGTCGATGGGGGTACTAAGGGTGCTATAGATACTAACCTAATCCGCATTCTAGCTACTGCTAAGGCTATGTTAAGAGATGCCTACAAGCTATGTAGTGACACTTCGCTAGACTAGAAAATGACGCAGTAGCAGGCTAATATTCTAAACGAATTCTATGCTAGGGCGTTAGGGAAAGCAGACGGGTTCTAGCACTTTAAGAACCCGTTAATACTAGTTACGTACTTTACTACTATGAAGTAGCTCTTGGTGTACTACTACTACGTGGTGCATTCTAAGGGCAGCCATTTCACACGGGCTAAGCTAGACTAAGTTCTGCTAAGGGATGTCATCTAGCTAACGAAAACATAGATCTAAGCTATAGACGAGATAATGGCAGCCGTGACTGTTAAGGATGCAGAAGAGGCTAAGCTAGTACTAAAGCATGCAATCTAGTAACTCTATCTAGCTTTAATTTGCCATACGGTTAGTAGCGTGCTGTTTAAATCACCCGTCTTAAGTTTCTACGCCATGTTAAGTAGGAAAGTCCATAGGAAAGAGCGGGGATTATGGGAGGAGCCTGGAAATTTCAACAGCCATCTATCTGCTCTAACTTAGGTTACCTAGCTTGTGATCTTTAATTATGCTTGTTTCTATGAGTAGGATGATGAAGATTTAATTCTAGTTTTTCTCGCTAGGATGTGCAAGAAGTTCTTCTAGTAGCTAGCTGAGACACCATTTAGGCACATATTGTAGTAGTAGCTCTACTTGTTTAAGGTTAGAAAAGCTATAATCGCAAAGCACTAGGCTTGATGGTCTCTAGACGGGTAGATAGTAGAATACCATAGGGTAGAGCTATAGATGACGTAGATATTATAGCTAGTTCTATCTAAGTATTAGAAAGCCTACTCTCTACTTTAGGATGAGCTATTATTTAGGGGGGAGGGCCTAGTTCCCATGGAATTGTGGTGGCTAAAGGATGATCTAGATCTTAAGGAATTTAGAGGCTCGTGGCTCTCCCATCCTAGCAACTCCGAATTCCTTAAGGGCGCTGATCTTACTCTCTTTAGATGGATCTAGGGAAATGCTAAGCTATAGGCCATGTTCTTAACCACTACCACTTATGTGAGGCTCCTTTTTCGGTGAAAGAGTAAAATTGCGGGTTGCTGATTGGGCGAAGCTACCCCTGTCTAGCGCGCTTTCCGGTAAAAGAGTTACGGTAAAAGAGGAAATAGGGGTCTGTGGTCGTAGGGTGTTTCTATTGCCAAATACATAGGGTATCGGGTTTATATAGTTACAAATATGTTTTTATATGATCCTGTCCATGGTGTAGTGGTATGTCGTGAGTGTAGGTCTTGCATCGTCCCAGGTCGGTCTGGGCAAGAGCGGCACCTTCGAGCGGATCCACACCGGCTTTTGGGCGATGTGCTCAAGACAAAGGTCCAACTATTGAGTAATTACGAGCTTAAGACCATTGAGGAGCTTAAAAACCAGGCGCACAAGCTGAGGGCTGGGTGTGCACCAATTGAGGGCCTGGCCACGTACGATGGCTTCTGCTGTCTCCATGCGCAATGCGGCTACTGCACGCGGCATTTGCCCAAGATGAAAGAGCACGTAAGTTGTTCTCATAAAATCAAGACGGCAGAGCATAAGACAAGGCAATTGTGGAAAGAGTGTACGCTGCAGACATATTTTGTGGGGAAGGGCCGAATTGATTATTTTATTGTGGTTGATAAAAATAAAAATGAGGAAAAACTAAATATATTGGAATTATCAACACCATTGAAAGAAGAAGAGAAGGCGCTTTTCATAAAGCTAGAGGAGGACTACCAAGACGTCAAGGGAGATATTGAAGAGCAAGCCAGCATTGTCCATGACTTTGCGGATTCTAGGTCAGAGAGAGTCCCTTGGCTTGAGCGAGTGGAATTCCCATCGCACACGGCCAAGCTAAAGGACGAAGAGATCTGGAGCTCGTACAAGCTGCTACCAAAAAAAGAGGTCGATGGGGGTGCTGAAGGTGCTACAGATCCTAACCTAGTCCGCATCCTGGCTGCCGCCGAGGCTATGTTGAGAGATGCCTACAAGCTATGTAGTGATACTTCGCCAGACCGGAAGATGACGCAGCAGCGGGCCAATATTCTGAACGAATTCTATGCTGGGGCGTCAGGAAAAGCAGACGGGTTCCGGCATTTCAAGAACCCGTCGACTCTGGTCACGTACTTTACTACCATGAAGCAGCTCCTGGTATACTACTACCGCGTGGTGCATTGTGATGGCGGCCATTTCACACGGGCTAAGCCAGACCAAGTGCTGCCTGGGGATATCATCCGGCCGACGAAAACACAGACTCAAGCTATGGACGAGATAATGGCAGCCTTGGCTGTTGAGGATGAAGCAGAGGCTGAGCTGGCTCTCAAGCATGCAATTCGGCGACTATATCTAGCCATGATTTGCCACACGGTTGGCAGCGTGCCGTTCAAATCACCCGTCTTAAGTTTCTGCGCCATGTTGAGCAGGAAAGTCCGTGGGAAAGGCCGGGGATTGTGGGAGGAGCCGGGAAATTTCAACAGCCATCTGTCCGCTCTAACGTGGGTTGCCCAGCTGGTGATCTTTGACTATGCTTGCTTCCAGGAGCAGGATGATGAAGATCAAATTCCTGTCTTCCTTGCCAGAATGTGCAAGAAGTTCTTCCAGCAGCTAGCCGAGACACCATTTGGGCACATTTTGCAGTGGCGGCTCTATCTGTTTAAGGTTGGAAAGGCTGCAATTGCAAAGCACCAGGCTCGGTGGTCTCTGGATGGGCAGACCGTGGAATACCGTGGGGTAGAGCTACAGATGACGCAGATATCACATTTGATTCTGTCCGAGTACCAGAAAGCCCACTCCCTGCTTTGGGATGAGCTATTATTTGGGGGCAAGGGCCTGATTCCCATGGAATCGTGGAGGCTAAAGGATGACCTAGATATGGAGGAGTTTGGGGGGTCATGGCTCTCTCATCCCAGCAACTCCGAATTCCTCGATGGCGCTGAGCTTGCTCTCTTCAGACGGATCCAGGGAAATCCCCAGTTGCGGGCTATGTTCTTGACCACGGCTGCAGACGGAAGTGTGGCCTTGTGTCCGAAGGCTATGAAGATCTACGAGGCACATGCTCAGGACTTCCTAGGGTCAGGGTTGATACTCTGCCACGTCCCACCAGGCCCGCCACTACGAGCATCCGAGTTGCTGTCAGTGATGTGGCGTAATACTGCCCGGCAGCGCCATATGTTAATGTGGGAGAAGCTAGTTATGATATATGTCCAGTATCACAAAGGCCAGCAGCAGTCAGGTGTTTATAAGGACAACATTCGGTTCCTCCCAAAGGCAATTGGGGATTTGTTGCTCATGTACATCGCATATGTCATTCCCCTACGGCAGATGTTTCTACGGCAGCAGACTCCAGGTGCTCTCATTTCCCCATATCTCTGGTCAAAATTGGACGGGACGGTATGGGCTGACGAAACTCTCGCTGCTTGCTTGGCTAAGGCCTGTACTCGTGCGCAGGTTCCGCGGTTCAAGACGGCACGATGGCGACAGTTTGCAGCGTCGATAACCAAGGAGAAGTTTGCGGCCAAGGAGCGGGCCAATTTTGATGTAGAGGATACCGCAGGAGACGATATAGAGGACGAGCTGGATCTTGTTGCCCTGGCAGAGCTCAGCAACCACAGCTACCACACCTTCAACCATGCGTATGCTGGCACGACAACACTCACGATGAACACGCTGCTTCACCGTAGCTACCGAGCTTCAGAGAGCTGGCGTACGTTGTTCCGAATTGACCATATCCTTCAAGGAAAGCGGCCACGGGGCGCTTCTGAGACGCTCTCGCTGCGGATGCTTGATGCGTCCAAGCGGGGCCAGGTTCGAAGAAAGGGGGCGTATTCTAGGGCAGACTTAGAGGCGGTTGCTTGTAGGCTATATAATATGCCTGAGATGAAGCTTCGAATTCCGGGTCAGCGGGATGGTCTACTTGCCATGATGGGCCCTCACCCAGCCGAGCAGGTACTGCTGGTAATGGGAACAGGGTCTGGGAAGTCGCTGGTGTTCATGGTTGGGGCATGTGTCGCAGATGCTCGAACTACAATACTGGTTCTCCCTATGGTTGCTCTCCGTGGCGATATGTTGGACAGGTGCCGTCGAGTAGGCATGCAGCCTCTAATCTGGAGTATCGAGCGCAGGGATTCGGCGTCGCTGGTCATCATGTCAGCCGAGGCTGTCTGCACGGAGAGCTTTCTGGAGTATGCACATCTGCTTGTCAACCGTCAGCAGCTTGATCGGATAGTTATTGACGAATGTCATCTCACGATCACAGCTAGCGATTACCGTAAATGCATGTCACAGATTGGGTGGTATGTCCGGCAGGTCAAGACGCAGACGGTCTGGCTGACAGCTACTCTTCCGCCAACCATGCAGGATGACTTTATCGAGCACAACAAGCTAGTGCGTCCTAGGATCATCCGGGAGTCGACGAACCGGCCAAACATTAAGTACATGATCAGCCGACATACGGGGGCTACTACGCTGGTAGAGGTTGCAGCAAAGTTGGTGCAGACATACTGGCCCCGAAAGCAGATTTTCAATCACGCGCGGGACAAGATCATCATCTATTGCCAGAGGAGAGATGATGTTGGCAAGCTTGGGGAGATCCTCGGGTGCCCAACATATACCTCAAAGTCTGGTACTGAAGAAGAGAAGGCGGAGATTCTATCAGAGTGGCTTAGGAGGCCCGAGCAGCCAGTGATTGTGGCAACCAGCGCTCTTGGGATTGGATTTGACTACCCGTCTGTACGGTGGGTTGTCCACGTCGACGCACCTCAGAAGATGTCAGACTTCTCGCAAGAATCCGGACGAGCAGGGCGGGATGGCAGTAAGGCGTCCTCAATCATACTCCTGCGGTCGACGTGGGCGGCACAGACTAGCGGGTGTTTGTCTCCTGACCAAGAAGCCATGGACGTGTACCTCACGCAGCAGCACTGCAGCCGTGGGGTTCTCAGCCAGTTCCTAGACGCAGAAGCTGACTGGCGGTGGTGTATGGCCGGTGAAGAGGCGTGTCAGGTGTGTGTCACAGGGCATAAGGAAGCACGACCTCTGGATGTACAGTATCGGCTGAGGAAGGTGGAGCAGATTGAGTTTACTGGGCCTGCAGAGGTGCTGCGACAGGATCAGGTGCGCGATGAGGTGCTCGAGGGGTACGAGAGAGACCTTGAGGTAATGAGTGGGAGCTGTCTGTACTGCCGCGTTCAGGGGCGAGGGTTCAACCACAGTGGGAGCGAGTGCAGCCGGCGGTTCGAGTGGATCAGGGCAAAGACGGAGGCGTTGGTGGCGCAGAAGAAAGAGGGCAGGGAGTGGATCGAGCGGTATCTAGCATGCTGGAAGTGCTATCAGCCGCAGGAAATATGCCGGGCAGCAGATCCTGAGCATGAGGAGAGCGAGTGTCGGTTTCCTGACATGGTGATGGGGTTGTGCTACGGAGCGTACAACCGGGTAGGGGGTGGGAGGTGGTTGAGTAAGCACTTTGGGGTGCAGTTCTCAACACAGGTAGAGTATATGGTGTGGCTTGGGAGTAGGGGGTCGCTCGGGGGGAACGAATGCATCCAGGCAAACTGTGTGGTAGCTGTAGCATTAGGGGAGATGGGTGGGTAGGGGTCAACTAAGGGGTAAGTATGGACCCTAACCCTAACCCTAGAAAACCTAGTGAGAACAAAGTGTTTCTACAAGGCTAGCGACCCAATTTCCTTCTACACCTCTTGACTATTCCTATAAACAAATGGTTGTTAATAACCTCTTTTTCTAACTGTTCACTAGGTTCCTACAAATAACCAAGAGTATTTTATAAGGGTCTGGAAACAGTAGCTAGAGGGTGCTGTTAAAGGCAGCAGAGCCCCTACTCTAGCCACTCTGTCCCCCTAGACCCTTTTAAAAGTTAGAGAGTAGCAGTGGCCTCCCTACTCCTTTCAGGGTAGGGAGGACCTGACCCTAACCCTAACCCTACACCTTTTTACAGCTAAACCTGTTTGTTCTTAGGGTTAGCTGCTTTCTAGGAGCTAGGTGTAGTGTTGGGTAGTTAGAAAGAGGAGGAGAAGTGAGCAGAAGCTGTTGCTACTGCTTACAGTTACCTAGGGGCAAGAACGCCAGAAGTCCTTCTAAGGGAAAAGGGGGTTTCACTAAGTTGGCCCCCCTAACCTGGAACTACTTAGAACCTAACCGCTAGTGAGTTAGGAAAGGAGAGTTGGGTTTTAGTGAGTTAGGAAAGGAGAGTGAGTTAGGAAAGGAGAGTGAGTTAGGAAAGGAGAGTGAGTTAGGAAAGGAGAGTGAGTTAGGAAAGGAGAGTGAGTTAGGAAAGGAGAGTGAGTTAGGAAAGGAGAGTGAGTTAGGAAAGGAGAGTGAGTTAGGAAAGGAGAGTGAGTTAGGAAAGGAGAGTGAGTTAGGAAAGGAGAGTTGAGTTTTAGTGAGTTAGGAAAGGAGAGTTGGGGGGTTAGAAGATGAGATTGGGTTGGTTAAATAAAATGGGTTAGGGTTAGGGTTAGGGTTAGGGTTAGGGTTAGGGTTAGGGTTAGGGTTAGGGTTAGGGTTAGGGTTAGGGTTAGGGTTAGGGTTAGGGTTAGGGTTAGGGTTAGGGTTAGGGTTAGGGT